>CM071838.1:30974508-32261003 GCA_036507285.1 Trichosanthes cucumerina
ATGTACATATCATTTAAGAATGACTTAGGTCCATGCTATAAATAATATGTGAATTAATTAGGTGCCTAATATGAAGGGAGATAGTAGTACTATCGGTGTTTTAAAAAGCCCTCCGGCGCGCGCTAAGCGCGCGGCGCAACTTCAGCCTCGCCGCCTCGAAGAGGCGAGGCACATCTAAGAAGCGCGCGCTCCTCGGGAGCTTCTTCAACTTTTTTTTTTTTTTTCGTTTTAGAGCCTTGAGACGTTTAAAACATAATAGCGCCTGAAGGATTTGGTGTTCATAAAATATAATAGAGCCTTGAGACGTCGATATAGTATTTGAGATGAAATTGACCCCATTTCTTTAAATGATACTTGATGATAGTAACGAGTGGTTGATTGGAAGAATGGATGATGATTCTAAGAAGAGGATAATGATCTTGTCTTCGATGATGATTCTTTAACATGGGGTGATGTTTCAAGAGTTCTTTGGAGCAAAAGAACCTACCTACTATTCTAGAGCTAAATCAAGAATCAAGAATAACGCTTCATGTTCATCCTCCACGTCCACACAACCATTGCCACGAGATCCACAACCCATGCCCTCACCAGTTAACTTGGATGACTATGAGAATGAGGCCATGAAGAAGATATAGATGGTTATATGTCCAATGATGAAGAGAATGGGGTTGAAGAAGAAGATCTATTTAGTGAAGAAGATATTGATATTTAAGGCTTTTGATCTTGTAGTGTTTATAATTTATTAGTGTTGTATTGTAATTGTTTCATGTTTTTTAATAGAGTATCTATTGTCTGTATGTTCAAACATTAATACTTGAAAGTTGAACCTTATTTATTTTACTTATTTTACTTGGTTAAAACTTAATTTCTTCCCATGAAGGGTTTTTTCTTATTGTGTATGTATACATATGTATTTTATATTTTTTTTATATATAGTGCGCCTTAGATAAAAAAGCCCGCGCCTTTTGGTGTGCCTTGCGCCTAGGCTCCAGAGGGCTATTGCCCCTTAGTGCGCCTTGAGCCTTTAAAAACACTGGGAACTATGAGAGTACTAGAAAAATTCCCAAGAATTAGAGTTTTAGAGTTGTGTCAGGGTGGTATTATTTTATAATTAGGAAGAGTTTGATTGGGGGAAGTAAACCGTGTGGTAGGTATAGCCTCATACCTCTGTTTCAGAAGGGGACTATAATCTTTCTTCCTCTTTTAGTGTATTGAAGCTAAAGCTTTATTAGTTGTCATCATTTTTATGCTATTTTCATAGATTGAACTTGTGAAATGTCATGGCATGTAGTGTAGGCTTTCGAGTGCAGATCTCTTGAATGGTTTAGTCATCATCTTGCAATATAATTTAGTAATCATTTATGTGTGGTAGAATACAGCAAAGTTTTCATTGATGGATGAAAAGATAGAAAAATGTGTTGAAATATAAACTTGATTTTGGGTCATTAGTATTTGGGCCTACTCTAAATAAAAATCCAATTTCTAGAAACCTTTTAAAGTGTTGGAGTATTCTAGAGAAATCCATTTTTAAAAATGTTTTAAAGTATGTTGTAGAATTCTCTAGAATGTACAATATTCTAGAGAGTTTTTTGTAATCTCTAGATTGTATGAGTTGGCAAAACCATAGCCATTAGTTTAGGGGATGCAAGTAATATAAATAGGGGTGATATCTTAGAGTTTGTATCAAACCAAATAAAACCCAAGAGCTAGAAGTGTGACGCCCACAACCACAGGTACTAATTACTTAATTTACTTAACGTTCTAACAACCTTTATGCCTAGTCGGATTAGTGATTTTTTTTATCAGGCTCGGTGGGAGTGAATCCCTGATTCATTTAGTTTAAAGCGAAATGTTTTTCTTTAGATAAATTTACACTTATATTTAAATGAAAGATGAGAAAGTGGCAATGGCATCTTAGTGATTTATGCTCAAGGCAAGGGCTAGTTGGGTTTTTGGAAAGAAAAAGACCTAGGGTTTAGTATTTATAGTATTGTGAGCATGATTGGACAAAAAAAAACCCTAGCCACCTCTCCAATTCCTCCTACTATTTTGCCCTAGCCGAAACCCTAACCCCTTCACGTTCTTTGCTCTTCCGCCGCCGTAACCCACGTGCGCAGGTCGCCGCCGCCGCCGTCGCCTACCAGCCGTCCAAGCCGTGAGTCAGCACTTTCCGGCGTTGCTGCGTTCGTCCCCTTGATGTTGAACACGCCAGGACCGCCGGCAAGCAGCGTTGGAGCCCTTGGACGCACACGTTGCCGCTCGTGGTCGCACCGCCGCCGACTTGCAAATAGATCCCACGCCGTCGACTGCTCGTGGTCGCGCCGCGCGCGCCACCGTGAGCTCGAACTTCCACCATTCGCGAGCTTCATCTCGGCCGCTTCGTGGCTCGCAATAAATCGACGCCTCGATCGCCCACGCCGCTATTCTTTGCCGCCGGAGAACCAGTCGCCGCCATTCTCCTCGTAGACCTCGTCATCACCGTTCGGGTCTACTTTCGACTACAACGTCGACCAACTTCGCCTTGCAGCCACTGAACTTGCAGTCAGGTGAGCGATTTGTTACGTTTCGGATTTGAGAGAGAGTTATACGTGACCTACTGGATGTTAAAACGCTAAATTGAGAACGTAAGCCACTGTTTTGAACACAACTTTTAGGGACCAAGGTTGGAGCGGAATTGAAGGTCAAACGTCAAGACGAACTAAGGAATATTAGGTCTTCGCGTTGAACTTGAGGTAAGCGGGGCATGAAACCTTAAGAACTTAAATTAAGTACCTTTACGTTATGGATTTGGAGTATGCTTGGAGTATAATTTCGGGAGTATTGTGTGAATCAGGCTCTACAAAAGAAGCGTACTCAAAGAACTAGGGTTAAGTTTGTGAAGTAGAATCCGAACTAAGGTAAGGGACCTTGTGCCGAACTTTTCTAAATGGGATTAAAGAAAATGAATTCCATTATTTCATGCGAATTTAGTTTGTTATTTTTACATGAGAATATATCAATATTTTATGTGAGAATACTTTAATATTTTATGTGAAGATATCTCAATATTTTATGTAAGCATATTTCAGTATTTTATGTGAGAATATCCTTGTATTTTATGTAAGAATATTCCAGTATTTCATGTGAGGATATTACAGTATTTTATATGAGAATATTTCATGATTACTTACAAGAGTATTATCTTCAAACTGTTGTGAAAAAATTATGATTTGCATATCAATGATAATGTTTCATGACATGTGCACTATAGTCATGTTGAATGATGGGACCTCATGCATGTTATGTATGCCATGAAATGATTTGAAGTAAAATGTGGAAATTGGTCTCCTGAGTGCATTGTATGCATGGTCAAACATGCATTAGAGACCCTATGGGTCAAGTTTACTGAGGGTGCAGTGAGGACTCTCAATCCATACGAGGGTCCATGAGGGGGACTCAATCCATACAGTGGTGCATGAGGGACTCAAATAATTACAGGGGTCTGTGAGGGACTCAAAATGAAATGACTCAGGATGACCAATTAACCACTTAAAGAAAAAGGAAGTCATGTATTACAGTCATGTTGATACGAGAATGTTTTAGGTCCCACATATGTACATTTTGACCAAGTTTAAAAGTCATGATTGCATGTGTTTGCATATCCCAAACCTCGGTAGCGAGGTCACTTACTGGGTATTGTATTGCAATACTCACCCTTTCTTTTAAAATATTTTTCAGTAAGGCCAAGGGCGTGCGGGCGGAGTGACGGAGGGCGCGTTGTCAGAACCATGGGGATAGTCATGTTTTCCGCATATTTTCCTTAATAACTGATGTTGTCATTTTTATGATTTCGAAGTTTAAATTTATTTTCAGGATTTTAAGTAGGCCAAGTTTAAACTGTTTCTTCTACATGTTTTGAATGTTTTAACGGGATCCCTAAAGATAATTTGGTTACAGTGGAGATTTAAAGATTTTTTTATGTCTTTTGGCCTAAGAATGCATGCATGTGTAGTAATGTCCCTAGGAGTTATAGTCATTGAAAAGTAGGGGCGTTACAAGAAGTGACCAATAATACAAGTAGACTCTTCTTCAAAATCTATCTTCCAAAGTCTAACCTCCAATCTCCAAAGTTTCTTTTCCAACAAAGTGGTATCGAGCTTGAAGATCCTTTCTAAAAAGATGGCAAGTAAGAACATGGTCCTGTTCCAAGTCCCAGTGCTCAACAAGAGCAACTACGATAATTGGAGCATCAAGATGAAGGCTCTCCTTGGATCGCAAGATGTATGGGAGATAGTAGAGAAAGGGCACTCTGAGCCGGAGAATGATGGTAGTCTTTATCAAATATAAAGGGATAGTTTGAGAGACTCAAGAAAGAGGGACAAGAAGGCTCTCTATCTAATCTATCAAGGATTAGATGACGATGCTTTTGAGAAGATTTTAGAAGCAAAGACGGCGAAAGAAGCATGGGAGAAGCTTCAAATATCGTACAAGAGAGCGGATCCAGTAAAAAAGGTACGTCTTCAAACTCTAAGAGCTGAGTTTGAAACCTTGCATATGAAAGAAGGGGAAGTCATCTCCGATTACTTCTCTAGAGTTTTAACGGTCACCAATCAACTTAAGAGAAATGGTGAAAAGCTTGATGATGTAAAAATTATGGAGAAAATTCTAAGATCATTAGATCCAAAGTTTGAACATATTGTTGCCATAATCAAAGAAACAAAAGACTTAAAGGCTATGACCATTGAGCAACTCTTGGGTTCGTTGCAAGCATATGAAGAAAAGAAAAAGAAGAAGGAAGGAATCGTAGATCAATTACTCAAGGTGCGGGTAGACTCAACTACTGGAGAAATCCGTCACAATGGTAGAAACCAACGAGGACGAGATAATAGTGGACATCGAGGACGAGGAAGAGGTCATGGACAAGGGCGAGGACGAGAACGAGGTTGGAGGCCCTATGATGACAACAACAACTTTCAAAACAGAGAAAACTCAACAAGAAATCGTGGGCAAACCAACTCAAGATTGAGGTACGATAAGTCAAATATTAAATGCTACAATTGCCAGAAATACGGTCACTATGCATCTGAATGTAGAGTCATGCAGCAACAATAAAGTTGAAGAGAAGGCAAACTACATTGAAGAAAGAGATCAAGAATGTGGCACTTTATTGATGGCTTGCACGAATGGTGAATGGAACAAAGATAATAGGTGGTACCTAGACACCAGGGCAAGCAACCATATGTGTGGAAAAAGGAGCATGTTCATAGAACTCGATGAATCAGTTAGCGGCAACGTAGCTTTTGGAGATGAATCCAAGGTCGAAGTAAAAGGAAGAGGTAACATTCTTATCCAATTGAAGAATGGTGAGCATCAACTTATTTCAAATGTTTATTACGTGCCAAATATGAAGAGTAATATCTTGAGTTTGGGCCAACTCTTAGAGAAAGGTATGACATTCAATTAAAAGATAATAACCTTTCTATAAGAGACAATACAAGTAACCTAATTGCTAAGGTGCCAATGACAAGAAATAGAATGTTCATACTCAACATTCAAAACAATGTAGCAAAATGCCTCAAGATGTGTTACAAAGATGCATCTTGGCTCTAGCATCTTCGCTTCGGGCATCTTAATTTTGGAGGATTAGAGTCACTCTCCAAGAAGAACATGGTGAGAGGATTACCTTTCATAAGCCACCCCGATCAAGTGTGTGAAGGATGTCTACTTGGAAAGCAATTCAAGAAAAGCTTCCCAAAAGAGTCAAACTCAAGAGTTCAAAGGCCTCTAGAACTTATACACACGGATGTGTGCTGTCCAATCAAGTCAAGCTCACTCGGTAAGAGTAATTATTTCCTTCTCTTTATTGATGATTTTTCAAGAAAAACATGGGTGTATTTCTTGAAGCATAAATAAGAGGTGTTCGAGAATTTCAAGAAGTTCAAAGCCCTCGTTGGAAAGAAAGTGGTTTGGTAATTAAGGCCATGAGATCTGATCGTGGAGGAGAGTTCACATCAAATGAATTTCAAAAGTATTGTGAAAACTATGGAATTCGACGATCCTTAACAGTACCAAGATCTCCACAACAAAATGGAGTGTGAGAAAAGAAAGAATAGAACCATTACGGACATGGCAAGAAGCATGCTTAAAAGCAAGAAATTACCAAAAGAGTTTTGGGCAAAAGCGATGGCGTCATGCATGCATCTACCTATCCAACCGATCTCCAACAAGAAGCATATATGGAAAGACGCCACAAGAAGCATGAAGTGGATGAAAACTTGGGATTTCCCATCTTAGAGTCTTTGGAAGTATTGCTCACGTTCATATACCAGATGAAACAAGAAGTAAGTTGGATGATAAAAGTGAAAAGTACATCTTCATCGGTTATGACTCCAATACTAAAGGGTACAAGCTCTACAACCCTGATACGAGAAAGACAATCATTAGTCGAGATGTAGTATTCGATGAAGAAGGAGAATGGAATTGGGGAAAACATAATGAAGACTACAACTTCTTTCCATATTCTGAAGAAGATGACATGGAGGAAGCAAGGATAGAGCAAACAAGAGAGGAGCCTTCTACTCCAGAAGCTTCACCAACTATAAGTTCTCAAGAGGATGAAAGTTCAAGTGAAGGAGTTCACCGCTTCAGAAGCTTACAAGAACTTTATGAGGTAACTACAAATCAAGATAATCTTACTCTCTTTTGTCTGTTTGTCGATTGTGAGCCCATGAACTTCCAAGAAGCTGTGGAAAACAAAAATTGGAAAAGTGCGATGGATGAAGAGATCAAGGCGATTAAGAAGAACGACACATGGGAGCTAGTCTCACCTCCAAAAGGGCACAAGGCGATTGGTGTGAAATGGGTTTACAAAGCCAAAAAGAATGTTAGAGGAGAAGTCGAAAGATATAAGGCAAGACTAGTGGCGAAAGGTTATAGTCAAAGAGCGGGTATCGACTATGATGAGGTATTTGCTCCTGTTGCTCGACTAGAAACAGTTAGATTAATAATTTCATTAGCAGCTCAAAACAATTGGAGAATTCACCAAATTGATGTTAAATCTGCTTTCCTTAATGAGGTCCTTGAGAAAGAAGTCTACATTGAACAACCTCAAGGCTATGAAGTTAAGGGAAAAGAAGACAGTTTTGAGGCTGAAAAAGGCCCTCTATGGGTTGAAACAAGCTCCAAGAGCTTGGAATTCCCGAATAGACAAAGTACTTACACGAGAGAAACTTCATCAAGTGTCCATATGAGCATGCACTTTACATCAAAGCCCAAAATAATGATGTATTGATTGTGTGCTTGTATGTAGATGACTTGATCTTTACAGGCAATAATCCGAGCATGTTCAACAAGTTTAAGGAAGAGATGACGAACGAGTTTGAGATGATCGACATCGGGCTCATGTCTTACTACCTCGGCATTGAAGTAAAACAAGAAGATAAAGGCATCTTAATCACCCAAGAAGGCTATGCTAAGGAGGTGATCAAGAAGTTTAGAATGGATGATTCTAATCCGACCAACACACCAATGGAATGTGGAATCAAACTATCAAATCATGAGGAAGGAGAAAAAGTAGATCCAACACTCTTTAAAAGCTTAGTTGGGAGTTTGCGGTATTTGACATGCACAAGGCCTGATATTCTCTATGTGGTTGGAGTTGTCAGTTGCTATATGGAAAAACCGACAACCACACATTTGAAGGCAGCAAAAAGAATTCTTCGGTACATCAAAGGTACGATAAATTATGGTTTGTACTATTACATTTCTAATGATTATAAGCTCGTGGGATCTGATGATAGTGATTGGAGTGGAGATATGGATGACCGTAAGAGCACGACTTGTTTTGTGTTCTATATGGGAGACACTGCTTTCACATGGACGTCAAAGAAGCAACCAATTGTTACTCTTTCAACACATGAAACAGAATATGTAGCTGCTACCTCATGTGTTTGCCATGCAGTTTGGCCAAGAAATCTGCTAAACGAGTTGGGTTTGTTACAAAAGGAGCCGACGAAGATTTTTGTGGACAACAAGTCAGCAATTGCTTTGGGTAAGAATACAGTTTTTCACGATCGGAGCAAGCACATTGATATGTGTTACTATTATATTAGAGAGTGCATTGCAAGGAAGGATGTGCATTTGGAGTACGTGAAGACTCATGATCAAGTAGCTGATATCTTCACCAAGCCACTTAAAAAAGAAGACTTCACAAGGTTGAGAGGTTTGCTTGGAGTAACAAAATCAAGTTTAAGAGGGGTGTTGAAATATAAACTTGATTTTGGGTCATTAGTATTTGGGCTACTCTAAATAAAAACCCAATTTCTAGAAACCTTTTAAAGTGCTAGAGTATTCTAGAGAAATCCATTTTTAAAGATGTTTTAAAGTATGTTGTAGAATTCTCTAGAATGTACAATATTCTAGAGAATCTTTTGTAATCTCTAGATTGTATGAGTTGGCAAAACCATAGCCATTAGTTTAGGGGATGCAAGTAATATAAATAGGGGTGATATCTTAGAGTTTGTATCAAACCAAATAAAGCCCAAGAGCTAGAAGTGACCAATAATACAAGTAGACTATTCTTCAAAATCTATCTTCCAAAGTCTAACCTCTAATCTCCAAAGTTCCTTTTCCAACAAAACGTTCGAGGATACAAAGTTCCAAAGAAAGTGAAAAGAGAAAACCAAACAAAAAGAGCAAAATTATCCCAATATTCCCACCAAGCTGCTCTATTTCCTCAAGCACATGACTCCTTGAAAAACCCTTCAGCTGCCAATTTTTTAAACAATGAAACAAACTCCTCCACATGGATACTATTAACACTATCCAATAGATAGAGAAATATATATGCACCATTGAGACTGATGATTTTCAAATCCTTCACCATTAGCTAACTTCACAAACCAAGTGGATGATCGACTCCTTGAATTCCAGATGACTTGAAACTTAAAAGGCAAAGTTCCTCGATGAAATTATTATTCTTTTGTGAATTTGAATGCTAATGCAATGTATTTAAATGACTTGTGTAGTGTATATCTCATGTAATTGAAGCTCGGTGATGTTTTCTTTTGCACAAAATGTAATCCTATCTTTTCTTTATGTCAGGCTCTTGTTCATATCATGTATTCTCGAATTTGTATGGCTGGATTAGTTCAGGCTGTGTTTGTAAGAACTGACGAAGGAATTCTAATCAAAATTGATCTACGTACTCGTATTCCGTAATCATTGGGCGAGTTTTGTGATATGATGTGTCGATCTTTCTTGCTCAACAAAATACTAGTTGTGTTTATGAAACTAATTACATTTAAATTTCTAACATATATGATTATTGCGACTCAATTGTTGCAAAAGTGAGCACTAAAGCCAAAGGCAAACGTGCAAAACTATTGCAAGTGGTCAAAAATCTGTGACCCAATACTTACCTATCAATTGCTTGAAGATCGGTGAGCTAGTATACATATATATATATTTTGAAAGATTGATTATTTTATAGAAGTTTTTGTAACCTATAATATTGGTGTTAATTCAGGCCTTTCTTCAAGTTCAACAAAGGTGGTTGAACCGCAAGATTACTTCAAAACTTTCGATAACGATGTCAATCTAGTGTTTGTGGTAACATTAGACAACTGCAAAACTCTCGAATTTCTCAAATTCTACATGAAGTGTTCTCTTCAATCTCGTAATTTCAAAGTGAAAACTAAATATGCTTATATACGTATTCGGGTTGGTGCAATGGCTCATGGCAAGATCGATGATGAAAAACATAGATGAATTGATATCGAGTTAGCCCTTTTATAGTTCTAAACAAAGGAATTAGTTCAAAATGATTTTCGATCACCCATTGTTTTCACTTAGCTCATGATTTCTGGATATCACCTAAGCGCTAGAGTTTGTCTCACGCATGATATCTGAGAGCTTGGCTAAGAAATATGGAATTTGGTGAATTCACAATAGATCCTTGTACAACCACCAAAGTTTGCAGAATCATCAATATGCTTTTAAACATGTCCTTTTTTCTTTAGTCTTTTTTTTTTTAATACATGTTTATTTATATTTGAAATTCTATATCTAAGTATTCTTTTTTTGGGGGGTAAAACTGGAAGTAGCATATCTAATTGATGTATTGTAAACAGATATCTTGTTGGATCTTATCTATCAGAAATTGTACTCAATACCCACATTTTAGATTGCAATTCAAAAAGTAGCCAACACTTACCATATAGTGTTGTACTCAACAGCCTTATTGAATTAGTGAGTTGTTGGAGTTGTGAATTAGTGTATTTAACTGTTCTTAGGATAGCTTCAACATTTACACATTTAAATTTTGGTGTTCAGACAGTTGTGAATTGCCATTTTTGTGGAAAGCGTCGCACATTTGCAGAATTCATTGACATTGCCGTAGTAGTTGGTGCTCTTGCAATGTCAGTGCAATTGGATGATGGTGATCATTTGGATCTCTTTAAACTTGTCAACTCGGGGCTTGTTCAATAAATAAGATACCTAAAGATTAATGGTTTGATTTTATCATGCACTAGAAGTGCTAAAAAACAACCTATTTTATTATTTAGGCTTTAGGCTTGCAAGTATCAACATAACTGAGGTGGACTTCAGACCTGATGGATGAATAACGATCAAATTGTAATTGTACTAAGTATTAAGGGCCTATTTAGTAAGCAATCCGAATTTTGTTTTATGTTTTCAGATTCACTGAATTCAGTGAATACATGTTTGACAGACATGTTTTTACAATTTTCGGATTCTGTGATCTAAATAGTAGAAATTTTAAAAACAACATTTTTATGTTTTCATTGTATCCAAATTTTGAATTTGAAATTTTAAAATACAAAATTGTATTAAACAAAGATAAATTCTTAATAAATATAGTATTTCATGTTTATAAACTTAATTTGCTTTTGTTAAATTAAAATATGTATAATATAATATATTATAAAATATAAAATATTATATTATAAAATAATAATTATATAAAATTTATTAAAAAAACACATGTTCATAAATTAATTAATAATGTCTTATATTCAACCTAATATTTAGCTTTGCAACTACAACTAGTTTTATGATCTATAAATATATCATAGTGATAGAACACACTTTAAACTATTGTGTAAAATGGAATTAATTTTCTAAATCTGCTCCCAAACACATATCTGAAAACATGAAATGCAACTTTGTTTTTATTGAATCACTCGTTTTCAAATTTCTGTTTTAAGTTTGTCTACCAAACATATCCTAATTTTTTTTGAGTTTCTTTCTCCAACTTTCAAGCATTATATTCCATTTTATCTTGGATATTAGAAAATTTAGTGTGGTTGAAATAAAGTAATATAAAAATAACATTTGGAAGTATAATTGTAAATATAGTAAAATAAACAATATATATAAATGATTAATTGTGGTTAATCCATATATAAATATATACCGCCGAGTTATTATGACTTTACCCTATAGTTAATTAATTTTTGGTTAATTTTTAGTTAACGTTAATCAACTATTATTGCAAAAAAACACAGATTGATTGATATTATTTTAGTTTACCAATGGCTTACCCATTTTAAAGAATTGCTATATTTGTAATCATTATTAAAAATGATATATTTGTTTATACCTTTTGCAAAATATATATTTGAAAATATTATTTAAAAAAACTAAATATAGAAATTTTCTCTAATTTTATTTTATCTCTAAATTTTGAAGCAATTATTAGTTTACTTATTCAATAAGTAGATATTTAAGTAAGTATTGTATTGACAACAACACCAATGTTGAGTTTTCGAACAAATTCACAGTTTTATTACATGTTGAAGGAAAACTTCACGACAGATATCACTAGAATAATTTTTTTTGGAAAAAAAAAATACATTTTTGATATCTCAATTTGCAGGTAGGTTTATGTGACGCTCGAGGAAAAGGGGTACATGAATGAACCGAGTCCAGATTTGAATGAGAGGGATATGAGGATATGAAAGTATGGTGCCGGAGGAAGAGAGGTACATGCGAGTGACCATGAGGATATAAAAATATAGTTGAAAAAGGCTTAAAATAATTGATAACTACTACCTATACTAACAAGGTGCATCTTTCTTTTCGATAGCTCAATCATAGAAACTCCAAAGTTAAGCACCCAACCTGAGAATTTTCCTAAAAAGCATGTGAGTGAGGACAAAGCATGCTAAAAGGACTCGTGGGAAAAGTCTTCACTCTCGCAAGTGACTTGATGGTATGAATGATATGATGACGTGACCGTTAATTCTTTAACAAATTGCTGATGTGGAAATTTTTAATATTTTTTAAATAAAAATAAAAATCATTATTGTAATAAAATAGTAAAAGTAAAAAATCCTCTCATTCTCCTCCCATTTCTCCCCTTCGCCTTTTTTCACATCCTTATCCCTTTCTTCCTCCCTCATCTTTATTTTCTTCTTTTTTCTGTTTCATTAGTCAGATCTCAGACCACAAGCCTCCTATTGGAATTTATATCTTAAAGTCTCGTAATTAATGTTTTATTTAATAATTAATAATTATTTTAATTATTTTGTTTGTAGTATAATATTATCCGTTATATGAAAAATCCAAGGTTATTAGTGTAATCTTGAACAATATGTAGTTGGCATCACGAGAATCATGTTCAAGAAATAACCTAAAGGGTCATAGTATTTGGATAAGGTTGGGTGCCTTATCATGGCAACACTATTGATACGACCCACTTTTTAATACCGTTTTAAGACGTTTTCTACACGTTTAGCTTGGTTTTCTTGTGATTTGGAGTAGCTAAATGTTGTAGTTAGGATTTGATTTACTTGTTAAGACTTATTTGCTATGTATTGAAGCATGTTTTGTTCTTATTTTTGGCAATTCGTTCTTTAACTCTTTGATATTGTTGGTTTAAGTGGACTCGAGAGATAAAACTTAGATTAGAGCAATGTTGTCAAAACCCTTAGGAGTCTGACATGAGAATGACCTAGAAGTCTAAGGGAAACACATAAAGAAGTTGCTTAATGTCGTGCATGCTTTAGGTTCATATGGAGACTATAGAATTTATTGCATGTGCGAGAGTCACTAAGAATCGAGAGGTTTTCTTGAGTATCTTACTTCTTGTTTATAAATTCATCACATTAGTTCATTGCATGTGTTAATTAAGTATTAAATTGTGAAGTCAATTTCCTCTAAATCTATCAATTCGTGTCTCCACGTGTTTGTTTGTCTTTAATTCTTGTTTCAGCACCTATTCATGTTATGTTACTTTAGCTAAAATTGAGAATTAGTATCTTGGTAATTAATTAATCTAGAAACCCATTCCCGAGAACGATACTTGGACTCTTAAATCACTATACTAAAACTTGACTCGTACACTTGCGGTATTGCATTATCAAAGTTATACGCAACAAGTTTTTGGCATCGTTGTCGGGGAATGACGATTATTTAGATTAATTAATACTAGGTGAAAATTTGAGATTTTAGACTAAAGTGTGTTTGTGTTGCTTTTCTTATTTGTTTTCTTTGTGTGTTTGTTGTTTGTTTCCTTATTTGTTCTATTTTAGTTTTCTGTGTCTTTGAGTTTTTGTCCCCTGTTTTGGTTGTGTTGCTATTGTGCAAAAGTTTTGATTTGAATTACTTATATTTAAAGTATGATTTTGCATGAGTTTGATCTTCCACCATGGTACTATCCCCCACAGGATCCTAGGTATGTGCATCATGTTTCCTCTTAATATCATTTGTCTAATTTTTACCATTCTGTACCTGAAATTGATGAAAATTCACGTGGTGGTAGTCATTTAGACACTTGGAACCATAATTTTTCATACCCTATCCAACCTATAGAAAAATCTTCTCTTGTGGACCAATTAATGGAATACACCTTAGAATTGAAAAATTAAAAATTTGGTTCATAATGAATTAGAGAGGTTGGATAAGTTAGAAGCTGAGGTGGTAGGACTTTGGGAAGTAGTACAGAGATAAAACTCATTATCTTAATCAGCTAGTAACTTCCCTTAAGGCTTTATAGGAACAATTTCGTATCCTTACCACTGAGAAGGTGCCACCTAGGAGGACTTATTCGTATGATAGTGAGGATGAGTTGGAGGAGACTGAGACACACCATAATCAGGATTTTGAGGTAGACAATGGTGAGACAATTACTTCCACAGAAGAAATCCAGGTGATAGAGTTAGAGGCTGAGAACTCCTCTTCCTTTTTATCTCTAGAAATTTCTTTTAATCTTGATAGCTATTTGTCCAACACTCACGAGTCTTGTTTTGATTTTTGTTCTTTTATGTTGATAAACAAAAATACCAAAAATAATTCTCTCTCTAGTGCCCAAGAGAAACAGAATAGCCTTTTAGATTATATCGATTCAAGCAAAAAGGGCCCAAAGAAATATGAGCAGTTTTATATGCCCTGATAAGTCACCGTCTAGCTAAAGACGTTAAAGAAATTGCTTCTTGGGAGACAACCCAAGTTTTATGTTTTATGTTCTCTGTTTTTATGTTTTTTTTTTCTTTTTATGTTTTCTTTCCTTTCCTAGTTCTTTTTCCAATTCTTATTTTTTTGGTACCTCCAGGTGTATGCCCAAGGGTAGAGCTGCAGTCTTGCACCCTTTTGATCCTGAAATCGAGAGGACCTGTAGGAGACTTCTAAGGGAAGGAAGAGCAGAATCTCAGACAATGGTTGATCAGGAGTTAATCATGTTGGGATTTGTGCCCTAAACTTGTGTAATTTTGATCAAATAAATAAAGAGTTATTTGTTTTGATAAAATTATATTCTTGCTTTATAAATCCAATAAACTCAGCTCCAAGGTTATAATGTACCTTGAACATCAGTGTAGTAGACACTATTTGGATTGTGTTCAAGAATATAACTTAAATGGTCTACGGTATAAGAATAAGGTTGGAAACCTTATTCTGGTAACACCATGGATGTGACCCACTTTGTATTTAGTACAAATGAGGTAATCCAACTCATTCATGTGGTTGACATGTGAGTGAGGGCATCTTGTATGAAGAGTTCATACAAGACCGGACTGCAAATTATTAGTCTAACCAGTATAATACCGTTAACAGGATAAGACTTATAATTTATAGATGGTCATTAGTGACTCGACCTGAATCCTGAGTAAGATAAGAACTCCTGCTTATAGGGGTTTGTCCTTAGACTAGTATGGGTGAGAGTGGCCTGTAGCCGACTCAATAAGCCTACTTTCTCAGGGACAAAACCTCGTAGGTAGCTGGGGACTTAACTATACAAGATGGAATTCACTCATTCCTACACTTAGGAATTAGATAGGTTGTTCCCTTAAGAACTGACTCCAGGTCTTGAACATTGGGGCCTCGCCCTTCAAGAGGGTATGAGTCTATGGTAGGACCTTAGACTTGTTGTTCATTAGAGGATCAGTGGTGCTTAAGGAACAAAGAGGTAATCATAGGGGTAAAACGATAATTTGACCCAACCGGTGATTACGACAACCTGTGAAGGGTCGACTCATAGGTAATGATTATATCAATTGACAAAATATAATCTCTGATGTGAGAGAGTGCAGCTGCAAGTCTATAGTGGAGTGACTTGTAGTTAATAAATATTGATTAACTGGATCAAAGAGTTTAATCAGTTAAATCTCACATCATTGGAGCTCATGAACTGTAGTTCCATTAGGCCCATCCGTTGGCTCAACATGGTAATATTGAGGGTATAAAGTTAGGAATGAAATTGAAGTGTTCAATTTCATATATGAGGTATTATATCAAATATATGTGATACAATTAATATAATATATAGTTTTAATGTAAATTAGATTCACATATTGACTATATACTAATGAGAGAATAAAGGAGGGATAGGATGGTAATTTCCATCCTATTTCCCTATATATAGTTGCATGAGATGCAACTTTGAAAAAATGGCTTTTTGTGAAACCATAAAAGGATCACATACTTGTGTTGGAAGAGTTCTACACACAAAAGCTCTCTCACAACCTCACACCTCATCCTAAAGGAACCCACTTTCCTCCCCCACCTAGAGAACAACGGAGAAGATCCGGTGGTAGTTTCCGTGATCGTGGGAGAAGGAGCACTTGAAGAAAGAGTTCTTCAAAGGTATAATATCTTGTTGTCCATCTTGTAGAAATGCATGCTTAATCTAGTTAGATTAGTTATGGATTGTAATCCATGTAACTAAATTAAGAACACACGATTTCCAATCCCTTCCGCTGCGGGATTCGATCCCTTCAAATCAATAACCCTAAATCCATCAGGGAGTATTTCTAACCTGTGTTTGATTCTGAGTAGGCTGGAATTGTCCACGCCCCCATAAATGCTAACAATTTTGAACTTAAAAAGGGCTTATACAGATGGTTAGGGAAAGTGCTTTCAGAGGACTAGCCACAGAAGATCCTAATTCACACTTGCAAATTTTTTTAGAAATCTGTGGTACACTTAAAATGAATGGTATCTCTGCTGATAGTATTCGCTTGCGTCTCTTTTCTTTTTCTTTGTAGGGTAGGGCTAAAGAATGGCTAGGATCTCTCCCACCAAGTAGTATCACCTCTTGGCAGGAGCTGGCCCAAGCCTTCATGACCAAATTCTTTTCACTTGTGAAAGCTGCAAAGTTAAGGACAAAGATAGGAACATTCAGGCAACAGGAGGGAGAGCAACTATTTGAGGCATGGAACGGTACAAGGACATGCTCAGGAGGTCCCCACAACATGGCTATCCAGATTGGCTCTAGGTACAACTATTCTATAACGGACTGGAAGGTAAGACCATAACTATTCTAGATGCCACTGCTGGAGGGGCTTTCATGGCGAAGACTGTGCCAGAAGCATGTGCCCTCCTCGAGGAAGTGTCAACTGCCAGCTACCAGTGGCCTACAGACAATGACAGATCTAAGCTAGTAGCTGGATTGTATCAACTGGATGAGGTAACCTCCCTGAGATCTCATATGGCATCCCTCACTCATGTTCGAATATAATTTTGCGGGATCACCCCAAACAGTGATGCCCTCTCAATGCTCCCCCTTGATGGATAATCTACTTTGGAGCAAATACAATACCTGAACAACAGAAACAACAACTATGGAGGAAACCAGCATCAGAATACCCTTCCAACATACTATAATCCAGGTTTGAGGTATCACGAGAATTTCTCTTATGCTAACAGTAAGAATGTGTTGAATCCTCCTGCAGGGTATGCTTCAACATCTGAGAGGAAATCATCTCTGAAAGAGACATTGCACTCCTTCGTAGCTGAATCCAGAAGTAGTCCAACCAACTGGAGAATGCATTCACCAGTCTAACTAGTATAGTGAATAACCATAGTGCTGCCATAAAGAATATAGAGACCCAGATCAGCCAAATGAACACATCACTCCGAGCGCTGCAATTAGAAAAGAAACACCTTGAGGGAGTACAATCTAGCTAAAGACGTTAAAGAAAGCGTTTCTTGGGGGCAACCCAAGCTTTACATTTTTGTCCTTTCTGTTTTTAGTTTGTTTTAGTTGTTTACTTAGTTTGTTTGTTTTGCTTTGTAGGTTGTGATGATGTCTTCCTTCGTTGAAATTCATGCTCCCGTTCTGAGGAACTCCAACACACATGTTTTGGCTACCAAGGAATTCAGAAAATAGTAAAAATCTCCTAACTCAGGACAATATTGTTCACTCTTACCCTTATACTTGCTTTGTGCTTACTTTTGCAAACATTGGGGACAATGTTTAGTTTAAGTTTGAGGGTGGGATGTTATTAATATGTTGTGACTATCACAGTATGTGTCTTTGAATTCTTGATTGATCTTGAGTATGTGCTGAATTGCTGATTGATCTTTTGCATAAGTGTATGATTATGATAGCCTAGGATGAGAATTAATTGAATTTTTTTGTGATTCTGCTGAAACTTGAGAGCATGATATGATTTGAGTTAATTTAAAAATTTTCTTGAGTTTTTCCTGCATTATTATTCACATAGCCTATGTTCTTGTAGTTTTGAAATGCTTAGAACAAAGTTATTAGGCTTAGAAGTTTGATGTCACCTCGATAGGTCTAAGAGCTGATTTGAGAGTTAAATTCCAAGATAGGGTGAATGACAATATGAAGTGCATGATTTGTATACCATGTGAAGTAGTTTGTTTTTGTTGTTTGTTAGCTTAAGAAAAAAAAAACGTGAGGGCAAAAAGAGCTACCTTCACTTTGATCAGTTAGGCCACTCATTGAGCGATTGCTCTGGGTAAGAGTTCTTGCAGTGGATGTGTGAAAGCTAGTGCCCTTGCACAAAAAAAAAAAAAAAAAAAAAAAAAAAAAAAAAAAAAAAAAGAAAATATGAAAAAAAAAGTGATTAATTGTTGAGTAAAGTTGTTTATTGCTGGAATGTGGGGAGCCTCAAGGATTAGTAATTATGACCAGTGTAGGGAGAAGTTGAATGGAGAGCCTAATAAAGTTGATCCGAGCTTAGTAAAAATGAAGGGAACATAGGCTAATCACACACACGTAGGAACACTTAGGAAAAGTTTTAAATTTCTCATTGAAGTATTATGTTTGAGTGTTTCCTGTAATTGCCAAATTTTATATTAAATCTTTGAGGCATGAATCAAATGTATGTATAAGAACAATCTCATGTTTAATTCTATTTTTGCTCGAGACTAGCAAAAGCTTAAGTTTGGGGGTGTTTGATAGCACACAAAATGTGTTATCCTTAGGCTTAATTATTGTTAGTTTTATGATGATTTGGGGCTTTTGCGTTTAAATCACTCAATTTCGAGGATTAAGAGCTTAAACAGACAATTGGAGACATTTTGAATCACTCGGGATCGAAGCGAGGCTATTTAGAGCTAAAAATAACATCAATTGGAAGTAGAAGGATCAAACCAAGCTTGAAGACCCGACACTACTACAAAAACTACATTACTTGACGCTTGCAACTTTTAATTACTTGACGTTTTTATGAAAAAACGTCAAGTAAAATGGATTTTAAACAAAAAAAACGTCAAGAAAATAAAAAAAGGCGGAGGTTGACGGACTTTTCTGAATTTTTCACGTTATGATAAAACTTGACACTTTAAAAATGTCAAATTAAAAAAAGACGGAGGTTGACAAAAGCTTACATTTACTTGATATTTAAAAAACGTCAAGTGTAAATCTAATTTGAGTTTTATTTATAAAAGTAACGAAAGGAAAAAGGAATTAAAAAGAAGAAAAGAGAAGCCCTAATTCAACTCTTTCTTCTCCCTTATTCTCGTGAAACCCAACAACCCACTCCCTCTCGATTTCCTTCTCCGGTGACAGCAACCCACGACGAAGCTTCAGGAGAACCAGAGGACGGCGTAGGTGCCATCACCGGAGATTTAGCCACATGAGGCGCGGGCGAGGAAGGTGTCCCAACAAGCTCACACCGATGACAAAGTGAAGGGTCGTATTCTCCGATAGCAACAACAGGTACGCGTGCAACGTTGTTCCCTTCGTTCTCTCTCTTTATTGAGCAATGAAACTCTAGCATTGGTAGTGATGTACCAGTGTGTTCAACCCATGTGTTGACCGACAACATTTCCCCTATTTTCAGGTCCACAAATCCACGTAATTTGGAGTCTCGAACTACTTTAATCAAGTGACCCACACTGAGGTTAGTCTTGAATTCGATGACCCATATTGATATGAGCCAAAATGACTACAAATCAAGGCTGTTAGTTCTTAAAATAATTCATTTTAAAATTGACTCTATTTTTCTTGATTTTCCTGAACGATGCAACACAAAACTGGAGGCCAAAAGAAAAAAGGAACCTTGCCATGTTGATTTGTAATAAAAGGGGAAGTAAATTAAAATAAATTGGATTCTCTGTCTCTGTTTGGAATGGTCTTTATTTCTAATAGATGGAGCTGCTTTTGTTTATTGTAGAATAGAATAATTATTTCTGTGATATTTGACTTTATGTGACTTTTATACAAATTTTGTTCACTGTGTTATTTCCAACCCGATGACCCTACCCAAAAATATTGTTTTGGGTTGTGGATGAGTTGGTCCAAAAAACTCTCTTAACCCAACCGGGCTTATGTTCACCCCAATTTGCCGCAAGCTGCTTTTTGTTCTTTTAAAAAAAATCAAACACAACTCCTCCATTGTTTCACCAGATAGGTCTAATTTGAATTTTTCAAATGAGAAGACATTGATAGAGCTTAGGAGAATACCGGTATCAACGAGAAAAAACTTCCTCTCGCTCGCACTTGCTTCTTCTTCAACGGTGTGTCTTTTCTTTAAAGTTGAAATTCCCCCCTCAGATTAACCCATCGCCAATGATATTTTGAATTTATTGAAAATAAGAGCGGTTTATACGCTTTGTACTATACTGTACTTGATTTAAAAAGTTATAGAAAATGTTTAGGTAAAATAGACATATTTTAATAAGAAGAGGGCTTAAAGGGAACTAATGATTTAAGAGCTTTGTACCATTTGAAAGATCCTATTTGCCTCTTCCAAGTCCAAACTCAGAATAATTCAATCATCATAAGGAAAAGCTCTTTCCAATTTTGCCTTCAAAATGTTTTTTTTTTTTAAATTGAATCCAAATACCATATCAAAATTGACCGAATCCAAATATTTGTTGGATTTTGATTTTGAATAACAACTCTGCTAGATTCGCTAGAACCCTCATCTATAAATTGGTAGGGCCCAAGTTTTCTCTACCTCTCACACACCCCTCACTTACATTTTTATCATAAGGGTTGAGTTGGGTTGATTTTTTTTTAGGTTGGGTTGGGTTCCTTTGTAGGAGAACGAATCGGTTCCAGGTTGGCCGGTTTTTAGCTCGGTTCAACCCAAACCGAACCGAATTTACATTTAAAAAAAAAATTATAACTTAAAAACCGGCCATCATTTTAAATGTAGGAATCCATGGTGGGGATATTTGATGGTTATAGCCTGGCAAATCAAAATTACAAACTTTCTCATCATTTTAGACGTTCTGCTTGCAAATCTTCACCATGTAGTCTTTAATTATCAGTTGGAGACTGTAGTTTTAGCCTCATCAAATTATAATTGATTTGAATACTAACATATCATGAGCTTTTGCTTGAATGGTGATATTGTTGAAGTCTAATATTCTTTAAGTTCTAAGAATGTCTATTTTAATAGTTTCGTTGTCTTGAAAGGAGAAAAATGGGAAGAGAGATCTTACAACCTTGTTCAAGGAAAAGGAAGGTGAGAGATGATGGGCATAGTATGGGTGAGGTTGAAGGGGACTCTACAGATGTTTTGAGTGCACATCCTGGTATTCCAATTTTTCCTTCAAATCCGAACATGAAATCTGGAGTTATTTTTGTTCTTGAGAAGGCTTCTTTGACTCTTGCCCTTGTTGGAAAGGTAAAAGCTCCAAATGCCGCATTCCATATCTCTTGACACTTCTAATGTTTTCTGTATATATATATATTTTATTATATTCTCTCTCTTTTTTTAGCGTGACCTTTAACCTTGGCTAGTGGTTTTTCATCTAAAAAAAATTATAGATTTTAAATCAACTGCTCTTTTGCTTATCGTGCTTATTTTTCTATTAATTATAGTTATGCATGTGTTTCTTTCAGAACTATCAAATTTTGAATCAAGAAAAACATGCTGACTTCTTGCGGAGGAAGAAAATGGATCCATACAAGTATAGGCCTGATATAGTTCATGAGGTGAGTATCTTTTGTTCTTTTTTGGTTTTCTCTTTCTCTTTTGGAATAGAAACACGTTATAGATATGCGAAAAGAAATATGGATCAACTTTAAGGGATTATAAAAGTCTCTTTAGGAGATCAAAAGAAAGAAAAACTCCAAAATATTGACGCCATGCTTTAGAATTGTATTGCCAAGAAACAACAAATAAATTGACAACCATGACAAATAAGCCTTCCAACTACCGTATCACCCTTTCTTTTCTTGCTTGTGGTGGATGATTTAAGTAGGATCATTTTGCGAGGGGTCGGGTTCAAGGTTGGTAAGGATAACCTGCCTTTGTCTCATCTCCAATTTGTTGATTCTTTCGTTAACTTGAACAACATTTTAGCTTTCTTTGAGGCTATTTCTAGGTTGAAGATTAATCAAGGTAAGTATCAGCTATTGGGTTTAAACTGCAATGTGGACAAGCTGAAGTGGTGGGCTTCTTTGGTTGGGTGTGAAGCTGGATCCTTTCCTTCCTTGTATCTAGGTCCCTTCGTTATGGGATCCCATTGTGGGAAAGATTCGCAAGGTGCTTGGAAGAGGAATTTTTTCTTGAAAGGTGGTAGACTTACTCTGATTCAATCTATCTTGAGTGGGCTCCCTATCTATTTCCTTTCCCTTTTTAGGATGCCCATGTCTGTGAGTAAGAGTGTTGAGAGGCTGAGGAATTTTCTTTGGGAGGGGTTGAAGAGGGGAAAGGGGCACTTTTATTTAGTGGGAAGAGCGTTTTGAAGGATATAGACGTTGGGGGTTTATGCATTGGCAATTTGAGAGCTCTCAATAGGGCCTTATTGGCGAAATGGTTGTGGCATTTTCATCATGAGTCCACCTCCCTTTGGCAAAAGGTCATTGTGAGTAAGTATGAGTTGCTCCCTTTTGAGTGGATCTCGTGTGGGGATTAGGGCACGTTTAGAAACCCTTGGAAAGACATTGTTGGGGAGTATTCCTTCATTTCTTGCTTGGTTGTTTTTGAATGGGGGATGGGAGGGACATTTTTTCTGGGAAGATTTGTGGGTGGGGGATAGACCCCTTTGCTTTGGTGTTCCCCCACATTTATCATTTGTCGTTGATGAAGAACTGTTTGGTGGCCGATGTCTTGTTTCATTTGAGGCCTTGTTCCTTGCCTTTGTTGAGTTTCCAGTGTTTGTTGTCTGATAGGGAAACCTTGGCTATTGTAGGGGGCCTCCATCTGAAGCTTGAAAAATGGAACCATGAAGTGCATAATTTGCCTGAGTTTATTGGGAGCTATGGTGGGTGGATAGCCATTAGAAATCTTCCTCTTAGGCTTTGGAAAAGGCAAGTGTTTGAAGAAATTGGGGAATGCTTGGGGGGGCTAGAGGTTATCGCGTCAGACACTCTGAACTTGATTGATATACAAGTGGCCAAGTTGAAAGTAGCTAAAAATTTGTGTGGGTTTCTTCCAGCTTTCATTCTTATTAATGATTCGCTGGTGGGGGAGGTGAAGTTGAATTTTGGTGATGTGGATGCCTTGGATTCTCCGGCTGTTTTGTCACAACCATTAGTTTTTAAGGACCTGTTCAATCCTTTGGATGTGGCAAGAGTGAGGCAGGTCATGGAAGATGAACGTGTGGGGTGGGTGGATCATGGGTTGGTTGTTATTGAAGGGGTAGCTGGTTTGCCTTATGAGGAGCCTCTTTTGGTTGATGGTCGGATGAGTTGGAGAAGGTTGATAGCTTGGGAGAGACTTCAGGTGGGAATCTCAGTGAGGGAGCAGGGGCTTGTCCTGATTTGGGGGTTGGTTTGAATGCAGTCTTTGGGGCATTGAAGGACGACTCGGTTTTGATGGGTCAGCTGGGGGCTGAGAAGGCATCATTTTTTTCCCCTTTACCGCAACCTGTAGAGGTGGTAAGGGACAGGTTTTGGGATAAGGTTTATATAAGAAGATCAAGCAGAAAATTGGGGGTGGAGAAGGGGTTTCCAGCTAGGGAGCTCTTTGAGCAAGCAGATGAAAGTTTGGAGTTTTGCATTCCAGCTACTCCGGTAATGCCTTGGTCGAATGTCAGTCCTTGTCGTCCCTCAAGAGTTACGACTGCCGCAGTTGAAAAGTGTCAGTTGGGAGTTAAGGAGGTTTCTTTTGTTAAAGTCTCGTTCCAGACTTCTGCTGGTTAGGATAAAGGGAGTTGCTTGTTCTCTCCAGTTTTCGGGCAAGACTCTACTGCTTGTTCGGAGGTAAGTCTCAGTAGCCTGGAATTGAGCTCGATAAAGAGGGGAGGTCAGATTATTTCGAATAAGTTGTCCCCAGTTATTAACCTCTCTAAGTATTTTGATTCTGCTGACTGTGTCTCTTCCTCTAGAAGCAATGCCGAGGATGGTTTGTTTAATTGCCCTGTTGGTTTGTCTCAGTTTGATGCCTTAATTAAGGCGAGCGGCTTGCAATTTAAGGAAATCCCTGCAAGGGGGACTCCTGTGCTATCAAATTGAAATTCTGTTCTTTTGATAGGGAGATGGCTCAAAGAGGGTTAGTTTAGAGATGGTCCTTGAAAAAGCTGTTTCAGAGGTTGCCCCCATTCAAGCTTTATGGTGTTGTGGTTTGATGGAAGGTGTTTATACCTTTTTGGAAATTGATGCTTTTGGTTGGGTTTTCAGTGCAGTTGTTGGTAGTTCAGGGGGTTTGTTATTTTCGTGGTAGGATGCTAAAGTTTTGGTCACGGTTTTGGTAAAAGACGGGCGTCTGTTGAATGATAATGGTTGTTTTCTGATAAGCAAGATGAAAGAGCTTCGAAGATTGGTTTTTTCTGGTGGTGGTGTTGGGTCTCTTTTGGAGGGATTGTGGGGCTTTGGGAATTCAGTGCTCCCTCGGTATTTTGTTCGTGTGTTTGTGCGTTGCAGTTTTTATTTGTTGAGGTTCTCTATGTCTTGTATTCTTTTGCTTATCTTCATTGGAGATTGTATTTTGAGCAGTAGTCTCTTTTCATTATTTCAATGAAATTCTCTTGTCACCTTTTCAAAAAAAGGGAAACCTTGGCTATTGTTGGCCTTCTTTTTTTGATGGGGAGCTTCGTTGTATTTTGGAAGGAGGGATGTTCATTGTTGGAAGTCCTATTTTGGCCACAAGCTTTTCTTGTAGGTTCTTTTTCCATTGTATGGTTAATCCCTTTTCCTCTTCTTCTTCAAGGGGTTCGGCCTTTACCTCTTTGTGGATGTTGGAAATTCCAAAGAAGGTTAAATTTTTTGCTTGACAAGTTCTCCATGGAAGATTTAACACCTTAGATGGCGTGTTGAGGAAGATGCTCACCTTGGTGGGGGCCTTGGTGTTGCAACTTGTGTAAGAGGGTTGGGCTGGATCTTGATCACGTTCTCTAGAGTTGTGATGTCGCTTAAGGTGTTTGAAATTGTTTCTTTGCTGAGTGGCCTCATTTTGGCTAGGCAGAGGGATTGTAGGGAGATGATTGTGGAGTTTCTCCTTCATTCTCCCTTTTGTGAGGAAGGAAAGTTTTTGTGGCAAGTTGAGGTGTGCGATATCTTGTGGGGTCATTGGGGAGAGAGAAACAATAGAATCTTTCGAGGGTTGGAGAGGTCTCCAAGTGATGTTTGGTCCCTTATTAGATTCTATGTTTCTCTTGAGGTTTTGGTTGTATTACCCTTTTGTAATTATTCTTTAGGTCTTATTTGCTTGACTTGAGGTTGTTTTTGTAATTTGCCTCCCTCTTTCCTTTTTTTGTAAGACCTTGTATTTTTTCATTTTTTCTCAATGAAAGCTCGCTTTCTTATAAAAAAAAGCCTTCCAACTATTAGTGATGGTATTGAAAGAGTAATTAGAGAAAATAGAGTGCCAATAACAGACATGATTTGATTCTTTCTCAATTATAAAACCCCATCCTCCGACCTAATCTACAGATTTTCCTTTAAACTCCTTAGGTTTCTTTCAAATAAAAAACTTCAAAGAATAGCTTTTATTGCATTAATTCATAGTAACTTAGCTTTACTTCTCAACATAATCCCACAAAGTTG
Source organism: Trichosanthes cucumerina (assembly GCA_036507285.1). Classification (NCBI taxonomy): domain Eukaryota; kingdom Viridiplantae; phylum Streptophyta; class Magnoliopsida; order Cucurbitales; family Cucurbitaceae; genus Trichosanthes; species Trichosanthes cucumerina. Next base: position 31,000,142 of record CM071838.1, read on the forward strand.
AATTAAAAAAAATCCCAAGCCATAAATGTGTTGAAAGGAAATCTTCACCATCTGCCAATATAATAACAAATGAAAGTAAATGTGATTGATCTTCTTCTCCTACTAAAAGACAGACTGCAAGGTGATGGATTCAACATCAAGGTTGGACGTTTCACTTGTAATGTTCAATGTTTTCTGGGAGGCTCCAAGCCAAGTCTTAGGCAGTTTAGGATAAAAATCTAAGCTTTGTATGCAAACGAACGATGTACAAATAAGTGGCTGCTAGTTTCAGGACTCCTTTTACACATCAGACAAATATTTGGGGATAGGGCCAGGTCGGGGCTTCTCCTCTGAACCCTGTCCATGGTGTTCAGACTACAATGTGCCATAGGGCAAACGGAAAATTTCTTCTTGGGGCTGTTTCCTTCTGAAATCCACTTAACTAGGGTATAATCTAGAGATGAAGGCCTTGTGCGAAGAGTCTTGGTAGCTGATTTCACTGAAAAAATGCCAGAGGGCCATGATTCCAAACTATAGACTATAGAGGCAGAATTCTGATTTGGAAGTATGCCTTCAATGATCATTGTGTCTTTGCCATTCTTCTATCTCCCTATCTGTCAAATTGATTCTAAAATGAAGATCCCAAGCTTTGTTTTTATCCGACCAACAATCTTCATTGACATAGAATCTGGAATTTGCTACTGTGTAAAGGGAGGGGAGCATGGTGCTTAGTGGACTAGAGCTGATCCATCCATCCGCCCAGAATCTGATTTTTGTTCCATTTCCAAAACTTGTAGCTGATGTTATGCTCAAAAACCTCGTTGGTCTTCTGATATCTTTCCACTTGCATTTTCCTTTACAAATTTGTTCATTTAGGAACCAATTGTTGTCCTTATGACTATATTTGCTTCTAATAATGTTTTTCCAAATAGCTGCTTCTTTTTTAGCGACTAAAGGTGCAGTATTCTTCTTTCTAATGTTGCCAATGCCTAGACCTCCCAAGGATAATGGAGCTGTGAGTTTTGTCCATTCAATAGGTGGCTGCCCCATCGTTGTTTGCTCCTTTCGGTAGGCAATTTCTAATGATCTTGTCTAGGTTTTTTCTGGCCTTAATTGGAATACAAAACATGGAGAGATAGTAAATTTGGGGTACTTGTCAACGCTGAATTTTCTGAGGGAGTCTTCCCCTTTAGAAATAGGGAAGGCGAGGCAATTGTTATCCGAATCTGGGTGGAGAAGAATCGGAGATTTTTTGAAAAAAAGTTTTTTCCATGGTCCACTCGTTTTGTCTTGGCTGTTTTGAAGGCTTCATCTTTGTGCATGCATTCTAAGTCTTTTACTGGTTTTTTTTGCAAGATCTTTGTTTTAATGTGCGTTCTTTTATTCTTACATTTGTATTTGTCTTAAGAGTCTTTTCATGTTCTTATTTTTGTGTTTGTTTTCACCCCTTTACGGAGTTTGTATTTTGTGAGCAATAGTCTTTTTTAATTTCTTCACTAAAAAGTAAGCTTCTCCATTTGGTGAGCTCACTTTATCAATAACTGGGTCCCAAAAAGACATGGCAAACGACTTTCCTCCCAAAGGCAAACCAAGATAAGAAATGGGAGGGCTTCAACCTTACAACCGCTGTTTCCAGATCAGAAACTTCTATACTGTTTATGTTGATGCCAATGTTTTTTGGTGATTAATCTTTGAGGCACAAAGCTTGCTAAAAATATATAGGATATTCCACGATTATCCAGATTACTTGGCTCATATTTGCAAAATAAGATAGTAATGCATATGTGAAAGCTTAACGTTCCCAGACCTATCTCGAAACCTTCAATGATGTTTTTCTCTTTAAAAACTTCCACAACAAAAGGGAAAAAGGGGATCCTCTTGTCTAATTCATTTCATTTAAACAAAGTTCTCCTCCCATTCCGAATCCTATAGGATGAAAAATTTCTCAACATTGTCCTAAAATTTTGAAATCCCCCACCATGGATTCCTACTCTCTCCTTTCTTTTTTCTTTGCAGCGTTGACTCCTTGGTGAGTCTGATACTCAATTCCATCACAGTTTTTAATCCTTCTATTTAATACTTTGTCGAGAAATTTGCATGAAAACCCCATTTTCACATGCATTAATGTGATTTGACCCATGTTCTGAAATTAATGACATTTGATCCTTTTTGTACTGTGCATTCCGTCCAAATTACCGTAAGGGCATTATACTGACTCTAGCTCTCTCGCTCTCGCTCAAGTCACGTTCTCGCTCTCGTTCAAGTCTCGTTCTCACTCTCGCTCTCGTTCAAGTCTCGTTCTCGCTCTCGCTCTCTCTTTTTGTACTGTGCATTCCATTCAAGTCTCGTTCTCGCTCTCGCTCTCGCTTATGATAGTAATTAAATAAGACATAGCTCTCTCGCTCTCACTCTAGCTCTCTCGCTCTCGTTCTCGTTCTCGCTGGCTCGCTCTCGCTGGCTTGCTCTCGCTGACTCGCTCTCTCTACTACTCCAGCTCTCCTCCGTCTTTTTTTGGTCATTTTTTCTTTATATTTTTTTCCATTCATTTGAGCGAGAGCGAGACAACGGGAGCGAGAGCGTGAACAACGTGCGGGAGCGTGAACAAGATAGATCGCTTCATATTACCCTTATGAGTCATTTTGCGCGCATTGCCACGTCAGAATAGGTCATATTTCATTATTTTGAAATGTTAGGTCAAATGCCATTAATGCATTGGAAAATGGGTTATCCGTACGAATACCCCTACTTTGTCATCCAATATAACTGTCACTCTTCGATTTTCCTAAACATTAAGGGCCCGTTTGATAACGTTCCCGTTTCCTATTTCTTGTTTCTGTTTCTCATTTTTTAAAAAACAGACTTGTTTGATAATTCATCCCGTTTCTTGTTCCCAAAATTTGAGAAACGTTTCTAAAATTTGGACTAAATTTTAGAAACTACATAAAGTAGTTTCTTTCTGTTTCGTTTCTTTTTTTATTTAAATGTTCCCCTTCTTATTAAAGGTACTGCCTAGCTTGTTGGTAAATTGCTGGTCAGATTTTATCTCCTTCCCTAACACCATTCTTGAGTTCGATCCCTAGAGAATACATATAATTGTTTTTTTTTTTTTTTTTTTTATGAATTTTGGATTTTCGCAGTATATATAGTTTTAGTTTTTATAAATAATAATAATATAATATATATAAATTTATTTATTTTTATTTTATTTCTTAATTTTACCATATGTATATTAATATTATTTTAATTTAAAATTTGAAATTTTATATATATGTATTATTTGAATTTTGAATTTTAATTTTGTAATCTTTATATTTATATATTATTGCAATTTTGCAATAAATAAATTTTGTTCATTAAAACATGTGTTTAGCCTCATTTTAATATTTTACAACCACTACATTAACAATATAATTGAGTTTGATCTGAGTCGACATCATTTAAGACGAATGACTCGAGTAAGAGATAAGATTACAAATTAAATTTGAACAACATTTAAAGGATAAAATAATTTTATTTATTTACTTTTATTATTAGTTAATTTTGTATCGAGAGTTGTTGGTATTTGATAATATAAATTTGTTATAATTAATTGTATATTTATATATACAAGAAACAAGAAACAAGAAAGAGTTATCAAACTAGTTTATGTTTCTATTTCTTGTTTTCAAAGAAACAAGAAACAAAAATAGTTATCAAACATATTCTTGTTTCTTATTCTTAAAAAATGAGAAACAGGAAACAGGAAACAGGAAACAGGAAACAGGAAACAAGAACGTTATCAAACGGGGCCTAAATTCTCTCCATCTTCAATAAATTGTTGACCTCTCCCTCCCTCAAAAAAACATTTCTACTTGCTCTGTAGCCTCACTATTTCTTTTCTTGATTAATAATTCTTCTGATGAATCTTCAGTGCTGAGTCTAAATTAGAACCATCATAATAAGACCGTTTGTAGAGTTTCTCTGCCCATAGACCAATGCTCTTCTCAATTTCCTTCAATGAAGAGTCCACACTGGCAGCAACGATCTCTAACTTCCTTTCTTAATCACTCCCAGAAATTAAAGCGTTTGCTAACTTGTTGCCCATTCTTCTGGAGCTTTGTGTATGCTAGGAGGAAGGCGTGGGAGAAATTTGCATGAGAACTGAAAATTCTGTACTACTATTCATGGTCAGTCATATACATATCATTTAAGAATGACTTAGGTCCATGCTATAAATAATATGTGAATTAATTAGGTGCCTAAGTGTGAATGGAGGTGGTAGAGTAGGTACTGTGGGAGTACTAGAAACTTTCCCAAGAATTAGAGTTTTAGAGTTGTGTCAAGGTGGTATATTTTATAATTAGGAAGAGTTTGATAGGGGAAAGTAAACTGTGTGGTTGGTAGCCTCTCATACCTCTGTTTGAGAAGGGGACTGTAATCTTTCTTCCTGTTTTAGTATATTGAAGCTAAAGCTTTATTAGCTGTCATCATTCTTACGCTATTTTGATAAATTGAACTTGTGAAATGCCATGGCATGTAGTGTAGGGTTTTGAGTGTAGATCTCTTGAATGATCTAGTCATCATTTTGCAATATGATTTAGGAATCATTTATGCATGGTAGAATAAAGCAATTGAAGTATATTTTTTTGAACAAGAAACAAAGTTTTCATTGGTAGATGAAAAGATAAAAAAATGTTCAAAGGATACAAAATCCCAAAGAAAGTGAAAAGAAAACCAAACAACAAAAAGAGCAAAAATTATCCAAATATTACAGGAGCTAAAAAAAATATATTGAAGTACAAGAGGGCTAAGAAGATTTTGATCAACCAACGAGCCAGGACAACCAAACTACTCCCACCAAGCTTCTCTCCAGAAAAAAAATAACAACCAGAAATCATTTTTGGAAAGTGCGCTAATTCCTTAAGCACATGACTCCTTCAAAAACCCTTCAGCTGCCAATTTTTTATTCAATGAGACAAACTCCTCCACATCGATACTATTAACACTATCCAATAGATAGAGAAATATATATGCACCATTGAGACTGATGATTTTCAAATCCTTCACCATTAGCTAACTTCTCAAAACAAGTGGATGATCGACTCCTCAAATTCCAGATGACTTGAAACTTAAAAGGCAAAGTTCCTCGATGAAATTATTATTCTTTTGTGCATTTGAATTCTAATGCAAAGTATTCAAATGACTTGCGTAGTGAGTATCTTATGTAATTGAAGCTCGGTGATGTTTTCTTTTGCACAAAGTATAACCCTATTTTTTCTTTATGTCAGGCTCTTGTTCACATCATGTATTCTCGAATTTGTATGGCTGGATTAGTTCAGGCTGTGTTTGTAAGAACTGACGAAGGAATTCTAATCAAAATTGATCCACGTACTCGTATTCCAGAATCATTGGACGAGTTTTGTGATATGATGTGTCAGTCTTTCTTGCTCAACAAAATACTAGTTGTGTTTATGAAACTAATTCTGTTTAAATTTCTAACATATATGATTATTGCAGCTCAATTGTTGCAAAAGCTGAGCACTAAAGCCAAAGGCAAACGTGCAAAACTATTGCAAGTGGTCAAAAATCCTGTGACCCAATACTTACCTATCAATTGCTTGAAGATCGGTGAGCTAGTATACATATATATATATTTTGAAAGATTGATTATTTTATAGAAGTTTTTGTAACCTATAATATTGGTGTTAATTCAGGCCTTTCTTCAAGTTCAACAAAGGTGGTTGAACCGCAAGATTACTTCAAAACTTTCAGTAACGATGTCAATCTAGTGTTTGTGGTAACATTAGACACTGCAAAACTCTCGAATTTCTCAAATTCTACATGAAGTGTTCTCTTCAATCTCGTAATTTCAGTGAAAACTAAATATGCTTATATACGTATTCAGGTTGGTGCAATGGCTCATGGCAAGATCGATGATGAAAACATAGATGAATTGATATCAGGTTAGCCCTTTATAGTTCTAAACAAAGGAATTAGTTCAAAATGATTTTCGATCACCCATTGTTTTCACTTCGCTCGCAGTTTCTGGATATCACCTAAGCGCTAGAGTTTGTCTACGCATGATATACGAGAGCTTGGCTAAGAAATATGGAATTTGGTGAATTCACAACAGATCCTTGTACAACCACCAAAGTTTGCAGCATCATCAATATGCTTTTAAACATGCCCCTTTTTTCTTTCGTCTTTTTTTTTTTTCATTATAATACATGTTTATTTATATTTGAAATTCTATATCTAATTATTCTTTTTTAGGGTAACTGGAAGTACCATATCTAATTGATGTAATAGTATCTTGTAAACAGATATCTAGTTGGGTTCTTATTTATCAGAAATTGTACTTAATACCCACATTTTAGATTGCAATTCAAAAAGTAGCCTACAATTCAACACATTGATTGATATGATTTGAGTTTACCATTGTTTTACCCAATTTAAAGAATTTCTATATTTGTAATCACTATTAGAAATTTATATACCTGTCTATGCCTTTTTCAAAATATATATTTGCAAATATTATTAAGAAAAACTAAATATAGAAACTTTCTCTAATTTTATTTTGTCTCTAAATTTTGAAGCATTTTTTACTCAAAAGTAGATATTTAAATGAGCATGTGTTGTATTGATAATAGGTCTAATGTTGGGTTTTCAAACAAATTCACAGTTTTATTAAATGATGAAATAGAAAAAATTTACAACAAATATTACAAATATTTTTCTTCTTCCCCCTTTTTTAAGTTATAGCTTGAAAGACCATTCATCACGCTTTTTTTTAATTCAACAACACGTAGAATGAGAATTTGAACCTCTAACCTTTAGGATGAAAACATAATCTCAAATTGACATTTGACATTTATATTATTTTGTTGCTTTATATTTTTCTTGCTAAACAAGAAGTGTTTTGTTTGGAGCTATAAGGTGTGAGAACTATAAGTAATTAGAACTTAGAAGAGATTACAACCTTTTAATAACATTTTTTTACTAACATTTTTATAAAGTTAAGACTTTGTCATTTCTATTGAGAAAGTCTTGAGAGTGATTGGATGTTTTGTTTTGTTTTTTTTTTTTTTTTTTAGAACCGGTCTGTAGATTTAACTTTGTTAAAAAATGTTTTGTACTGTTTTAATCTCATAAACTACTTAAGAAAAAAAAACATTTTTTTGTTTGATTTTATTTATTATCAGTTTTAATTTAAAAAGGGATATAAATAATCAAATTATACTTAAAAATAATTAATAATTACATTTAATCAAATTCGAATTCATCTTAATGAAAACTTGGGATGAGTTTGGTATAGAATTTTGAAAAGAAATGTTTTTCAATGAAAGTACTTCGATAAACACTTTTAGAAGAAGCAACACTAATAAAATGCTTCTTCTAAAAGTAATTTATGTATCTTTTAAGATTTTTTTTTTATATAATTTTTGAAATTATTTATTATTATCACTGTTATTATTATTTTACCATCTAAGAAACACAATTAAGGATTCTAAAAACTATTTCATTAAACAACACATTTGATGATGTAACATATTATTGAAGTAGCAATTTATTCTCTAAACTTTAATCTGTAATGTAATCTATGTAGTTTAAATTCTTTAATGATTTAGTCTTTTGTGGACATTCTATTTCTATCCATGTAGTTTAAAATTTGATTTATGATTTTATACTTTAAAGAGTTAAATAATATGTAATTATATTAATTAGTGATTTTAAAGTGATGGACCAAAATTAATCTTCAAAATATGTAATCAGAAAAAAAAGGGCATATTTAGTCATTAATAGAATCACTTAAAATGGAGTACAACCAAATAAATTTGTTATTAAGAACACACACTTAAAGAAATGTAACTAAATCCATAATTAGAAGCCATTTGAGTGCTTTAACTAGAAGATAGATAAAACTCATCCTAAATAAGAGAAAATTTTCTTCCTATAGTTTCAAAGATTGGAAAACCAAAGGACTTAAAATTTTTTAAGTGATTTTCGAGCTTATTTAGGAGTTGTTTGGCGTCTCATCTTTTAAGATCATAATTTTTCTCTGGTTCAATTTCTAATATATTATGTGTGTTTTTTTTTGGAGTAGATCAACATTTGAGGTAGAAGGATTCGAACCAATAACCTCTTGGTCATAAGTCTTACTTGATCCCAGTAGTTGAGCTATACTCTTGTTGGCATATTATGTGTAGTTTGTATAACTATAAGCTATCTAATTCACTCCACTCATGATGACGTAAAATTGAAAAAACATTCATAACAACCAGATAATTATAGGTGCAATGTAAGAACAGTATTGCCAATGGTCTAGCAAAACCAAAAATTAAAATCTGAATTTAAAAATATCATAACACACAATCTGGATGAAATGACAAACAAGTAGAAGTAGTTATCCAAACACAAATATAATTCATAAGTAGAAGTAGTTGTCCAAACACAAGAGTGGTAGATGAAAAGTGATAAAGAGAGAATCAGGTTCTAGGTACTTTCCCCAAAATTTTTATTTTTTATTTAATTTTTTTTTATCATAATTTTATCACGACACTTAACTTACTAAATTTCTTGAAATGTAGCCATAAATTTGTATGGAAATATTTTCATGTGTATACATTTATGTTTAAACTTTGTACATTAGGATGAAATTGGTCATTTTTTAAAAATACAGAAAAAAAAATATTTTGAAATTATAATGACTAAAATAAATAAAAGTTAAAAGTGCTTTGATAGATAGCAAAATAAATCAAAACCAAAACTACGATAACCAAACAATATTTAAACCTTTTAAGGGTTGTTTGGGGTGCATGTTCAAAATCAGAAGCCTAGACGATTTGTCCTGGGGGGTTCTGAAGCCTGAAAATCAGAAAGCTGAATCTGGGATGCAGTGTTTTGAAGTCTAGGAATCAAAAATCTGTGTTTGGGGTGCAATGTTCTAAACTTTGAGTTTGGTGCAACTTTGTTTCACCTTTTTTCTTGTATTTTTTGTAAAAATTCCATAAAGTTCAAAAGTTTTGAGAGTACATTTACATGCTATTATGAAAAAAAAATTATGTAGTAGTCATTTTTGTTTTATTTTAACCTTTTAAAAAATTGACTAGATGGTTGAGTCGCTGGGGTGATCATTGGAGTAGTTGTTGGGGTGGTCGCCAGAGTTTTCATTGGAGTTATTGTCGAAGAGGTCGACAAAAATGAAAAATCAAGTGGTCGGTGGAGGCAGTCCCCACCGGTGGTCGAGTTACCGGTGTAGTCGTCATAGTTATCGTTGTCAGTTGTCGTCGGGTGGTCGTTGAAATTTTCACCGGAGTTGTTGTCGAAGTAGTTGTCATAAATAAAAAATGACAAATAAAAGAGTCGTTGGAGGCAGAGTCACCGGTGTGGTTGTCAAAGTTGTTGTTGTTGGTGGTCGTCGGAGGTCGCTAGAGTTGTCACTAAAGTTGTCGAAGTGGTCATTAAAAATAGAAAATGACATATAGAACAGGTCTTCAGAGACAATCATCAACATGGTCGTTAGAGTTGTCATTGTCAATGGTTGCTAGAGGAGTTATTGAAGTGGTCACCGAAAATGAAAAAGGGCAAATGGAAGAGGTCGCTGGAGTAGTCATCGGAGGGAGTCGTCAGCGGTGGTTGAGTCATTGGTGTGATTGTTGGAGTTGTCGTTGTTGATAGTCGCTAGAGTTATTACCGGAGTTGTTGTTGAAGCAGTTGCCAGAAATAGAAAATTGCAAATGGAAAAGTAAAACATGGAACAAACCCTATTGTTAGACATGTTGATATAGTTAAATTTACCTCTACCTATCAACTTAAGCTGCTTTTGGGTTGATTGGTGATTTAAGATGGTATCAGAGTAAGAAGTCCTGAGTTCAAACCCCTGTGAAGTTCCTTTATCCCCCAATCAATATTGATTCTCACCTTGGTTTCTCTTCAAATTTTCAAGCCCATAAGTGAATTAAATTTACCTCTACTTAGGGTTTAAAACACATCGGGTCAAACATGATTTTGGATAAAGTTAGAGGAGTTATAACTCTCCTTGCCCCAAGTGTTCTTCGTTCAGGATGTGTTTGATCTTTAAGAATGCAAAGAGTCTTTTGGTTTTTGAATTCTCTTTGGAGTCTCAACTTCTGAACCTTGAAAAATGAAGGAGGAGTGTCTCTATTTATAGAGTTCCTCTGGGTCTCCAGGTGGGTTTGAGCCCATTGGGTTGGGCCTGCTACTTGTTGAGTCATCCCTTTTGGACTGGGCCAGGTTGGCTTTAGGCCAACCACTTTGGGTTGGGCCAACCCTTTTGGGCTTGGTTGATTTCGGCCTCCTGTCCTCGATTGAGCTTTGATTGACCTGCTACTTGTTGAGTCATCCCTTTTGGACTGGGCCATGTTGGCTTTAGGCCAACCACTTTGGGTTGGGCCAACCCTTTTGGGTCTGGTTGATTTCGGTCTCCTGTCCTCGATTGAGCTTTGATTGATTTTGGGCCTTTATCATTGGACTGAACTTGGATTTTGCTAATTGGGCCTTTAACTTGGTCTTTTGTCTACCAAATTTTAAAGAATCCAATTGTATAGTGAACAATTTAATTTAGAGATGCTTGCAAATTTAATTAGTACCTAATTAAATATACTATTACTATCAATGTTGGGTGATGACGTGACAACTTTGGATTCGCCAAAATTTCTATTCCAACAAATGCCCATTTTCAAAATTTATGCACAATTATTGTGTGTGAATTTCGAAAAAGTTATTTTGGAGTCAAACTTTAAGAGACTTGCTCTAAATTAGGTGAGGTTTGCTCTTAATTTGAACTCCCCTTGATGTGTCAATTCAACCAAAAATATGAAATTTGGCTCCTAATTTTATTTTCTATTCTTTAACACATTTTTTTTAATGTCAATTTATCAAAATATGAATTTGAGTCAATATTTTGAGTTTCTCTTTTTTTTTTGGCATAAAATTTAATTTGAATTTAATAAAATTTTATGCTCTACTTTAATTCAAACAAATGTGGGATAATGTTAAAAATTGTGACGCTCGAGGAAGAGGGGTACATGAATGAACCGAGTCCACAACTAAATTAGAGGGATCCTAAGAATATGAAAGTATGGTACCCAAGGAAAATGGGTACATACGAGTGGCCATGAGGATATCAAAGTATAGTTGAGAATGATTTAAAAGAATTGATAACTAATACCTATGCCAACAAGGTACATCTTCCTTTTCGGTGACTCAATCATAAAAACTCCAAAATTAAGCGTGGTTAGCTTGGGGAAATTCTATGTTGGGCGACCTCCTCAGAATTGGACTTGGAAATTTTATCCCTTTTTTAATTTGGAGTAAAATTTGACACATTTTCTCCAATCTCGTCCTGGGATAAAATTTGGATAATGTCCAAATTTTGATTTGAAGAAAATTTTTACTCAATATCCAATTTTAATTTGGGGTATGCCCAAATTTCGGTTTGAAGGAAATTTCTACCTAATTATCATTTGGAATTGAAATAGAATTTGGATTTGGATTATATCCAAATTTTGGTTCGACGGACTTAATTTGACATTTTTCCAAATTTTGATTTAGGATTTGGGAAACTTAATTTAAAATTTGCTCAAAATTGACTTGAGATAAAGCTTAACTTCTAACTAGATTTTCTTCCCAGATGAATTTTGTGTCTTCCCAAGCATAATTCAATTTTATCCAAAATTTGAATAAAATTGGAAGCCTTAAACTTTGTGGGAATTTTTATTTCACTCTGTTTTAGCTTGAACTACAATTGAAACACGATGGAATTGTGCTTGAATTTGATATGGAAATTCGAGATAAGATTTGATGTACCTTCAATCTTGTAATTGGATAATTTCAATATTAAATTTGAACCAATACTGAATTTGAGACTTTCAATTCAATTCAAAATTAAGATTCAACTTGAAATTTACTTCAACCTAAATTTCACCATGGTTTTGGTTAACAGGATCCGAACTTACCAAAATTTAGGTGGAATAATTTGAAATAAATCCACCTATTTGATTTGAAGGATCCCAACTCTTGAATTTATCTTGAAATTTACTTGGATAAAATAAAGTTTTTAGATTGGCCCTGAATTAAATTATCACCAGAAGTCACAAGAGGGGTAAACACATTGAGCGGAAATAACATCTCATCCGGGAGATCGTGCATCGAGGAGATGTAATAGTCATGAAGATAGTTTTGGAGCACAACATTGTTGATCCATTTACAAAAGCTCTCACGGCTAAAATATTTGAGAGTCACCTAGAAGATCTAGGTTTACAAGTCTTACCCTAACTAGGGCAAGTGAGAGTATATTTTACAAAGGGTTTCAATGCCCTAGTTTATTGTATTTTACATTACTGTAATGTTTGTTATGTACTCCATTAGCTTTTGGTCAAGTGGGAGATTGTTGGGATATGTGCCCTAAACTTGTAAAATTTTAGTCAAATAAATAAAGAGTTATTTGATTTGATGAAATTATATTCTAAATCCAATAAACTAAGCTCCAAGGTTATAATACATCTTGAACATCAGTGTAGTAGACACTAATTAGATTATGTTCTAGAGTATAACCTAAATGGTTTATGGTATATGTATAAAGTTGGAAATCTTATTCTGGTAACACCATGGATGCGACCCACTTTTTAGTTAGTACAAATGAGGTAATCTAACTCATTCATGTGGATGACATGCGAGTGGGGGCATCCTGTATGATGAGTTCATACAAGACAGATTGCAAATTATTAGTCTAACCAAAGATAACACCATTAATGTGATAAGACTAATAATTTATAGATGATCATTAATTGATTCGACTGAATCTTGAGCAAGTTAAGAACTCCCTTATAGGGGTTTGTCCTTAAACTAGTATGGGTTAAAGTGGTCTGTAACCGACTCAATATGTCTACCTTCTCAGGGACGAAACCTCGTAGGTAGTTGGGGACTTAACTCTGCAAGATGGAATTCACTCCTTCCTAGACTAAGGAATTAGATAGGTTGTTCCCTTAAGAACTGAGTCCAGGTCTTAAACAACGGGGCCCCACCCTCTAAACTAGCTTAAGAAGGTTTGAGTTTATGGTAGGACCATAGACTTGTTGTTCATTAGATGATCAACGATGGCTTAAGAGCAAGAGGTAATCACAAGGGTAAAACGATAATTTGACCCAACTGTGATTACAAACAACCTGTGAAGGGTTGACTCATGGGTAATGATTATATCGATGGACACCATATAATCTACAGTGAGGAGAGTGCAACTACAAGTTTATAGTGGAGTGACTTGTAGTTAATGAATATGGATTAACCGGATCAAAGAGTTTGATCAGTTAATCTCACATCATTGGAGCTCATGAACTGTAGGTCCATTAGGTCCCTCTGTTGGCTCAACATGGTAATATTGAGAGTATAAAGTTAGAAATGAAATTGAAGTGTTCAATTTCATATTGGAGGTGATATATCAATTATATGTGATATAATTGATATGATATATAGTTTTAATGTGAATTAGATTCACAAAGTAACTGTATACTTATGAGGGATAGGATGATAATTTTCATCCTATTTTCCTATAAATAGTTTCATGGGATGCAACTTTGAGCTAAACCATTTGGTATAACCCTAAAGCTCACTTGAGATTGTTGTTGGAAAAGTTTCTAGATAACTCTCTCAAACTCTCTACACCTCAATCTAAATGAACCCACCTTCCTCACTCACCTAGAGAACAACGGAGAAGATCTAGTGGTAGATTTTTGTACGTGTCGGGTTCGGATCGTTGAGATCGTGAGCAACACGTTGGAGAAGGAATACAAGAAGAAAATCGTTTTTCAAAGGAATCATGCTATCCTAATCTTTTTATGCATGTTTAATCTTAGATTTTATGATCTTGATATGAATCTGTGTAATAAGATCAAGAACACGCGATTTGCAATCGCTTCCGTTGCGGGATTCGATCATTTCACCTACGAGGTGGCGTTTGAGTAGATCCTCAAGTGTTCACTCAAGAAGAACCTACGAGGTGGTGCTTGAGTAGATCCTCAAGTGTTCATTCTCTACAAAGTGACATTTGAGCATGATACACCCTCACGCTCACTCTTCTCTCATGTCGATTGAAACAAGTACATGGTGACACTTTTGTTCGTCCTTACTTTGTGATCGAACAAAACTTTTAGTTAGCTTACTTATTATTATTTTCTTTAATCTCTTGAAATTTTCTTTTATGTAGCTAAGTTTATTTTGTTACAAAGCCATGGTACACTTCGTCGAACATATCTCATCGAGGCAGAAATATCTCGTCATTTTGAAAGATAGAGCTCAATCGATTAAGAGTGAGCTCACTCTATTAACTGAAGAATCACTGGTCGACCCTCTTTCACCCCCGTGGCCTGACTTAAATTATGATCCTATGTCTGAACTTGCAACAGAAAAACTCGTGAATTCTGGCGATAAAGTATGGATTTTGCAATCTTCCATCCATGGCAAAGCTCACAATCGAAGTCTAGAGCTAACTTTGGGGTGTTGTTTGATTGAAGGCAATACCCGTTGGAACCCCGTGATGAAGATACCTGGGGAATTTTCTTTCACTTCCTGTTATTGGGAATGGTTGGAGTTTGTGGTTGGTCGGAACGAAGCACTACTTTGCGAGAATTGCCTATTTAACGGGGTGATGACCTCCCTCTATACTTATGACCGCAATAATGATGTGGTACGAGCTTTTCTTGAAGGTTGGTGTCCAACAACGAACACTCTCCATACTGCAACAGGTGAAATATCTATCTCTCTTTGAGACTTATGGGTTCTTGGCGATCTCCCAATCAAAGGCAAGTTCTACGAGGAGGTTGTTCCTTGTCAAAAAGAATTAACCAGGTCGCGAGGCAAGTACATATACCTTCCTAAAAGCTGTGAACATCTCTTTGAAGCATATTATATAATAATCTCGTCGAAGAATGAGCGAGGGCCCACTTCAAAGGTTGATGCCCATGTGTCTATCAGCTCTTGGATTTTCTTTTAGTTTCGGGGAACTCCATGTTATGAGAAGCCTCCCCAACGCAAACAGAGAAAGACTTCTCGTCTCAAATCTACTTATAACTCGGATGGCTCCAGAATCAAAAATAGAAATTGATCGTCTAACGAATCCAAATTGTTTCATGACCTTGGTGTAGCTGAGGAAAGGCGTGATGAGACATACCTAACCGCCTTTTTTCATATTGGTTGTGTCTCTTTGTATATCCTCGTAAGGGAGCTCAACTTCTTCGTCTCAGAGTTTTTAACGTTGCTAGTCAAACGGCCAAAGGGCATGCATTTAGCCTGACCATCCCAACTTTGACCAATATATATCACGGTCTAGGGACGATAATAGTGGCCTTCGATCCGATTGGGTGTTTGGAAGTCTGTATACCTATGCACTATGTTTATGGTGTTGGGTTTTATGTCCTAAAACTCGTGGGTTTGTAAACTGAATGTATATTCTATTTTGCAATAAAGATGTTGTTGAGATTTATTCAAATAAAGGTGTTATTGAATAAAGTGAATTGTATATTTTGAAACACTAATCCAATAAAGAACCCATGGTTATAGGATGTATATTTGAACTTTATGTGTGACATAAAAGTAGATCAGGTTCAAGTTATAGCCAGAACGGTCTATAGTATAGGGATAGGGTTGGGTACCTTATCCTATGGAAACTATGGACGCAACCCACTTTGTAAAGTACAAACGATGTGATCCTGAATCGTTCATGTGGAGACATGCGAGTGAGGGCGTCATATGCAATGAGTTTGCATAAGACTGGACCGAGAAATAGTCACTTAAACTTTATAACTTCGTTTACTGTCTTAACTTACTATATTCATACGATGACCTAGGTAACTCGATCTTAATCCTGAGCATGCCATGAACTCCTGTTTATTCGGATTATCCTTAGATTTGCATGTGAGAGTGGCCTGAGATTGCCGACTCAATAAGCCTCCCATTTCGGGGATAAGACCAGGTAGATAGCTGGGAACATAATTCTGCAAGATGGAATTCACTCCTACCCTCTTTAGGGATTAGTAGAAAGGTTGTTCCCTTAAGTGTTGACTCTGGGTTTTGAACAAATGACCCAACTCTCTCATTGGCCCGAGAGAGATTCGGTTTGTTGGTTGGACCACGAACCAATTGTTCATTAGAGGATCAGTAGGACTTAAGGAATAAGAAGTAATTACAGGGGTAAAACGGTAATTTTGACCCAACTGTAATTACGAATGACCTATGAAGGATTGACTTACTAATCATGGTTATATCGAGTGGACAGAAATATATCTACAGTGAGGAGAGTGCAACCACTGGGCTTTAGTGGAGTGTCCCAGTGGTTAACAAATGTTGATTAGTTAGGCTAAAGAGTTTGGTCGGTTAATCTCGTATCGTTAGAGCTCATGATCTGTAAGTCCATTAGATCCCCTTACTAGCTCGGACTAAGCCTTGTAACATTCGAGAGAAAGAATTTGAATTGTTCAAATTCGGTTTTGGGAGAAAACGTTAATTATATGTGATATACTTAACGTGCCACGGTTTAATTATGAATTAAACTATAATAAAGAAGAGGTGAAAATATAATATGATTTAAATATCGATTCGGTTTATAACATGAATAGGGATTCATGTTCGAACGATCGATTGAAGAAATCGGGTTTGATCCAATTATTTAATTTGATATTTGATATTAAATTAAATAATTATTTAAAATTAATAATTAAATAGTTTAATTAATTAAATTATTAAATTGATTTTGATTTAAAAATTAATTTTATATTAATTTTGAATTAAAATTAAAATAGAAATTTAAATTGAATTTTTGGGTTTCAATTGGACCAAAATCATAAGTATGATTCACCACTCTTCTTTTTCAAATTCACACAAATTGAACACCTCCTTCTTGCTAAATCTTCATCATCTTCATGTCGTTATCTTCTCCTAGCTTGAAGAAGCATTGGGTTGCTTTAATTGAAGAAGAAGCACATGGATTTTTAAGGATTTATCAGAATTTTTCAGATTCACGTTTTTCAGACCTTTCTCCCATCTCTCTTCAAATTCTCTCTATCAAAGATCCCACAATCTGTTCCAAGGCCTGAGGATAATAGGGAAGACATGGATTTTTTCTTGTCCTTATTTGTTTTCTTTCCGTATTTGTTTTTTCCTTATTTGTTTTTTTCTTTATTTGTTTTCTTTCCTTTTGTGTTTCGTTTCCTTACTTATTTTTCTCCTTATTTGTTTTTTCCTTATTTGTTGTTTTTCCTTTCTTTTATTTTATTTTATTTTTTTCCTTTTGTGTTTTTTTCCTTTTTTGTTTGTTTCCTTATTAGTTTTTTTTTCTTATTTTTTTCCCTTTTGTGTTTAGTTTCCTTATTTATTTTTTCATTTTGTGTTTCTTTCCTTTTTTGTTTTTTTCTCCTTATTTATTTTTGTGTTTTTCCTTTTTGTTCTTAATTTAGTCTTGTGTGTTGTTCGAGTCTTTGTCTCCTGTTTTGGTTGTGTTGATTTTGTTTAAAAGTTTAGTTTTGAATTGTTCTGATTTAAAGTATGACTTTTCATGATTTTAATTCTTCGCCAATGTACTATCCTTCTCAGGACCCTAGGTATGTCAATCATGATTTCTCTAAATACCAAATGTCTAATTCTTACCATTCTGAATCTATGATTTATGAAAATTCTTTTGATGGTAATCAATCATATATAGGAACTTTGAACCAAAATTTTTTCTACTCCAACCAATCTATAGAAAACTCTTCTCTTGTGGATTTATTAATGGAATATACTTTGGAGTTGAGGGTTAAAAATTTGTGGCATGCTGAATTAGAAAGGTTGGATAGGTTAGAAGCTAAAGTGGTAGAACTTGGGGTAATAATACATGAAAGGACTCATCATCTTAATCAACTGGTAAAATCCCTTAAGGCCCTACAGGAACAAATTCTTATTCTTGCCACTGAGGAAGAGCAACCTAGGATGACTTATGCATATGATAGTGAGGATGAGTTGGAGGAGACTGAAACACACCAAAAATAGGTTTGTGAGGTCGAGCATGGTAATGCAATCACTTCCACAAAAGAAATCCAGATGATAGAGTTCGAGGCTGAAAAGTCTTCATTCCCTTTATCTCCAAAAGTTTCTTTTAATCTTGATAACCATTTTTCCTATACTCACGAGTCTTGTTTTGAATATTGTTCTTTTATTTCAGTAAAAAAAATAACAAAAATATTTATCTTTCAGGTGCCCAAGAAAAACAAGAGAGCCTTTTAGACTTAGAAGGTTATATTGACTCAAGCAAGAAGGGCCCGAAGAAATATGAGCAATTTTACGTGCCTTGATGCCAACCATGGATCCAGTCTAGCTAAAGACGCGAAAGAAAGCGCTACTTGGGAGGCAACCCAAGCTTTACATTTCATTTACGTTTATGTTTTTGCTTTAGTTGTTTTATTTGTTTGCTTAGTTCTTAGTTTTCATTGTTTTTGTTTTGTTAGGTTGTTTTGGTGTCTCCCTCGTGAAAACCCATGCTCTCGTTCTACAGTATTTCATCTCATGTAACTTGGTCGCCCAAGGAATTCAAAAGAAAAATGAAAATCTCCATCACTCAGGACAGTATTGTTCACTCTTACCCTTCTTACTTTTTTTTAGCTTAATTTTGAAAACATT
Source organism: Trichosanthes cucumerina (assembly GCA_036507285.1). Taxonomy (NCBI): domain Eukaryota; kingdom Viridiplantae; phylum Streptophyta; class Magnoliopsida; order Cucurbitales; family Cucurbitaceae; genus Trichosanthes; species Trichosanthes cucumerina. Next base: position 31,018,766 of record CM071838.1, read on the forward strand.
GGGGGTAATGTTTAGTTTAAGTTTGGGGGTGGATGTGTTTATCTGTTGTGACTGTCCTGAGTATGTGTTGAATTGTTGATTGATCTTATGCATAAGTATGATTATGATGGCTTAGGACGAGATTTAATTTAAAATTTTTGTGAATCTGCTGAAACTTGAGAGCATGATATGAATTTAAGTTAATTAAAAAATTTTCTTCAGTTTTTCCTGTACTATTATGCACATAGTTTGTGTCCTTGTAGTTTTGAAATGCTTAGAACAAAGTTATTAGGTTTAGAAGTTTGATGTCACCTTGATAGGTCTGAGAACTGATTTGAGAGTTAAACTGCAGGATATGGTAAATGACAATATGAAGTGCATGATCTGTATAATATGTGCATTATGTGAAAGAGTTGTCGTATGTTTTTGTTGTTTGTTTGTTAAAAAAGAAAAAATCGTGAGGGCAAAAAGAGCTACCTTCACTATGATCAGTTAGGGCACTCATTGAGCGAGTGCTCTGGGTATGGGTCTCTGCAGTGGATGTGTGAAAGCTAGTGTCCTTGCAAACAAAAAAAAAGAAATTAGAAAAAAATGACATAAAAAAGTGATTAAGTACTGAGTAAATTTGCTTATTTCTTAAATGTGAGGAGACTCAGGGATTAGAAATTATGACCAGTGTAGGGGAAGTTGAATGGAGAACCTAAAAAAGTTGTTTCGGGCTTAGTAGAGATGAAAGGAAATGAGGCTAATCACACACACACATAGGATCACTTAGGACAAGTTTTAAATTGCTTGTTGAAGTATCATGTTTGATTGTTTCTCGTGATTGCTAAAATTTCCTTCTAATCTCTGAGGCTTGAGTTTGATATATGCATAAGAAACATCTTATAGTTTAATTCTAATTTGCTCGGGACTAGCAAAAGCTTAAGTGTGGGGGTATTTGATAGCATGCAAATATGCTATCTTATTTCTTATATTTTAGCTAGTTTTCATAATTAAAACATGGGCTTTCATGGCATTTTATGGTTAATTTTAGGAATCTGAGCTTGAGAAGCAAGAATAGAGTGTTTTGAGACTATTTTGGTGCAATTTGGAACATGTGTATGCTTAATTGAAAACCCAAGAAAAATAAAGATGTATTTTGAGTATAAGAAATATATTGAGAGATTCTATATTGAATCATGATTCCAACGCATCAAACCGGAGGTCATTCGGACACCCGAGCGAAAAGATATGACAAAAATGGTCACAGTGGGTTGGCTGACAGCAAGCACGGCGTTACAATGCCAACCCTAGCGTTGCAACGCCATGCCGAAAATTTCTATAAATATAACATGTTGTTTTCATTGCAAAGGGAGCCAAATTTGGTAGTTTTTAGCTCTAATTTCGAAATACACACTCTAAGAGGAGAAAGAAGAGCATTCCTTGGGAGCCAAAGCGTTTTTGGAGGCTCGAGATCGTGACGAGAGCTCGGGAACGAGAGATCGACATCAACACATAAGTTTATTTCTCTTTATTTTAGTTTGTAATTGAGCTTAAACACTTTTCCTATGACTTTAGCTTGTTTTTATGGTGATTTTGAGTAGCTAAACGTTGTAGTTGGAATTTGATTAGCATGTTTTAATTTTATTTGATTATATATTGAACTTTGTTATGTCATTTATTTTTGGAAATTCGTTCTTAATTTCATAAATCTTGATGGTTTAAGTGGACTCGAGAGAAAGAAACTTATATTATAGCCAAATTGTCAAAATCCTTAGAAATCTGGCATGAGAATGACTTAGAGTTTTTTGGGAAACACATAAATAAGTTGCTTAATGTTGTGCATGTTTTTAAAATTCATAAGGAAACTTTAGAATTTATCGTGTGTGCGAGGCTCACTACGGATCCAGAGATTCTCTTGAGTATTTTCACTTCTTGTTTATAAATTCATAATATTAGTTCAATGCATGTGGTAAATAAGGAATTAACTTGTGAAATCATCTTTCTTCAATTTTATCATATTCGTGTCTCCAATTGTAAATTTATTTTCTATCTTTGTTTTCACTATCCATCAAAGTTTTGTTGTTTTAGCTAAAATTAAGAATAAGTATCTTGGTAATTAATTAATCTAGAAAACCCATTCCTGAGGACGATACTCTGTACTCAAATCACTATATTAAAACTTGACCCACACACTTGCGGTATTACAATATAATTTTACGCAACAATATGCTATGGTTGCCCAAATAACATTCAATAAAAACAAACTTAGAGTTCGTTGCCGACACAACTTCCTTGCAAATTTAGGCTTGACATCTCTTTTCTAGGACATTCACACCTTGAACCCCTAAATAGGATTTAACTCATGGTTAAAATAAAGGAAAACATTATTTTACTTGTTGGAAATATAAAAGACATAATGCAAATAAAAAGTAAAGCACGACAATGGGAAAAGTAATAAAGAAACCGAAATTGGAAAATAGATGGAGGCCTCGGGCCCTTACTTTTTATTCAAAATAGAACTTAATCAAACACTACTCCATACACACTGATTTCACTTGAATACTGAATTTTTATTGAAGAACTTTACTTAAAAATGTAATACATGAAGAACAAAAGAAATCCTAAAGAATCCCGTCGTTAATCGATTTCAAACCCCCAAAGGAAGTTAGGACTTCCAACACTATCAGAGGGATCAACTAAGAACTCGTTGCAAGCTAAGAAACAAGAAAAAGGTTGTAGAAAAATAAATAACAAAAAGAAATTGTTGTTGTAATATAATCGACACTACACACTTGAATGAAAAGAATAAAATAATGAAAATCAACTAGTAGCCTTCTCGAAAGTCGTCTTTTTTCTTTAGGGTTGCTTGTGCATTTATAGGTGATTTCCTTTAGGGTTTCCTTGTGTTGGACTCCCATGAATGGTGAGGGATCAATCAATCACGAATTTGGCCTCTTAATACTTCTAAAAATGAAAAAAAAAAATCTTGTAATTCCTGCAACCTTACTTTTTCTGCAGATTCTTACAATACAACCCGCATTTTAGCTCGCAGTTTGTCTGGTCTGGGCTGGACATTTTGCAGGTAAAAAAGCAACCCACAATTTCCTTAGCATTTTTTTCTGTCTCATTTTCCTTCACAAAAACACACCACATTAGTTTATTTTTCATCATTTTCCAACCTTTCTTATTTTCACTAATTTTAGCAAGTTTGAACAATTTTACTATGTATGGTATTTTTAGCTTGCCTTGACATGAATATTTGCAGTAAAATAGACAAAAATAACTAAGTTTAGGTAAAAATAATTCTTATAAATGAGAATTATCATATGGCCATTACGAGTTCACAGTAATGTTGTTCGGTTTAACGAACGCTCCAAACAGCATTCATGGACTTGATGAACAGGGTATTCAAGGAGTTCCTCGATGCCTTCGTGATTGTTTTCATTGATGATATTTTTGTTGGGATTTTTTATCCTAATCTCGTGTTTGTAATATATTGTTTGAAATTAATAAGAGTTATTTATTTCATCACTTTGTGTCTCGCAATATTTATAAACTTTTCCAATAAACTAAGCTCCAGGGTCATTGAATTTATGAGAGAACTAGAACTTGAACGGTGTATAGTGGACACACAGGGAGGATCACGTTCGAGTTAATGACCCGAACGGTCTACAGTATATGAATAGGGTTGGAGACCTAATCCTAGATACACTGTGGATGCGACCCGCTTTGTATTAGATACAGACGAGGTGATCTGACTCGTTCATGTGGTTGACATGCGAGTGGGGGCATCCTGTGCAATGAGATTGTACAAGACCGACCGTGAATTATTAGACCTACTAATGTAACACCGCGCTGACAAGTGAAGGACTAATAACTTCGTAGATGACCATTAGTGACTCGACCGAATCTCGAGCGTATTACGGACTCCCGATCGCGGGTCCCGCCCTTTGACTAGTACGGGTGAGGGTGGTCACGCTTACTCGCCCAATATGCCTATCTTCTCGTGGACGTAACCAAGTAGGGAGCCGGGAACTTAACTACGCGAGATGGAATTCACTCGCTCCCGCCTTTAGGGAAACTAGAGGGTTGTTCCTTTAAGTGTTGTCTCCGTGGCTTAGACAACGGCGCCCCACCTTCTCACCGGCCGAGAAGGGTGTTGTGTATGGTTGGACCATCACAATATTTTGTTCATTAGAGGAGTAGTGGGGACTTAAGGATCAAGAGGTAGACACAGAGGGTAAAACGGTAATTTGATCCAAAGTGTCTCACGAACAACCCGTGAAGGATCGACTTATGGGCATTGGTTATATCGGTGGACACGTAATATTCTCGCACCGACGGAGGGAGTGCATCTACTGCTATAGTGGAGTGTTACCAGTAGCTAATAAATGTTGATTAACCGGGTCAAAGAGTTTGACAGTTAATCTCGGATCATCGGAGCCCGCCACCGTAGGTCCATTAGGTCCCCGCTTGGCTCCACCAGGTTAAAAGAAGGGTTATTGTTTTGGTATGGAATTGAAGTGTTCAATTTCACTTTAAGGGCATTTATGTCATTTACATGAGATATGAATGATATAATATATAGTTTAATGTGAATGAGATTCATAATAAACTATAGGTTAGTCTAATTGTTGAATTAGGACTAATTGGAGAATTTGATTGAGAGAAATTAAATTGGATGTAATTCAATTTAATTAATCCACAATTATTGCAAATGAGATTTGCAATATGAGATATGAGATATCTTATATTATGTGGTTATGCAAATGAGATTTGCATAACCTATGGTTGTGGTATAGTGGTAATAATGAGGAGAAATTAACTACCTCATTCCACTATTTAAACCCTTTGCAAGAAGGGTTTGGTGATCATTCTCTCATTTTCTTGTTTTTCATCAAAGAAGAGAAGAAGAACTCTCTCAATTCTCTCTCAATTCTCCTCCCTCCCCAAAACTCTTACAAGATCCCACAATCTTCCCTTCTCCAAAAGATAACAACCGAGAAGGCCATTTGGTTGTGTTCGGGTTCCTTTCGTTGGAAGTGTTCGTTGAGTTCGAGGAGAACGAAGAGTTCGTGACTTGAAGAAGAAACTTTGAATAAAGTCTTCAACAAGTAAGTAAACTCTACTTGTTGTAATATTTCTTCTTCTTTTAAGTATGTTTAGCCTAGATCTAGTGTTAGATCAATTTTAACAAAACTATGTTGCATATTGATACCTCGACGATTCAATCGTCTTCCGTTGCGCGGGATTCTCATTCCCTTCAATTGGTATCAGAGCCATTTCGATGGTTCTTCATTTATGCACTGTTTTATTAAAATTAGGTGGGTATTTTGCCATAATTTCATGAGATGATTGCTTGGTTTGCATTATGGATATTTTCGGTTTTTGGCACTAGATTAGATTTACAATTATGTTGATGAGATCAATGTAAGGGCCCGTTGTTTTTGGGCATTTTGTTGTAAATCGAGTCTGTAAGTCCGGGTCGTTCGTGGCAAGAGTTGTTGTGAAAAATGAGCGGAAACAGGCGAAAATCGATGGAAGAACAACAAAGTGTTTGTTGTTCCGCGATAGCGCTACTTACGCTGGGCGCGTTAGGCGTTAGCGCTTGTTGGCGGTTTTTTCGCGAGAAGTGGGAGGTTTTTTCACTTCATGGGCGGTTAGCAGTTGCTGGCGATTTTTTCGCGAGAAGTGGGAGGTTTTTCACTTCATGGGCGGTTAGCAGTCACTGGCGGTTTTTTCGCGAGAAATGGGCGGTTATTTTCGTAATTTTATTTTTTTTATTTATAAAATGTAATTTTTTTATTTAATTTAATTATTTTATTAAATAATATTAATATTAATGTTATATTAATGTTATTTAATTAAATAATTGCCCATAGGTGCCAAAAACCGGTCCATTTTTGCTATTTAATTATTTTATGCATGAGATATATATTTTAATTAAATTCAATGTGCATAATGTATGTCATATAGATTTAAAATCCCACCTTAGGTTAAACATTTCATGCATCATATTTATATTATAAGAGTTATAATATATAGTATGCATGATAGGATTATATTATAAGAGTTATAATATAATGTATGCATGTTTTAATTTATTTAAATATAAGTGTTATATTTTTAAATTAAAAGCATGCTCATGCATTTAATTCATGTGATGAATTATATTATGTTATAGTATATAGTATTATTCATGTGATGGATGATTGAGCACTATAACATAGAAATGCATGCAACCTAAGTTAATTATTAGTTTTAAAGTGTTTAGAACTTGAATAATTAGACTTAGGTTTTCTATTTTTCTAATGAGATTAGAAATTTAGGAAATCAAATATAACCTTTGAATGGAGACTGATAAGTAACTCTGTCTAAGGAAGGTTTTGTCTAAAAATCAGGGGTTTAAGTTGACGCTTGCAGAACACCCCTACTGAAAGCCAGGCACAGGAGTGAATTCGGTCCGGAGATTCTTAGGTTATATTCTCGTGAGTGTCGTTAATTAAGTGTTAATTAATTTACTCACATAGACCTAAGTTAATAATGTGATTATAAACTTAGGTTAATACCATATAAGAGTTATATTGGTAGACTTAGGTAAATTTTAGCCGGTTTATCTAGGTCAATCCCTAATTAAATTAAAGTGCTGAGTGGGAGGAAATATAGTGTATGAAATACATTTGAATTTCCAATCACAAATCTCCTTTAAGTCCGCACCGTGAGATCTATACTCGGCCTCGTGGCGCAAATGTGAGCGTCCCCCTTCGGATGGCGTTTGTATAGGTCAATATCATCGTGGATGGAGAGAGTACTTATAGTGAGTGGGAGCGGGACTTGTGAAAACGAGACCCACGGTCTCTTCTTTCGATTCACACCGTGAGACGCCTATGATCTGCCTGCTAGTTTGGCCTGGACCAGACAATCCCTTCGGAGGGCTTTATCATGGGAGTCGGAACACCGTGAATTCCCGAAAGGGATCTGATTTCTGGTTGGTTTTCCTTCTTAGTTCACCCTTCGGTGGCTATTGTTTGACTGGATACTTGGAAACTTAAAGATTGAGGGTGACACTCACGAGCATTCGTTAAGTGTTAATGAATTCGACCAAACAATGGTAATTGGGCGCCTAATGGAATAAGAGTTATTCGGGATTAGGTCCGATCGAGAAAGTCTCGTCCTAGAGGAGGAGTGTTCTGCTTCACCCTTCGGTGGCGGTCATTCTAAACCTTTAGGGTATCATTGCAAAATTTTGAATGACCTAGGGATCATGAAATATTTTTTGCTAAAACTTGATTGGTTTTCAAAAGTTTTTTGCGAGACCAATACAAAGGTTTTTCTTATTTTTCAGCTAAAAATGTCTAGCGCAATTATAGCTTTACTCGTTTCGGATAAATTAGTGGGAGATAATTACCAAAGTTGGAAAAACAACATCAATACAATTTTGGTACAGATTTACATAAAGTTCGTGGCTATCCGAGAGAGTGTCCTCGATGCAAGGCTCGACCGCGCCATGGCGTATGATCGATGGATCAGGGCCAATGAAAAGGCCAAGGTCTACATAATTGCCAGCATGTCTGATGTCTTGGCAAAAAAGCATGAGCTGATGGTTTCCGCTAAGGAGATCATGGAGTGCTTGCAGGAAATGTTTGGACAACAGTCCTTTTGGGTCCGGCATGACTCGCTCAAATACGTTTTCAACACACGGATGAAAGAAGGATCGTATGTCTGTGAACATGTTCTAGACATGATGACCCACTTGCATCTGGCCGAGATGAACGGGGCTTCGATCGATGAGTCGAGCCAGGTCAGTTTTATTTTGGAGACTATTCCGAAGAGTTTCCTTCCGCCAGAGCAATGCTTGTTATGAACAAAATTAGCTACACTGACTACCCTCCTAAATGAGCTACGAATTTTCAATCCTTTAATAGGGTCAAGAATCTGAGGCAAATGTTGCCTCTGAGTCTTATCATAGGGTTCGACCTGCAGGACAAAACTCATTTGCTCCTTCACGCCCGAAAGGGAAGAAGAGGATGAAGAGGGGTAAAACTGACCATGTTGCCGCCCATAAGAGCAAAAAGGTCAAGGAGGTTGCAGAGAAAGGAAAGTGTTTCCACTGCAATGGGAAGAGAAACTGTCCCAAATTCCTGGCCAAGAGGAAGAATCAAGGTAAATGTGATTTACTTGTGACTGAAACATGTTTAATGGAGAGTAGTGACTCTGCTGGATATTGGATTCGGGCGCCACTAACCACGCTTTGTTCTTCTTTTGTGGATTGATTCTCGCAAACACACGCGAGAGTGTGAGGTGACTCTACGGGTTGGATCCGGGAGCTTGTCTTTCTTTGCGATGATCGACACGGTGAAGCTAAACTTTGGCGGGAAGTACTTATTGTTGGACAATCTGTACATAGTTCCATGGTTTACTAGAAACCTTGTTTCAATTTCCTGCCTAATTGAACATTGCATTTCAGTTTCTTTTGAACTTAATAAAGGGTTTATTTCTTTCAAAGGGAATGTCATATGTTCAGCTTCACTTGAAAATAATCTGTATGTTTTGAAACCCAATTCGGTCAAAAGTGTTTTGAATATCGAATTGTTTAAAGCTCATGAGAATACACGAACTAAGAAAGCAAAAGTTTCTCCAAAAGAAAATGTCCATCTTTGGCATCTTCTGTTAGGCCACATTAATCTCAATAGGATTGAGAAACTAGTGAAGAGTGGACTTCTAAACGAGTTGGAAGAAAACTCTTTACCGGTGTGTGAGTCATGCCTTGAGGGCAAAATGACCAAACGTCCTTTTAGTGGAAAATGATATAGAGCCAAAAGAGCCTCTTGAGTTAGTGCATTCTGACCTCTGTGGTTCGATGAATGTTAAAGCTCAGGGCGATTATGAGTAATTTGTGTCTTTCATAGACGACTACTCTAGATATGGGTATATTTACCTAATGCACAAGAAGTCTGAAACTCTTGAAAAGTTCAAGGAGTACAAGAATGAGGTTAAGAACCTCTTAGGTAAATCGCTTAAAACACTTCGATCGGATCGAGGTGGAGAGTACATGGACACTGAATTCCAGGACTATAGATAGAACACAGAATTACGTCCCAACTCTCAGCGCCTGGTATGCCACAGCAGAATGGTGTATCGGAGAGGAGAAACAAAACCTTGTTGGACATGGTTCGGTCGATGATGAGCTATGCTCGTCTCCCTGATTCTTTTTGGGGGTACGCAGTGGAGATTGCGGTTTATATTTTGAACAACGTTCCGGTCGAAGAGAGTGTTTGTGAAACACCTTTCGAGCTCTGGAGTGGACGTAAAGGCGCTTTACATCACTTCGTGGATTTGGGGATGCCCGACCCATGTGTTGGTGTCAAACCCAAAAAGTTGGAACCCCGTTCAAATTGTGCCTATTTGTAGGTTACCCTAAAGAGACTAGGGGTGGTCTGCTTTACGATCCTAGGGAAAATAGGGTGCTTGTGTCCACAAACGCCACTTTCCTAGAGGAAGACCACGTCGTGATCATTTACCAAGGAGTAAAATTGTATTGAATGAAATGGAAAGTTCATCGCAAGAAGAGTTGCTTGATGGGGCTAGTACATCAACAAGTGTTGTTGATCCTAGCACGCCTAGTCAAATCCGCTCCCAAGAGTTGCTTTGATGGGGCTAGTACATCAACAAGTGTTGTTGATCCTAAAGACGCCTAGTCAAATCCGTTCCCAAGAGTTGGGAATGCCTCGACGTAGTGGGAGGGGTTGTGAGAGACACCGATCGCTACATGAGTTTAAATTGAAACCTCGCTTGTCGCTCCCGATGATGATCGTGAGGATCCATTGACCTATGATCGTGCAATGGTTGATGTTGACAAAGACGAGTGGATTAAAGCTATGGACCGAGAAATGGAGTCCATGTACTTCAATTCTCAGTATGGGAGCTTGTGGATCAACCGGATGGGGTAAAACCTATTGGTTGCAAATGGATCTACAAGCGTAAACGTGGCGTAGATGGGAAGGTGCACTTTCAAAGCCCGACTAGTGAAAGGGTTTTACCTGTGTTGAAGAGGTTGACTATGAGGAGACCTTTTCACCGCCATGCGGTAAAGTCGATCGAGATTCTTCCGGCCATTGCCGCGTATTTTGACTACGGGTATGGCGGATGGACGCCAAGACAACCTTTCCGAATGGCAAACTTGATGAGACCATCTACATGGACCAAATTTTCAGGGTTCATTGCCCAAGGCCAAGAGCAAAAAGTTTGCTTCTTTTCATAGGTCCATTTATGGACCAAAACAAAGCTTGAGGTCTTGGAATATAAGATTTGATGAGGCGATCAACTCTTATGGCTTTGATCAAAATGTCGACGAGCCTTGTGTCTACAAGAAAATCGTTGACAAAACTGTCGCATTTTTGGTGTTGTACGTGGATCGATATTCTTCTCATTGGGAATGAGGTAGAATTTCTCTTCGACGTTAAAAGTGACTAGCTTCACAATTTCAAATGAAAGATTTGGGAGAAGCTCAATATGTTCTAGGTATCCGGATAGTCCTAATCGGAAGAACAGAACGCTAGCCTTGTCTCAAAGCGCCTTATATTGACAAGATGTTGTCTAGATATAAGATGCGTAACTCCAAGAAGGGGCTTGCGCTTTCGGGCATGGGGTTCACTTGTCTAAGGATCGGTGTCCTAAGACTCCTCAAGATGTTGAGGATACGAGACGGATTCCATATGCTTCAGCTGTAGGGAGCCTGATGTATGTCATCTCGTGTACTAGGCCCGACATCCGTTATGCAAAGAGGAATTGTCGAGAGATCACCCAATCTAGGATTAGATCACCGGGGCGGTAGTAAAGGCAATCCTCAAGTATCTTAGGAGAACGAGTAACTACAGCTTAGTGTATGGTAGTGGGGATTTAATCCTTACGGGATACACAGATTCTGATTTTCAGACCGATAAGGGTTCTAGGAAATCTACTTCGGGGTTAGCCTTCATTCTGAATGGAGGAGCTGTAGTATGGTGAAGCATCAAGTAGGGATGCATTGTTGATTCCACTATGGAAGCTAAGTATGTTGCGGCTTGTGAAGCTGCAAAGGAAGCTGTTTGGCTTAGGAAGTTCATGACAGATTTGGAAGTTGTTCCTAACATGAACTTGCCGATCACACTGTTCTGTGATAACAGTGGTGCAGTAGCCAACTCACATGAGCCTCGGAGCCATAAGAGAGGCAAACACATTAAGCGCAAGTATCATCTAATACGGAAGATTGTGCACCGCGGAGACGTGACAGTCACGCAGATAACGTCGGAGCACAACGTAACTGATCCATTTACAAAACCCCTCACGGCTAAGGTGTTTGAGGGTCACCTAGAGAGTCTAGGTCTTCGAGAGCTTCCAGACTAGGGGCAAGTGAGAGATGTGTAAACGGGTATTCAATGCCCTACTTTATTGTATTATTTCGTTGTAATTTATGTACATTTCTGAAATGTATTTTCTCCACTAGCTTAGTCCAAGTGGGAGTTTGTTGGGATTTTTTGTCCTAATCTCGTGTTTGTAATATATTGTTTGAAATTAATAAGAGTTATTTATTTCATCACTTTGTGTCTCGCAATATTTATAAACTTTTCCAATAAACTAAGCTCCAGGGTCATTAAATTTATGAGAGAACTAGAACTTGAACGGTGTGTAGTGGACACACAGGGAGGATCACGCTCGAAAGTTAATGACCCGAACGGTCACGATATATGGATAGGGTTGGAGACCTAATCCTGGATACACTCGTGGATGCGACCCGCTTTGTATTAGATACGCATTTGAGGTGATCGACTCGCTTATGTGGTTGACATGCGAGTGAGGCATCCTTTGCAATGAGATTGTACAAGACCGGACCGTGAATTATTAGACCTCACCGATGTAACACCGCTGATGTGAAGGACTAATAACTTTGTAGATGACCATTAGTGACTCGACACGAATCCACGAGCGTATTACGAACTCCCGTCTGCGGGAGTCCGTCCTTTGACTAGTACGGGGTAAGGGTGGTCACGATTACTCACCCAATATGCCTATCTTCTCGTGGATAGAACCAAGTAGGGAGCTGAAACTTAACTACGCGAGATGAAATTCACTCGCTCCCGCCTTTAGGGAAACTAGAGGGGTTGTTCCCTTAAGTGCTTTCTCCAGGGCTTGGACAACGGGCGCCTACCTTCTCACCGCCCGAGAAGGGTGTTGTGTATGGTTAGACCATCACAATATGTTGTTCATTAGAGGAGCAAAGGGGGACTTAAAGATCAAGAGGTAGACACGAGGGTAAAGCGGTAATTTGACCCACCGTGTCTACGAACAACCTGTGAAGGATCGACTTATGGGCATTGGTTATATCAGTGGACACGTAATATTCTGCACTGACGGGAGTGCAACTACGGGCTATAGTGGAGTGTTACCGTAGCTAATGAATGTTGATTAACCGGGTTAAAGAGTTTGACAGGTTAATCTCGGATCATTGGAGCCCATCACTGTAGGTCCATTAGGTCCCTCGGTTGGCTCCACCTGGGTTAAAAGAAGGGTTATTGTTTTGGTATGGAATTGAAGTGTTCAATTTCACTTTAAGAGCATTTATGTCATTTATATGAGATATGAATGATGTAATATATAGTTTAATGTGAATGAGATTCATAATAAACTATAGGTTAGTCTAATTGTTGAATTAGGACTAATTGGAGAATTTGATTGAGTGGAATTAAATTGGATGTAATTCAATTTAATTAATCCACAATTATTGCAAATGAGATTTGCAATATGAGATATGAGATATCTTATATTATGTGGTTATGCAAATGAGATTTGCATAACCTATGGTTGTGGTATAGTGGTAATAATGAGGAGAAATTAACTACCTCATTCCACTATTTAAACCCTTTGCAAGAAGGGTTTGGTGATCATTCTCTCATTTTCTTGTTTTTCATCAAAGAAGAGAAGAAAAACTCTCTCAATTCTCTCTCAATTCTCCTCCCTCCCCAAAACTCTTACAAGATCCCACAATCTTCCCTTCTCCAAAAGATAACAACCGAGAAGGCCATTTGGTTGTGTTCGGGTTCCTTTCGTTGGAAGTGTTCGTTGAGTTCGAGGAGGACGAAGAGTTCGTGACTTGAAGAAGAAACTTTGAAGAAAGTCTTCAACAAGTAAGTAAACTCTACTTGCTGTAATTTTTCTTCTTCTTTTAAGTATGTTTAGCCTAGATCTAGTGTTAGATCAATTTTAACAAAACTATGTTGCATATTGATACCTCGACGATTCAATCGTCTTCCGCTGCGCGGGATTCTCATTCCCTTCAATTTTAGTGTACTTTAAGTCAAACGAGGAGCACGAGGTCCATTTGAGGAAGATGTTGACAACCTTAAGGGTGAACCAGTTATATGCCAAGTTTTCTACTGCGAGTTTTGGTTGCATCGAGTCGCTTTTTTGAGGCATGTGGTGTCTAAGGATGTAGTGGCAGTGGATCCCACTAAGGCGGAGGCAGTTTTAGGAATAATATTTTAACCAAATTGAATGTGAAATGCTTTTACATTTTTTTTTTAAATATTATATATTTTTTAAATTTACGTATAATGAGTGGGTAAAATGGTAAATGAGTTATAAAATAGGTGTTTATGTTTTAAAAGTAGTGGACATGAATGCAAAATTTTAAAAGTTTGGACACATTTGTATTATGGCTAATGTAGACAATCTATTTATGTACTTTACCCAAGAAAAAACTCACACAACTGAATACAAAGGCAGAAAGGTATAAGCAATAACCCATAGGCGTAGGCCTGTATCAATAAAGTGAGGCCCAAACCTTAACCTTGCCTCACAAAAGTTTACATTGCCAAGTCCGCCTCTGTATTACTTTGTTTTGCAATACCAGTGTGGAGTGGTGGGAGAAAGTTCATTGTCTCATCTTGGCTCACCATTGGTTTTCTCCGACAGTTTACCATTTGAGGTCCAAGTATGTAACAACCCCAGATTTTTAGATATACGGTCAAACTAACAAAAGTGCGAAATAATTGAACTTCAAAACCAACATAAACTAAGTTGAGACACAAGAGTCAAAAGCTAATTACTAACCAACAAAAAAGAATTAAAGTAAAGAATAACCAAGACTAAGTCCAATAGGGACCAAAACTACAAATGCTAGGAAAACCCTAAGAAAAACTCTTTTGTCTAACTATCTCTTGATTCGTCATCCGAAAACATTTTTTAAAAAAATGAGTACAACCTAGTAAGCAATAACCACAATCAGTTTCAGAAATTCATTTTCCTTAAAAACAAAACATACAAATAATGGTCAGACAAATTGTAAGCAAATCTTGCATTCATTTCAAAACTTTCAAATACAGAGTGAGAAAACTGCATGTATGGAGTAGCCAACAAAAATATTGTTACCCGTCGGTAACATAGATCATTCAGAGATGTCGATTAAAAACTGACCAGAACTTACAGAATAAATCATTAAATGTGAGCCCATGTGAGTGTAACACACACATGAATCTACATTCCAAGGAATGCCAAACCACTAATGTGCCTTCCCACAAATAAGCCTTAACCAATTAGAGGTTGTCGATACAATCGACTAGAAACTTACAAATACAAATTTGGCTACTACACAAATAGACATGCAATCTCAAAATAGAAAAACTAGCAAATCCGAATAGCGCTAACAAATCGAATAAAATACTTTTCAAATAATAAAAAAGGTAACAAATACTTTCGCTTAACAAAACAATTCAAAACAAATGCAATTCACATAAAATCATGCTTTCATATATTTTATCAAATAAAACATAATTATCTCAAATATCTATTTTGGAAGGGATGTGGAAATTACTTACCTCAATCGTTAATCCTTACAAATCTCAATCTCAAAATCCAAAATCTAATTCAACTTTCTTGCAGAATCAACATTTCCTAGAAGTCCAAACATATCCACTTATTAGAATCAAGGATTCTATCTTTAAGATCTAAAAGGTTATCTAGAAGCTAGACAAAATTATCCACCCAAAATTTCCCATTCAAAATAATTTTCTGCATAAAAAGTATGGAAAAATAGGGTTCTTCAATAAAAATTACAACACTGAAAAACTGGGCTAAAACGCTTTAAAATCCAATAAAAAGCGTACTAAAATTGATAAAATAAATGCTTTCCAAAATATTATAAAGTACCAAACAATATTTCAATTCTACAACTTTTAAAACCTTCAAAACTACCCTAAATTAGGGGCAAAAATCTAGAAAAATTTATGCTCATAAAACAAAACTTTCCAAGAGTTTTTGGTCTAAAATAATCAAGATTTCTACTGTTTACAAATAAAAACAGATCTGTAAAGTAAACTAAAACTGGTGTAAAAGCCTTTAAAACATACTCGTGGAAATCAAAGGTATAAATCATACATTGAAGTAACAATCATTTGCTAAATTTTTGGTACAAAAAGAAACTAAAATAAACATAAAACAATCCCAATTTTACCGAAAATAAAAACTTGAAAATTTTCCATAATCAAATCCTTCAATTTAATTTAAAAATCATAAGGGAAAAACTTCGTTAAAAAATTAAGCAAACAAACTTAAAAACTTTTTAGAAAAATGATTTCAACAATCTTTTCCTCTAACCAATCAAGAAAAAAATAAAATTTAAACCCGTGAAAGAAAACTTTAAGAAAAGAAATCAACTAGGAAGGAAGAAAAATTTACTGATTTTCTTGGAAAATGCAATTCTTTTCTCTATTGCGAATGTCAAAACAATATGTAAAAAGGTTTATAAAAACTATAATGTTTATTTTTTTTAATAAAACTAGATAAAAAGATTTAAATCTCACTTAAAAAAAATCCTATTCTGAAGAAGA
Source organism: Trichosanthes cucumerina (assembly GCA_036507285.1). Lineage (NCBI taxonomy): Eukaryota > Viridiplantae > Streptophyta > Magnoliopsida > Cucurbitales > Cucurbitaceae > Trichosanthes > Trichosanthes cucumerina. The sequence goes on from CM071838.1 coordinate 31,034,593, forward strand.
TTTATTAATTTTTTTAAAATAAAAAAATATATATTAAAAAAATTTAACGGCTGTTACAAAGTACAGCATCACATCTTCTGGTTTTCTTAAACCCTATTTCCTCGACGGAGTTGAGATCGCCGATTCTCCGAGTGTGAATGCTCGGAACCAGGTATGCCATTACCTTGCGAACAACTGGGTAAAACTCGAACTCTAGGGTTTTTTCGTTAATCTTATTGTTTTTTTCTTTTTTGCGATCTAAGCACAGAAGTTTTCGATTGGAGCATTGGCGGGCTGGAGGTTTCTAATCAGAAAGCTTGCAAGTTGTAGTTATGGGCAAACCAGTCTCTCAGTAAGACTACTTTCCTTTTTCTTTTTTTGATAAGAAGACTACATGCTTTCAGTTATCCCTTTTAGGTGTAGCTTCTTATTTTTTTTCTGTCAATCCTAATTTTTCTTGTCTGTTGTCACTGAAGGTCGGATTCGAAATCTAAAGCCGAATGCAAGTATGAAAAGAAGGTCCAGTTTTATAAGAGTGAGTTTGGAACTCTGACATGAACTTGATTGTGCTCGTTCTCTTAATTGCTTCGTCGTCCTTGTTACAGAAAACTTATGATATTATTGACATTATTTGCTTGAAATTATTTGAGCTTCTCTTGTATAGGGGGAAAAATCTGAGGTAATATTTTAAAGAAACATTGTTTGAATACAGAAATATCAATAAACAAGCGACAAAACATAGATGTAGAGTAGCTTTGCTAACACTCCAAATACAATGATGGCATTTTGCTAATGCAAATTGTAAGAGAAATCCGATGTAGTTTCAAAATTGGCCACCTAGTATAGGTTATGAAATGAACACGGATCTAGTTTTACTTCTGTTGTCACCCTACAACTTGTTGAAAGGTCGTTTACAAAGTAAATATCAATTTGTTTGTCGCAGATTTCTTTTATTTCCTTGTAGACAAAGAATAGAAGATCAAGTTATATTACAATAACAATTTATTGTTCAGGATTTTCAATTCACTCTTGGGATGCTTATTCTCTATTTGACTGTTGTTTGTGGTGTCAAACAATTAAACGTTAAAATCTGACTACGTGCAGGAGTTGGAGAAACTGTTGCTGCCTTAAGTGCTCAAAAGACTATTACTAAGGTAAAATTTTCATTCACTTTTCACTTACAATTTTGCCGTAGCATTAGTTATAGATATTCAGTTTTCGTGAGATCTCAACTCTGTGTTTACAGCACAATAAACATTAGCTTCCACAGAGAGAACATGTATTCAAAATACCACCTTGTAATAACCTATGTCAAAATTGGCCCAAGTTTTATTATGACCAAACACTGTAAGGTTTAGTGATCATTGGATGACATGAACACATAATTACAAGTGTTTGGTGGCATGCTATTGAAAACCCCTTGAATTTCCATCGTCTACAATGAAAAAACTGCCCTGCTAGACTGCTTCAATATTTCTGTTGTACTTTCAATTTTGACACTCGATTTTTTTTTAGTTACTACTGTTATTGCACGTCCTTATGATTGTCCTATAATAAACAAGGAGTTTGCATGCTGCATCCCTCACCACCCACCACACATACATGCACCAAAAAAAGAGGAGCGAGAGAAAAAAAAAACTTGTTGCCTTATATTTTTTGTATTCATGCTATCATGTTATTCTTTTAGTATTCTGCTAAAATCAGTATGTTTAACAGAAGAAACTTCGAAGACGTAAAAGGGACTTGAAGGTTTTCGATCTTTCTTCTCTATCAGAGTCTCTTGCTGAATTGAAGGCTCCTAAACAAAAAGCTTCTGCAGCCGAGTTAAAACTAAATTGCAAGTCTAGGCTAAAGTTTTTGTAAGTTGCTTGTTACTATTATTTGACATGTTCACATGTTCTATACTTTGTCGTTGTTTTTGTTTTGTAATTCTGTAATGATGGGTTCGTTTTATCAGATTGAAGGAAAAAAAGCAAATGGCTTCAGTCCTTAATCACCCTGCATTCCAGGCAGACCCCTTGGGAGCTATGTATCTACATTTAAAGAGTACACAACCAGTTGAGGAACCGAAGAAAAAGAAGACGAACAAAAATGGGAGCAAGAAAAGGAAAGAGAAAAAGTCCAAAGCCACTGCAAGACCTTCATCTATGGAGATGTGACTAATCTCTCGTGGGCCTTCTCTTGCCATTTTAAGCCAATAGATTTTTTTGTTTGGCTAATCTGAGCAGAACTCAACTGGACGAGGTAACCAAGCATACCCCGATGATCAAGAGGTCAAAAGTTCATGTTGTAGCTTGCTTAATATGCTAATGATCATTTTAATTTGTCAAGTATCTTGATTTTGTTATCAATCCGTCCGTTCATAGCTAAAGGAAGAATCTCATTTGATCACATTAGAGGCTTCTTGTTTTTGATTGCACAGGCAACCAAACAGTCTCGGGAATCTTTGTGGAGCAATCGTTTGTTATTATTCAGAGGAAGAGAAATTGGTCAACTAGTCATTTTCCACAATATTATATATTTTCAAAATTATTTTCGATATTCCAATTAATCAACAATTTATTTCACGAATGTTGTGATTTTACTCCACAAGTCGGTGTCGATAAAAAACTTAGAGAATGTAACTTTGAAAATGTTATCATGAAAGACTAATTAAAATATAGTTATGCTTTAAATATTTTATTTTATTTTTTAGGCTGAATCATAAAAGTTACTATTAAGCTTTGTCCATTATTTAAAAAATATTCCTACTTTTTAAAAAGTTGCAATATTACTCTGAGTTATGACGTTTCATAAATGTTGTAAAACTACTTCAAAGTTTTGATTAAGATATTAACTGACAGACTCCAATATGAAATTATCAATACAACTACAATGTGTATCATCACTTTATGATATCAATTACAATCTAGCTACCAAATACCAGCCCTCCCTGAACTGCAAGAAAGATAATTCCTGTCATATAAAAAAAAATTGATTCTTAATCCAAGTTTGTTGTATACCAATGCAAATATGCCTGTGGTGATTTAGAAATTGAAACACATAGCATTATGCTTAAAGTTACAACAATGTAATAAAGACCAAAAATTAAACAAAAAGAAGAAACAAAACTAGAATTGTAGATCAAAATCTGTAATCCACAGAGATTTTCTATGTACACAAATGGGAATAGCTTTTTGACTCAATTTGTTTAAGTCTAACTTGGAGGATGAGATGCACTTATTACTTGAAGTTAGCTCTTTATTTGCTTCAATTAATACATATTCTCCTGAAATTGTGAACAAGGGTTGCATTTAGTGGTTACACAGTTGGCATTGAATTGTTGTGTAGTACTTGTTGCATCCACAGATGGATATGAAACTAGAGGAATACTGGAATCTAAAGATTGATATTTCGATTTTATTCAAAACAAAAAATTTATTACAAAATTGAATGCAAAAGGTGAGAGAAGTCAAGACATCATCCTGATTCAAAACGAAAAGAAGATTACAAAAGATCAAAGCTCTCTAGATTGAAAATTTTAGGCTTCTAGTTGGATCAAAATAAATAAGCCCAATTATAAATTTAGAAATTTTAGTAACAAGTCTTTAATTGGTATTATGAAAAAATACCACTGGGATCTCTTATTTCCTATGATAACAAACTTTATAAAACCACCTGATTTGCAAAAGTAAACACTAAGGGTGCGTTTGGCGCGCAAAGTTGAGTTGAGTTGAGTTGAGTTGTGCAGAGTAGAGCTGAGTTGAGTTGAGTGCAAGAAATCTGTGTTTGGGGTGCAGAGTTGAGTTGAGTTGGGTTCAGGAAGTCTGTGTTTGGAGTGCAGAGTCGGGTTGAGTTGGGTAGGGATATCTGGTGCAGTTTTTTTTTTTTAGTTTGAATAGTCAGTTTTTATCTTACTGATGTTTTTTAGATATTCTACCTGAATCATTCATTTTCAAAACACAATACCTCCAAGTTCTAACATTAAATTCAGGTGTGAATATCGAAGTTGTGTTGTATGACAACTTTAGTCTATTGAATGTATACAATTTTGACTTGCATAATGATTAAACATCATGGTCTGTTATGAAGCTTCATTAATTTACTACCAATGTCTAAAATGAACTTGATGAATGTTTGTGAAAAGGGTGTTTACTATTACCGTCAACATTCATTTATAATAATAGAATTAAGTGGTGTGCGATCAATCCTAGCTTGGATGCCCCAAAAAATTTAAGTATACAAAAAATATTAGTTCACAAAATATAATCTGAATAAAATAAGCATAAAGTGTTTGGGAAACCAAAAGTGTAGTCAAATATGGGTTGAGTAGGTGTTCAGTCAGTCTTGCCAAGCAGATGTAAGCAGTATCGCTTCTTCGATTGTTGTGGGACTTGGAGGAAGTACCCCCAACCTTAGACAGAACCACTGGTAGAGTTCCCTTATAAACAAAGTCCTATGGTCCTACTATATTTTAAACTATTTAAAATACTATGTAAGACTAACTTATAATCTTATTAGAAATTAAACAGACTAACTTCTAATCTTATTAGAAATTAAACTTAGGGCTAAATTAATTTTAAACAATTTAAAACTAATTTAAATAACCCAAGTTCATATGTTTGCATGCAATTCTTTGTTATAGGTTATGGTTTCTAAAACCCCTTTATTTATAACTTTTATAAATTTTAATAATTAACCTATGACAAGGAACTATGTTATAAAACCAACAAACAATTTCAAATTGGAATTATAAAATATTCAACTAATTGAATAACGCAAATTCCTTAAATAAAATAATATTTATTTTAAACTAAGTAATTTCATGCTCCATGCAATTTATTTTCCATATAATCTAATTATAACAATTATCATTAATTACCCATGAAAAATAAATTAATCATGCATTTCTACTATATATATATATAACACTTATACAAATAAAAAAATGCATGAACATGCTTATACTAAGGTGGGAAAAAATTATAAATGACATTCATAAAGAAAAATAACTGTAAAACTGAAAAAATTTGGCCCATAGACTGCAAAAATAATAAAATTACATTAATTTCATTACAAAAGTGGTCCAAAACTCCTTGAACCGGGCTCAGACTGCTCGAACCAAACCAAAACTGACTCGAACCGCCCAAAACGGGTCTACACCTTCAGGTTGGCGTCACGGCGTTGCAACGCTGTAGGGAGCGTTGCAACGCCACTTCATTCGTATTCGCGTCAGGCATCGGGGTAGCATTGCAACGCTGAGGGGCAGCGTTGCAACGCTGTTGACCCCTGGAACTTCCGCATCGATGGGACTTCGGCGTTGCGACGCCGTTCCTCAGCGTTGCAATGTTGTTGCTTCGGCAACAACAATTTCCTTCGAACACAGCAGCTTCAATTGCCAATTTCTCCTTCGATACTGATCCAAATTGCACGAAACTGGTCCCGAACGACTCACAACTCAATTACAGACTCAATTATGCACTTTAATGCCCAAAAACGCAGGGGCCTTTACATTTAATTTGATCAAATCAAGACAAACTAAGGCCAAAAAGTTCCTAAATAGTTTTCCAACAAACCAAAATGCAATTCCCACCTAACCAATGCAAATTTGTTTCATCCAAAACAAAACAAACATTGCTCTAATACCAATTGATGGGGATCCGATCCCCTTGAGCAGCGGAAACGTGATTTGAAAGATCGAAATTGCTTGATTGTTTTTTGTTGAAAACAAATACCAGTACATTGACAATAAAACAAAGATAAGCATATAATTCCTAATCTAATTAGGCATGAAAATTAAACATGCAAACATGTTGTTTAACAATTAAACAAAAGGATTATTATCCCTAGGTCATTACAAATTGCAATAATACCCCAAAGGTTTAGAATGACCGCCATCGAAGGGTAGACAGAATCACTCCTCCTCTTGGACGAGACTTTCTCGACCATACCCTAATACCAGAATAACTCTTATTCCATTAGGCATCTAGCTACCATTATTCGGTCTGAATCCATTAACTCTTAATGAATCTTGTGAGTGCCACCCTCTATCTTTAAATTTCTAAGTATGTGTCCAAACAATAGACGCCGAAGGGAGGACTACGAAGGAAAACCAACAAGGAAATTGTATCCCTTTCAGGAATTCACGATGTTTCGACTCCCATGATCAAGGCCCTCCGAAGGGATTGTCTGGTCCAACCAAACTTGCAGTCGGATCATAGGTATCTCACGGTGTGAATCTATAGAAGAGACCGTGGGTTCCGTTTTCACAGATCCTGCTCCCACTCACTATAAGTACTCTCTCCATTCACGTTGATATTGACTCATACAAATACCATCCGAAGGGGGACGCTCCCATTTGCGCCATGAGGTCGAGTATGGATCTCACGGTGTGAATTTTATGGAGATTTGTGGATGAAAAAATAATGTATCTCATACACCTTATTTCCTCCCACTCAACACTTTAAATTAATCGGGATTGACCTAGATAAACCGACTATTATTTACCTAAGTCTACCATATAACACTTATATTGGATTAGCCTAAGTCTATAATCACATTATTAACTTAGGTTTATGTGAGTAATTTAATTAACACTTAATTAACGGCAGTCACGAAAATATAACCTATGAATCTCTGGACCAAATTCACTCCCAGGTCAGTTCCCAGGTAGGGGTGTTCTGCATAGCGTCAGCTTAAATACCCCAACCTTAGACAGAACCTTCCTTAGACAGAGTTACTATTCAGTCACCATTCATAAGTCATATTAATTTCCTAATTCTAATCTTATTAGAACTAGAAAACCTAAGTCTAATTATTCAAGTTCTAAACAATTTGAAACTATCAATTAACTTAGGTTACATGCATTTCTATATTATAATTCTTGATCATTCATCACATGAAGAATTAAATTATATAATATACATACATCACATGTATAAATGCATGTCAATGCTTTTAATCTAAGAAATATAACTCTTATATTAATTAAATTAAAACACATACATTATATTATAACACTTATAATATAATCCTATCATGCATACTATATATTATAACTCTTATAATATAAAATGATGCATGAAATATTTAACCTAAGGTGGGATTTAAAATCTATATGACATACATTATGCACATAGAATAATTATACAACGCTTGCATAAAAATAAATAGCATAATTGGACCGATTTTGGCACCCTAGGGACATTAATTTAATTAATTAACATTAATATAACATTTATATTAATATTAATTAAAACTTAATTTACATAAAAGAAAATAAATTAAAAAAACACGTTTGCAGGGGCTCGAACTGTCGCACACCACGTCCCACGTCGCCACTCCCGCGTGAAAAACTTTCGCAAACTGCCTACTACGTTGTGGCGTTGCAACGCTGCAGCACTCAGCGTCAACCAACGTTCCCAACGCCAGCAGCGTTGCAACGCAACCGTGTCCTGCAGCGCGCCTTGCTCCCGCACGGATGGTGTTGCGACGCCAAAGAACAACGTCTCAACGCCAGTGCATCTTCCAGTTTGTTGTTTTTTCGTTGTTTTCGTCCGTTTTCGCTCCGTTTCTTCACAACATCTCATTCCACGAACGACATGGACTTAAGACTCGATTTACTTTCTAAATTTCCCAAAAATAATAGGCCTTTACATTGATCGAATCAACAGAAAAGTAAATCTATGCTAAGTGCCAAAACCGAAACTATCCAACATGCAAACCGAAATAATCATCTCATGAAAATTAAGGAAACCCACCTAATTTTAAGAAATGAAAAAATACACAACGAAGAGCAACGATTGGCTCTAATGCCAATTGAAAGGAATGGATTTCCCGCAACGGAAGACGTTGTGAAACGTCGTTGTTTCGTTGTTCAACGATTTTCTTAAAATTGAACTAATCACATAAATCCCAGGTTAAACATGTTGTAAAGAGAAGAAAAACAAAAAGTATATAGCTACTTACTTGTTGAAGAACTCTTCTTAGATGTTTTTCTCCTCCGGTCGAGAACTCCTTCGTACCAACGATCTCAACAGTTACGATTCTCGAACCGAGCAATAGGGGCACCTCCGAAAGGACTTCTCGGTTGTTCTCGGTAGGTTGAGGGAGAGTGGTGAAACTCCCTTTGGTTTTGGTATTGGAGAGGATTTCTAGAGAGAGTTGAGGGAACTTTGAGAGAGAATGATTTTTCTCTTGGAAGTCAATTTCCAAAAAATGCAAGAATAAGCTTACAAAGGCTTCTCACCAAGCCTTATATAATGGTGTGTGGTGGAGTTAAAATCTCCACTAATTCACCATTTTACCACAACTATATGATATGCAAATCATATTTGCATATCACATAATATAAGATATCTCATACCTTATTATACAAATCTCATTTGCATAATTGTGGAATTTTCAATTGAATCACATTCAATTTAATTTCTCACAATTTAATTTCTCCAATTAGCACTAATTAATCAATTAGGTTATACTATAGTTTATTATAAATCTCATTCACATCAAACTATATATTATGTCAACTATATCACATATAAATGACATAAATACCCAATTAATGAATTTGAACACTTCAAATCCACACCAAACTGTAAACCCTCAATTTGTCCAATTTGAGCCAACCGAGTGACCTAATGGACCTACAGATGACGAGCTCCAATGATCCGAGACTAACCTGTCAAACTCTTTGACCCGGTTATTAAACATTCATTAGCTACGGTAACACTCCACTAAAACTCGTAGTTGCACTCTCATCACTGTAGGACAAGTTGTGTCCATCGATATAACCAATATCCATGAGTCGACCCTTCACAGGTTGTTTGTAGTCATAGTTGGGACAAATTACTGTTTTATCCCTGTGTCTACCTCTTGCTCTTTAAGTCCCCACTGCTCCTCTAATGAACAACAACGTTGTATGGTTCAACCATAAACAAAAACCCTCTCGGGCCAGTGAGAGGGTGGAGCCCCGTTGATCAAGCCCTGAAGACAACACTTAAGGGAACAACCCCTCTAGTTTCCCTAAATCAGGAACGAGTGCATTTCTTCTTGCGTAGTCAAGTTTCCAGCTCCCCACGTGGTCCTGTCCCTAAGAAGATAAGCATATTGGGCGAGTAACTTTGACCACCCTCACCCGTACTAGTCAAAGGACAGAACCCCGCAGACAAGAGTCTGTAACACACTCATGATTAAGGTCGAGTCACTAATGTTCATCTACGAATTTATTAGCTCTATACTGTTAACGGTGTTACATCAGTACGTCTAACAATTCACGACCCGGTCTTGTACAATCTCATTGCACAGGATGCCCCCACTCGCATGTCAACCACATGAACGAGCTGGATCACCTCGTTTGTATCTAATACAAAGCGGGTCGCATCCACAGTGTATCCAGGATAAGGTCTCCAACCCTATCCATATACTGTAGACTGTTCGGGTCATTAACTCGAACGTGATCCTACCCGTGTGTCCTTTAAACACCGTTCAAGTTCTTAGTTCTCTCATAATACAATAACCCTGGAGCTTAGTTTATTGGATTAAGTTTATGAAAAATGTGAGACACAAAGTTCAAATAAATAACTCTTATTTATTTACAACAATGAAATATTACAAACTACACGAGATGAGGTCATACATCCTAACAAACTTCCAATTGGACTAAGCTAGCGGAGTACATAATACATTTCTCAAATGTACAATATAGTAATACAATAAAAGTAATACAATAAACTAGGGCATTGAATACCCTTTACAATACTCCCACTTGCCCTAGTCAGGAAGCACTTGAAGACCTAGACTCATTATGTGACCCTTAAACACCTTAGCCGTGAGGGCCTTTGTAAATGGATCAGCAACGTTGTGCACAATCTCCCGTATCAGGTGATACTTACGCTCTATGTGCTTGCCCCTTTTATGACTCCGAGGTTCTCTCGAATTGGCTACTGCACCACTGTTGTCACAAAACAACGTGATAGGCAAGTTCATATTTGGAACAACTTCCAAATCTGTCATAAACTTCCTAAGCCAAACAGCTTCCTTTGCAGCTTCACAAGCCGCAACATACTTGACTTCCATCTTGGAATCAGCGATGCATCCCTGCTTGATATTTCGCCACACTACAACTCCTCCATTCAGAATGAAGGTTGACCCCGAAGTGGATTTCCTAGAATCCTTATCGGTCTGAAAGTCAGAGTATGTGTATCCCGTAAGGATCAAATCTCCACTATCACACACAAGGCTGTAGTTCCTCGTTCTCCTAAGATACATGAGGATTGCCTTTACGGGTGTCCAGTGATCTAATTCTGGATTGAATTGATACCTATTGAGAATCCCAACTGCATAACAAATGTCGGGCCTAGTACACATCATGGCATACATCAGGCTCCCTACAGCTGAAGTATAGGGGATTCGTCTCATATCCTCAACCTCTTGAGGCGTCTTAGGACATTGATCCTTAGACAAGTAAACCCTTCTTGGAGTTCTGCATCTTATACCTAGATAACATCTTGTCAATATAAGACGCCTTAGACATGGCTAGCATTCTGTTCTTCTGGTTCCGGACTATCTAGATACCTAGAACATACTGTGCTTCTCCCAAATCTTTCATTTGGAATTGTGAAGCCAACCATTCCTTAATGTCAGTAAGAAATCCTACCTCATTACCAATGAGAAGGATATCATCCACATACAATATTAGAAATGCTACAGTACTCTTAACGATTATCTTGTAAACACAAGGCTCATCAACATTTTGATTAAAGCCATAAGATTTGATCGGCTCATCAAACCTTATATTCCAAGACCTCGAGGCTTGTTTCAGTCCATAAATAGACCTTTGAAGCCGGCAAACCTTTTGCTCTTGGCCTTGGGCAATAAACCCCTTGGGTTGGTCCATGTAGAGGGTCTCGTCAAGGTTGCCATTTAGAAAGGCGGTCTTGACATCCATCTATCATACCTCATAGTCATAATATGCGACAATGGCCAGAAGGATTCTAATCGACTTTACCATGGCAACAAGTGAAGAGGTTTCCTCATAGTCAACCCCTTCCACCTGGGTAAAATCATTTGCCACTAGTCGTGCTTTGAAGGTCTGCACCTTCCCATCTATGCCACGTTTACGCTTGTAGATCCACTTGCAACCAATAGGTTTAACCCCGTCCGGTTGTTCCACAAGCTCCCAGACGGAATTGAAGTACACCGACTCCATTTCCTGGTCCATAGCTTTAATCCATTCGTTTATGTCAACGTCAGCCATTGCCTGATCATAGGTCAATGGATCCTCGCAGTCATCATCAGGGGTGACGACTTGGGTTTCAGCTAAACCCATGTAACGTTCAGGCTATCTCACAACCCTCCCACTACGTTGAGGCATTCTCAACTCTTGAGAACGGACTTGACTAGATGAGCTAGGATCAACAACACTTGTTGACGTACTAGCCCCATCAACAACTCTTGCTGATGAACTGCCCATTTCATTTAACACAATCTTACTCCTTGGTAAGTGATCCTTGATGTGGTCTTCCTCAAGGAATATAGCGTTTGTCGACACAAGCACCCTATTATCCTTAGGATCGTAAAACAGACCACCCCTAGTCTCTTTTGGATAACCTACAAAGAGGCACAACTTTGAACAGGGTTCCGACTTTTTCGGGTTTGACACACACATGGGTCGAGCATCCCCAAATTCTAAAATGACATAAACTGGTTTTACGACCATGCCAGAGTTCGAAAGGTGTTTCACAAACACTCTTCGACGGATTTGTGTTCAAAATGTATACCGCAGTCTCCACTGCGTAACCCCAAAAAGAATCAGGGAGACGAGCATAGCTCATCATCGATCGAACCATGTCCAACAAGGTTCTGTTTCTCCTTTCCGATACACCATTCTGCTGTGGCATACGAGGTGAGAGAGTTGGGACGTAATTCCATGTTCTATCATATAGTCCTGGAATTCAGTGTCCATATACTCTCCACCTCGATCCGATCGAAGTGTTTTTATAGTTTTACCTAACAGGTTCTCAACCTCAGTCTTGAACTCCTTGAACTTTTCAAGTGTTTCAGACTTCCTATTGAAGGGATTGAATCCCGCAGCGGAAGCGATTGTGAATCGCGTATTCTTAATTTTGTTTCACGGATTTCAATCAAGAACAATATAAATATGATTAAGCATGCTATATGAGAAGGACAACAAGAGAATTACCTTTGAAGAACTCTTTCTTCGCGTGCTCCTTCACCCACGATCACGATCTCAGCAACCCGAACCCGAACGTATGAAGATGACACCACTAGATCTTCTCCATTGTTCTTTAGGTGAGGGAGGAATGTGGGTTCCTTTTAGGGAGAGATGTGGAGGTTATGAGAGAATGGGTGTTTGGAACTTTTCCAACAACACTATGATTTGGAATTCTTGAGTTTTCAAAAAGCTTAGTTGCTTGGCCACAAAGTTGCATCTCATGCAACTATTTATAGGGAAATAGGATAGAAATTACCATCCTATCCCTCCTTCAATCTCTCATTAGTATATAGTTTATATATGAATCTAATTCACATAAAAACCATATATTATATCAATTATATCATATATAACTGATATAACACCTCATATATGAAATTGAACACTTCAATTTTATTCCTAACTTTATACCCTTAATATTACCATGTTGAGCCAACGGAGGGACCTAATGGACCGACAATTCATGAGCTCCAATGATGTGAGATTAACTGATCAAACTCTTTGATCTAGTTAATCAATATTCATTAACTACAAATCACTCCACTATAGACTTGTAGTTGCACTATCCTCATTGTGGATTATATTGTGTCCATTGATATAATCATTACCCATGAGTCGACCTTTCACAGGTTTTTCGTAATCACTGATAGGTCAAATTATCGTTTTACCCCTGTGATTACCTCTTTGTTCCTTAAGCACCACTGATCCTCTAATGAACAACAAGTCTAAGGTCCTACCATAGACTCATACCCTCTTAGAGGGCGGGGCCCCATTGTTCAAGACCTGGACTCAGTTCTTAAGGGAACTGTTGGGATTTATGCCCTAAACTTGTGTAATTTTGATCAATTAAATAAAGTGTTATTTGTTTTGATAAGATTACAGTCTTGCTTTTATAAATCCAATAAACTAAGCTCCAAGGTTATAACGTTTATCTTGAAATCAGTGTAGTGGACACTATTTGGGTTGATTTCAAGATTATAACCTAAACAGTCTATGGTATAAGAATAAGGTTGGAAACGAGCAAGGAATGGAGATTCCTATGGCTGTTCTGTGAATGGCGTTACTGCTTCTGCCTCAGCGTTACAACGCCATCGCGAGGGCGCTAGAGATGTCCATGGGCGGGGCGGGGCCGGGGAATGACTTACCGTCCCCATCCTCATCTCCTATTTCATTCCCCGTCCCCGCGAAATTCCCCATTTAATTTCACGGGGAACGGGGCGGGGATTCCCCGCGGGGAATTTGCGGGGATCGGGTTCCCCGCGGGGAATAATTCCTCGTTTACAATTTTTATTTTTCTTAAATTTTATTACATAATTTTTTTTTTGAAAATTTTTATTTAAATGGCTAATTTCTAATTAGAAATTTCTATTTAAGAGACATTTTTTTTCAATTTTCTTAAAAAAAGTAAAATGATATTTAATAAGAATTTAGAATTATGGTTTATTATATACACATAAATATATATATTTAAATAATAATAATATATCGGGGTGGGGACGGGGAGCGGGTCGGGGTCGGAGACGGAGAATACATTCCCCGTCCCCGTCCCCGTTTAGCCAACGGGGGAAAAATCCTCCCCGCTCCCTCCCCCATTCCCCGCCTAAACGGGGAGCGAGAAAATGGACATCCCTAGCAGGCGCGCGACTGGAGAAGACGACAGCGTTGCAACGCTCGACAGAAGATGACAAAAGCAGCGTTGCAACGTTGTTATCAACGTTGCAACGCCGAAGACGTTTCACGCGAGGAGCAACAGGCAGAAACCGAAATTTTATTATTTATATTAATTATAAAAATGTTTTATTTTAATATATTTAATAATTTTAATTTTAATTAATACAATTAGATTATATTAATTAAATTATTTCTAGGGTGCCAAAATTGGTCTAATTTTGCTATCTTAATTATGCAATTGTTGTGTAATTATTGTCATGCATAATGTATGCTTGTATTTTAGAAATCCCACCTTAGGTTAAGCATTTTGATGCATCATTTATAATATAATGAGTTATATTATATAGTTTGCATGATTAATTAATATAAGGTTGTTATATTAATTTTTGGACAACATTGACATGCATTATTTTTCATGAGATGAATATACTATGAATGTTTTATTATTCATGTGATGAATGATCAAGCACTATAACATAGTATGCATGTCACCTAAGGTTAATTATTAGTTTTAAAGTTTTTAGAATTTGGAAATAATAGATCTTATCTAGGTCTAATTAGATTAGAATTAGGAACCAAGTAATTTATAAGCTATGATTAAAAGAGTAACTCATGTCAAGGAAAGTTACATGCACTAGGTTTGGGGTATTTAAGTTTCGACTTGAACGGAATACCCCCTAGCTGGAACCGACACAGGAGTGAAATTTAATCAGAGAGCCTTATAAATTATAGTAGCGTCAACGGGTTTATTAAGGGGTTAATAAACTAGAAATCCTAGGTTTAATATAAGGAGTTATGTTAACAAATTTAGGATAAAATCAATATAAGAGTTATATTGATTATCAATATAAGAGTTATGTTGATAGATATAGGTAAAACCATTAGCCGGGTTTTAGCGTAAGAAAGATTCCTATAGACTTAAAATATTCAGTGGGAGGAAAAAGTGTATGAGATACATATTTTTCCACTTACGCTATCTCCGGGAAGTTCACTCCGTGAGACTCATACTTGGCCTCGTGGCGCAAACGGGAGCGTCCCCCTTCAGATGGTGTTTGTATGAGCCAATACCAAGGTGAATGGAGAGGGTACTTATAGTGAGTGGGAGCAGGTTTAGCGAAAACAAAACCTACGATCTCTTTTGTCGGTTTACACTGTTAGACCACTATGGTCAGCCTGCTAGTTTGGCCTGGACCAGACAATCCATTCGGAGGGCTTGATCATAGGGAATCTAACACAGTAGACACCCGAAAGGGATAATGATTTCGTTAGACTATTTTCCAATCTAGTCCTCCCTTCGGCGGATTTTATTGGATCGAGACTCTGGGATCTAAAGACAAAGGGTTACACTCACGGGATACATAAGTTGTGTATGTACTCATACCGAAAAATGGTAACTAAAACCTATAGGAATAAGAGTTATTCTGGTGTTAGGTTTTGGTCAAGAATGTCTTGATCTAGAGGAGAAGTGTTTTTTATTACCCTTCGGTGTCATACATTCTAAACCTTTGAAGTATCATTGCAA
Source organism: Trichosanthes cucumerina (assembly GCA_036507285.1). Classification (NCBI taxonomy): domain Eukaryota; kingdom Viridiplantae; phylum Streptophyta; class Magnoliopsida; order Cucurbitales; family Cucurbitaceae; genus Trichosanthes; species Trichosanthes cucumerina. The sequence continues at coordinate 31,049,979 of CM071838.1, forward strand.
ATTATAAATGGCCTAGGAATTATTTGATAATTAGCTAAAACATGATTGGATTAGAGTAATAGCAAGAAACTCATACAAGTTTGTTTGTAAATTTTTCAGCAAAAATGTCTAGCTCTATAATTTCCTTATTGGGTGCAGAAAAGTTAAACGGAGAGAATATGATGGCATGGAAAAACAAACTCAACACTATTTTGGTAGTGAATGATCTGAAGTTTGTGCTAACTGAGGAGTGTCCTCAAGTGTCAGGCTCGAATGCGTCACGAAATGTTCGTGATGCATATGATCGATGGATCAAGGCTAATGATAAGGCCAAAGTCTACATGCCGCAAATATGTCCGACATATTAGCCAAGAAGCATGAGGAATGATTACCGCCAAGAAATCATGGATTACGTCAGGGGTATGTTTGAACAACAGTCCACACAAGCCCGACATAATGCCCTAAAGTACATATTCAACTCGAGGATGTCAGAGGGTACATCTGTTTTGGATCATGTCCTAGATATGATGGTACACTTTAACATCGCGGAGTCGAATGATGCTTCCATCGATAAGTCGAGCCAGTCGACTTCATTCGAAACCCTTCCGAGATAGTTTCCTCTGATTTAGAAGTAAGTTATGAACAAGCTTACTTTTAATCTTACCTCCCTTCTGAATGAACTCCAGACCTTTCAGTCTTTGATGAAAATTTTGGGATCGAAAGGTGAGGCAAATGTTGCCAGTAGGAGTTATCATAGAGGTTCGACCTGCAGGACAAAAACAGTGGCTTCATCTTCTTCTAACTTTGAGGTAAGAAGAAGAACATGAAGAAGGTTGGTAAAGGGAAATAGGTGATAAAGTTGCCGCCTGTAAGGGCAAGAAAGTCAAAGACGTTCTTTGACAAAGGAAAGTGTTTCCACCGCAACGAAGACTCGGGCATTGGAAACGGGGCGTCAAAGTACATTGCGAGAAAAAGAAGAAGGAAGGTAAATATGATTTACTTTGCCTAGAAGCTTGTTTAGTGGATAATGATAAAACAGGTTGGATACTTGATTCAGGCGCCACTAATCATGTTTATTCTTCTTTTCAGGGAATTGATTCCTGGCAGCAACTACAACAAGGAGAGATAACACTCGGGTTGAAAATGGAGAAGTCGTCTCACCAGAGTGCATGAGGGCACAATGAAGCTTTATTTTGGCAAGAAATATGTATTGTTGGACAATATATTAGTGATACCAGGGTTTACTAGAAACTTTATTTCCATTTCTTGCCTTGAACAATGTATTTTTGTTTCCTTTTCTATGAATAAAGTGTTTATTTTGATGAAAGGTTTAGAAATATGTTCTGATTCATTAGAAAATGGATTGTATGTTTTAAGGCCTAATTCGGTCAAAATGGTTTTGAACACCGAATTATTTAAAATCATGAACACACAAACTAAGAAACGAAAAATTTCTCCTAAAGAAAATGCTCATCTTTGGCATCTAAGATTGGGTCACATTAATCTCAATAGGATTGAGAGATTGGTAAAGAACGAACTTCTAAACGAGTTAGAAGAAAATTCCTTGCCAGTATGTGAATCCTGCCTAGAAGGCAAGATGACTAAAAGACCTTTTAGTGGAAAAGGTTATAGAGCCAAAGATACTCTAGAGCTTATACATTCGGACCTTTGTGGTCCGATGAATGTTAAAGTCGAGGGAGGATATGAAAATTTCATCTCTCAAGTATAGATGATTATTCCAGATATGGGCATATTTACCTAATGCACCACAAGTCTGAAGCACTTGAAAAGTTCAAGGAATTCAAGACTGAGGTTGAAAATCAATTAGGTAAAAGAGTTAAAACACTTCGATCGGATCGAGGTGGAGAGTACATGGATTTAAAATTCCAGAACTATATGATAGAACATGGAATTACATCCCAACTCCCACTCCCACACACCACAATAAAACGGTGTATCGGAAGGAGAAATAGAACCTTGTTGGACATGGTTCGATCAATGATGAGTTATGCTCATCTCCTAGTTCCTTTTTGGGTTATGCGATTGAGATCGCAATATACATTTTGAATAGTGTGCCTCCAAAAGTGTTTCAAAACACCTTTTGAACTCGGAAAGGACGTAAAGGTAGTTTATGTCACTTGAGAATATGAGGTTGTCCAAAGACATGTGCTTGTGACAAATCCAAAGAAGTTGGATTCACGTTCAAAGTTGTGCCTATTCGTAGGATACCCAAAAGAAACAAGAGGTGGTTTATTCTATGATCCTAAGGAAGATAAGGTCTTTGTGTCGACAAATGCCACTTTCTTGGAGGAGGACCACATAAGGGACCACAAACCAAAAAGTAAGGTAGTGTTGAGTGAGTTAGACGGAACAATAGCAAAGGTTGCTAATAAGAACACTAGTACGTCAACAAGAGTTGTTGATGCTAGTTTGTCTAGTCAAGAGGGTCCATCTCAAGAGTTGAGTATGCCTCGACGTAGTGGGAGGGTTGTGATACAGCCTGACCGTTACATGGGTTTAGCTGAAATCCAAGTTGTTATACCAGATGACAACTGCGAGGATCCATTGACTTATCATCAAGCAATGGTTGACAAAGACAAAGACAAATGGGTCATAACCATGGACCAAGAAATGGAGTCTTTGCACTTCAATTTTGTTTGGGATCTTGTAGATAAGCCTGATGGGGAAAAACCTTTAGGTTGTAAGTGGACCTACAAGAGAAAACGTGGTGTAGATGGGAAGGTGCAAACCTTTAAAGCTAGACTAGTAGCAAAGGGTTATACCTAGGTTGAAGGGGTTGACTTTGAGGAAACCTTTTCACCTGTTGCTATGGTAAAGTCTATCCGTATCCTTCTTGCCATTGTCGCATATTATGACTATGAGGTATGGCAAATGGATGTCAAGACAACCTTTTTGAATGACAATCTTGAGGAAACCATCTACATGGACCAACCCAAAGGGTTCATTAAACCAGGACAAGAGCAAAAGGTTTGCAGGCTTAAAATGTCGATTTATGGACTGAAACAAGCCTCTAGGTCCTGGAATATAAGATTTGATGAGGCTATCAGATCTTATGGTTTTGACCAGAATGATGATGAACCTTGTGTCTACAAGAAAATCATCAATAGTTCTGTCGCTTTCCTAATTCTCTATGTGAATGATATCCTACTCATTGGGAATGATGTAGGTTATCTTACTGACATCAAGGAATGGCTAGCTACGCAATTCCAAATGAAAGATTTGGGTGATGCGCAGTTTGTTCTTGGGATCTAGATTGTCCGGAACCGCAAGAATAAAACACTAGCCTTGTCTCAAGCATCATACATAGACAAAATGTTGTCAAGGTTTAAGATGCAAGATTCCAAAAAGGGCTTGTTGCCTTTTAGACATGGAATCCATTTGTCTAAGGAACAGTGTCTTAAGACACCTCAAGGAGTTGAGGATATGAGACGGATTCCTTACGCATCAGCTGTTGGGAGCCTGATGTACGCCATGTTGTGTACTAGGTCTGACATCTGTTTTGCAGTTGAGATGGTTAGTAGGTATCAATCCAATCCAGGACTTGAACACTGGACAACGGTTAAAACGATCCTTAAGTATCTTCGGAGAACAAGGAACTACATGCTAATGTATGGGGCTAAGGATTTGATCCTTACAGGATATACGGATTCTGACTTTCAGACTGATAAAGATTCTCGGAAGTCTACAGATTCTGACTTTCAAACTAGCAGGCTGACTATAGTGGTCTAACGCTGTAAACCGACAAAAGAGACCGTAGGTTTTGTTTGCACTAAACCTGCTCCCACTCACTATAAGTACCATCTCCATTCACCTTGATATTGACTCATACAAACACCATCCGAAGGGGGACGCTCCCGTTTGCGCCACGAGGCCAAGTATGAGTCTCACGGTGTGAACTTCCCAGAGATAGCGTAGGTGGAAAAATATGTATCTCATACACTTTTCCTCCCACTGAATACTTTAAGTCTATAGGAATCTTTCTTAGGCTAAAACACGGCTAATGGTTTTACCTAACTCTATCAACATAACTCTTATATTGATGATCAATATAACTCTTATATTGATTTTATCATAAGTTTGTTAATATAACTCCTTATATTAAACCTAGGATTTCTAGTTTATTAACCCCTTAATAAACCCGCTGACGCTACGTAATTTATAAGGCTTTCTGATTAAATTTCACTCCCGTGTCGCCTTCGGTAGGGGTGTACCGCTTTAAAATCGAAATAATACTGACCTAGACATAACTTTTCTTAGACAGAGTTCCTCTTTTAATCATAACTTATAAATTACTTGGTTCTTAATTCTAATCTAATTAGAACTAGATAACCTAAGGTCTATTATTTCCAAGTTCTAAACACTTTAAAACTAATAATTAACCTTAGGTGACATGCATACTATGTTATAGTGCTTGATCATTCATCACATGAATAATAAAATATTCATAGCATATTCATCTCATGAAAAATAATGCATGTCAATGTTGTCCAAAAATTAATATAACAACCTTATATTAATTAATCATGCAAACTATATAATATAACTCCTTATATTATAAATGATGCATGAAAATGCTTAACCTAAGGTGGGATTTCTAAAATACAAGCATACACTATGCATGGCAATAATTACACAACAATTGCATAATTAAAATAGCAAAAATTAGACCAATTTTGGCACCCTAGAAATAATTTTAATTAATATAATCTAAATATATTAATTAAAATTAAATATATTAAATATAAAACGTTTTTATAATTAAATATATTAATAAAAATCTGTTTTCTGCCCGTTGCTCCTCGCGTGAAACGGCATCGGCGTTGCAACGCTGCTTTTGTCGTCTTATGCCGAGCGTTGCAACGTTGAGGGCAACGTTGCAACGTTGTTGTCTTCTCCAGTCGCGCGCCTGCCGCAATGGCGTTGCAACGCTGAGGGCAGCGTTGCAACGTCATTCACAGAACAGCCATAGGAATCTCCATTCCTTACTCGTTTTCGCTCGATCTTCTTAGCAACCGCTTTGCCTCGATCGACACGGACTTACAGACTCGATTTACAATTAAATTTTCCCAAAACACCGGGCCCTTACATTGAACATTTCAATGGAAATTGTAAATCTAAGTGCCAAAATTAAAAACATCTAATTTTGCAAAAAACCGTTCATACATCTCATGCACAAAACAGTAAATCCCACCTTATTCTTGAAAATTCCAGAACATAAATCAAGAACGCAATTGGGCTCTGATACCAATTGAAGGGAATCGAAGTCCCCGCAGCGGAAGCGATTGCGAATCGCGCGCTCTTGATTTAGTTACAATGGAAAATTCAAGAACGTAAACATGGATTAAGCATATAATAATAGTATGGACAACAAGTATATACCTTTGAAGAACCTTTCTTCAAGTGCTCCTCTCTCCACAATCACGATCTCAGCAACAAGAACTCGTACGAACACCGACACCGACACCACCACCGGATCTTCTCCGTTGTTCTCTAGTTGAGGGAGGAAGGTGGGTTCCCTTTAGGAGTGGTGAGGTATTTTGTGAGAGAGATTTGTGTATTGGAACTCTTCCAACAACACAACAAAGAGACTAAGAATACTATTTTTCAAGTCTTAACCTAGTTGCATCTCATGCAACTATATATAGGGGAATGATATGGAAATGACCATTCTACCCCTCCTTTAATCTCTCTTTAGTATATAGTTTATATATGAATCTAATTCACATTAAAACTATATTATATCAATTACATCATATATAATTGATATAACTCCTATGTATGAAATTGAACACTTCAATTTCACTCCTAACTTTATACCCTCAATATTACCATGTTGAGCAACGGAGGGATCTAATGGACCTACAGATCATGAGCTCCAATGATGTGAGATTAACTGATCAAACTCTTTGATCCAGTTAATCAATATTCATTAACTACAAGTCACTCCACTATTGACTTGTAGTTGCACTCTTCTCACTGTAGATATTATTGTGTCCACTGATATAGTCATTACCTAAGAGTCGACCCTTCACAGGTTGTTCGTAATCACAGCTGGGTCAAATTACCATTTTACCCCTGTGATTACCTCTTTGCTCCTTAAGCACCACTGATCCTCTAATGAACAACAAGTCTAAGGTCCTACCTTAGACTCATACCCTCATAGGGGGCGGGGTCCCGTTGTTCAAGATCCGGAGTCGGGCCTCTTAAGGAACAACCTATCTGATTCCTCGATGAGGAATGAGTGAATTCCATCTTGCACAGCTTAAGTTCCCACTACCTCACGAGGTTCTCATCACTGAGAAGGTAGGCTTATTGAGTCGGCCACAAGCCACTCTCACCCATACTAGTCTAAGGACAAACCCCTATAAGCGGGAGTTCTTAACTTACTCATGATTCATTGAGTCAAGTCACTAATGATCATCTATAAATTACTAGTCTTATCCTCATTAGCGATTGTTATCTTTGGTTAGACTAATAATTTCGATCTAGTCTTGTATGAACTCTTCATACAGGATGCCCCCACTCGCATGTCAACTACATGAATGAGTTGGATTACCTCATTTGCACTAATTACAAAGTGGGTTGCATCCATGGTGTTACCAGAATGAGGTTTCCAACCTTATTCTTATACCATAGACTATTTAGGTTATAATCTTGAATTCAACCCAAATAGTGTCCACTGCACTGTAATCTCTTCAAAACAAATAACACTTTATTTAATTGATCAAAATTACACAAGTTTAGGGCATAAATCCCAACAATATAGTCATGGAATTCAGTGTCCATGTACTCTCTACCTCGATCCGATTGAAGTGTTTTGATCGCTTTACCTAACAGGTTCTCAACCTTAGTCTTGAATTTCTTGAACTTTTCAAGAGTTTCAGACTTCCTATGCATTAGGTAAACGTACCCATACCTTGAATAGTCATCTATGAAAGATACAAAGTATTTGTAACCTCCTCGTGCTTTAACATTAATCGGACCGCAGAGGTCAGAATGTATAAGCTCGAGAGGCTCATTGACTCTATATCATTTTTCACTAAAAGAACGTTTGGTCATTTTGCCTTCAAGGCATGACTCACAAACCGGTAAAGAGTTTTCTTCCAACTCGCTTAGAAGTTCACTCTTCACTAGTCTCTTGAGATTTATGTGGCTTAACCTTAGATGCCAAAGATGGGCATTTTCTCTTGGAGAAACTTTTAATCTCTTATTCGCGTTTTTGCTATTTTAAACAATCCAGTATACAAAACACTTTTGACCGAATTAGGCTTTAAAACATACAAATTACTCTCAAGTGAAGCAGAACATAACAAATCTCCATTTCAAGAAATATACGCTTTATTACTCATGAAAGATACAGAAATATTCTGTTCTAATAGGAAGGAAATAGAAACTAGGTTTCTAGTAAACCCTGGAACTATGTACATATTATCTAATAATAAGTACTTCCCGCCAAAAAACAGCTTCATTGTGTCGATCGATGCAGCTGAGACAACTTCTCCGGATCCAACCCTGAACGTTATCCCACCCTCTTGCAGCCGCTGCTAGGAACATATTCCTTGAAAAGAAGAGCAAACATGGTTAGTGGCGCCTGAATCCAATATCCAGATAGAGTCATTACTCTCCACTAAACAGGTTTCTGTAACAAGTAAATCACATTTACCTTCCTTCTTCTTTAGAACAAGGAACTTGGGACAACTTCTTTTCAGGTGATCGTCCTCGTTGCAGTAGAAACACTTTCTTGCAACTTCTTTGATCTCTTTGCCATTTTGGGCGGCAACGCAGTCAGCCTTAACTTCCTTCAACTTCTTCTTCTTCTTCCCTTTCGGGCCTGAAGAACCTACAGAATTTGTCCCAAAGGTCGAACCCCTGTAAAAAGATCTAAAGGCAACACTTGCCTCAACTTCCTGTCCCATGACTTGCATCAAGGACTGGAAGGTTTGTAGTTCGTTGAGTAGTTCGGGCACCTGAGAACCCTCCTCAGTGAGCGTGAACTTTAGGTCGTCAGTTACCAAAATCGTGTGAATATTGTTTTTTCACATTTGAAAATTATTGCTGACTAACTTATCAGAAGCAAACAGGGCTATAAAAGCATTTGACATCTAGTTTGCTGAATAAAAACGAAAACTTTGTATTAGTCTCGCAAAAACTTTGAAAATTCAATCACGTTTTAGCAAATTTTAATTCTATGATCCCAAGGTCATTTAAAAATTGCAAAGATACCCCAAAGGTTTAGAATGACCGCCACCGTAGGGTAGACAAAGTCACTCCTCCTCTAGGACGAGACTTTCTCGACCAGACCCTAATACCAGAATAACTTTTATTCCATTAGGCATCTAGTTACCATTTTTCAGTCTGAATCCATTAACTCTTAATGAATCCCGTGAGTGTCACCCTCTATCTTTAAATTTCCATAGTATTTGTCCAAACAATAGCTGTCATAGGGAGGATTACGAAGGAAAACCAACAAGGAAATCGTATCTTCTTTCTGGAATTCACGGTGTTCCGACTCCCATGATCAAGGTTATCCGTAGGGATTGTCTGGTCCAGGCAAAACTAGCAGGCGGATCATGGGCGTCTCACGGTGTGAACGATAGAAGAGACCGTGGGTCCCGTTTTCTCAGGTCTCGCTCCCACTCACTATAAGTACTCTCTCCATTCACGTTGAATTTTGACCTAGACAAATACCACCCATAGGGGGACACTCCCATTTGCGCCACGAGGCCGAGTATGGATCTCACAATATGAGCTTTACGGAGATTTGTAGATGGAAAATTAAATGTATCTCATACACTTTATTTCCTCCCACTCAGCACTTTAAAATAATCGGGCTTGACCTAGATTACCTTATGTACATGTCTCATAAACCTAGACTCTCTAGATGACCCTCAAACACTTTAACTGTGAGAGTCTTCGTAAAGGGATCAATAATGTTGTGCTCCGAAGTAATCTTTGTGACAATCATGTCTCCTCGTTGCACTATCTCCCGTATGAGATGATATTTGTCGATACAAGTACCTTATTTTCTTGTGGGTCGTAGAAAATACCACCTCTCGCTTCCTTAGGATAACCTACAAATAGGCATAATCTTGAACGAAGTTCCAGTTTCTTTGGATTTGTCACTAGCACATGTGCAGGACAACCCCAAATTCTAAAGTGACGCAAACTAGGTTTACGCACCTTCCATAACTCAAAAGGTGTTTCAGAAACACTTTTTGATGGAACGGTGTTCAAGATTTGAATTGCAATCATTACTACATGACCCTAAAATGAGTCAGGCAACTGAGCATAGCTCACATTGAACGAATCATGTCTAACAAGGTTCTATTTCTCCTTTCTGATACATCATTCTGTTGTGGCGTGTTAGGTGTTGAGAGTTGTGACTGGATTTCATGTTCTATCAAATAGTCCTGAATCTTGAGTCCATGTACTCTCCACCCCTATCGGATCGAAGTGTTTTAATGATTTTTCCTAATGCATTCTCAACTTCAGTCTTAAACTCTTTGAACTTTTCAAGAGCTTCAAACTTATGTTGCATTAGGTATAGATAACCATATCTCGATTAATCATCTATAAAAAAGATGAAATAGTTGTACCCTCCTCTAGCTTTTACATTCATTGGACCACAAAGATCCGAATGTACAAGTTCTAAGGGTTGTTTAGCTCTATAACTTTTTCCAATAAAAGGTCTTTTAGTCATTTTACCTTCTAGACAGGATTCACATGGAGGTAAAGAATCATCTTCTAACTCATTTAGAAGTCTATTCTTTACTAACCTCTCAATTCGATTGAGATTGATGTGGCCTAGTCTTAGATGCCAAATATAGGTATCCTTATTAGGAGAAACCTTTTGCCTTTTACATTGAATATTAGCAGTTTTAAACATTTCATGATTAGTGTTTTAGTTTCGATTGGTCTTAACAGATATAAATTGTTTTCACATTTAGCCAAACAAATATGGACACCATTTTTACTAATGAACGCTTCATTAATATCAAAATAAATATAGTAGCCTTGTTCGATTAAACAAGAGATAGATACAAGGTTCTTCTTATTTCTAGGAATTATATACATGTTTTCTAAAAACATAAATCTATCTCTAAAAAACAACTTAACAACTCCCACTGCACAAGTTGAGACTACGTCTCCTGTTCCGACCCTAAGCGTCATCTCACCCTCTTCGAGCTCTCTGAAGGAACTAATTCCCTGTAAAGAAGAACAAACATGATTAGTGGCCCCTGAATCCAGTATCTAGGTGGACTTATCATTTTCCACTAAACAAGTTTCTAGAACAAGCAAATCTAATTTACCTTTCTTCTCATTGAACTCAACTAGGTACTTTGGGCAGTTGCGCTTCCAATGCCCATCCACGTTGCAGTGGAAACATTTTCCTTTGTCTGTAACTTTGGTCTTCCCTTTGCCTTTATCACCAGCGGCATGAGCCTTCCCTTTCTCTCCTTTCTTCTTCTTCTGAATCTTCTTGGGACTAGAAGAATGGCTACAAGACTTAGTCCTAGAGGATGAACCCTTCTGGAACTTTCTGGATTGGGCAAACAAATTTTCCTCTCCTTCGACCGGTTCCTTAATCTTCATAAAAGACTGTTAAGTCTGCAGCTCATTAAAGAGGGTAGTCAGGTTATACCGAATCTTGTTCATCACCGCATTGCTGTGGAATTGAAGGAAGCTCTTCGGAAGAGATTCGTGGATGAACGAGACCTGACTTTGCTCGTCTATGACCACTTCGTTCATTTCGGCCACGTTGAAGTGAACCATCAGATCGAGAACATGTTCTCTCACTGAAGTCCTCTCTTTCATACGTGCGTTATAAACATACTTGAGGGATTCGAGTCGAATCTGTCTAGACGGTTGTCTAAACATATTCTGCAGAGAACTCATGATCTCACGAGTTGAGACCATGCCTTCATGTTTCTTGGCTAAGACCTCAGATAGGTTGGCCAGGATATAGACCTTGACCTTGTCATTGGCCTTGGTACAGCGGTCATACACGTCCTTAACATTTTGAGGTGCGTTGCGAGCAGGGATTTGAGGACATTCCTCGGTTAAAATGAATCATAGATCGTCAACAATCAGAATCATATTCAGGTTGGACTTTCGTAGTGTAATTATCCCCAGTTAATTTTTCATTAGTAAGCAATGCAATTATTGAGGACGGCATGCTGAAATCAAAAATTGTTCTAATTAGTGATGCCTTAAACCCATTACAAACAAATCAATTTAGCAAACTTATTACAAAGAACCCTAGTGTTTAAACTTAAACCTTTTAATTTTGCAACGATACTTCAAGGGTTTAGAACAAAAGCCACCGTCAGTGGTTAGTCACTCCTCCCCTGAATTGAGACAATCTCAGCTTACTACCACTCCCAGAACATCTCATGTCCCAATGATCTTTAGCTACCGTTATTTGGTCAAGGAATCATTAACTGACTTAACTCATCTCGCAAATGTAACCTTGTCATTTTCAGATCCAGTAGGCCCGAGCCAATAGGCCACCGTTAGGAAAGACAACTGTTGGCAAATAACCTAAGAGACCCTATCCATTTCTGGAGTTCGCTATGTTTCGATCCCTATGGTCAACCCTTCATAGGGGTGGTTGCTCCCAAGGCAACACGCAGGTGGACCATAGAAATCTCACGGTGCAACCTAATGGAGGAGACTGTAGGATATGTTGACATGTGCCCTTCTCCCATTTACTATAGACACTTCCCCCATTCACCTTGGTATTGAACCATGCAAACACCATTCATAGGAGGATGCCCTATTGACGCCACGAGGTCTAGCATCGAACTCACAGTGTGAACTCTTGAGGACATGGAAGCTAAAAACGTGATGCGAACATTTTGTTTTTCTCCCACTAAAGTATCCTAAGGAATTAGGGTTAAGTTTTAACTTAGGTGGATTCTGGCTAAATGAATCTATCTAAATCTTTGCCTATTATAACTTTTATAACTATGTCTTTTATCTTAATGTCTAGGTGTATTAAACATTTTAATTGCCTAGAGTTCATGTATGCTAATAAGATTATGGTTAATTCAATTCATGTGTCGGGTCAATTCCCAGGTAGGAGGTGTTTCGTAAACCGTCAACTTAAGTACTCCCAACCTTAGATAGATCATCATCGGTAGAGTTCCCTTATAACCAAAATCTTATTTATCCTACTTACTATATTTTAAACTATTTAAAATACTAAGTAAGACTAATTCCTAATCTTATTAGAAATTAAAACTTAGGTCTAATTAATTTTAAACATTTTAAAATTAATCCTATTCAACCAAAGAACCTAAATTTGCATGCAGGTCTTTGTTATAGGTTAATGTTTCTAAAACAATTTATAACTATTATAAATTTTAATAATTAACCTATGACATGCTATTATGGTGAATAATCCAATAATCATATTCTAATTGAAATATTTACCATACAATTCAACCATTGAACCATGAAATTTCAACTAAAATTAATACAACTCTTATATTAATCTAAGTAATTTCATGCTCGATGCTTCTTATTTTTCATATAATCTATATAAGACTTATAATAAATTACTCATGAAAAATATCATGCATTTTTATCTACTAATATAATACTTATATATATAAAAATGCATGTACATGCTTATTCTATGGGGGGAATAAATCTAAATGACACTCATAAAGTGATAAACAGCCATTAAGCTGGAAATTTTGGCTCCTAAAGTGCAAAAATAATAAAATTACATTAATTTTACAGAAGAACCAGTCCAAAAACTCCTTGAACCCGGCGCTTGAACAGATCGAACCGGACCAACCAGCATCAAACTGCCTGAACCATTGTGAACCGGCCAGATCAGCAATTCCATCGGCACGACGTTGAGCCGTTGTGCGCAGCGTCTCAACGTGTGTTCCTTCGATAAGTATCACGGCGTTGCGACGCTATCCTTCAATGTTGCAACGCCATCAGTCCCTCGCAACAATCTTAGATAAGCCTCAAAGCGTTGCGAAGCTGTTCTTCAGCATCTCAATGTCGATGAACAACGTTGCAACACCAGGGGTTGCGTTGCAACGCCATGTCGTCTGTAGCAGCATTGTTCTTCGAAAATTGCATAAAACAACAACACCAAATTGCCCAATTTTGATGCAAAATCAAACACGAACGACTCCAAACTAATTTACAGACTCAATTGCACTTAAATAATGCCAAAAACGCTGGGGGCCTTACAAATTTGATCAAAATCAAATACAGTAAAGCTATGGCCAAAATTTCCTAAACAGTCTTATAATGACCCTAATTCTCGGAACGAACCTACATTAAGGAAGTTACTCCGCCACACCGTTTGCGTCGAAATTTCGGCAACATAACGGCATAGCAAGAGAAAACCAAAAATTTTTGTTGGAACCTATCAAGAAGAAAACACTTCAAAGAGTTTCAAAGAATACCCAACCTCTACCAACTTCAATCAGAAAATGGGTTTGGTTACAACCAGAGTTCCAATACACGATTTCAGACAGATGAACATGCAGCAGAAATTAACTAAGACAAAATGAAAACCAACAACTATGACCATGAAGCATCACAGATAAAGAGGAAATAAAACTCTCGAGCAGCTAAGTGGAACGAGCTCTAATAAGAACAAACTCAAGAAAAGAAAACTAAGCCTAAAGACAAGAGACAGGAGGGGTCCACAGCCTCGTCAGTCGTCGCCGCCGTCGCGTCAATCGCCTCGGTTTTTGCACTGCAACCAAAAACATCAAAGTAGATGGGTGAGTATAAAAATACTTAGTAAGCAGCCCACTCACGCTCAAACTACAACTACACACATAGGAATAGGTCAAGCTTGCAACCAAAAACATCTTAAGACTCACGACTAGGCACCACTCGTGCATACCTCACCCCGAGACTCACCGGCGATCCAAGAACCTAGGCGGCCACAGATAGGGACACACCCCCAATGAGAAAAAGTGATCGCTCTAATGCCCACACAGAGATACAATAGAGCCTCAACTCTAAAACCCACACAAATCACACAAGGGCGACCCGCCCAAGTGCCCACACAGCTCACAAAAGGGTGTGCTCGACCCTAATGCCCACACAAAGATCACAAAAGGTTGCTTGACCCTATGCTACACAACTCGCAGTAGGATGCTTGACCCTACCGCCCACACAACTCGTAGTAGGATGCTCGACCCTACCGCCCACATAGCTCGCATTAGGATGCTCGACCCTAATGCCCACAAAGAATTGAAGGGAATGAAATCTCGTGCAGCGGAAGGATGATTGAATCGTCGTGTTATCATTGTGAAATTCATTTTCTTAAAATTAAACTATCACATAGAATTAGGCTAAACATACAAATGAGAAAGGAAAAGTAGTAAGAAACTTACTTGTTGAAGAACTTTTCTTCACGATTCCTTCCTTCGATCATGAACTCTTCGTGTTGTTCTCAACGATCTCGAACTCCTCGTACGAATCAACGAACCGAACACTTCCACTCGATTTCTCGGTTGTTCTACTTTTGGTAGAAGGAGAATGGTGGGATTCTCTTCTTTGGTGTAAGGAGGAGAGATTGAGAGAGAGATGAGAGATTCTAGTTTTCTTTTGGTGTGAAATCCAAAAAATGAAAACTTAGCTTAAGAAATCCTTCTTGCAAAGGGTTTATATAATGGTGATAGGTGGAGTTGAAATCTCCACCTATTTACCATTTTACCACAACCATATGTTATGCAAATCATATTTGCATAACCACATATAATAAGATATCTCATATCTCATTTTACAAATCACATTTGTATCGTGGATTTTTAAATTGAAACATTCAATTTAATTTCTCTCAATCTAATTTCTCCAAATTGATGGAGATCTGATCTCCTTGAGCAGCGGAAACGTGATTGGAATCGTTAATGTGCTTGATTGTTTTAATTGAAACAAAAACCAGTACATTGATAAATAAAATACAGAACAATCATGAAAAATCTAATCCTATTAGATATGGATAATAGCATACATGCAAACATATTTAGTTTAACAATTAAACTATGAAAAGAGGAAAAGAAACATTTACCTTTGTAGACTTTCTCCAGCAACTCTTTGCACTTTGCTTTTCAGCAACACAGGAACCAAACTTCTCTGTTTTCTTCCAGCAACAGAACACCACCAAAATGGCAAACCTCCTATTCTCTGGATTCCACTTAGATCAACCTTGGTGGGAAGGTAATCCAACAATTGGAAGAAAGTATTAGGAATAAGAGAGTGTGAGAGAGAGAATTCTTTCTGTGCTACAGAAAAATTGATCGATCGATCAATTCTGACCAACTCCCTTCTCCTTCTTAAATTGTCGAAAGGGAGAAGGAGAGGGGTAGTGGGGAACGTGTCTGGATGACACGTTCGCTTATTTTATTATTATTATAATAATAATAATAATTGAATAATAATTAAATCTAATTTAATTATTAATTTAAATCATATTTAAATAATACAAATTAAATATCATATATTTAGTTTGGATTAAATCTCATTTAATCATATTACCCCTTTAACCTATAGTTTTAATGTACATCTAGTGTACATTAAATTTTAACCTATAGTTTTCAAACATGAATCACATTCACACTTGAATTCAATATTTGAATTCTTTCAAATATTCAATTTTCTCATAAAATTTAATATGGATCATATTCACATTAAATTTATAATTTATAGTTCCAAAACTATATATTATATCGTATCTAAATACATTAAATATATTTCCTAATGAATTTGAACATTTCAAATTCAAATGATCTAAGAACCCTTTACGAGCTAAAAGGTGGACCTAATGGACCTACAGATCAGAAGCTCCAACGATACGAGATTGCTCGGTTAATCTCATTAACCTCTCAATCAACATTCGTTAACTGCGGGAACACTCCACTAAAGTCCCACAGTTGCACTCTTCTCACTGCAGATATATTTCTGTGTCCACAAATATTGACCAATAACAACAAGTCAATCCTTCACGAATGTTCGTAACACCAGCTGGGTCAAATTACTGTTTTACCCCTGGGTTACAACTTGTGCCTTAAGTACCAGTGCTCCTCTAATGAACAATTTGTTTGTGGTCCTACCAACAAACAGAGTCCCTCTCGGGCCAATGAGAGGGTCGGGCCCTTTGTTCAAGTCTCGGAGACACCACTTAACGGAACATTTCTCTACTTACCCTAGTAGGCGGGAAGGAGTGAATTTCATCTTGCTAAGTTAAGTTCACATCCGCTCACTCGGTCTTGCCCCCAAGAAGGTAGGCATATTGAGTCGGCGAATCTGGCCACTCTCACCCATACTAGTCAAAGGACAATCCCTCGCGAACAGGAGTTCGTAACCTGCTTAGGATTGAGATCAAGTTGCCTAGGTCATCCTAGTGAAATAGAAACCTAACTAGTCAACGGAGTTACAGCTAGAGGTTACTATTTCGTGGTCCGGTCTTATGTAATCTCATTACATAGGATATCCCCACTCACATGTCATCTACACGAACACGTTAGGATCACAGTATTTGTATCAAATACAAAGTGGGCCACATCCATAGTTTAACAAGGGTAAGGTACCCAAACCTTATCCCCTTAGTTATAGATCCTTTAGGCTGTATCTCGAACTGAGATCCTTTTTATGTACATTACATTCAGTTAAAGATTCATTTAACAGCATTGGATGTTTAGTTTATTGGATTTCGGGTTTAAATAAAGGCAAACTCGTAGAAAACGAACAATAACACTTTATTGAAATAATAACACTTTATTACATTAATTAGAACATAATTACAAAATACGAGTTTTAAGGCACAAATCCCAACACAAATTAGCCTTAATTCAACAATTAGGCTAACCTATAGTTTATTATGAATCTCATTCACATTAAACTATATAATATGTCATTCATATCTATAAATGACATAATTACCCTCTAGTGAACTTGAACACTTCAAATTCACACTAAAACTGTAAACCTTCTATTAATCCAGTTTGAGCCAACCGAGGACCTAATGGACCTCTGAAAGATTTGAGCTCCAATGATCTCGAGATTAACTCACAAACTCTTTGACCCGGTTAATCAACATTCATTAGCTACGGTAACACTCCACTAAAGCTCGTAGTTGCACTCCCGTCAGTGTAAGACAAGTTGTGTCCATTGATATAACCAATGCCCATGAGTCGACCCTTCACAGGTTGTTCGTAGACACTACTGGGTCAAATTGTCATTTTACCCCTTTGTCTACTTCTTGCTCCTTAAGTCCCCACTGCTCCTCTAATGAACAACAATGTTGTAATGGTCCAACCATACACAACACCTCTCTCGGCCCAGTGAGAGGGTGGGCGCCCGTTGTCCAAGCCCTGGAGTCAACACTTAAGGGAACAACCCCTCTAGTTTCCCTAAAGGAGGGAACGAGTGAATTCCATCTCGCGTAGTTAAGTTTTCAGCTCCTTACGTGGTTCTGTCCCTAAGAAGATAGGCACATTGGGTGAGTAACTGTGACCACCCTCACCCGTACTAGTCAAAGGACAGACTCCCGCAGACAGGAGTCCGTAACACGCTCAGGATTCAGGTCGAGTCACTAATGGTCATCTATGAAGTTATTAGTCTCATATTGTTAACGGTGTTACATAAGTAGGTCTAATAATTCATGATCCGATCTTGTACAATCTCATTGCACAGGATGCCCCCACTCGCATGTCAATCACATGAACGAGTCAGATCACCTCGTTTGTATCTAATACAAAGCGGGTCGCATCCACAGCGTATCCAGGATTAGGTCTCCAACCTTATCCATATGTTGTAGACCTTTCGGGTCATTAACTCGAACGTGATCCTCCCTGTGTGTCCACTACACACCGTTCAAGTTCTAGTTCTCTCATATATTCACTGACCCTGGAGCTTAGTTTATTGAACAAAGTTTGTAAAATTTGCGAGACACGAAGTGATGAAATAAATAACTCTTATTAATTTCAAATGGTAAATTACAAACAAAACGAGATTAGGACATACATCCCAACAAGAATCGTCAGCCTAGAGGTTTGGTCTCGCCCGGGGTCACTCGATGGGTTTGGTGATGCTAGCTTAGAAGGTCAGACTCTCTTGCCACTTCTAAGTCTTCCCCTAAACTCGTCTCGTCGTCATCTTTGGTGTCTTCCTCTAGATTCCTTAACCACCGGTCCAACCTAATCAACCACACAGCCCAAGCCAAGCAACCCTTGGCCCAATCACACAGCTATCAACCAAGCACCCTTGGCCTAACCAACCACACAGCTTAAACCATTCAACTATTAGGGGTCGAACACACATCTCATTCTACCACACATCAAGTCTCCTAACAAGCAACCATAATGGCATCTAGGTCTCAATTTAAGACAACCCGACTCTCCTAACCTTAGTCCTTGGTCTCACAACTTGGGTTAGCGAATGGCAGTGAGAAGAGATGACACTCACTCACACCCTAGAAATGGGGATTCACCCCTCAAGTCATGTACTAGATGGAGGGACACGTTCGTACGACTCTCGAGCCCGTTGAGAATCACCCCTGAGCTCCCTCGTCGAACAAGCACCGTGTTACCTCTCCTGCCCATAGGGATAATGCCCCAGAGCCATCATGTCGAATGGAGGGTCTCTCTCCCAACCACCCATCTCGTAGTCTTGTCGAATGAAAGGTTTCTCTCCTAACCATCTGTCTAGTAATCTCGTCGAATGATGGGTCTCTCTCCCAACCATCTGTCTCGTAAACTCGCCAACCCGAGGCCTGAGACTAACTAGGAAGGTTCGAAAGTGAGGGGCACGAGTCCTATAGCACGATTCTAAGGTAACCTAGCCTTCACAAGTCCCAGGGTCTGACAAAAGCCTAGATGTTCCTAGAACCAATCGTCTCACAACATAACAAGCTCGATTCAAGAATAAAAGTCGAGGTAAAACAGTTCTTACAATATTCAGTAACTAACCAGTCTCGCGATAAGCTAAACAATTTTGTACAGGATAAAATTCAAGCAAGAATTCTGAGCACAAGATACAACAATCACATAATGCTAAATTCTAGAATATTCCCAACCAGTTAAACATGAAACATGATCTTATTCCTACACAGGCTTGCATACTACCAGATCCAACAATTTAAAACAGGTAAATCTTCAATTAAACACGAAATATGATCTTAATCCAAGTACACTCACTTAGGAACTTGCGTACAAATCCAAATGGCTACTTACTTGGATAATGAAGGTTCGAAAATCCGATCCTGAGTTCCACGCACTTCCTTAACATGTTCAAGCCCCTAATTAATAAACAAAGGTTTAAAACACGCTCCTAACATCCATAATCAAATTAATCTTGACTTAAATAACCAACTAACGCATGGAGACTTAAAACGGGACCAAGAAAACGAAGACAAGTGACTGTACCTAACTGACGGTGGTAGCTTCCAGCGAGTGGTGGCGCGTGGAGCACAGATCTGGGGTGCCATGGCCCAATCTATTCAAAACCAACGTCCATTTGATGAGAACTGGACCAAAAATTCATGAACCGCTTGAACCAAAACTAAAAAGGGTTTTTGAGAAAACTCACTAACGAGGCTACGGCGACTGGAGAGGGCAATCGGCTTGTTGTTGCGTGATGAGGGAGGCGGTCGGAGAGGAAGGAACCGCTAGCGACAAAGGGATCTTAAAGGGGTTGGCGAAAAGCTTGAAGAACCGACACTTGTGGCGTCGACTCCACAGAAATAACACAAAGAAGACGACGGTTAGATTGGCGTTGATCGACAACGAGGCGATTGGATGGTGAGACGAGCGGCAAGAAGAAGTTGGAAGGTTGTGGGGGGGTTGGTTGTTGTGTTGAACGAAGAAGTAGAAAAAGATCTGAGGAAGAAGCAGACGAAGGAGAGAAGGTGAGTGGGGGGCGGCGCTTTCACGATTTTTTTTAATAAGAGAAAATTCATTTCCTTATTTAAAAAAAAAATCATTCTCTTTTCTTTATTCCTTTTTTAAAAAACTTATCATTATTTACTTTAAACTTATTTCCAAATTACGAACAAGCTCAGCATCAAATTCTGAAAAAAAAATTAGAAATTACCTTAAATTTATCGGGCATTACAAGCCTAATGGCAACCTAAATGCACAATTCCCACCAAACCAATGCAAATTTGATTTGCCAAATCAAAATACGAGTAGGCTCTGATACCAAATGATGGAATCGAGATCCTCTAAATTGGATCGTAAGCTCGTTTTTCATTTGGCAACAAATACCCATACATTGGCAAATCTATCGATAAACATACAAAAGAGTGGAAATTACAGCAAAACTTGCTTAAACCTTTTTCTACTCTAAAGGTTATGAGAACATTACCTTTTTGGCTTTTGGAATAGCAACGCTTTGAAATTCTCCTTCTCAACAACTTTCTTCTGGAACTCTCTCTTCTGTAAAAACAAAACACTACCACCAAAGAACACTATCTATTCTTTGAATCCTTAGATTTAAGGTTCGTGGGAACCTTTGGGGTGTGTTTGGCCCATGGGTTTGGATTTGGATGGGTTTGGATTCCAAATCTAAACCCATGTTTGGAGCAAGGTGTTCCAAATCCTGGGTTTTGAAATCCATTCCCATGGGTTACAACAATACAATCCCATGGGTTACAACAGTGTAATCTCATGGAATTTGTTCCATGTTTTTCTCATCCATTTGTCGACTACTTCGACAACTCCGATAAAAACTCTAACGACCACCGACGACCATCGACAATGACAACTCCGGTAAAAACTCTGGCGACCACCGACAACGACAACTCCGGTAAAAACTCTGACGACCATCAACAACGATAACTCCGACGACCGCACCGGCGACCACTTTCGCAACAACTTCGGTGACAACTCTGACGACCACTCAACAACCACCGACAACGACAACTCCGATGATCGTACCAGCAACCACTTTAGTAACAACTCCGACGATAACTCCGGCGACAACTCCGGCGACCACCTGAAACCATCGACAACGACAACTCCGACGATCACACCAGTGACTTGACTACCGCTGATGATTGCCTTCGAAAAACATTTGATTTTTCATTTCCTTTTCAATTTTTCGTTTTTCATTATCGGTGACTGCTTCGACAATAACTCCGATGACAACTCCAGCGACCACCCGACAACGACAACTACAACTACAACGACCACATCAGGGACTCAACCACCGTTGACGGTTACCTCTTACGACCACTTGGTTACCCATTTCCTCTTTCATTTGTCGTTACCATTTTTCAAGCACCACTTCGACAACAACTCCAGTGACAACTCCGGCGACCACAGACAACGACAACTCTGACGACCACATCGGCGACTAGCCACCACTGATGGTTGCCTCAACGACCTTTTCAACAACAACTCCGACGATCTGATGATCACCGACAACCAAAAATCCAACGACCACCTCGACAATCCCACCACCTCATCAACTCGACCACTCCAACAATCTAGTCAATTTTTTAAAAGGTTAAAATAAAACTAAAAAATGGCTAATAAACATTTTTTTATGCTACTCTCAACACCTTTGAATTTTGTGAAATTTTTATTAAAAAAAAATATCTTGATATTTTTTTTAATGTACACTCAAATTGCTCAATTTTATAATTTCTTTTTTAAAAGTTAGAAAAAATGAAATAATTTTTTTCTTTCACACAAAGGCGTTTTATGTTCTTTTATTTCATGTTAGTTGCAACACTTTTGGACGATGTATCTGTATGTGCAAACTCGTGGTAGAGGTGTTAAAAAAACTACCTAAATTGAAAGTTTAATGGAAAAGTTACTTAAAAAATTGATCCATGTTAGACATTAACTTCTACAATTCACATAAGATCAATTACAAAATTTGAAAGGAATAAAATAGCTAAAAGAAAAAAAGGTGAAACAAAACTATACCAAACCTAGAGTTCAGAAAACTACGCCCAAGACACAGCTATCTGATTCCCAGGCTTCAGAACACTGCACCCCAAACACAGTTTTCTGATTCCCAGACTTGTAAGATCGCACCCCCAAACACGATTTTACGATTCCCGTGCTTCTGAATCCTCGGATAAACCCTCTAGGCTTCTCGATTCCCGAGATTCTCGATTAACTGCATGCCCAAACAACCCCTTGATGTTTTTGGGAAGTGATTGCAAAGAGAATTCTCGAGAGAGAAGTAGTTCAACAACTACAAAGGAAAATGATCATCGATCACCCTAACTCATCCTTTCACCCTCTGCACTTATCGATAAGGAGAGGGGAAAGAAGGAGGTTACTGGGAACGTGTCTTTCACACGTTCCCACTTATTAATTAATTAATAATTAACTAATATAATTAAATCATATTTAATTATATATTAATACATAACCTATTACTTTAATTAAATCATATTTAATCAAATTAAAATATATAAATTAATTAATTCTTTAATTAATTAATTCATAATTAAATATCATATATTTAATTTAGGTTACCTATGATTAAATCATATTTAATCACACTTCCTTTAACCTATACTTTAATGTACATCTTGTGCACATTTTAATTTTAATCTATAGTTTTTAATATGAATCCTATTCACATTAAAATAATATTTGAACTCCTTCAAATATTTAATTCTCTCATAAATTTACTTTGGATCATATTCAAATTAAATTTATACTATAAAGTTTTAATGTACATAAAAACTTTATATTATAATGTATCTACATACATTAAGCTAATTCTCCAAGTAAATTTGAACATTTCAAATTCTAATCAATATTTAATAATCTAAGAACTCATTACGAGCTAGGAAGTGGACCTAATGGACCTACAGTCCAGCAGTTGCACTCTTCTCACTATAAATATATTTATGTGTCCATGAATAACGACCCATAACAACAAGTCAATCCTTACTGTTTATTCTTGGGTTACATCTTTTACTTTAAGTACCAGTGATCCTCTAATGAACAACTTGTTTATGGTCCTACCAATAAACAGAAGTCCCCTCTCGGGCCAGTGAAAGGATCAGGTCCTTTGTTCAAATCCCAGAGGCATTACTTAAGAGAACACTCATCTTCTTTCCCTAAAGTCGGGAAGGAGTGAATTCCATTTTGGTAGGTTAAGTCCCCAACCTCATCCCTATACTATAGACCATTTAGACTGTTTCTCGAATCGTGATCCTAATATATCTTCTACATACAGTTCAAGAGACATACAATAACCTAGGATGTTCGTTTATTGGATTTAGGATTAATATAAGGCAATAAATAGAAATAATGGAACCAATAACATTTTATTGAATTAAATAGAATAAAAGTTACAAACTACGAGTTTAGGGCATAAAACCCAACAACTAGTACATCGAGTCAAACATGTCCATCTCAAGAGTTGAGAGTGTCTCAACGTAGTGGGAGTGTTGTAGCCCAACCTGATCGTTACATGAGTTTAACAGAAGCTCAGTTTGTCATATCTGATGATAACGTCGAGGATCCATTATCCTTTAAATAGGCAATAGATGATGTTGACAAAGATGAGTGGGTTAAAGCTATGAATCTCGAAATGGGGTCTATCTACTTCAATTCAGTCAAGGATCTTGTAGATCAACTTGATGGGGTGAAATCTGTAGGTTGTAAATAGATTTGCAAGAGAAAAAGAGGTGTAGATGGAAATGTATAGATCTTTAAGGCTAGACTTGTGGCCAAGAGTTATAACTAGAGGAGGGAGTGGATTATGATGAAACTTTCTCCCCTGATGTCATGCTTAAGTTTATCTAAATCCTCTTGTCCATTGTCACATATTATGACTATAAGATATGACAGATGGATGATTTAACATGGTATCATAGTTGGAGATCATGTGATCAAACTCCACTAATTCAATTCCTCCCCCAATTAATATCGATTTCCACTTGTTGGGTCTTTCTACAAATTTTCAAGCACACAAGTAAGAGGGAGTGTTGATATAATTAAATTTATTGTAACCTATCAGCTTATGCTTTTAGGTTAATTGGTGAATTAACACATTTTCCCTCCAAATTACAAATTCATCGTCATTTTCACTTAGAGATCAGGTAAAATTTCTCTTGTCCAAAATTTTGGCAACAACAAGTTGCATTTTCTAAAAAAATATTTTTATATATAAGTTTATTTAATTTGCTTTAATTTACACTCAAAATGCTTCTTCAAATGTCAAAGTAATACAAAAGATGAATATCTGAACTAATAACTTCAAATTTGTATTTAAAACACTATGATCGCCTACGGTAGTTCGCAGAGTGGTCGCAATGGTGTGGTGGCAGTAGTCGCCAGTGGTGGTTGTCGCCATAACAGTTACCAACTGTGAGGTGGTAGTGGGCGACAATAGAATATGATGGTTGCTGATGGTCACCAATGGTGATGATAACACCCATGAGGAATGGAGGTGGTGTTAAAGGTATTTTGGTCATCTCATATATCATGAAATTTATAAGGAATTCTCAATTAAGCACTTAAAAATATTTTTTCTAGAATTTAAGTTCGTTTCATGTAAAATAGCTTATTCTCATACTCACTTTAAAAAAAATATATTTTGAATAGTTATGAACACTGCAAATCTTATGAAAGTAATTTTTATAAAAAAAAAAAAATAAACACTTGAAAAGTCAATCCAAATCCAAAGACACTCTAATATATCTATAATATATAATATATTATCTATCTATCTATTATAAAAAGGGAGGATCTTGAAAATCAATTTTTTTTTACACTTTTGTCCCTTCTTTAATTTACTATTTTATAAAATATGTCATTATCAATTAATTATAAATATTAAAATGGTTAATTAACTAAATATCAATATAAATGTTTAGAATTCTTAAAGTTTGGAACAACTGGTTGTTCCTAGAACTTCAAATGTTTATTACTTTAATTATAATCCATATTAGAATTTTAAAAATTGCAGAATTAAAAAGGTTTTGCAACTCATATTTTACTACTATAAAAATGAGTTATCTTCACCGTTTTTCCACCAACGCCTACAATTTCATTATTTCTTTATTCTTATCCTCTCAACTCATTGTTATCAAAACCTCTCCAATTTTGAAAGCATCTCCAAATGTTGGTGGTAGATATTCAAGTTGCAAAAAACGATGTATCGACGCATGTATTGAATGTATATCTCGAACCCAAACATCTTTGAATGTTGGCAAGTTGTATTTGCATGCATATATCAAATCTATGTGTCAAATCCTAGACAACTCCAATTTGTAAAGTAGAATAATGTTGTTTGCCTATCATTTGTCAAGTGGGGCAAATCTATTCTAAGAAATGATTGTATTGTTGAGGTCTTAAATTATTTTACAACTCTTTGTTTATTCTATTGTTTATTCATATTCGATGTATTGTTTTTTTTTTTTAACTTAAAAATCTTGCTAAAAAAAAATTATTGATCAATTTTACAAGTTAATCTTCATAATTGGGAAAAAAAATCATATAACTACTAATATATTCCTCACAAAATTTTAAACTAATTACAAATAGTTATAAAGCAATTAATTATCAATAATTATTAAAATAATTATCGACAATAATTTCTATATAATATCAAAAGTTAGAATACAAAAGGTTTATTTTTTTTATTTTTTTAAGTTCAACTACATTTGAGGAAAAGTTTAGTTATTTCATTCTCCATAAAGTTAAATATTTTTTCTTAAGTTGTAATTATAATTAATATGAAACCAAATTAGTAAACTAATTTTATTTTTATTAAGGTGGAAGAATTAAAAATATAACAAAAAGTTAACCTCCAAATATATAGAATTTTTAATTAAGTAACAAAGTAATTAAAAGCAATAATGGATTCAAATTAGGTAAAATAACTTTTTTAAAATAAAAAAAAATAAAAGTACCAATAGAGATTTTTTATTTAGATATAATAAAAACAATAAAATATAACCTAATTAATTTCATTAAGAATGTGGCATAAGTTATAGTAATTTAAATGCACCAATAAAGATTAAAGGCATGAAATGTGAAAAATTAGACTATAAAGGATTGGCATCAATGTAGCCAAATTATTTCATAGAATATAAACCAATAAAGATTTTATATTTAATTATAGAATATAAAATTTATATAATATCAATAATTTTAAATTGTTTCATTCAATTTGACTCTAATTTTGTTTATTCTGCTCACTTCCACACACAATTCAATAGCTCTATTTAAAAAACAAAAATAATATAACGACTGCGAAAATTAAAAATTTACTAATAACAATTAAGAAAACAACTAAGAATTTAATGGACTAAATGATTTTTGACAAAATAGAAAAGCATAAGTTAGTTTAGAAATCTTATATATCCTTATGTAAAAAAAAATCATTAATGATGTTCACATATAGTTCACATGAATTAAAATATAATAATAAATTTGTTAGATTTTATGCCCTAAAACTCGTGGTTTGTAAACTAAATGTATATTCACTACTACAAATTATACCAATAATGACAGACAAGAAAAAAATGTGCATAAATACAATGACGGACAAGAAAAAAAATCAATAATTAAAAAAATAAAAACAAAAAAGGCTATAATGTCGGGCATTGCCCGACATTATAGAGTATTTTTAATTGTTTATATTCTATTTTGCAATAAAGTTGTTATTGAGGTTTATTCAGTAAAGTTGTTATTGAATGAAGTGAATTGTGTTTTTTTGTAATCCTAATCCAATAAACTAAGAACCCTTGACTATAGGATGTATACTTGAACTTTATGTGTGACATAAAAGTTGATCAAGTTCGAGTAAATAACTAGAACGGTCATAGTATAGGGATAGGGTTGAGTACCTTATCCTGGGGACACTATGGATGCAACCAACTTTGTAAATTACAAACAATGTGATTCTAAATCGTTCATGTGGAGACATGCGAGTGGGGCGTCCTATGCAATGAGTTTGCATAAGATTGGACTAAAGAAATAGTCATATAGACTTTATAACTCCGTTTACTGTCTTAACTGACTATATTCATACGATGATGATCTAGGTAACTCGATCTTAATCATGATCGCGCTATGAACTCCTGTTTATTTACATGGGTGAGAGTGGCCCGAAATCGCTGACTCAATAAGCCTACCATTTTGGGGATAACATCGGGTAGATAGTTGGGAAAATAGTCATGAAATTCACTCATACTCACTTTAAGAATTAATAGAGAGGTTGTTCCCTTAAGTGTTGATTATAGGCCTTGAACAATGGGTCCACCCTCCCATTGGCCCGAAAGGGATTCGATTTGCTGGTTAGACCACAAATCAATTGTTCATTAGAGGATCAGCGAGACTTAAGGAACAAAAAGTAATTACAAGAGTAAAACGGTTTATTTGACCCAACTGTAATTACGAACGACCTGTGAATGATCAACTTACTAATCATGGTTATATCGAGTGAACAGAAATATATCTACAGTGAGGAGAGTGCAACCACTGGGCTTTAGTGGAGTGTCCCGGTGTTTAACGAAGGTTGATTAACTAGGGTAAAGAGTTTGATCGGTTAATCTCGTATCGTTAAAACTTATGATCTGTAGGTTCTTTAGGTCCTCCTTACTAGCTTGGACTAAGCCTTATAATAATTTGAGAGAAAAGAATTTGAATTGTTCAAATTCGATTTTGAGAGAAAGCGTTAATTATATACGATATACTTAACGTTTCATAGTTTAATTATGAATTAAACTATGATAAAGAATAGGTGAACATATTTAAATATGATTAATATTGGTTCGATTTAAAACCTGAATAGGGATTCATGTTCGAATGATCGATTTAAGAAATCGGGATTGGTTTAATCATTTAATTTGATATTTGATATTAAATTAATTAATTAAATTGTTTAATTGATTAAATTAATAAATTTATTTTAATTTAAAATTGATTTTATATTAATTTTGAATTAAAATTAAAAAAGAATTTAAATTGGCTTTTGATGTTTTTTTGGACCAAATTCACATTTTGGTGAATAAGCTACTTCTTTTGTCAAATTCACCAAAATTTGTCATCTCATTCTTGCTTAATCATCATCACTCATGTGTTGTCTTTTTCTCCAAGCTTAAGGAAGCTTATGGTTTGTTTTAACTAGAGAAGAAACACCTTGGGTAGAAGAATTTTGCATAAAATTTTGGGTTTCTTGGTTTTAGATCATTCTCCCTTTCTCTTCCAAATTCTCTCAACTTTGGATCTCATAATCCGTCCCAAGACCTAAGAATAACAGGGAAGAATCTAAAAGTATTCCACGAAGTATTCGTGGGGAGAATTTTGAGCTACAAAAGTATGAGTTCTTATTCTCTATTTTTTTAAGAATGTTTTTTGTATTGTAAAATTGATCAAATTAGAGTGTTCAAGATCCAAAATTGTTTCCGCTTTCTTAATATTTACTCTTTTAAAATTAAAATTTCAATATAAAGTATTTATCGAGATAATAATAATAAATCTAATAAAATAATTTTTTTTAACAAATGTTCTTTTTTTTTATCTTAATATTTTTTTTAAAAAAATCTAAATAAAGCATCATAGATTACAAATTCTTTTTAGAGCATAAGATAGTTTAGAAATCATCTATATTCTCACGTAAAAAAACCATAAATGATTTTCACATACAATACACATTAAATAAAATGTAACAACCTATTAAAATTTCAATGTAAAGTATTTATCGAGATAATAATAATAAATCTAATCAAATAAGATTTTTTTACCATGGTACTTTTTCTAATCTTAATGTTTTTTAAAAGATATGAATAAAGTGTGATGCCCAGTCTAATCACGTACGCCCCTGATTATTTTTAAGCGCAATTTAATTAATCCCCAACCCAAATAGGAGTTTTTTTAGCAAGTTGGGTCAGAAGTTGGATTTTTTAAGAATTTTCGGGCCAATTAATTTCTTTTAAGTTAAAAGGGATCGTAAACAAACCACCTAGATCTATTTAATTCAAGTCGTTTGTAGCCTGAAGAATAAGTTCTTCTGGTCTCTCTTTCCCCTTTGAGGTCGTCGATTTCCTACAAACCAAACTCAAATCGAAACATTCAGGTGGGCAGTTTTTCCTTCCTCTCTTCTTTTCTCTCGTCTTTCCCCTCTTCACGTCACCTCCCTACTGTCAGTCGTGCATCGCCGTCTGTTAACTGATCGTTGAGTCAAACCTCCTCCTCCTCCTCCCCTCTGATCACAACGTTGACGCCTTATTCCTCGTTGATTGTCGCCGACCATCGCACCCACCAACAACTCGACTTTGTTGTGAACTTCGTGCCACCGATCTTGTCGTTGCTAGTCGTGTGAATCGTGCAAGCCCTGCCTCTTCGCCCAACGAATTGCGCGTCGCTGATTCTTCCTTCTTCTCACGCGTCGTCTTCACCGGCTCTCACCTTGTGCCTTTGTTTCCGTCGGTAAGCACAAGAATTCGAGATTCTTCTTTTCCCTCGTGAAACCGAGGCAAACTAAAGGCTTTGGTCTCCTTTTCGTGTCTCTTCCTTTCATTAATTATGTGGTGTTGGTGTGGTTTGGGCAGGTTTGTAAGCTAGGGTGCAGTTCAAAATTAGAGAAGTCCGACGAGAGCCTTTAGCGTGGGAACTCAACTTCGTGTTCCCTTTTTCCATGGTGGTTGGATGCTTCATTGGGTTGTTGTTTCGTTCGTCACTCAGAAGTTGGTTTAGTGTCACTAACGCGCGTGCGTGGGTAAGCATTTTCCACTTGGGACCAACCCCTTACTATACTTATGGCCATCTTTGACGCTTATGTGTGATGTTGTAAAGTTTAGTTCGTATTTAGGTTGTGGTTTGCTTCATTTGCTCTGGATGGTTATAAAGGCGAGTTTTAGGCATCATAAGTGACCTATCATTCTTTTATCTTACTTAGGCAAACTTGTCTTGGAATCTTGAAGAAGTAGTTGCTTCGTAGAATCTCAACCCAAGGTAAGTAGCCTTTTGGTTTGTCAAGCAAGCTCACAAGTGAGGGGAGCCTATTTTATATACTTGATAAATGTTGTATCGTTGTGATAAGCTAAGTTGGTTAACATGTTTGTCTGTTCATGCTTTGCCTTGTGTTAAGCTTCTTGTTTATTTGGTTCATAAGCGCTTTTAGTGACTGCCTACTTGTTTTAATGAATGGTCGCGCCTAGCCTATTTTGGAAAACCATGTTATTTACTAGTTCTTTTGAGATACTGAACTGTTTGGATTGTTATGCATGACTCGTGCTTGTTGTTGATGGAGATCGGATCCCCTTGAGCAACGGAAACAAGTTTGGAATCGTAATTTGCAAGTTTTGTTTTGCTTGAAATGCAAAAACCCATATATTGATAAAACAAAACAAACATGGAAATCTAATCTAATTAGGCATGGATTAATTGCATACAAACATGCTAAAGTTTAACTATTAAACTAAAGAGAAAATAAGGAATACCTTTGTAGTTTTTCTAGCAACTCCTTGCTCCAAGCAAATTCCAGTAACTCAGCAACCTAGGAACTCCTCTGTATTTTCTGCTTCTACAACAGGGCACTTCCACTTGGATAACCCTCTATCCTCTAAGTTCTGCTTAGACCTTTTCCTTTCGTGGGAAGGAACCAACAATTGGAAGAATTGAGAATTGTTAGAGAGAGAGAATTCTTTCCTTTGTGAGAATCAATCGACTAAATTATCTCAATTCAGACTGTACTTCTCACCATGAGAAGGACTTCACTGGGTAACTCCCCACAGGGGGAGTTGGGGAGTAGTGGGAACGTGTCACGTTCCCTAATTAACTAATTAAAAATTAATCAATTTATTTAATTAAATCAAATTTAATTAAATACTATATTATATTAAAAGATTAAATCTTATTTAATCATTTTACCCCTTTAATCTATAGTTTAATGTACATCTAATGCACATTAAATTTTAACCTATAGTTTTCAAATATGAATCACATTCACATTTCAATTTAATATTTGAACTCTTTCAAATATTTAATTCTCTCATGTAATTTAATATGAATCATATTCACATTAAATTATAATATATAGTTCCAAAACTATATATTATATCGTATCAATATACATTAAGTTTATTCCCTTATGAATTTGAACATTTCAAATTCAAATGATCTAAGAACCCTTTGCGAGCTAGAAGGTGGACTTAATGGACCTACAGATCAGAAGCTCCAACGATACGAGATTGCTCGGTTAATCTTATTAACCTCCCAATCAACATTCGTTAACTGCGAGAACACTCCACTAAAGTCCCACAGCTGCACCTTCTCACTGCAGATATATTTCTGTGTCCACGGATACTGACCAATAATAGCAAGTCAATCCTTCACGAATGTTCGTAACACCAGTTGGGTCAAATTACCGTTTTACCCCTGGTTTACATCTTGTGCCTTAAGTACCAATGCTCATCTAATGAACAATTTATTTATGGTCCTACCAACAAACAGAGACCCTCTCGGGCCAATGAGAGGGTCGGACCCTTTGTTCAAGTCTCGGAGACACCACTTAAGGGAACATTCCTCTACTTATCCTAGTAGGCGGGAAGAGGTGAATTCCATCTTGCTAAGTTAGGTTCCCAGCCGCTCACTCGGTCTTGTCCCCAAGAAAGTAGGCATATTGAGCCGGCGAATCTGGCCACTCTCACCCATACTAGTCAAAGGACAATCCCTCGCAAACAGGAGTTTGTAACCTGCTCAGGATTGAGATCAAGTTGCCTAGGTCATCCTAGTGAAATAGAAATCTAACTACTTAACGGAGTTACAACTAGAGGTTGTTATTTCGTGGTCCGATCTTATGTAATCTCATTACATAGGATATCCCCACTCACATGTCATCTACACGAACACATTAGGATCACAATGTTTGTATCAAATACAAAGTGAGCCACATCCATAATTTTACCAGGGTAAGGTACCTAAACCTTATCCCCTAACTATAGATCTTTTAGGTTGTATCTCGAGCCGAGATCCTCTTTATGTACACTACATTCAGTTAAAGATTCATTTAACAAGCTTGGATGTTCAGTTTATTGGATTTAGGGTTTAGATAAAAGCAAACTCGTAGATAACGAACAATGACTCTTTATTGATAATAATAACACTTTATTACATTAATTAGAACATAATTACAAACTACAAGTTTTAGGGAACAAACCCCAACAGTTGTGTCGTGGGATTGATTGGTTCAGAAGCGTAAGGTGTGATTTTTGTGGGCGAGTAAGTAACAAGGACAATGTTCAGGCCTCAAGTTGGACCCAAGGGGTGTAGGACCTTAGTTGCCTGGAAGTCGTGCTACTGAACTTGAATCCACTGCCCTCGAGATTTTCTAGTTAGTCCTAAGCCTCGGGTTGGCGAAGACGAGACATGTGGTTGGGAGAGACCTTCCATTTGACAAGATGATTTAAGGGCATTACCCCGACGAGACGGGTGGATGGGCGAGACCCACCATCCGAGGAAAGGATTTAGGGACGTTACCCCAACGAGACGAGTGGTTGGGATAGAGAACCTCCACCCGACGAGATGGCTCATGGTGAACCTCCACCCGACGTTACCCCAACGAGTAAGAGTGGTGGACACGATCCTTAATCCAACGAGGGGGCTCACAGGTGATTATTGACGAACTCGAGGGTTTGTGGGTGTGTTCCCTCCATATGGTACACATGACATGAGGGGCGAATTCTCACTACTAGGGAATGAGAGCGAGTCACTTCCTTTCACCGTTATTCGCCGACCTAGGGTATGGGACCCAGGGTTAGAACTAGAAGCTTTGAGTTCAGGGCGTGTTACTTGGTTGTTTTGGGTCTTGACTTAGGCGAAAGGTTGTTTTAATGCTTGTTAGTTTTTGTTTGGATGTGAGTGAGCTGCTTACTGAGTATATTTGTACTCACCCATCTACTTTGTTATTTTTGGTTGCAGGTAAGAAATCGTGAGGCGTGAAGCGACGACGACGACTGGCATTTGGATCTGTTAAACTTTTTTCCTTGTAGTAGGCCTATTTCCATTGCTCTATAAAGTTTAGTTGTTATTAGTTGTCTCAGGGGTGTGTATTGACCTCAACTTAGTTTCCTTTCTTTGTGTAAATTTCATGGTTGTTAGCTTCCAAGCTTTTGATATCTTTTTAAATGTTCGAACGTAGTTTCATGTGTTTGCCTCTTAGTTGCTAGGTTCATTGTGTTGAGCATTTCATCTGCTTGCTTATAATTTGTTAATGATTGATGGAACTCTGAATTGAACCCAACCTGTTCTTGATTGTAGTTTGGTGGAGGTTGGACATTTTTATTATCTTACGAAGTGTTGACTCAAACTTACAGGTTCGAAGAAAAGTTTAGTTTTCTCCTAGTTGCGCCATTATGTTGCTGAAATTTCGACGGAGACGACGTGACAGAGTAACTTTCCTAATTAGATCCATCCTTAGTTTTAGGGTCGTTACATAAAGCATCATAGATTACAAATTCCTTTTCGAATATATTCTTTTTAGGCTTAAATTTGAAGGATGATATACTTTAATTAACATTGTTCTTTAATCTATTCGAATTTATTATGTTCTACCATGTAAATATTTAATATTGTTTTTTAGTTTTTGTTTGAACTTATTATGTTTTATAATGTAAAGTATTTAACATTCTAATTACTATGTCGTAGCCAATTGATCCAACACCACTTTAAGGTCAGTTTCAAGTACGCAATTAGATCTGAATCATGGGTTTACTACTTCTTTAAATTCTTTCATTTTTCTTAACAAAGATTTATTTTTAAAAATATATATAGAGATGTAGCTTGCCATTTTTCAAATTCAAATGGTTGATTAAGTTATCAAAATAATTTCAACTGAATAAATAAAAGGCATAATAACGTAGTAATATTAAATTTACATGATAATTGGTAGTATTTTTTCTAAATCATTTCAAAATAAAAAATCGTACACATTTTAACTAAACAAAATACACACATTTAGAAAAAAAAATATGTGTGCATTTGCATGTGGTATTATACTAGTGTGTGTATATACATATATATCTTTGATCAAAATTTGAATCTATACACACATGTTGTTGAATTAAAAAAAAAAAAATCAATCAGATAAAATATTTGAACTAAAAAAAACTTAAAAATAAAACTTAATTGTAAAATCAAATATAGCTTAGCGGATAAGATACCAGTTACCATCCTTAATAATCTCTCACCTCACCTCGTAATTTTCAAATAAAAAAAGGAAAAAAATCGATTTTAACCCTAAACTTTTCAAATTGTATCAATTATAACTCTAAACCTTTAATTTCATCAAATTACACTTCAAACTTAGATAAGTGTTCAAATCTTAACCTCAAACTTTAAAAAGTGTTGCAATTTTGAACGTTATAATAAGTTCTTATTCCAAGTATCGTCAAAAGAAGTTTTCTCTTAAGCATTTAGTTAATTATAAAACATATATATGATATGAAACTAATAAAACTTCGTAGAAAAACGACACTAGAGATATATTTTTTTTTTTTGTTGAAGTTTATGAATCTTGGCAAAATTATTTAATCGGTATCGGTCAAACTTATTTTTGTACAAAACTTTATTTTATTGAAATTAATGAGTTTAGGAAGGTTTTTACACTGTTTTTGTTTAAAGGCGAACTAGAAAATTTTGAATTAAGTTATTACAACACTTATTAAGTTTACCGTAATTTGATGAAATTAAAAATTTCCTCACATGCTTATTTATGGTCAAATTTGATTTTGTTGTGAAAATATGATGGAAACCGGGTATAATTTTATCAATATTTAAATAGTAATATAATAATAATAATAATACAAGTGTTTGTAAATAGAATATATATAATATAATATTAAAGATAGTGGAAATTTATGGCA
This sequence comes from Trichosanthes cucumerina, assembly GCA_036507285.1. Lineage (NCBI taxonomy): Eukaryota > Viridiplantae > Streptophyta > Magnoliopsida > Cucurbitales > Cucurbitaceae > Trichosanthes > Trichosanthes cucumerina. Next base: position 31,084,810 of record CM071838.1, read on the forward strand.
AATTAAACCAGAAATAAAATTGAGAGAAAGTGGGAGAGGAGAAGAGAGATTGGAGGGTTTTTTTCACCAATAGATATTGTATATCATGATCCACCAAATGCCACTATTTATAGGCAATTTGGCAAGGATGAGTTGGTACATTTGGACACTAAGGATTGGTAAAAATTGGACACATAGAGGACACTTTTGGCTAAGGGGTATTTGCCACATGGCATGGGTATGCAAATGGCATATGGAATGGGCATTTACATTACACATTTTTACAATACTCCCCCTTAAATGCCCATTTATATAAAATATGTTTCGTTAAAACCTTACTAAGGAAAAACCCAATGGGATAAAAACCCTAGTGAAGGAAAAAGAGTACACATTTTATACAATACATTTACTCCCCCTCATGAAAACATCAGTTGAGATCTCTGAGTCGTCGCATCCCAATACTGTGAACCAATTTCTCAAATGTTGTAGTTGGTAATTCCTTTGTAAATATGTCCGCCAAGTTATCCTTCGAACAAATTTGTTGTACTGAGATGTCATCATTTTCTTCAAGGTCATGAGTGTAGAAAAGCTTTGGAGAGATATGTTTCGTTCTATCTCCTTTAATATATCCTCCTTTGACTTGAGTTATACACGTTGTGTTGTCTTCGTATAATATTGTTGGAAGAGGTTTACTCGAAGACAAGCCACATGTCTTACGAATGTGTTGTGTCATCGATCTTAGTCATATACATTCTCGACTTGCCTTGTGAATTGTGAGGATTTCAGCATGATTCGAAGAAGTGGTCATGATGGTATGTTTCACTGATCGTCATGATATAGTAGTTCTTCCACATGTAAATAGATAACCTGTCTGAGATCTTGCTTTGTGTGAATCAGATAGATAACCAAAATCTGCATAACCAACTAGATCAAAACTAATTTTGTTAGAATAAAATAAACTCATATCAATCGTCCCTCGAAGATATCAGAGTGCATGCTTAACTCCGTTCCAATGTCTTTTGTAGGACATAAACTATATTTAGCTAATAAATTTACTGAAAATGCAATATCTGGTCTTGTGTTATTAGCCAGATACATAAGTGCACCAATTGCACTAAGATATGGTACTTAGGACCAAGTAGTTCTTCATTATCATCTCGAGGTCGAAATATATCTTTCTTTACATCCACTGAACGAACCTCCATTGCATTGTTCAATGGATGTGTTTTATCCATATAGAATATTTTTAAGATTTTCTCTGTATAAGTTGATTGATGAACAAATATCTCATCTACTAAATGTTCAATTTGCAACCCAAGGCAAAATTTTGTTTTCCAAGATCTTTCATCTCAAATTCTTTCTTAAGATATTCTATCGCTTTGGATAACTCTTCAGGAGTTCCAATTATATTTAAGTCATCAACATATACAGTTATAATAACAAATCTTGGTTGAGATTTCTTTATAAAAACGCACGGACATATTGGATTATTTTGATATCCTTCTTTGAACAAATATTCACTCAGACGATCATACCACATTCGTCCTGATTGTTTTAATCCATATAATGATCTCTGTAACTTTATTGAATATAATTCCCGAGAACTTGATTCATATGTTTCTAGTATTTTAAATCCTTCTGGGATTTTCATATAAATGTCATTATTTAGAGATCCATATAAATACGTCGTGACTATATCCATTAGATGCATATCAAGTTTTTCATATACAGTCAGGCCAATCAAATATCTTAGCATTATTGCATCTACCACAGGAGAATATGTCTCATCATAATCAATACCAGACCTTTGCGAGAATTCTTGTGCAACAAGTCTCGCTTTATATCTTGTGACTTCATTCTTTTCATTTCTTTTTCTTACAAATACTCATTTGTATCCCACAGGTTTGACACCTTCTGGTGTTAGAACTACTGGTCCAAAAACCTCACGTTTTGAAAGTGAGTTCAACTGTGTTTGGATTGCTTCTTTCCACTTCAGCCAATCCTTTGTACGTTTACATTCTTCGATAGATTTCGGATCAAAATCGTCACTTTCATGAATGATATCGTGAGCAACATTATAAGCAAAAATGTTATCAACAATGATATCATTTCGGTTTCATCTCTTTCCTATTGTAACATAGTTTATAGAAATTTCATTATTATCCTCAAACGTTTGATTTTCATCAATACTCTTTTGAGTAGTTGTATTCTGGATTTCTTCTGGAACATCCATACCTTTTATTGAATCATTTTGATTCTCAACTACTTTTATTTTTCGAGGATTTTTATCTTTGGAACCCATTAGTCTACCACGCTTCTGGCGTGCTCCAGACTCATTATTGACAACTTGTTCCTTTGGGATATCAATTTTTGATGGAACATTTGCAGCTGACATATATGATTTAGTCACTCTTTTAGCATCTATGAATGCATCTGGCAATTGATTTGCTATATTTTGCAAATGAATTATCTTTTGAACTTCAAGTTCACATTGATCTCTACGATGATCTAAATGAGATAATAATGATGCATTCCATGTGATATCTTTTTCAAACTTCTTAATTCCTCCCCCTAATGTTGAAAAATTTGTCTCATTAAATGACAATCAGCAAATCGTGAAGTAAATACATCACCCGTCAGGGGTTCAAGATATTTAATAATTGATGGGGAATCATATCCAACATATATTCCTAACCTCCATTGAGTCTTAGTACTTGTGGTGGAGCAATTGGAACATATACTGCACATCCAAAAAGTCTCAGATGGGATATATTCGGTTGCTGGCCATAAGTTAATTGCATGGGGGAATATTTATTATAGGCTACTGGCCTAATACGTAATAATGATGCAACGTGCAAAATAGCATGACCCCCAGATCGATGTAGGAAGTTTAGCTCTCATAAGCAATGGTCTTGCAATTAGTTGCGTACGTTTTATAAATGATTATGCTAGATCATTTTGTGTATGAACATGAGCTATAGCATGTTCAACACTTATCCCAATTGACATACAATAATTATTAAAAGTTTGGGATGTAAATTCACCAGCATTATCAAGTCGAATGATCTTAATTGTATAATCAGGAAAGTGTGCTCTTAACTTAATTATTTGAGCAAGTAATCTTGCAAATGAAAGATTTCGACTTGATAATAAGCATACATGTGACCATCTGCTGGATGCGTCAATTAATACCATAAAATATTTAAATGGACCACTTGGTGGGTTAATAGGTCGACAAATATCACATTGAATTCGCTCTAAAAATGCAGGTGATTCAATTCCCACTTTAGCTGGTGATGGTCTAATAATTAATTTCCCTTGAGAGCAAGCATCACATGACAACTCATTGAATTGAAGAATCTTTTGGTTCTTTAAAGGATGCCCATATGAATTCTCAATAATTTTCCTCATCATTATCGATCTTGGATGACCCAGTCGATCATGCCAAACACTGAATATTTTTAGATTCATGAACTTCTGGTTCATTGTTGCATAACTTTTGATTACTCGTATATGAGTATAATATAATCCAGAAGAAAAAACAGACAATGTTTCTAATATACGTTTTTCATGTGAAACAATAGTTGTGATATAGAGATACTCTATATTATTTTTACGATCAGTTTCAACATGATAACAATTGTTACGTATATCTTTGAAACTCAATAAATTTCTTTTTGATTTGCTAGAGAACAAAGTATTATTAATTGTAAATCTTGTTCTTCTAGGCAAGATAAAACTTGTTTTTCCAAAACTTTCAATCAGATTTGCAGAACTTGATATAGCATTGACTTTTGCTTCCAGCATTGTTAATCTAGTAAAATAATTTTTGCTTATGAGTATCGTGTGCGTAGTTGCGCAGTCTGCCAGTCATAAATCCTTATTGCTCATTTTTGGGTTACTCAACATATTGAAATTGTCCATATTTCTTCATTGATAAGAAAAGAAAGTGATTACAAAAAGTCTTAAATATATATACAAAAACATATTATAATTGCATACTTAATTATATATCTTCATACAAAGCATCATCTACTTGTTTGATTGCATAAATTCTCTCTCCAGAAGATTCAAAATAATCAGCCACATCAAGGTGCATCATATTGGAGGGGTCAGACACATCATCTTCTTGAATGACAAGATTTACCTCCACATTCTTCCCTTTTTCTTTTTCCTTCGGGGAAGCTTGATAGAGATCAATAAGGTGTTTTGACGTCATTTACAGTGCGTGACGATGTCGGTCATTCCATGCACCTAAACATTTATGTTTATCACCTTTTGAACTCCTATCTTGTGGAGTCTTTCCTTTATGATTATCACTTCGTGTGGGTTTCTTAAAATTACAATGCCCACCACGAAAATAAGAATTCCTTCCTCTACCGTGGTCATAACCTCGACCACAACCACGACCTCGATCACGATTGTTAAAATTCACAGCATTCACTTCAGGGAATGGTGTTACTCCAGTTGGTCGAGATTCATGATTTTTCATTAATAACTCGTTATTTTGTTCAGCCACAAGAAGACATGAAATCAGTTATGAATATTTTTTAAAACCTTTCTCTCGATATTGCTGATGCAGGAGCTTATTCGAGACATGAAAAGTAGAAAATGTCTTCTCTAACATATCAACATCAGTAATCCTTTCTCCGCATAATTTTAATTTTGAACTAATTCTGAATAGTGCGAAATTATATTCAATTACTGATTTGAACTTCTGCAACCATAGGTGCATCCAATCATAACGAGTTTTTGGAAGAATAACTGTTTTTTGATGATTGTACCTTTCTTTCAAACCTTGCCATAGAATGTATGGATCTTTTATTGTTAGATATTTCATTTTCAATCCCTCGTGAAGATGATGACGAAGGGAGATCATGACTTTTGTTTTTTCTTGATTTGATGCATCATTTTTTTCTTTAATTGTTTCTCCAAGATTCATGGAATCTAAATGAATCTCAGCGTCAAGGACCCATGACAAGTAGTTATTTCCATTAATATCCAAGGCCGCAAATTCTAATTTTGCAAGATTTGCCATAGTAACGCTATCAAAAGACATTATATTTATATTAGAAAATTAATATAAACTAGACATGTAAAATAACATTAAAAAAAAAAAAAGCTTACCTGGAGAACCTACCTTTAGTGGAAAAATCGGCAGAGCTTCGTCTGATAACGTGTTGTGAAAATATGATGGAAACCGGGTATAATTTTATCAATATTTAAATACTACTACTACTACTAATAATAATAATAAGTGTTTGGAAATAGAATATATATGAATATTAAAGATAGTGGAAGTTTATGGCAAATTAAACCATAAATAAAATTGAGAGAAAGTGGAAAAGGAGAAAAGAGATTGGAGTATTTTTTTCACCAATGTATATTGTATATCATGATCCACAAAATGTCACTGTTTATAGACAATTTGGCAATGATGAGTTGACACATCTAGACACTAAGCATTAATAAAAATTGGTCACATAGATAACACTTCATTTACATTACATATTTGTTCAATAGATTTTTTTTGGGTAAAATACCTTTTTGGTCCCCGAGTTTTGAGCAATAGGTGCCTTTGGTCCCTGAGTTTTTAAAATAGACCCTTTTAGTCCCTAGTTTTGAGAAATAGGTTTAAAAGGTCCCTCATGTTATTTTTCTATTTTTTTAATTCTTTTTTAGTTAATTATATAAAATCAATATTTTTTTAATTAAAAAATATATATATTTTCTCTCTCAAATCTCTCTTTATCTCCTCCCTCCCTCCTCCCTTCATCTTCTTCTCTTATTCGTTTCTTTTTCCCTCTCTCACATCTTCTACCCCACTCTCTCTTCTTTGTACATCACATATGGAACTTTTACATAAAAATCTCTTAAGTTTAATCTAGAGGTTCAAAACTTAAGTAGGTTTGAAAGACAATGATCGTAACTTTGATTATGGATTATGGGTGATTTGAGAAGATTGAAGGAAAAAACTAAATCTTAAGAGATTTTTTTTTTGATTTGTTGCAGTTTTGTAAATTGAAGGGTGAGTAGTTGAGATCCACCCTTTTGAACGGTTAGAGATAGTGAAAAAAAATGAGATAAATGAGAGAGTGTGTGGAAGATAATGTTGTGGGAGAGGAAAAAGGAAAAGAAGAAAGAGAAGGAAGATGGAGGGAGGACAGATGAGAGTGTAACGAGAGAATTAGGAGGGAATTTATTTTTTATTTTTCTAATTAAAAAAATCTATATTAAAAAATATTGATTTTGTATAATTAATTAAAAAAGAATTAAAAAAATAAAAAATAACATGAGAGACCTTTTAAACTTATTTCCCAGGGGACTAAAAGAGTCTAATTTAAAAACTCAAGACAAAGACACCTATTAATGGGACCAAAAAAGTATTTTACCCAAATTTTTTTTTTAAATGGTTAGAGTTGATAGTGATACTCTAAAATTTATAGACAAATTAATTTTTTAAAGATAATAATACAAATTAGAAAAGAGAGAGGAAACCTAACCCCTTTCATCTTCCTCCACGCCGGCTGCTCCCCCTTTCAGCAGCAGCACGTTGTCACCGCGCCCGCCGCCGCCGCCGTATTTCTCTCGTCGTGCCATCGCAGATTTCCTCCTAGCGGATTGCACTGATTTTCTATTCTCTTGTTGTCGTTACTGGTATTCACTCAATCTCCATCTATGTCTTTCTTATCACTTGAAAAACTCAAATTAGAATTGTCTAATGAAAGAAAGGAGGAGTTGTTTTGATTTTATTTTGATTTTAGTTTATTATAACAATAGCAGAACAGCAGCAACGAAAAAAAGTCAGTTTCAGCAAATTGGGACTTTTCGAACTGCCTTTTGGTTTGTTGCAAAATCATCTGTATATTATCCAATTCTCTTTTAATCCCGAGCTTGTAGGAGTTGTTCTGATTGATAGAATAACCTCAATCATATACATATATAGTTGGGAAGAAGGAAACGGGTCTTTTTGAGAATTGGGATTCCTTCTCTCTTATTAACCAATCACCAATGATACTTTGATTTTACTGGAAATAAGAGCTGTCTATATGCTTTGTATTGCCTCTACGTGCGTGAGTTTGAAGAGTTATGGAAAATGTTTAGGGTAAAATAGTCATATATTTAAAAGTGGAGTGCTTAATTTACTGTTCGGATGTACATTTGTGATACACTGGCGTTTATCTCTTTATTCGAGCCTGAGCATGGTAGCTTTGGCTAATGGCAGTTGCAATTTTTATTTTCTTTTGACATTTGCAATTCTTTCTCTATTTGGTGGTTGTTGATCATCAGACAGTAGGATTGAACGTTATCAAATTACCAGAGACTTTTTTTTGATAGGAAACTGGACAATTTCATTGATAGTATGAAATTAACAAAATACAAAGTCCTATCCAATGGATTACAAAAAGCTATTCCAATTGGTTATGAAATTAGTTAATTGATAATCACAAAAAGGAGGGTACAATTTACACCAATTGAGAGATAGAAAAGTAATCGATGAGAGAATGGAATGATCGGCATGATGCTGCTCAGAGAATGTTCTGAAGTTTCTCTCTAGCCAGGTAGACTACAAGAAAGCCCTCACAAAGTTCCTCCAAAGAATCTTTTTCTCCTTGCGAAAAGGATGCCCCACCAAAACATATGCAAGGAAATCAAACATTTTTTGAGGGAAGACAGTTTGCCATCCAAAAGCCCCTAGAATGAAGTTCCAAAAAGCCGTCGCCTGGTTACCGTGTATAAAAAGGTGGCTATGAGATTCACTTTCCTTTTTACACATGATACACCAAGATGGGGATAAGTCAATATGAGGAAGGCGCCTCTGGAGTCGATCGTGGGTGTTTAGGCAAGAGTGCCTATGCTCCCATAAGTAGAACTTCACTTTTTTGGGGCAGGGGGCTTTCCAAATCGCCTCATAAAGATCCCTAGTGTTTTTATCAACCCTTGAATGATTTGAAGAGGATAGAGATTTAACAGTGAAATTCCCATGTTGTTCTAGGTTCCACCACCAGTAATCAGAGGAGTCCTTTAGAACAAATTGAGCAAGCTTTTGCACCAGGAGAGCCCGGTGGAAAGTCCATGAGGCAGTGGGGGCATGCCAAAAATCAGCAACCTTGGCATTCTTTTTAAGAGAAATAGAGTAAATAAGAGGGAAGTAGTCCATGAGAGGCCTATTTTCAATCCATGGCTCGGACCAAAACAGAGTACTCAAGTCCATGCTCTTTTTCCCCCCAAAACCGTGGACAAAAGACTCATGGAAGTGGAATTTGGACAAACAAGGTGCCTTCACTGTCCGATCCCTCATCCATTCTTTAGTTTCTACCAACAATACCAATCACAGGACTCTATACAGGAATATTTGGAAGGGTCCAACCCCTAAAAAAGTCAGGTTTTTCCTTTGGGAAGTCAGTCATGGCGGCATCAACACTGCAGACACACTCTTGAGGAAAGCTCCCTGGTTGGTCTCATCCCCAAACTGGTGTACTCTATGCAAACAAGATAGTGAATCCGCGAGACACATCTTTGTAGCTTGCCCTTACACGGCTAACATTTGGGGCCCAATCCTAAATGCTTCACACCTTCAGCTTGTTCTCCCCGAATCACTGCTTGACATTTTGGAAGTCTTGATAATGGGTCACCCTTTCACCAACGCGAAAGGCTGCCTTTGGGAAAGTATAGTCAAGGCTCTTTTTTGGTCTATTTGGTTAGAAAGGAACAACAGAATCTTCAACGACAAGGCTCGCGCACCCAATGTGGTTTTAGAACAATTGCTATATTTGGCTTTATCTTGGTGTAAATTCTCCCCATTTTTCAGAAACTACAGTCTTAATTCCCTTTTATGTTCATGGGAAAGCCTTTTGTAACGGGTATTTGGCATTTTTTTGTACATTTCATACCATCAATGAAATGATTCACTTGTTTCTCATCAAAAAAAAAAAAAAAACTTCAAGATGTTTGCCCAAGGACCTTTAGCCAAGTGAAGTTGCCGGACCCCCGGTTTCAAGTCTAACTGTTGGAAGCCATACTTGGAAACAATGACCTTCCTCCAAAGAGCTTTCTTTTCTTTGTGAAATCGCCAAATCCACTTAGCCATGAACGAATCATTTTTGACTTTAATGTCAATTATCCCCAAACCTCCCTCTTCAAGAGGACACTTTAGCTTTGACCATCTCAAATTGTGCAAACCCCTTTGTTCTTTGTTACCTTTCCATAAAAAATGTCTATACAGCTTTTCAATAGCTTTGGCTATAGTTACTAGAAGAGCAAAAAGAGATAAGTAGTATATTGGGAGGTTTGTCAAGGTAGCTTGTATGAGAGTCAAACTACCCGCCTTCGAAATGTGAGAATTACCCCAACTGTAAAGCCTTTTCTGTATTTTCTCAAAGATCGGTAGCCAAAAAGATGAGAATTTAGGCTTTCCATTCAGAGGTAGACTAAGGTACTGTGTGGGCCAACTGCCCAATTTGCAGTTCCCCTTCAAATTCCTTAATAACCCTGTGTAAGTTAAGTAAAAAGGTTGGTTGAGAAGATGAGAATAAAATGGTGTCATCCCCAAATTGAAGATGGGAGATCGAGGTCCGATTAACACCAAATCTCATTGAAAAACCTTCAATTAATTTCTTAGCAAGCAAAAACAATATGCTCAAGGCATCCATCACCAAGGTTAAAAGAAAGGGTGATAAAGGATCACCTTGTCTAAGCCCTTTTGATGCAATGATCTTTCCTCATGGTTTAAGACAAGGTCCTTTTGATGCAATGATCTTTCCTCATGGTTTATCATTAATAATGATGGAAAAAGTTGGTGGAAACAACCCCTAATCCATCTTTTCCGCAAACTTCCAAAACCTTTAGCTTGTAGGATAAGGTCAAGAAAGTCCCAATCAACCATGTCAAAAGCCTTCTCAATATCTAACTTGATCACTATGCCCGACTGTTTCCGTCTTTTCCTTTCATCAATGAGCTCATTTGCGATCAGTGAGGCATCAATAATTTGTCTATCAACCACAAGCGCTGATTGATATTATGAAATAGTGTATGGAAGCACTTTTTTCAATCTCTCAGATAGAACTCTAGCAATAATTTTGTAGAGACAAGTTGTAAGACTGATGGGCCTGTAATCACCAACCAGTTTCGCTGCTGTTTTCTTAGGAATGAGGCAGATATAAGTCTCGTTGACACTGGCGTTTATGATGGCGTTCTCAAAAAATCATTGAACACCCTCTTGATGTCGTCTTTGAGGATGTTCCATGATTTTTTAAAGAATTCGGAAGTGAAACCATTAGGCCCGGGTGATTCGTTTGAACCCAAATCAATTACAGCCACCAGAATTTCATCTTCGGTGAAGGACAATTCCAGGGACGTACTTTGTTCTAAGGAAATAGGGCTCCACTCAATATTTTGGGGGATAAAACGCACATCGCCCGTCTTCGTGTAAAGCTTCTCAAAAAAGGAAACAAATTCGTCTTGTATTTCCTTGTCAGATAAAAGGCTTCTCCCATTGTTGTCTAATATTTCCACAATAGTATTATTTCTTCTCTTGGCAGCCAAAATACGGTGGAAAAATGAGGTGTTCTCATCACCCTCTCTAAGCCACTTAATCTTACCAAATTGCTGCCAAGTCACCTCTTCAGAAGCAACAATGGATAGTAGTTCGGCCTTGATCTCTATCCTTTCTTGGAAGAGAGATTGATCTAAAGGGTCTGCCTCTTCTAAGGTATCTATAGTAGCCAACTTCTTCTTCAGGGTCAATTTGTTTTGTGAAATCTGACCAAAGGTGTTTGTATTCCATTCTTTCAACACTTTTTTGAAAGCTTTGAGCTTCTGTATAGGCCAACCTTCCAAAGGGTTTGATTGCCACCACCCTTCTAATAAGGAGGAGAAAGAGGGATGGGTAAGCCAAGTGTTTAAGAACTTGAAAGAAGTGGGGCCCCATTTTTGCTTACCGAGAGCCAGTAAGATAGGAAAGTGATCAGAAGTCACTGTGTCAAGCCAACAGACAAAACCATCCCCAAATTTATGCAAACAATCTTCAGTAATGAGAAAACGATCAATCAATGAATGAAAATGGATTTCTCTGTTGCAGGACCAAGTGTATCGACCATTTTGGAGAGGCAAATCAATAAGTTGAGCATCATCAATGAAGAGGTTAAAAAGCTTCATGCTTCTGGTAAATCTGGTGGAGGAAGACTTTTCAAAAGACCATCTGGTAACATTGAAATCACCTCCCAAAATCCAGTGTGGGTGACAAAGATGTCGAAGATCGTCAAGTTCTTGCCAAAAAGCCATTCGAATCGTGGAGCTAGGAGGGCCATAAACCCCTGTAATCCAGAAAGAAGAGTTTTCAGCTAAAACAACATTAAGGGTGAGGGTGAATAGACCTTCATGTGCCTCATGGATAGAAATCGAGGGATCATTCCACATGATAAGGATGCCTCCTAAAGATTCGTTTGCATCCAAAGAACACCAATGTATATGTCTAGAGCTCCACAATGATTTAATGAAACGTTGGGAGGAGAGGCAGTTTTAGTCTCTTGTAAAATTACCATAGTGGGATTGTGTTGTTGAATAAGGTCTTTAATGAGGGCTCTTTTTCGTGCGAGCCCAAGCCCCAAACATTCCATGATAAGATAATCATCAGGCCGTAATCGACCCATCCTTGTCTCGGTTTGCCCTTGGATTGTTGTAGTTTACCAAGGATTGTAGGTTTTGTAGCTCCCTGACGTGTTTGTGGATCTTTTTAGTAGTGACACTTTTCTTTTGTCTAGTGGGAATCGACATGATACAACAACCATGTTTGGCAAGCCATGGGAAGAAGAGAGGAAAGAAAGTGGGGGTTGAAAATCATCCATGGATAAAACGGGGGGGTGGAGCCCAGCTTGGGGAAGGATCAATAATGGGGTATGGGTGAAGAAAAGTTTGTGGATGGGGAAGAGGAAGAATGGGCTCCTCGAGAGGGGGGTGTGATTCGAACAAGGGGCAATCGAAAGGGGAGAGGATACATCCAAACAAGGAACGGTAGAAGGAGGAGGGGAGGCAACCGAAGGGGAGTAAGGGCTAGAGAGGACATCATCCGAATCAGAGCAGGGGTTTGTTTCAGGAGAAAAAATGACGGCTTTAGGAAGGATGGGTTTTCGGGGGGCAGAAGGCTTAACAGGGTAAGGGGGTGAGATGGGCCCACTGGGCTTCAGTGATTGGTCGGGTAGAGGTAAAGGGTCAATAACCAATGGGTTGTTGGGAAATGGGCTAATGGAAGATGACTTTGGCCAATGGGGAGGCTGAGGTAAAATCGACATGATACAACAACCATGTTTGGCGGGCTTCGGTGAGATGGGCCCACTTTTCTTCTGTCTAGTGGGAATCGACATGATACAACAACCATGTTTGGCAAGAAGAAGAGATGAAAGAAAGGTGGGGGTTGAAAATCATCCATGGATAAAACGAGGGCAGGGCCAGCTTGGGGAAGGAACAATAATGGGGTATGGGTGAAGAAAAGTTTGTGGATGCAGAAGAGGAAGAATGGGCTCCTAGGAAGGGGGGTGTGATTCGAACAAGGGGTTGATGACAATTAAATTAGTCATTCAAAAATAGCGACTTATGTTTCAGAGAGGCGAAACAATTCATCGTGTGAACATATGAAAGATATCTACTGGAACAGAGGGTCGTGCAATCGGGTTATTAGAAATAGGTCGCCTAATTTCTGGGGTGTGATTTCAAATAAGATTTGCTTGCCACTCAGGTTCACATCCCAAACATACACCACAACTTGTAAATACCTTGTGTAAGGGAAGACACAAAGGTTTGGGTGCAGATCAAAGGTAGAAGATAGCTTGTTTTTAAGTCTTTATCTAAACTGACTTACCTTTCCATGTCTTGGACTACATTGTCACCCTATTTTGTAATTATGGTTTTTCTACTCTACTGTCTCACTGGACATCTTTTTTGTAACTGCCACGATAGGCATTTTGTATCTATTTCATCTAATCAATGAAATGTTCATGTTTCATATCAAAAAAAGTCTTTATCTAAACTGCATATACTATTGCATTATAAATAACAACTGGTTGAGGCTTGTCATATTGTGCCTCGCCACAAAGTGACAGGCATTGGACAGTGATTTGTACTTTCGCGTCTTCTTTAGCTGCATTACTTTTCATTTGATTGATTATAACAGTAAAGCTCTTGTTGTTCTTTTTCCTTTTTTTCTTAATCAGTTATGATTGTAACTGATATATTTATATGATTTTTTATTTTGTAAAAAAATAGTTGTAAATTGGTGCCAATTGCTAATATGCCTTGTGAGAAAAGGAAGAATTCCCAGAGTTCCTCTTCAAAGTTGGCAAGGCTGAAGCAGGTGAGGGTAGAAAATTCTGCAGCTTTGGGCATTGATGAAATGAAAAATGTTGAAGATGTTGATATTGGCAATGCCAGTTTGTCCGATGTGATGAATGAGAAAGCTCAAGAGCCTCGGGTAATATTTGTTCTAGAAAATGCTCCTTTGCACAAGGGTCTTGTCGGGAAGGTACATGTATTTCTGATTAAAATACTTATTTTCTCTTATTACATGGAACTATATTTACACATGATCCACGAGAATCTATTGAAGAAAAATTAGAATTTTGATATGTTGAGGAATTGCAAGTACAGAGAAAGTATTGTAGTTAGGAGTCTTGGGGCATATCTATTTTAGTAACGTGCACTTTTTCATAAACTTTCTCTATTTCCATGTGACTATATTTATCAATTGTTTTTTTTTTCTTTTATCTTATAGAAGTGGAAGATTCTTGATTCGTGGAGAGATCAACATTTCCTTCTCAAGCATAAGAAGAATCTTAAAGACTTTAGGCCTGAAAATGTTCGTCAGGTATGTTAATGAAGATAAATTACAGTCGTTTAAAATAATGCTCAATGTAGAAGTATTCAAGGCAATGTTGCTATACCCGTTTGCTAGGTATAATCTGCATTTTGTTCTTCTCCACATTTTGGAATTTATCTTGTTATATGTATAACAATCCACTGAGAAGCTTTCACAGCCCGAAATTCACAGAACTACTTTATAATCTAGATTGTGTTCTTCTCCTTTGCATTACAAATAGATGAGAATACAAAGATATGGAAAAAGAAGATACCGGAATGCAGGAAGAAGAGCATTGAAGCTTGCAATTGCAGTAGGAAATGAAGAAATTCATATAAAAGAAGAAAACTAAAACATCATCTTTAGTTTTTCTTTTTTGACAACAATACAAAACTTTTCATTGATGTTACAAAAATTTGCAAACAATGTTACAGAAAAACTAATACCCAACTGTCTAAACTAGGAAACGACCTAGAGTCCATACAAAACTTTTGATAGAGAGCTCGACCAAAGCAACACCACAAGAAGAATCTGGACTGCGGATGAAAATGCTAGAAGAGAAACCTTAAACTCAGTTACAGCCTCGGTGGGAACCTGACAGAGGATAGGATACAAAATGGTAAACAATGACCAATAAATCAAACCAAAAAATATAGCCGAAAACCCAACTAGAAGTTCAAACTCCACCTACCTTATAATAACCAACTAACAAAAATGTAAGCAGCTGAAGTGCTGAGTCCTATTTGGCTGTTCTCTTCTCTTTGTTTTCCCTTCAAGAACCCAACACAAGTACTGATATATTAAATGTAGTGGGCCACACTGCTCATAGGCTTCACTTCACCTTTTGTCTCTGATTGGTAGTCACTTAGATAATATCTATTCTTTTGCTTGATTAGAGCCTCTTTTTGTTTTAGTTTGACTCCTTTTAGTTGGGGCTTCATTTTTGTATCCCCTATGTCCTTACATTTGTTTCTTAATGAAAATTTGGTTATTATAAAAAAGTTTAACCAAAACAAACTGAAGTATTTTTTTTAATACTGAAAAAACCAGCTTTCATGAAGAAGTATGAAAATATAGAGAGGGGCCAACAAAAATAAAGGATAAGTAAGAGCAGGTAACACACACCAAAAAAGAAACCCGATTTGCCATGTATTTTGCTTCTCTTGTTGACAGGGCAAAAACTGGTTACAGGTTTGACTTCTAAGTTAAAGTATTACAGATCTGGCAGCATGGGCTGTTAGTGAATCCTCTATGCACATAGCAATTATATAACACATCTCCTTTTAAGATTACCATATAGGTTGCTCTTGGAGCTAATTAGATATCCTCCTGCCTATAAGATTTATATTTGGTCGTGTGTTTTTTTATGTAAATGTTGATAACAGTACTAATTGTTTGAAATGTCCAGCCTCTCCTTGACATTTTTGACAGCCGAGTTAATAAAGCTGGAAAAGTGGGGGCTGTTTATGTCAAAATTGACGATGGAGTACTATTTGAAATTAAGCCACATGCTCGTATCCCAAGAACATATAATCGCTTTTGTGGACTCATTTGTAAGTCACATCTCGTTTGTGTATTTACAAGTGATAGTGATCGCTTGATCATTTGATTCGTACAATGTTTGCAGTGGATTTGCTACGGAAGAGATGTATTCGTGCTGAAGATACGAATGAAGTACTTTTTCGTGTACTCAACGAACCATTGTCTCAACATTTACCCAACAACTCTCGTATTATTGGTAAGTATTACACTTTTTATGAGCTATTCTAATGCAATTGATTGAGTAATATGGAACCCTTGAAATATTGGAATTTCAGGTATCTCTAATGGTTTGGAAAAGTTGGTTGACATACAGAACTATGTTTCTGCTGCTAGTGATGATAAGAATCTCATTTTTGTGGTATGCTATATGCTTTTTGTTTCAACTTCATCTTGAAATATATTCAAAGTAAAATTTGAAACACAACAGCCTCTTATACATTTATATAGGTCAGTGCAACGGATCATAAGAAAATCAATACGTGTACGGATGACATGATATCAGGTAAATTTTATTATTCTATATAATTAGGTGTTTGTGAATGTAATTCCTTAAAGATATTTGATGCTATAGATTAATGCCAAAAGGTGAATTACCAATATAAATGAAACTAAAAAAATAGTAAGCAATTTTATGTTTTAGTTGTGACTTTCAAATTTCAATTAATTGCAGCCAGAAAGAAATTCTTTGACCATGGATAACAATTTCATTTTTAGTTCATCTATGTTTTAAAACTTTTTGCTTATTTTCTCATCATTTCTTTACCATGGTTTCACATTTCTTAAAAAAAAGCTTGAATTCTTAGCCAAGTTCCAAAAACAAAAAAACAAGTTGACTGAGGGGTCATAAGGGCCTTAGGGAAATAAAAGGGAATGGGTTCAATCCATGGCGGGTACCTACTTAGAATTTAATATCTACATGTTTCTTGTCAACCAAATGTAGTAGGGTCAAGGCCTTCAAGGGGCGGTCTCATTGGTAAGGGCTTGGGGCCTCTTGGTCATAAGAGCCTTAAAGGGAATGAGTTATGTAACACAGAATTGAGAAAGAATAATATTCGTTCTATTCACATTTGAGGTCTATCACATTTGAGGTCTATGACAAATATATATAGGTATACAAAGAAACCCTAATGCTAAGCAATGTACAATTACGATAAAGGACAATAAGATATATATGTTATAACACTCCCCTCAAGCTAGAGCAAATATGTCAAACATGCCTAGCTTGTTACGCAGATAATTTATTCTTGCTCTATTTAAGGCTTTAGTAAGAATATCTCCCAATTGCTCTCCAGTCTTCACATATCCTGTGGACACCAAACCTCGTTGTATTTTCTTGCGAATAAAGTGACAGTCCACTTCAATATGTTTAGTTCTCTCATGAAACACTGGGTTAGAAGCAATGTGAAGTGCGGCTTGATTATCACACCACAATTTAGCTGTCATAGACATACTAAATCCAATCTCAGACAAAAATTGATGTATCAACACTATTTCACACACAGACTACGACATAGCTCTATATTCTGATTCAACACTTGAACGTGATACCACATTTTGCTTCTTACTCTTCCACGACACCAAATTTTCTCCTACAAAAACACAATATCCAGATGTTGATCTCCTATCTTCTTTAGATCTTGCCCAGTCAACATCAGAAAAACATTCAATCTTTGTATGACCGTGATCTTTATATAAGATCCCGCGTCCAGGTGCAACTTTTAAGTAGCATATAATTTGTTCAACTGCAACTCAATAATCCACAGTAGGCGAAGACATATATTGACTTACAACACTTACTGAATAAGCTATGTCTGGTCGTGTTACTGTCAGATAATTCAACTTTCCAACCAATCTTCTGTATCTCTCAGGATCTTTAAATGCTTCTCCTTCTTTGGTGAGTTGCAAATTAGGTATCATCGGAGTACTACATGGTTTAGCTCCTAGTTTTCCTGTCTCAGATAGCAAATCAAGTACATATTTCCGTTGCGACAAAAAGATACCTTTCTTGCTTCTCATCACTTCAATGCCCAAGAAATACTTTAATGTTCCCAAATCCTTAGAATGAATCGACTTCAAGAAGAAAGTTTTCAAAGAGGATATACCTGAAGTATCATCTCCAATGATAACGATATCATCTACATACACTACAAGCAGTGTAATACCCTTCTCAGATCGTTGATAAAAGACAGAATGATCATATGTGCTTTTCTTATTCCAAACTGCTCAAGTGCTTGGCTAAATTTACCAAACCATGCGCGTGGGCTCTGTTTCAATCCATACAAAGATTTTCTAAGACGACAAACTTTATCACTCTTCCCTTGAGCAACAAAACGGTTGCTCCATATATACTTCTTCCTGAAGATCACCATGGAGAAATGCATTCTTAATATCAAGCTGATGCAAGGGCCCATCATGAGTAGCAACCATGGAAACAAATAATCGAATAGAAGTCAATTTAGCAACTGGAGAGAATGTGTCAGAATAATCTATCCCATAAGTCTGAGCATAACCTTTAGCAACTAAGCGGGCTTTCAAGCGAGCAATAGATCCGTCGGGATTAACTTTAATAGCAAAAACCCATTTACATCCAATAGCCTTCTTTCCTGCAGGACGAGATACCAAATCCCAAGTACCATTATCATCTAAAGCATGCATCTCTTCGATCATTGCATTACGCCAGCCAGAATGAGACAAAGCTTCATGAACAAAGTTAGGAAGATAAGTAGAATCAAGGGATGTAACAAAAGAATATGTAGGCTATGACAATTGGTGATAAGAGACACAAAAAGCAATAGGGCAAGTACAAGTGCGTTTACCTTTCCAAAGGGCAATGGGAAGCTCATCACAAGTTCCTGGATCAGATGCCGAAGAATCTTCTGGCATAGGACATGTGTCTGAAGGTTGTTGTGGTATCCGTCTGGTGTAAACTTGGGTAATAGGTGGACGCGGAGGGATAGGTGCTGAAGGAGGCAGAATAGGGAGAGATGAAGGAGAGACGATCTCATAGATAAGTGTGTCGTCCTCCCCCTGACAGGAACTCGACGATGATGGGGTAAAGGGTAAATCCTCAAAAAACATAACATCAGGAGACATAAGATACTTGTTAAGACTAGGACAATAACAACGATACCCCTTTTGAACACGAGAATAACCCAGAAAGATACATTTTAAGGATTTAGGATCTAACTTCGTACGATGAGGACTGATATCTCGAGCAAAACAAGTGCAACCAAATATTTTGGGTGCAATTGGGAACAAAGATTTAGTTGGACAAAGAAAACGATAAGGGATCTCACCATGAAGAACTGAAGAAGACATTCTTATCAAAAAAATAAGTTGTGGAAACTGCATCTGCCCAAAAATGTTTTGGTACATTCGTTTGAAAGGATAAAGCTCTTGCTGTTTCAAGTAAGTGTCGATTTTTCCGTTCAGTGACCCCATTTTGGGATGGAG
Source organism: Trichosanthes cucumerina (assembly GCA_036507285.1). Classification (NCBI taxonomy): domain Eukaryota; kingdom Viridiplantae; phylum Streptophyta; class Magnoliopsida; order Cucurbitales; family Cucurbitaceae; genus Trichosanthes; species Trichosanthes cucumerina. The sequence continues at coordinate 31,103,633 of CM071838.1, forward strand.
TATCAGCGCAAGAGGATTGATGAAGAATACAATTTGTATATAAGTAAGATCCCAACATGTTAGAAAAATATTCACCCGCATTATCAGTTCGCAAAATTTTAACAGAGGCATTAAACTGATTCTGAATCTCAGCATGACAATTAAAAATGGTAAGTAACTTAGATTAACTTTTCATTAAATATAACCAAGTCAGGCGTGAAAAATCATCGACAAAAGTAACAAAATATCGAAATCTAGTTTTGGACATTACAGGACACGGACCCCAGACATCAGAATGTACTAATTCAAACAAAGCACTAGCTCGTTTATGGACCCTAGGACTCGAACTAAGATGATGAAATTTTGCAAACTGACACGACTCACAATCCAATGAAGACAAAAAAAGAAACTCTGGATACATTTTCTTCAACACGGGTAAAGATGGATGACCTAAACGACAATGAACCTCAAACGGAGATGCAACACCAGAGCATGCCACAACTTTCGGTATCTGTTGATAAAAAATGTAAAGGCCTTCAGACGCATATTCTTTACCAATAATCTTCTTCGTCATACAATCCTGAAACAAGCAATAACCAGGAAAGAATGAGATAAGGCAATTAAGGTCATGAGTAAGTTTACTAACAGAAATCAAATTAAACGAAAGTCGAGGCAAATGTAAGACAAAAGATAAAGAGAGCGAGGGTGTGAGGTTAATGATGCCAAATCCAAGAACCGAAGATGTCGAACCATCTGCTAAAGTGAAAGATGGAAAAGGTGCAGAGGACAAAAAGGTACAAAATAGGCTAGAATTACCTGTCATGTGAGCTGTGGCACCAGAGTCGATGACCCATTTGGTGGAAGATGTAAGGAGACAATGATTCTTACCAGAGTCAACAATAGTTGCAATAGGATTCGATGAAGAAGATGCTTGTAGTGAGTCCTGGTACGACTGGAATCGAGCAAAATCGTCTGCAGAAATAGTTACCGTTTTCTCAGGTGTATCATTTGTAGACGCAAGCTGAGCTACTTCGGGTCTTTGCCCCCTATTCAACAACTTCTAACAGTCACGTTTCATGTGACCTGACTTACGACAATAGTTACATATAATCTCTTGTGGCTCTTGTCGTCGATGATGATCAGTACCAAGTCTTTGATGGTTCCCGGCAACGGACGCATGTCTCTGATGATCAGAACTAGGTCTTTGATGACCCGACTTACCATTCATTCCTTTAGTGACCTTAGGATCATTGCGACTAACTAAAGCACTGTTGGACTGAGAAACAGAAGAGCCAGACGAAGAATTTTCTGTACGGAGAACTCTACTAAAAACTTCATCCAAAGAGGGGATCTCGGAGCCTAAGAGAATTTGTGATTTGGCCATATCAAATTCAAAGGAAAGACCATTAAGAAAGCTCATGACACCCATCTTTTCTCTTTGAGCTTATTGAACCTTTATATCTGTACTAAATGGGAGTAAAGTGTTCAATTCTGCACATGTTTTCTTAACCTGCATAAAATAATTCGTGACAGATCGGTCTCTCTGTTTCGCATGATAAAGAGCTGTGCAGACATCATACATTTAGTTAACTTGCTCTTTTCCTGAGTATAAGAATTCTAAAAATTCAAGCAGTTCTTTTACATAATCACTGTGATTTACCAATCCAACCACTTCACCCTCAATTGGATTCTTGATTTGGATGTACAAACAAGCGTCATCACGCAACCAAGTCCTCCTTGTATCGTCCTCTGGTGGATCCTGATCGATATGATCATCCATCTCAGTGCTTCGTAGTTAGAACCTGATTGTTCGACTCCAATCATAATAGTTTGAACCATTCAACTTATGCTCCGTGATCTTTGACGAGAGGGGAACCAAATTGGGTACAACTATAGGCTTCATCTCAACCATTATTTTGACAAGGTAACAACACGATTTCATTAAAATAATGAAGAGATACAAAAGTTCAAACAACACTACAAAACCATAGGACATAAATGAAACAAACTAGTGACCTGAACCTAAGCAGGAAAAATAAAAGCATTCCAATTGGCCTGGATGTCAGAAATTGAGAATCCTGCAAAAGCCCCTGAAAGAGAACTCCAGGCCGACGCCTTGAGATGAGCAGCTTCGAAACTGATTTCCCAAGACTTCCTAAGATCATGAAAGACCCTCTGATTCCGTTCAAACCAGAAATCTGACAACAGCACCCCTACTGCGTTTCCCCACAAAATTGAGGCCCTTAACGACAGGGGAGGGCCTGCCAACAACTGGTACACACTCTCCTTGAGGTTCCCTGCTAAGACCCACCCTAGGCCAAACTCCTGGAGAAGCTTCGACCAACAGCTCCCAACGAAAGAACAACCCACAAACAGTGGAAACTGCTTTCGCTTCTCTTTCAGAGCAGGGCACCAAGGTTGGAGACTCATGTGCGGCAGCCTTCTTTGTAGAATGTCGGCTGTATTAAGACTACCAAACAGAAGAATCCATGTTAGCACCTTAACCCTCTTTGGGCACTTCACCTTCCACAGCAACCTGTACACCAGCTTGTCCACCGGGGGGTAGGGGCACAAGTGCTTTGAAAGGGACTTCACTGAAAAACCCCCCGAAGACTCAAGAGTCCAACTTCTAGTGTCCTGCGCCTGGGAAGGCTTGACACTGCCAAGGACCCCCAAAAGCTCTGCAAAACTCCCTATTTCTTCTTCCTTCAATGGCCTCTAAAGGATAAAACCCAGACTTCCAACTGACTGTCCCATACTTCAGCCACCGAAACCAACTTATCGCTTGATAACACAAAAAAGCCTGGGAATTTATCTTTGAGGGGCGTGCCCCCCAGCCACGGTTCCCACCAGAATCTAATCATTCTGCCGCTCCCCAACTTGAATAGGGCCAAATGCTGCGTTTGCCTCCAAACCCTCGCAATGTTTACCCAGGGGCTTCTCAAGCTGCACTTTCTGGAGAAGCCAGGGTCCCACCCGTTGTCTGCCAGGCCGTGGATGCTAACTATCACCCTTCGCCAAAAAGAAGAGGATTCCTCTGAGAACCTCCAGCCCCACTTGGCTAGCAGGGCCTGATTTTTGACCTTCAAAGACTTAATGCCTAACCCTCCCGAGGCCAGAGACTTAACAACCTCCCTCCATCTTACCAGGTGCTTGAGCTTGCCCCCCTCGGACCCTTCCCAGAAAAAGGCCCTGATGAGCCTTTCCAAAACCAAACAAACTCGCGCTGGAAGCTGAAACAGGGACAAGAAATACAGGGGGAGGGCTTCCAAAACCGCATTGCAGAGTGTCAAACGACCCCTTTGCGACAGGCTAAACCTCTTCCATCTATCCAGCCGTTTCTCAAAGCTGTTAACCACTGGCTGCCAGAACTCGAGGAGTTTGGATGGCCTCCCAACGGAAGCCCCAGGTATGTGAAAGGCAGCTGGACACTCTTGCACCCTACCTTTGCAGCAACCTCCTCAACCTTGGCTGATTTTGACCAATTCACCTTCAGCCTCGAGCAAACTTCAAATAATCTCACCACACTGATTAGGTTATCCAACGACCCCTCTTCCTCTTTGCAAAACATGATTGTGTCATCAGCAAACTGCAAAATGGACACATGGATCTTCTCCCTTCCTACCTTGAATCCTTCAAACAACCCCTGATCATGCCCTTTCCCCATCAGGGCGTTTAAAACTTCAACCACCAGAACGAACAGAAAGGGAGACAAGGGATTCCCCTGTCGCAGACCTCGAGTGGCCAAAATCCTGCCTCTAGGCCTTCCATTTATCATCACCGAGTTTATTCATCTCAGCCATTATTAAAACAAAACAGTCGGTTAATCTTCAAGGAAACAGAAAACCCAAATCTGAACAATACCAAAAAGTGCCCTATTCTCACCCAAATGAAGAAACCGAGACAAATGAAGAGGCTAGTGTCGAATTCGAGGTGACAGACAGGTCGAAAAACACGAACGAAGACAAACCCATGCGACCGCTCGATGATTGGAGCTCACACGCGCTCACACGCGCTCCCACGCGCCAGCGCGTGGCGGCGGAAAAAGAACCTTCAGGCGACGTGTGAGGCTCACTCGCGGCAGCTTCCGGCGAACGGCGACGACGATTCTCCTTCTCTGACGGCGACACTCCTCCTCAAGTAGGTGGTGTCGACAAATGGTCACTCTAAGATGATGACCCAAACTTCAAACCCTAACACTTAGGAGGAAGAAACCCTAATTTTCAAATGCAAACCCTAAACCCTAGAGATGCTCTGATACCATGTAACACAGAATTGAGAAAGAATAATATTCGTTCTATTCACATTTGAGGTCTATCACATTTGAGGTCTATGACAAATATATATAGGTATACAAAGAAACCCTAATGTTAAGCAATGTACAATTACAATAAAGGACAATAAGATATATATATTATAACAGGTTCAATCCATGGCGGCTACCTACTTAGAATTTAATATCTACATGTTTCTTGTCAACCAAATGTAGTAGGGTCAAGGCCTTCAAGGGGCGGTCTCATTGGTAAGGGCTTGGGGCCTTTTGGTCATATCGGCTTAGAGGTCTCAAGTTCGAGACCTTATGTGATCTTAATAAATAAAAATCCTTGATGTCTCTCGGGCCTTGGGGCAGGCGTGGGTACCCCTTGGGTATAGGGGAGCAAAAGCTCTGACTCTCGTTTATCTAAAAACAAAATGTAGTAGGGTTAGGCTGCTGTCCAGTGAGATTAGTAGAGGTGCTCGCAAGTTGGGTTGAATGCTTACTAATATAAAAAAACAAAAGTTTTGAAAAACTACTTTTTCTCTTTTTTTTTTTTTTTAGTTTTCAAAGTTTGGCTTAGAATCCGAGATTCCAATTCAAACAAGAAAATAATGACAGAATTCTCTCTCACCCGTCCCCCATCTCCCACCTAGTCCCCACCGTAAACCATGAACCTGCCTACTCTGACCTCCCATTGCCGACCATTAATCACTCTCCTTCATTGCCCCTCCCCCTCCTCTAAAGAAACGTTGTGTTACTATTGACGGGATGACATACTCAATCGAGATAGATAGCCATGGCAGAGCTACTCGAGTGAAGATCACTAAGACTACAAGGAATAGAGCTTTCTTCCTTACTCTACAATGGGAATCCTTGTACAGATTATTAGCCACCTTCAACACCATTCTTCTGCCTTGCTCACTCAGAAGTTCTTTCGGGGAAAAAAGGTTTGCAAACAACTATTTGGGTGGAAAAAAGCACGAACAAGAAGGAACTTTAGCCGAGATAGCTCTCCATTCCTCGGTCACCAAGCCATTCATATGTAACACATGGGACCTGAAACTATTGTAACGAGGAAACACTTCCACGATGACTGGTACTTGGTCACTAGGAGCTTGTAGGCCCACATCGATGCTTTTTGCCATCTAAACCTCTTTTCTATCTCCACTCCCATTCATCGCCTAAACGAGGATTCCCTGCCCTGTTAAGGTAGGTCCCTGTCGGGAAAATGGACATGCTAGATATGAGCCCAAAGGATAGCAAGACTCTTCTTAATTCCGTATTATCAACATTTTCATTTTCATATCTTTTCAATTTTACTCTTGATATAATCAAGGTTTTCATGGTTTTTGAGCCACAGTGTAACTCCCCAAAGTTTTGACAACATCACAAGGTGACTACGATATCTACCTGTTTTCCTAACACCTAATAGACAAGAATAACACACTCCTACCAATGAAATAACAAACCAATCAAAATCGAGTCTCAATCTAGACACCACAACTTTAAGCATAATGGCAAGGAGGCAACACTTGAATCTACCCTTAGACACCAAAAACTCAGACAAAAGAATGAGTCATGCCTCGTATCAAGCAATCACCTATTAAAGCCCGGAAGTTAGAACACCATAAGAAAGGAAACCAATCATCTTCATTAACTTCCAATAACAACTAAGTCTACTAAACCCTGTTAATCGAACTAGAACTATCACCAAACTCCCAACAAACTTAATGAGTTAAAGAATGAGATACATAAGTCAGAAAGTAAACCAAACCCAACAAATCATTTACTAAAAGAAATAACAATTAAAGGAAATAAAAACTAGCTCGCTATGGTCTTTCTTTAATATCTCCTCCTCACCACTTACCTCTGAAGACATAAAGCACCTGCAAAACTGTTGGTTGTGGAGTCGGTACAAATTTATTTGGTAATTAGCTCACACCTGAGCTCCAAATATTACAAGACAATATGCTATGAGAATACTAGTATGGTATAGGGCGGGTTCTATGTGGGAGATTAGAAGTATATCGATTAGGGGTATTTTGGTGCTTATAGCTAGGGGCGTCTTTATTATAAATAGTAGTGTTAGAGTCCTTAGTTTGGTGTGGATCATTTTAGCAGAGTGTCCATTGTAGGACTTTGGGAGGGAGATAGCCCTTCTCAAAAGGTTATTGCTATATTGTAACGTTCATTGATATTGAAATATATTAGTTTCTGTGTGTTCTTCAAATTTTATGGTTTGGATACCTAACAAATTGGTATCAGAGCACGTTCATCCTAGAAAAAATGGCACAAAAACAATCGGAAGAGAGAATAGAGAGAATAGAGAAGGATGTGGTTGAAATGACAGAAGCTTTTCCAAGGATAGTCAAAAACATGGATTGATTGGTGGCAGAAATAGAGAATCAATGAACCATGATGTCTGAAATCTCTAATGGCAAGGTACGAATAACTTCCGCTATTATAGTAAGCGCTCCTCATCAACAAACAATGGAAGCAAAGAAGGAAGAATCGTTGGAATTGATGGTTATTGATGAAGATGAATCATCTCACATGCAACCAACATACTCTTCAAAGCTAGTAACACAAGCATTGTGTTCAACATATGTAAAGAAGTACAACTTAAGACTTGCCTCACACATGAATTCACGCATCATGTCATGCGCCCGACACGTGAATTCCTCACCACGCCATGCACATGAGCTCCACTCAAGCTCCACAAGCTCACTTAACACTCATGTTTAGCTCTCACTAAAACTCTCTAAGACTGGCCCTTCGAGTTGCATTGGCCCTTGACCATTTATACTTAAAGCCTCAACACTTCTCTATGATGCTCGATGTTCAACCCTTGACCAGCTATACCCAAGGCTCTGAACTATGCATCAACCCTTAACCATTTATATCCAAGGTCTCAACACTTGCCTCAAGACTCATCGCACCAACCACTGACCATTTATACCCAAGGCCTCGATGCTCCTCTTTATCCAACATTGACATGTCAACTCCAAACCCTTTATACCTGAGAGCCTGATATTCATTTTACTTTTCTTAAAACAATATCAACCCTCGACCATTTATACCCAAGACTTGATATCTATCTCACTTCCTTTTATCACAATGCTATCACAGTGCTAGTCTTCAACCATTTATACTCGAGACCCTAACATTTTCCTTTATCACAAACTCACCAGAATTCATGAACCTTACACATAATACTTATAAGCTATGCTTTATGCCTAAAACTACAACACACACACAACATAAAACTCATGCTTATCACATAAACCCAAGATTACATTACAACATGCTCACATCATATAATCCAAGTGCAACATCACAATTCACAACATAAGAATCACGCTTATCACATAAACTCAAGATTACAACGTGCTCATATAATATAATCCAAGCGCAACATCACAACTATCTAGCATGCTCATTCAAAGACACAACAGATTGTAAAGTGTATATATTACATAGTTAAATCAAATAAGAAAATACATATCATGCTTTACACAATCAAACAAACTCAACAAGTAGAAACTATTTACTTATAACACTTCTAAAACAATTCAAAAAAGTTCCTAAACAAGGAAGACAAGACTTAGAGGTTGGGATTTCATGATGAAATCTTAATCAAAGTCTAAAGAGTGTTCAAGAGGAGATTACCAACTAATCTTACCCAAAGTCAACCTTAAACTTGTTCAAATAGCCTGAACCTAAAAGAAAAGAATCCTCTAATCTAAAGTACTTTAAACAAGTTCAAAAGCATATAAAAGGAGGGTTAAAATACCATGTGGTCCTTGTACTTTGGGTTTTATTTCATTTTGGTATATGTACTTTCAAGTACCCAATTTTAGTCCCTGTATTTTTAATAAAGCTTGAAATTGTTTCCTATAAGTTTGAAGAGAATTTCTATCAAAATTGATTAAATAATAATAATAATTTTCATATAAGAAAAGACACAATGTGAACCGACTTTCAAGATTTATAGACAGAAAGCTAGTAGAAACTAATTTTTTAAAAGAAAAACTAACAATAAACGAGTAGGGACCAATTTTATACTTTATTGATAGTACAAGGACTACATTTGGACAGTTGGAAGTACATAGGGACCAAAGTGGAACAAAGTCTTAAGTACAAGGACCATATCCGATTTTGATGACCTGCAACTTACTCAAAAAACAAACTATAATGGCAATATAGAAAATAACAGGAACCAACACTCCGATAGTGAGAGTTCTCAATATCGAAGGGGGTTATTTCATTAAGCCGAGTAGATAGAACAACGAGCCAAACAGTAACAGACTCCCAACAATTCGAGAGGTTGGTTCTCTCCCACAAGCCAACTTCACTCAAAACCAAAATCATACCCTCACTCGCTGACACCCCCTACAAAGATCCTCACTCCCATGCTCCTTACCGTACAGGCAAAACGTTCATTCCCTAGTGGTCCTCGATTCCCTATTTACAATTACCCTCTTACCCCTCCTTACATATTTCTTTATAATTGGGGGCCTTATAGACCACTATGGTATTTTAACGTAAAGGGAAATTACCACCTAAATCTTACTAAAAAGGACTTAACCCTAAATCTTACTAAAAAGGACTTAGTTTCCTTACTGTGGGCGTTCGAATGAGTTCAAACTTGTAGATTCAAACCTTTTGGGTTGTGGGTAAACCACTTGTTAAAGGAGTGGGTTATGACCGAAAGTGTTCGAAACTACAAATAGGGGTACCCAAGGGTTAGAGACTTATCCAAAACCCTTTAATTGAGTTTGAAAGGTCTACAAAACTTTACATCATTGAACTCACTGAAACAGACTTGGGTCCTTGCTGGAAAATTGATTGAATGAGTTTGAATTGGTTTAAAGTTACAAGGAGGAAGGTTCTACTGGTTGGAAACTTAATTACAACCCTTAAGAGAAGATTAGAAAGGGATTAAATCGCGTTGAAACTTACCAAAAGGGCATGAAATCGTGCTAGAAATCACGAATTCTTGTGTAGGTGTAGAAACCACAAGTCTGTTCACGAACCAGAGCATGGGTTCGCTGAAAACAAATCGATCATTGGAGCATTGTGAAGAAGACACTAGAGTGTGTACATAAGCCGGGATGGGTTGGTGTGGGTTGGTGGAGTTTTTTGGACCGTTGGTCATTCATTCAACTCAAAACTCTATCCATGAGACCCAACCCAACCCAATATTTTCGGGTTGGGTTGGGTCGGGTCGTCAGGTTATTTTTTTTTAATTTTTTAATTATTTACAATATTATTTTCTTGAATTAATAACTAAAATCACATAGAATTCAAATATCAAACTTTAAAATTTATAACATCCTAACATTTGTTAGAGGTTTAGAGGAAAAACATAAAAAACGGACAAATAATTCATTAAAAGTGTATATATAATTAAAATAAAGTAAAAAAAAAAATAGACTTTGGGTTGGGTTGGGTTGGGTCAACTTGAGCCTAAAAGCATAACCCGAGATCCGACCCGAATTTTTCGGTTATCCAAATTTCCAACCTAACCCAAACCGAAAAAAACTCTAACCCAACCAAACCTTTGAGTTGGGTAGTCCGGGTCTGCAATGTTGGAGATGAAGGGAAACACATTGTTGCTCACGAGGTTGTCAAAATCAGGATCGCTGGAGAAGAACACTACTCTGTTCGTGGTTCGTTGGAATTTCGACGAAGAAGCTACCTCTTGTGGAGGAGGGGGTGTCGCGAATTAGTTGAGGCTTTTGGTTTGTGTGGGCCTGGGGATTTGTCAGAGATGGGGTGTTGGCCAAAGAAGAAACCAATGAGAGGGGAGGGTGGGTGGTTGTGTGTTGAGGAAGAGGAAGGAGGGTTTGGGGGCTTAGAATTTGCTCTCCTCTCTTGTCTAACTTTCCTTTCCCTTTTCTTTTAATTCTCCAAATGAACCTAATAAATAAAAAGAGGGAAAATTCTAGAGCCTTCTAAAATATCAAATTTACTCTCTTTTCCAACAAACTAATCCGTTAAAATCTCAAAATTAGGGAGAATCTTTGGAGAAACACTTTGGGTTCCCTTCACTTAAATCTAAAATCCAAGAGAAAACTAAACTTCCAAATTATTGAATTTGAGGCTTAATAAAATAACTCCCATCCAATAACCCATAATTTTAATTATTTTAATTTCAGCCACTTAAGTCCAATTTTCTGAAAATAATCCAAAAAATCCAAAACAGTTGGACGAGATAAAGTACATAATATTTTCCAAAAGGTAATTACTCATACCTGAAAACGTAAAGCATTGCACATAGTATAGTTAAGACTGAGGTAACTAATAATAGTAAGAACCAAAATGATTATTTTTTTAATGCTTTGGAATTGAAGTAGAAAATTTTGAAGGTTCGAAGATGTAAATGGTTTTATTTTTGTTTTGTTTTTTTAGTTCATGGACTAAAATAAATAAACATTTTGATGGTTGAGGGACCAAAATAAAATAATCTTAGATGCCGTAGGGGCACCTTTTCATTTTCTTTCATTTTATAGGGTTTAAATGCTAATGCCTATTGTTTTTTGTGGTACAGTTTCACACTATCCGCTGGTCTCCATGAGTTCTGTAGGTATGATTTGTGAAGCATTGGAGCATAAATGGATCGTCGAACCTCCTTCACATTGAATACATCACAATTTAGTTGTATTTATATTTCATTAATTTTACTTTAGTTTTAGAAATGTTTAGATTTTTTGTTTTAAAAAACTATTCTACTATTGATAATGGCAATTAAATCTTAGGCATTGGCCATACTTCTAATTTTTGGTATATGTAAATAACATATTGCATTTTTTATTATATTTTTAAATGTCGCCGAAATTAGCCCAACTTAATGGTAATTAGCATATATATTTTTATATATATATATATTTTGAAGTTGAAAGTTCTAATTTTCATATTTCACATTTGTGTATGAAAAAAGGTTTACATTTGCTCATCCAAGTGAAGCATTTGAACTCATTCCCCCAAAGTGTTTTTACTTGTTTTCTGGGTTAATTGCCATTAGGTCACATTAGATTGTAGATGTAACAACTTCGTCAATGAATAAACAAATTTGAGGTGAACAATAAAGTAATTATTAGGTAGCTAATGATATTTTGATCGAATATATTATATATTAGAAATCGTGAAATTATTGACAAACTTATCATTTTTTTTAAGAGATTCAATTTTTATCTCTAAATTTGTCACGTATCAATTTTCATTCTAAACATTAAATTTCATCAAATAAATAAATGTAAAAATATTTATAGACTCCAATATTAATAATATCAAGTTTTGTATAAATTTAAGTTTGATTAATGTACGAATTACATGTTAAAGTAATTTTTTTAAAACTCATGATTTTTTTTTTTTATAAAAAGCTCTTGTCATTTTTCTTGGAATTTTTTATCAATTTTGTATCATATGTTTTGCAATCAAGTAATTATGGATTAATCAAACTGGTTGAAATGAGCTCTTGGTTGAAATGAGCTCTTTTGATGGGAAGAGAAAAGAAAAGAAAAGAAAAAGCTTGAAATGTGCTCTTTGTGAAGGGAAGAGAAAAGAAAAGGAAAGAAAAGAAAAAGCATAAAACCAAGGATGTGATTGAAAATGCTAAATGGCTTTTTTATTGTTTGTGCCACATTGGCAAACCTGTGAAGAATAGGGAATGGAATCACACTTTCTTGAAATGCGCACAGCGATTGGGTGATACTTACTATCACCTATGAGTAAGTCAACCAATTCAAAATTGGATCGTTGGTGGTCAAAGTCCCTATCTTGCAATATCTACCTTCGTTCTTGAAATTTTATTTTTGAAAACGGGATTACAGAAAATTTTAGAAAACAGAATAAAGCGTTTTGAAAGTAAATGTTACACACTAGCAAACAAAAAGGCAATAACGACTTGGTAGCATATAATCCAGATAGGAAGACTTGACTACTGGTCGTATCCCATTATATGAGTCATACTGGTAAAAATGTGCAAGGAAACTAATCTAACATACAATATGAACAAAACAAATGGAAAACATGGTACAAAAAAAGGGTTCAAATAGGCATGCGACCATGGACAACACGCCCCAGACAAGCATGACCATGACATCCTACCTCACTTAAATGGTTGACGTCCCTATCAACCGACTCTGCTAAAACTCCACAGTCTCACGAGCAAGTGTCTTCAAATCTCCAATGCAATTCCAACGGACCTTTGTGTCTTGACTTATCTTCCACACTTCAAGTAACTCATTCACGTCCTTGCTCTGATTGTCTTCTTCAGGCATCCTCGCAACGACTACCTCAAAGGCGTTCCTTACGGTGATGGGTGGACATACCTTCTCATCAAAGTGGTAATTTTTGCTTGGCCCACCCCTTCATGCACTTTGGTGCTTTTTAATACTTGCGAGCAACTTCTGGCTTTGGTCTCCATACCTTTGTTGGTGCTTTTTAATACTTGCGAGCAACTTCTGGCTTTGGTCTCCATACCTTTGAGTGATTACAAACTTGATAACTTTCTCTTGCAAGGTTGGTCAACCACTCAACACCTAATGTTACATCACTTGTGTCTTGACTCTCTTTGAGTTGGAGGGTTGACAACAAGTTCACTCCGCTCAATTTTTTGAGTTAGGTGTGGGCTACGATAGGATAAACCCATGTTGTGAAGGCTAAGGTAGTTTATTTTGCAACCAAACACCTTGAAATGTATAAATATACACAACCCTTTTACAGTAAGTGATAAGTATATTTATATCGTATCCACATAGACTAAATCACAAATTTTATCAAGTTGAAGTTACTTATAGTGAATAAAAAGGGTAACCAAACAAATAACAATTAAAGAGGTTCAAATGATGAAACTAATTAAGCTTACTAAAGTTGGCTAAAAAGAGTGAGTACTGGTGCATAAAACACAAGGTTTGTTAGAGGCTAACTATATATTGAAGGATAGGCTCGGATTAGTGGTTCTTTATGCAATCTAAGATATTTTGTTGATGCTATATTCAAGCCTTTGATGCTACAACAATCTTTCATGAGATTCTTCCTAGAACTTCCAAAAATGACAACAATTGAATTCCCATTCAACCACTCAACTAAGCTCATTGCTATTGTATAAGGTAGATGACTATTCCTAACCTACCAATTTCACTGCAACACTTGTAACCAGACCTAAAGTGGAAATTAGTAATCGATTTTTTTTTTCCAAAAGCAAGGAAAACGTTGAGGAATAAAGTTGGTTAAACTTAGTTCCACATCAAACAATAAGTTCAACTAAAATCCAACAACAATTAGAGCAGACAAAAGCTTTAGCCCAAACCCAAACTACATGAGTTTTCCTAACCCTTGCCTAAATAAATTTAGTTCATAACTATTACAACAAGAAGCAAGAAAACTATCTTATAACACATTACAACACTACAAAAAATGAGAAATATGAAGAATAGATGTGAAAGTAAGAGAAAATGTGAGAAGCATATATTAGAAAGCTAGAACAAGTATCCCTCCTTGCTTTTTGCTTGAATATTCCTCCCATTTCAGCTTTCTCTTCTCCTTTTCGAACAAGACAACACTAGCTTCTTCTCTTCTAAATATTCTCTCCAAGTTTACCAACTTGTCTAACAACCAATGAGATGCTTATAAAGCTCTCCCAAATCAAAAGGCTTATCACAACACTAAAGAGATATTCCAAATATTATAGAAATGAAGTTCAAAAGAACATGTCTTTGTTGTAAATAAAAATGGAAAAACTAAATCGCAGTACATGACTAAAATCGAAGAATTCACATGAAAGAAAGTAAGAGAAAAAATAACAACTAGAAATGAAAATGTAAGAACAACACGACTCGTATATCGTTGTTTCAATTGATCCAAATATACCTTCAAAGACACTTGGATCCTTACCTCCTCTAATTCTCGTTGAAGAGGGATCAAACTCGAGAATTTACATAGCAAAAAATGAAGAACAAACGGTTGGAAAAATGGTAGGAAAAGAGTTCTATTTGGGAAGAAAACTCATTCCTCTTTGCCTTTATTTCTCTCTCTTTTTTTTTTTTATAAGTGTTGGAGGCTAGGGTTTTTATACATGCTCTTCCACAACCTTAGGTTGAATCTGAGGACGGAAATCAAGTTGAATAATCTCCAAAAATCATGCAAAATCTCCCTAAATATCGATAATTCCGTTATTCCTACCACTTCCAAAAATATTTAGAAAATGTAATTGCTGTTGAGGTGTTTGCCCTAATCTCGTGTAGTTTGTAATTTAGTTGTTATAAATGAATACAAGTTGTTAATTTTTCAAACTTTGTATCTCGCATTTTATAAAACTTAATGCAATAAACAAAGCTCCAAGATCATATTATAGTACTTGAACGGTGTATAGTTGACACACAGGAAGGATCACGTTCGAGTTAATGACCCGAACGGTCTACAATATATGGATAGGGTTGGAAACCTCATCCTGGTTACACTTTGGATGCGACCCGCTTTGTATTAGATACAAACGAGGTGATCCAACTCGTTCATGTGGTTGACATGCGAGTGGAGGCATCCTGAGCAATGAGATTGTACAAGACCAGACAGTGAATTATTAGACCTCACGATGTAACAATCGCTAATGCGAGGGACTAATAACTTCGTAGATGACCATTAGTGACTCGTTCTTAATTCTGAGCGTGTCACGGACTCCTGTCTGTGGGGGTTTGTCCTTTGACTAGTACGGGTGAGGGTGGTCTGGATACACCCAATATGCCTGCATTCTTGGGGACAGGATCTCGTGGGGAGCTGAGAACTTGACTACGCAAGAAGGAATTCACTCGTCCCGACCTAGGGAAACCAGAGAGGTTGTTCTCTTAAAGTGTTGTCTCCAGGGCTTGAACAACGGACGCTCACCCTCTCACTGGCCCGAGAGGGACATTGTTTATAGTTGGACCATACAATAAAATTGTTCATTAGAGGAGCAGTGGGACTTAAGGAACAAGAAGTAGATATAGGGGTAAAACGAAAATTTGACCTAGTAGTGGCTACGACCAACCGGTGAAGGGATGACTAACGGGGATTGGTTATATCGATGGACACAACTTGTCCTACAGTGGTGGGAGTTCAGCTACGAGCTTTAGTGGAGAGTTACCGTAGCTAATTAATAGTGATTAACCAAATCAAAGAGTTTGATCGGTTAATCTCACATCATTGGAGCTCATCAGGTGTAGGTCCATTAGGTCCCTCGGTTGGCTCAATTAGACAAATTGAGGGTTTATAGTTTGGAGTGGATTTGAAGTGTTCAAATTCATTAATTGGGAAGTTATGTCAATTATATGTGATATAGTTGACATAATATATAGTTTGATGTGAATTAGATTCATAATAAACTATAGAATAACCTAATTGACTAGTTAGTGCTAAATTGAAGAAATTGAATTAAGAGAAATTAAATTGAATGTGATTCAATTTATTATTCCACAATTATGCAAATAGGATTTGTATAATAAGGTATGAGATACCTTACATTATGTGATATGTAAATATGATTTGCATATCATATGGTTGTGGTAAAATGGTGAATTGTTGGAGATTTTAACTCCACCACACACCATTATAAATAGGTGCTTTGTGAAGCACTTAGAAAACTAAGGATTCACTTTTTGGAATTCCATCAAAGAGATAGACCAAATTCTCTCTAGCTTCTCTCAATTCCCAAGAATCCTTTCTCCATCCCAAATTCCAAAGGGAGTTCTTCAACTCTCCCTTAACCTCCTGGGAACAATCGAGAAGAGCTTCTGGAAGTGTGTTTGCTCGTGAGGTTCGTTGGATCGAGAGAGACCAAGAAGGAACTGTAAGAAGTTGTCTACAAGGGGTTAGTAAAATGTTTACTTTCTGTATTCCTTCTCAAATCAACATGTTTAACTTAGATTTTATAAGATAAATTATGTTTTTAAGAAATTACACACACAACGAATCAACGACGTTTCACAACGTCTTTCACTGCGGGAAATCGATTCCCTTAAGTTGGTATCAGAGATAGGTTGCTCTTCGTTGTGTATTATGTAATTCTTAAAATTAAGGCGTGTAGCATTAATTTCATGAGATGAATGTTAATGGTTTGCAAAATGTATGTTTTCGGTTTTGACACTTAGACTAGATTTACATTTTTCATTGATGAGATTGATGTAAGTGTTGGGATGTATGTACTTATCTCGTGTAGTTTGTAATATTCCAAGTTGTAAATGAATAAGAGTTATTTATTTCAACATTGTGTAATAAATAAGAGTTATTTATTTAAACTTTGTGTCTCGCATTTTTCATAAACTTAATCCAATAAACTAAGCTCCAGGGTCATTGCATTATGAGAGAAGTAAGAACTTGAACGATGTGTAGTGGACACACAAGGAGGATCACGTTCGAGTTAATGACCCGAACGGTCTACAGTATATGGATAGGGTTGGAGATCTAATTCTGGATACACTGTGGATGTGGCCTGCTTTGTATTAGATACAAACGAGGTGATCTGACTCGTTGATGTGGTTGACATTCGAGTGGGGGCATCATGTGCAATGAGATTGTACAAGACTGGACCGTGAATTATTAGACTTCATCGATGTAACACCGCTAATGATGTGTAGGCTAATAATTTCGTACATGACCATTAGTGACTTGACCTTAATCCACGAGCGTGTTACGGACTCCTCATCTCGAAGTCCGTCCCTTTGACTAGTACTGCGGGTGAGGGTGGCCACCGTTGCTCGCCCAATATGCCTATCTTCTCTCGGGCGGTGGACAACGTGGGAGTCGGGAACTTGACTACGCAAGAAGGAATTCACTCGTTCCCGACTTAGGGAAACTAGAGAGGTTGTTCTCTTAAGTGGTGTCTCCAATGCTTGAACAACGGGGCCCCACTCTCTCATTGTCCTGAGAGGGTTGTTGTTTATGGTTGGACCATGCAACATAGTTGTTCATTAGAGGAGCAGTGGGACTTAAGGAGCAAGAGGTAGACACAGGGGTAAAAGGTAATTTGACCCAACAGTATCTACGAACAACCTGTGAAGGGTCGACTCATGGGTATTGGTTATATCGATGGACACAATTTGTCATACAGTGATGAGAGTGCAACTACGGGCTTTAGTGGAGTGTTACCGTAGCTAATGAATGTTGAATAACCGAGTCAAAGAGTTTGACAGTTAGTCTCGGATCATTGGAGCTCACATATGTAGGTCCATTAGGTCCTCGATTGGCTCAAATTGGACAAATTGAGGGTTTTCAGGTTTAATGTGTGAATTTGAAGTGTTCAAATTCATTATTTGGGTATTTATGTCATTTATATGGGATATAGATGATATAATATATAGTTTGATGTGAATGAGATTTATAATAAACTATAGGATAGCCTAATTGATTAATTAGTGCTAATTGAAGAAATTGAATTGAGAGAAATTAAATTGAATGTGATTCAATTTATAATTCCACACTTATACAAATGAGATTTGTATAATAAGGTATGAGTTACCTTATATTATATAATATGCAAATATGATTTGTATATTATATAGTTGTGGTAAAATGGTGATTTGGTGGAGATGTTAACTCCACATCTCACTATTATTTAAAGGCTTTGCAAGAACCATTTGCTAAAGCTCTTGCCATTTTTTAGATTTCCATCCAAAGAGAGCAAAGCGATTCTCTCTCAAATCCTCTCTCAATTCTCCAAAATTCTCTCCTCACCCAAAACCAAAGAGAGTCCCACTCACTCTCCCTCAACCTCCCGATAACAACTGAGAAGACCCTGTGGAAGTGTCTTGCTATTCGGATCGAGGTTCGTGTTCGAGGAGTTCGTTCGTTCGAGAGAGATCTTGACCGGAGGAGAAAAGCGTTGAATAAGGGTTCTTCAACAAGTAAGTAGCATTATTCTTACTGCTTTTCTTCTCTTTTATGCATGTTTAGCCTAGGATCTATGAGATAGATTCAATTTTAAGATAGAAATTACACAACGGATCAACGACGTTTCACAACGTCTTCCGCTGCGGGAATTCAAAATCCCTTCAATTGGTATCAGAGCTAATCGTTGCTCTTCGTTGTCTATTCTGTGAATTCTTAAAACTAGGTGGGTAACATTAATTTTCATGAGATGAATGTTAATGGTTTGCATTTTTGGATGTTTTTGGTTTTGGGACTTTTTTTTTAGATTTACATTAAAGTTGATGAGATCAATGTAAGAGCCCGTTGTTTTGCGCATTTTTTAGTGTAAATCGAGTCTGTAAGTCCGTGTCGTTCGTGGAAAGAGTTATCGTGAAGAAAACGGAGCAAAAATGGACGATTTCGGTGAAAAACAGCAAAAGTTGTTTGCTGGAAGTTCATCAGCGTCGCGACGCCATCCTTGCTGCTGGAGAGTGATGAGTGCAGCGTTGCAACGCCACAACGTTGAGAACACCAGGCAAGACACTATACATTACATCGTTGCAATGCAAGCAACAACGTTGCAATGCTGGCGTAGTGGTGCATGGAGCGCGGGAAATGCAGAAATGGGAGTTACGCAATTGTTTTATTTTATTTATTTATTTATTGGTTTATTTATTTGTAATGATTTTATAAATTTATTTTATTTAATTATTTTAATTAACATTAATAAATTGTTATATTAATGTTAATTAATTTTTTTTTCCTAGGGTGCCAAAAACCGGTCTAATAATGCTATTTAATTATTGTATGCATGAGATGTATGATTTAATTATTCTATGTGCATAATGTATGTCATATAGATTTAAAATCTCACCTTAGGTTAAACATTTCATGCATCATATTTATATTATAAGAGTTATAATATATAGTATGCATGATAGGATTATATTATAAGAGTTATAATATAATGTTTACATGATTTAATTTATTTAATATAAGTGTTATATTTTTAAATTATAAGCATGCTCATGCATTTAATTCATGTGATGAATGTAATGTTATAGTATAGTATTATTCATGTGATGAATGATCAAGCACTATAACATAGAAATGCATGTAACCTAAGTTAATTATTAGTTTTAAATGGTTTAGAACTTGAATAATTAGACTTAGGTTTTCTATTTCTAATTAGATTAGAAATTAGGAAATCAAATATGACCTTTGAATGGAGACTGATTAGTAACTCTGTCGAAAGAAGGTTTTGTCTAAGGCTGTGTATTTAAGTTGACGCTTGCGGAACACCCCTACCTAGAAACCGACCTCGGTCCGGAGATTCTTAGGTTATATTCTCATGAGTGTCGTTAATTAATTTACTCACATAGACCTAAGTTAATAATGTGATTATAGACTTAGGCTAACCCAATATAAGAGTTATATTGGTAGACTTAGGTAAATTTTAGCCGGTTTATCTAGGTCAATCCCGATTATTTTAAAGTGCTGAGTGGGAGGAAATAAAGTGTATGAGATACATTTAATTTTTCATCCACAAATCTCTGTTAAGTTCGCACCGTGAGATTCATGCTCGGCCTCGTGTCGCAAATGGGAGCGTCCCCCTACAGATGACATTTGTATGGGTCAATATCAACGTGAATGGAGAGAGTACTTATAGTGAGTGGGAGTGAGACCGTGAAAATGGGACCCACGGTCTCTTCTTTCGATTCACACCGTGAGACGCCTATGATCCGCCTGCTAGTTTGGCCTGGACCAGACAATCCCTACGGAGGGACTTGATCATGGGAGTCGGAACACCGTGAATTCCCGAAAGAGATACGATTTCTTTGTTGGTTTTCTTTCTTAGTCCTCCCTACGACGGCTATTGTTTGGACGGATACTTGGAAATTTAAAGATTGAGGGTGACACTCACATGATTCATTAAGAGTTAATGGATTCAGATCGAAAAATGGTAACTGGATGCCTAATGGAATAAAAGTTCTTCTAGTATTAGGGTCTGGTCGAGAAAGTCTCGTCCTAGAGGAGGAGTGGGTTTGTCTACCCTACGGTGGCGTTCATTATAAACCTTCCAGGTATCATTACAAATTTTGAATGACCTAGGGATCATAAGATAAAAATTTGCTAAAACCCGATTGGATTTTCAAAAATTTTTGCGAGACTAATACAAAGTTTTTCATTTTATTCAGCAACAAAATGTCAAACGCTTTTAACGTTCCTTTAGCTTCCGTTAAGTTAGTCGGCGATAGTATTTCGTGAAAAAACAATATAGACACGATTTTGGTAAATAACGACCAAGAGTTCGCACTCACTGAGGAGGGTCCTCAGGTGCTCAGTTCAACAGTTCTATTCAACGATCTACAAACCTTCCAGTCCTTGGTGCAAACTAGGGGACAGGAAGCTGAGGCAAGTGTTGCCTTAAGACCTTTTCACAGGGGTATGACCTCTGGGACAAAGTTTGTAGATTCTTCAGGCCCGAAATGGAAGAAAAACAAGTTGAAAGAGGATAGGGTTGACCGCGCTGCCGTTCTAAAAGGCGAAGAGATCAAGGAAGTTGCCAGAAGGTGTTTCTACTGCAACGGGGACGAACACCTGAAAAAGAGTTGTCCCAAGTTCCTTGATGAAAAGAAGATGACGGGTAAATGTGATTTACTTGTCACAGAAACTTGTTTAGTGGAGAGTAATGACTCTATCAGGATATTGAATTCAGGCGCCACTAACCATGTTTGCTCTTCTTTTCAAGAATTAAGTTCCTAGCAGCGGCTGCAAGAGGGTGACATAATACTCAGGGTTGGATCCAGAGAAGTTGTCTCGGCTATAGCAATAGGCACGGTGAAGCTGTTTTTTGGTGGGAAGTACTTATTATTGGATAATATGTACATAGTTCTTGGGTTTACGAGAAACCTAGTTTCTATTTCATGCCTATTAGAACAAAATATTTTCGTTTCTTTCAAAAGCAATAAACCATTTATTTCTCGAAATGGAAATTTGATTTGTTCTACTTTGCTTGAGAGTAATTTATATGTTTTGAACCCTAATTCGGTCAAAAGTGTTTTGAACACCAAATTGTTTAAAACAGCTGAAACGCGAACTAAGAGATTAAAAGTTTCTCCAAAAGAAAGTGCCCATCTTTGGCATCTTCGGTTAGGCCACATTAATCTTAATAGGATTGAGAGACTAGTGAAGAGTGGACTTCTAAGCGAGTTGAAAGAAAACTCTTTACGGGTATGTGAGTCATGCCTTGAAGGCAAAATGACCAAACGCCCTTTTAGTGGAAAATGATATAGAGCCAAAGAGCCCCTTGAGCTTATACATTCTGACCTTTGTGGTCTGATGAATGTTAAAGCACGAGGAGGTTACGAATACTTCGTATCTTTCATAGATGACTATTCAAGGTATGGGTACATTTACCTAATGCATAGGAAGTCTGAAACACTTGAAAAGTTCAAGGAGTTCAAGACTGAGGTTGAGAACCTGTTAGGTAAAACGATAAAAACACTTCGATCGGATCGAGGTGGGGAGTATATGGACACTGAATTCCATGACTATATGATAGAACATGGAATTACGTCCCAACTCTCAGCACCTGATATTCCACAGCAGAATGGTGTATCGGAGAGGAGAAATAGAACCCTGTTGGACATGGTTCGGTCGATGATGAGCTATGCTCGTCTCCCTCATTCTTTTTGGGGTTATGTAGTGGAGACTGCAGTGTACATTTTGAACACAGTTCTGTCGAAAAGTGTTTGTGAAACACCTTTCGAACTCTGGCATGGCCGTAAAACCAGTTTACGTCATTTCAAAATTTGGGGATGTCCGACCCATGTGTTGGTGTCAAACCCGAAGAAGTTGGAACCCCGTTCAAAGTTGTGCCTCTTTGTAGGTTGCCCAAAAGAGACTAGAGGTGGTTTCTTTTACGATCCTAAGGATAATAGGGTGCTTGTGTCGACAAACGCCACATTTCTTGAGGAAGACTACATCAGGGATCACTTACCAAGGAGTAAGATTGTGTTAAATGAAATGGACAGTACATCAGCAAGAGTTGCTGATGGTGCTAGTACGTCAACAAGTGTTGTTGATCCTAGCTCGTCTAGTCAAGTTCGTTCCCAAGAGTTGGGAATGCCTCGACGTAGTGAGAGGTCTGTGAGACAACCTGAACGTTACATGAGTTTAGCTGAAACCCAAGTCGTCACCCCTGATGATGACTATGAGGATCCATTGACCTATGATCATGCAATGGCAGACATTGACAAAGACAAATGGATTAAAGCTATGGACCAGGAAATGGAGTCGATGTACTTCAATTCCGTTTGGGAGCTTGTGGACCAACCGGATGGGGTTAAACCTATTGGTTGCAAGTGGATTTACAAGCGTAAACGTGGCGTAGATGGGAAGGTGCAAACCTTCAAAGCTCGACTAGTGGCAAAGGGTTTTACCCAGGTGGAAGAGGTTGACTATGAGGAAACCTTTTCACCTGTTGCCATGGTAAAGTCGATTAGAATCCTTCTAGCCATTGCCGCATATTATGACTATCAGGTATGGCAGATGGATGTCAAGACTACCTTTCTGAATGGCAACCTTGACGAGACCATACACATGGACCAACCCAAGGGGTTCATTGCCCAAGGCCAAGAGTAAAATGTTTGCCGGCTTAAAATGTCTATTTATGGACAGAAACAAGCCTCGAGGTCTTGGAATATAAGGTTTGATGAAGCGATCAAATCTTATGGCTTTGATCAAAATGTTGACGAGCCTTGTGTCTACAAGTAAATCGTTAACAGTACTGTCACGTTTCTTATATTGTATGTGGATGATATCCTTCTCATTGGGAATGAGGTAGGATTTCTTACTGACATTAAGGAATGGTTGGCTTTGCAATTTCAAATGAAAGATTTGGGAGAGGCACAGTATGTTCTAGGTATCCAGATTGTCTGGAATTGGATGAACAGAATGCTAGACATGTCTCAAGCGTCTTATATTGACAAGATGTTGTCTAGATATAAGATACAGAACTCCAAGAAGGGCTTGCTGCCTTTCAGGAATGAGGTTCACCTGTCTAAGGATCAATGTCCTAAGACGCCTCAAGAGGTTGAGGATATGAGACGAATCCCCTGTAGGGAGCCTGATGTATGCCATGCTGTGTAATTGGCCCGACATCTGTTATGCAGTTGGGATTGTCAGTAGGTATCAATCCAATCCAGGATTAGATCACGGGACAACCATAAAGGCAATCCTCAAGTATCTTAGGAGAACGAGGAACTACAGCCTTGTGTATGAGAGTGGGGATTTGATCCTTACGGGATACACAGATTCTGACTTTCAGACCGATAAGAATTCTAGGAAATCCACTTCGAGGTCAACCTTCATTCTTAATGGAGGAGCTGTAGTGTGGTGAAGCATCAAGCAAGGATGCATCGCTGATTCCACGATGGAAGCCGAGTATGTTGCGGCTTGTGAAGCTGCGAAGGAAGCTGTTTGGCTCTGAAAGTTCATGACGGATTTGGAAGTTGTTCCAAATATGAACTTGCCAATCACGCTATTCTGTGACAACAGTGGTGCAGTAGCCAACTCGAGAGAACCTCAGAGTCATAAAAGGGGCAAGCACATAGAGCGTAAGTATCACTTGATACGAAAGATTGTGCACTGTGGAGACGTGACAGTCACGCAGATAGTTTCGGAGCACAACGTTGCTGATCCATTTACAAAGGCCCTCACGGCTAAGGTGTTTGAGCGTCACCTAGAGAGTCTAGGTCTTCGAGTGCTTCCTAACTAGGGCAAGTGGGAGTATTGTAAAGGGTATTCAATGCCCTAGTTTATTGTATTACTTTTATTGTATTACTTTACTGTACATTTAAAAAATGTATCATGTACTCCACTTGCTTAGTCCAAGTGGGAGTTTGTTGGGATGTATGTCCTCATCTCGTGTAGTTTGTAATATTTTAAGTTGTAAATGAATAAGAGTTATTTATTTCAACATTGTGTAATAAATAAGTGTTATTTATTTAAACTTTGTGCCTCACATTTTTCATAAACTTAATCCAATAAACTAAGCTCCAGGGTCATTGAATTATCAGAGAAGTAAGAACTTGAACGGTGTGTAGTGGACACACAGGGAGGATCACGTTCGAGTTAATGACTCGAATGGTCTATAGTATATGGATAGGGTTGGAGACCTAATCCTGGATACACTGTGGATGCGACCTACTTTGTATTAGATACAAACGAGGTGATCTGACTCGTTGATGTGGTTGACATGCGAGTGGGGGCATCCCATGCAATGAGATTGTACAAGACTAGACCGTAAATTATTAGTCTTACTGATGTAACATCGTTAACAGTATATGGCTAATAATTTCGTAGATGATCATTAGTGACTCGACCTTAATCCTGAGCGTGTTACGGACTCCTGTCTGCGGGGGTCTGTCCTTTGACTAGTACGGGTGAGGGTGGCCACTGTTGCTCGCCCAATATGCCTATCTTCTCAGGGGTAGGTCCACGTGTGGAGCTGGAAACTTGAGTACGCAAGAAGGAATTCACTCGTTCCCGATTTAGGAAAACTAGAGAGGTTGTTCCCTTAAGTGCTGTCTCCAGGGCTTGAAAAACGGGGCCCCACTCTCTCATTGGCCTGAGAGGGTTGTTGTTCATGGTTGGACCATGCAACATCGTTGTTCATTAGAGGAGCAGGAACTTAAGGAACAAGAGGTAGACATAGGGGTAAAACGATAATTTGACCCAGCAGTGTCTACGAACAAGCTGAGAAGGGTCGACTCATGGTTATTGGTTATATTGATGGACACAACTTGTCCTACAGTGATGAGAGTGTAACTACAGGCTTTAATGGAGTGTTACCATAGCTAATGAATGTTGAATAACCGGGTCAAAGAGTTTGATAGGTCAGTCTCGGATCATTGGAGCTCGTCATGTGTAGGTTTATTAGGTCCCTCGGTTGGCTCAAATTGGACAAATTGAGGGTTTACAGTTTGGTGTGAATTTGAAGTGTTCAAATTCATTATTTGGGTATTTATGTAATTTATATGAGATATAGATGACATAATATATAGTTTGATGTGAATGAGATTCATAATAAACTATAGGATAGCCTCATTTATTAATTAGTGCTAATTGGAGAAATTGAATTGAGAGAAATTAAATTGAATGTGATTCAATTTATAATTCCACACTTATACAAATGAGATTTGTATAATAAGGTATGAGATACCTCATATTATATAATATGCAAATATGATTTGTATATTATATAGTTGTGGTAAAATGGTGATTTGGTGGAGATGTTAACTCCACATCTCACCATTATTTAAAGGCTTTGCAAGAAGCCTTTGGTGGAGCTCTTGACATTTTTTGGTTTTCCATCCAAAGAGAGAAAAACGATTCTTTCTCAAATCCTCTCTCAATTCTCCAAAATTCTCTCCTCACCCAAAATCAAAGGGAGTCCCACTCAGTCTCTCTCAACCTCCCAGGAACAACCGAGAAGACCCTGTGGAAGTGTCTTGCTGTTCGGATCGAGGTTCGTGTTTGAGGAGTTCGTCCGTTCGAGAGAGATCGTGATCGGAGGAGAATAGTGCTGAAGAAGGATTCTTCAACAAGTAAGTAGCATTATTCTTATTGTTTTTCTTCTCTTTTATGCATGTTTAGCCTAGGATATATGAGATAGATTCAATTTTAAGATAGGAATTACACAATGGATCAACGACGTTTCACAACGTCTTCCGCTGCGGGAATTCAAAATCCTTTCAGTAAGGGCTCGTTGTTTTGGGCATTATTGTATGTAAGTCGAGTCTGTAAGTCTAGGTCATTCGTGGCATTAGTTTCTGTGAAGAAACGGAGCGAAAACGAGCAAAAAATTAAAATGGAGCTGTTGGACAGAGGACAGTGTTGCGACGCTGTTCATTGGCATCATAACGTCGTCCTTGCAGATAGAGAGCTTTCAACAGGCGGGTTTTGCAACGCCGAAGGGCGTGGAGGCGCGCGTTGCACGCTTAGCGTTGCGACGCCAGTAGCGGCGTTGCAATGCTGCGTGCATAGCGCGCGCTAGCAGACGTGCATCAAGCGCAGCGTTGCAACGCTGCTTCGATAGTGGGTAGTTCTAGCATGTTTTCCGCGGGAAGTGGACGAGAAAGAGGCTTGGTGGAGCGTTTATGAGGCCATTTTCTCCGAAATTTAATTTATTTATTTTGTAAATTAAGTTTTAGTAATTTAATTTAATTAATGTTAATATAAGTGTTATATTAATGTTAATTAATTAAATTAATGTCCATAGGATGCCAAAATCGGTCCATTTTTGCTATTTAATTATGCAAGGGTTGTATGATTTAATTATATGCATAATGTATGTCATATAGTTTTAAAATCCCACCTTAGGTTAAGCATTTCATGTATCATGTTTATATTATAAATGTTATAATATATAGTATGCATGATAGAGTTTTATTATAAGAGTTATAATAAAATACATGTTTTAATTTAGTTAATATAAGAGTTATATTACTTAGATTAAAAGCATTGACATGCATTTATACATGTGATGTATGCATGTTATAGTTTAATAATTCATGTGATGAATGATCAAGTACAATAACATAGAAATGCATGTAACCTAAGTTAATTATTAGTTTTAAATGGTTTAGAACTTGAATAATTAGACATAGGTTTTCTATTTCTAATAAGATTAAAATTAGGAAATCAAAATATAACTAATGGATGGTGACTAATTAGTAATCCTGTCTAAGGAAGGTTCTGTCTAAGGCTAGGGTATTTAAGCTATGTTTTGCGGAACACCACTACCTGGGAACCGACCTGGGAGTGACTTTGGTCTGGAGATCCATAGATTATATTACGCGTGAGTGTCGTTAATTAATCGTTAATTAAATATACTCACATAGACCTAAGTTAATAATATGATTATAGACTTAGGCTAATCCACTAGAAGAGTTATATTGGTAGACTTAGGTAAATATTAGCCGATTTATCTAGGTCAACCCCGTTAATATAAAGTATTGAGTGGGAGAAAATTAAGTGTATAAGATACATTTAAGTTTCCATCCACAAATCTCCGTGAAGTTCACACCGTGAAATCTATACTCGGCCTCGTGGCACAAATGGGAGCGTCCCCCTACGGGTGGCATTTGTATGGGTCAAAATTCAAGGTGAATGGAAAGAGTACTTATAGTGAGTGGGAGCGGGACCTGTGAAAATGGGACCCACAGTCTCTTCTTTCGATTCGCACCGTGAGACGGCCATGATCTGCCTGCTAGTTTGGCCTGGCCCAGACAATCCCTACGAAGTGCTTTGATCATGAGAATCGGAACACCATGAATTCCCAAAAGGGATACAATTTTCTTGTTGGTTAGCCTTCATAGTCCTCCCTACGACGACTATTGGTTGGACGATACTTAGAAATTTAAAGATTGAGGGTGACACTCATGGGATTCATTAAGAGTTAATGGATTCAGACCAAATAATGGTAACTAGATGACTAATAGAATAAGAGTTATTATGGAATTAGGGTATGCTCGAGAAAGTCTCGTCCCAGAGGAGGAGTGATTCTGTCTACCCTACGGTGGTGGTCATTCTAAACCTTTGGGGTATCATTGCAATTTTACATGACCTGGAAATCATAGGATAAAATTTGCTAAAACATGATTGGACTTTTGAAAAAGTTTTTTGCGAGAACTTATACAAAGTTTTTATTCGCTTTTCAGCAAAATGTCGAGTTCAATCATAGCCCTTTTAGCTTTAGATAAACTCGTTGGTGGAAATTACCAATCGTGGGAAAATAATATAAACACAATATTAGTAACAAACGACCTTAAGTTCACGCTCACTGAGGAGTGTCCTCAGGTGCCGAGCTCGACCGCATCACGAAGTTTTCGTGATGTGTACGATAGGTGGATCCAGGCCAATGAAAAGGCCAAGGTATACATTATAGCCAACTTATCTGAAGTTTTGGCTAAGAAACATGAGTTCATGGTCACCGCCAACGAGATCATGGAATCGTTGCAAAACATGTTTGGACAACAGTCCTTCCAGGTTAGGCACAATTCACTCAAACATATATTCAACGTGAAGGTAATCGAAGTCCCCGCAGCGGAAGTGATTGCGAATCACGCGCTCTTGATTTAGTTACAACGATTAATTCAAGAACATAAAACATAGATTAAGCATATATAATAGAATGGACAACAAGATAATTACCTTTGAAGAGCCTTTCTTCAAGTGCTCCACTCTCCCACGGTCACGATCTCAGCAACAGGAACTCCGACGTACGTAGACACGACCACCGAATCTTCTCCATTGATCACCCAAATCTTTCATTTGGAACTGCGTAGCTAGCCATTCCTTGATGTCAGTAAGATAACCTACATCATTCCCAATGAGTAGGATATCATCCACATAGAGAATTAGGAATGCGAGAGAACTATTGATGATTTTCTTGTAGACACAAGGTTCATCATCATTCTGGTAAAAAACATAAGATCTGATTGCCTCATCAAATCTTATATTCTAGGACTTAGAGACTTGTTTCAGTCCATAAATTGACCTTTTAAGCCTGCAAACCTTTTGCTCTTGTCCTGGTTCAATGAACCCTTTGGGTTGGTCCATGTAGATGTTTTCCTCAAGATTGCCATTCAAAAAGGCTATCTTGACATCCATTTGCCATAACTCATAGTCATAATATGCGGTAATGGCAAGAAGGATACAGATAGAATAAACCACCTCTTGTTTCTTTTGGGTATCCTACGAATAGGCATACTTTTGAACGTGAATCCAACTTCTTTGGATTTTTCACAAGCACATGTGCTGGACAACCCCATATTCTGAAGTGACATAAACTACCTTTACGTCATCTCCAGAGTTCAAAAGGCGTTGCAACGCTGTCGCTTCTAGCGTCGACCCAGCGTTCCTAACGCCAGCGGCGTTGCAACGCTACGCCTAGCATTGCAACGCTGTCATGTAGCGCGTCTTGCTCCCGCTGGCACAACGTTGAGAAACCAATGAACAACGTCTCAACGCCGTCGCCTGTACAACAAACTCCTTTGCTGTTTTTGCTTCAAAATTCACCCGTTTTCACTCCGATTTCTTCACAACAACTCTTGTTACTAAAGGCTCGGACTTTACAGACTTGATTTACAACAAAATGCCCAAAAACAACGGGCCCTTACAATGATCTCATCAACATAAAATTGTAAATCTAAAATGTCAAAACCGAAAACATCCAAATTCACAAACCAGCATTCATCTCATGAATTTAAGGTAAATTACCCACCTATTTTAGCAAAAAACAGTGCATAATGAAGAACCATCGAAATGGCTCTGATACCAATTGAAGGGAATGAGAATCCCCGCGCAGCGGAAGACGATCGAATCGTCATGGTATCATTACGCTACTTGAATTTTGTCAAAATGATCTAACGCTTAGATCTTAGTTAAACATGCAAAAGATGAAGAATTTACAGCGAGAAGAATGTACTTACTTGTTGTAGACAATTCTTCAAAATTCTTCCTTGATCACGAACACTTCGTGCTTCTCGATCTCAACGAACGCTTCCCTCGAACAAAATTCGAACACCACCAAAAGCCTTCTCCGTTGTTCTTCCTTTGGAAGAAGGAGAGTTGTGGGACTCTTTGGTTTTGGAAAGGGAGGAGATTTGAGAGAAAAATGTTGAGAGAAACTCTTCCTTTTGGGTGAGAATCCAAAAAATGAGAGTGTTGCTTACCATCCTTCTTGCAAGAAGGGTTTAAATAGTGGGAATGATGGAGTTAAATCTCCACATTATTACCACTTTACCACAACCATAGGTTATGCAAATCTCATTTGCATAACCACATAATATAAGATATCCATATCTCATATTGCAAATCTCATTTGCAATAATTGTTGATTAATTAAATTGAATCACATCCAATTTAATTTCTCTCAATTAATTTCTCCAATTAGTCCTAATTCAACAATTAGGCTAACCTATAGTTTATTATGAATCTCATTCACATTAAACTATATATTATATCATTCATATCTCATATAAATGACATAAATGCCGTTAAAGTGAAAATGAACACTTCAATTTCATACAAAAACATTAACCCTTCTTTTAACCTGATTGAGCCAATGAGGACCTAATGGACCTCGGTGGGATTTTGCTCCATGATCCGAGATTAACTCACAAACTCTTTGACCCTGTTAATCAACATTTATTAGCTACTGTAACACTCTACTATAGCCCGTGAGCTGCACTCCCGCCGCGCACGAGAATATTATGTGTCCACTGATATAACCAATAACCGTGAGTCGACCCTTCACAGGTTGTTCATAGACACGGTTGGGTCAAATTACCGTTTTACCCCTGTGTCTACCTCTTGTTCCTTAAGTCCCCACTGCTCCTCTAATGAACAACATATTGTGATGGTCCAACCATACACAACACATTTTTCGGGCCAGTGAGAAGGTGGGCGCCCGTTGTCCAAGCCCTGGAGACAGCACTTAGGGGAACAACCCCTTAGTTTCCCTAAAGGCGGGAACGAGTGAATTGCATCTCGCGTAGTTAAGTTCCCACCTACCTACTTGGTCCTGTCCCTGAGAAGATTGACATATTGGGCGAGTAACTGTGACCACCGTCACCCGTACTAGTCAAAGGACAGACCCCCGCAGAAAGGAGTCCGTAACACGCTCATGATTCAGGTCGAGTCACTAATGGTCATCTACGAATTTATTAGTCCTTACTTTCAACAGTGTTACATCAGTAGGTCTAATAATTCACGGTCCAGTCTTGTACAATCTCTTTGCACAGGATGCCCCCACTCGCATGTCAACCACATGAACGAGTCAGATCACCTCGTTTGTATCTCATAATCTGTAGGTCCTTTAGGTCCCTTGGTTGGCTCAATTATAGATTCAATGAGTGTATACAGTTTGGAGTGAATTTGAAGTGTTCAAATTCATATAAAGGATAATTGATAATTATGTCAATTATATGAGATATAATTGATATAATATATGGTTTAATGTGATTGAGATTCATATTAAAGTATAGTATAGCCTAATTATGAGATTAAGGCTTAATTAGGAGAAATTGATTTGAGAGATTTATAAAATTGAATGTGATTCAATTTTAATTTCACATTATGCAAATGAGATTTGTATAATAAGGTATGTGATACCTTATACTATGTAGTATACAAATGTAATTTGCATATTATATGATTGTGGTAAAGTGGTAAATAGGTGGAGAATTTGTCTCCACCACATACCACTATATATTGGTGCTTTTAGAAGCATCTCACATCTCATTCTCTCATTATTTTTTGGGTTTGCACCAAAGAGAACTCTCTCAATTCTCTCTAATCTCTCCATACCAAAACTCCAAAGGGAATCTCACATATTCTCACTCATCCACCAGAGAACAATCGAGAAGGCTTGGTGGAAGTGTCAGTTCTTAGTTCGTTTAGGAGATCGTTGATCGGGAGATAGTAGAGATCAGGACATTAGAGAAGGAATTAGTGAAGAAAGGTTCTTCCAGATGTTAGTATTTTGTTGTACTTTTTCCTTCTTCATCATTCTTAACCTAGGATAACATGTGATGTATGTTCAATTTTAAGAAATTCTGCAACACAACGAAAGCAACGCGATTCGCATCGCTTCCGCTGCGGGATTCAATCCCATCACTTATTTGTTGTTATTTTGTTAGAAGGTTCTCCAATGTTTTCACGAACTGAGGACTTCATCAAACTATTTTTCCTTTTTGCACGCCAACACAAATATTCTGAAGTGGCTCATTCACAATGGTTGGTATTGTTCATCCCTCACCACTGCTTTCCAAGAAGCTAACACGTGTCATTTATTTTCGTTAGAATCCTCACAGTGGTACGAGAATTCCAAGTTCTTCAGGCCATGAGTTGCTGGTATGAATTGTTTGAATCACATTTGTTGCATAGCTATTAATGACGCATAATAAAAACATCCCCATGGGCCTATCAAAGAAACTATGTGGAAGTCACCACACTGATATACCATGGTTTTCAGAGGCATCCAACGCGCCTTCCAAATAGCACTTTATAACTTAATCTCTGAGAAGAACGACAACCACATCTCCTTTTTCAGGAAACTTGAGTCCCACATGGTCGTGCCAAATTTTGCAATTAAATTATGCGTCAAATTCCAAGTGCTACTGAAATTGATTTTTCGGCACATAAAATCTTCGGGGAACTTAAAGTGGTTGTGCATCCAAATATATAATAAAGTAACACAACACCTTAACCTTCCATTTTTAGTAGCTCTACAGTAATTTAGTGTTCGAAAAGTTTCTGCAAGAAGAGGTATGGTTGGGTTTACTCCCCTCTCTATATTAACAAATAACTTTACAACATGCCTATCCACGTACCCTTTTGCTTTTGGATATAACTTTGTCCCATAAATGTATAGAGCTAAAAAAATTAGACCTTTTTCTTCATTTAGGTACTTGTAAATGAGGTCTTTCAAGTAATCTAATGGCATTGACTCTTCACTTCCCTTGACCTTCACATACTTTTGTATTTCAGTTGCTTGCATTGAAAGTAACTTAAATAGGGCCCTCCCTGCCGTGAATTGAGGATTAAAGTCATAGATTGTATCCCCAACCTTTCCTGAAATACCTAACATCGTTTGATATTATTCGATGGGCGGCACTAGGTCAATGTTTTCCAATATGAAACATCTATATGCGGGGTCCCAAAAGTCCATTAGAGCTTGTACAAAAAAATAGTTAACTACAATATACATCAAATATGCTACATGGTCGTATTTCCTTGAGAACATAAGTCGACATTTTGGTATCAAACCTTCCCACATGGTCTTCAATCTTCCTAATTCATTCGGAACTAATTGGATTTGACAAGAAGAAAGTAGTGTTACTTCACTTGATGAGAATAGGTTGTCGCCATGTTTTAGTTGCAGTTATTCTACCCATTGTAGTGCAATCGTTGGTTCCTCAGATCGTATTGACTCAATAGGTACATTGACAATCATTTGTGTTCTCTTTTAGAAAAAAATAAAATTGAACTATTTTAGAAAATAAAAGGTGTGTAGACTTTCATGCGCCTACACGGGGGCATTCACAATCACTTCGAAGGTCGACATTACTTTGTCTAACTATTTACTACTAAATGAAAAAGTAAAGAATAATGCACGAGGAAAATACAACTCATGAAAAAAACACCAAAAAACAATTATGACAAGTGTAAGGAAATGAACTAGTAAAAATTTTCATGTGCCTACACAGAGACATTTGCGATCCTCTCAAAGGTCGACATTACTAATCTTAAGATATGATGACCTTAAAACATACTTTTGATATATGTGTGACTCTAAAATATAATTTGATTAAATATGTAATGTTATGCTTCAAAAGAAAGAGAAATTGAATAATAATAACAATAATAAAACAAACTCAAAACTATAATCTTACACGGAAGAGTAAATCTTTTTCTTTTTTTGTTTGGTCAAAATTACTTCGAATTTCTCCAATTTTTTTAAAAAAGATAAAATAGAAGAATAAACAATCATGCGACAACTAAATTTGACTTAAAGTAGAAGAGAATTTTTTTAACCAGAAAAAATTGAGGATAACAAATAAGAAAATGGAGGATAATTCAAATAATAAAAGAACCTCAAATTAATTAGCGCAATGCGAAAAACTTGAATGATAAACATGATGTGAGGATGAAATTCTAATCCAAGAAAATAAAGGCCCCAAATTAATTTAAATGTTATTAAATAACAAATGAATCAATTTGAGCGAGAATTTTTCATGCACCTATAGGGGGCATTCACAATCCCTCGAAGGTCTACATTACTACATTCTCAATTCTAATCCTAAAAGGTCAAGCTCGGGTATAGAGATGTGCTAGGTGTGTGGAAATGCATGATTATATGTCAGATAAAATTACATAAATATAAAGAAATACAAAACAATGAACCAAATCAAATTAATAAAAGGATAAATGAAAAATAAAAATTAAGTGGCTTGACTCTCTAAAGTCTCCAGTGGAGTCGTCAAGCTATCACAACGTCATCGCGATGCAGAGCGGTCGACGTTCTCTCCCAAGGATCTCTTTCAAGGTAAAGGTTTGGAGTCGGCACCAATCATCACAGGGTGTGATTGTTTTAAAGGAAAAAAGGTTTGTGAAAACAAGAAATTAAACTCCAGAGTCAATTGAGTGTAGGGAAGGTATTAGCACCCCTTCAACACCAGTTTTATAAAACGTTTACCACATTTTATTTTAAAATAATCATTTTATTAATTAGTTCAAAGAAAAATATTTTTCATTTTTATTTTGAAATTCCCAAAATTTAATTCTACATTTTGAAAGTAAAATATGGACTAATAACAATGATTGGCTCAAGGCCATTAGAAAAATTTGGAATTATTTTTTGAAAACAAGTTATTTAATGAAACAATTTTAAAAACGGATCATTCTTATTTTAGAAATTCATTTTTAAATGAGCCAATTTATTTTATTTCAAACATCATTGCAAAGTTTTAATTTTGAAAACAATTGAAAATCTCTTATTTTAGAAATCCAATTTTGAAAGAGGCAAATTGTTTATTTCAAACTTCATTGCCAAAATGCAATTTTGAAAAGTTGAAACATTCTTATTTCAGACATCCAATTTTAATAGGGAAAATTTGTTTTATTGCAAACAGAATTTAATTAATTTTTAAAAAATTAGAGGATTTTATTTCAAAAATCTAATTTTAAAAGGGAAAATTTGTTTTATTGCAAACTTTGATGCCAAAATTTAATTTTAAAAAAAAAGTAATTTGAAATTTTATTTAAATAAAAAAAAACATAAGTAAATTTGTCAAACGAGTATATAGTGATCAAATCCATTAAAACATGAAATATGGTGACTAAATCTGACCAAATCAAAATATGTAGAATTAAAAAAAAAACAATAGGCTAAATGAAAATATGCATGTGAGGCTAAATTAAAATACATAATCAAATTCATCAAAACATTAAAATATACCGTTGCTAAATTTGGCTAAATCAAAATATGCAGATACTCTAAATCAAAATACACATGCTAGGCCAAATTTAAAGTAAATTAAGATATACATGCAAAGACCAAATTAAGATATACATAAAGCATCAAATTAAGATATACATGCAGTGAATAAAAAAATATACAACTACATACAATGGCTAATCTATGTAAAGTGGTCAAAGAAGTGGTCAAATAAACAAATACATAAAGGGGTCAAAACATACATGAAGTTGCCAAATTAAACAAAATTAAACATACATACAGTAGCCAAATTAAGATACATGCAGTGGCAAAAAAAAAAAGAAATATATACATCAGTGGCCAAATTAGACATATACACATAATGACTAATATATGTAAAGTGGTCAAATAAATATATAATTAAACATACATAAAGTGGCCAAATAAACAAATACATAACATGACCAAATTAAACATACATGTCGTAGACAAATTAAACAACATACAGTAGTCAAATTAAGATACATGGAAAAAAAAACATCATAATCATAATAAATAAATACATACAGTAACTAAATTAAGATATAGAAGTCAAATAAATGTATAGCAATAGCCAAATTAAACTTACCTCAAGTGACAAAGAAAAGATATAGAGGCCAAATAAATGCCAAATAAAAACTATAGCGGTGGTCAAATTAAATATACATGGTGACCGATACCCAAAACAAACCAAACCCAAACCCAAACTTAATTTTAAAATATGTCAAATAAATATATAATAGACATACACACATCTAAATGAAAACCTAAATCTATTTTCAAAAGCAGACATAGTAAAACAAATAAAAATGAATTTTTAACCGTTTTTGACAAATGGAAATCAAATTTTAGAAAAGTCAAAACCTAAACCTATTGATACAAAGACAAACGAAAATACAATTTTAGAAAAACTAAAATTAAACCTATTTTAAAAAGCAGACATACAAAAACAAATTAAAATCAAATTATAGAAAAACTAAACCTAAACCTATTTTCAAAAGCAAACATACAAACACCAATGAAAATTAAATTTTAGAAAAGTCAGACCTAAATCTAAAAAGCAAACAGAGATGAAATGGATGGAAATTAAAACCAAATTAAAACCTACCGGCCATATAAACAAATCAGAGGCCAAATGGATTAAAACCTTACCATGAATGAAAATTTGACGATCTATCTTTTTCTTTCCTCTTTTTCATCTTTCTCTTAGACAATTTTTAAAAATCAAAAGGTGAAGGAAAGATGTGGAGAAAGGAAATGAGAAGTATGAGAGAGTGGGGAAGGTGAGAAAAAAGAGGAGAGAAAAAGATAGTGAGAAGGTTATGAGATATTTTTAAAATAATAAAAATCAAAAATCAAAAAAATAAAACTCTAAAAATAAGAAAAAGAAAAAGATTGAAATTTAGAAAAGAAAAATTTTAAAAATAAATAATTTTTTTTAACAAATAAAAATAAATATTTTTTTTAACAAATAAAAATAAATAAAATAATTAAAATAATTAAAATTACCGGAGCAAATACAGTATCTAGAAGTGGCTTTGTAAAATATCTACAATTTGATTTCAGTCTTCACATATTCAACATAAATATCCTTTCTTGAAATACAATCTCTAATAAAATGGAATCTTGTATCAATGTGCTTACAACGAACATGGAACACCAGATTTTTTACTAAAGCAATTGTTGACTTATTATCCACATGGATCACTGTTGCATCCTCTTGCAAACTTCCAACTTCTTGAAACAAATTTCTCAACCAAACAACATGATAAACACATGATGTTGCAGCGACATATTCTGCTTCACAAGTAGATAGTGTATCAATAGGTTGCTTCTTAGAGCTCCAAGTAAAAATCGTATTACCGGCAAAAAACACATATCCACTTGTACTTTTTCGATCATTAAGATCTCCGACTCAATCACTATCACAATAAACTTCAAGGAAAAATTCTTTAGATGATGTATAAAATAATCCATATTTCAAGTGTACCTTTGGGGTAACGAAAATTCTATTTCTCACTTTCAAATGATTAGTTATAGAAGATTTCATAAATCGACTCACCAATCCAACACTGAAAACAATATCTGGTCTTGTGCAAGTTAAATATCTCAAGCTCCCAATCAACCTTTTGAAATATGATGGATCAATAACATCTCCATCTTCATAAGTGGATAGTTTTGTCCTAGTTTTCATTAGAATTGCGACAAGTTTAACATTAAACATCTTGAATTTCTCAAGAATTTCTCTATTATATTGTTCTTAAGTGATGAAAAACCTTCCTCTGACTACTTTACCTCGATGCCAAGATAATAAAACCTAAGCCTGATATCTGTCATTTCAAATTCTT
Organism: Trichosanthes cucumerina; assembly: GCA_036507285.1. Lineage (NCBI taxonomy): Eukaryota > Viridiplantae > Streptophyta > Magnoliopsida > Cucurbitales > Cucurbitaceae > Trichosanthes > Trichosanthes cucumerina. The sequence goes on from CM071838.1 coordinate 31,141,152, forward strand.
AAGTCATTGCCTTCTTGGGATCTTCAAACATGGCAACACAATTTCCTGTAAAAATTAAGGCATCCACATATAGGCAAACCAACAAAATATCTCCACAACCATTAGTCTTAATATAAAGAGAATGTTTATAGGGCAACTCAAATACCCATTATCAAGAAAATATTTGTGGATTCTACTATTCCACATTCTTGGGCTTGTTTGAATCTGTACAAGGCGTTTCACAGAATAACCAAGAGGTTGTTCCAAGTAGACATCTTCTTCAACATGTTCTCTCTTTTCTTTTCTGTTTTTTCTGGAAGTGCGCTCGATCTCTAAATCAAAGGGAAGTAGATTGTTGCTTCCAAATTTTCGCATACACTTGCTTCAACTCATAAAAAAAACAAACAAACAAAAAAATTTTAAACCGAACAAAACACAACTTAAATTAAGATTTAAACTAATGATTTAAATATTGGTTGAATAAAAATTCACTCCCCGACAACGGCACCAAAAACTTGTTATTTGATTTCGTAAGTGCACGAATGTTACTGATGGAACACGAGACATACGCAACGGAAAAAGAATCTAATGACAATCTAATTGCATCTAACTTAATAGAAATTAACATGCAAACATACAAAAAACAGTAAACTAAAAAAGGGAAGAAAATACAACCTTTGTAGCTCAATTTCTTCTCTCCTCCTTGCCAAAGCCCAAACCGAACATAAACCGGACCACCACTAGAGCTTCTCGCTATCCTCTGGACTCAGAACTGAGTTGTGGGACCCAGTGAATGAAGGATTGAAAAGTAAGAATGGGAGGTTCAAAGTATTAAGTGAGTAAAGGAAAAGAAATATGTTTTGGTGAGACTTCTTTTGAAAAAACTCAAAATTTAGCAAAAAGAACCCTTTGTTTTGAAAAAAAACCTATTTATAAAGAAATTACATGCATCAAATGCATGCCAAGACTCACCAAAATGCAACATCTCACAAAACACTAACAAAAGTTGGTTATGTGTTATTGTATAATGTTTACACATAATTCACTTAAGTTAGTGGGATTGTCCAACAAAAACTTGGATAATTCCACTAACTCTAGTCAAGGGCAAAATAATCTTTTTCATTTTGTCAAAGTCAAACTTTGAATTTTTCCCGAGCCAAAAAGTCACCCCTTTGACTTTTTACGATTTTGACCCTCTTGACTAATTTTGACCTCCCGAACATGAATCCGCATTCATATTTTTGAAATTCAAATCACATTTGAATATATTGTGTCATAAAAAACGATAGCTATATCACATATACTTGTCGGTTTAAAACTCCTTACCTAATTCGAACAATTCGAATTAATCCAACATACTGTTCTAAGTTTAATCCATATGAGCTAGCATGGGGACCTAATGGACTTATAAATCATGAGCTCCAATAATCTGAGATTAACCTGTCAAACTCTTTAACCTAATTAATCAACATTTGTTAACTAACGGGTCATTCCACTAAAGTCCCGTAGTTGCACTCCCCTCACTGTAGATATATTTCTGTCTACCTAATATAATTGTAACCAGTAAGTCAATCTTTCACAGGTTGTTGGTGGTCTCGGCTGGGTCAAAATACCGTTTTACCCCCGAAAACACTTGGTGTTCCTTAAGTCCCACTAAACCTCTATAGAACAATTGATTTGAGGTCCAACCAACAAATCTAGTCCCTCTCAGCCTAGTGAGAGGGTGGGACCACTTGTTCTAGTTCCGAAGTCAGCACTTAAGGGAACAACCTATCTACTATCCTTAGAATCGGGTAGGAGTGAATTTCGTCTTGCACCCTATGTCCTCAACTATCTACCCAGTCTTACCCCTGAAATGGGAGGCTTATTGAGCCAACGCTGTTGAGCTGCTCTCACCCATGCAGATCTAAGGATAATCCTAAATAAACAGGAGTTCATAGTTAGCTCAGGATTGAGATCGAGTTACCTAGGTCATCAAAATTGAATTAGTCAATTTTATACCGTAAACGGTGTTAAAAAGCAAAATTGACTAAGTCGTGGTCCAGTCTTATACAAACCCATTGCATAGGATGCCCCCACTTACATATCTCTATATGAACGATTCAGGATCACGTCGTTTGTACTAACTAAAAAGTAGGTCGCATCCATAGTGTTCTCAGAATAAGGCACCCAACCTTATCCCTATACTATAGACCATTTTAGGTTATATACTCGAACTTGATCCATGTTTTATGTCATCACATAAAGTTCAAGTCTACATTAAATAGCCTCGGGACCTTAGTTTATTGGATTCAAGATTATAGTATACGAATTCAATAACAATTTTATATATAAAAAAAGAAACACGAAAAATGTTTATCAAATACAAACTACGAGTTTTAGAACATAAAATCCAACAGTTACAAGTAATATAGTAGTGTGAGCACTATTATCGTTCTCCACGGGGAATGAATCCTACCAATTACCGAATTCTCTAGTCCCAATTTTATCTAAGAATCGAATTAAGTGATGATGAAATTGAAATTAACAACAAAGAAAAATAGAATTATTGCTAATAAAGAATAAGACTAAATTGATAAAAACTCTAGAGCAGTGATTTTGTCGTTTCTCCTCCTACTTTTTATTCATTAATAAAATGAAATATATTTCTAGGTTGTTGGTAGGTTCTACTCTTATAGACTCAATATTCTTTCTCAAGCTATACTGATATTCGTCAAATAATTAATTGTGTATATCTCTATGACAATTTAAACCATTCAACTATTCAACTTGTAGAACTTAAATTACCACAGAACTCACAAGGATATCTCTATCTCAAGTGTAAATCAGAGAGAAAAATTCAGGTCATCAACAATTTATGTCTCTCAACCTCAAATTTTTTATACAAGATCAATGTAAAGAATGTTCAGATCTAAACATGCATTAGGTTCAGAAAAATTCTCACAACTAGAATTGAAATAGAAACATCAATAATTAACTACGAAAAAGTAAGATTCGAATGTTGGCTACATCAAAACTCTAGAAAGAAAACTTAGTTTATAATGAAAAATATTACAAAACCAACTAAATATATTAAGAAAGTCATTACAAGAGAAAAAGAAAAAGGAGAAAAGAAAACAAATCTATGTGATTTGACGAGTATCCAAGCGTAGCTCACCCTCCGTTTGATGGCTCTCGTCTTCCCAATGGTGTTTTTTTAATCTTCCCTCTTTGTCTCCTCTCCAAGAATTGGTTTTCGGACCTGAAAGACGACTAGAAAATCAGATTTTAAAGTTAGGGTTGTCGAAATATCGCCTAGACGCTCAAAATTGGCAAAAAAAAAAAAACCCCGAGCTATAATGCCTAGGCGCACTTCATTTTGACAATCACGCTTCGGTTCCGAACACCTAGTAGACAACCACAGATAGTCCAACTTTTCTTTGTTATATTTCTTCGCTCGGATGTCCAAATGACCTCTGGTTTGATGCGTTAGAATCGTGATTTGATGTATAATCTCCTAGAATGTGTCTTGTTCTCAAATTACATCTCCTAGAAATGTTTTAAACTTCACTAAAATACTCATGAACACTCAATTTTGCTCTTTAAGCTCGTTTTTCTACAAAATTAAGAGAAATAAACATAAAAGTCCATATCATCATCAAAACTAGCTAAATAATAGAGAATAAAATAGCATAATTACATGCTATCAATAGTCTTGCTTGATTTGCGATATTGATTAGCCTTCTATTAAATTATTTAACTAACTATATTTTGATGCCAAAATTAAATGTCAAATTGCGTATAAGATCCTGTAATTCTATTCCATTTGTAAATCAATATAAATTTTAAAAGGATTAAATTACAAATTTAATCTTGAACTTTTGGAATAGTGTCTTATGAGTATAAACTAAGTCCCCAAATTTTCAATGTTGTGTTGAATACGTCTTTAACTTTAAAAAGTCAATAGATATTAACTCAAATTCAACCCAAGTGTGAGCCAATCATTATACCCGTCTAATCACACAAGCCAAAGTTAAGTCTTCAAAAAAACGTTGAATAATTATTTTCAAGCTAAAGTATTGAGACGTGGTGAAGAGTTGCATCCATTCAAACATTTGATAAGATCCTCATTCATCCTAGGGCTTAATGAGTCTAAATCTAAATTCATTCACATCTTTTATATCACGTAAATTTTAATTCACGTATTTGCATTTAAGGTTTAACACCTTGAATAGGTATTTGCTGAATTTAGACTAGAATGGCCAAGAGTTGTCTTTTATTTGTGTTTTTTCATATATTATAAATAGAGCTGTACCTTTTCTATTTGGACACCAACAAATTGAATAAAATTTTATATTGAACTCTAGTTTCTCTTCAGCTTTATACTTTCTTTGTATTATTGTGTTTAAAAGGCATAATTTTATTACTTTCAATCTACCTTCATCAATTAGTTTGTGGAGAGTTCAAAATCTTTGAGACATTGAACAAGTACTCGATCATTTTCCAACTAAATTTGTCTAATTTCTTAAAGTTGATTTATCATCTAGTTATTTAGATTATCTTTATTATTGTTGTGCAAGCTCACCTAGAATAAAGGAGTTCTCATGTTACTTTATCACATATGGTTGTGGATCAAAAAAAGGAGAAAGGAGAATTGTACCAACAAATAAAAATTTTATTCCCATTCAATTGAGAATTCTTGTACAAAGATGACATCTTCCCTGCAAATCAGTAAATTATTCTTATGATCGTCAACAATGAAGGTCAGAAGTTAACAACAATTACAAAACTTAAGATCTTTTGAAAAATAACTCAACAAAGCTTTAGATTCGATTAACAGAAAAAGGAACACAGTAAATTACACAATAAACAATGGTGTTAATATAAAATATAAATCAAAGTGTCCATCGTATGCTTTATTCCGATACTGTAAGCAAAAGAAATAGCTCATCATCGGTAATTGCACCCATTTCCATTGCTCTTTCTAATGCACTTAATCCTCCATTATCTTTGATTGATGGTCGTGCACCTCTGTTTATAAAGTTATAAGAAGCAAATCACACGTAATGAAATTGTATAAGAAAACCACTATCAATGTAATTGACAATAATATACCCTTCTAGTTTGATCAAGCCACTATAACAATAATTTTCACCTTGTTCCATATTATTTCTTTTTAAGATTGATTTGCTCCTTAAGTTGAGAGTTGTGTCAAATTTATTAAATCTGACATCAGCAAACGTTATAGAGTTCCACTATTGAAATCAGAAAACTTTCTAGCTATATGCCTATTGCCTCGAGTTGTAAATTGACTCTATTTTTACGTTATGATGAAAAGAATGAAAATAAAAGCATATAATGTAATTTTGGGACCAGATGAAGAGTCCTCCATGTTTCTGAGAAATTGCAAAATACATCCCATCTTACCTAAGTAATGCATAGCCGAATTAGAATGAGAAAATCAAGCAAATGTTAACCCTTCATTACTTCTTGCCAGTTCGCTTGTTGGTGTTGATATAATTAAATTTGTCATAACCTATCAGCTTAAACTTTTGGGTTAATTGGTGATTTACATAATATCAGATCAGGAGGTTCTGTGTTCGAACCCTTGTAAAATCGTTTGTTCCCAATTAATATTGATTTGTACCTGTTCGGCTTTTGCCAAATTTTCAAGCCCACAAGTTAGGGGGAGTGTTTGATTTCCACCTGTTGGGTTTTGTTCAAATTTCTAAGCCCACAAGTGAAGGAGAGTATTGGTGTTGATATAATTAAATTTGTCATAACCTATCAGTTTGAGCTTTTGGGTTAATTGGTGATTTACAGCTACATTGTAAAAGTAAAGAATGATTAAATTTATTATAACCCAACAATTAAGCTTTTATGTTGAGTTTTGATTCAACGTAGTGTCACAGTAAGAAGTCTTATATTCAAACATTTGTAACGTTATTAATTATTAGTACTGATAACCACTTGTTAGACCTTGTGCTAATTTTCAAGCCTACAAATGTGGAGGAGTGTTAAAGCATCGATATAAGACTAAAGTTATCTTAACCTATTAGTTTAGGCATTAGTTTAGGCTATTGATATTCTGATAATCAACAAAAGGATAGTTCTTCTACTATGTAGCAACAGCCACCCCCACCCAACCGCAAAACACCACAAAAAAACAAACAGCGCCACCAACATAAAGAAAAATAAAAAATAGTAGTAATAATAATGATTAAAAAAAAGAAAAAAGAAAAGAGAGAGACAAATTGTACCTTCTAAGTAGCAACTTAGCCAACGTGTTGTTTTTCTGGGAGATGCATTGGTGTAAAGGCGTCCTTCCATGAGAGTCACGTACATTTATATCGGCACCAAATTGCAATAACAATTCAAGCATCACTTGGTTGTCATTTTGACAAGCGAGATGCAATAATGAACAACTTTGGAGACTGCTCCTTGACTCATTAGAATCCAAATCTCTCCCGCACGATGATGGATTATGTGATTCTCGATTACTTCCCGAGGGTTCCTCATCCAAATGCGGGCTTGAGCTGACACTGATCACATGATCAAAAGTTGTGTTGACAATTGATACTGCTGAAACTGCAATGAGGCGGTAGGCTTCTCGCAAGTCATTTGTTTTGACAGCTTCCCAGATGCTTTCTGTGTAAGAATTGTTGCCGGATGCTTCACTATCCTTGACCACGAGCAGTTTCTCTACATACTATTTAAGGAACAGAAGCTAAAAGTCATACGCTTATATGACAAAACTTGTGAAAAAGAACTGTGAGCTTCATGTGAGACAGTGAGAGAAATATGAAAATACATACATATCCCCAGAGAAAGCCATCAGTGTAGTGAAAACAAAAATATTTAAGCGATCTTCTAGAATAGGGACAATCAATAATAATAATGTGTAAGGAAAAGGATACTATAATAATAATGTGGAAGGATACTACCTAACTCTTTGATTGTATTGAAAAACAGAGGTGTGATTACAAGATAAACGCAAGACAACCCAACCAATTCAAAGAGCTAGTCATGAGAAATTATTCGGTGAGGCCGCCACAATGTGGCCGGCAATTTTTCACCGTTTGATGGGGAGAGAAGTATTTTGACTCTATATTCAACGATTATTAGGGAGCATGGAAATTATTCGATCCACACCCAACGGTTATTATGAGTCAGCAACATTGTGGCGGCCTCATTGAATAATTTGTCGCTAGTAACCTCTCCTCCCTAAACACTGTCATATTGCCAAAATGAAAAACATAAGCCTATCCCTTAAACACTACAAATATGTGCCCTCCCCTAACTGAGTAACTGTACCACACGTTCCACTAAAGACTTCTCAGGTGGTCTTTTCCCTCACTACCCCTCCTAGGAGGTGAAGCTCGACTGCCCCCCATTCTCCCTTCTCTCTTCCTCCTCATCCTGTCCTTTCATCTTCCATCGACCGAGTTCGGCGGCTTTTCTTGCGGCACTGCCCCTTTCCGACACCTTCACGCGGTGGTAGAGCGTCCGACGCTGCCGGTTTTGGTCGGTTGTTGGCAGCAAAGCCGTGGGGGAGCGGTGTCGTAGTCGCCGAGGATCAGTCCTGGTCGTCTTTCTCTGCGGACGTTTCTCATTTAGAATGGACCGACAATCAAAGAGTCACAGCTGCCAAATAGGCAGTCAACAGTTCAGAATATGGGCTGAAGGGCCAGCAGTGCTCTTGGAAGATGGCTCGGGAGGGCCGACAATTCAGATGTCTGTCGATCATGTGCTTTGGTTTCGTGACTCCTTCTGTGCCCTTAGCGTGAATAGTAAGGCTTATTTCACAAGGAGAAAATATAAGGATGAGGCTGCTACCTTGGGGTTCTTTAAGGTGCGCAAAGGAAATGACTGGACTGCTGAAGGAGTGGTGTGGCCACCCTCGGGGGGTAGAAGGATGTTCCTAGTGCCGTTGGGAAGGTATGAAGTTGGGTGGCTGGCTTTCAAGGACTTCCTGTCTGAGTTTATCACGGGGATTCATGGTCATTGTGATGGCAGTGGGGCCGGGGGCCTGTACGACACGGCTCAGGGGGGGCAAGGAGAAATCAGTGAAGCCCCTGATAATGGAAGGTCTGGGGTGGGGAATGGCTACTGGGTCCGTAAGGAGTGGCAGGTACTGGATGTGAATTTTGCAAATGTTTGGGTTGTCACTAGGTTGTTCGCTCATATTAGATGGGGCTTGGTCAAGGGGGCGCTGCAGAATTTCTTTCCGTGTCAGGTTCAACTTAATCCCCTTGCTAGTGATAAGGCAATAATGCGTATAGAGGCAGGGGGGGTGGAGGGCGTGGAAGAAAAAGTGGAAGCTTGTCGGGGCGAGTGGAAGGTCATGGGAGGTATGCACCTGTTGGTGGAAAGATGGGATGGGGAACGTCACATTTTAGCTCCGCAGATGATTGGTTACGGGGGGTGGTTGGCTGTTCGGAACTTGCCCTTGCGCCTTTGGAAAAGGGAGGTGTTTGAGACGATTGGTCAGCACTTCGGAGGTTTGGAGGGGATCTCCTCTGACACGTTGAATCTTATAGATCTATCAGAGGCCAAGATAAAGGTTGCTCCCAATATTTGTGGCTTCTGCCCGGCGGTCATTCCCATAGAGGATCCGAAGCTTGGTCAGTTCTGGATATCATGTGAGTTTCTGGGGAAAAGGAGAGTACCGGCCAGGCTGCGGGGAGATTTGTTGTTCAAAGACGTCCAAAACCCAATTGATATGGCAAGAATTTGTCGAGTGTGGGAGGACGAAGTCGAGGCCAAGGGGAAGTCCAATGTTCACTCTTAGGGGCCGATCAGTGAAGGGGTGTGCGGCGGTGGCTCAGTAGACCTTTTCGGATCCTGTGGCAGCGGTGGCGGCCATGACTTTAATGCCATAAATGAGGAAGGTGAAATGGCGGCTTTCAAAGGTATCCCCTCGGCTTCTGGGGGCCGGTCACTCGGTTTTGTGGTTGATTCGCATTTAAGAAACAGTGAAGGAGTGGCGTCCTCCTCAAAACGGCAGGGGACCGAGTGGCGTCTGAGGAAGGCTGGAAGGGAAAGAGTGGCAGAAGGTGTTAGGTTGGATTTGAATGCTCGCACGGCAGGTTCCAAAGAAGGCGAAGGCGATGCTGAGCTGTTTTCTTCTTTTGAGCCTACAAGTGTAAGGGAAGTCAGAGACGCCTTCTGTGGAAAATACTATACTAGAAAGCGTGGAGGGGACGTCAAGGAGGTGCTGGAGCTTCAGGGTTCTGCTTGTTTTCCGGATTTTTTGGAACAGGGGACCTCGATTCATCAAGCTAATTCAGGGGGAAAGGTAGGGAAGTCCGGCTCGGTCGAAATTTGCACTTTGGGAACGAAGGAGGTGTCTTTTGTTCGAGCATCTTTCCTCCATCCAACCAGGCGGCAACACGAGGCCCCTTATGCATCTCCGGTACAGGGAGTGGACTATGTGGAGGACTCAGAGGTAAGCGTTAGTAGCCCGGAGGTGGCCTCGGCAAGAAGGATAAGGGACAGGTCGGTAAGTGGATCCCCGGTGGTTGTGGACATTGCCGGATTATTCGCTGAAGAAGGGGCTACTCCTGAGTCTGGAAAGAGGAAAGCTGTGACTAAAACTGGTGGTGCATTGAATCTAAGGGGCTTTGATTCCATCTTGCGTGCAAGCGGGCTACAACTAAAAGAGATCCCGGTAAGGGCTGCTCTTTGAGTTTTGAGCATGAAGATTCTGTCATGGAATACTTGGGGCTTAGGAGATGGGGCGAAGAGGCTGAAGTTGAAAAGGGTAATACTTAGATTATGCCCTGAGTTCGTCTTCATTCAGGAAACTAAGCTCCAATTAGTGGAGGACAGGGTAGTCAAATCGTTATGGAGCTCGAATGATGTAGGATGGGCGCATGTAGAGGCTTTTGGTAGGTCAGGGGGTCTGTTGATTATGTGGGATGAAGCTAAGGTTCAAGTGTTGGAAGTGTTGAAAGGAGGCTACTCCATTTCTCTAAAGGCCTGTTCTTTGAGTGGGGCAGTATTCTGGGTCTCCAATGTGTACGGACCTAATCATTATTATGAAAGGAAGTTTTTATGGGAGGAATGGCGGTCGCTGGCAGGATACGTGGAGGGGCCTTGGTGTGTGGGAGGGGATTTTAATATAACCAGATGGATCCATGAGAGGAGGCCGCAAAGAAGGGTAACTAAGGGAATGAAGAGGTTCAATCAGGTAATTTTGGAAACAGGGTTATTGGAGGTTCCCCTCGCCAACGGAGCGTTTACATGGACAAAGTCGGGAAGTGATGTCCCTTGTTCCCTTCTTGATCGCTTCTTGATTAATACAGATTGGGATGAGCTCTTTGAGAATACGGGTGCCAGTAGGCAGACAAGAACTCTTTCTGATCATTTTCCCGTGCTGTTGGAGGCTGGCTCTTCCCAGTGGGGGCCTTCTCCCTTTCGGTTTTTCAACTCGTGGCTTCAAGCGGGGGGGTGTGCTAGTACAGTGGAGGAGGTATTGAAGAAGGACTCATCTTTTGGATGGGCAGGCTTTGTGATTGCCAGTAAGTTGAAAAATGTGAAGAGGGCGGTGAAGCTGTGGGTTCAGGAGGAAGAAAAGTTCAAAAAACATAAGGAGGTGGATCTTCTAAAGGAGATTGACTGGTTAGATGCAAAGGCAGACTCTGCGCCTCTTTCAGCACTGGAACTCTTAGCCAGAAAAGCCGCTTTGGGCAAGCTTGCAGAGATATACCTTAAAGAGGAAAGGGATTTATTGCAAAAGTGTAAGCTGAACTAGTTAAAAGCAGGGGATGAGAACACCTCTTTCTTTCACAGATTCTTGGCGGCCAAGAAACGGAAGAGGATCATTGTTGAGTTGGTTGGATTAAATGGTCACAGCCTGGTGTTGGCTAGGGAGATTGAGCAGGAAGTAGAAGGTTTCTTTGCAGCCTTATTCTCGCGCAGGGAAGGTGTCCGGATGTTGCCAGCGCCAATCCATTGGGAGGAAGTGTCTAGAGAGCAGAACGCCCGACTAATTAAGCCTTTCTCCAAGGAAGAGGTTCTCGCGACATTAAAAAACTTGGGGAAGAACAAGGCACCGAGACCTGATGGCTTCACCATTGAGATTTACATTAGATTTTGGAGTTCCCTTCAAGGGGATTTGATGAGGTTCTTCGAAGAATTCTTTGATAGTGGTCATCTGAATGCGGCTCAAAGGGAGACTTTTCTATGTCTTCTTAATAAAAAAGAGTTGGTTAGGTCTGTAAAGGACTTCCGGCCTATAAGCTTGGTGAATTCTACCTACAAGGTGTTAGCTAAGGTCCTGGCTGAGAGGTTGAAGGAAGTGATGCCCTCGATAATATCTGACACGCAGAGCGCATTCATAAGTGGGAGGAGCATTCTGGATTCTGTGCTGATTGCTTGCGAAGTGGTGGAGGAGTATAGGGCTAAGAAGCTAAAAGGGTGGGTTTTGAAAATTGACATTGAAAAGCCTTCAATAGCGTGGATTGGGATTTTCTTCAGGAGGTGATGATTCAAAAAAAGTTTGATGCTAAGTCGATTCAATGGATGATGGGATGCATTAGGAATCCCACATACTCGGTTTTCATAAATGGGAGCCCAAAAGGAAGGATCAAGGCTTCTAGGGGACTCCGGCAGGGGGATCCCCTGTCTCCCCTCTTATACCTGCTGGTTTCTGAGGTATTGAGCTTCCTAGTTAGGAAAATGAGGGAGCAAGGCTTGTTAGAAGGATTCATGGTTGGGAATCACAAGGTTCACATTTCTATGTTGCAGTTTGCAGATGATACTTTATTATTCTGCAAGTTTGATGATCGTATGATGGATGCGTTGCTCCAGACCATTGCGCTGTTTGAGTCTTGTTCAGGGTTGAGAGTAAACTGGTTGAAGTCCTCGGTGGCAGGGGTCAATGTTGGGAATGAGCAGGTGGAGCTAATGGCCAAGAAGTTGGGGTGTTTGGCTGTGTCCTTCCCATTCCCTTACCTGGGGTTGCCTCTGGGGGGTCACCCTAAGCATGCTGGATTCTGGCAACCTGTGGTGGATAACTTAGGAAAGAGAATCGATAAGTGGAGGAAGTTCAATTTGTCAAGGGGGGGATGACTTTGTGCTCCTCCGTCTTTGTCAGTACGCCTTTATATTATTTTTCTTTATTCGAAGTTCCTGCAAGTGTTTGTGTGCAACTTGAGAGAATTATCAGGAATTTCTTTTGGGAAGGCAGAACCGGTTCTAAAGTTAATCACTTAGTGAGGTGGGACACAGTGAGGAAGGACCGGGAGCTTGGTGGTCTGGGGATTGGGGAGTTGAGAAGAAGAAATAGTGCGTTGTTGGCCAAATGGGGGTGGAAGTTTGGCAGCAATCCCAAGGCCTTATGGTGTCGGGTGGTGGCAAGCATCCATGGGGTTTCGTGCGATGGGTGGAGCGCACTGGCTGATAGGAGGAGGAGTCTAAGGAGCCCCTGGATGAATATAGCTAAACAGTGGGCCTCGGTTTCTTCCCTGGTCAAATTTCAGTTAAGGAATGGCCGAAGGGTTGATTTTTGGCACGATGTGTGGGTAGGGGATCTGCCGTTAAATGCTCAGTTTCCATTACTAAATAGGATTGTGAGTACTCCGCAGGGGTGTGTCTATGATTTCTGGGATACTAATACACTTTCTTGGAGCATATCCTTTAGGAGAAACCTGAAGGACGAGGAAGCGGCTGAATTGATCGAGTTGTTGAGACGAATTAGCCGTTTAAAGCCGAGCCAGGGGGAGGATGTGAGGAGGTGGGCAATCGAGCCCTCGGGAGCTTTCTCAGTTAGCTCGCTTGTGGCTTTTCTTAGTAAAGGAGAGTTAATGGACAAAGCATTATACAAGGCAATCTGGTGTTCCTCTTGCCCTAGGAGGATCAACGTTCTTATGTGGATACTGCTTATGGGTAAGTTGAACACTTCAGAGGTTCTTCAGAAGAAGCAGCCCAACTGGGTACTTCAGCCTTCCATGTGCAGCCTTTGTCTGGGGAATGAGGAGACCTCCTTGCACATTCTCTTTCATTGTCCGTATGCAAGCAGGTGTTGGGCGAAGTTTTTGGGACTTTTCGGTGTTAGCTGGGTGTTTGGTAACTCAGTGGCTGGAAATGTCCGGCATTTGTTGGCAGGTCAGGTTCTTTGTTCCAGGGCTGAGGTGTTGTGGCGGGCAGGGATCAAGGCCCTCCTTTCAGAACTATGGTTTGAAAGAAATCAAAGGGTGTTCGAAGGGCAAGGCTGGGAATGGGTTCGAAGGTTTGACGTCGCAGTTGTTAAAGCATCAATGTGGAGCTTGCAGAGAAAGGAGTTCAATGGTTACTCGGTCGCAGACTTGTCTTTCTCTTGGCAACCCTTCTTATTGTCTACGTAGTCTTGTTGGCTAGTCCTTGGTATCCCTCCTTACTAGGGTCAGGACTGAGCAGAGGGTTGTTTTGGTTTCAGGTTTTTCTTGGAGGTCGGGTGGGGTGGGGGTGTTTTCTTTGGAAAATTGGAGGAAGGCATGTTCGGGTTGATTGATTATGTTCATTTTGTGCCATGACTTTAATATCCTTAAATGGGTCTATGTGTTTAGTACAAACTGTAATTGGAGCATTAGTCTGTTTCATTACCTTAATGAAATACTTGTCACTTTGTCTAATAAAAACTACCCCTCCTAGAGTAGGTATTCACAATTGGGCCCTAATGCTGTGGGATGGCTTGCAAGGAAATTATGAATAATTAAATTCTAAAAAAATACATATATGAAACATAGGAAATGAATTTCAAACCTTATATATTATTTAGCAAATGTGAAAAATGAAAAATGGCTTCTACCTTAGCCTGAATGTATCTCTCTCTATGCTGTATGGCATCCTTGGGACTTGGTTTCGGAATTGGAGTGGCCACAGCATGTTGTGTATTATCGCTGCAAAAGTTCTTGCTTTAAGAATTCAAGTGCAGAGAAATGAAAAGTTAAAGATGGCATACATGAGAAGAATAATGTGATGAAACATTTCTTGATCCCACTTTCTGAAACCATCTAGGAGCAAGAATCGTCAACTTGAAACTTCAGGATTTCATTATGAACTATTATTGCTTATTTTAACCTAACGTTTATTATTTTATTGATCATGACAAAGGAAAGAACAAGGGAATATATACATACCTAAATCATTAATAAATTATGAAAAAATATTTAACCAGAAGCTAAGCGCAATCGCACTGCGACAGTAAGGGCATGATATGACTTAACAGAAAAGGGCAATACTATTAGCAAAGTAGTTTGTTGAGAGTTATTGGACAACACTTGTTATAAATAGAAGGGTCGGGCTTTGAGGCAAGTAGCCATATTGTAGTGGTTTGATTGAAAGGTATACAAGTACCTCGAACTACTTGAGAGTAGTTCGAGTTTCTCGATGTATCCCCTAACCAAAGATAATTATCAAGTCTTATTATGCATATCCTCAGTAACATTAGTTTTACACATTCCCGACTAGTTTTATAGGAGGCAATTGTAAATTAGTATAGAGAGAAAATACTCATTATATTCACATTAGAGAGTCACGGACATATATATAGATATACAAGGAAACCCTAATACTAAAAGATATACAATTACTATGAAGGGCAAATATACATAATAATATATATATTATAACACTCCCCCTCATGCTAGAGCAAATATGTCAAACATGCCCAGCTTGTTACAGAGAGAATTTATTCTGGCTCCATTTAAGGCTTTGATAACGATATCTCCCAATTGTTCTCCATTCTTTACATATCATATGAACAATAACCCTCGTTGTATTTTTTCCTGAATGAAATGACAATCTACTTTAATATGTTTAGTCCTCACAAGAAACATTGGATTAGATGCAATGTGAAGTGCAACTTGATTATCACACTACAATTTAGTTGACATAGTCAGATTGAATCCTATCTCAGTCAAAAATTGATGTATCCACGCTATTTCACACACAGACTATGACATAGTCCTATATTCCGACTCTGCACTTGAACGTGATATCACATTCTGCTTCTTACACATCCACGACACCAAATTGCCTCCTACAAAAACACAATATCCATATGTTGATCTTCTATCTTCTTTAGATCCTACCTGTTAGTGTTAATATAATTAAATTTGCCATAACCTATCAGCTTAAACTTTTGGGTTAATTGGTGATTTACATGGTATCGGAGTAAGAGGTCCTGTGTTCGAACCTTGGTGAAGTCATTTTCTCCCAATTATTGATTTGCACTTGTTGCACCTTTGTTCAAATTTCTAAGCCCACAAGTGTGGGGGAGTGTTAGTGTTAATATAATTAAATTTGTCATAACCTATCAGCTTAAGCTTTTGGGTTAATTGATGACTTACACTGCCCAATTAGCATCTCAAAAACATTCAACTTCTGTATAACCATGATGTTTATATAAGATCTCACACCAAGGTGCAGCTTTTAAGTAGCATAGAATTTGTTCTACTGCAACCCAATGATCCACGATAGGAGAAGACATATACTAACTCACAACACTTATTAAATAAGCGATGCATGGTCATGCCATTAACAGATAATTCAACTTCCCGACCAATCTCCTGTATCTCTCAAGATCTTTAAATGATTCTCCTTTTTTGATGAGTTGCAAATTAGGTATCATCATATTACTAAATGGTTTAATCCTAGTTTTCCTTTCTCAGATAACAAGTCAAATACATATTTCTGTTGCGACAAAAAATACCTTTCTTGCTTCTCATCACTTCAATGCCCAAGAAATACTTTAGTGTTCTCATATCCTTAGTATTTTCAAAGAAGGTATACCTGATGTATCATTTCTAGCGATAACGATATCATCGCCGTATATGACAAGCAGACTAATACCATTCTCAGATCGTTGATAGAAGACAAAATGACCATACTTTTCTTCATTCTAAACTGCTAAAGTGTTGATAGAATAATTTATCTCATAAGTCTGAACATAGTTATTGGTTATTTCTAATTTATTCTTTCCTTCAATGGCTAATTAGTATATTCGTATTTAATGTAGAATAGTGTTGGAACTTTACTGATGTGTATATGGGTATTTCTTCTATTTAAGAAACCCCAAACTTCTCATAATGAATATAGAGAAAAAATTATCTTTCTTCATACTTTGCTCATGGTATCAGAGCAATAAACCCTAATTGTTTAAAATAAAACAAAAAACTCTAACCCTAGTCGTCAGCCTCTAGAAATCCAAACCAGCACTGACAACAGCATCTCCGATCGTTGTCGCCGACCATCCGCAAAACCAACATTGCCAACCGACTGTGCATCCGCCACCGCAGAAGGATCGATTACATGGCATTCCTCGCTCGCGCCGACTGCTTACCTATTCGGACAAAGTCTCCTCGCCTGCTGATTGCAACATCACCAACTGCTCGCGCCTATCTATTCGTCGACGCTATCGTTGTCTGCACCGTCGGCGAGCTACAACCCACTACCACTACTCAGCAAGGGTCGTACGAGACCTTATTTGTCTGCCCTGTTTTTTGGGTTATGTAGTTTTTCGAAGGCTCTTTTTTTTTTTTTGCATTTTTTTTCAACAAGAATGTCTAAAAACAAGTCTTCGATTGTTAAAACATTGGATAATCGCATTCATTCCAATATCATTCAAATCACCACCATTCGGCTTAATGGTGAAAATTTTCTTCGTTGGTCCCAAAGTGTATGAATGTATATTCGGGGACAAGAAAAGATCGGCTACCTCACTGGAGATAAAGCGACACCAACCAAAGACGACCCTTCATTTGTCGGATGGGATGTTGAAAATTTCATGGTGTTGACTTGGCTAGTTAATTCTATGCTCGAAGACATAAGTTGTAACTATATGTGTTATGCTACCGCAAAGGAGTTTGGGGAGAACATGACTGAAATGTATTCGGATTTGGGCAACAAATCAAAAGTATTTGAGCTAAATCTGAAATTGAGTGATATACGACAAGGAGGTAATTCTGTTACTCAATACTTTCACTCTCTCAAAAGGATTTGGCAAGATCTGGACCTGTTTGATACATATGAATGGAAGTCTACCGAGGATCAAAAGCACTACAAGAAAATTGTTGAAGATGGTCGTATTTACAAATTCCTAGTTGGTCTCAATGTTGAATTTGATGAGGTTAGAGGTAGGTAGAATACTCGATAAAACTAACCTACCAACAATTAATGATTTTTTTTTTTTTGAAGTACGCAGGGAGGAGAGTCGTCACAATGTTATGATGGGAAAAAAAATATTGATTTAGTTGAAAATTCTGCTTTGGTAGTTGAGGCTACTGCACAAAAAGCCTCTGATCAATCAAACAAGAACCAAGAAAAACCTAGTGTATGGTGTGACTACTACAACAAACCTTGACATACTCTTGACACATGTTGGAAACTCCATGGAAAGCTTGCAAATTGGAAAAGTAATAGACAAGGTGAGAAGACCACAAATCAACATTCCTCCCGTGCTAATGTTGTTGAATCCAGTCAATTCAGTAAGCAGCAAGTTGATCAACTTCTGAAGTTGTTAAAGGTCAATTCATCATCTGGTAATCCTAGTGTTTCCTTGGCACAACAAGTAATTATCCTCTAGCTCTCTCTTGTCTTAATTCATCTCCGTGGATTATAGATTCTTAAGCTTCCGATCATATGACTAGTTCCTCCAACCTTTTTGAATCATACTCCCCTATGAATTGTAATAAAAAAATTAGAATTGTCGATGGTAGTTTTTCTTCCATTGCTGGAAAAGGAACTATTACCTTGACCTCACACATTACTTTACACTTTGTACTTCATGTTCCAAAGCTTGCTTGTAATTTATTATTAGTGAGCAAAATCTTTAAAGATGCTAATTGTCGTGTTACATTTTTTTGAATCTCACTGTATCTTTCAGGATCAGGAATCGGGGGGAGACGATTGGACGTGCTAGGATGCTTGATGGTCTCTACTACTTTGATGAACCGTCTTCGAGTCATAAAAAAGCTCAGGGCTTAAGCAGTGTCAGTTCTCCTTCTGTTAGAGAAACTATAATGCTTTGGCACCGTAGACTAAGGCATCCAAGTATTTGTTTCCAAACCAATTTAAAGGAATTGATGGTTCTACTTTTCATTGTAAAAGTTTGTTTTTGCAAAAAAAATCCTCGTTCTACTTATTTGTTGAAATCTTACAAGGCTTTTGCACCTTTTTATTTAATTCACAGTGACGTGTGGGGATCCTAAAAAATTTTGACACATAGTGGAAAACGATGGTGTGTTACCTGTATTGAAGATCACACTCGCTTAACTTAGGTTTATTTGTTAACAAAAAGTCTAAAGTAAAAGAGGATTTCATTCGTTTTGCAATAGGATTGAAACCCAATTTCAAACCAAATTCAACATTCTTCATTCTGATAATGGCACTGAGTACTTCAATACCTACTTAACTAATTTTTTACAAGTTAATGGGATTGTAATTTGTAATTTATTCTAATTGTTGGTTATTTCTAATTTAATCTTTCCTTCTATGGCTATTTAATATATTTGTATTTAATGTAGTATAGTGCTATAAATTTACTTCATTATGTGTATATGGGTATTTCTTCTATTTAAGAAACCCTAAACTTCTCATAATGAATATAGAGAAAAGATTATCTCTCTTCATATTTTGCTCATAGCCTTTAGCAACCAGGAGGGCTTTCAAACGAGC
The DNA here is from genome assembly GCA_036507285.1 of Trichosanthes cucumerina. Classification (NCBI taxonomy): domain Eukaryota; kingdom Viridiplantae; phylum Streptophyta; class Magnoliopsida; order Cucurbitales; family Cucurbitaceae; genus Trichosanthes; species Trichosanthes cucumerina. Next base: position 31,159,770 of record CM071838.1, read on the forward strand.
AACTGATTCGTCAGGATTAACCTTAATTGCAAACACCCATTTACACCCAATGGTCTTCTTTCCTACCGGACGAGATAATAAATTCCAAGTACCATTATCATCTAAAGCATTCATCTCTTAGATCAAAGCATTCCTCTCTTCGATCATTGCATTACGCCAACAAGAATGAGATAAAACTTCATGAACAGAGTTAGGAAAAGAGCAATCAAGGGATGTAATGAAAGAATATGTAAATTGTGACAACAGGTGATAAGAAACACATCACGTGTTTCTGGATTAGATGTCGAAGAATGTTTTGGTATAGGACATGTGTTTGAAGGTTGTTTTTTTTTTTTTTTTTTTTTTTTTTTTTTTTTTTTTTTTGATAAGAAATCAAGCTTTCTTTGAGGAAGAGTGAAAAAATACAAGGGCAAACAAAAAACAAGGCCACAAAAGAAGAAGGAGTTTACAACAAAGGACTCCACCCTAGCAAAATAAAATGTAAAAGGTAATTACAAAAAGCCTTCGCTACCGAGACCCAAAGAGAAATGTAGAATCTAATAAGAAACTAAACATCAAAAGAAGAATGCTCTAACCCTCAAAAGATTCTATTATTTCTCTCACCCCAAAGCCCCCAAAGAACAGCGCAAACCCCTGCATGCCACAAAAACAAATTTTTCCCCTTGAGATTGTTGTGGTGGCGTCCGAAGTAAACTTGAGTAATAAGTGGACGAGGAGGAGTAGATACTGAAGGAGATGGAGTAGGGAGGGGTGATGGAGAGACAATCTCATAGAAAAGTATGTCATCCTCCCCTTGACACGGATTCAACTGTGATGGGATAAAAGATAAATCTTCAAAAACGTAATATCTCGAAAAAGACAAGATACTTATTAAGACTAGGACAATAACAACGATATCCCTTTTGAACATGAGTATAACCAAGGAAGATGCATTGATGTAGGCTTATTTTAGTCCGGACTCAGCCTTTTATTAAGAATCTTTTGTTTGTTTTACCCTTATTTCTTTTACTGTGGGGTGGTTGTGTTTTAACCTTTATTATTTAATTTAGTTAGTTTAATAGGTTATAGGTAGGGGTGAGCATCGGTCGGTCGGGTTCGGTTTTACCTTTACCGATTTCCAACCACTAACCAAGGGCGATCGGTTCTGGTCGATTTTTTTTTTTTTTAAAATCCTTACTAAACTGATCGATCATCTAACTGTTTAATTTGGTTTGGTCGGTTTATATATATATATATATAAATATTAAATATTTATAATTATTATTTTATAATTTTTAATAATTTTTAATTATTATTTAATTATTTTCGAAAATTTTTTAGTTTTTTATTTTTTTTAATTATTATTATTATTATTATTAATTTATTATTATTATTATTATTATTATTATTATTATATAATTTTTTTTTAAATTTTGGTTGATTCGGTTGGTTTGGGGCTTTTGCCCCAAACCGACCGATCGATCGATCGGTTTTGGGATTACCAAAACCGATTCCCGACCGACTTCTTCACAAAACCGACCGACCGCCCCTCGCCCGGTCGGTTTCGATCGATCGTGTGTCGCTTGCCGGTCTTTTTGCTCACCCCTAGTTATAGGGTAGCAATGGCAACCCACTTGTATAAATAGGTTGGTTCAACCTATCTTTGAACATTAATAAAAGATTGCTTATGTTTCTTGGAGAATTTTGATACATCAAGTCGTATCAGAGCACGTCCGGTCCAAGGCGTGAAAAACTCTCTTTTTGGACTATTCGACACTTCAATTTTTTTTTCACCTATCAATTATGGCGGCGAAAGCTTCCTCTTCACTACAACTAGACACACAATGTCAACGGACTACAGTTGAATCGCCGTGGACAAGATCAAGCAAGAAGGTCGGGAATTAAAGTAAATGATGGGGCAATTTATTCAGCAACTCAATTTGATGAACACAAATATCCAGTTACAGGAAGACCCAACCACCAATCTTGGATTCAATAGGCAAAAAATCAAGAACTTAATCAAAATCCTCCAAGAAGAGCTGAAATTCGACGGCCTAGGAGAAGCCCAAAAGTGCAAATGCCTGGATTCATGAACCAAGATTCAGACTCTTTTGGGGAAGACGACTTAGACAATTTCAGAAATCAAGATCTTGAAGTACGGATGATAAGAAGGCAACAACAATTCCAATATGAAGTTCAAGATTTTAGGATGAAGATAGACCTACCTAGTTTCAATGGGAGGATGGATGTTGAAGCCTTCTTAGACTAGGTCAAAAAGGTTGAAAGTTCTTTGAGTATACCAACACCTAGGAAGATAGAAAGGTGAAATTAGTAGCCTTCAAACTTCAAAGTGGCGCATCGGCATGGTGGGATCAACTTCAGAATAACCGTAGATATTATGGCAAAGAAACTATCAAGAAATGGGCAAGAAACATTTCCTTCCTCTCAATTATCAACAAATCCTCTATGATCAATACCAACATTGTTGACAAGGGGGGCGATCCATATTGGACTATACCGAAGAATTTCATTGTTTAGGAGCAAGAAACAATCTCCCTACGACCGAACAACAACAAATTTCCAGATTTGTAAATGGGCTTAGGGAAGACATCAAGGAAGTGGTTAACTTACATCCTCTTGCCTATCTTGCAGATGTCATCACCTTAGCAACGAAAATTGAACAAAATGAGGAGTCCAAACCGGTCAGAACATATCAAAGGAGAAGTTCTTGGGAACAAAACCAACGAAAGCGGGTTTATCATGCAACAAAAACTTTTTTTCAAGGCAATTTGTCAAGTTCTAATCAACCAGCCAGAAAAGATGAACACCAAGATAAAAATAGCTCAAGTACTAAAGGTTTGGAAAACGCTACAACTAAAAGGACTGCTAACCCTTATAACCATCCTTCTTTGGGTAAATGTTTCAGGTGTGGTCAACACGGCCATTTGTCCAATGAGTGCCCTCAACGTCGAACCTTGGCAATTAGAGAACTAGAGGATGAAAAGTGTCAAAGAGAAGAATCCGAAGATGAGGAGGATATCAACTACACTCAACCCGATGACGGAGACCAATAATCATGTGTCCTACAACGAATCTTACTCACACCAAAAATTGAATCTCACCACAGCGGAACTCTTTATTCCGCACAAGATGTATCATCAACGGTAAAGTATGCCAAGTTATTATTGATTGTGGGAGTAGTGAAAACATTGTCTCAAAAAAGTTAGTAATTGCTCTCAAGGATTAAGCCAGAAAATCATCCAAATCCATATAAGGTAAGTTGGATTAGGAAGGGGTGAAACTAACGTAAATAAGATATGTACTATTTCTCTTTCTATTAGCAGCCATTGTAAGGACCAGATTATGTTTTGGACATGGATGCTTGTCACATCCTTCTGGGTAGGCCTTAGCAATATGACAACCAAGTTGTTCATAAGGGTCGTAAGAACATGTATGAGTTCAATTGGATGGGCAAGAAGGTGGTCCTACTACCCCTAGGTAAACAGATGGTAAGAAAAAGAACTCACTGAACCTAGAAGTGAAAAAAAACAACTTTTTCTACTCTCTCCAGGTAAGGAGTTTCTTCACACTAGATATACATCCTTAATAGCATTCATTGTTAAAGAAAATTTTCCAGAATCTTCTAATATGGCAATGGATAAAAGGGTGTCCCAATTACTTGTTGAATTTCCCACTTTGACTGAAACTCCTAATGAGCCACCTCTTAGAAACATCTAACATCACATAGATTTAATTAATGGAAGCTCATTACCCAATCTACCACACTACACAATGAGACCCAAGGAATATCAAGTCCTACATGACCAAATACAAGACTTATTAAACAAAGGACACATCCAACCGAGTTTAAGTCCTTGTGTTGTCCTAGCATTTTTAGCCCCAAAGAAAGATGGATCATGGCAATTGGCACCTATGTGTTTATAGTAGAGCTATAAATAAAATCACAATAAAATATAGATTTCTCATTCCTCGTTTAAGCGATCTTTTAGACCAATTAGGAGGTGCCATAGTATTCTCTAAAATAGATCTTAGGAGCGGATACCATCAAATTCGAATACGCCCTGGAGATGAGTGGAAAACAACCTTTAAAACTAATGAAGGGCTTTTTGAATGGCTAGTCATGCCTTTTAGATTATCTAATGCACCTAGCACATTTATGAGACTAATGAATCAAGTGCTTCTTCCATTTTTAAATAAATTTGTGGTTGTCTACCTTGATGATATACTAGTTTATAGTAAATCTAATGAGGAACAGTTAGCACACCTTACCACTGTTTTTACTTCTCTTCAAGATAACCAACTTCACATAAACCTAAACAAATGCAGTTTTTTCCCCACTAAAATTCATTTCCTAGGATTTATAATCAGCAATAAGGAATAGATGTGGATCCAAAGAAAGTTAAATCTATATCTAACTGGCCTATTCCTAATACAGTGCGGGATATCCAAACTTTTTTAGGATTGGCATCATTTTATCGCAGATTCATTAGAAACTATGGTACAATTGTTGCACCTTTAACACTTCTTAAAAAGGGACAATTTGTTTGGGAGATGAACAACTAAAGAGCTTTTCGGCCCTTAAAACAAAGCTTAGCTCTACACCTATTCTTAGTTTTCCCAATTTTTAAAACCTTTTGAAGTATCAGTGGATGCCTCGGGAGTAGGGATTGATGGTGTTTTAAGCAAGAAAATCACCCAATTGAATTTTTTAGTGAAAAATTGAGTGAGGCAAGGCAAGGCAAAAATGGACCACTTATGAATAAGAATTTTACTCCCTTGTAAGAGCATTGAAACAATGGGAACACTATTTACTAGGTAACGAATTCATTTTATTAACTGATCATTTCTCTTTGAAGTTTCTTCAGTCTCAAAAGACAATAAGTTGTATGCACGCTAGATGGATCCAATTCATTCAGAGTGTAGTAGCCAGAACCAGAAGTAGCGTTGAAGTTGAATTTAGGGCCTTAGTCCATGGAATTTGTGAAGGCAAAGGGAAGGCAGTGCTACAGATAGAAGATCTACTTTGAGTTATTGTTCTTTTGTTGGAGGAAACCTAGTTACTTGGCGAAGCAAAAAACAGAGTGTAATAGCCAGAAGTAGCGTTGAAGTTGAATTTAGCTACTGTTTTTTTTACAGAGTTACTGGGTTGTAGAACAGTAGAACCCCTAATTGAACCTAATTTAAAACTGCAAATTGCAACAGAAAAAGAGGTAAAAGATAAAGAAAAATATCAGAGACTTATGAGAAGACTTATTTACTTGTGACATACACGACCTAACATTGTGCTTGCAGCCAGTATGGTGAGTCAGTTTATGCATGTTGCAGGACCGACTTACTTTAAAGCAGTCTATAGAATTCTGAGATATCTAAAAAGTACTCCAGGAAAAGGAATATTGTTCAAGAAAAATGGTCATCTACATGTTGAGATTTATACTAATGCTGACAGGGAAGGCAGTGCTACTATTGGTGTTGACATAATTAAATTTGCCATAACCTATCAGCTTAAGCTTTTGGGTTAGTTGGTGATTTACATGGTATCAGAGCTCTATCGAATAGGCGGTGTGCTCCGGGTAAAAGGAGCTGGCCTGAGCTGGCGGTGTGCTCCGAGTAAAGGAGTTGGCCAGGATAAGAGCTAGACGGATGGATGACTATTTGAGGTGAGGTGAGGTTGGTACTTTATTCGAGGGGAGGATTGTTGGAGATTGTTGGGAGTGCGACCCAAGTCCCACATCGGCTAGAGAAAGGGAAGATCATGGGTATATAAGTGAGGGACAGTATCTCCATTGGTATGAGGCCTTTTGGGTGAAACCAAAAGCAAAGCCATGATCTTCCCTTTCTCTAGCCGATGTAGGACTTTGGTTGTACTCCCAACAATCTCCAACAATCCTCCCCTTATTAGATTATATGAAGTTCCATCTCAAAACCAATTAGCAATGAGAGGAGTAGCTCATATATCATATATATTGTGAGGTTTCTCTCCACTTTTCCAATGTGGGATCCTCAACATGCCCCCTCAAGATGGTGCCTCTTTGGGTTCACCATTCTTGGATCGGATCCGAATTTCAATTTTTGGACTGAATACCCGTTTGGGTTTATTGGGCTCTGATACCATATTAGATTATATGAAGTTCTATCTCAAAACCAATTGGCAATGAGAGGAGTAGCTCATATATCATATATATTGTGAGGTTTCTCCCCACTTTTCCAAGGTGGGATCCTCAACAGTGTTTGATTTCCACTTGTTGGGACTTTGTTTAAATTTGTAAGCCCACAAGTGAGGGGGAGTGTTGGTGTTGACATAATTAAATTTTCCATAACCTATCAGCTTAAGCTTTTGGGTTAATTGGTGATTTACATGGTATCAGAGCAGGAGGTCCTGTGTTCGAACCCTGGTGAAGTCATTTTCTCCCAATTAATATTGATTTGTACTTGTTGGGTTTTTGTTCAAATTTCCAAGCTTAAAAGTTAGGGGGAGTGTTTGATTTCCACTTGTTGGGCTTTTGTTTAAATTTGTAAGCCCACAAGTGAGGGGGAGTGTTAGTGTTGACATAATTAAATTTGTCATAACCTATCAGCTTAAGCTTTTGGGTTAATTGGTGATTTACAGCTACAGATAGAAGATCTACTTCGGGTTATTGTTCTTTTGTTGGAGGAAACCTAGTTACTTGGCGAAGCAAAAAACAGAGTGTAGTAGCCAAAAGTAGCGTTGAAGTTGAATTTAGGGCCTTTAGTCCATGGCATTTGTGAAGGCATATGGATATGGATAAAGAAACTGTTGGAAGAATCGAACCCCACTCAGAATACGCCTATACGTATTTATTGTGAGAGGCAATAATTTCCCTAGCTCATAATCCAGTCCTTCATGATAGGACAAATCAGATCGAGGTTGACCAGCATTTTATAAAGGAAAAAATTGATTCGGGAGAAATCTGTGTTCCCTACCTTCCTACTACAGAGCAAAGTGCTAATGAATTAACAAAGGGGCTTCCTAAGTTATAGTTTGACAAGATGATTAACAAGCTGGCAATGTTGGATATCTTCAAACCAGCTTGGGAGGGAGTGTTGGTTATTTCTGATTTATTTTTCCTTCTATGGCTAATTAGTATATTTGTATTTAATGTAGTATATTGCTGAAAATTTACTTCTTTATGTGTATATGGGTGTTTCTTCTATTTAAGAAACTCTAAACTTCTCATAATAAAGATATAGAGAAAAGATTATCTCTCTTCATACTTTGCTCATATATTTATTAAAAAAAATATAGGTCTAAATTATTACTAAGAATAGTTTTCTATATATTTTTAAATCAATAAAAATAGTAACTTTCTATAAAGAAACATATAAACAAAGAAAACAAAAAACAAAGCAAAGAAATATATAAACAAGGGAAAAAGTGTCGATAGCAGGTCTCGAACACAAACATGCAAGGGAGTTTGTAAGCGTTAATACCACTGAGACAAAACACATTCATTAATTATTGTAAGTTATATAATACTAAAAGTATATAATCTAGGGTATTAAATTAAAAACTTTTGGGAGCTAGTCTCCAAGGAGATCCACCCTTGACTATAGGACTATTGAGCTACACTATGTAAGATTGTACGGACAATTAAATTTTAATCAAATGACCAATATGACTCAAGGAAATATTACCTTCCAATATCTGAAAAAAGCAATCCCTCCCAAATAGAGTTACAATAAGCATTGCCCAAGTTCCTAAACAAGTCCAGTATTGAAGACTCCCAGACTTTGACATCTAATATTATGGATCTCACCTGCATGAGCAAGAAGATAAGATTAATATTTTCCTCACAAACCCATCTAAATTACATCTTAATATATCTGTTACTTTGGAGATATTCCTTCAATTCTCTTATTTTTTATATAATTTTATCACTAATTTAAACTAATCACTGACTTTTAAAACTAGAACATTTAATTTTTTGAGAGCACATTGTTAGTGTTAAATCACCCATCGACGCAAAAGTTTAAGTTGATGGGTTATAGTACATTTAATTATATTAGCACTCCAACACTCCCCTCAACTTGTGAACTTGAAAATTTGTAAAAAGATTCAACAAGTGGAAATCAATATTAATTGGGGAAGGAAATTACTTACAAGAGTCCGAACACAAGATCTCCTACTCTGATACCAAATTATATTACATGGGGTTCCATCTAAAAACTAATTAGAATTGAGATGGAATCCCATATAATCTAATATGGTATCAAGGCATGGTAAAAATCTAGTTGTGTGCCGAATAAATCCTCAAAGTGGAACAAATATTAATAAGCCACAGTTGTGTTCTATCTGGGTGTTCTGCCACTCACTTGGGTAGGAGCAAGTGTGATTCGTATTTGTGCTCTATTTGGATCTTGGCTCGAGATGAACCGGTTGTGCCTTGAGATGACAACAAGCTCTCAATTGGGAGTGGACAGATTTGTTCAAGGGGACGCTTAAGTGTGGTACTTTGTTTGAAGAGAGGATTGTTAGAAGTGCTAACAAAGTCCCACATTGGTTAGGGATAGAAGTGCTAACAAAGTCCCACTTTGGATCTTGGCTCGAGATGAACCGGTTGTGCCTTGAGATGACAACAAGCTCTCAATTGGGAGTGGACAGATTTGTTCAAGGGGACGCTTAAGTGTGGTACTTTGTTTGAAGAGAGGATTGTTAGAAGTGCTAACAAAGTCCCACATTGGTTAGGGATGGAAGAGATCTATGGTACATAAGTGAGTACAATTATCTTCATTGGTATGAGGCATTTTGGGGGAACCAAAAGTAAAGTCATGAGGGCTTATGCCTAAAGTGGACAATATCATACCATTGTGGAGATATGTGGAGGATCATTATCCCTAACAAGTCTGTGTAAAATATGAAAAGATAATATTTTCTCTATATTTATTAAGTGGGATTAGGATTTCTTAAATAAAAGAAATACGCATGTACATAAGAAAATAAATTTACAGCAATATATTACATTAAGTATGAATATTTTATTGAGGTAAATAAGGAAAACACCCCTAAAATAACCAACACTCCCCCTCAAGTTGGCTTGAAAATATCTTCCATGGCTAGCTTGTTGATCATCTTGTCAAACTGCAACTTAAGAAGCCCTTTTGTCAATACATCAACAATTTGCTTTGTAGTAGGAAGGTAGGGAATGCAAATTACTCCTTAATCGATTTTTTCTTTTATAAAATATTTATCCACCTCAATATGATTTGTCCTATCGTGAAGGACTGGATTGTGAGCTATGGAAATTGTTGTTTTGTTGTCACAATAGATACGTGTGGGGCCACTCTGAGTAAACTTCAAATCTTCCAACAATCTCCTTATCCATATGCCTTCACAAATGCCATCGGCTAAGGCCCGAAATTCAGCTTCAACACTACTTCTAGCTACTACGCTCTATTTCTTGCTTCGCCAAGTAACTAAATTTCCCCCTAGAAAGGAACAGTAACCTAAGGTAGATCTTCTATATGTTGTACTGCCTGCCCAGTCAACATCTATATATACTTCAACATGCAGGTGACCATGTTTCTTAAACAATATTCCTTTCCCAGGAGTACCTTTTAGGTATCTCAAAATTCTATAGACTGCTTCAAAATGAGTAGGTCCTGGGGCATGCATAAACTGACTTACCATACTAACTGCAAATGCAATGTCAGAACGACTGTGTGACAAGTAAATGAGTCTTCCCACAAGTCTTTGATATTTTTCTTTATCTTTTACTTCTTTTTCTATTGCAACTTGCCATTTTAGATTCGGCTCTATTGGCGTTTCTGCTATTCTACAACCCAGTAAGTCTGTCTCTTCGAGTAAGTCAATTATATATTTCCTTTGATTGACCAGAATACCATCCTTCGATCTAGCAAATTCCATTCGTAGGAAATATTTCAAGACTCCCAGATCTTTGATTTGAAATTCAACGGCAAGATTTTCTTTCAAGATAGTTAGGTTTGCCTCGTCATCTCCTGTAAGAATAATGTCCTCCACATAAACTATTAGAATGGCAACCTTGTTATTTTCAGTATGCTTATAGAAGATGGTATGGGTTTCTTGACTTTGGAGGAAACCATAGCTCGTGACTGCTTTAGCAAATCTTTCAAACCAAGCTCTAGGGGATTGTTTTAGACCATATAAAGATTTCTTCAATCTACATACTTTGTTACTTCCTAAAGCTTCCTCAAAACCAGGGGCAAATTCATAAATACCTCTTCTTCAAGTTCACCATTGAGAAATGCATTCTTGACATCAAGCTGATAAAGAGACTCGTCTGCATTAACAACAACAGATAACAAAACTCTAATGGAGTTGATTTTAGCCACGGGGGCAAATGTTTCTTGATAGTCAATTCCATAAGTCTGAGTAAAGCTCTTAGCAACAAGCCTGGCTTTATATCTTTCAACGCTCCCGTCAGCTTTGCACTTTATATTGAACACCCATTTGCATCCGACTGTTTTCTTATCTCTTGGTAATTCTACGATGTCTCATGTCTGATTTTGTTCAAGAGCATTCATCTCTTCCATCACTGCTAACTTCCAATTCAAGTATTTAGTGCTTCCGGTATATTACTTGGAACAACCAAATTTGTTATCCTAGAGACAAGCGTTCTATGACTATCAGAAAGCCTATGATAAGACAGGTACTTGGCAATAGGGTATTTAATACAGTTTCGAGTACCTTTTCTATGGGTTATTGGAATGTCAAGATCAGATGTATCAGATAAAGCGTTATGGATACGTGAAGAGATGGAGGTACCTGGATCTTCAGCATCATTCATCGGAGCATTGGATTGGTCTCGTGCTAAGTCAACTATCTGGTCTTGGTTCCTTCGATGTATTGCCCTTCGAGTATAAACCTGAAGTTCAAGATCACTTTGTAGTGTTTCTCCCCCTGAAGGAGTATTCTCTTTGCCTGGTACGGGACTAGAAGTAGTACCCTCAGGATAAATGATATTAGGTAGAGGAGAAGTGTCCCAAAATTATCTTCTAAGTTAGAGATCTCCCCCTGAAAAGAAGGTTTGGTGAAAAGTGATTGATTTTCCAAGAAAGGCACGTCCATACTTTCAAAGTATTTCTTAGACAAGGGATCAAAACATTTATAGGCCTTCTTCTGCGAGACATACCCTAGGAAGATACATTTGACAACCCTAGGATCAAGTTTAGACTTAGAAGAAAAAGAGACGTTAACAAAAACAGTGCAACCAAAAACATTGATGGGTAAATCAGAGAATATCCGGACTGCAGGGAAGAAGGTTTTAAAATGATTAAGGGAGGTTTTAAAATCTAGTATTTTCGTGGGCATCCTATTAATTAGATAAGTAGCAGTAAGAACAGCGTCACCCCATAAATAAGAAGGCACATGCATGGAAAGCATAAGAGCACGAGCAACATCCAAAGAAATGTCTATTTTCCTTTCCACAATACCATTTTGTTGAGGAGTATCGATACATGTAGATTGATGTACTATACCTTTATCTTGGAAAAAGTTAGTTAAACAAGTATTGAAGTGCTCAGTACAATTATCAGAGTGCAGAATGCAAACTTTGGTCTGAAATTGGTTTTCAATCATATTGTAAAAACGAATAAAAACCTCTTTTACTTCTGACTTTTTAGTTAACAGGTACACCCAAGTTAGACGAGTATGGTCATCAATAAAGGTAACAAACCACCGTTTTCCACTAAGTGTCAAAACTTTTGAGGGTCCCAAACATCACTGTGAATTAAATAAAAAGATTTAAAAGCCTTATAAGGTCTGGGAACATATGTAGAACGATGATGTTTTGCAAACATACAACTATCGCAATAAAAGTTAGTGCAATCAATGCTTTTGAAAATGTCTAGAAACAGATATTTTAAATAAAAGAAACTTGGATGTCCTAGTTTACGATACCAAAGCATAATAATTTCTCTAACAAGAGAAGAACAAATACTACTTAAGCCCTGAACTTTTTTATGACTTGAAGGCAGTTCATCAAAGTAATAGAGACCATCAAGCATCCTAGCACGTCCAATCGTCTCCCCCCGATTCCTGATCCTGAAAGATACAGTGGGTTTCAAAGAAAGTAACACGACAGTTAGCATCTTTAGAGATTTTGCTGACAGATAACAAGTTACAATCAAGTTTTGGAACATGAAGTACAAAGTGTAAGGTAATGTGTGAAGTTAGGGTGATAGTTCCTTTTCCAGTAATAGAAGAGAAACTACCATCGGCTATTCGAATTTTTTCAATACAATATATAGGAGAGTATGACTCAAAAAGATTGGAGAAACTAGTCATATGATCGGAGGCTCCTGAACCTATAATCCAAGGAGATGAATTTAGAGAGCAAAAGGCTTGAGGACAGTTACCTGTTTGTGCCAAGGAAATACTAGGATTACCAAATGATGAATTGGTCTTCAGCAGTTTCAGGAGTTGATCGATTTGCTCCTTACTGAACGGACTGGAGTCAACAACATTAGTAGTGGAGGAATGTTGACTTATGGCCTTCTCACCTTGTCGGGTACTTTTCCAATTTGCAGGTTTTCCATGTAGCTTCCAACACGTCTCACGAGTGTGTCGGGGTTTGTTGCAGTGTACACACCATACACGCGGCTTTTCATGGGTTTTGTTTGATTGAACAGAAGTCTTTTATGCAGTAGTTTCTACTATTAAGGCGGAATTTTCAACTAAGTCAACCTGTTTTTTCCCATCATAACATTCCGACAACTCTCCTCCCTAAGCACTTCAGAAAATACATCATTAATAGTTGGTAGGTTAGTTTTACCGAGTACTCTACCTCTAACCTCATCAAATTCACCATTGAGGTCGGCTAAGAATTTGTAAATACGACCATCATCAACAATTTTCCTGTAGTGCTTCTGATCCTCGGTAGACTTCCATTCATACGTGTCAAACAGGTCCAAGTCTTGCCAAATCCTTTTAAGAGAGTGAAAGTATTGAGGTAACAGAGTTACCTCCTTGTCGTATGTCGCTTAATCTCAGATTTAACTCAAACACTTGTGACTTGTTGCCCAAATCTGAATACATTTCAGTCACGCTCTCCCAAAGTTCTTTTACGGTAATGTAACACATATAGTTACAACTTATGTCTTCTTCCATAGAATTAACGAGCTAGGTCATAACCATGGAATTTTCAACATCCCATCCAGCAAATGAAGGGTCGTCTTGGGCGGGTGGCACTTTATCTCCAGTGAGGTAGCCAATCTTTCCTTGTCCCCGAATATACATACGCACACTTTGGGACCAACGAAGGAAATTTTCACCATTAAGCCTAATCGTGGTGATTTGAACAGAATTGGAATGAATACGATGATTCAATGCTTTAACAATTGAAGATTTATTTTTTGTCATCCTTGCTGCAAAAACAGTAACCAAAGAGACAAAATCCAACTACCAAACACAGTAGTTTAACACATAAAAAATAAAACCAGCATCTATTCCCGAAAAACAACGACCAAAAAAAAAGGTAGATGAAGAAAAAGGAACTTGTACAGCCAAGCATGGCCTATCTGCATGCGTGGTCAAGGGCGGCTGTTTGTTGACTGCTAGGGTTAGGGTTTTTTAGTCTAAACAATTAGGGTTAGTGAACTAAGAGTTAGGGCTCGGATACCATCTTAAATCACCAATCAAACTAAAAACTTAAACTAAGAGTTTGGAGTAAATTTAATTATATCACATAGTCTAACACTCCCCCTCACTTGTGGGCTTGGAAATTTTTTGAAAAGCCAAACAAGTAGAATCAATATTAAATGGGGAGAAAACTGACTACGCAGGGGCTTGAACACAGGACCTCCTGGACCACCTGCTCTGATACTATGTGCAAAATATGAAGAGATAATATTTTCTCTATATTCATTAAGTGAGATTAGGGTTTCTTAAATAGAAGAAATACCCATGTAAATAAGGAAATAAATTTACAGCAATATATTACATTAAGTACGAATATTCTATTGAGGTAAATAAGGAAAACACCTTAAAATAACCAACAAAGTCTCACATTGGCGAGGAAAGGAAGAGATTCATGGTATATATGGACAATTATCTCCATTTGGTATGATGCCTTTTGGGAGAACCAAAAGCAAAGTCATGAGAACTTATTCCCAAAGTGGACAATATCATACCATTGTGGAGATATGTGAAAGGTCGATGTTCCTAACAACCGGAATCAAAGCCCATAAAGCCCAAACAGATATTCAGTCCAAAAATTGGGTTCTGACCCAAGAATGGTGAACTCAAAGAAACACCATCTTGAGGGGGCATGTTGAGAATCCAACATTGGAAAAATATAGAGTGGTCTCACAATTTATAAAATACATGAACTACTCCACTCATTGCCAATTGGTTTTGAGATGGAACTCCATGTAATCTAATAGTTAATAGTGGGATAAATCAATTTTGAGCTCTCAAATCACTTAATTTAAATACTTGCAGTAAAATTCATTCTTATACTTCATAATGGACAAAGGAATCTCAACTCCCGGTGGAAAGTGTCATGATTCTTTTATCTATATATATATATATATATATATATATATATATATATATATATATATTTCATAGCAGATTTTTTTTTTTTTGAAAAAAGAGACCTAGAATTTTCACCTCTCATGAAACTCTATTAACCTGTATAGAAAAATAAATAACAAACAATAACAGAAAAATAAAAGTAGCTTCAATTTATATATGAACAAATAATACAAGTATACTTTTACAGTTTGATAGTACAAGGGCATTAGCATTCTCATTTCCTAAAATTTCTACAATTGTTTCTGGTGAGTGTCCAAAGTTCCTCTCCATATGTTTCTTGTAAATATTGGCACATGGCATTTAATTCGTTATTTTCGTAGTAGTAGAACAATAACATTTTTGTCATATACATGTTCCGAACTTTAGAGTACAGATATAGTATTGCATTGAATTATTATGCAATTTTTTTTCAAAGACAAGAGAAACATGTCTTGGGAGGAAAATCCAACTCACTAGCACAAAAATCAAAATCCATAACGATAACAACTAACAAGATTGAGCTTGATTTGAATACCTTTGAAATATGGACACCAAGATTACGGTGCACACCAGAGCATTCTATGCACAACAAAATGCCAAGGTTTAGAGATGCCCATTCAGGTTCTGGAGTGCCACACTCAGCACATAAATTATTTCCAGGAATTTCTCTTAGTATCTTAGAAACAGAATCTACTTGGCTGCCATCTTCTAATCTTTTTTGATGTCGTGTCTGAACATTATAATTATCAAAATTGTTTTTATCACTCTCGGAATGTTTGTCTTCCAGGAATGGCTGCAGAAGATTCAATGGTTGTATCATAAGCATCCATGCTTTAATACTTTGTCACTCACACACACACACACAAAAGAGCTACTGGGAACAAACCTGTTGAAAATAAGAATTGAAAAGTGATGCAATAGCCCCCGTGATTTTATTGACCCAGTCCATCCTATCTGCCTCATTTTCAGCCTAGCCCAAAGAAGAAAAGTATCAACAAAGATCGTGTTGAACAAAACGGCTTATTTCCATTCATTAATTAAGAGAGCCCAAAAGTTTAAACGATAAAATCATTATTCCAAGAGTAGTAGTCTATCCATAATAAGAGTCCTTCCACCTCCGCGTCCTTGTATTATTTTATTTTTTTGGTTCATTTCAAGTGTTGATAATGGCCATTTATGGTTCTGATCTTTATGGACATATTCTGGAAAATATTCTGGAATTATTCTCTTTTCTCCTCCCTTCCTTATTTACCAGGATTCTGTTAGGCCCCCGATTATACAAAAATATTCTAGAAAGTGCAAGAGGGTAAATACGGCTGGGAAATCTGGGACCACAGGGGAGAAATGAGAGAGGTACAGATGAGAACATGGGGGTGAGGGTTTAAAGGCTTTTTGGGGCACCTCTGAGGGGGCAGCTTTCTTTTTGGTAGAATGTTTTTGTAAGGAGGGAGTCAGCCTCTCGAATAGCTGGGCAGTTGCTGTTATCCTCTATTATCGAAATCAATGAAATAATCCCCCTTCGTTATTGAAGAACTCTCAATCAACGAAGGGTTGGTTCCTTGTTTCTCTGTTTTTTTCCTTTATTAATTCGAGATCTCTAGCTTTGGGTTTGGATACCTAACAAATTGGTATCAGAGCACGTCGACCTGGAAAAAACACGTAGAATGGCCATGGAGGAGAGAGTCTCCAGCACCGAGAGAGATATCGCTGAAATCAAGGAGAAGTTGCGTGGGTTAGAGTCAACCATAGAGCGAGGATGGGAAAGCGTGGCCCTGAATATGCGGGAAAACTAGAAGGCACTAATCTTGATGCTGGCCGAAGGATCATCCAGGAAGAAGATGACCGAAAATGTCGAAACCAGTGACATCAAAGGCAAGCAACCCGTTGTCCCTTTGTCAAGCACGATGGGGGAGGGAGGGGACTCATCGCAAAGCAAACAAATGGAGATAGTCTCGAACCGAAGTAAGAATAAAAAACTCGAAATGCCTGTGTTTACAGGGGACAACCCCGATGCGTGGATGATACGGGTAGAAACTTATTTTGAAGTACATCAGCTACGCGATGTATAAAAGATCAATGTATCGATAGTAAGTTTTGACCCCGACGTCATTGAATGGTTCTGTTGGACAAACAATCGGAGGAAGATCACCAACTAGGACAATGTGAGGGAAAGATTACTATTGAGATATCGACCAACTAAGGAAGGCAATCCTTGCGGGCGATTCCTTTCGATCAAACAGGATGGCACAGTGAGGGAAAACAGAAAGAAATTTGAGTCCTACTCCGAACCGTTACCCAGAATGGCAGAGGACGTTCTTGAAAATACTTTTATCAACGGGTTGATTCCGTCGATCAGGGCGGTCGTCATCAGCCGTGAACCAAAAGGATTAGAGGATGCGATGAAACAGGCCCAATTAATTGAAGACCGCGAGTTGGCCCTAAATCTGGTGGGGAAGGATGGGGCTGCGGGAGGAGAAGGAAATGACAAAAGGGTCAGCCCAAGGGTTGATACTAAGACAGTTGGGCCCAACAACGGGAAGCCGAGCCCAAAACCCAACGACTATCTTCGGTCCATTTCGGTTCCTGAAAAACCCAATCCTAACCGCCGCGGACCTATGCCCAGAAGGTTGTCTGATGCTGAGTTTCAGGCAAAAAGAGAACAGGGTTTTTATGTTTCCGATGCGACGAAAAATACTCTAAGGACCACCGCTGTAAAAAGCTCGAGATGCGAGAGCTGAGAGTGGTGTGGGAGAGCAACACCGGCGACATCGAAGTGAAACAAGAAGAGATTGAACCAGAAGAAGAGTGGGTTCTGGCCGACACCGAGTTCCGAGCACTGCAGGTGGAGCATATTAAGCTCAACCTGAAATCCATGGTGGGAATTTCAAACCCCAGTACGATGAAATTACGCGGAAAGATTGAAGGGAGAGAGGTAATCGTGTTGGTCGACTGTGGAGCGTCCCACAACTTCATCTCTCGACAGTTGTCAGAGGAACTGGAACTCCCGAGGGTAGACACTGTAAACTATGGAATAGTAATGGAAAACGGGTCGACGGTGACCGGAAAGGGAATGTGTCAGGAGGTGATGATCCACCTGGCGGAGATGTCCTTCCAAGAGGATTTATTACCTATTCACCTAGGAGGAGTCGATGTAATTCTAGGCATGTTATGGCTAACATCCTTGGGAGTGATGGAAGTAGACTGGGTAGAGCTCACAATGATGTTTACCTGCGGTGGAAGACGGATTACGATCAAAGGGGACCCGTCATTAACGAAGGCACAAGTCTCTTTGAAAATGTTGTTGAAGGACTGGGACGAAGAAGACCAAGGCTTCCTGGTAGGCCTCCAAGACACCGCAGGGGCAGAGTTGATGACGGGCAGTTGTTCGGACTCCAAACCGGAAGGGTCTGACGTGACAAAGGAAATACAACAGCTGAAATCCCAGTACGTTGAGTTGTTCATCGAAAGGAAGGACCTACCGCCGGAGAGGGACGTCGACCACCGGATTATCCTGATGGAAGGGAAGGGACCAGTCAATGTGAAATACGCACATGCGCAGAAGAATGAAATAGAGAGACTAGTGACAGAGATGCTCTCTTCGGGTATTATACAGCCAAGCACCAGTCCCTACTCAACTCCAGTACTTCTGGTCAAGAAGAAAGACGGAGGATGGCACTTTTGCGTCGACTATCAATCCTTGAACAAGGTCACCATTCCGGATAAACTCCCCATTCCCATGATCGAAGAATTATTGGATGAACTCAAAGGATCCGTAATTTTTTCGAAATTGGATTTGAAGTTGGGATACCATCAGATCAGGATGAACCGAGCAGACATCGAGAAAACAGCTTTCCGTACACACGAGGGGCATTATGAATTCTTGGTAATGTCGTTTGGTCTCACAAATGCTCCCGCCACTTTTCAAGCCCTACTGAACAAGGTATTTCGTCCTTTCCTCAGACGTTGTGTTGGTTTTTTTTGACGATATCTTGGTTTTCAGTCCTAGTTATGAGACTCATCTATTTCATCTAGACCTTGTGTTCAATGTGCTGAAAGAAAACAAACTAGTGTTAAATGAAAAGAAATGTAGTCTGGGCAGGGATCGAATAGAATATCTGGGACATTGGATTTCCGGCAAGGGAGTGGAAGCAGATGACGGCAAGATTCGAGTAATGTTGAATTGGCCGCGACCAACATCCCTTAAGGAGCCCAGAGGATTTTTGGGACTCACAGGGTACTATCGTCGATTTGTGTTGAATTATGTAAGTATTGTCGCCCCACTACACAACATGCTTAAAAAGGATTGCTTTCTATGGAGTAATGAGTCCATTGAGGCTTTCGAGAAACTGAAGAAGGCAATGACCACTCTGCCTGTCCTCGCCTTGCCCGACTTTAATCTACCATTCATTATAGAAACAGATGCATCGGGGACAGGTCTGGGAGTAGTACTTACACAGAACCAACGACCAATCGCCTATTTTAGTCAAGCGTTGTCGGACAGAGCAAAATTAAAACCCATCTATGAAAGGGAGTTGATGGCGATCGTTTTACGCGATGATAAAAGGTGGCGACACTACTTGTCAAAGGGAGAAATTTGTGGTCTTATCCGATCAGAGAGCACTAAAGAACCTATTAGAGCAGCGGGAAGTTTAACTTGAGTACCAAAAATGGTTAACGAAATTGTTGGGGTATTCTTTCGAAATCAAGTACAAAGCTGGAATCTTGAACCGAGCGGCTGACGCCTTGTCTCGTTTGCGCCCGACAGGTGAATGTTCCTCCTTGTCCGCACCAAGAATTATGGATATAGACACTATCCAGAAGGAAGTAGGGGAAGATGTCGAATAATCTAAAATCATGAGAGACATCGAGGCTGATCCAATGAGTCATCCAAAGTATACCATCCACCAGGGACAACTTCGGTACAAGGAGCGATTGGTTATCTCTAGTCACTCCACTCTCATCCCGGCCATCCTACAAATGTTCCACGATTCAGTCTTGGGAGGCCACTCGGGATTTCTCCGAACTTACAAACGAATGACTGGGGAATTGTATTGGAAGGGAATGAAGAAAGTAGTGCAAAACTATGTGGCCGAGTGTGTTGTTTGCCAACGGAATAAGGCCGAAGTCGTAGCTCCAGCCGGTTTATTACAACCCCTACCTATCCCGGATGGAGTTTGGGAAGAGATCAGCATAGATTTCATTGAAGGACTACCTAAGTCTCACGGGTATGACTCGATCCTAGTGGTAGTGGATCGCCTTAGTAAGTATGCTCATTTCTGCCTATTGAAACACCCATTCTCAGCCAAAGAAGTACGGCCCTATTCATCAAGGAGATTGTTAGACTGCACGGCTACCCAAAATCCATAATATCGGATAGAGACGTTATCTTCTTAAGCAATTTCTAGAGTGAATTATTTCGCTTGCAAGGAACGTCACTCAAGAAGAGCACGACATTTCACCCACAAACAGACGGCCAAACTGAAAGAGTTAACCGATGTCTAGAGACATATCTCCGATGCTTTTGTAACGAACAACCTCGACAGTGGGAGAAATGGATTAGTTGGGCGGAATACTGGTACAATACCAACTACCATGTGTCCATCAATACCACTCCTTTCAATGTTGTGTATGGCCGAGCACCACCTCCATTAATTTCCTATGGGGAAAAGAAAACAACAAACTGCACTCTGGAACAGCAGCTTATAGACCGAGATGTGGCCTTAACCGCACTCAAGGAACAGCTAAGAGTAGCTCAAGAAAGAATGCGGAAGCAAGCAGACCGTCACCGAAGAGAAATGGAATTCGAACCAGGAGATTGGGTGTTCTTGAAACTGAAACCGTATCGACAGAAATCTGTGGCCAAGAGAAGGAGCGAAAAACTATCACCAAAATTCTATGGACCTTATAAAGTGTTGGAACGCATCGGCCAAGTAGCATATAAGCTGCACCTACCCCTCACTGCTGCAATTCACCCTGTTTTTCATGTCTCACAGCTTAAAAGAATGATAGGAACGCACGCAGTCCTTCAATCAGCACCACCGCGGTTCTCTGATGAGTATGAATGGACGGAAACACCAAAAGAGGTTCTGGGTTACCGCTGGAATGAGGACTTGTTCATTTGGGAGTGTCTGATCGATTGGGAGAAACGACCACGAAGTGATGCCACTTGGGAACCGTACGAAGAGATCAAAAAGAACTATCCTCATTTCCACCTTGAGGACAAGGTGGTTGTATACCCACGGGTATTGTTAGGCCCCCGATTATACACAAATATTCTAGAAAGGGCAAGAGGGTAAATACGGCTGGGAAATCTGGGACCACAGGGGAGAAATGAGAGAGGTACGGATGAGAACATGGGAGTGAGGGTTTAAAGGGTTTTTGGGGCACCTCTAAGGGGACAACTTTCTTTTTGGTAGAATGTTTTTGTAAGGAGGGAGCTAGCCACTCGAATAGTTGGGCAGTTGTTGTTATCCTCTATTATCGAAATCAATGAAATAACCCCCCTTCGTTATTGAAGAACTCTCAATCAACGAAGGGTTGGTTTCTTGTTTCTCTGTTTTTTTCCTTTATTAATTCGAGATCTCTAGCTCTGGGTTTGGATACCTAACAGATTCCCTCACTTACCTTGCATTTTATTTTCCTGTTAACTATCTTTCCTTGTGTTACAAACTTCTCCCTTTGAATTCTAGGGCTGTACAATATGAATGAGTTCAATATAGAAGAAATATCCTTGTCTTGAAAAACAACACAAAGTGATACATCAAAAAGTATAAGTCACATTTCAGTTCAAGGTTCATTGCAGCCTAAGGGATGGAAAAATTCTGTCATTTTCAGACGAAGGACATAAAAAAGAAACAGAAAAGACTATAAGAGGTTGTAGATAGGAAGGTTGAACTAGAAAGTCCAAATCATGGCTACATGCATTCTTGGTTAGAGGAACTCAACATTCAAGCCAAAATGCTAGAAACATAAATAGCTGAGAAGAAAGCAGAAAAACTAGGATGAATAAGCTAATTAGAGAGCTTAAAAAAAGTATACCAGGATAGCTGTCAACTAATTACCTGCAAAGTGTAGGTCTTAGAGGGAGAAATTATTCTGAAGCAAAGTCGTAGATCTGAATCCTCTGCATCCATCTTTATTGTAGACGTATGCAGATTAACTGTAGAACAACGCAAAATTTCTTCATTGAGTGATGATGCCCTATTGTGCCTTGAACGGAATCTACCAAACATACTGTTGTTATGTTCATCTGAACGATTGAAACTATGAGATTGAGGGCCCTGAAGGAGATATTAAACACATTAGATTTACCAAAATCCGGAGATCAGATCTCAAGAATTTATTTACTTCTTATAATCATTTATATTTCTATCACCATAATCATTGTCTAGAATACTACAAATATTACTCATACACAAAGGCAATGCTCGAGTAAAAGGTTCCCACCCAGAAAGAAACTAAAATGACAAAATAAAAAGGCAATTTGAATGCATATAATCCCTAAGATACTATTTATATAATCCACATTAACCTTTCAAACAAAAATAATAGTATATAACAACTCCAATCCAGCAGCCAAAAATAAGAGACCACTTCAACGTAACAAATACTTGAGGAATCACCTCCAAACACGTCTCAAAAAAAAATATTTTATTTATTTCAACCAAAGTTTCAATGATTAAGAACAGGAAAAAAAACAAAGAGGTTTTATCCCCTTGAAATTTGAGCTTCATATAAATCCCATTGAAAAATGATGTCCAAAATACTGACTTACATTAGAGAATCTTGTAAATCACCAATTAACCCAAAAACTTAAACTTATAGATTATGAAAAATTTAATTATATCAACACCAACACTCCCCCTCACTTGTGGGCTTAGAAATTTGAACAAAGACCCAACAGGTGGAAATCAAACTCTCTCTCTAACTTGTGGGCTTGGAAATTTGAACACAAGTACAAATCAATATTAATTGGGAGAAAACGACTTCACCAGGCCAGGAACTCCTGCTCTGATACCATGTAAATCTCCAATTAACCCAAAAGCTTAAGCTTATAGGTTATGGAAAATTTAATTATATCAACACCAACAAATCTTATTCATTCCTTAATTCACAATAACTCAAAATTTCATCCCACAGAGATGAAAAAACATTTGCATGTAAAATCATTTGGAGAGAGACATAATTATTTCATTGATAAATGGAATGAAAAGATTTCCAAGGGTGGATTACAGAAAAGAACTCCAACTGTTTAGTAAAGTAGAGAGACTATAATCTTTAAATGAAGGTGAACATTTACACCAATACAAAGCATTAAAGAGACTATAATTTTTAAAGTGTAAATTCAGTGAGACGAATTACATCTCATTATATCCTATTAAGCTAGAAGAACGAAAATGAGAGAAAAATGATTTTCTTCATTGATTTAATCGTGATCTTACATCTATATATACACATGTAAGGAGAAAACGGTTACAACCAGTTATAACAACTCAATAACTAAAATAACAAAATAACAAATTACTATTTAATTTCTAATATATCCAATCATATCAAAATATCATGAAGAACAAAATTTGAGCTATAAAATTGATTCATCCAATAATCAAAGTAGTAACATAGGAAGATTTGTTATCCATACCAAATTCCAAATTGAATTCTTAGTACCATAAATAATTTCTTTATCAATTCTTTTTTGTTTTTATTTTATTTTTTGAGGGGACCTTTATTTTTTTTTTTTTTAATATTTTTTTACCAGAACAAATTTTTCAATGGTGGGTGAAAAGTTAGAGAATTTTCAAGGAATAAATATACAAAACTTTCTATTTTATTGATAATTGAATTTTGGTTTTCTTCTTTTCTATTACACTGACCACCCTTTTACACAATACAATCATTTGAGTATATACGACTGTCTTTGCACAAACAAAAACAAGTAGAAGCGAAAAGGAAAAAAAGGGCTCAGTTCATATTCTTTTTAAAAACATAACTACCAAAAATGTTGTCAACGCTTCCTTGACCAATAACCAAATAAAAACGTTGACAGTAGATAGGACCCTATTTAACAAAAAACAGGGGGGGTTGAAAGGAAGGAAAAACCAATAACCTCCCTTCAGAGCTGTCTTGTTAGGCGCAAAGTGCATTAAAACACAATGGACCTTTGGGGCTTAAGCATGAAGCACAAAAAAGCACAGGGGCTTTTTTTTGTGAAGCGCACATATACATAGAACACATATTCCACTTAAAAATAATTCTTGAGATATTTTTCTTAGTTGCTGTCTTCCTGGAAGTCAAGGCATTGAAAGCGCTATATTTAAAAATTTTCTTTATAGAGAAGATCCCTTGCAAGTCTACCAAGGTAACAAGTAAACATACCACATATTTCCTTGCCTTGTTCTTATAATAATAGAGAGCACCTTGACTGTCAAGTACAAAAAACATCCGTTTCCAATCTCCCCTCGAACCTGAAGATCGTTTCAAGAGATACCCTTGTTTTATTGTTTGAACCTGCAGACACAAAGATTACAAAAAGAATAGTTAAATGATATCACTGGACACATGAAATCATTTTAAATTACTGTGGTCTCATAAAAAACTTATTAACATAAAGAACGAAGTAAACAAAAAATGCTTTGGAAGCAACAAGCATTTGCCACTTAGTTATGAAAGCCTTATTACTTTATTTTAAGTATATATCTTTTTCTTTTTTCTATTAATAAGAAAGAGACAACTGTATTGATGTTTCTTGTCTTCATCTGAAACACCGTGTGAATTTTAATTTTTTGCCCACTTCTCATTCCCCATCCATGTCCTCCACCACATCGATGATAATTTTTTGTTTAGGGAATGCATATACAAAACTCATCATCTTTTAAAAGAAATCAATCAGAACACTATATATACAAATGTATAAATGTTCTCTTGTTACTACATTTTTTTTCCTTGTTAAATTACCGATCAACCCAAAAGCTTAAACTCCTAAGTTATGGTAAATTTAATTATATCAGCAGTCCAACACTCCTCCTCACTTGTGGGCTTGGAAATGAGTTCAAAATAAGGCCTCTTGGTGGATTTCTTTGCATTCAAATTTATTTTGTAATTGCAGCCTCCTCATGATTTAAATGATTCGAAGGCTATCATGATATAGGTTCTGTGGTGGAGGGTTTCTCTGTTGATATAATTAAATTTACCACTTTTTGGTTGATGGGTGATTTAACATGGCATTAGAGCAGGAGGTCCTATGTTTGAATCCCCCGTTAAGTCGTTTTCTCCCCATTAATATCGATTTCCACTTGTTGAGCAGGTTCAAATTTCCAAGCCCACAAGAGGAGGGGAGTGTTTGATTTCCACTTGTTGGGTGTTTGTTCAAATTTCCAAGCCCACAAGTGAGAAGGAGTGTTGATATAATTAAACCTATCATAACCTATCAGCTTAAGTTTTTGGGTTGATTGGTGATTTAACATCTGCAACCCTGGCTCTTAGGTTGTACTTTTTTTTTGTGATTGTATATATATATATATCTCCTTGTTTCTTATCAATATATATATATATATATATATAAGCAAAATAAGGAGAACAATCATTTCTGTATATTATTATGAGAATGAGGGTTCTTAAAGAAACACTCATTTACAAATTGTAAATTTGGAAGTTACAAGTAAGAAAATAAAATTCCAACAGTATAATACAATAAATGCAATAAATAGTAATTAGCTACAAATGGAAATGACTAAACCAACACTCCCTCTCAAGTTGGTTTGAAGACATCTTCCACTGCCAGCTTGCTAATCATCTTGTCAAACTGTGATTTTGGGAGCTCTTTTGTTAATACCTCTGCAATTTACTCGATCATAGGCAAATATGGAATGCATATAATACTTGCATCAATCTTTTCCTTTATAAAATGTTTATCAACCTCAATGTGTTTTGTCCTATTATGAAGGATTGGATTATGAGCAATTGAAATTGTTGCCTCATTGTCACAATAAATACGCATGGGCGCTTTTGGAAAGAATTTCAATTCTTCGAATAGTTTATTTATCCATATACCCTCGCAAATACCATAGGCTAGGACCCTAAACTGAGCTTCAGTACTATTTCTGACTATCACATTTTGTTTTTTACTCCGTCAGGTAAAACTAGATTTCCTCCAACAAAGGAACAGTAACTAGAGGTAGATCATCTATCTGTTGTACTACCTGCCCAATCAGCGTCAGTGTAAACTTCAACTTGTAAATGCCCATGCTTCTTAAACAATATACCTTTTTCCTGAAACACCTTTCAAGTACCTTAGGATTCTATAGATAGCCTCAAACTGAGTTAGTCCTGAAGCATGCATAAATTAACTTACCATACCAACTGTAAAGGAGATGTCCGGACGTGTGTGAGATAAGCAAATCAGTCTTCCCACAAGTCTCTAATATCTTTCTCTGTCCTTTACTTCTTTTTCTGTTACACTTTGGAATTTCAAATTTGGTTCAATAGGAGTTTCTACTATTCTACAACCAAGTAATCATGTCTCTTCAAGTAAGTCAATAATATACTTCATTTGGTTAACGAGAATACCATCTTTCGACCTAGCTAATTCCATTCCTAGGAAATACTTCAGGATTCCCAGATCTTTGATTTGAATTCATTAGCTAGTTTTTTTCTCAGGTCAGTCAATTATGCCTCATCATTTTTGGTAAGGATAATATCATCAACGTACACTATTAAAATAGCAACTTTGTCATTCCCAATATGTTGGTAGAAAATGGTATATGATCTGCTTGGCTTTGAAGAAATCCATGACTCGTAACTACTTTTCCAAATCATTCAAACCATGCTCTAGGAGATTGTTTAAGGTCGTATAGAGATTTCTTTAACCTGCATACTTTGTTAATCCCAAAATTTTTCTCAAAACCAAGTGATAAATTCATAAATACCTTTTCTTCAAGCTCCCTATTGTGCAAGTTGATAAAGTGGCCAATTTGCATTCACAGCAATAGATAACATAATTCTAATGGAATTAATTTTAGCAACTGGGACAAATATTTCTTGATAATCAATTCCATATGTTTGAGTGGAACCTTTAGCAACAAGTCTGGCTTTGTATCTTTCAACACTCCCATCGGCTTTGCACTTTACGGTAAATACTCATTTCCACCCTACTTGTTTCTTATTCTTCGGTAATTCTACAATATCCCACGTGCAATTCTGTTTAAGAGCATTCATTTCCTCCATAACTGCTAACCCCCCAATCGAGTCATCTAGAGCCTCTTGTATATTCCTTGGGATAAACAGATTAGTTATCCTAGAGGTAAAAGCTTCATGGCTATCAAACAGTCCATGGTAAGAAAGATAGTTTGCAATAGGATATTTAGGGCAATTTCGAGTACCTTTCCTACAGGCTATTGGAATATCAAGATCAAATATTTCAGATAAACGATTGTATATTGATGAAGAAATGGGATTGGAGGGTATGTTACCTGAATCTTCAGAATCATTCATCGAAATATCAAATTGGTTTTGTGATAAGTCCATTGCCTGGTCCTGATTCTTTTGATTCACCGTCCTTCTAGTATAAATCTGAAGTTCAGTACTTCGATCAATTTGATTATTCTGTAGCGTTTCTCCCCTTGAACAAGAATTTTCCATAATTGGCAGTGAAGAACTAGAACTGGTAATCTCAAGGCAACTGATGTTAGGAAGAGGAGAAGTATCCCAAAAAGTATCTTCTAAGTTAGGTATTGTCTCCCCCTGAAGAGAATTTTTGTCAAAAAAAATATATATATATTGATTTTCCCAAAAAGAAATATCCATACTTTCAAAGTATCTTTTGGTCAAAGGATCAAAACATTTATAGGTTTTTTTTGGTTGTGGGAGACATATCCTAAAAAGATGCATTTATCAGCTCGAGGATCTAATTTATACTGAGAGGAACTAAGTAGGTGAACATAAGCAGTACGCCCAAACACTTTGATTGGTAAATTAGAAAACATGCGGACATTGGGAAAGAAGATTTTGAAGTGATCCAGAGGAATTTTAAAATCCAAAATTTTTGTCGGCATTTGATTTATAAGATACGCAACTGTGAGGATAGTTTCACCCCACAAATGAAAAGGAACGGACATAGAGAACATAAGAGCACGAGCGACATGAGTAAATAACGATTTTTTCGTTCTGCAACACCATTTTGTTGGGGAGTATCTTGACACGTAGATTGATGAAAAATTCCTCTAGCTTGTAAAAAATCAATTAAGTGTTCATTGAAGTACTCAGTACCATTATTAGAGTGTAGAATGCTAATTTTAGTCTAAAACTGAGTTTCAATCATGTTGTAAAACCGAATAAAAATATCTTTCACCTCTGATTTTTTTGTTAACAAATAAATCCAAGTTAAACAGGTGTGATCATCAATGAAGGTAACAAACCATTGTTTCCACTGAGTTAAAACTTTAGAGGGACCCCATACATCAATATGAATTAAGTAAAAATGTGCAGAGGCCTTGTAAGGTTTTAGCAAATAAGTGGATCGATGATTTTTTTGCAAAAATACAATTTTCGCAATGAAAAACAGAGCAATCAATTCCTTTAAACAAATTTGGTAACAAGTACTTAAAGTAGAAAAAACTGGAATGTCCTATTTTGCGATGCCACAGCATGATAGTTTCTCGAGCAAAAGGAGAACTAACACTACCCAAGCCCTTAACTTTTTTATGACTAGTTGAAGATTCATCAAAATAGTAGAGGTCATCAAGCATCCTAGCACGCTCAATCGTCTCCCTCGAATCCTGATCCTAAAAGATGCAATGAGAGTCAAAAAGGTAACACGACGATTAGCATCATTTGAGATTTTACTAACACATAACAGATTACAGGCTAATTTAGGGACATGAAGAACAGAATACAAAGTAATGTGTAGGGTCAATCTAATAGTTTCTTTTCCTGCAATAGAATTTAAACTACCATTTGCAGTTTGAATTTTTTCATTGCAATACATGGGAGAATATGATTCAAATAGTTTATAATCAGAGGCTCTAGAATCTATAATCCACGGAGATGAGTTGAGACAAGACAGGGCTTGAGGAGAATTACCTCTTTGTGCCAAGGAAACACTAGGATTACCAGATGATGAAGTGACCTTTAGCAGCTTTAGGATTTGACCAACTTGCTCTTTGTTAAATGAGTTAGAGTCAACAACATTAGCACTAGAAGATTGTTGATTGTTGCACTTCTCACCTTGCCTAGTACTCTTCCAATTTGCAGGATTTCGTGAAGTTCCCAACATGTATCACGAGTATGCTAGAGTTTGTTACAATAGTCACACCAGACACGAAGTTTTTCATGGTTCTTATTTCATTGATCAGAAGCCTTGTGCGTAGTAGCTTCAACCACCAAAGTTGAACTTTCAACTGACTCAAACGATTTCTTTCCGATCATAACTTTCTAGTGACTCTCTTCCCTGCGCACTTCAAAAAAAACTTCACTAATAGTTGGGCTAATAGTCTTACCAAGTATTCTGCCTCTAACCTCATCGAATGCAACATTGAGGCCGACCAGAAATTTATAAATACAACCATCTTCCACTAGTTTCCTGTAGTGCTTTTGATCAAGTGTAGACTTCCATTCATATGAATCAAAGAGATCAAGGTCTTGCCAAATCCTCTTTAAGGAGTGAAAATATTTCGTAATTGAATTACCTCCCTGTCATACGTCACCTAATTTGAGATTCAACTCAAATACTTGTGATTGATTGCCCAAATTTGAATACATCTCAGTCACCCTATCCCATAGTTCCTTTGCAATAGAATAACACATGTAGTTACAACTGGTATCTTCCACCATGGAATTGACTAGCCAAGTCATAACTATGGAGTTTTCAGCATCCCAATCAACAAACAAAGAAGGATCATCTTTGGCGGGTGTGATTTTATCTCCAGTAAGATATCCAATCTTCTCTTGCCCGCGAATACACATCTAAACACTTTGGGATCAACGAAGAAAGTTGTCTCCATTAAGCTGAATGGTTGTAATTTGGACGGTAGTACTGCTGGAATGGGTGTGATTATCTGCGGCTTTAGCAATCGAAAACTTATTTTCTACATTATTGCTACAACTCAGTCAACAAACACAGCTAAAAAAGAATTGGACAAAACCCAACGAAGAGAAAACCAAATTAGGTCCAAGTCAAGCCGGCGATGAGTTGCAGAGGGGACATGGCTGGCCAACGGTACGACCAGCGGTGGTCGACAGGACTTGCGGCATCAAGGATAGCACCGGTGGTCATCAAGATTGGTTATCACGAACGAAGTCTCAGTGCAAAGGACGAAGAGCATAGTGGTTGAAGACGTTCGCGAGAGGCACTGGGTAAACCGTGCGTTCCGACGGTGGAGGCGTTCGCAGTGGCCGCGTCAAAGGGCAACAGCGGCGAAAATAAAGGTAGGGTTAGGGTTTTGAAAATTTTAGGGTGCTCTAATACCATGAGCAAAA
Organism: Trichosanthes cucumerina; assembly: GCA_036507285.1. Taxonomy (NCBI): domain Eukaryota; kingdom Viridiplantae; phylum Streptophyta; class Magnoliopsida; order Cucurbitales; family Cucurbitaceae; genus Trichosanthes; species Trichosanthes cucumerina. The sequence goes on from CM071838.1 coordinate 31,189,753, forward strand.
TAAGGAGAATAATAATTTTTATATTATTATGAGGAGAATAGGGCTTCTTAAAGAAACACCTATTTACAAATATGGAATTACAAGGAAATAAAATTCCATCAATATAATACAATAAATGCAATAAATAGTAATTAGCTACAAAAGGAAATAACTAAACCAACAATATAGATATATAGATATATCAACACTCCAACACTCTCCTTCACTTGTGGGCTTCGAAATTTGTAGAAAGACCCAACAAGTGGAAATAGATATTAATTAGGGAGAAAGCGACTTCACAAGGGTTCAAGCACAAGACCTCCTGCTCTAATACTGTGGTGTCGATATAATTAAATTTGTCATAACCTATCAGCTTAAGCTTCTGGGTTAATTGGTAATTTATATGGTATCTGTCGGTGTTAATTGGTGATTTATAGTATCAGAGCAGGAGCTCCTATGTTCGAACCCTGGTGAAGTCGTTTTCTCCCAATTAATATTGATTTGGACTTGTTGGGCGTTTGTTCAAATTTCTAAATCAACAAGTGAGGGGGAGTGTTGGTGTTGATATAATTAGATTTGTCATAACCTATCAGCTTTAAACTTTTGGGTTATTGGTGATTTACAAATACCATGTTAAATCACCAATCAACTCAAAAGCCTAGCTAATAAGTTATAGTAAATTTAATTAATCAACACTCCAACACTCCCCCTCACTTGTGGGCTTGAAAATTTGTAGATTTAATTATGCCAACACTCAAACACTATGATAGCCTCCTACTTAAGATATTTCATATCCTATATGTTGACTTATAAGTTTTTTGATGCACAGTATTGAAGGATTAGGCAGTTGTTTAGTTAGACTAATCAAGGTAGAGTATAACCGTACAAGTTAGCATATATTCACAGCTATTTAACAGTAATTATTATAACTAAAAAAATCCATAATTCAATTAGTTCCCAAGTTCCAATGATATTTAACACTTTTGCCAATCATTATATTATCAAAAGAAAAAGACCACTAGCTTGTAAGGATAACAACACATTTCAGGAGTTGGTTAAATTAATGGTAATGTGAAAAAAATGAAAAGAAAAAACGTTCTTTACCTTCCCATTCACAATGGAATTAGGAGCTGCTTCAACATTTCTGTAGGAGCTAATACCACTACCATGAATGCCATCAGAAACCACAGAAGGATCTAGACTATCGGAAGCTTGCAAGTTGTCCAGCTGTGCCTGTGTCCTGAATTCCTGAATCCTTTTTGCAAGTTTATCTTGTTCAATGATGGCCAGTTCTTTAGATTGTTGTGCATATGTTAGAACCTTAAACAACACAACGCAAAAAAATTACGAGGAAAAAAGTAACTAGTGCAAGATTGAGTATAGTTTTCCATATTAGATGGACATAGCTTATATTTGGAAATATTTCCAATACTATTATAGCATGGAAATCTTCTATATACTGCCACTAACTCTTAGCCATGCCACAAATATTAAAAGTTATGGAGAACCAACTAAATAAAATAGAAAAATTGATGGTCAAGTGGCTAAATATGAATTGAAATAGTACAGAAGTAGGATTCATGGAACGCTTTTTGTAAATTTTTGCAACCAATTCAGATTAGAATAAGGTTGACTATACGTGTGTTGTCAAAAAAAAAAATGGAAACGTGTCCAAGCCGATAATGACAGACAGACTTCAACACCCATCAAAAAGGATACTTGATGCAGAAACATGCCAGATAACCAATGAAATATTTTCGCCCCAATCTAGGGGCGGCTCTATCATCTCAAATGTTCCATCAGAGACAGATTAAACTAAATGATTGTGTTAATAATGCTTTCGTCTCTAATTATATTGATCTGTGACAAAAGTTCTTCGCACCAGAAATTTCAAAGCTTCGGAAATAAAGGAGCATACCTGATGAATGAATGGTTCCATCTGGCCCAATAACTCATAGCCCTAACTCATGAATAAATAAACACTGCTTAGTCCACATAATAGTAAAAACACTCGATCATAAAATATAATATCATCAAATAATTTAAAGAGCATACTAGCTTAAAATATCTCAAATGAGCATCCATCAGAGCACTTATAGATTCTAAGAACTCATACTTCTTCTTTGCTTCAACGTTCGTAAGCACATTCACCTACCGCCCTCAAAACAGTAAAAAAGTGAGTCAGTAAAAAGCCTAAAAGAGATCAGGACAGCTAAAAGCAATCCAGTAGTTAACCTACTAGATTGAAGCGGCTTTTCTCGAATGCTGACTTCGAATTCAGGAGGTCCTGAAATAACACTGAGAGGTCATCAATAAAATACTTCACAAATATTATATATTTTTTTGTTTTTTGTTTTTTGACAAAGAAAAAAATATTTTATTGAATTAATGAAAAGAGGCTAATGCTCAAAGTACAAACTCCATAAAGGAGATAACTAAAAAAAATAAAAATGAAGACAAAGCATAGAAGCAAGCCAAATCGAACTAATATCATAACAAGAAAATCCAATGAGAGATAAAGGAAGATCGCAACAGGAAGAGGTTTTGAGAAAAAAACAAATAACCGAGAACCTAAAAAGAAACAACACAACAATATCTCAGAAGCGGTTGCCAAAAGCGTAGCTGAAGGAACAATGGAACAATAACTACAAACCAACTTCAAAATATCCTTAAAAAAAACAAAAACCCCCCAAAAAGTGTTCAAACTCCACATCTCATCAACTCGAAGAGATTTGCAATGGAACACCAAATAGGATCAGACTCGTTACATGAACCAGAGCAACTTCAATTTCACCTTTAATCAACATGTTTTCTTCCTCAACCGAACGTTCTTCCTTCTCACACCAAACCAAGTCTTTGGACAAAATCAACAAACCACCTGAACTCCCATAAGCTTCCACATGGACCCAATTAAAATCGCATGAACTCCAAATAGATTCATAAATGTCCTGTCAATGCCTGCCATTTTTTATTCATGAATCAAAACCACATCCAGGCACGAATATTGCAAAAAAATTTTAAAACTAACCCTTTTGGAACCATCTCCCAACCCCTTGTATTCCCCTAATCAGTCTTCACTTGCTCAAAACAGAAACAAAAGAAGGACCCACTTCACGAAACTACAACCCACGGGCTTTAATCAAAGAATTAAACCTATTTAACTCCAGACAAGAACAACCATGTTGAACTGTATCAATTTCTAAACTACAACCACTTGTAATTGATTTAGAAACCGACCCTAGTGAGTTGAACAAATTTTCTAAGTTAACAATCGGAGAGACTATTAATGCATTGTCACTAATTGGCTGACCTTTCTGATGTGATTCCAATTCTGTGGACTACTTAGACTATTACATAATCAAAATCAGAATCTCCTACCTTTACAGGAGTTGTGTGTTCATCCTTTAAATCTTCAAAGATATTATTTTGAAATGTTGCTTTAAAAAAACGGTGTCCAAGCGGTCCAACTTGACATTCATCCACTATACTAATGTTGTTAACCAAAGGAAGGTTGACAGACTCCTTGTTCTTCACGGTCACACATGGAGGAAGGAGTTTGGAAATGGATTCCTCTAACTTCAAACAACGAATTTGAAGGACCTTTATCAATAATTGTTTCACTAATATTCTTCCTTGTATAACACTTAGCACGAAATCGATCTTTGACTTCCTTAATGGATTCTGGAATTGGGGATGGTATCAAATCATTCACTTCCTCATTGATTGTTTCAATATTAGGGATAACATTTTCATCAGCCTAATTCTTCAACAAGGAGGGTAGGACCTCTTGACTTTCAAGAACAATTAAATCTAAATGCAAAGCATGTTCCTCCAAATTCAAATGGATAGAATTAAAACCATCAGATGAAACGTAACACAAAAAGGAAGGCGGAAAATTATCATCCAATGGATGACCACCGAAGAAATCCAAGGAAGAACCATGATTTTCCAACTGAGCAACATTCAAAGAATCAATATTGAGAGCATTTAAAACAAGCGACCCATGAGGCACGAGCGAACTCTCCGACGCAATAATGTGGGTGCTTGCCAAATCAAATCCTTCATTAACTTGAGTAAGCTCACCATCATCCATTCTATTATCATCCAGAACTTAAGCAATATGTGCTAAATCAATCAAGCTGGAAAAATCTTTTAGCATTAGAGAATTCAATATCACATCAGGTGGATCCACTGATTTGATGTCCCCAAATTTTAATGCAGATTTATCAGAAGACTTAATTGGTACATCAATGGAGGAGGGAAGGAATCCACAAAGATTCGACTTAACCTTTATTTGGGCGGCAACTAAATCAATCATATTCATCGTATTAGAGGCTATTTCTTCCAAACCTCCCAATTGATTCCCAAGAGCTTCGTAAACTGCCTTCTTCCAGAAATTGAGAGGTAAGTTCCTGATTGATATTCTTCAACCATAGCCTCCAATAAACTCAGGCAAACTATGTCGTTCATCAGACCAACGTTCAATCTTCACATATAAATCCTCCACCAATTGTCATTTCCCTACTCTTGATAAAACTGCATCATTAAACCCTCCTTCAACTAAAATAACCACCTTGTGAACCATGAAAGGATTTATTTGGATTTTAATTCGAAAATAAACTTCCAGAGCAGCCTTAATTGTTGGTTCAAATTGTTTAATGTTTTCAAGGTTTCTAGGGTTTTTCATATTCTTTTAAGGGATAATTTGGAGCAGCTACTTATTAGTTTGTCATTGTCAGCAAGGTCACGCCTTCTATGAATTAACGCAATTTGGATGGAGAGAAATTCAAGGGTCTTTGAGAACAAGTGTTCCTTGGTTCCATCGATCTCATTCAACTTGTTTAAAAGACTCTTCTTGGTGTGCTCTTCCAGTTTTTGTTAATTTTTTCTTTATGAGATATATACATTGGGATGTTTTTAATTTTTCTTTATAAGCTGATATGTTTTGTTTCTTATTCTTACATGGAGTTTGTATCTTTGAGTATTAATCTCTTTCTTTTCATTTTCTTGATGGAAAGTTTGGTCTCTTGATTGAAAAAAAAAACTAAATTACTCATTCAATTAGAAAAAGACCTTGTTTGTCTTGTTATTCTACATGCAGTTTCTAAATACAAAAGTACATCGAAACAATTGAAATTTAATTTAAGGTCCAATTGCAAGAGTCCATATATATCAATGGCCTAGGAAGTGAGAGATACTATTCTAGAGAAACTATTCAAAAGTTAATATCAATATAGCAAAGCATACCTCTTCAAATTCTGCAACTATGTCCCCTCGTGTGTTCTTTTTCAATGACACAAACTTTTCCCGAGCCTAGCAATGAAGTAATTTTCAAATGAAAATTAAACACAGTCAGAGAAAATTTACATTTATATATTATATACATATACTTGAGGTTTAGGTTCCATTCATTCGTAAAATTTCCCCTACTAAAGGGTTTCAGTTTACGAAAAACCACCAATTATACCAACTTTCAGAAACATGTATCAACTGGCACAAAGGCTTCAAGCTAATAACCACGAGAGCAAGAATATACAAATAGAACACCCGATCATCAATATTATTGTGAATGCTATGCAACACCTGATCGTACTCATGCATAGCTTTATCGAAGCGTTGGCGAGAGTCCTGCAAAGGCAGAAGGATATCTTAAAGAAAAACTAGTTTACAATTACATGCCCACAGAGACAGTTTTATGAGAATTATACAATTAACATATCAAACAAATCTAAAACATATGTTCACGCTCCTCAAATGCCTATATATGAAGAATGTACCATGGAGGGGAAAAGTTTTTTCTTTTTGTTTGTTTGATGTATAACCGAATTTTCATTGAGAAACAAATGAAAGAATATAAGGTCATACAAAAATAAAGCTCACAAAAGAATGAGGCAACCTAAAGCTCACAAAAGAATGAGGCAACCTAAAGGAAGGGTCTCTAATCAAGTAAAACAAGACCAAGTAATTACAAAAAAGGTTTCGCCACTGAAGCCTACGTAGAAATGTTGAACCTAATAAGCGCCCAAACATAACTCAAAGACCTCCCATTGAAAGAAATGAAAAAAATGTACTAGGGAATATGTTGGATTTTCTGTGTATCTTTGATAATAATGTGTATTATTTGTATCTTTATTATTTATACCTGTAATATTCTTTTTCCTTATTGATAGATATTTTCCTTATTAGTAGATATTAGTAGATGGTCTCTCTCCTATATAAGAAGACCTTGTATGTTGATTAAGGAAGAAGAAATACAATATATCTATTTCTCTTCTAAATTCTAGATGGTATCAGAGCCAAAACCCTAGCCGCTAAACTATCGGAACCCTAGCTTTCATCTTCAAACGAAGCACTTTACTTCCGGTCAGATTATCAAGGTTAAGGTGTTTGTGGTTGTAATCTTCATCTTTCCGTGAGTTAAAATTTTATATACGTTGGTTGGAATACCCAACACGTCACGTCTCGAGTCTTCTTCAACAATCTTTGCTTTTGGTTTACATTCCGATATCACCAACTGCAATGCCTTGTTGACAATCTCGGCGGCGCTCTTGTATTTGGTGACTACTTCAGGAGAAGTAAGATCGAGCTCCTTCTCTTCCCTTTCCTCGTCGGACATCATTTACGCCGGCAAAGAACAAGAAGTCCGACGGATTGAAAACGGCGGAGAGAAGGAAGTGAAGCAAAAGTTGCTCAGACCCAAAATTAGATCGAAGATTTCGTGGTTCTCATCACGTGGGTTCTTCGCGTGTCTACCCAGATAAGACCCGAAGACATCAAGGTTCGTGGGTTCTTCGCAGCTTCGTGATTTTTCGTGGGTTTGAGATCACTCAGTTCAAATCGAAGACGTGGGTTGTGATTTTCGTGAGTTTGTGATCACTCACTTCAGATCAAAGACGTGGGTCTTTTTTTTTCGCAGCTCCTCCATTTCGAAGACACCGAAAGGGTTCATAGATTGTTGGCCTGGTTTGGTAGCTTATATTCTGCTATTCCTTCACGTCCCAGGTTCGAATCCGTAATCGGTATGATTATCCCCTCTTTGTAGGGGTTCTGTCTCTCCCTTTGTGGTGGGAGTTGGTTTTGTCCAATTTATATTTGGCATTTATTTGGGCAGTACAACAGTGAAAATTGGTTTGGTATTGGCTTATTTTCAGCTTCTTAATTGAGTTGTTTTTTACTAATGTCTAAATTGATTGTTGAAATGACTCAGAAATATAGCACAAGTGAGTATGGGTTGTTCGATAATACAACCATTACCTCAAGGTCATTTGGAAAAGAGCAAGTTGATCAATCTTTGAAACTGCTGCATACCAATTTATCATCTGGTAATCTTTGTGTTTCTTTGGCACAAATAGGTAACTGTCCTCAAGCCTTCTCTTGTAGTAATTCATCTCCATGGATTATTGATTCTGGAGCATCTGATCACATGACTAGTTCCTCTCAATTGTTTGATTCTTATTCTCTTTCCTATAAAAATGAAAAAATTAGAATTGCAGATGGTAGTTACTCTTCTATTGCAGAAAAGGAACCATTAAATTAAATGATAACTTTGTCCCTACATCATCCTCCATGTTCCTAAACTAGCATGTAACCTCTTATCTCATTAGTAAACTTTGTAGAGATTCTAACTCTGTCATGTCACTTTCTTTGAATCTCATTGTATTTTTCAGCATCAAGACTCAAGAAAGAAAATTGGGTGTGCAAGGATGCTTGATGGTCTCTACTACTTTGATGAAGGTCCTTTTAGTAATAAAATAACTCAGGGTCTTAGTAGTATTAGTTCTCTCTCTATTCATGAGCAAGTCTTACTTTGGCATCGTAGGTTAGGACACCCCAATTTCTTCTATCTGAAACATTTATTTCCAAATTTATTCAAAAATGTTGATTGCTCTTCTTTTCATTGTGAAAGTTGTATCTTCGCAAAAAACCATCGATCCACATATTTACCAAAATCTTATAAAGCCTCTAAACCGTTTTACGTAATACATAGCGATGTTTGGGGTCCTTCTAAGATTATGACTCATAGTGGTAAGAAATGGTTTGTCACTTTCATTGATGACCACACACGTCTATCTTGGGTCTATTTAATGCAAAAAAAATCTGAGGTGAAAGATTTTTTCATACACTTTTATAATATGATTGAAACTCAATTTCAAACTAAAATAAGTATTTTACACTCTGACAATGGGACTGAATATTTCAATGAATACCTGAAAGATTTTTTAAAGGATAAAGGTATTTTTCACCAATCTACGTGTCGAGATACTCCTCAACAAAATGGAATTGCTGAACGGAAAAATAGACATTTACTTGAAGTTGCACGTGCCATAATGTTTTCTATGCATGTCCCTAAGTATTTATGGGGGGAAGCTGTACTTACGGCTACCTATTTGATAAATAGGATGCCTAGTAAAGTCTTGACTTTTAGAACCCCCCTTGATTGCCTTAAAACTTTTTTTTCAACTAATCGTATACATTCTGATTTACCCATAAAAATATTTGGTTGCATTGCATACGTTCACATACCCAATGTTTTTCGATCAAAACTTGATCATAGGGCTATTAAATGCATTTTTTTGGGCTATGCTTCAAACCAAAAGGGTATAAATGTTTTGATCCTCGGAAAAAAAGTTTTATGTGAGTATGGATGTTTCCTTTTAGAAAAACAACCATATTTTATCCAAAATTCTCTTCAGGGGGAGAAATCAGAGTTAGAAGATAATTTTTGGGAAACATCTGAATCCCTTCCTTGTGTCATCCATCGTGACTTATGTGCCACTAGCCCGTCGATGTCAAAAATAGAAACTTCTCATTCAGGGGGAGAAATACCACAAAATGACTCTACACGTCAAATTCCTGAGTTAAAGTTTTATACTAGAAGGGCGATCAATCAAAAGAACCAAGACCAAAGAGTTGACCCGACACAAATACAATTTGAAGTTCTGGGAAATGATGCTGAAAATTCATCTCCTATTGTCAATGATGAAAGGTCTAGTAATCCCGCTCCTATCCCTAATTTGTCAAATGTTCAAAATACCTTACCTATCATTTCTGATCTTGATGTTCCTATTGCTATTAGGAAAGGTACTCGAACTTGTACTAAATACCCCATTGCAAACTATATCTCTTATGAGAAATTGTCAAATAGTCATAAAGTCTTTACCTCTAGGATAGACAACTTATTTGTTCCAAAGAACATACAAGAAGCCCTAGATGATCCAAATTGGAAATTAGCAAATCAGAAGAGATGAATGCTCAAAACAAAGTGGTACTTGGGAAATAACAGATTTGCCAAAAGATAAGAAGACAAAGGGGATGCAAATGGGTGTTTCTTGTAAAGTGTAATGCTGATGGTTCTGTTGAGAGATACAAGGCTAGATTAGTAGCAAAAGGTTTCACTCAAACCTATGGAATTGATTATCGGAGACTTTTGCTCCAGGTTGCAAAAATCAACTCTATCGAAATTCTTTTTCTCTCTTGCACTGCTAATTTAGATTGGTCACTTCATCAATTAGATGTTAAGAATGCTTTTCTCAATGGTGATTTAGAGGAGGAGGTATTCATGAGTCTACCACTGTGTTTTGAAATAGAACTTGGAAATAATAAAGTTTGTAGACTCGAGAAAATCTCTATATGGTCTCAAACAGTCTCCAAGAGCTTGGTTTGAACGGTTTGGAAAGGCAATCACTAGTTATGGATACCTTCAAAGTCAAGCAGACCATACCATTTTCTACAACCACGCTGAAAATAGTAAAATTGCTATTTTAATTGTTTGTGTTGATGATATTATTCTCACCGGAAATGATGAAGAAGGCTTGATCGATCTTAAAAAAACTTGCAAGGGAGTTTCAGATCAAAGATTTGGGAGCCCTAAAGTATTTTTTGGGGATGGAATTCGCAAGATCCAAGAAAGGTATCTTTGTTAATCAAAGGAAATATGTTATTGACTTACTTCAAGAGACAGGTTTACTTGGTTGTCGAGCAGTAAACTCTCTATCGAGCCAAATGTAAAATTACAAAGTCGCAAAAAGTCAAGAGGTAAAGGACACGATATCAAAGACTTGTGGGTAGACCGATCTATTTATCTCACACACGTCCGGATATAGCATTTGCGATAAGTATGGTAAGTCAATTTATGCACTCACTTTGGACCTACTCATTTCAAGTCGTGTGTATAGAATCTTGAGATATTTGAAAGGAACTCCAGGTAAAGGTATATTGTTTCAAAAACATGACCATCTTCAAGTTGAAGTGTATACTGATGCCGATTGGGCTGGAAGTTCTATCGATAGAAGATCTACATCAGTTCTTTCGTTCATTTGTTGGAGGAAATTTAGTTACATGGCGTAGTAAAAAAAAAATGTAGTAGCTGAGTAGTCTTGAAAGCGGAATTTAGAGCCCTAGCACATGGAATTTGTGAAGGTATATCGATTGACAGAGGATACTCGACGAGAGCTGAAATTGTCTCAAAAGACACCTATAAGAGTATATTGTGATAACAAAGCTGCCATTGCCATATCTCGTAATCCAGTTCTACATGACAGAACAAAGCATATAGAAGTTGACAAGCATTTTATAAAGGAGAAGATTGATGCAGGTGTGATATGCATATCGTACCTTCCAACGACAGAACAAACGGCTGATATGCTAACCAAAGGACTTTCAAAAGGACAATTCAATAAACTTATCAACAAGTGGCTATGGAAGATATCTACAAACCCACTTGAGGGGGAGTGTTGGATTTTCTGTGTATCTTTGATAATAATGTGTATTATTTGTATCTTTATTATTTATACCCTGTAATATTCTTTTTCCTTATTGATAGATATTTTCTGTTAGGCCCCCGATCATTAAAAAGTATTTTAGAAGGGGCAAGAGAGTCATTGTCTCTAGTGAACAGGGGACCACAGAGAATTGAGGGATGGTACGTTGTGGGAGTGAGGGTCTTTGTGTAAAAGGTCATGTCGAGTCTGTTAGGGAGGGTCATGTTTTCATTTTGGTAAACGAATGTTTTTGAGAGAAGGAGAGGACCAGACTTCTCTGATTCTTTGGGAGTGTGTTTGTTTGGCTCTTGTTCTTCTTACCCTCTTAATGAAATAACCCTCCTTAGTGTCGAAGAACTCTCGAACACGAAGGGAGTTGGGTCCTCATTCCCTATTTTTCGTGTTATTATACTTGTTGTTATTGTTGGACATAGAACTTCTATCTGGTGTACCTTACAAGTGGTATCGAGCCCGTCGACACAGGAAGACTCGATCAATGGCCATGGAGGAAAGAATCTCCAAGACCAAAAAGAAATATCGGAGATGAAGGAAAAAGCAAGAGTATGGAATCCGCTTTTGAGAAAGGATGGGAAAAAATGGCGAGTGAAATGAGAGAGAACCGTAAGGCTCTAGTTACGATGTTAGCCAAAGGTCAAGCGGAAAAAGATATTCCGCCAGCGGAAACCGGTGAAGTGAAGGGTAGGCCACCTGATGGGAGACTAATAAGCCAAGAGAAATGCGAAACACACCAAAGATCATAAAACAGAGGTACCTTCGGATCGTAGTAAATATAAAAAACTTGAAATGCTTGTTTTCACGGTGATAACCCGACGCAGCGTGGATGGTGAGAGCGAAACATATTTTTGAAGTCCACCACTTGAGCGATTTGGAAAAAGCCGAATGTGGCCATCGTAAGTTTCGAACTGAGGTGATCGATTGGTATCGATGGACAAACAACAAAAAGAAGATAAGCTCCTGGGACGATGCTAAGGAACGATTGTTGAACCGCTACCGTACCACCCAGGAGGGAAGTATTTGTGCTCGATTTTTGTCCACTAAGCAAGAAGGAACTGTGAGAGAATACGGAAAGAAGTTCGAATCGTATTCGTGTCCTTTACGTGGTTGGCGAAGACGTCCTTGAGAACACGCTCCTCAACGGGTTGATGCCGAGATTAGGGCGGCCGTTATTAGCCGGGAACCAAACGGGCTAGAGGAAATAATGAGGCAAGCCCAACTGATAGAGGATCGGGAATTATCGTTGAAACGGACCAGGAAGGAAAAATGGGTCGGATCCAATGAAAGCAATCGAAAAGTAGGGTTGAACTCGGAAGAAAAATGGAATGGGCCATCAATCCAAAAAGTACCCCTAGGCCCAATGAATTCCTACGTTAAAATCACGATGCGAAAAAGTAACCCTAGTCGCCGTGGAGCTCCTAAAACGCCGCCTCACCGACGCGAATTCGAGCAAAACGAGAGAAGGGCACATGGCTTCCATTGCGACGAGAAATATTCAAAGGACCATCGTTGTAAAAGCCGAACTCCGTGAACTTCGGGTGTTGTGGGAAACCGAGCAAGGAGATATCGAAGTAAAGCAAGAAGAGGCTGAGCAAGAAGAAGAGTGGGTCTTGGCGGACACAGAGTTTCGAGGACTGACCGTTGCAACGGTTGAGTTAGATTCAAAATCCATCGTGGGATTTTCAACGCCTGGAACAATGAAGCTACGTGGCAAGATTGATGGACGTGAGGTGATAGTCCTCATTGACTGTGGGGCGACACATAATTTCATCTCGAGAAAGTTAGCTGATGAGTTGGAGCTCCCACGTGTGGACACGATACCTTACGGCGTCTTGATGGGAAACGGAATGTCTGCAGAAGGAAAGGGAATATGTCTAGGGGTGATGATACAAGTGTCGGAAATCACCATTGAAGAGGACTTCTTACCTCTCGAGCTAGGTGGAGTGGATGTCATTTTGGGAATCATTTGGCTGCGGACACTAGGGATTATGGAAGTAGATTGGAAGGATTTGACGATGACCTTCATGGCCGGAAAGGATCAAATCACTCTCAGAGGAGATCCCTCACTCACGAAGGCCCAAGTGACTCTCAAAATGCTAGCGAAGGACTGGAATGAGAGTGACCAAGGATACCTTATAAAGTTACGAAACATGACGGAAAGGGGAACAGGGGAGGCCGGAGAGGGCACTTCGAAACAAACGACTGGAACACCACCTGCTGACTTAGAAAAACTCAAGACTGAGTTCAACCACTTATTCAAAGAGAGTACGGAACTTCCTCCTCAGAGAGGGATTGATCATGGCATAGTTATCGCAGAAGGGAAGGGACCGGTCAATGTTCGGCCGTATAAGTATGCCCATGCTCAGAAGAATGAGATCGAAAGATTAGTAACGGAAATGTTGAATGCAGGGATTATCCAGCCGAGCACGAGCCCCTTCTCAAGTCCTGTCCTTTTAGTTAAGAAAAAAGATGGTGGATGGAGGTTCTGTGTAGACTACCGCGCGTTGAATCGAGTGACTATTCCGGACAAATTCCCCATCCCTATGATAGAAGAACTACTAGATGAACTACATGGGTCTAAGATATTCTCCAAGCTAGACCTAAAATCGGGCTATCACCAAATACGGATGAAAAAGGAAGATATCGAGAAGACAGCTTTCCGTACCCATGAAGGCCATTACGAATTTCTGGTAATGCCTTTCGGGTTGACCAACGCTCCGGCGACCTTCCAATCCTTGATGAACAAAATCTTTCGGCCTTTTCTGAGAAGGTGCGTGTTAGTTTTTTTTTATGATATCCTAATTTATAGCCCAGACCATGAAACTCACATGTTGCACCTGAGTTTAGTTTTCAATGTTTTGAGTGAGAATCAGTTAGTTCTGAACGAAAAGAAATGCATTTTCTGCCAACACCGAGTCGAATACCTGGGACATTGGGTCTCTGGGGATGGGGTAGAAGCTGACGAGGGAAAGATCAAGGCAATGCTGGATTGGCCCAAACCAGTGTCGTTGAAGGAACTCAGAGGATTCCTTGGTCTCACGGGTTACTACCGTCGTTTTGTCTTGAACTATGGATCCATCGCCGCCCCCCTACACCAAATGCTTAAGAAGAACGCGTTCTGCTGGTCCCCAGAGTCTGTGGAGGCTTTCAACAGATTAAAAACAGCCATGATGACCCTGCCAGTGTTGGCCCTTCCGGATTTTTCAATACCATTTGTCATCGAGACTGACGCATCCGGGACCGGATTGGGGGCTGTTCTGATGCAAAGACAAAGGCCCATTGCCTTCTTTAGCCAATCCTTAACAAGTAAAGCACGGTTAAAATCGGTATATGAACGAGAATTGATGGCCATTGTATTGGTATGCATGAAATGGCGCCATTATCTCTTGGGCAACAGCCATCTTTCTTGACAGATCAATGAGCTTTAAAAACTCATTAGAAACAGCCGAGAGGTGCAACCGGATTACAGTGGTGACAAAGCTCCTCGGTTCTGATTTTGAGATCAAGTACAAGCGCGAATCTGAATAAGGCGGCGGATGCTCTGTCCCGACTCAGACATGTGGGAGAATGCTCTTCTCTATCCGCTCCTAGGATAATTGATGTGGCCACAATAATGAAGGAAGTGGATGCAGAATCACCGACTTACAGAGGATCATCTTAGATCTCAAGACCGATCCCATGTCTCGTACCAAAGTCACACTTAATACAAGGACAACTCGAGTACAAGGATCGATTAGTGTTATCTCACACCTCCTCATTGATCCCATCTATCCCGCAACTCTTTCATGATTCGGTCATGGGGACACTCCGGTTTACGAGAACATACAAGCGACTTTCTACCGGGAACTATTCTCGAAAAGGATGAAAAGTCAAGTTCAAAAATACGTAGAGGAATGTGCGGTTTGTCAACGTAACAAGATCGAGGCTCTAGCTCCCGCCGGTCTACTCCAACCCTTACCCATTCCGAACGAATATGGGAGGACATCGATCTTGATTTCATTGAGGATTACCACGATCACATGGAGTAGACTCGATTCTCGTGCGTAGTGGATAGACCGAGTAAGTACGCTCATTTCTTGACTCTCAAGCACCCGTATTCCGCAAAGGAAGTGGCAGAATTATTCATTAGAGAGATTGTACGTCTCCACGGGTTCCCAAAATCGATCATTTCTGACAGAGATGTGATTTTTATGAGCAATTTTTGGCGGGAACTTTTCAGGGTACAGGGTACACAACTAAAGAAGAGTACTTCCTTCCATCCACAGACAGATGGCCAAACCGAGCGGGTGAACCGATGTCTTGAAACCTTCTTGCGTTGTTTCTGCAATGAGCAGCCACAGAAATGGGAGAAATGGATAAGCTGGGCCGAATACTGGTACAACACGAACTTCCATGTTTCAATCAACACAACACCATTCAATGTAGTTTATGGTGGAGCACCTCCCCCGCTAGTGTCCTATGGCGAAAAGAAGACATCTAATAACATACTCGAACAACAACTCATGGAAAGAGACACAAATATTGCAGCCCTGAAGGATCAGTTGCGTTTGGCGCAGGAAAGAATGAAGAAACAAGCCGATTCTCGCAGAAGAGAGTTGGAATTTCAGGCCGGTGATTGGGTGTACTTAAAACTCAGACCATACAGACAACGCTCTTTAGCAAAGAAACGCTGTGAAAAACTCTCTCCCAAGTTTTATGGACCGTACGAGATACTTGAGCGGATCGGTCAGGTTGCTTATCGACTACACTTACCACCAACGACCTCCATTCACCCCGTTTTCCACATTTCGCAGTTGAAAAAAGCCGTGGGCTCACATGTGGTGGTCCAATCCTTCGACCCTTCTTTCTCCGAAGCTTATGAGTGGACAGAGACACCGGCAGATGTGTTGGGCGTTCGATGGAGTGATGATAAACAACACTGGGAATGCCTCATCAGATGGGACAAACGTAACACCACAGACGCCACATGGGAAGTATGTACAGACATTATGACTCAATATCCTGATTTCCACCTTGAGGACAAGGTGTTGATTGACCCCCGGGGTATTGTTAGGCCCCCGATCATTAAAAAGTATTTTAGAAGGGGCAAGAGAGTCATTGTCTCTAGTGAACAGGGGACCACAGAGAATTGAGGGATAGTACGTTGTGGGAGTGAGGGTCTTTGTGTAAAAGGTCATCAGTCTGTTAGGGAGGGTCATGTTTTCATTTTGGTAAAAACGAATGTTTTGAGAGAAGGAGAGGACCAAACTTCTCTGGATTCTTTGGGAGTGTGTTTGTTTGGCTCTTGTTCTTCTTACCCTCTTAATGAAATAACCCCTCCTTAGTGTCGAAGAACTCTCGAACACGAAGGAGTTGGGTCCTCATTCCCCTATTTTTCGTGTTATTATACTTGTTGTTATTGTTGGACATAGAACTTCTATACAGGTACCTTACATTTTCCTTATTAGTAGATATTAGTAGATGGTCTCTCTCCTATATAAGAAGACCTTGTATGTTGATTAAGGAAGAAGAAATACAATATATCTATTTCTCTTCTAAATTCTAGAGAATACAAAAAAATAAAAGCCCCATAAAGGGCAAAAGTACCATTTTTTTTTTTTTTTTTTTATAAGAAACCAAGCTTTTATTAAGAAAAATGAAAATATACAAGGGCATATATGTAGCTTTGGAGAAAATTTAAATGTATTTTCTGAACTCCAAAATACAAGATATAATACGGTGAAAATACATAAAAGGAAAAAACTAGCTAATAAATGTGAGATAAAATAGAATAGAATCTAATCTAGATAAAGATAAAATATTTAGAAAATAAAATAAATCTACGCTCCCGCTCAAGCTAGATTGTATATAGTATACAAATCAAGCTTGGAGTTGAATTCTTCGAAGCTTGTCCTGGTAATGCTTTAGAGGGGGGTGTCAGCAATTTGATGACAAGATGGAACATAGCTCAATTCTACTATGTTACTGTTAACCTTCTCAAATATGAAATGACGATCCATCTCTATGTGTTTTGTTATGTCATGATGAACAAGACTCTTTGCAATGTTGATGGCTTGTTGACTATCACAAAACATATTAACTGAATTTTGCATACCAATCTCCAGCTGTGTCAAAAGTTTATGAATCTACATCCCTTCCCAGATTTCCAAAGAAGAGCTTTGTATTCAGCTTTTGCACTGCTTCTTGCTACAATAGCTTGTTTTCTACGTATTCATGTGACCAAGTTACTCCAAACATAGGAGCAATAACTCATCATAGATCTTCGATCAGTTAATTCTCCTGAGCATAGAGTCCTACCCATCTGTTTGATGACTTTCTGTATAATAGTCCATGACCTGGAGTTTCAAGTTCCTCAAAATCTTGTTCACGATTCCCAGATGTGTTTGGATTGTTCATATACTGACTGACAATGTTCACAAAGTATGCAATGTCTAGTCTGGTATGTGAAAGATAAATTAACTTTCTCACAAGTCTTTAATACATACCCTTGTCAATTGGAATAACAATTTCACTTTGGTGAAGGACTAGATTTGGATCCATGGGTGTTTCTACAAGTCTACACCCCAGATTTCCAATCTCCTCTATCAAATCTAGAATTTATTCTCTAAGAAATTACAATACTATTATTAGATTGTGTTCAATTCAACCTAATACAGAGAGAACTCTCCCCCTCCCTCCCCCCACAACAAAAAAATGCTCTCTCCTCCTCACATACTTTCCAACCTTCAACCCCAACCAAAGTTTTGATATATCTTGAGTCCGACTACAAGATTTAATTAACTTTCCAAGTTTGTTCGATTTAATTTATTGGTGTTGATTTATTAGGATGGAGTATTATGGAGATTAAGAGTTCTCGTGTTCGTAATATTAATTTCTGCATCTGGAAGGAGCTTAAAAATTTTATGGTTGAAGATGTTTTTTATTCAAAGAAGATCTTTCTTTCTTTTTCTCATCTAAATTGGTTTGAACCAACATTAGTGGAAGTGCTTCAAGAGTCTGTTCATGCGTTTTCCGTAAGAAAATCAAGGATGTTGATGGTGTCATTCAAGTTTCAAAGTCCGAATCTCAAGAACGATGCCATCTTGAATGTGCAGTCTGGCCTGTCCTGGAGGTAGGTACCTGCCGGTGGGTTTGGACAACAAAGGGTGCCTTGTGTTTTGGGAAATGGTTAAGGATCTTCTTTCAATTCAAAAGGAAAATTTACCTCATTTAAAAGTCTCAGAAATTTAAAATGGGTGAGTCTTCAAAACCTATGGTCAATAATGATAAGCCTAAAAGTTTTGCAGAGGTAGTAAAGACTTTTGGGTTAGGAAAGATAATGAAGTAGTGGACTTGAATCATAGTAAAGTTTTTGTGGTCTCGCATATGTTTGCTCATGATTCTTGGAACGAGATAAAACAAATTTTGGAAGCTTACGGTCAATCCAAAGTGTGTATTAACCCTTTTATGGTCGATAAAGCTTTGCTAAATTTGGATGATAGTTTTGTTGGAATAAGTTTCGATGGAAAATGGAGGGAAATTGGGAAATTTCACTTGAAGATTGAAAACTGGTCTTGTAAATTACATTTTAATCCAGAGGTGATTGAAGGTTACAGGGGTTGGATTACTATAAAAAAAACCTACCTTTGCCATTCTGGAAGAAGGAAACTTTTAAAGCTATTGGAAAATACTTTGGAGGATTGGTAAGAATTTCTCTCAAAACTCTCAATTTGGTGGAATGTTCATCAGCTAGAGTGGAAGTTAAAAGAAATCTGTGTGGTTTTATTCCCACCGAAATTGAGGTACAGGACAAGATTCATGGGAAATTTTCTCTTCATTTGGTGATATCTCCTCTCTAAATCCTCCAAGCTTCATTCCTCGTAATTTATCCTTTAGCGATATTAAAAAGGTTAAAATCCTCCAAGCTTAAAGATTTTGTGAATGTTAGCGATAAAGGGTTAAAATGGTCGTGGAAGATGAAGGGTTTTTTTAATCAGAGGAGGTGGAAGAGGTATCTTCCCATCAGGAGTTAATTGTTTCATCAACAATTGTCAAATGCACCGCATGAACTACAACATTTATGGATGTTGAGACTGGGATTTTCAAGAATTTAATTATTGATGCTTTGCCTATAGCCTATATATTGTCTCCTGTTTTTGTGGATTCATCCACCAATCAGAATTCAGTAATATTACCAACGGTATTTACTCCTTTGCCTAATATGTAGTTGGATACTCTAAGTCCATCCGGTAAACATAAGTTGAATCGACTAAAAGAGGCTTTGTCATTTCATTATGCAAGGAAAAAGGAAAAATCTGCTTCATTTAGTTCTATTCTAGAGGATTCAAATTATAATCCTGATACTTTAGAAGAATCTTGTCTATGGCGGTTGGTTGCTCCCACAGATGTTGATTCTGAATTAAGTGTCAGCAGTGTTGAATCAGAAACTCAACTTTTATTTGAGTATAATGGAGGTTTGGTAGAGAATGAATCATTGTCTGCTGATTTCAGTTTTCTGTTTCAGGATAAAGAAATTGATACTACAACAATTCATCCAGTTTTCGGGGTTGATTCAGGACTGTATTCTGAGAAATCGCTAGCAAATTTGCTTCCCTAGTTGAAAGTTTTGACATTCATTTGAAAGAAATCAACCCTCAATGGCTCAATGTTCTCCGGCACAAATTAGTACTTGATAGGGCTGAACTTGTTTGGTACAATGAAGATTCTCTTGGAATACAAGAAGTAAATCGAAGAGGGTGGTTATAAATAAAAAATAAAAAAATTTACAGCATCATAGCCCATACGTGGTTTTAATTCAGGAAACTAAGTTGGCTTCTTTTGTTCAGCAAATGATTAAATCCATGTGGAGTTCCAGAGACGTTGGCTGGATTAATCTGAAGCTTGAGGGAGATTAGGAGGGCTTTTGAAGATTAGGGACGAAAACAAGTTGAAGATTCTAGAATTTATTCAAGGCTACACGCTATCGGTTAAAATTTCTTTTCATCAGCAAAAGGAGCGTTGGTTAACCAATGTGTGTGGTCCTACTGAGTACAGAGAGAGAGAAAATATCTGTGGGATGAATTGAGATCACAATACCTAAGGTCTGTTTGGTAAGCAATCTGAAAACATTGGATTCAATGAAAACAGAGTTGTATTTCATATTTTCAGATATGTGTTTGGTAGCAGATTCAGAAATTTGATTTCATTCTAAATAGTTATTTAAAGTGTTTCTTTAGCCAAAATTCTTAGAATATACTATAGGGGGATGTGAACATTCATCAATTCTCCCTACCAAGAGTTATATGCTAGTTAAGCTTGGCTTTTTTATTATTGCTTATCAGCTGTATAACTGACTTTCTAAATGCTTACAAACGTTTTCCAAATGTTTTCACAAATTCTCTCTAACCCCGTTTTCTAAAACCGTTTTCTCAAGAACAGGGGTGGAGGTTGCGATATAGGCCTTGTGTGCCGCCGGCGATCCGAATTTGAGTTGACTGACTTGCTTGTGAGCGAGAGCAAGTGTCGCACGGTCGTGTCGAGACCCTCTAAGAGGTGCGACCGTGACAGTTGGTATCAGAGCCTAGTTGGCTACAGAAAGGCAAGACGTAGTAATCATGCCTGCGAAACAGTTGAATAAATCTGATAAAGAGCGATTGACCGAGATCGAAGAGCAGCTGCTCTTCTTAGCGGAGGTCCCTGACAGTATTCGGTTCTTGGAATCTCGTCTGGAAGAGATTGCAAGCAAGACCGACATGATAGATGCGATAGCTGGACACATCGATGGAATGTCCATCAAAGAATTGATGGGGAGGGTTGAGATCCTCGAGGATAGAGTCAACCGATATGGAAGCTTCGAGCGTGGTGATAGCTCGTCGGGCTCTCTTGCCCAAATTGAGGAACGAGTCGACGGTCTGGACAGTTCCCAAATAGTGTTGGGTCAGATGGTTGTCGAACTTTCTGACGATGTGAGAGATGCCCTTAAGGTATGTAGGGGCGAAATGGGTGAAATGGCCGCAAAACTAAATCTCACCATGATTGCGATGGGAAGTCAAGCCTCACTTGGGGGCACAACTAAGTCGGAGAAGAAGAAGATTCCCAAACCGAAACCCTTCTGTGGGGTTCGAGATGCCAAAGTGCTGGAAAACTTTATCTTTGATATGGAAATAAGATTTTCTGGCATGAATCACGGTGGTCAAGAGGAAAGAGTCACCTTGGCAACGATGCATCTAGAAGAGGATGCCAAGTTGTGGTGGAGGACCCGTTATATGGACATCCAAGAAGGGAGATGTACCATTGACACATGGGAGACGCTGAAACAGGAATTGCGCTCGCAGTTCTTTCCCGAGAATGTTGAAATAATAGCAAGGCGCAAGCTTCGAGAGCTGAGACATAAAAGGACCATTCGCGAGTATGTCAAACGGTTTGCGGGGTTGATGTTGGACATCCGAGATATGAGCGAGAAGGATAAGATCTTTTGCTTTGTCGAAGGATTACAACCGTGGGCCAGGACTAAGTTGTACAAGCAACGAGTGCAACACCTGACCGAAGCATATGCGGCAGCGGAACGACTGTTTGACCTGAGTGGTGACAGTAGTGGCGAACAGTCTCAAGAGGCGAGACCGAGCAAAACCTCCCCACGGGGAGACGATCGATCTTATCGGCCTAACTCTCCCAAGCGTGGGGGAGGGGATAGGCGTAGAAGATCAGAAAAGGACGGCAGAAAGTCCCCACCGAGGAATGGAAATTCGTAGCAGGGACCACAAAATAGGAGCAACTACTACCAGAAGTGCGTTCTTTGCAACGCGCCTCACCCAGTGAGTGACTGCCCGAGTAAAGTAGCCCTTAAGGCCCTCCAAGCGTCCTATGAGGCAAAGAAGGGAAAAGAAGTCGACGATACGGAAGTCGAGTCCGTACGAGAAGAGGATTTAGAGAATTCGCGCATTGGCGCCTTAAAGTTCTTGTCGGCTCTCCAGAAGAATGGGGGAGAGACAAAGGGCCCATCCAGTAAGGGTCTCATCTACGTTGACGCATACGTCAACAACAAAGCAACCAAGAGCACTATGGTTGATTCGGGAGCCACTCATAATTTCGTCTCAGAGACAGAAGCGAGGCGGTTGAACTTGTCGTGGAACTGAGATCCGGGAAGGATGAAAGCTGTGAACTCAGTGGCCCTACCTATTTCGGGAATTGCGAAGGGCGTCTTAGTCAAGATGGGAGACTGGAGTGGTCGAGTAGACCTTGTCGTTGTCAGGATTGATGACTTTGATGTTGTGTTGGGAATGGAGTTCCTTCTTCAACATAAAGTCATATTTGTACCCCTGGCGAATTGTGTGGTAATCACCGAAGGAAACCCCGTTGTTGTGCAGGTGAAGTTGAAGCAGCCTAGTGGAGTGAAGGTTATATCGGCCCTACAGCTGAGGGCGGGCTCAAGTGAGCGTTGTGGCGAAGTGCCACGAGTAACTGACTATCGCTACGAGAGAAGTGGCGGTCGTGGGTATACCTCCCGAGGCAAGGAGGGGAGAAATGATTCAGTGCAAGAGTGCACGCCAAGAGCGCCGAGGCGCGAGGCGAGGGACTCGGCCGCAGACATGCCCCCAAAAGTTGAAGCCACGCGATTTAAGCCCTCAGTGTCGAGGTCGAACTACCTTGGGGCTTGGAAGACGCAATGGCGTCATATAGTGCGGCGGCGATGTGACAAGCCCGCCAATCCAATTGAAGAACTCCTTTGAAGTCCTAGCTAAAGGGATTTGAGTCGATGTCACCCATATGAGAAGGTGCAGCAGTTCTTGCAGAAGTGGAAGGAAGCCGTGGGAACAGAAGTTCGTTGGGATCGAGTTGAAGACGCCAAGATCGCCACCCGTGGCCATCCCGTTCGAAGAGTGTCGGTTGACGAGGACGTCAACCATTTAAGTGGGGGAGAATGTCACGGTCATGCTTGTCCAAGCCGTGTTGCTCATGGTCGCATGACCGTCCCCATCCTATTTTATCATATTGTCATATGCATTTCGTTTAGCGTTGTTATTTCATTTCCTTGTATTTTCATGGGCATATGACTCCTCGCCAAAATGACGTGCAAGGGTGTCATAGCCAAAATTCTTAGAATGTACTATAGGGGGATGCGAACATTCATCAATTCTCCCTACCAATAGTTATATGCTAGTTAAGCGTGGCTTTTTTAGTATTGTTTATCAGCTGTATAACTGACTTTCTAATGCTTACAAACGTTTTCCAAATGTTTTCACAAATTCTCTCTGACCCCGTTTTCTAAAACCGTTTTCTCAAGAACGGGGGTGGAGGTTGCGATATAGGCCTTGTGTGCCGTCGGCAATCCAAATTTGAGTTGCCTGACTTGCTTGTGAGCGAGAGCAAGTGTCGCACGGTCGTGTCGAGACCCTCTAAGAGGTGCGACCGTGACACCTTGCGCGCCTCTTGGGCTTTTCATGGAAGGCGTGTGCCTCGTGTCACGGTCATGCTTGTCCAAGGCGTGTTGCCCATGGCCGCATGGTCGTCCTCATCATTTTTCATTATGTTTTCATGTATGCTTTTGCTTTAGCATTGTTATTTCATTTCCATGTATTTTTGTGGGCGTATGACTCCTCGCCAAAATGACGTGCAAGAGGGTCATAGCCAAAATTCCTAGAATGTACTATAGGGGGATGCGAACATTCATCAATTCTCCCTACCAAGAGTTATATGCTAGATAAGTGTGGTTTTCTTTATTATTGCTTATCAGCTGTATAACTAACTTTCTAAACTCTCACAAACGCTTTCTAAAATGTTTTCACAAATTCTCTCTGACCCCGTTTTCTAAAACCTTTTCTCAAGAACGGGGGTGGAGGTTGCGATATAGGCCCGTTGTGGCGCCGGCGATCCGAATTTGAGTTGGCTGACTTGATCGTGAGCGAGAGCAAGTGCCGCACGATCGTGTCAAGACCCTTTAAGAGGTGCGACCGTGACACCTCGCGCGCGCCTTCTTACATGTGCCTCGCCTCTTCGAGGCGAGGCGCTTCCGCCTTATGCCTAGGCGCGCGCCCGAAGGGACTTTTTAAAACACTGATCGACACTGTAATTTTGAAAAGAGAGCAAATACAAGGAAATCCCGAAAAGCACCACCAAGACAAGAGTCATCTCCCACCAGGAAGCTAGGAAACATTTTTCCAGGAGAAGCATTTTTGGATTTCTAGATCATAGGAGACCAAAAAGAGACACTCCTTAGGTTATGACCAAGAGGGAGACCAAGATACAAGGAAGGCAGCCTAGGTGTTCAACATGCCAAAGACCTCCTAACCTGCCAAAGACTCCCAGGTGTTCAACTTATAACTCTGGCAGTTAATACCCATGATAGAGCTCTTTTATCTATGCTGTTTCAACCTTAAAGTTTGAGGATAACACTAACATTTGAGAATAGCAAAGAAAAACCTAGAAGACAAAAAGAAAAATCTAGATGACAAAAAGCAAGGAAGCTAACCCTGCGCAAGAAATGAGCTTATTGATAATATCCACCACCAAGATAAAAAGAATAATGAAAGAAGATGTCATTCTCTAATAGCTCCAGGCATCAAATTTTGTCTCTAGGTCATATACTCGTATCTCATAAAAAGATGACTTTGATAATGACACAAGTTCTCATCTTTCTTATAGAACTTACCCTTACTCCTTGTAAATCCACGTTCATGAACTGCATCAATCGATCCATTAATACATGTTCTACCTGCAAAAATATTTCTAAAATGAATATGAAAGATTACAAAGAAAAGTCCATATGAGCAACGCTTGTTTTCAATGCTAAGGTCAATCAGATACAGTTGCATTTCTTTGCCCTTATTGCACAAGCCAAAAAGTACTCAACCTAAAACTCTTATACCCCCAGTACTATAACGATAAATAAATAAAAATAAGAACTTTTTAAACAGCACATAAAAAGGATCTAGAAATAACCTGGGAACGCAGTAGTTCTTTGTAGGAAGCAAGTTCACGAAATGCTGTGATAAACTTGGATATAACTGGACCTGGTACAAATTAATCGGGCAGATAACAAGTCATACTTTGCCTTAATATACTTCCAGGTTTCTTATCAAAAGAAAAACACACACACACTCTCTCTCTCTGGCTCTTTCAAAACAAGTTAAAGTTAGAATCTTTCATGCCTACTATCACAATAGATCCTCGCTGTCAAACTGGCTATTTAACTACCACATAGAAGACAACCCTCAGGGCAAGAAAATCAGGCCAATGGGATGTAGGCATAATTTTGGGAATAAGTCTATTCTGAAACTTGGGAGAGAGATAGCTTCTTTGAAACGCTATTGTAATTGTAATTTCTCTTTGATATTGTAAATTTGCAACATAGTTATAGTGTAATTACTTTTTGCATCTATTTGGTGTTCTCTTTCAAAGTCTTTTTGTAATTACAATCATGTTCATACGTCGGCTAATGAGGAGTCGTTTTTGTAACCCTTTGGCCTTGTGGGGATATCTCACCTCCCCTTTTGTAGGATCTTTTCTCATCAATATATTCTTTTGTTTCTTATCAAGTTATAGCATTATTTTCTTATTATAGGGATCATATTGTGGCACATTGTAATTTTGGGCCTAAAGGTACATATGTTACTAAGGTTTTATTACCTTCTTCTAAAACAAACTCATCACACAGTGATCGTTCTTTTTTCAACATTGAGGACTCAATTGTGAATCTGATGTTAGTGTAAGTAGTGTGGAACTTGATCTTCAGCATCATAGCAGCCTTTGTGAAGAAGTTATATCTGAGGATTCCGTTCACTTCATGCTGGCTTAAAAATTATTTTCCAGTCACCCATCGAGGTAGATTGCCCCATTATGATGAAAATCAACCATCAAGAAGTGATATTCTGATATCGGATAGTTCTCCTAATTAATCAAGGCGAGTGATTTGCAATTTAAAGAGATTTCCCCTTATGTTCTAGAAGGATTCAGTCAGAATGCTTAATTTTTCATTGAGGGTCTATTTCCTGGTTTTAACGAGGTTTGGGGAATAGTTAGTTGTAAATGAGTTAGCTTGCTTAATTTTTACTTGAGGTTTGTGGAGGCTATTTATATTGCTAGTGTTTTTGTTTGGATTGGTCATGTAATTTCTTCGGGAGAGTTTCAGTTACTTCTAGCTCGATTCATACTGTCTACTCTGCTTTATGCTTGTTTATTTTCTTCTTTTTAGAGTTTGCCAAAATTTGAAGTTCTTTAGCGTTTTCACTTTTGGCTGACTCAGTCCTACATTTGCTTAGAATCTTTTATAAGAAGTTGAAGACGGTGAAGGCCTCAGCTCAGCTTGGATAGTTTGGTGATTGGTTAGTTATTTCCAGCTCAGTTCATCTCTTAGTTTGTTCAGTTTGTTTCCGCAAGATTACTATTCTCATCATGGTGTTCTCTCTCTAGGCCTCTGCTCTTCTAATGTTCTATATCTTTTCTGGGATGCTTTCTTTTTGTTGTTTTCTATTTTCACTCCCTCGTGGAGTTTGTATCTTTTGAGCATTAGTCTTTTTTCATTTTATCAATGAAAAGTTTTGTTTCTTGTTCAAAAAAACATATTATTCATGGCTGGCATAAAAGAGAACTTTTCACTTTCCATGTCGACCCACTGTAATGTGAGTCGGTGACAACATAAAATCATGGAGACAATTTATAGATATTGATTAGGACTTCTCTTAAAAGAAGAGTCATCGCCACACTTTATAGATGAGAGCCTATGGCTTCATCATTAGTTGAGGGAAAGATAACGAATGGCGTAAAGAGATCATTACAACCTCCAATGGACACGCTTACAGGATCATCCTGCCCACCACCAAATCCTTCTAAAGAATCTGCAAAAGAAATGTCTCCATTACAAGCTTCTCCAAGAGTTGTCCTACAAAAGTAGACATTTGCACAAACAATATAAATGAATAAATACTTTTGAGAAAAATGATTATATGCTATGTGGACAAGGTGACAATATTATTAAAAAAATGAACAGACGAAGGCAGGCACATTATATCAATAAAATCTTTGTTGCCATGTAAAAAAAATAAATAAATAAATAAACAGTCGAGGAAAAGATACCATGAGAGAGTGGATGCATCCCAATGGTCAAAAACCAAACCATTAGAGACAAACTTTTCATTGATATATGAAAAGGAAGAAAAAGATCAAGGATACAACATCCCGAAGTGGGAGAAAAGCAAAAGAACCAGCTACAACAAAAAAAAAAAGGGGAAAACCAACACAAACCAGCCAATCAACCAAAAAAATTACAAGGACTAAACTGAGTCGTCTACAAGCAACCAACCAAAAGGAAGAAAAACCAAGTTGAACAAAAACTGCCACAAGACAAAGAAACAAAAAGTCCACTGGCGCCAGAGCTCCAAATCCAAACAAAGCACCACATCAGAAGAAGAGAACAAAATTAGACCAGCTGCAACAAAAATTCCTTTAAGCCTGAAAAAATGAAAAAACTTAAGAGTGGGTCCTTGAAGGAATCTCATACACTTCCACAATTCACAAGCTTTAGCAAAAAAGAAGAACTTATCTTTTTCCTCTAAAGAAGAAGCTTCTTGAGGATGAGAAGAAGGCTTATGAGACTGTTGGTTATTCTCTTTATTTATTAATAAGGAAATATTAGATATTCCCTTATTTGTCAATAAATATTATTCCCTTGTATTTGCCATAATATAGTGCTGTGATTTTATTTCCTTGTATGTAAATAAAGGTTTCTCCTATATAAGAAACCTTATACCTTCATTGTAATACACAGAAAATATTTCTACTCCTTTTATTTTCTACATGGTATCAGAGCAGAAACCCTAATTCCTTTTTTTTTTCAAAACACGATCAGCAAACTTATACCCATAAAACTTCCGTTCAAATCTTCAACCTCTGATAAGGAACCCATAATCTTCAAACCCACTGGTATACCCATAAACTTTCGTTGATTAGTGAAGACCCACTGGTATACCCATAAACTTCCGCTGATTTACTCTTCCGTTCGTCCGTGCGAAAAAACCCACGAGCAAGGAAAGATCGCCCGAAACTTCCGTTGATCGGTGAAGACCCACCCACCCGATCCGCCGTGAAGACCCACGAGCAACGATCTACGAGCAACGAACCTGCCGTCAGACCCATCGTCAACGCTCAGAGAGTTTGTCGATCTCCGCTGGTCTCCGCCGTCGATCTCCGCTGCCGGTCTCCGCCGTCGGTCTCCGCCACGAACTAACCAGCGTTTGTCGATCTTTGGTCTCTATATCTTTACTTAAAGATTTCTTGATAAAAGGGAGTTTCGTTTTTTTTGGTTTTGTTTGTTTGTTACTGTGTTGTGTGGTGATCTACAATGTAATGTCGGACAATAAGTTGCTTTGCCCATTGTAAAAACCTCAGATAGTCGGATCCACTCCAACCGTCCTGTTGTCCAGATTACAACCATTCGACTTAATGGCGATAACTTCCTTCGTTGGTCGTAAAGTGTTCGAATGTACATCCGAGGACAAGGAAAGATTGGATATATTACTAGAGACAAATCCATACCTGCAGAAGACGATCCTTCGTTCGCTGTATGGGATGCTGAAAACTCCATGGTGATGACCTGGTTAGTAAATTCCATGGTAGAAGAAATAAGTTCTAACTATATGTGCTACTCTACTGCTAAGGAATTGTGGGAAAATGTGACTCAGATGTATTCTGACTTGGGAAATCAATCACAAGTGTTTGAACTCAATCTTAAATTGGGTGATATAAGACAGGGAAATAATTCTATTACACAATACTTTCATCTGTTAAAACGAGTTTGGCAGGACTTGGGTTTATTTGATACGTATGAGTGGAAGTCAACCGATGATCGAGGCATTACAGAAAGTTGTGGAAGACGGGGAGGATTTATAAATTCCTCGCGCTCAACGTCGAATTCGATGAGGTTAGAGGACGAATATCTTCGGAAAAAGCTGTACTCCCAAATATTAATGATGTGTTCTCTCGAAGTTCGCAGGGAAGAGAGTCGCGAGGCGTTATGATTGGCAAAAGGTCATTGATTCATTGAAAGTTCGGCTCTAGCGATTGAAGCTACACACATAAGGCATCAAATCAGCACCGAAAACAATGATAAGCCTCGAGTTTGGTGTGATTATCGCAACAAGCCTCGACATACTCGTGAAACATGCTTTGAAACTTCACGGAAACTCGCTAACCGGAAGAGTAATAAGCATGGCCCCACTTCATCCGATGACAGGAGTATAAATCAACACTCATCCGTAATCAATCATCCTTCTCTGCTAATATTGTTGATTCTAATCCATTTAGCAAGGAGCAAGTCGATCAACTCCTCGAAGTCGCTAAAGGTCAATTCATCATCGGTAATCCCGGTGTTTCTTTGGCACAAACAGTACCATCCCTCAAGCCTTTTCTTGTCTTACTTCCTCCCCATGGATCATAGATTCTCGGGCTTCGATCACATGACCAGGTTCCTCAAAGTTATTTGAATCATACTCTCTGATGTCTCAGTAATGAAAAATTCGAATTGCGATTTGTAGTTTTAATTCCATTGCAGGGAAAGGAACTATTAGACTATCCTCAAACATTAATCTATATTCTGTATTGCATGTTCCAAAACTAGAATGCAATTTGTTATCTGTCAGTAAAATATCTAAGGATGCTAATTGTCGTGTCATCTTCTGTGATTCCCATTGTGTTTTTCAGATCGTGGGGTCTGGAGATGATTGGGCGTGCTAGAATGCTTGAAGGTCTCTACTATTTTGAGGAACCCTCGACTAGTCATAAAACAGTTCAAGGCTTGAGTAGTGTTAGTTCTTCCCCTGTTAAAGAAACTATTATGCTTTGGCATCGTAGATTAGGGCATCCCAGTTTTTTCTATTTAAAGTATCTGTTTCCTAAATTATTTAAAGGTATTGATTGCTCCATTTTTCAAATGAAAAAGTCGCCTTTTTGCAAAAACCACGAGATCAACTTATTCACCCAACCCTTACAAAGCATCTACTCCTTTTTACCTAATTCACAGTGATGTTTGGGGACCTTCTAAAATTTTAACTCATAGTGGAAAACGGTGGTTTGTCACGTTTATTGATGACCATACCAGGTTAACCTGGATTTATTTGCTAAAAAACAAGTCAGATGTGAAAGATATCTTTATCCAGTTTTATAACATGGTTGAAACTCAATTCAAAACTAAAATTAGCATTGTGCATTCTGATAATGGAAAAGAGTATTTCAATGAAAATCAAAGGTATTTTTCACCAATCGACGTGTCGTGACACTCCCCAACAAAATGGCATTGCTGAAAGAAAAAATAGACACTTACTTGATGTTGCTCGTGCACTTATGTTTTCTATGCATGTTCCTAATTATTTGTGGGGAGAGGCCATTCTCACGGCAGCATATCTTATTAATCGAATGCCTTCAAAAACTTTGGATTCTAAGACACCCCTAAATCATTTTAAAACCTTTTTTCCCTCCGTCCGCTTATTTTCTGATTTACCTATCAAGGTTTTTGGGTGTACAACATATGTTCACCTTCCTAACATTTGTCGGTCTAAACTTGAGCCTAGGGCTTCTAAATGTATTTTCGTTGGATATGTTTCAAACAAGAAAGCATACAAATGTTTTGACCCCATACAGAAAAAATATGTTGAAAGCATGGATGTTTCATTCTTGGAAGATCAATCCTTTTTTCAGCCAAATTATCTTCAGGGGGAGATGGTATCTAATTTAGAAGATAATTTCTGGGATACGTCTCCTCTACCCACACTCATTAGCTCTGAGGTTACAAACTCTAATTCTCCAATGCCAAGTATGGAAAACTCTTCTTCAGGGGGAGAAACACTACAAAGTGGTCTTATTGATCGAAAACTTGAGCTACAGGATTATACTAGAAGGGGTGTAAATCAAAAGAACCAAGACCAGAGAGTAGATCTGTCACAAGACCAATCTAAAACTCCGACAACTGATCCTGAAGATCCAGGTACTTCTATTTCCCATTCTGCTTCAAATCACTTATCTGACATATCCGACCTTGATATCCCAATAGCCCATAGGAAAGGCACTCGTAATTGCACCAAATATCCCATATCAAATTACCTTTCCTACCATAGACTATCTGATAATCATAGGGCCTTTACCTCTAGAATAACAGACTTATTTGTGCCAAGGAATATACAGGATGCCCTAAATGATACGAATTGGAGGAAAGCGGTTATGGAAGAAATGAATGCTCTTATACAAAATGGCACCTGGAACATAGTTGAATTGCCAAAAGGTAAAAAGATCAGAGATCGCAAATGGGTGTTTACTATAAAGTGTAAAGCCGATGGGGGTATTGAGAGGTATAAAGCCAGACTCGTTGCTAAAGGTTTCACTCAAACCTATGGAATTGACTATCAGGAGACATTTGCCCTTGTTGCTAAAATTAACTCTATAAGAGTATTATTATCTGTCATCATCAATTGATTGGCCCTTTTATCAACTTGATGTTAAGAATGCATTCCTCAATGGGGATCTTGAGGAAGAGGTATTTATGGAACCCCACCGGTTTTGAGAAAGAAATTGGGATTAACAAAGTGTGCAGATTAAAGAAAGCTCTATATGGACTAAAACAATCTCCGAGGGCGTGGTTTGAACGATTCGGGAAAGTAGTTATGAGCTATGGATTTTATCAAAGTCAAGCAGATCATACTATTTTCTATAGACATACTGGAAATAACAGAGTTGTTGTTCTAATAGTGTATGTTGATGATATTATTATCACAGAAATGACGGCGGAGTGACCATCTTGAAGAAACAACTTGCAAATGAATTCCAAATTAAAGACTTAGGAAAGTCCAAGTAGTACTTCTAGGAATGGAATTTGCGGATCAAAAGAAGGGATCCTTGTAAATCAGCGGAAGTATATCGTTGATTTACTCGAAGAGACAGGCTTACTTGGGTGCAAGATATCTGAAACTCCTATTGAGCCAAACTTAAAATTGCAAGTTGCAACAGGAGGAGATGTAAAAGATAAAGAAAAATATCAGAGACTGGTAGGGAGACTCATTTATTTGTCACATACACGACCTGACATTGCCTTTCTTTGTAAGTGTGGTGAGTCAATTTATGCATGCCCCAGGACAACCTCATTTTGAAGCAGTTTACAGAATTCTAAGGTATTTAAAAGGCACTCCTGGAAAAGGCATACTATTCAAGAAACATGATAATTTACATGTCGAAGTATACACTGATGCTGATTGGGCAGGGAGTATAACAGATAGAAGATCTACTTCTGGGTATTGCTCGTTTGTTGGAGGCAACCTAGTCACATGGAGAAGTAAGAAACAGAGTGTGGTGGCTAGAAGTAGTGCTGAAGCTGAATTTAGAGCCTTGGCTCATGGAATTTGCGAGGGCATATGGATAAAACGATTATTGGATGAATTGAAATTTAGTCAGGATAGACCAATGCATATTTACTGTGACAACAAGGCAACTATTTCCATTGCCCATAATCCGGTTCTTCATGATAGAACAAAGCATATTGAAGTAGATAAACACTTCATAAAAGAGAAGATTGATGCAGGTGTAATATGTACTCCTTATCTCCCTACAACAGAACAGGTAGCTGATGTGTTAACAAAGGGACTTCCCAAATTACAGTTTGACAAGATGATCTCCAAGCTGGCAATGGAAGATATATTCAAACCAGCTTGAGGGGGAGTGTTGGTTATTCTCTTTATTTATTAATAAGGAAATATTAGATATTCCCTTATTTGTCAATAAATATTATTCCCTTGTATTTGCCATAATATAGTGCTGTGATTTTATTTCCTTGTATGTAAATAAAGGTTTCTCCTATATAAGAAACCTTATACCTTCATTGTAATACACAGAAAATATTTCTACTCCTTTTATTTTCTACAGAGACAAATTCTTTGAAAGAGAACCATCTTCCTCTTGAAAAAAAGAACATAAAACCTCACTAATAGCTTCATCCTGAAAAATCTCTCCGGGAGCTTCATTTTGTCCCATGAAAATTGGAAAATTATGATCCACGTCTTTATTGCTAAGACTTAAAATTGAATCTTTGTCAGACTCCTCAAAATCTTCCAACAAATCTGACATTTTGAAAGGCTCATATGTTGAATGGATGCGACCTTTGGAAAGATAATTATAAACTGAAAAAGGTGAATAAATACAAGTTGGTTGCAAAGTGTTAGAAGCTAAAAACTCTTTATTTGAAGCTGAATCCTTTCTTTTACCGACAAAATCCTCATAACTCAATAAAAGGGTACATCTATCTTCAACAAAGTCTTGATTGAGGCAATCAACTAACACTTCATTTTTTTTTTTTTTTGACAAGGCAACAATGTAATTTCATTGAAATAATGAAAGAGACCAAGTCTCAAGTACAAAGATGAATTAAGTACAAAGCATTAAAAGCATACAAAGAAAAAAACAGCCAACACCAAGTAAGGGAAAACCAAAGATCTTAATACTTCCCAACAAAAGGAAGCCACGAAAGAACACGATCCGAAACTGAATAGCTTCCAAATTCGCTAGCAAGAACACTCCAGGATGAAGCCTTTAGCTAGACCATATCAAAACGCCTAGACCAATCAACCTTCTTTTCTTCGAAAATCCGTTGAATCCTTTCAAACCACAATTCTGACAACAGCGCCTACACCCCATTTCTCCAAAGAATTCTTGCTTTAGAAGCAAGAGCAGGCCCTTCCAAGAGTTGCACCACATTCCCCGAAGTCTCACCAGAAAACACCCAACTATCATTGAAAATACCAAAAAACCTCTCCCAACAATTTGCTGCATAATTACAAAAGAAGAAGAGGTGAACCGATGACTCTTCTGAAATAAAGCAAAGGCAGTAAACTGCTGGAAATAACACCATGTCCCTCCACTTCCTTTGCAACACTTCTGCAGTGTTCACCTTCCCAAACACAAGGACCCACACCAGAATGTTGAACACGCTTGAGACAAAAGGGCCCCCATAATACTTGCACCACTACCTTGCTCAAAAACCTTCTCACCTCCTCCATGGATCATCAAAGATCGAACAAAAAATTTCCAGAAGCATCAATCAACCATAACCCGAAGTCCTACCTCCCCAAAGGCTTCAAACCCTCCAGCAACTTGTAATGAAGTGGCATTAATCGAACTAGAATAGCTGCCCTTCAACACTTCTTTAACCGACAGCTTACTGCTTAGCCTCATCCCACATAATCAACATTCCACCTGAACGACCATAGGCTTCTACATGAACCCAGCCAATGTCCCTCGAACTCCATAAAGATCCAACCACATTATCATCCATTATTTCCAACTTTGTGAAAATCAGTACCACTTCCAGACAAAGATTCTGAAGATACCTTTTGAGGCTAACTCTCTTTGAACCATCCCCCAAACCTCTCGTGTTCCACGATAACACTTTCATTACGAGATAATCTTGTTTCCACCGACCACAATTTCTCTAAATTGTAATCCGTTTGCCTTGATTAAATCACTAAATTTAGACAATTCCACTGGACAACGAGTCACAGCCTTCTCCAAACTCTCCTTTTTACCCCCCAAGGGAGACTTATGCGTTGCCCCTTCAAAAAACTCCGCTAAATTAACTACCGGGGAAAGAAACTCCGAAACTCTATTCCCAACACTTCTCACCGATCCATATCCGGGCTACTTAGACTAACATCAGAGTCGGAATCAAATGCCAAATTTTGATCAAACCCCGGAGAAGAAGATGCACCATTAATTGCCGAGCCTAGACAAGGCTGAAAAGAGTTTTAAAAAACGATACCCCATTTAGGTCAATGTGGCACTTTTCAATTGCAAACCCTGTGTAATTAAGAGAATTAAGATCTCCTACCTTGAGAGAGGAAGTAAGAGGATTATGCTGAAGAGAACCATCTGCTTGTTCTAAAAAATCAGGGAAATCCCCCTCTGACCGAGTGTTTAAAATTCTAGGCGTTGCACCTCCACTTCTCCTTATATAATATTTTCCACAAAATGTGTCCTTTACCTCTTTGACACTAGAGGGGACACCAGAGGAAAAAAGAGGTTCTTCAATACCCCACTGATTAATTCCCAATTCATTATCACCATTAATTAAAAATTCAGACTTTTCCCTTTCCATACAAACTGGAAAAGTGTCCCTCAGAACACCATCATTAAAATCAAATGAAGCATCAATATTTTCCAGCAACTCACCACCCCTAAACTCCCCCTTATTGCCCCATTAATGATCTTGCACCCCTGCCCCTTCGTCTTCCTCCCACTATTCATAAAAGAATTCTCCATTGTTTGCCTTAAATGTGCTTCTTTAAGAGTCTCAATGCATTCATTCTCAACCCATCCACTCAAAGATCCCTTTCTCAAATCACGCCCCCTTATTTCCTCATGATGCAACCTGATCAAATTCTCAGATTCATCCTCCCTGGCCAGTATATTTCTAGTAGATTCAATGATTCCCAACGAAGAGACATCATTTGACAGAAGATGATCAAATCCTTCTTTATTTTGAACAACATCCACAGCCAAAGACATCTCTCCATTTACAACATTATCAAGATAACCCAATGGACTTGAAGGGGGTTGAAAGGGAATATTAATCATTTCGTCTTCCCATACCTGTATAACCCTTGCCATATCAATCGGATTAGTAACGTCACTTAAGACTAAAGCAGTCTCCAAACATCTAGGAGGGGTCACCTCTTCCAAAGCTTCGAAACTCAACCAGAACTTCCCACAAGAAGGATCTTCAAGAGGAATGGTCGACGGCCAAAAGCCACAAAGATTTACAACTACCTTAATTTTGCCACTGAAATATCAATAAAGTTCAAAGTATCCATAGATATGTCTTCAAGACCCCCAAATTGGCATCCAATCCCCTCGAAAACCTTTTTCTTCCAAAATCTTAGAGGTAAGTTCTTAACTCCTATCCAACCACCATAGCTTTTAACCACCATGGGTGAGCTATGAATATTATCATCCCATTTTTCCAATTTCAGGTGAACGTTCTCAACAATCTGCCATTTCCCATTTTTCAGCCTCATCTCCTCCTCTTCTGCATTCCCAAAACCTGTCTCGAACAGGATAATAACTTTGTCATCCATAAATGGATTTATCTGCAAACTCCTCTTGAAATGGAGTTCCATTGCTTGTTTGATAAAAGCCCATTGCACATGTGCAAACAATTTGTTAACCACCCAAATCCTTGAGAAGTCAAGGTTGACTACCTCCTCTCGCTTTCGAATCCAATGCCCCTTTTGACCACAACCTATAAGATGACTTCCTTTTCCATCCCACCCCCTTTCCTTTTCAATATAATTTCTAACCGTAGATGGAGAAGAAAACTGGTCAACTGCTTTGAGGAAATCTCCCAAAAAATCCCTAAATACCGCCCAACCCATTGAAAACACTCCCAAAGGAACTTTGAGCATTTTCCTACCCCCGTCCGGTGGCCAAAAAGCCCCATCCGCAGTCCATCTGATCTTCATTTTCACTTTGAACAGACCCAGGGTGGCATTCTCATCCCTAAATTTTCTTCTCGGGAAGTAGGAGTCAGGCTTCTCAGCAAGTTCGACAAATAAGCCATAAAACCATCTGACATGGTTGACAGTTACCTCAATCGGTGAGTCCCAGAATCC
This sequence comes from Trichosanthes cucumerina, assembly GCA_036507285.1. Taxonomy (NCBI): domain Eukaryota; kingdom Viridiplantae; phylum Streptophyta; class Magnoliopsida; order Cucurbitales; family Cucurbitaceae; genus Trichosanthes; species Trichosanthes cucumerina. The sequence continues at coordinate 31,226,120 of CM071838.1, forward strand.
TTCTTGAATAAACGTCCTAGAATCCTCTCTCCAAATTCTAAAGCACTTTTCTCCAATATCGCAACTAACCCTCTCCATTCCAGACCAAATCGAACGAACTCAAGGTCAAGAAAGACGGTTGATCGGGACCAAGGTGTACCAGATATCAAACTAAGAGGAGAACGTCAAGGATCGAAGATCCAATTGAAAGCAGCGAGAAAAGACTGGAAACTGAAAGGGGACAACCTTCGCGAAGGGACGAAGCGACGCAAGAGAGAAAGCCAAGGAGACCCAAAACGAGAAGATGAATCAAAGAGGAAGACGAAGGCGAGATCTTCAACTGTGGTATCAAAAGAGAAAAGACAAAACGAGAAGAGACAAACCAGGTAAATCAAGGAGAGAGAGCGAGCTGAAGAAAGCCGCCGCCGGAGAAGATCGGAGACGAGGGAAAGAGAACGGAAAACGTCGATTAGGGCAAATCCAAAGGACTACATCACGAGTCTTTTCCCAAAATTCCCTCTAGTATGGGCATGTAGGAAAAAGCTTTAATTGAAGCTTGGAGAAGTAGCACCCACGAGATTTTCATTAGAGTTTGTCATAAGTATTCATGCAAGCAAGACTAAGCTCCCAAATAAAGAATTTTACTTTTTCAGGTGAGTGACGCTTCCATAATTGATTGTAACAAACAGAATTTTCCAAATTTCCAGCAGATGCAACCTTCTTAGTTGAGCTTGTTGTAAAAATTTCATTTTTTTATAGGAAACATAAACCATTTCATTTTTTTTTTTTTTACAAAGTAACAAAAGAGATTTCATTGATAAAATGAAATGAGACTAATGCTCAAAATACAAGAGTTTGAAAATCAGAAAAAAAATCAACAACAAGAGAAATAGCCAGAGGTAAACCATAGCCAAAAGAAAACCAAAACCAGACACCCACCCCTTGTAATCAAAACAATAAACCATAAGACACCCACAATCCAACAAACAAACAACCCAAACCAATGCCTTTTTCTCAAACAGTCTACAAGGAAGTTGATGTATGAAACAAATCAAAAGATAGTCCTCGACAGATTGAAGGTGAATGGGTTGCGGAGGGTGTGTTTTGGCCTCCCTCGGGAGGAAGGAGTTTGTTTTTGGTACCGTTGGGAAGTAACAAGGTGGGTTGGTTGGTCTTCAGAGACCTACTCGCAGATTTCCTTAAGGTTGAAGAAGTCCAGGGCAATAGGTTGGGTGAGAAGTGGTTACATTTCAGTGAATTATCAAAGATGGATTGTGATGAAGATTGTTCGGAGCACCCTCTTCCTGTGGCTCCAAAAGGGTATTGGATTCGAAAGGAAGAGCAGGTCCTAAGAGTGGATTTCTCTACTTTATGGGTGCTTACCAGGCTCTTTACCCATATTCGATGGAATACCGTCAAGGTAGCCTTGCAAGAACACTTTGGCTTCCAGCTGCAAATTAATCCCTATGCAAGCGATAAGGCTATTATAAAGTTTGGTTTTGAGTTAACGCCGGATATAGTTGGGGAAATAGAATCCATTAGTTCTAAATGGAGAACTCTCAGTGGTATTCATCTGTTGGTTGAAAAATGGGATGAGAAACGACATGCTTTATCTTCGGAGATGATAGGGTATGGAGGGTGGCTTGCGATCAGGAATTTACCGTTGAGGCTGTGGAGGAAAGAGATTTTTGAAATGATTGGGCAACATTTTGGAGGTTTGTTGGGAATCTCCGCTGACACGTTGAACTTAATTGACATTGCTTTGCCCAAAATCAAAGTGGCGTCAAATAATTGTGGATTTTGTCCAGGCTCCATTCCAATAACCGATCTAGTCCTTGGGGAATTTCGGATTTATTTTGAATTCTTGGGCGAGTGTCGTATCCCAAATTGTCTAAGAAGGGACCTTGTACTGAAAGATGTGGTCAATCCAATTGATTTGGATAGGATTGGAAAAGTGTTGAATGTTGAAATGATTTCAGAGACAACTGAGGGGCATGATGTTTTTTAGGGTTGGAATGCAGATGGTCGCTTTTTGGAAGGGGTGAAAGTTGTAGGGGCGTCTTACACTCTGGAAGGGGATAATTTAAATGGCAATGGCTCATTGAATCATGTTAGGGCGGGGGCAGGGAATTGTAAGAGTCCTTTGGCTCCGGAGGAAGGTTCAATGGTTTCATTTAATAAGGTTGACACAAGGTTTGTGAAGGGGGTGTTTTCGCCAGAGGAACAAGGTTTGGAAATTCAAATGGCGGAAGATTTCGTGGTAATGGGCAATAGAGAGTCCGGCGTTGGAGAACCTCAAGCTTTGGGCTCCCAATTGGTTGATATCAATGAGGAAGAAGAGACTCTTTTTTCTTCTTATGATCCAACAAGCGCAAAGGCGGTTAAGGATACCTTTTATGGGAAGTATTATGTAAGAAAAAAGGTAAATGTGAGTACTTTGGTTCCGGATTTCCAAGGATCTTCTAGTTTTCCAGATTTTTCGGAGCGGGAGGGTCAGAACGTGCCTTCTTCAAGCCTAATTCCTTTAAATTTGCAAGGGAATTCGGGGGAGTTTTGTTTGGTTGAAAGTTGTCTTCTCGAGCCATTGGATGTTCCTTTTACAAGAGCTTCCTTTCTCCTCTCTCCGAAAAAGCAACATGGTATTGGCTCCCTCCCCCCTTTAGTTGGTGAGGAAGCGGGGGTGGATTCAGATGTGAGTATCAGTAGCCTTGAGCTCTCTTCGGTCAAAAAGGTATTTGATTGCTCCTTGTTGGAGTCTCCCCCTATTATTAATCTCTCTAGTTTGTTTGATTCAGTGGAGGAGAGTCAACTCTCTAAAGGCGAGAAGGATGTGGGCAATAGCGGCTGCCCACCCGAATTGAGTCGTTTTGAGTCTTTGCTAAAGTGATTTGCTCAGGGCTGAAGGTGAATTGGTCAAAATCTGCTGTTTGCGGGGTAAACTTGACAGAGGGCATGGTGGAGGAGGCCGCTGCAAAGGTAGGGTGTAGGGGTGTGCAACTGCCTTTTTCATACCTGGGGCTTCCGTTGGGTGGTCATCCAACTTCCCTTGAATTCTGGCAGCCAGTGGTTAGCAGCTTCGAGAAGCGTTTGGACAGATGGAAGAGGTTTAGTTTATCACGAGGGGGTCGTTTGACGCTTTGTAATGCGGGGTCGAATCCCTCCTTGTATTTTATGTCTCTGTTTCAGACTTCGGTGCAAGTTTGTGTGGTTTTGGAAAGGCGTATCAGGGCTTTTTTTTCGGGAAGGGTCGGAAGGGGGAAAGTTCAAACATCTGGTAAGGTGGAGGGAGGTAGCCAAGCCTCGTACTTCGGGAGGGTTAGGAATTGGGGCATTGAAGGGCAAAAATCAGGCCCTGTTAGCCAAATGGGGCTGGAGGTTTTCAGATGAATCATCTTCTCTCTGGCGAAGGGTGATTGTTAGCATTCACGGACTGGCGGATAATGGATGGGATCCTAGCAGTTCTGGAAAGTGCAGCTTGAGAAGTCCATGGGTCAACATTACAAGGGTTTGGAGGCAGCTGCAGCATTTGGCCCTGTTCAAGTTAGGAAATGGCAGGTCGCTTAGGTTCTGGTGGGAGCCGTGGATAGGGGGCGTTCCTCTCAAAGACAAGTTCCCTGGCCTTTTTGGGGTAGCAAGGAACAAGTTGATTACGGTGGATGAAGTCTGGGACAGTCAGTTGGGAGTCTGGGCTTTAATTTTTAGGAGGCCTTTGAAGGATGAAGAGATTGAAAGCCTTGCTGAGCTTTTGGGGGTCCTCGGTCGTGCCAAGCCTTCCCAGGAGCAGGACTCTAGATGCTGGGCTCTTGAGTCCTCGGGGAATTTTTCTGTGAAGTCTCTTTCAAGGCACTTGTGCCCCTACCCCTCGATGGATAAGATGGAGTATAGATTGATATGGAAGGTGAAGTGTCCAAAGAGGGTCAAAGTGCTGACTTGGATCTTGCCTTGGAAGTTTAAATACAATTGATGTTTTACAGAAAAGGTGGCCGCAAATGTGTCTTCAGCCTTCGGTATGCCCCCTTTGTTTTGAAGAAGCAGAAACAGGATATCATCTTTTTGTAAGTTGCTCTTTTGTTGGGAATTGCTGGTCAAAGCTGCTATGGGAATTTGGAGTAGGGTGGGTCTTTGCAGGAAATCTAAAGGAGGGTGTGCTTCAGTTGTTGGCAGGGCCCCCACTTGCGCGAAGGGCCTCAATTTTGTGGGGAAACGCGGTAAGGGCATTGCTGGCTGATATTTGGTTTGAGCGAAATCAGAGAGTTTTCACGATATCGAGAAATCCCAGAATTATGCTTCGAAGCGGCTCATCTCAAGGCTTCGGCTTGGAGTTCTCTTTCAGGGGAGTTTGGTGGTTTCACTATGTCAGACATCCAGGCCAATTGGAACGCTTTTATTTTCCCTATTTAGGATTCACTGCTGTCTTGTTTTATTTTATGTTATGGATGTTAGGGTTGCCTTAACTTTTGTACTTCTTCATTATCTTAATGAATTCATATTGTTACCTTTTCAAAAAAAAAACACAAGTGGAAGAAACTTGGTGATAATGCAGACCAAGGAGATTTGCGCCGGAGGAAATCATAAGTGTTAATACACAAATGGTTGAACTCCTATATTAAGAACTTGAGGGGTTCTTTGGCGCGCTTGTTTGGAAATAGAAACCCCAAAGTTCCTTGCTGAAATCAAAAACCCTGGGGTATCTGATTCTTGTGTTTGGGGTGCAGCGTTGTGTTAGCTTGGTTTGTTGAAACCTATATTTGGGGTGCAGGATTGTGTTAGGTTGATTTGTTGAAACTTGTGTTTGGGATGCAAGGTTGGGTTGGGTTTATTTAGGCTATTTTTTATAACAATTTTTTTAGGATGTTTTTTTTTCAAATCCATTTTTTTACTTGATAATTGTTGGTTGAATTGCATATCAATACTTTAACCAATTATTTAGATCAATTGTTTCAATAATAGTTAAAAATGAATGTGTAGTTTGTACAAGTATAATAATATCTAATTCACTCCATTCATTATGATGTAAAATTAAATAACATTAGTAAGGACATATAATTTAAATAATTAATACTCTATTTCACAAAGTATTCAGAAAACTATTTTAGGAACTCTATTTTATAAATTAAAAAATTGGAAGTCTATTTAATAAATTAGGGGATCTAAAACGTGCATCGTATTTTGAAATCTATTTCAAGGATAAATGACTAAAAAAATTTGTTAGTAACCATTTTTTATTTTATTTTAACCTGTTAAAAATTTGATTAGATGGTTGGGTTGCAAGGGTGATTGTTGGGATGGTCAAGTTGATGGGATGGTTGGGTTGCTGAGGTGGTCGCCAATGGTAATTGCACGATGGTCCGGTCGTTGAGTGGTTGTCAGCAATAGTTGTCGGGTGGGTTGGTTGTTGGAGTGGTCATCATGGTGGTCATGTTGTCGAAGTGGTCGCTTGGTGGTTGTGGCAGTGGTTGTTGGGTGGTCGGGGCGCTAGGGTGGTCACTAGGTGGTCGTCAACAGTGGTTTTGAGTGGTTGGGTTGTTAGGTCGTCAGGGTGATCGTCAAAATAGTAATCGGGGTGATCGGGTTGCTGGAGTAGTTGGGGCATTGAAGTGGTCACTAAGTGGTCGTCAGGTTACTAGGTGGTCGAATTTTTTGGGAGGTTGTCAACCATGGTTGTTGGGTAGTCGAATGATCGTCAACTATGGTTGTCGGGGTGGTTGGTTCGTCGAAATGGTTGTCAGATGGTTAGAGATGTCCACGGGGCGGGGTCGGGGATGCCGTCCCCCATTTCATTCCCCGTCTCCGCGAAATTTCCCATTTAATTTTGCGGGGATCGGGTTCCCCACAGGGAATAATTCCCCGTTTATTATTTTATTTTTTTAATTTTATTAACTAATTTCTTTTCTTTTTTTTTGAAAATTTGTATTTAAATGGTTAATTCTTCATTAGAGATTTCTAGTTAAGAGGCATTTTTTAAATTTTCTTAGAAAAATAAAATGATATTTAATAAAAGTTTAGAATTATGATTTATTATATATATTGAAATATATATTTTTAAAAATAAATAAATAAATCGGGGCGGGGAGCGGGGACGGTCGTTTAGCCAACGGGGAAAAATTAGTCCCCGCTCCCTCCCTCGTTCCCCACCTAAACGGGGATTCCCCGCCCCCGCGGGGAAAATGGGCATCTCTACAGATGGTCGTTGGCAGTGGTTTGAACAAGTCAAGTCGCGGTGGTTGGGTCATCGAAGTATCGAATTGTTGGGGTGGTCAAGTTGCAGGAGTGGTCGTCAAACTAATCTATAGAATTCTCATTGCAATGGTCGCCAGAGGAAATCGTCAGTGGTGGTCAAGTCATCGGTGTGGTCAAGTCATCGGTGTGGTCGTTAAAATGATCGTTGTCAATAGTCATTAGAGTTGTCATCAGAGTTATTCTCGAAGTGGTTGTTGGAATAAAAAACGAAAAATGGAAGAGAAAAACATGACAAATCTCATGGGGTTGCACCGTTGTAACTCATGGGGTTGTGTTTCAAAACCAAGGATTCTGAACACCTTGTACCAAACATGGTTTTGGGTTTGGAATCCAAAACCATGGGCCAAACGCCCCCTGACTTTCTTCTTTTTTTTTTTTTTATAAGAAACCAAGTTTTTATTGAGAAAGAATGAAAGAATACAAGGGCATATACAAAAAACAAGCCCACAAAAGAAAGGGAGAGCTTACAACAAAGAACTCCACCCAAGCAAAATAAAATGTATAGGATAATTACAAAAGGCCTTCACTACTGAGGCCCAAAGAGAAACATAGAATCTAATAAGTGACCAAACATCAAAAGATGAATGCGCTAACCTTCGAAAGATTCTATTATTTCTCTCACCCCAAAGCCCCCAAAGAATAGCATAAACCCCGGCATGCCACAAAAACAACCCTCTCCACTTAAAAGGGATGCAAAATAAACTCCTTCAACCTCTCTCTACTAACCCTCTGGCTAGAACCCGAAAGTCTCAACTCCTCAAAAAAGAAATTCCAAACGTCAACGGCCAAGTCATAACTCCAAAACAAATGATCGAGATCCTCCACCGCCCTCCTGTAGAGAATGCAACACCACGGCCCAACCAAGGATGGCACCCTTCTCGAGACTTTGTCTAGAGGATTAACTCTTCCGTGAAGAACCTGCCAGGCAAAAAACTTAACCTTCTTTGAAATTTTCACCTTCCACGAAACGGCAAAGACAGACTCTCACCTTAAAGCAGAGAGAGAAGGATTAACTAAGGAAAGAAAAAAGGAACGACACGAAAATCCCACAATCAGGCTAGGACTCCAACAACGGACATCCTTCCTATCTGGGATACAACGAAGGTCCTCCAACAAGGATAGGAGATTCGTAATATCCAACGTTTCCCTAACAGAAAGAGGACGCTAAATACCCAAAGAGGGAGACGCAATGTGACCAGAATGGTAAAGAATCTCAGCCACAACCCTATTTTCTGCTAAAGATAAATGATAAAGACGAGGAAAAATAGAACAAAGAGGCCCATCCCCCAGCCACCTATCTTCCCAGAACAAAGTATCTTTCTCATTCCCCACACAACAATAAACAAGGCCAGAGAAAAAAGGAAAACCCTCAGCAATACCTTTCCAAGGACTTCTAAAGGTGCCACTCCCTCTGGTAGCATTCCACTCAAAAGGGGGCGCTTCATACTTACTCGCAATGCCCTTATGCCAGAGAGTGGCGGTATCACTGTAAAAATGCCACAACCATTTCGCCAACAGGGCTCTATTGTGATTTCTCAAGTTTCCTATCCCCAAACCCCCAAGATCCACATGCTTGGATACTAGTTCCCAATTAACCAAATGAGCATCGCCCCCCTCCCCCACACCTTCCCACAGGAAGTCTCTCATGAGCTTTTCAATCCGCTTATACACCAAGACAAGAATCGTAAAAAGGAACAATAAGTAAATAGGGATACCACTTAGCACGAACTGAATCAAGGTGAGTCTTCCTCCTTTGGAAAAGAAACTCTTCTTCCAAAATGACAACCTCTTCTGGACATTTCTCATCACCGGATCCCAAAACGAAAGAGACCTGGGACTATGCACAAGAGGAAGGCCAAAGTACGAAGAAGGAAAGGAGTCTACCTCACAGCTGACCAGATTAGCCCAATTCCTGAACTTCCCTGGATCACAATTCAAGCCCAACAGCTGGCACTTATCCCTATTTATCTTCAACCCAGAAATAGATTCAAAGAAGGATAGAAAATTGTTTAGATGACGGAAGGAGTCTTCATTACCAGAGCAAAAGAAGAGAGTATCATCTACAAACTGGAGATGGGACACATGTAAATTATCCTTCCCCACCCTGAATCCTTCAAGAACCCCACTGTCCACCCCCTCAAAATGATCCTGCTTAGGACATCCACAACCAAAAGGAAGAGGAAAGGCGAGAGAGGAGCACAAATTCGCCCTCTCGATTTTCCCCTGACTTTCTTGGAGATGGTCCCTTCCATAACTGGCTATGTCCTTTTCTAAAGCCCATGTCCAGTCGTTCTCTTGATCCTTGAAATTGAAGGCCGGTGAGAAATTAGCCCATTCCTCAACTTCCACTTCATTTAAGTTTCTTCTCATAAAAAGATTCCAAGATTCAGTATCCAAATTCCAAAAATCAGCAATGCCTCCTTTTCTTAATGTGAGATGATAAAGAACAGATACTTTGGTATGCTACTTACTTAGATGCTACTGGTGGATCATATGTTCCCACCTATGTCTCTAGTGATGCTTCAACCTTCATTTCTGCTGCTCCTGTGGGTATAGAACTTAGAAGGGTACGATCCCGGATCTACTCATCGGCCCCTGCTCGCTTTGTTTATGCTCCTGTGGGGACTGGCTTTCGAACCGACTCGACATCTCACTGAATAAATTCCTCCCGGGTGAATCCGGATACCAAGCAAGTATATCCCTGACTAATGGGAAGACCCCCTCTATGATCCGGAGAACCGTTGAAAATTTTGCTTACCCAATCAAATATCGTTCCAAAACATAGTCTTGTCTCTCTTTCCCACTCTAACTTCATTATGATTGAAAACCAGCTGCTGCAATTTTTCAATAGATTTCCAAGGGCCCTTTGAGGAATATAAAGACTTCCCACCAGACTTGTGATTGAAGCGAGTAGAACCATATTTTGTTGCAATAACTCATCTCCAAAGGGCTTCATTTTTTATATAAAAGCGTCAAATCCATTTAGTCAAGAGAGAGACATTTTTCCTGGAGACTTGTGATTGAAGCGAGTAGAACCATATTTTGTTGCAATAACTCATCTCCAAAGGGCTTCATTTTTTATATAAAGCGTCAAATCCATTTAGCCAAGAGAGAGACATTTTTCCTGTGCTACAATTCAACAAGATCTTCCAAGAAGGTCAAGTTTTTTGCGTGATAAGTTATTCACAACATAGTTAATTACTTGGATCATATCACGAGGAAGTCTTCCATTCTGATAAGGCCATAGTGTTGTATCCTTAGGAGGGCGACAAAGGATCTTGAATGCACTTTTGGAAACTACCAGCTTGCCTCTTTGGTCTGGAATTTTTTTTCTAGACATTTGGTGTTTACTGGGTTCGCCAGAAAGTATAGTTCCACAGTAAAGGAGTTCCTTCTTCCCCCACCTTTTCAGGATCAATGTTTTTAAAGGCTCAAGGTGCACTAAGGTGCAATAGCCCTCTGGAGCCTAGGCGCAAGGCGCACCAAAAGGCGCGAGCTTTTTTTTCTAAGGCGCACTATATATAAAAAAAAATATATAGAATATATATGTATACATACACAATAAGAAAAAACCTTTCATGGAAAGAAATTAAGTTTTAACCAAGAAAAATAGGTAATAGAAATAAGGTTCAAGTATTAGTCACTGAACATAGAGTCAATACTCCATTAAAAAACATGAAACAATACATTACTAATAAACAATACAAGATCAAAAGCCTTAAATATCAATCTCTTCTTCACTAAATATATTTAAAATAAGTAAAACGGTAAGTTTTACTTTTAAAACTGAAAAAATAAATAAATAAATTGAAGAAGCCCTAGAGGCGCGCGCCTGGTGCGCCTCTTGGGCTTCATGGAAAGCGCGCGCCTCGTGCACGCCTTCCTACATGCGGCTCGCCTCTTTGAGGCGAGGCACTTCACGTGCGCCTTGCGCCTAGGCGTGCGCCCGAATGGGCTTTTTAAAACATTGAAGGGTTCTTTTTTTGTGCCTTGCTGGTGTTTGTGTGATTATGTGAAGCCTTTTGGCTTGAGAGAAATAATATAATTTTTAGGGAGTTTGAGATATCGTGGGAGAACGTTTGGTTTCTTGTGAGGTTTAACGTTTCACTTTGGGCATTGGTGCCTAAGGGCATTTTCAATTATCCTTTAGGTTTTATTTTGTTGGATCAGAGACCTTTTTTGTTTTAGTTTGGCTATTTTGTAAGACCGTCTTTTTGTATGCCCTTTGTATTTTTTCATTCCTTCTCAATGAAAGCGTGGTCTCCCATCAAAAAACGAAAACAAGATTTTTGTCAAACTAAGCATGTCTATTATATGGCACCACCTTCGCACCACCTTCGCAGGCTCTTTGTTCCCTTCCCTCCATTCGATTGCTCAAAAAACCACCTTTTTACATTGAAATCACCACCTAATCACCAAACACCCTGACAATACCCATAAAGATTTAATTCCCCCAAAAAATCCTTTCTATCTCTGCAATCAGGTGGCTTTTTTGTAATCCCCTTGCCCCTTGGCTTGATGGGAACCCCTCATCTCCATTTTTTGTATCCACTTTTTGATTCAGAAAGTCTTGTTTCTTATGATTTTTAAAAAAAAATAAAAACAAAAAAATATCTCTATAATTGGGAGTGCCATAAATATTGGATCCGCAATTCCTTCCTCATTACCAGTTCCATTTATTGTTAAGGAGCATCCACCTACTGGCACATCTAGTCCCTTTTTTCTTCATCATATAGAAGTAGAAAACCCTTTGAACAAACAAAGCCTTCTACTTCAATCCACTCTGTTTCATTTGAACTCTATACAAATTTCACCATTTCTCTATAAACTATATTCAATTTGATGTCTTTCAGCAAAAAATTAAAAAATTCCAGTTGTAAGAAAATATTAATACAATAATGAAGAAATTAAAGATTAGCATGGTAATGAAGAAATTCACACATTGTTTCATCACAACTACCCAAACCAATCAAAAAAGATGAGGGAGAGTAAGCTCTACTCATTCCTCCAGACTCCATTTGGAACAATCTTGACATGGCTGATGAAAATAAATAAAAATGCAGCACTTACATAAACATCCTACATCCGTTTTGTAGTCTTCTGCATCGATCTTCCAACTCATCAGTTGTTTGTTCTAGAGAAAATATCTATAAATAATTGGAAGATAAAATAAAAGGTAAGGAAGGTTATGTGATTTCCGAATAAAGTAAAATCTAAGTTTAAGAAGAAGAGCTTCCAAAGGAACAAAGACAGTTTATTATAAGTGTTTTGAGGATGAGCTAATACTATAGGATTTCATATTGAATGTTAAGGGGCAAAAGATTGAGAATGTGCATTGTCAATAGAAACTGGAGTATCCTTACTGTTATTTCGAACCATGCAAATCAAATGTTCCCATCCAGAGCTGGTAGAGTAAAAGTTATTCACAAGGGATTACAAGTTCTAAAAGATTTAAACATTAATAGCTGTCAACTGTGTCATATTCCAAAAGATGGTTTCCACTCAAAATGTGCCATAGAAGATGACAGACAAGTTTATAAGCACCAAAAACAAACAACATAAGGCATCTAACATATGATGGTCCAGTGAACAAGCAAAAGGAGAAGCTCACCCACCCACGATTTTTTTTTTTTTAACTCAAGCTTCATAATTCCACTTAAAAGCAGTTTAATAAACTTTATGTTTATTTTTATTTTTATTTTGTGGGGGAGGAGGAGGGAAGTGGTTTACTATTAAAAAAAACCTGCTTATAACTATCTTCTACAGTAATCAAGGAATTTCTAACCTAACCATATTTGGCCTTCAGGTTTCAATTTTAGCAAAAGTAGTAGCTGTTGGCAACTGAAAGAAGAAATCAGTGTATCGCTGATCCTTATTCAATAAAAACAAGAAAAAGAAAATGCAAGTCCCTTTTGATTTTTTAACACATTGAAAGAGACACGGGCGCCAGACGAATACAAAACAAGTTCAAGTACAGACAACAGAATTAAATCTTCGCAAAGTAGACAGAAATGATTCCAACTGCACACATAACAGAAGACAAGCTCACAAACAAAACCAATTCATCGCTAACCACAAATCCAGCAACCTACAGAAAATTCGACAGGAACAAACAACAAAATTCGAGCAGTTCGATCCATAAAAGGGAGCTACCTGTTTCAAGAACATAGGAGAATCCTCGAGTTTGTTAAACGTCCCCATTCCGTTGCTCGGTTGCGTATGTGAGAGCGCAAGATTTGCCTGTTTGTTTTTGCGTCTTGTTTCGCAGCTGAGAGTATGAGATTCAGCCATGACGATTGGGAAGAAATGAGGCTTCCATTATTGTGCACGTGGAGGGCTCCTTGGTCATCATGGCTTACAAAACAAAACCCCATCTCACCCAACCAATTGTCCTCCCTTTCCCATTATTTGTCAATTATTTTCACCTTGACCAAAATACCCCTCACCTCACCACACCAAGAAACAACATCCTTTTTCTTAATTTTTTAAATCCACGGGAAATTGCCAAAAATTAGACAAAATTAGAAGTATTAAAGAGATTTGGGACCACTTTTAGTTTTGGAGAGTTGTAGGACTTTTAGGGGTTGTATGGGCGCGAGTTCTAATCGAATCTTTGAAATCGAGCGCGGAGGTTTTCATTCTCGTAGGTTCGAAGGTTGGGAATCAGAAAATTGTGTTTGGGTGCAGTGTTCTGAAGTCTGAGAATCAGAAAACTGTGTTTGAGGTGCAGTGTTATGAAGCCTGAGAATCAGTTGTGTCTTGGGTGCATTTTTTTAAACTTTAGGTTTTATACAGTTTTGTTTCACCTTTTTTCTTTTAGCTATTTTATTCTTTTCAAATTTTTGTAATTGATCTTATGTGAATGGTAGAAGTTAACGTTTAACATGGATCAATTTTTAAGTAACTTTTCCATGAAACTTTCAATTTAGGTAGTTGTTAGGAATAAAAAAAGAGTTTTAAACCTTTAGAACAATTTTTAGCATTTAGACCCAACTCAACTATTCGGGTTGCAAATATCTTCAACCCAAACAACCCTAATTAAATTATGAACCCAAATCTAACCCAACCATGAAACATTTGGGTTGGGTTGGTTTAGGTTGATACGTAATATAAATAAATAAATTGTTGGTTTTTTGACCCTTAATCTAAAATTAATTAATTAATTAATATTTTGATGATAACAAATCTGCTATTAAGTATTAATAGTTTTAGTGTTTTGAAGTGTCCATAGCATAGAGCTCGGAATAACGATTCTAATGCCTCTTGAATCACTCAAATCGGAGCTAAAACGAAGAAGATATGGCCAAAACAAATTTGAACGGAAATTTCCCAGCGCGAAGACGTGGCGGCCAAGTCATCATTGTAGACCAATTAGGGGTTGTTTGGGGCGCTGAGTGGGTTATAATAACAGGGGATTTTCGTACGGATAACCCGTTTTTACACGCATTAATGGAATTTGACATGACATTTCAAAATAATGAAATATGACCCATTCTGACATGGCAATGCGCGCAAAATGACTCATAAGGGTAATATGAAGCGGTCTTTCTTGTTCACGCTCTCGTACGCGAAAACACTCTCGCTCCCGTTGTCTCGCTCTCGTTGTCTCGTTCTCGCTCTCGCTCAAATGAATGGTTGAAAATATAAAGAAAAAATGACGAAGAAAAAAGTCATCTTTCAAATCTAAAAATGTGATCTCTACATCTAGACCCCTTCAACTATTACACATGGACTTGTTTGGCCCTTCTAGAATTGCTAGTTTTGGAGGAAATTATTATGCCTTTGTGATAGTTGATGATTTTTTCAAGATTTATTTGGGTTTTGATGTTAAAACATAAAGATGGTGTTTTAAAAAGCTTTTCTAGTTTTGCAAAAAGAGTTCAAAATGAAAAGGGATTTTTTATTTCTAAAATTAGGAGTGATCATGGACGAGAATTTAATAGTATTGCTTTTGAACATTTTTGTGAAGATAATGGTTTTTCTCATAACTTCTCCGCTCCAAGAACTCCTCAACAAAACAGTGTGGTTGAAAGGAAAAATCGTACTTTGCAAGAATTTGTTAGGTCAATGTTCTATGAGTATGATTTACCTAAATACTTTTGCGCGGAAGCCGTTAAACACCGCTTGTTATGTTTTAAATAGAGTTTTAATTAGACCTTCGTTAGATAAAACTCCTTATGAGCTTTGACATAACAAAATTCCAAATATTGGGTATTTCAAAGTTTTTTGTTGCAAATGTTTTATTTTGAACAACAAAGAAAAACTTGGAAAATTTGATTCTAAGACGGATGTTAGTATTTTTCTAAGATATTCATTTACTAGTAAAGCCTATAGAGTTTTCAATAAGAGAACTTTAATTATTGAGGAATCTATGCATGTTGTATTTGATGAATCTTGCAATAATGTTTCTAATGAGTCTATTTGCAGTGATGATTTAGAAAGGAATTTTGGAGATTTACTTGTTAGTGACAAAGGCAAGAAAATTGACTCAAGTAAGCAAGAAGTGAGCTTCAATGAAAAGAAGGAAAACGGTTCTTCATATGTGTCTAAAGAATGGAGGTATGCTTCATCCCATCATAAGGACTTGATTCTAGGTGATCCCGAACAAGGTGTGAAAACTCGTTTCTCTCTTAATTTGTTTAATAATCTTGCTTTTGTTTCTCAAATTGAACCTAAAAGTTTTAAAGATGCGGAAAATGATGAATTTTTTATTTTAGCTATGCAAGAAGAATTAAATCAATTTGAAAAGAACAAAGTTTGAGAATTAGTCCCTAGGCATTCTAATTCTTCTATTATTGGGACTAAATGGGTCTTTAGAAATAGAATGGATGAAAATGGAAATATTATTAGAAATAAAGCTAGACTTGTAGCTCAAGGTTATTGTCAAGAGAAGGTATAGATTATGAAGAGACTTTTGCACCTGTTGCTAGATTAGAAGCTATTAGAATGTTACTTGCTTTTACTTCTTATAAAAATTTTATCTTGTATCAAATGGATGTGAAAAGTGCCTTTTTAAATAGTTGTATTATGGAGGAAGTTTATATAGAACAACCTCCGGGCTTTGAAAGTTTTGATTTGCCTAATCATGTCTATAAGTTGAAAAATGCTCTTTATGGCTTAAAACAAGCTCCAAGAGCTTGGTGTGATAGACTTAGTAATTTTCTTCTTGAGAATGGTTTTAAAATGGGTAAACTTGACACTACTCTTTTTATTAAAACTAAGTGATATGCTTTTAGTACAAATTTATGCAGATGATATTATCTTCGGTTCTACTAATCCTTATTTGTGTGAAGAATTTTCTAAATGCATGCCTAGTGAGTTTGAGATGAGTATGATGGGAGAACTTAGTTTCTTCCTTGGACTTCAAATCAAACAACTCAAGGATGGTATCTTCATAAGTCAAGAGAAATACACAAAAGATTTGCTCAAAATGTTCAAGTTCAATGAAGGTAAAATTGCAAAAACTCCTATGAGCACATCCACTAAGCTTGACAAGGATGAAAAAGGTAAATGTGTAGACATAAAAACATTTGGTGGGCTTTTGTTTTAAAATAAAAAGAAAATAAAATAAAAATTATATATATATTACCGTTAGTTGTAAAAATTTAAAAAAAAAAAAAAGTCATATTGCATTTATGCAATCTGACCGTTATGATTTAAAAAAAAAATTTGAAAAATCAAAGTTTTTTAACCGTTACTCTTATATATATATTATATATTATATATTATTATTATTATTATTATATAATTCTTTTAATAATTATTTTCTTTTTACTTTTAATCTCCACCACTTATTTCTCTTTTACCACAATCCAATGGTCAAAATTAAACTTTGGTTTTTACCTCATTTCCCTCTCTTTTTATACCATTTTTTCTCCAAATTTTTACAACAAGTTTTGACATTTTACAATCCTCAAAAATATAAAAAAACTCCATTGTTGCTCTCTCCAATCTCTCAATTTTGTTCTTTTCATCTTATTCTTGAGAGAGTTGAATTGTGTAGTGAGGATTGATTTGTGAGAGAAAAATTTATAAATCTACTCTATCAAGAGAGTGCATTTGTGTGTTCTTCAAATTTACTAAAATTTGTAAGGGTTTCTCTTGATCCCTAAAAAGAGAGGTTGTAACGGTTTGATCCTGAACCGTGGAAAAGATCGGGTTTGCTCTTGAACCCATAAAAAGGAGCGGTGTAGCGGTTGGGCTCTAATCCGTGGATAGAGTCGGTGCAATTTTTTTATTCAAATTTTCAAGAGGCACTTGGGGAGTGGAGTAGGTCGAGTTTGACCGAACCACTATAAAATTACGGTGTCATCTTCTCTAACTCTTTCCTATTTATTTTTGCAATTAGAGTAGTAATTTATGCATGCTTTAATTTGTTTCTTAATTAATTGCTAAGTATTGGATAGAATTAATTTTTGTTATACTTTTTATCTATCTTGCATATTGCATTAATTTCTCTTAATTATTATTTTTTAATTATTTCTTAAAAAGTTTGTTAATTAGATAAATTGGGCATATTTAGCAAAAAGTTTAATTAAACCCTATTCACCCCCTCTAGGGTTGCCATACCGATCCAACATAAATAAATATATATATATATATATATATATATATATATATATTGGATTAAGGTTAAATTAAGATTAGAAACTTCATTTAATTTTTATTATGAATTTTTACTTTCCAAAAGACTCAAAAACTTATTTTAAAAAGTTATTGAAGAATAAATCAATTATAAAATTAAATAAATATATGTACATATAGTTGTAATATAAGTAAAAAAATATTTTTCTAAAATTAATAGGAAGTTTGGGTTGGTTCGGTTTTAGGTTCAACCTAAACTAATTTTTCATGAGCCCCACAAACCAACCCAACTCATAGAGTTTTTTTTTTAACCCAACGACTTAGGTTGGGTTGATCGGGTTCTTCAGGTCATCAGATTTTTTGAGCACCCCTACCACGAGTTTACACATATAGATAAACCGTCCAAAAGTGTTGCAACTAACATGAAACAAAAGAACATAAAACGCCTTTGTGCGAAAGAAAAAAATTATTTCATTTTTTCTAACTTTTAAAAAAGAAATTACAAATTTGAGCCATTTGAGTGTACATTAAAAAAAATACCAAGTTGTTTTTCTTTTTCTTTAATAAAAATTTCACGAAGTTCAAAGGTTTTGAGAGTAGCATAAAAAATTGTTTAGTAGCCATTTTTTAGTTTTATTTTAACCTTTTAAAAAATTGACTAGATTGTCGAATTGTTGGAGTGGTCGAGTTGATGAGGTGGTGGAATTGTTGAGGTGGTCGTTGGATTTTTGGTTGTCGGTGGTTTTCGGGTCGTCGGAGTTGTTGTTGAAAAGGTCGTTGAAGCAACCATCAGTGGTGGCTAGTGGCCGATGTGGTCGTCAGAGTTGTCGTTGTCTGTGGTCGTCGAAGTTGTCACTGGAGTTGTTGTCGAAGTGGTGGCTGAAAAATGGTAACGAAAAATGAAAGAGGAAATGGGAAACCAAGTGGTCGCAAGAGGTAACTGTCAACGGTGGTTGAGTCTTTGGTGTGGTCGTTGTAGTTGTCGTTGTCGGGTGGTCGCTAGAGTTGTCATCGGAGTTATTGTCGAAGCGATCACCGATAATGAAAACTGACAAATTGAAGAGGAAATGGAAAATCAAGTGTTTTTTTGAGGCAGTCGTCAGGGTAGTCGAGTCACTGGTGTAGTCGTCGGAGTTGTCATTGTCGGTGGTGTCGGGTGGTCGCCGGTACGGTCGTCGGAGTTGTCACTGGAGTTGTTGCTGAAGGGAATGAAAATCCCACGCAGCGGAAGGGCGATCGAATCGCCGTGGTATCGTTGCGAAAAATGCATTCTTAAAAATGAAACTATCACATAGTATCTAGGCTAAACATGCAATTAGGAAGAATAAACAGTAAGAACACTTACTTGTTGAAGAATCTTTCTTCACGTGTTCCTCCTTCGGTCACGAACCCTTCGTGTTCACGTTCTCAACGATCTCGATCTCCTCGAACGAACCAACGAACCGGACACCTCCAAAAAGTTTCTCGGTTGTTCTTCCTTTGGTAGAAGAAGAGTGAGTGAGACTCATTTTTGGTGAAAGGGATGAGAGATTGAGAGAGGAGAGTAGAGAGAATTTCTATTGTTGTTTTGGTGAGAATCCAAAAAATGAACAACAAACCTTACAAATCCTTCTTGCAAAGGGTTTATATAATCGTGATAGGTGGAGTTGAAATCTCCACCTATTTACCATTTAACCACAATCATAGGATTTGCATAACCACATATAATAAGATATCTCATATCTCATTATACAAATCACATTGTAAAGTTGTGGATTTTTAAATTGAATCACATTCAATTTAATTTCTCTCAATTCAATTTCTTCAAATTAGCCCTAATTAGACAATTAGGCTAACCTATAGTTTATTATGAATCTCATTCACATTAAACTATATACTATATCATTCATATCTCATATAAATGACATAATTACCCTTTAATGAATTTGAACACTTCAAATCCACACCAAAACTGTAAACCCTCTATGAATCCAGTTTGAGCCAACTGAGGGACCTAATGGACCTACACGTGACAAGCTCCAATGATCCGGGACTAACCTGTCAAACTCTTTGACTCGGTTAATCAACATTCACTAGCTATGGTAACACTCCACTAAAGCCCGTAGCTGCACTCCCGTCACTGTAAGACAAGTTGTGTTCATTGATATAACCAATGCGCATGAGTTGACCCTTCACAGGTTGTTCGTAGACACTGCTGGATCAAATTACTGTTTTACCCGTGTCTACTTCTTGCTCTTTAAGTCCTCACTGCTCCTCTAATGAACAATATTACGTTGTAATGGTCCAACTATTCACAACACCCCTCTCGGGCCAGTGAGAGGGTGGGCGCCCGTTGTCCAAGCCCTGGAGACAACACTTAAGGGAGCAACCCCTCTAGATTCCCTAAAGTCGGAAACGAGTGAATTTCATCTCGCGTAGTTAAGTTTTCAGCTCCCCATGTGGTTATGTCCCTGAGAAAATATGCATATTGGGCGAGTAACTGTGACCACCCTCACCCGTACTAGTCAAAGGACAGACCTTAACGGACAGGAGTCCGTAACACGCTTAGGATTAAGGTCGAGTCACTAATGGTCATCTATGAAGTTATTAGTCCCATACTGTTAACGGTGTTACATCAGTAGGTCTAATAATTCACGGTCCGGCCTTGCACAATCTCATTGCACAGGATGCCCCCACTCGCATGTCAACCACATGAACGAGTCAGATCACCTCGTTTGTATTTAATACAAAGCGGGTCGCATCCACAACGTATCCAGGACTAGGTCTCCAACCCTATCCATATACTGTAGACCGTTCGGGTCATTAACTCGAACGTGATCCTCATTGTGTGTCCACTACACACCGTTCAAGTTCTAGTTTTCTCATAAATTCAATGACCCTGGAGCTTAGTTTATTGGACAAAGTTTATAAAATTGTGAGACACAAAGCGATGAAAGAAATAACTCTTATTTATTTCAAATGGTAATATTACAAACAAAATGAGATTAGGACATACATCCCAATAGTTGCCAAAGGTGTCGTCGGAGTTGTCGTTGTCGATGGTCGTCGGGTGGTCGCAGGAGTTTTTATCGCAGTTGTCGAAGTAGTCGACAAATGAAGGGAATCGAAGTCCTCGCAGCGGAAGCGATTGCGAATCGTGCGCTCTTGATTTAGTTACAATGGAAAATTCAAGAACGTAAACATGGATTAAGCATATAATAAAAGTATGGACAACAAGTATATACCTTTGAAGAACCTTTCTTCAAGTGCTCCTCTCTTCACGGTCACGATCTCAGCAACAAGAACTCGTACGAACACCGACACCACTACCGGATCTTCTCCGTTGTTCTCTAGGTGAGGGAGGAAGGTGGGTTCCCTTTAGGAGTGGTGAAGTATTTTGTGAGAGAGATTTGTGTTTTGGAACTCTTCCAACAACACAACAAGGAGGCTAGGAATACTATTTTTCAAGTCTTAACCTAGTTACATCTCGTGCAACTATATATATATAGGGGAATGATATGGAAATAACCATTCTACCCCTCCTTTAATCTCTATTTAGTATATAGTTTATATATGAATCTAATTCGCATTAAAACTATATATTATATCAATTACATCATATATAATTGATATAACTCCTCATGTATGAAATTGAACACTTCAATCTCACTCCTAACTTTATACCCTCAATATTACCATGTGTTGAGCCAACGGAGGATCTAATGGACCTACGGATCATGAGCTCCATGATGTGAGATTAACCGATCAAACTCTTTGATCCAGGTTAATCAATATTCATTAACTACAAGTCACTATAGACTTGTAGTGCACTCTCCTCACTCGTAGATATTATTGTGTCCATCGATATAATCATTACCCATGAGTCGACCCTTCATAGGTTGTTCGTAATCACAGCTGGGTCAAATTACCGTTTTACCCCTATGATTACCTTTTTGCTCCTTAAGCACCACTAATCCTCTAATGAACAACAAGTCTAAGGTCCTACCTTAGACTCATACCCTCATAGAGGGCGGGGCCCACTTGTTCAAGACACGAGTCGGTTCTTAAGGAACAACCTATCTAATTCCTCGAGAGAATGAGTGAATTCCATCTTGCACGCTTAAGTTCCCCAACTACCTACGAGGTTCCGTCCTCGAGAAGGTAGGCTTATTGAGTCATGGCTGGCTTTGTCTCACCCATACTAGTCTAAGGACAAATCCCTATAAACAGGAGTTCTTAACTTGCTCAGGATTCAGGTTAAGTCACTAATGACCATTTATAAATTACTAGTTTTATCCTGTTAACGGTGTTACACTGGTTAGACTAATAATTTGCGATCCAGTCTTATATGAACTCTTCATACAGGATGCCCCCACTCGCATGTCAACTACATGAATGAGTTGGATTACCTCATTTGTACTAATTACAAAGTGGGTCGCATCCATGGTGTTACTGCAGAATGAGGTTTCCAACCTTATTCTTTTACCATAGACTATTTAGGTTATAATCTTGAATTCAACCCAAATAGTGTCCACTACACTGATTTCAAGATAAACATTATAACCTTGGAGCTTAGTTTATTGGATTTATAAAAACAAGACTGTAATCTTATCAAAACAAATAACACTTTATTTAATTGATCAAAATTACACAAGTTTTGGGCATAAATCCCAACAACAAATGGATGAGAAAAACATGGAACAAATTCCATGAGATTAGATCATTGTTGTACTCCATGGGTTGAATCATTGGCTGTAACTCTTGTGAGATTGAGTTTCAAAACCAATGATTTGGAACACCTTGCTCCAAGCATGAGTTTGAATTTGGGATCCAAACCCATGGGCCAAACACACCCTTAAGGGTATAAAATTACCATCCTACCCTTTTTAAAAATCTCCGAACCAAATCGACAGAATCCTTAACCAAATCGACAAATCCCTAAAAATTTCACCATTCTCACGCGAACATCCAACAACGTACCAACGAACGACGAACAAGCGAACCAACGACTAACGACGAACACCCAACAACGTACCAGCGGACGACGGACAAATAAACCAGTGACCTACGGTGAACATGAACCATCGACCACGAACGACGGCTCATATTGCTTTCTTATTACTTGTTCTTCTTTCCTGTTCCTGTGTCGCTGCCAATGAGGAAGAGCAACTTTCCAACCTTGTGATTATGCACTGATCTCGACGGCTGCTTAGGTTGCTTTCTTATTACTTGTTCTTCTTCTTCTACTGTTGATCGACAACCCCTCTTGATTCTTCTACTTGGTTTTCGTTAATCACAACATTGAATTTTATACGTTTTTAAGTGTTATGGTTGTTGAATTTTGGAAAACAATGTGATTATGCTGATCAAAATTGAAAAATCTAGTTTTCGCATGCCTCTAATGTCTATATTTTCGTTCCACCTTGAGTTTGAAACCATGATCGTTCTGAGGATAATGAGTTTGCCTTTAAATCTTATTCAACATGTTTGAGTGGGGTTAATTACATTAACGAGCGAATAAAAGAATTGGAAATCATTACTGGCACTATGGAGAAAGGAAGCTATGTTATTGTTGTTATTTATGTTTTGGGTGTACGAATGAAAATTAACAAAATAGGAGAAGTGAGGTATTTTTTTTGTTCAATTCATCTTGGTATTGTAGTCTATGAATTTTGGACTCTATAATAGTAGAATCCATTAGGTTGTTATTCAACTTGATCTTGTAGTACTCGTTCTTTGGTTTTAAGGATTATGAACCTTGCAGGTAAATACAAATGGATTTGAAACATAAAGGTATCAAACGACTCTGGGTAATAATTTTTTTGTCAACATTGATGTTTATCCCATACTTGATATTCAGATTTGAGAGTTCTCGTCGTAATGTTTCAGAGCCGATAAGATATTTTTCCCTCCATGGTTCTCATTTGAATTATTCAAAGGCATCTTATTGAATCTCAAAAATCTTGAAAATCTTGAAAATCTCGAAAATCTTGAAAATCTCGATAAGGTACTTGGGTTGTTTTGCACAAACTTTTTGAATCTTGAAAATCTCTTGGGCAAGATGGTTGAAAATATGGTTGAAAATCTTTTTGATTAGTTGACCTTATATGAATCAAAATTTTCAAGTCTCTTTTGTAAGAAGTTTGGGTAGTATAAATTGTGCTTCAGTTTGTTATATCATTATATAGTATTTTCTTCTATAATTTGAACTACTGGTATGATAATTATTTTCTTTTGGATGTTCACTTCAAGAACCTTTTAACTTTATTATCCTGCGTAAATGTTAGAATTTTGCGGTTATTTTTGGGACAAAATAACAATAATATTATCAATCATTAACTAATAAAAATGTCAGAAACATGGTGCTTGCTCACATTAAATAACCAAGAATGTTCAATCTCAAGTTAAATCTCAAGTTAAACATCTGGTTGGAAGCTAAAAATAACAATAATATCTCTATCTTCACGCTATATCTCATTCATATCTAACTTGTCTACCACCATATATTCATCTTTTAATTTAGGAAATTTTTTCTTAGACATAAGCATATATACTGTTGTGTTTATGAGTCATTTCATGTAATTGAGTTTGTTGTGAATTTCTGACTATTGTGCCTCATCCCATGCATAGTTGAAGTTTGGTGGAAGGCTGGGAGGATTGATTTGATTAAGGAGTATTTTTTTTATAGATATTTTTGCAATTAGGTCCGTAAAAGTTTTTGGAAAGTCCTAATAGCGTCGTTATGTTGCCAAAATTTCGGCGCGAGAAAAAATGCGAGAAAAAAAAAAACAAAATGCTATTTGACTATATTTCTTTGCTTTTTTGCATTTCATAGGTCCATTTAGGCATGTCTAACTAGGTTTTAATGTTGTTTACTTCATTCTTTATGTTTGTTATTGAATGAAGTCTAGTCTAGGTACGAGAAAATACGAGAAAGTTGAAAATCTTGTTCAAAATGTGGTTTTCCTAAATCCATATGAGTCTTTTTAGGTTGTGTTTTTGTTTTTTTTTTGGGTCTATAGGCTTCTCTTCCCTACAATTTTTAGTTAGTTTCGTAGGTGAGAGAAAAATGCGATAAAGGTGCGAGAAAAAAAATAGAATGTTATTTGGCTATATTTCTTTGCTTCTTTGCATTTCATAGGTCCATTTAGGCATGTCTAACTAGGTCTTGATGTTGTTTACTTCATTCTCTACCTTTGTTATTGAATGGATTCTATTCTAGGTATGCGGAAGTACGAGTAAGTTGAAAATCTTGTTCAAAATGTGGTTTTCTTTCATGCATATGAGTCTTTTTAGGTTGTGTATTTGTTTTTTGGGGTCTATAGGCTTCTCCCCTACAATTTTTGGTTAGTTTCGTAAGTGCGAGAAAAAAACAGAATGTTATTTGGCTATATTTCTTTGCTTCTTTATATTTCATAGGTTCATTTAGGCATGTCTAACTAGGTTTTGATGTTGTTTACTTCATTCTTTACGTTTGTTATTGAATGAAGTCTAGTCTAGTCTAGGTACGAGAAAATACGAGAAAGTTGAAAATCTTGTTCAAAATATGGTTTTCCTAAATCCATATGAGTCTTTTTAGGTTGTGTATTTATTTTTTTTGGGTCTATAGGCTTCTTTCCTACAATTTTTAGTTAGTTTCGTAGGTGCGAGAAAAGTGCGAGAAAGGTGCGAGGAAAAAAAAAACAGAATGTTATTTGGCTCTTTTTCTTTGATTCTTTGCATTTCATAGGTTCATTTAGGCATGTCTAACTATGTCTTGTTGTTGTTTACTTCATTCCCTACCGTTGTTATTGAATAGATTCTAGTCTAGGTACGATAAAGTAGGAGAAAGTTTAAAATCTTTTCAAAATGTGGTTATCTTAAATCCGTATGAGTCTTTTTAGGTTGTGTATTTGTTTTTTTTTTTGTTTATAGGCTTTATCCCTAGATTTTTTTGTTACTTTCGTAGGTGCGAGAAAAAAAAAACATGTTATTTGACTCTTTTTCTTTGATTCTTTGCATTTCATAGGTCCATTTAGGCATGTATGACTATGTCTTGATGTTATTTACTTCATTCCCTACCGTTGTTATTGAATGGATTCTAGTCTAAGTACGAGAAAGTAGTTGAAAGTTTAAAATCTTTTCAAAATGTGGTTATCTTAAATCTGTATGAGTTTTTTTAGGTTGTGTATTTATTTTTTTGAGTCTATAGGCTTCATCCCTAGAATTTTTTGTTAGTTTCGTAGGTGCGAGAAAGGTGCGAGAAAAAAACAGAATGTTATTTGACTCTTTTTCTTTAATTATTTGCATTTCATAGGTCAATTTAGGCATGTCTAACTATGTCTTGATGTTGTTTACTTCATTCCCTACCGTTATTATTGAATGGATTCTAGTCTAGGTACGAGAAAGTAGGAGAAAGTTTAAAATCTTTTCAAAATGTGGTTATCTTAAATCCGTATGAGTCTTTATAGGTTGTGTATTTGTTTTTTTTTTTGGGTCTATAGGCTTCATCACTAGAATTTTTTGTTAGTTTCGTAGGTGCAAGAAAGGTGAGAGAAAAAAAACAGAATGTTATTTGACTTTTTTTCTTTGATTCTTTGCATTTCATAGGTTCATTTAGGCATTTCTAACTAGGTATTGATGTTGTTTATTCATTTCCTACCTTTTGTTATTGAATGTATTTTAGTCTAGGTACGAGAAAGTAGGAGAAAGTTTGAAAATGTGTTTTTCTTAAATCTGCATGTCTTTTTAGATAGTGTATTTGTTTTTTTTTTTTGTATATAGACTTCGTGCCTACAATTTTTGGTTAGTTTCGCAGGTGCGAGAAAAAAAACATAATGTATTTTTATTGAATGTATTCCTTATATTGAATTTTTGGTTATTCATTTCATACCTTTTGTTATTAAATGTATTCCTTATATTGAATGTTGAATTGTTCTTTATTTTTAAATTTTTAGATATCAATGGCGATGAACACCTCTCCCAAGTACTTGATAAAACCATCATGTCATTTTCGAGTTCAAGTGACAACCAGGTCAATTATTGGGAAGACAATTGAGAGTATAAAATCGAACCTCAACCCTGCCCAATAAGAAATGGTAATGGAAGAGCCCGCTCCAAAGCAACGTAATACATGTGATTGTGGGATGTGTTACCATTAAATACTTTGAATATGTTGTAACTAGTTCTGATTTCATTAGTCTGTGTCAAGAGAACATGCCATACTTTAGGAAACAGTTGACTTTCCAATTATGGTGTAATACTCCGATATATTAAAACTCGTGTATGATATATTGTATATATATGTTATAATATATCGTAAATTTCATTACTTTATGCACTTTTAATGGAATATGTTTGCCTGTTTTATTAGGTGCGAGAAAAAAAAAAGTGGAAACAGAATGTATATTGTCCACTTTTTTTTAGTTGAGGTTTTTTCTGGAAGAATTAAAAAAACATAACACAAATTACCAACACCTTTTAATTATTGCCTTGTTTTATTAGGTGCGAGAAAAAAAAACATAATGTATATTGTCAACTTTTTTTTAGTTAAGATTTTTTACTGGAAGAATTAAAAAAAGATAACACAAATTACCGAGTACTTTTACTTATTGCTTTGCTTTATTAGGTGCGAGAAAAAAAACGTAATGCATATTGTCAACCTCTTTGTTTTTTTCTTTTCTTTTTTCTTTTCTTCTTTTGAATGCTAGGTAGAAGCAACTGAAGTTGCAACAAAAAAAAAAAACATAACACAAAATTTAATGCAAAACATAATTGAAGGGATTGAATTCCGCAGCGAAAGCGATTGTGAATCGCGTGTTCATGATTTTGTTACACGAATCTAATACAAGAACTAGAACTAAGATTAAGTATGCTTTTAAAGATAGGACGACAAGAAATATACCTTTGAAGAATACTTTTTTCACGAGCTCCTTCTCCCACGATCACGATCTCAGCAACACGAACCCGAACGTATGAAGATCCTCCACTAGGTCTTCTCTGTTGTTCTCTAGGTGAGAGAGGATTGTGGGTTCCTTTAGGATGAAATGTGTAGGTTAGAGAAATGTGTTTGGAACTCTTTCCAACACAATGAATGAGAGAACTTTAGGGTTGCACCAAGAGCTTAGTATCAAAGTTGCATCTTATGCAACTATTTATAGGGAAATAGGATGAAAATTACCATCCCATCCCTCCTTCATTCTCTCATTAGTATATAGTTAATGTGTGAATCTAATTCACATTAAAACTATATATTATATCACATATAATTGATATAACACCTCATATATGAAATTAAACACTTCAACCTCATTCGTAACTTTATACCCTCGATATTACCATGTTGAGCCAACAGAGGGACCTAATGGACCTACAGTTCATGAGCTCCAATGATGTGAGATTAACTGATCAAACTCTTTGATCCAGTTAATTAATATTCATTAACTACAAGTCACTCCACTATAGACTTGTAGCTGCACTCTCCTCACTGTAGATTATATTGTGTCCATTGATATAATCATTACCCATGAGTCGACCCTTCATAGGTTGTTCGTAATCACAGTTGGGTCAAATTACCGTTTTACCCCTGTGATTACCTCTTTGTTCCTTAAGCACCACTGATCCTCTAATGAACAACAAGTCTATTGTCCTACCATAAACTCATACCCTCTTAAGCTAGTTAAGAGGGCGAGACCTCGTTGTTCAAGACCTGGACTCAGTTCTTAAGGGAACAACCTATCTAATTCCTTAGTGTAGGAATGAGTGAATTCCATCTTGCATTATTAAGTCCCCAACTACCTACGAGGTTCTGTCCCTGAGAAGGTAGGCTGAGCTGGCTACAGGTCACTCTCACCCATATTAGTCTAAGGACAAACCCCTATAAGCAGAAGTTCTTAACTTGCTCAGGATTCAGGTCGAGTCACTAATGACCATCTATAAATTATCAGTCTTATCCTGTTAACGACATTATACCGATCAAACTAATAATTTGCAGTCTGGTATTGTATGAACTCTTCATACAGGATGCCCCCACTCGCATGTCATCCACAGAATGAGTTGGATTACCTCATTTGTACTAACTACAAAGTGAGTCGCATCCATGGTGTTACCAGAATAAGGTTTCCAACCTTATTTTTATACCATGGACCATTTAGATTATACTCTTGAACACAATCCAAATAGTGTCTACTACACTGATGTTCAAGATATATTATAACCTTGGAGCTTAGTTTATTGGATTTTATAAAGCGATAATATAATTTTATCAAAACAAATAAATCTTTATTTATTTGACCAAAATTACATAAGTTTTAGGGCACATATCCCAACAATAATTAATATAACTAATGTATTCAACATAACAAACAAGTATTCAACATAACAACCATTTTACTTTTCAGCATATGCAATAGGATTATAACATGCCAATCTATTGTGATCTCGTTCATTACATCTACCACATCTGTGGACTATGGGGCTTTCTCCAATTGATGAAATTCTCTTTTTCAGGTGGTCTCATCTCTGTCATTAACTACGTTAACTTGAGCGACATTATAATCTAATGTTGCATGAACCAGAATCGAAACATTCGTATCTAAGGTCTTAACTTGATTGCTACCAGAAATAGATTTATGACCTCCAAAATGAAAATCTTGCGTTGAGTCTGAACTTTTGTACCTAGGTTCAAATGAGATTTACAGGGGGCTTCAAGCATATTTTTACCAAGAAGATAAAATTTTAAATCATGATCATTACTTATCTCGAATGAAGGTGTTTGATTATCGGATCTTATCTCATATATGCATCTAAGTTTGATGTTAAACTCTTTAGGGTCAACTTCAATGAGAGTATATATTTCAACAACTAAATCCTTGTGTGTGATTTATTTACTTACGACAAGACCTTTCAACAAATCTCCTACATATTTTATTTCCTTCTCATCTCATGCTCCACCATAATGAACCAAAATACGAACATGAGTCATCCTTAAACCTTTAATTTCTACCAAAAAAAAAAAAGAAGGAGAAGAAGAAAAATTAGACAAGAATTCAACAGTGAATTTAAATTTAAGAATATAATCTATTTAAGAAAAAGACGTATGGAAAGAAGTCATTTAAGGATAAGTGTATAGAATGAAGTACTAACACTAAGACCTAGCTACACATGCATAAATAGCCATAAGAAAGGCAAAGAACCAAAGGAAATTGCTAGTTATGTATTCTGTTTTTTTTCTCGCACATTTCTTGCACCTTTCTCATACCCAATAAACCATGTAAATTTGCCTATAAATCAAAAGTCATCACCAAATAACGACTATCCAACCTAAAAAGATTGATATGGATGAAAGAAAACCACTTTTTGGACACAAACATTCGACTTTCTCGTAGATTCACGTACCTAGCAAAAGAAGACTTTCAAGGAAAAAAGGTCTAAATTGATGTACTAACACCAAAACCTAACTAGACATGCATAAATAACCACAAGTAAGGCAAAAGAACCAAAGGAAAGAACTAGTTTTGCATTATGTTTTTTTTTTTCTCGCACTTGTCTCGCACCTTTCTCGCACCCAATAAACCAGGAAAAATTTGGATACAAATAAAAAGTCATCACCAAATAACGACTACCCAACCTAAAAAGACTGGTATGGATGAAAGAAAAGCACTTGAAGTGAGCATCCAAAACAAAATCATTATCATACAACCCAAGTATACTAAAGGATTAGGAATTTGGAATGAAACCCAAGTTTATTTTCATTGAGTAAAAAGATCAAACACTTCGTATGCAACTTTTAAAACCATTTACAAATAGTGGAACCAACAGGAAGAAAGAAAATAGAAAAATTCATATTCGCCACCGTTCGTGGTCCTTGGTTCGCGCCACCGTCGTTCGTGATCCCTGGTTCCCCGCCGCCGCCGTTCTTGGTCGCCGGTTTGCTTGGTCGTCGTTCAGGTGGTAGTTCGCTTTGTTCGTGGATGTTGCGTGGATTCTATCGATGGGTTAGAGAGTTTTTAAAAAATTAGGGATTTTGTTAGATTTGTTAAGGATTTGGTTGATTAGGTTCGAGAATTTTTAAAAAGAGTAAAATAGTAATTTTACACCCTTAAAAGTCTCACAACTCTCTAAAACTAAAAGTGGTCCAAAATCTCTTTAATACCCTTATTTTTGTCCAATTTTTGGCAATTTCCCTAAATTCACTGATGACACCTTTTTTTTTCGAGTACAAGTGTACAACAATATAATATAATATTTTAACCATTTTTTTAGTTCAACAACAAATAAAGTGAGAATTCAAAATTTTAATCTCTAGAAGTTGTTTGATGAGTTTGGATTACAAACTCAAAACAAGATTTGGTCCAATATGTTCAAAACCCACGATCTCATGGGATTTGTGACACATTTTCTTCTTTCATTTGTCATCTTCCATTTCTCGGGACCACTTTAACAATGACTTCGATGACAACTCCAACAACCAATGTCGTCGATAACTCCGATGACTACACTGGTGACCCGACCATCGCGAACGACTACCTCTAGCGACAACTCCGACATACACACCGACTATCTGACCACCGTTGACGACTAACCCAGAGACGAATTTGACGATTACCTCAATAACCCGACCATCCAAGCAAACTCGACTACTCTAACGACTCGATTTGCCTGCAACCACCGCCTATGACCAACCAACAATCACTCAGATGACCAGACGACCCTAGCGACCCAACCACTGAAATCACTACTGACGACCATCCCGATAACTAGACCACCCGACAATTACCACCAACAAGCACCTAGTGGTTACCCTAGTTGAAGGGAATCGAATCCTCTTGAGCAGCGGAAACCTATAAAATAGAGAGATAAGCAATCTAAATTAAGCATGGATTAAACATAAAATGGGCATGTTGTAGAGGTTCTAAACTAAAAGGTGTTAGGTAATTACCTTTGAAGTTCCATAAATTGACAGCAACTCCTTGCAAATGCAATTCTACACAACAACATGAACTTATTCTTCTTTTCTCAGCAAGACACTACTAATAGTGAAAACCTTCTATCCTCTGAGTTCTACAGATCCAACCTTGGTGGGAAGGTTCCAACAATTGTGAATTTTTGAGAATTTTTGTGAGAGAGTCAGTTTTCTCCTAGTTCAACAACTTGAACTTCGAAATGATCGATCGATCCTTCTGCCTTTTCTCATTCAGTAAGAAGAAGGCCTGAGGGAAATAACTCCCAACTCCCTATCGAGAGGGAGTTGGAGAATGTGGGAACGAGTCAGGAAGACACGTTCCCATTAATTAGTTTAATAACAATTAAACAAATTTAATAATTAATTAATTAATTAATTAATATAAATAATTAAATCTTATTTAATTAATTATATTAATTTTAATTTTAATTAAATCATATTTAATCAAAATCAAATTAAATATCATATATTTAATTAAGATTAAATCACATTTAATCATTTTTCTTCTAACCTATAGTTTTAATGCACATCTCATGTACATTAAATTTCAACCTATAGTTTAAAATATGAATTTCATTCACATTTAAATAATATTTGAACTCTTTCAAATATTTAATTCTCTCATATAATTTAATATGAATTATATTCAAATTTAATTTATAATATAAAGTTCTAATGCACATAAAAACTTTATATTACAATGTATCTCTATACATCAATGTTATACCCTAATTGAATTCGAACACTTCAAATTCAAATGATCTAAGAACCCTTTACGAGCTAGAAGGTGGAACTAATGGACTTACAGATAAAAAACTCCAACGATACAAGATTATTTAGTTAATCTCATTAACCTCCTAATCAACATTTGTTAACTGTGGGAACACTCCACTAAAGTCCTGCATATATTTCTTGTCCACGGATATTGACCAATAACAACAAGTCAATCCTTCACAAGTGTTCGTAACACCAGTTGGATCAAATTACCGTTTTACCCCTAGGTTACATCTTTTACCTTAAGTCCCGGTGTTCCTCTAATGAACAACCTGTTTGTGGTCCTAACAAACAGAAGTCCCTCTCGGGCCAATGAGAGGGTCGGGCCCTTTGTTCAAGTCTCGAAGACACCACTTAAGGGAACATTCATCTACTTACCCTAATAGGCAGAAAGGAGTGAATTCCATCTTGCTAGGTTAAGTCCCGAGCTGCCTGCTCGGTCTTGTCCCTAAGAAGGTAGGCATATTGAGTTGGCGAATCTGACCACTCTCACCCATACTAGTCAAATGACAATCTCTCGCAAACATGAGTTCGCAACCTGCTCAAGATTGAGATCAAGTTGCCTAGGTCATCCTATTGAAATAGAAACCTAACTAGTTAACGGAGTTACATGGTTACTATTTCGTGGTCCAGTCTTATGCAATCTTGTTACATAGGATATCCCCACTCACATGTTATTTACACGAACACGTTAAGATCAATGTGTTTGTATCATATACAAAGTAGGCCATATCCATAGTATTACCAGAGTAAGGTACCCAAGCCTTATTCCCTTACTATAGACCCTTTAGGTTGTATCTCGAACTAAGATCCTTATATGTCTACTACATTCAGTTCAAGAGACATATAACAACCTTGGATGTTAGTTTATTGGATTTAGGGTTAAGTTAAGGCAATATAGTAAATAATAATAAACAATAACTCTTTATTGACAACAATAATTCTTTATTGATTTAATTAGAACATTATTTACAAACTACGAGTTTTAGGACATAAATCCCAACAAAGTCCCACTTGAATTAAAACTCTAGTGGGGTACATTACAATCTAAAACAGTGGTTACAGAGATAAAAAATACAATAAACTAGGGCATCCATATACCCATTACATATCTCCCACTTGCCCTAAATTATCCTATGTACATGTCTCGTAGACCTAGACTCTCCAAATGACCCTCGAACACTTTAGTCGTGAGAGTCTTCGTAAATGGATCAGCTATGTTATGCTCCGAAGTGATCTTCGTGACTATCACATCTCCTCGTTGCACTATCTTCCGAATGAGATGATACTTACTCTCGATATGCTTCCCTCGCTTATGGCTACGAGATTTCTTCGAATTGGCTACCGCACCACTGTTGTCATAGTATAAGGTGATGGAAAATTCCATATTGGGAACAACTTCCAAATTAGTCAAGAACTTCCTTAGCCAAACAACCTCATTAACTGCTTCACAAGCAGCTACATACTCTACCTCCACAGTGGAGTCGGTGATGCATCCTTGCTTGATGCTACGCCATACTATAACTCTCCAGTTAAGGGTGAAAACTGATCTCGGTCGGGATTAGAATCCTTATCGGTCTGAAAATGAGAATCGGTGTATCCTATAAGGATCAAATCCTTAGACTCATGCACAAGCGTATAGTTCTCGTTCTCCTTAGATACTTGAGGATATTCTTAACTGCAGTCCAGTGGTCTAACCCTGGATTGGGCTGGTACCTACTGACTATTCCCACAACATAGCAAATGTTTGGCCTCGTGCATAGCATAACATACATTAAGCTACCTACTGCAGAGACATAGAGAATGTGTCTCATGTCCTTAATTTCTTGAGGTGTCTTAGGACACTGTTCCTTAGACAAATGAATTCCATGTCTAAAGGGTAATAAATCCATTTTGAAATTCTGCATCTAATATCGGGCCAACATCTTGTTGATATAAGACGCTTGAGACAGTGTTAGCGTTCTGTTCTTGCGATTCCTGAAAATTTGAATCCCAAGAACATACGTCTCTCCGAAATCTTTCATTTGGAATTGGGTCGCCAACCATTTCTTTATGTCAGTTAGGTACCCTACATCATTCCCAATGAGTAGGATATCATCCACATATAGTATTAAGAAGGCTACTTTATCGTTGAGGATCCTCTTGTAAACACAAGACTCATCAACGTTTTAGTAAAAGCCATAAGACTTGATCGCAATATCAAATCTTATGTTCCAAGATCTGAATGCTTGCTTCAACCCATAAATGGATCGATTAAGCTTGCAAACTTTTTGCTCCTGACCTTGGGCTATGAACCCCTCGGGCTGAGACATATAGATACTTTATCAAGATTACCATTCAAAAAAACTGTCTTGACGTCCATTTGCCAGATCTCATAGTCATAAAATGCGACTATGGACAAGAGTATCCTTATTGACTTTAATATAGCAACATGGGAAAAAGTTTCATCATAGTCAACTCCTTCCCTTTGGGTAAAACCCTTTGCTACGAGTCTAGCCTTAAAGGTTTGTATCTTTCCGGTTGCATCTCTCTTTCTCTTATAGATCCATTTGCACCCTATGAGTCTTACCCCTTCAGGCTGGTCTATAAGTTCCCAAACTGAATTGAAGTACATTGACTCTATTTCAAGGTCCATGACTTTGATTCATTGGTCCTTATCTACGTTATTCATTGCCTATTTATAAGACAATGGATCCTCTACATCATTATCCGGTATGACAAGCTGAATTTCAGTTAAACCCAAGTAGCGGTCTGGTTGAGAAATAACCGTCCCAATGCGTCGAGACATTCCCAACGATTGAGACGAACGAGATTAAATCGATGTGTCGGCTTCTTCATCAACTCTTGATGAAGGTCTAGCCTGGTCCACAACTCTTTTTGACTTTCCTGTAGCTTCATTCAATATTAATTTACTACGTGGTTTGTGGTTCCTCATGTGATCTTCCTCCAAGAAAGTGGTGTTTGTCGATACAAGCACCTTATTTTCTTGTGGGTCGTAGAAAAGACCACCTCTCGTTTCCTTGGGATAACCTACAAATAGGCATAATCTTGAACGAGGTTCCAATTTTTTCAGGTTTGTCACTAGCACGTGTGTCAGACAATCCCAAATCTTGAAGTGATGTAAACTAGGTTTACGTCCCTTCCATAACTCAAAAGGTGTTTCTGAAACACTCTTTGATGGAATAGTGTTCAAGATTTGAACTGCAGTCTCTACTGCGTAACCACAAAACGAGTCAGACAACTGAGCATAACTCATCATAGATCGAACCATGTCTAACAAGGTTCTATTTATCCTTTTAGATACATCATTCTGTTGTGGTGTATTTGGTGCTGAGAGTTGAGATTGGATTCCATGTTCTATCAAATAGTTATGGAATCTCAGGTCCATATACTCTCCACCTCGATTGGATCAAAGTGTGTTAATGATTTTCCCTAATGCATTTTCCACTTCAACCTTGAACTCTTTGAACTTTTCTAAATAGAGTTCCAAAAATACTTTTTTTCTAAATACTTTGTGAAATAGAGTTTGAAATTTCATATTTTCTTAAATAGACTTCCAATTTTTTTAATTTCTAAAATAGAGCTCCAATTTTGTAAACTATTTATGTTATACAAGGGTTTCTACTATTCACAAACCATCCACTAAAAAAATAAGACAACAATAATAAGAAAAAACAACTAAAGAAAAAAACACAAGCCCCAAGATTAAAAACACTACACCCTAAAACTGTTTTCTGATTCCCAGGCTTCAGAACACTACACTTCAAGCAAAGTTTTCTGAATTTCAGGATTCAGACTCATCAAGAACAAATCCTCCAGGGTTTTTATTTTCAGGGTTTCTAATTCCAAGACAGGGAACCAAACAACCATTGTGTCACAGAGTTGGTTATAATAGTTTGTGGATTATTGACACTTTGTTTTTTATAGCAATATGTATATTTCCACTTTAAGTGTTGTCTATACGCAAGTATACACATATATTTGTAGCTAACAACAAGTAAATTATCATATCCACATAGACTAGTATAATTTCCTAATTTAATCAATTAATGCTCAGAAAACTCAATTTGTAACCCAAAAAATTATCAAAGGAACGGAACAACATAAGATTAAAAGAAATGCTGGAACAAAAGTAATTGCGATAACAAGTTGGAAGTAGGGGAAATAATTGAAGTGAATTAAAAACTGGATTAAAGGCAATGATGTTAAAATTAAGGTTTGGATTAGAGGTAAATCATGCATGTGATTATATCATATTTGATTATATCATTTAGCTAAGTTAGTTCATAATTGAAAATAAATAAAAATTGAGAAGTATAAACAGTGCCATAAATATAAAAAAATGTTGAAAACTAAATGAAGGAAAAAGAAATAGGAAAAAAAGATAAGGGAATCATAATGATGCTCTAGAAACTTCGATGTAACATTAGTTGTTGCTCCGGCAAGAAGAACTTTCCCTTTTGAGCAAAAATCCCAACTTCCAGCCTTGGAAATCAGTATCCTCTCTCTCCTTTTTCAGACTTCTATCTTCTTTCTAAAAATGATTTCCGAAAAAATCCCTCTTCTTCCCAAAAATGATTGCTCCCACTTTAACCTAAATTTTTTAGAAAATCAAAGTTGATTAGACAACTTCAGCTGTGTGGCAACATCCTTTGGTCCAAACAGGCTGATTGATCTGACAAAATCCAACTCATGTAACGAATGTATTATCACGTACGAATTTCTATTTGGCTTAAATTAGCAACTTTGCTCCAACAAACTCTAATTTCTAAGAGTTATCAATTATTATAGTTGGGTTTCAATAGTCTATAGGGTTATAATCGTTTGTGTTTTGAGTGTTGAGTATTACAGTTTGAGTTATAATAGTTTGCATTTGGAGTGCAAATTATTATAACCTAAAGTTTTGAATATTGTGTTTATGTTGGTAGTTTTTTTTCCAACCTTTTATGGATTTCACAAGTAATGTTATATTAAAATTTCAATTTCCATATTTTAAATTAAAAAATATGTTACATACTTTGACAATATTGGAGTTTGAGATGCACAAAATAATGGTTTTTATTTCTTATTATAATTTACTTGCTTGCAGTTTATACAACTGCAACACTCCATTTACCAAAAAAAAAAAATCTACAAGTGAGAATTACCAAAGCAATATAATACTACATGCATACTTCAAACAAAAAATATGATAATTTTTCTGAAGAATAGTCGATCAACCTTTTTTCTCGTTGAGGATCAGACAATATTCGAGTTGCAACTCTGAAGGAATAGACAAGAAGCTTTCTAATGCTTGGACATCACGGAAGGAGGATATTTATAATCTGTGCTTTGGACATCCCGTTTGTGAGGGATTGTCCTTTGACTAGTATGGGTGAAAGTGGCCTGAGACGCCAACTCAATATGTTTACCTTCTTGCAGACAAGACCGAGCTGAAGGGATCGAATCCCACAGCGGAAGCGATTGTGAATCGCATGTTCGTGATCTCATTACATGGATTAACATCAAGAACAAATTAACTACGATTAAGCATACAATTCAGTTTGGACAACAAATAAACATACCTTTGAAGAGCACTTTCTTCATGTACTCCTTCTCCAACGATCACGATCTCAGCAACCCGAACCCGACACGTGTGAAGATCCACCACTAGATCTTCTCCGTTGTTCTCTAGGTGAGGGAGGAAGGTGAGATTCTTTAGAAATGAGATGTTGATCTTTTAGAGAGAAGTCTTACACAAATGGTATGTCAAATCACTTAGTCTCAAAGTTGCATCCCATGCAACTATTTATAGGAAAATAGGATGGAAATTACCATCCTATCCCTCATTCATTCTCTCATTAGTATATAGTTAATATGTAAATCTAATTCACATTAAAACTATATATTATATCAATTATATCACATATAATTGATATAACACCTCATATATGAAATTGAACACTTCAATTTCACTCATAACTTTATACCCTCAATATTACCATGTTGAGCCAACGGAGGGACCAAATGGACCTACAGTTCATGAGCTCCAATGATGTGAGATTAACTTATCAAACCATTTGATCCAATTAATCACTATTCATTAACTACAAGTCACTCCACTATAGACGTGTAGTTGCACTCTCGTCACTGTAGATTATATTGTGTGCATCGATATAATCATTACCCATGAGTCAACCCTTCACAGGTTGTTCATAATCACAGTTGGGTCAAATTACCGTTTTACCCTTGTGATTACCTCTTTGTTCCTTAAGCACCACTGATCCTCTAATGAACAACAAGTCTATGGTCCTACCATAAAGTCAATCCCTCTTAAGCTAGTTTAGGGGGCAGGGCCCCGTTGTTCAAGACCTGGACTCAGTTCTTAAGGGAACAACCTATCTAATTCCTTAGTCTAGGAATGAGTGAATTCCATCTTGTAGAGTTAAATCCCCAGCTACCTACGAGGTTCTGCCCTTGAGAAGGTAGGCTTATTGAGTCGGCTACATGTCACTCTCATCCATACTAGTCTAAGGACAAACCCCTATAAACAGGAGTTCTTAACTTGCTCAGGATTCAGGTCGAGTCACTAATGACCATCTATAAATTATCAGTCTTATCCTGTTAACGACGTTATATTGGTCAGGCTAATAATTTGCAGTCCGGTCTTGTATGAACTCTTCATACAGGATGCCCCCACTCGCATGTCATCCACATGAATGAGTTGGATTACCTCATTTGTACTAACTACAAAGTGAGCCGCATCCATGGTGTTACCAGAATAAGGTTTCTAACCTTATTCTTATACCATATACCATTTAGGTTATACTCTTGAACATAATCCAAATAGTGTCAACTACACTGATATTCAAGATCTATTATAACCTTGGAGCTTAGTTTGTTGGATTTATAAAGCGATAATATAATTTCATCAAATCAAATAACTCTTTATTCATTTGACTAAAATTACACAAGTTTAGGGCACATATCCCAACACGAGCAGACATCTGGGGACTTAAGCTAGCAAGATGAAATTCACTCCTTCCCGACTTTAGGGTAAGTAGCTGAATATTCCCTTAAGTGGTGTCTCCGGGACTTGAACAAAGGGCCCGACCCTCTCATTGGCCCGAGAGGGAATTCTGTTTACTGGTAGGATTATAAGCAGGTGGTTCATTTGAGAAGTACTGGTACTTAAGGTAAAAGATATAACCCAAGGGTAAAACAGTAAGTTGACCCAGCTGGTGTTACGAACATTCATGAAGGATTGACTTGTGTTTATTGGTCAATATCCATGGACACAAAAATATATTTGCAGTGAGAATAGTGCAACAGCGGGACTTTAGTGGAGTGTTCCCGCAGTTAACGAATGTTGATTAGGGGGTTAATGAGATTAATCTACTAATCTTGTATCGTTGGAGCTTTTGATTTGTGGGTCCATTAGGTCCACTTCCTTGCTTGTAAAAGGGTTCTTAGATTATTAAATAATGATTAGAATTTGAAATGTTCAAATTTGATTTGGGAAATAGCCTAATGTATGGAGATACATTATAATATAAAGTTTTTATGCATATTAAAATTTTATATTATAAATTTAATCTGAATATGATTCAAACTAAATTAGTTGAGAAAATTATATATTTGAAGGAGTTCAAATATTATTTAAATGTGAATATGATTCATATTTAAAACTATAAGTTAAAATTTAATGTGCATAAGATGTACATTAAAACTATAAGTTAAAGGGAGTATGATTAAATATGATTTAATCCTTCATAATCTAAATTAAATATATGATATTTAATTAATTAATTAATTTAATTAAATAAATAGGTTATATGTATTAATATAATTAATTGATTTAATTATATTATTCATTAATTTAATTATATTATCAATTAATTTGATTAATTAATTATTTTTAAATTAATTAAAGGGACACATTCCCCACTTCCCTGTTATTCTCCCCTCCCCATCGATATGTGTAGGGAGTGGGAGAAAAGATTTTGATCGATGGATGATCATTCTGTGTAGGTGTGTGAAACAACGATTCTCACCAGAATTCTCTCAATTTTTTCCTTCTCCCAAACGGTTGGAAAAGCTTCCCACAAAGCTTGAATCTAAGCACTTAGAGAATAAGTTGTGTTCTTCTACTGGTGGTATCCTATTGGAAGAAGAAAACAGTGAAGTGTTGATGTACGTATTCTCACCTAAGGTGCAAGGTGTTGCTATTTTGGAAAACTACAAAGGTAACTTACTTTCTCTTTTAGTTTAGAGAACGTTTTTTCAGCATGTTTACTGTAATTATCCATGCCTAATTGCTTATCGTTAAGTTTTTCCCAATGTATTGGTATTTGCTTTTTGCTAAACCAAATCGAGGGTTTCGATCCAATTACGTTTTCGATGTGCATAGGGATCTAGATTCCATCAATTGGTATCAGAGCCAACTCGAATTTTGATTTGGAAAATAAAATTTGCATTGGATAGGTGAGATTGTGCATTTGCTTTGCTATTAACTGTTTAGGAATTTTTTGGCCATAGATTTACATTATTTGATTTTGATCAATTATGTAAGGGCCCCTACGTTTTGGGCATAATTTGTGCAAATCGAGTCTATAAAATGTTTATGAGTCGTTTGAGATGTTTTTGGAGCAATTTGGATTAACCTCGGGGCATATTTGGTTTTTGTTTTCTGCAATTTTTCGAAAACACAAAGGAGCTGCAGACGCAATGACTTTGCAACCCCACCCTCGACGTTGCAACGCTGAAGAACAGCGTCGTAACATCGTGAGGCTTATCAATGCTCTTCACGAGGGACCAACGGTCACAACGTTGCAATGCCATGACGATGCTGAAGGTGCACGCTGGAGTCATGACGTTGATAAGGGGAATGAAAATCCCGCAACAGAAAAATGACATGAAACGTTGTGGTTTTCGTTGTGGAACTGATTTCTTAAAATTGAATTTAACACTTAAATCATAGGCTAAACATGCTAAATTTTGAAGAAAACAAAAAGTAAATAATGATACTTACTTGTTGACGAACTCCTTCACAACAACGATCTCTCAAACCGAACGGTTTTGACACCTCCAAAAGAACTTCTCGGTCGTTCTCAATAGGTAGAGGGAGAGTTGTGGGACTCCCTTTGGTTTTGGGTTGGAGAGAATTTGGAGAGAGTAATTGAGAGAGAAGAGAGAACTCTTTTTTGTTATTGGAAGTAGAAATAAAAAAAATGAACAATTCCTCGATCAAAGGCTTCTTGCAAAGCCTTTAATAATGGTGAGAGATCGAGTTAAAATCTCCATCAAATTACCATTTTACCACAACCTTATAATATGCAAATCATATTTTCATATTACAT
This sequence comes from Trichosanthes cucumerina, assembly GCA_036507285.1. Classification (NCBI taxonomy): domain Eukaryota; kingdom Viridiplantae; phylum Streptophyta; class Magnoliopsida; order Cucurbitales; family Cucurbitaceae; genus Trichosanthes; species Trichosanthes cucumerina. The sequence goes on from CM071838.1 coordinate 31,266,956, forward strand.
ATAATAAGGTGTTGGGATTTATGCCTTAAACTCGTGTATTTGTAATTATTTGAGGAAATGAATAAAGTTGTTATTTTTTCCAATAAACTTGTGTTCTCGCAATTACAAACTTAAATCTAATAAACTAAGCTTCAGGGTCACATTTAGAATGTAACCCGAATGGTCTATAGTAGATGGATTAGGTTGGGAACCTCATCTTGTTAACACTATGGATGCGACCCACTTTGTATTTGATACAAACGAGGCGATCCAACTCATTCATGTAGTTGACATGCGAGTGGGGGCATCCTGTACAAAGAGTTTGTACAAGATTGGACCAAGAATTGTTAGACTAATCCAGCAACACCGTTGATAGGTTAGAGCTAATAATTCAAACGATGACCAATAGTGATTCAACCTGAATCGTGAGTGAGTTGCGAACTCTTGTCTACCGGAGATTGTCCTTTGACTAGTACGGGTGAGAATGGCCAGAGTTGCCAGCTCAATATGCCTGCCTTCTCAGGGATGAAACCTTGTAGGGAGCTGGGGACTCAACTTCGCAAGAAGGAATTCACTTGTTCCTGTTCTAGGGAAACTAGATAGGTTGTTCCCTTAAGAGCTGAATCCAGGTCTTGAACAACGGGGCCCCTCCCTCTTGCTGGCCTGAGAGGGATAATGTTTATGGTCGGATCATAAACTTGTTGTTCATTAGAGGATCAGTGGTGCTTAAGGTGCAAGAAGTAGTCACAAAGGTAAAACGGTAATTTGACCCAGCTGTGACTACGAACGACCAATGAAGGGTTGATTCACGGGCATTGGTTAAATCAATGGACACAACTTGTCCTACAGTGAGGAGAGTGCAACTACGAGTCTTTAGTGGAGTGACTCGTAGTTAACGAATGTTGATAGATGGGATCAATGAGTTTGATTAGTCAATCTCGTATCGTTGAAGCTCATGATCTGTAGGTCCATTAGGTCCCTCGGTTGGCTCAACATGAGAATTAATAGAGGGTATAAAGTTTTGGAATGAATTTGAAATGTTCAAGTTCAAATTTAGGGATTATATCAATTATATGTGATATGATTGATATAATATATAGTTCAATGTGAATATGATTCATATTGAACTTAAGTGTGTCTAATTATGGAATTAGGACAGAACTAATGGTAGAATTTTGGAGATATGAAATTGGATTTAATTAAATCCAATTTCTCCACATTTTGTGAATATGATTCATATAATAAGGTGTTTGACACCTTATATTATGCATTTATGCATAATATGTGGAGTTAGTGGCAAAATGGGTGGAGAATTTGTCTCTACCCACATTGCCTATAAAAGCATCCTTTTGGATGTATTTTGGAACACTTGAACCATTTGTGTAGTTTTGCATCTAAGGCAAACACAAGAGTTCTCTCAAGCTCTCTCTCAAAACATCCCTAATCCAAAAGGAGATCCCACCTTTCTCCCTCTCCTAGAGAACAACCGAGAAGGTCTTTTGGCGGTGTTCGAGGATTCGTTCGTTGAGAAGAGGAACTCATAGACGCGAGGAACCACGTGAAAAATTGGTCTTCAAAGGTAATCATCTAATTCGTTTATGCTTTCAATATGTATGCTTAGCTTAGATTTTCTATTTTGAGTATTTCTATGTCACACAATTGAGAGCAAAGGCGATCATTTTCTTCCGAATGAGATTCAATTCCCTTCATAAGGTATCTCATACCTTATCATACAAATCTCATTCGGATAATTATGGAATTTAAATTGAATCACATTCAATTTAATTTCTCTCATTTCAATTTCTCCAATTAGCACTAATTAATCAATTAGGCTAACCTATAGTTTTTTATGAATCTCATTCACATAAAACTATATATTATGTCAACTATATCACATATAAATGACATAAATACCCAATTAATGAATTTGAACACTTCAAATTCACACCAAACTGTAAATTCTCAATTTATCCAGTTTGAGCCAACCGAGTGACCTACAGATGACGAGCTCCAATGATACGAGATTAACCTGCCAAACTCTTTGACCCGGTTATTCAACATTCATTAGCTACGGTAACACTCCACTAAATCCCACATCTGCACTCCCATCACTGTAGGACAAGTTGTGTCCATCGATATAACCAATGCAGTGAGTCCACCCTACACTGGTTGTTCGTAGACACTGCTGGGTCAAATTACCGTTTTACCCCTATGTCTACCTCTTTCTCCTTAAGTCTCACTGTTTCTCTAATGAACAACTACGTTGTATGGTCCGACCAAAAATAACATCCTCTCGGGCCAGTGAGAGGGTGAGCACCCGTTGTTCAAGCCCTAGAGACAACACTTAAGGGAACAACCCCTCTAGTTTTTCTAACTCGGGAACGAGTGAATTCTATCTCGCGTAGTCAAGTTCCCAGCTCCCCACGTGGTCCTGTCCATGAGAAGATAGGCATATTGGATGTGTAACCGTGACCACCCTCACTCGTACTAGTCAAAGGATAGACCCCCGCAGAAAGAAGTCCGTAACTCGCTCAGGTTTAAGGTCGAGTCACTATTGGTCATCTACGAAGTTACTAGTCCTATACTGTTAACGGTGTTACATCAGTAAGTCTAATAATTTACGATACGGTTTTGTACAATCTCATTGCACAGGATGCCCCCACTCGCATGTCAACCACATGAATGAGGTGGATCACCTCGTTTGTATCTAATATAAAGCGGGCCACATACACAACGTATCCAGGATTAGGTCTCCAACCTTATTCGTATACTGTAGACCGTTCAGGTCATTAACTCGAACGTGATCCTCCCCGTGTGTCCACTACACACCATTCATGTTCTAGTTCTCTCATAATATAATGACCTGGAGCTTAGTTTATTGGATTAAGTTTATAAATATGCGATACACAAAACATTGAAAAAATAACTCTTATTTATTTCAACTTGGAATATTACAAACTTACACGAGATTAGGGCATACACCCCAACAAACTCCCACTTGAACTAAGCTAGTGGAGTACAAAATACATTTCTCAAATGTACAGTAATAATACAATAAACTAGGACATTGAATACCCCTTTACAATGCGACCCGCTTGAACAGTGTGTAGTAGACACACGGAGAGGATCACGCTCGAGTTAATGATCCGAACAGGATAGAGTTGGAAATATAATCCTGGTTACACTATGGATGCAACCCGCTTTGTATTAGATACAAACGAGGTGATCCAACCCGTTCATGTGGTTGACATGCGAGTGGGGGTATCATGTGCAATTAGATTGTACAAGACTGGACCGTGAATTATTAGACTTACTGATATAACACCTTTAACAATATAGGACTAATAACTTCGTAGATGACCATTAGTGAATCGTCCTTAATCCTGAGCGTGTTACGGACTCCTATCTGCAGGGGTATGTCCTTTGACTTGTATGGGTGAGGGTGGTCACAGTTACTCGCTCAATATGCCTATTTTCTAAGGGGCAGGACCATGTGAGGAGCTGGGAACTTGACTACGTGAGATGAAATTCACTCGTTCTCGATTTAGGGAAATTAGAGGGGTTGTTCCCTTAAGTGTTGTCTCCAGGACTTGGACAACGGGTGCCCACCCTCTCACTGGCCTGAGAGGGATGTTGGTTATGGTTGGACCATGCAACGTAGTTGTTCATTAGAGGAGCAGTGGGACTTAAGGAGCAAGAGGTAGACATAGGGGTAAAATGGTAATTTGACCCAGCTGTGACTACGAACAACCTGTGAAGGGTCGACTCACCGGCATTGGTTATATCGATGGACACAAGTTGTCCTACTGTGATGGGAGTGCAACTATGAGCTTTAGTGGAGTGTTACCGTAGCTAATGAATGTTGAATAACCAGGTCAAAGAGTTAGACAAGCTAATCTCGGATCATTGGAGCTCATCATCTGTAGGTTCATTAGGTCCTTCGGTTGGCTCAAACTGGATAAATTAAGGGTTTACAGTTTGGTGTGGATTTGAAGTGTTCAAATTCATTAATTGGGTATTTATGTCTTTTATATGTGATATAATTGACATAATATATAGTTTGATGTGAATGAGATTCATAATAAACTATAGTATAGTCTAATTGATTAATTAATGCTAATTGGAGAAATTGAATTGAGAGAAACTAAATTGAATGTGATTCAATTTAAAATTCCACAATTATACAAATGAGATTTGTATAATAAGGTATGAGATACCTTATTGTATGTAATATGCAAATATGATTTGCATATTATAAGGTTGTGGTAAAATGGTGAATTGGTGGAGATTTTAACTCCACCACTCACCATTATTTAAAGGCTTGGTGAGAAGCCTTTGGTAATCACTTCTTGCATTCTTTGGATTTTCACTCCAAGAGAAAGAAATCCTTCTCTCAAACTCTCTCAACTTCTCCACACTTTCTCCTCACCCAAAATCAAAAGAAGTCCCACACACTATCCCTCAACATATCGAAAACAACCGAGAAGACTCTTTGGAAGTGTCCCTGTTGCTCGGTTCGAGGATCGTGATCGTAGAGATCGTTGGAATGAAGGAGTTCGTGATCGGAGGAGAAAACATCGAAGAAGAGTTCTTCAACAAGTAAGCAGTTTTACTTTCTTTTTTCTTCTTGTTCTTATGCATGTTTAGCCTAGAATTAATTAGATTAGTTCAATTTTAAGATATGAATTGCACAACGAATCAACGACGTTTCACAATATCTTCCACTGCGGGAAATCAATTCCCTTCAATTGGTATCAGAGCCAATCATTGCTCTTCGTTGTGTATTCTGTCATATCTTAAAATTAGGTGGGTTTGCCTTGATTTCATGAGATGAATAGGTGGTTTGCACATAATGGATGTTTCGGTTTTGGAACTTAAATTTAGATTTACTTTTCTGTTGATTTGACCAATGTAAAAGTCTAGTGTTTTTGGGCATTTTAGAAAGTAAATCGAGTCTGTAAGTCCGTGTCGTTCGTGGCATGAGATGCTGTGAAGAAACAGAGCGGAAACGAGCGAAAATGGCAAATTCCAGCAACTGAAGATGTTGGACAGTCAATGGCGTTGAGACGCTGTTCTTCGACGTCTCAATGCTGTATGCGCAGGAGATGACTTTGTTGCAGACCAGCGTTGATACACCGCTGGGCGTTGAGACCCTGAGGCTGGCGTTGAGACGCACGACGTTGCAATGCAGCCCACGGCGTTGCAACGCCATGTGCATAGTGGGCGGTTTGCGAGAATTTTTCGCGCGAAGTAGGAAGATGGGGTGGTTTTAACATTATGGCCGAATTTCTTTTTTAATTAAATTTAGTTATTTAGTAAAATAGGTTTATTAATTAATATTAATATAGTTGTTATATTAATGTTAATTAATTAAATTAAAGTCCCTAGGGTGCCAAAAATCGGTCTAATTATGCTATTTATTTTTTATGCTAGTGTTGTATAATTATTCTATGTGCATAATGTATGTCATATAGATTAAAATCCCACCTTAGGTTAAACATTTCATGCATCATTTTATATTATAAGAGTTATAATATATAGTATGCATGATAGGATTATATTATAAGAGTTATAACATAATGCATGTGTTTAAATTTAATTAATACAAGAGTTAGAGCAGTTGTGTTTCCAGTGCTCGTCAGTGTTGTAATAGAAACACTTTCCTTTATCTGCAACTTCCTTAGCCTTCTTCCTCTTCTGGGTGGTAGTGGGTCAGCTTGTTTCGCCTTACCAGCCTTCTTCATTTTCTTCTACTTCCCGTTTGGGCATGAAGAGGACGAGGCTACAGGTTTGGTCCCCTAGGTCGAACTCTTGTGGCAACATTTGCCTCACCTTCCTGTCCTTTGACTTTCATCAGAGACTGGAAGGTTTGTAGCTTGTTGAGAAGGGTGGTGAGGTTGTAGTTAATTTTGTTCATAACAACATTGCTACGAAACTACAGGAAACTCTTCGGAAGAGTTTTCAGGATGAAGTTGACCTGGTTCGACTCATCGATAGAAATCAATTCATCTCCGCCAGATTGAAAGTGGACCATCATATCGAGAACATGTTCCCGAACAGACGTTACTTGTCTCATCCTAGCGTTGAAGATGTGCTTGAGAGCATCGTGTCGGACCTGAAAGAACTGTCGTCCAAACATGTCCTGCAACGATCTCATGATCTCCTTGGAAGTGACCATGTTCTCATGCTTCTTAGTCAAAATTTCAGATAAACTGGCTAAGATGTAGACTTTGGCCTTGTCATTGGCCTTGATTCACCTATCGTACGCGTCACAAACACTTCGTGTCGCGGTCGAGCTCTGAGGACATTCCTCAGTGAGTGCGAACTTCAAGTCGTCGACTACCAAAATTGTATTTATGTTATTTTTTCAGGTTTGATAGTTATCACCATTTAATTTGTCGGAGGCTAAGAGAGAAATAACCGAAATAGAAATTTTGCTGAAAACAAAAATCCATTAGTTTCTCGCAAAAACTTTTGTTAAAAATCCAATCATAGTTTAACAAAATTAATTTATGATCCATAGGTCAATCAAATTTGCAATGATACCCCAAAGGTTTAGAATGATCGCCACCGAAGGGTAGATATCACTCCTCCTCTGGGACGAGACTATCTCGACCAAACCCTAATTCTAGAATAGCTCTTATTCCTATAAGCCTCTAGTTACCATTTTTCGGTATGGATTCATTAACTCTTAATGTATTCTGTGAGTGTAGCCCTCTATCTTTAGATTCCAGAGTTCCCATCCAACAACATCCACCAAAGGGAGGACTAAGTTGAAAAATAAACTAAGACAACCCTATCCCTTTCGAGAATTCACGGTGTTTCGACTCCTATGATCAGGCCCTCCGAAGGGATTGTCTGGTCCATGAAAAACTAGCAGGCGAATCATAGGTGTCTCGCGGTGTGAATCGATAGAAGAAACCGTGAGACATGTTGATAGAAGTCTCGTGATAACACAAAAAATTTGCTATCCTTAGGCTTATAATTTGCTAGTTTTTATGATAATTTCATGGCTTTCACATGTTTAAATCATTGAATTTCAGGTTAAGAGCATTTACAGGTCATTTGGAGATATTTTGGAGTGCTCGGGTTAAATTCAAGGCTTTTGGAGCTAAAAAGGACACAAAGTGGAATCAAAAGGATCAATTAAAGCTTGTTGACCCGAGGTGACGACGCCGCAACGCCGATGTTGTAGAATTTTGGCACATTGAAGTCGTGAAGACGGCGTTGGCAGCTTCGCAACGCCAGATCGATAGCAGGCGCGCACGTTAGGGTAGCAGCATTGCAACACCGCAGGGGTTTTCCTTTTTTATTTGCCGCCTAGGGCACGACGTTGCAACGCCGCCTTTAGCATTGCAACGTCGTGTCGTTTTGTACTATAAATACATCATATTGTACCCATTGCAAAGGGAGCCGAATTGTATAGAATTTTAGACCTATTTTTGACTCTTACACTAAAAAAGGAGCAGAATGCTATTCTTCGGGGGCCAAGCATGTGAGAGGAGGCTCGAGATTGAGATGGGAGCTCGGGAACGAGGGACCGACATCTTCACCGACGAGTTTTCTTTCTTCTTCCTTTTCGTTTGTAGTTTTGTTATAGACTCTAGTATGACATTAACTTGTTTTGATAGTGATTATGAGTAGCTAATTGTCGTAGTTAGGAGGTTGATTAACATGTTTTGAACTTATTTAAGTATGTATTGAACTTATGTTTGTGTTGCTTTATTTTTGGCAATTCTTTCTAAAATTACTTGCTTTTCTTTGGCCAAGTTTAACATGATTTGTTGGTTTAAGTTGATTCGATGGAATAGACTTAGATTAGAGCAAAGTTGCCAAAACTCTTAGTAATTCTGGGCGGGAAAGTGACTCGGGTTCTTTGGGAAATGTTTAAGAAGTTGCTTAATGTCATGCATGCTTTTAAAATTCATAAGGTAACTTTAGGATTTACTGCTATACATGAGAATCATTAGTTCTCGAGAGAGTCTTTTGAATATCTTTACTTCTTGTTTATAATCTCACAACCATAGTCATTTGCATGTGCTAATTAAGGAATTAACTCATGAAATCAATCCCCCTAACAATTCTATCATATTCGTGTCTCCACATGTATATTTATCTTTTTATCTTTATTTTCACCTTATTTCCAATTTATGTTGCTTTAGATAAAATTTAGAATAAGTATCTTGGTAGTTAATCAATCTAGAAAACCATTCTTGAGGGCGATACTCTGAACTCAAAATCACTATATTAAAACTTGACTCGTACACTTGTGGTATTACAATATCTTTTCACGCAACATCCCGCTCCCACTCATTATAAGTACTCTTTCCATTCACCTTGATTTTGACCTATACAAACACCATCCGAAGAGGGACACTCCCATTTGCGCCACGAGGCCGAGTATGAATCTCATGGTGTGAACTTAAAGGAGATGCGTATGTGGAAATTCAATGTATCATATACACTTCGTTTCCTCCCAATAAGTACTTTATAATTAAGGGATTGACCTAGATAAACCAGCTATAATTTACCTAAGTCTACCAATATAACATTTATATTGGAATTACCTAAGTTTATAAACCATTTATTAAACTTAGGTCTAAATGAGTTTATTTATTAACTCTTAATAAACGTCACTCACGAAATATGATTCATAAAGCTCTGGCTTAAATTCACTCCCAGGTCGGTTCCCAGGTAGGGATGTTCCGTTTCCGTCAACTTAAATACCCCAACCTAGCTAGAACCTTCCTTAGACAGAGTTTCTCTTTAATCATAGTTTATAAATTACATTGGTTCCCTAATTTTAATCTTATTAGAACTAGATAACCTAAGGTCTAATTAATTTTCAAGTTCTAAAACAATTTTAAAACTATTTAATTAAACTTAGATTACATGCATTTCTATATTATAGTGCTTGATCATTTATCACATGAATAATTAAACATGCATAATATATTCATCTCATGAAAAATGCATGTCAATGCTTTCATAAAATTAATATAACTCTTATATTAATTAAATCATGCAAACTATATAATACAACACTTATATTATAAAATGATGCATGATTATGCTTAACCTAAGATAAGATTTTAATTCTAAATGACATATCATATGCACATAAAATTCATACAACAATTGCATAAATTAAATAGAAAAAATGAACCACTTTTGGTACCCTAAAATATTAATTAAATCAATCATATTTAATATAAGCATATTATATTAAATATAACTAATTATCATTAATCAAATAACATAATTAATATAAAAAACGAGGAAAATAAGCTCCCACATCACCCTCCAACTTGAAACTCGCGCGTCTTCAACTTACACTACACACGACGTTGAGAAGCCGTGACCAGCGTCTCAACGCTGTGTCAAGCGATGCAACGTGCGTGACGTTGAGACGTTGTGCCTAGCGTCTCAATGCTGCGCCTGCAACATGCCACGAACCGCAAGCCTGGCGTTGAGATGCTGTTGCACAACGTCTCAATGCCATGCTCTGTACAAAACAAAACACTTTCTGTTTTGGGTCGTTTTTGCTCCGTTCTTCACAGCAACCACCTTGCCATGAACGACACGGACTTACAGACTCGATTTACATAACAAATTGCCCAAAATACTGGGCTCTTACATTGAATTTTTCAATGGAAATGAAATGTAAATCTAAAGTGCCAAAAGTTTAAACATTCATTTTGCAAACCATCAATCATCTCATGAATTGAAAGCTAACCAACCTCTAATTTGGGAAATTCAGAAGACAACCAGAAGTAAGATTGGCTCTGATACCGATTGAATGGATCGAATCCCGTAACAGAAGCGAATTGAATCGCGTTGCCCTGATTGTCTTACGTGAATTAAAACTCAAAACTTACATCTCATGCATCCTAGGTTACGCATAAATAGGGAAAATGGAAATTACTTTTGAAGAACCGATTTCTTCTTGTAATCCCTCCTGCGATCTCTACGTTCTCAACGATCTCTGCGATCCCGAACTGTCAACGAGGTAGACACTTCCACGAAGTCTTCTCGGCTGTTGTATTGGAAAAGGGAGACTTGTGGGAATCATTTTGGAACTGGGAAATTATAGAGAATTTGAGAGAAAGCTTTTTGGGATTTGGAAGTTGCAAATCCAAAAAGTAAGACTGCTTGTTGCAAAATGCTTCACAAAATCATTTATTTATAGTGGGTGAGAGTGGAGAGAAAATCTCCACCCATTTAGCCCACTACTTCGACAACCATATATTATACAAATGATTGGTATCACATGCCTTAAAATGCAAATCACATTTGCATAATGTGGAATTAAATTGAATCATATTCAATTTTCATATCTCTCAACATTAATTTCTCTAATTATGCCATAATTCTATAATTAGGTAATAGTATAGTTCATTATGAATCACATTCACACCAAACTATATATTATATGAATTATATCACATATAATCGACATAATATCCATTTACATGAATTTGAACACTTTAAATTCATTCCAAAACTTTATACCCTCATTAATTCCATATTGAGTCCACCGAGGGGACCTAATGAACCTACAGATCATGAGCTACAATGATTCGAGATTAACTGATAAAACTCTTTGATCCCGTTAATCAACATTCATTAACTGTGAGTCACTCCACTATAGACTCGTAGTTGTACTCTCCTTATTGTAGAACAAGTTGTGTCCATTGATATAACCAATGCCCGTGAGTCAACCTTTCACAGGTCGTTCGTAGTCATGGTTGGGTCAAATTACCGTTTTACCCCTATGAATACCTCTTGTGATGAGATTGAATTCCATAGCCAAAACGACGTGAATCGCTATTGATAACTCACCATAAGTGAGTTATTTTACTAGAATTTTAGTGTTTAATCGACTTGAATTGCATTTAATTTAGTGATCCTCATGTTATTTTATCCCTAAATTATGTGTGTTAGCTTTAAAATCTTGAATTTAAGCATTAGGTTAAAAAAGAATTAATTTTGATGTTTTTGTGTTTTAATTTAAGAAATTTAGGAAAATAAGCTAACGGTTAATTAAAGACCGAAATTTGAGATTTTTCTTAACTCCAAAAATCCTTGCGTATTAGTTTGATTTATAATTGACTTCATAAATTTATTTGGGATTTTTCTATGTACAGGAGATGTTTAAAAATTACAAGAGTTCCTAAGGGCATTTTAGACATTTTACCCGAAGGGTAATATGGTCTTTTTACCCTTAAGGGTATTTTTGTAATTTGTGGAGTTAGGGCAACATTATCTTGTATAAGGAGGCTAGGGTTTACAAGTGTGGAGAGAAGGAGTAGTCGCAAAAGAGGAAGAGACCGAGAGAGAACGGGCGATTGCTACAGCAAAGGTGTGCATTGGAGAGGAAAATCGTGAAGGTTCCATTGCTGTAGCAATCGTGCAGCAGTGAGAAAAATTGAAGATTCGAGGGTGTTATTCTTGTAAGCAAAACCGAGAGGCCATTGTTGTAACAAAATTGAGAGTGCAGTTCGATTTTCACAGACGTCATTCACGAAATTTGTGATTTCCGGCGATCCAACCGTTGGATTTTACTACAACTTTATCAGCCTGTTGAGGACTCATAGAGCTCCCATTTGTACGGTTGGATCGTGGTTTCGAGCTTCCCTGTGTCAGATATCGCAGTCACATTGGGCGACAACAGCAGTTCAGTTTTTCACAGACGATGCTCACAAAGTTGTCGTTTGCCGGAGTTTCAACCGTTGGATTGTGCTATAATTTTGACAGATTATTCAAGACTCATAGGGCTTTACTTTGAACGGTTGGATCGTTGTTCGGAGCTTCGGTGTGCCAGATATTTCTGTCGCGTTGGGAGATCAGAGCAGTTCGGTTTTTCACTGGCGACGCTCACGAAGGTGTCGTTTTCCAAAGTTTCAACCGTTGGAGTTTTCTAAAATTTTGGCAGCTTATTCACAACTCATAGGACTTCGTTTTGAACGGTTGGATCGTCGTTTTGAGCTTCGGTTGATGAGATATCGCTGTCGCACAGAACCTGCAAAACTAAAATCTGCTACTATGGTCTGCTGTCTTTGGTGGTATCTCTTCGTGTTTTGCTTCGTGTCATTACTTCTCCTAATCTCTAATTGTTAATGTTGTTTTTCCACTATTGGACACATATTCAAGACTATTTTTGTTCACTATTTTAGACCGAATTCGTGACTGTTTTTAGGCTATAATTGTGAATGATTTATGATAAATCTGTGAATATCATTGGGTTGTTTTCGTGAATTCTTTGATGGATAAAAACATGCATCAATTAGAAGTTTGTGAGTTGATTTTTGTCATGAACTAAATTATCTGAGGCAAGGGTTAGGTTGTTTTCAATGTAGATTTTGGAGCGAATTTATGATTAATGTCATTCTTGGATTTATGAAATTTTATTGAATTTAATGTTGCATGAGAATTAGAATTGGCCACTTTGATTTCTCTAGAATTCATGAACTTGAGAGAGCTATTGAATTAGAAAACTAAAATTTCATTCTAGGACTATTGAGTTGATTAGAGATAATTAACCCACCTAGAACCTAAAATCATGAGCATAATTTAGATCTTAATTGAGAGATTGTAGGTTTTAAAACATAGTGATTTTGAAAAAAATCATTTGAACACATGTGTAGGTAAAATCAAGGCATCACTAAAATTTCATTCCAATTGAACATTAGAACTCTAACCTAACCCGAGCCTATATTTTTCATTAAAAAATCTCATATCTTGCATCTCTCCTCTTGTTTGCATTCTCCTCTCCCCACATTTAAATTTAGTTATTTTCTTGAGTCTAGTCTTGTCTTTGCACACATATCACATCAATTTATTTATTTACAATAGTAATTTGCACACTCATGCATTGCATTAAAATAAGGAAAATTTGCTAGGACACTCATTCATTTAGGTTTAGCTAGTCCTCGTGGGATCGATAGTTTAACTTATCACTTGCTGCTCTTGACCGTGTATACTTGCACGTCGTAGAAGTGTCGGAGTCTTATTCTAATTTACATTAGTTTAGGGCACTCGATATTTTCGCATCAAGTTTTTGGCGCCGTTGCCGGGGATTAGTTTTGAATCTTATTTTGTCTGAGTTGATTTTAGCATTTTATCCTTGTTTTTCTTGTTAGGTTTGCCTTGTTATCATTGTTTCGTATTTTAATCTTTGTTGAGTCTTGGTTATTGTTTCTTGTTGTGTTGGTGCATATTGTGTTTGTTGAGCCTGTTATAATTGCTTCATTACTTTATTATGGCTTATGATAACTTTGGGTGGTCTTCTGTGCCCAATGAGAAACCACAATATAGTTCTTTTTCTTATGAGCATCCCTTTGCAAATTTAGAGTCTTCTAGTGAGGGGTATGAATCTTATGGCTACCAAATGCCTAATTACTATCATAGTAACCCTATGACTTATGGGGATCACATGTATGATAATAATGAAAGTAGTTGGACCTATGAACCATATCCTAGGGGTTTTGAGCCATATCCTTCCCAAATCCAAGAACCGCAGGTAGAAGATGAATCTTCCCTTAAAATGTTGTTAGTAGAATATATGAGAACATCAGATGAGAGGAATAGGCAAATAGGAGAATCTATTCAACGCCTAACAGATACACTTGTTTCCCTTAGAGAACAAATGTATTCATCTGAGGTTGAGCACCCTAGCGAAGATAGTGAAGGAGGACCCACATCCTTAGATAAGTCGGTGAGTCACTTGATCACTGACCCGCTGATAGACTTTCAGGATCCTAGTCCATCACATTTTTCTGAGTCTAGGCATTTAGAGGATTGTGCTTTAGATGTAGAAGAACTAGAACCTTGTAGCACACACCAAGATAGATTTAGTGAGAGTGTGGAAGAAGTCAAGCCTGTTGAGTTAGGTCAGGAGGTAGAGTTTGAGGCTTTTGAGTCTATGACAGTTCTATCTTCTAATTTTCCTCTTATTGGTGAGTGTTTTTCTTTCTATTCTCTCGAGTCAGTGTCTTTGTGTGAGTCTGTTAATTTTCCTATTTTTCCTTCTTTTCTTTTACCAAATAAAAAACCAAAAAATATTTACTTCGTTGTTTTTCCTTCTTTTCTTTTATTATACAAAAAATTAAAAAATATATCTGTTTCGGGCTCTCATGAGAAGCTAGTATTCTTGCTAGCATTAATTTGTTTTGTAGATTCGAGGAAGAGAGGCCCGAAGAAATGAGAGAATTTTTACGTACCTTGACGAGCCCACGTATACTACGCCAAGCTAATGACGTTAAACAAGCGCTTCTTGGGAGGCAACCCAAAGTTTATTTCGTTTGTTTTGATTTTAATTTTTTTGGTTTTTGCTTTTGTTTCATTTTTAGTTGTTTTTGTTTTCGAATAAATAACCCTTGCCTATCTTGCAGCTCCCTTAGGGTTTGATGAGTGATATGCGCTGTAGTAGAGGTCTCCTCGGTTCAGGGCAGTATTGTTCTCCCTTCCATCTTTATTAATTGTCCTTAAGCATGCTTAAGTGAATAGTTTATACATTGAGGGCAATGTATGCTTTAACCATGAAGGGGAGATGTGTTGTTCTGAATCTGATTTTGGGCTTAATTGAAAAATTTTCTATTGATGAGACTGTGTGCTGCTAGAGTATATAGGGTGTTGCATGCCTCTGTGTTTATGAAGTTATTTACTTGCTTAGGACTCCAAAATGATCTAATTTGACTACCAGATTCCATGTTTAGTTGTTGGTTTTCATGGTCTTTGATATGCATGATGTAGGTAGTTGATTCATTGTGTTTAAACAAGTAAAAATAGAAAAAATGGTTGTTGTCCCTTGTTTAAAAATTAAGTTTCTTATGTGATTTTAATGGTAAAAAGTGTTATGTCTTTTGTAGAAACTTGGTTTGCATCTCCTTGAAAATAAAAAGTTAAGGTCAAATCTTAGGGTTAATGAAAATAAGAATTGTTGCTTGTGTTTGAGGCAAGAGTATGCTATCTTGTTTGGTGTTTCTCAAGGTCAAGCTTGTCATTAGGGTTCTTTAGTGCGCTTATGGTTGGTGTGTCAATCAAAGTAGTTAGGATACAACTCATAGGCCAAAAATTTCGAAAACTAGAAGCCATGACAAGTTAGGTAACCCATACAATTTTTAGAGCGCTCCAAAATTAGTAAATTTCAAATTTGTGATCATTTCAAGTTTGGGGGAGTTACCCGACCTCCCTAACTCAATGAGGACATTGAGTACTCTAAGTTTGAGGGGAAAGGTAAATTCTTCATTTTTTTTAAGGAAAAAAAGAAAAAAGAAAGAAAGAAAGAAAGAGTGTGCAAACCTTTCATTTCCCTAAAATTCCATTGGGCTAGACCAAAAATATGTTATTTATTTTATTATTTCAGGCAACTTGGTGCTCGATGTCAGGGGGTCTGGGCACTAACCATGCTGGCCTCTTGGAGCGAAGGTATCAAGCAATAAGCTTGTACCCATTGCTTAGGTGTGCTACGCTAACCACGTGTGCCATTCTAAGAACTACGGGAGAGTAAAAAAAAAAAGAAACAAAAAAAAACTAACCCTAAGTAGTGAGTTTTATGGAAAATGAAGGGAATATTGTACATATTTATTTTTTTTTAAAAAAATAAATAAAAAGGAATGATAAAAAATTGTAGTCATGCGAGTTTTGGAGTGTGACTTATCTTTAACTATGGGTTGCTTGATTTGAATGATTAGGATTCTAGTGGTTGAACTTGAGGGTAGATGTCGAATCCTAGTTGGTTTGCTCTTGGCTATTGATGCATAAGTGTAACTAGGAAACCCAAGGTGAGCCACTTAGAGAGCATTGATTGAATGGTGACTTGTAGCTTAAAACATAAATATTCAATCCTTGTTTCGTTATCCAAATGATCTGAGTCTTTAAAGGTCTTTTAAGTCTTTGGGGAATAGAACTCATTGAGGACAATGAGTAGTTCAAGTTTGGGGGTTTAATAACTCACCATAAGTGAGTTATTTTACTAGAATTTTAGTGTTTAATCGACTTGAATTGCATTTAATTTAGTGATCCTCATGTTATTTTATCCCTAAATTATGTGTGTTAGTTTTAAAATCTTGAATTTAAGCATTAGGTTAAAAAAGAATTAATTTTGATATTTTTGTGCTTTAATTTAAGAAATTTAGGAAAATAAGCTAACGGTTAATTAAAGACCGAAATTTGAGATTTTTCTTAACTCCAAAAATCCTTGCGTATTAGTTTGATTTATAATTGACTTCATAAATTTATTTGAGATTTTTCTGTGTACAGGAGATGTTTAAAAATTACAAGAGTCCCTAAGGGCATTTTAGACATTTTACCCGAAGGGTAATGTGGTCTTTTTACCCTTAAGGGTATTTTTGTAATTTGTGGAGTTAGGGCAACATCATCTTGTATAAGGAGGCTAGGTTTACAAGTGTGAAGAGAAGGAGTAGTCAGTGAAAAGGGAAGAGACCGAGAGAGAGCAGGCGATTGCTACAAAGAAGGTGTGCATTGGAGAGAAAATCGTGAAGGTTCCATTGCTTGTAGCAATCGTGCAGTGAGGAAAAATTGAAGATTTCAGGTGTTATTGCTGTAGCAAAAAAACCGAGAGGCCATTGTTGTAACAAAATTGAGAGTGCGATTCGATTTTCACGCACGTCATTCACAAAATTTGTGATTTCCGCGATCCAAACGTTGGAGTTTACTACAACTTTGTCGACTGTTGAGGACTCATAGAGCTCCCATTTGTACGGTTGGATCGTGGTTTCGAGCTTCCCTATGTCGAGATCGCAGTCACATTGGGCGGCAACAAAGCATTCGGTTTTTCACGACGATGCTCACAAACTTGTCGTTTCAAAGTTTCAACCGTTGGATTGTGCTGAAATTTTGACAGATTATTCAAGACTCATAGGGCTTTACTTTGAACGGTTTATTGTCGTTCGGAGCTTCGGTGTGCCAGATATATCTGTCGCGTTGGGAGATCAGAGCAGTTCAGTTTTTCACTGGCGGCGCTCACGAAAGTGTCGTTTTCCGAAGTTTCAACCGTTGGCTTTTTCTGAAATTTTGGCAGCTTATTCAAAACTCATAGGAATTCGTTTTGAACGGTCGGATCGTCGTTCTGAGCTTCGGTTCTGAGCTTCGGTTGATGAGATATCGTTGTCGGAGTCTTATTCTAATTTACATTAATTTAGGGCACTCGATATTTTCGCATCAGCTATGCGTCATTGTATTACACGAACTCTACTTAAAATTGAACATCACATGCATTCTAAGGTTAAGCATAAGGAGAAGAGAAAAACAACAACATGCCTCTTGAAGAATAATTTCTTCTTGTGGTCCTTATCCCACAATCTTTCTCGTTCTCAACGATCTCCCATTCTCGAACCAAGTCCTCAAATTCGAATACATCCACTAGGTTTCTCGATTGTTCCCTGTTGGATGAAGAAGGATGGTGGGATCCTTTTGGTAAAGAGTTTAGAGAGAATTTGAGAGAAAAGAGCTTTTGGAATTCTAGCAAAATCCAAAAAAGGAGCATTCAACTTACCAAGTGCTTCACCAAGCACTTATTTATAGTGGTGTAGGGTGGAGAGAATTTCTCTACCCATTTAGTCCACTAAGTGCATAATTTTATATTATACAAATCATATTTGTATAATATAAGGTACTACATTTGCATAATGTGAAATTAAATTGAATCACATTCAATTTTTCACATCTCTCAAATTAATTACTCCAACAATGCCTTAATTCCATAATTAGGCAATAGTATAGTTTAATATGAATCTCATTCACATCAAACTATATATTATATCAATCATATCACATATATTTGACATAATAACCCTTTATATGAATTTGAACACTTCAAATTCACTCCAAACTTTATACCCTCATTAATTCCATAATTGAGCCAATCGATGGACCTAATGGACCTACAGATCATGAGGTCCAATGATTCGAGATTAACTGATCAAACTCTTTGATCTCGTTAATCAACATTCATTAACTACGAGTCATTCCACTACAGACTTGTAGTTGCACTCTCCTCACTGTAGGACAAGTTGTGTCCATTGATATAACCAATACCTATGAGTCAACCCTTTACAGATTGTTCGTAGTCACAGCTGGGTCAAATTACCATTTTACCCCTATACTTACCTCTTGCACCTTAAGTACCATTGATCCTCTAATGAACAACTTGTTTATGGTCCTACCATAAACAACGTCCCTCCTAGTGAGAGGGTGGGGCCCCGTTGTTCAAGACTTGGAATCAACTCTTAAGGAAACAACTCATCTAGATTCTCTAGCGCGGGCATGAGTGAATTCCATGTCGTAGAGTTAAGTTTTCAGCTACCCACGTGGTTCGATGTGCATTAAAACTATATGTTAGAGGGATATATTGATTAAATGTGATTTAATCCAAATTAAATATATGATATTTAATTTGTTTTATTTAAATATGATTTAATTAATATTTTAATATTTTAATATTAAAATGAGGGAACGTGTCATCCAGACACGTTCCCACTATCCCTCTCCTTCTCCCTATCGATAACTTAACATGGAGAAGGGGGTTGAAGGATCAACCGATCAATTTTCTGGCAATTGGTGAATTGCTCACAGTAGAATTCTCTCTCTCTCTCTCAATTCCCAAAATTCTTCCAATTTGTTGGAATTCCTTCCCACCTAAGGACAAGATCTAAGTGGTACTTAGAGGATAGAGGGTTCTCCAAGTGGTGTTGTCCTGTTGAAGAAAAACAGAGAAAGGTTGCTGAGTTGCTGTGCAAAACTTATAGCAAGAAGTTGCTGGGAGACAAATACTACAAAGGTAATCTTTCTTCATTTTAGTTTAATTGTTAATTTTAGCATGTTTGCATGATTTATATCCATGCCTAATTAGATTAGAAATGCATGTTTATCTCTGTTATTTTTAATGCACTGGTTTTTGCTTTTCAACCAAAAACAATCTTGCAATTACGATTCTAAACTCATTTCCGCTGCTCAAGGGGATTAGATCTCCATCAATTGGTATTAGAGCAATGCTTGATTTGTTTTGGTTGAAACAAAATTTCCTTGATTTGGTGGGAATTGCATTTGGTTTGCTATAAAATTGTTTAAGAATATTTGGCCTTAGTTTTCTATTGATTTGATAAATTTAAAGGTAAAGGCCCCTGTGTTTTTGGGCAATTAAGTGCATTATTGAGTCTGTAATCGAGTCAAGAGTCGTTCGGGACAAGTTTCGTGCTTTTTGGTTGAGTATCGAAGGAGAATTCGAAGTTTGAAGTTGTTGTGTTCGAAGGAGAAAGCTGCTGCCAAAGCAACAATGTTGCAACGCTACCAGCAACATTGCAACGCTGAGGAACGACGTCACAACGCCAGACCTCCCTATCGACGCGAGAACTCCAGGGGTTAGCAGCGTTGCAACGCTGCTCCTTAGCGTTGCAACGCTACCCCGATAGCAGGCGCGCGCGGGCAAAGCCGGCGTTGCAACGCTTCCCTCAGCGTTGCAACACCGTGATGCCAATCGTGCTGCAGATCGGTTCGAGTGTAGTTCAAGGAGTATTGGACCGGTTTTGTAATAAAATTAGAGTAATTTTATTATTTTTGCACTTTAGGGGCCAAATTATTCCAGTTTTACAGCTATTTTTCTTTATGAATGTCATTTAGAATTTTTCCCACCTTAGGATAAGCATGCTCATGCATTTTATTTGTATAATTGTTATTTAAATATGGTAGAAATGCATGATTTAATTTATTTTTCATATGCATTTATTTATAATTGTTATAATTAGATAAATGTGAAAAATAAATTGCATGGAGCATGAAATTACTTAGTTGAAAATAATTGTTATTTTATTTAAGTAATTTTATTATTCAATTAGTTGAATATTTTTTTTATAATTCCAATTTGAAAAATAATTGTTGGTTTTATAATATAGTTCTTTGTCATAGGTTAATTATTAAAATTTATAAGTGTTATAAATTAAAGGGATTTTAGAAACCATAATTGATAACAAAGAAATGCATGCAAACATAGGAACTTGGGTAAAATTAAATTAGTTTTAAATTGTTTAAAATTAATTTAGACCTAAGTTTTAATTTCTAATAGGATTAGAAGTAATTCTTACATAGTATTTTAAATAGTTTAAAATATAGTAGGACATTAGAACTTTGGTTATAAGGGAACTCTACTGGTGAAGTTATGTCTAAGGTTGGGGGTACTTAAGCTGACGGTTAACAGAACACCTCCTACCTGGGAACTGACCCGGAGCTTGAGTTGAATTAACCTTAGTTCTATTTTATATCTAGGTAATTAAAATGTTTATTCACCTAGACATAAGGTTAAAATACCTAGTTATAATAGTTATAATAGGCATAGACTTAGATAGATTCTTTTAGCCAGAATCCAACTAAGTTAAACCTATACCCTAATCTTAGGAGCTTCATTGGGAGAAAACGAGATGTTCGCATCAAGTTTACTCTCACGTCCTCAAGAGTTCACACCGCGAGTTCCATGCTCGGCTACGTGGCGTCAATAGAGCGCCCCCTAACAGTAAGTGTTTGCATGGTTCAATACCAAGGTGAATGAGGAAAGTATCTATAGTAAATGGGAGCAAGACGCGTGTCAACGTATCCTACGGTCTCCTCCATTAGGTCGCACCGTGAGATTTCTATAGTCCGCCTGCTAGGTTGTCCTGGAACAACCAAACCCTATGGAGGGCCTGACTATAGGGATCGGAACACCGCGAACTCCAGAAATGGATAGGGTCTCTTAGGTAATTTGCCAACAATTGTCTTTCTTAATAGTAGCCTGTTGGCTCGGACCTATTAGATCTTAAAATGGTAGGGTCACATTTACTGGATGAGTTAAGCTAGTTAACAACTCGTTGACCAAACAAACGGTAGCTAAGGACCATTGGGACATGAGATGTTCTGGTAGTGAGAATTGGCTGAGAAAGTCTCAATTCAGGGGAGGAATGACTGACCGCCTGACGGAGGCTTTTGTTCTAAACCCTTGAAATATCGTTGCAAAATTAAAGGTTTAATTTAAACACTGGATTTAGTTTAAACACTAGGGGTCTTTAATAATTTTGCTAAAATTTGATTGTTTTTAATGGGTTAAAATGTATAACTAATTAGAACTATTTTGGATTTTGAGCATGTCGTCCTCGTATATAGCCTTACTAAAACGCGAACGTTTAACTGATGAAAACTTTACTACGTGGAAGTCCAACTTGGATGCGATTCTTGTTGTTGACGACCTTCGGTTTATACTGACTGAGGGATGTCCTCAGACCCCTGCTAAAAATGCACCTCAATCAGTTAAGGATGCGTTTGACCACTAGTCCAAGGCCAAGGCCTATATCCTGGCTGACATATCTGATGTTTTGGCCAGGAAGTTGGAGGGTATGGTCTCAGCTCGTGAGATCATGAGTTATCTGCAGAGTTTGTCTGGACAACCATCTGAACAAATTCGACACGAATCCCTGAAGTACGTTTATAAGGCGCGCATGAAGGAGGTGAAGGGAATCGTAGTCTCGCAGCAGAAGACATTGTGAATCGCGCGCTCTTGATTTAGTTACAACGATATAATTCAAGAACATACATAATAAGATTAAGCATATGAACATAATGGACAACAAGAAAATTACCTTTGAATAATCTTTCTTCAAGTGCTCTTCCTCTCTCACGATCAAGATCTCAGCAAACACGTACTCATACGAACACCGACACTACCACCGGATCTTCTCCGTTGTTCTCTAGGTGAGGGAGGAAGGTGGGTTCCCTTTAGGAGAGCGAGGTGTTTTGTGAGAGAGATATTTGTTGTCTTGAAAGTTTTCCAACAATACAACAAATGCTACGAATCACTTAGAATGACTTGACCTAGTTGCATCTCATGCAACCATATATATAGGGGAATAGGATGGAAATGACCATCATACCCCTCATTTATTCTCTCTTTAGTATATAGTTTATATATGAATCTAATTCACATTAAAACTATATATTATATCAATTATATCATATATAATTGATATAACACCTCATGTATAAAATTGAACACTTCAATTTCATTCTTAACTTTATACCCTCAATATTACCATATTGAGCCAACGGGGGGACCTAATGGACCTACAGCTCATGAGCTCCAATGATGTGAGATTAACTGATCAAACTCTTTGATCCAGTTAATCAATATTCATTAACTACAAGTCACTCCACTATAGACTTGTAGCTGCACTCTCCGCACTGTAGATAATATTGTGTCCACTGATGTAGTTATTACCCATGAGTCGATCCTTCACAGGTTGTTCGTAATCACGGCTGAGTCAAATTACCGTTTTACCCCTGTGATTACCTCTTTGCTCCTTAAGCACCACTGATCCTCTAATGAACAACAAGTCTAAGGTCCTACCTTAGACTCATACCCTCATAGAGGCGGGGCCCCGTTGTTCATGACACGAGTCGGTTCTTGAGGGAACAACCTATCTAATTCCTTAGTATAGGAATGAGTGAATTCCATCTTGCACAGTTAAGTTCCCAGCTACCTACGAGGTTTTGTCCTTGAGAAGGTAGACTTATTGAGTCGGCTACAGGCCACTCTCACCTATACTAGTCTAAGGACAAACCCTTATAAGCAGGAGTTATTAACTTGCTCAGGATTCAGGTCGAGTCACTAATAACCATCTATAAATTACTAGTCTTATCCTGTTAAAGGTGTTACACTGGTTAGACTAATAATTTGCGATCCAGTCTTGTATGAACTCTTCATACAGGATGCCCCCACTCGCATGTCAACTACATGAATGAGTTGGATTACCTCATTTGTACTAATTACAAAGTGAGCCACATCCATGGTGTTACCAGAATGAGGTTTCCAACCTTATTCTTATACCATAGACTATTTAGGTTATATTCTCGAACTCAACCCAAATAGTGTCCACTACACTGATGTTCAAGATAAATGTTATAACCTTGGAGCTTAGTTTATTGGATTTATAAAGCAAGACTTTAATTTTATCAAAACAAATAACACTTTATTTAATTGATCAAAATTACACAAGTTTAGGGCATAAATCCCAACAATCTCCCACTTGACCTAAAGCTTGTGGAGTACTAGAACATTACAGTAATGTAAATACAATAAACTAGGGCATTTAAACCCCCTTGTACAAAATACTCCCACTTGCCCTAGTTGGGGAAGACTTGTAAACCTAGACCTTCTAGGTGACTCTCAAATACTTTAGCCGTGAGAGTGTTTGTAAAAGGATCAACAATGTTGTGCTCTGAGGCTATCTTCGTGACAATCACGTCTCCTCTATGCACGATCTCCCGAATGAGATGATACTTTCGCTCTATGTGTTTTCCCCTCTTGTGACTTCGGGGTTCCCTCGAGCTTGCCACTGCACCACTGTTATCGTAATACAGTGTGATGGGCAAAGTCATATTTGGAACAATTTCCAAATTTAGCATGAATTTCCTTAACCAAACGACCTCCTTAGCTACTTCACAAGCTGCTACATATTCGACCTCCATGGTGGAATCAGCGATGCATCATTGCTTGACGCTTCGCCATACTACAGCTTCTCCGTTAAGAGTGAATACTGACCCTGATGTAGATTTCCGAGAATCTTTATCAGTCTGAATGTCAAAATCTTTGTATCCTGTAAGGATTAAATCCTTAGCCCCATACACAAGCATGTAGTTCCTTGTTCTCCGAAGATACTTAAGGATTGTTTTAACCGTTGTCCAGTGTTCAAGTCCTGGATTGGATTGATACCTACCGACCATCCCAATCGCAAAAATGATGTCGGGCCTAGTACACAACATGGCGTACATCAGGCTCCCAACAACTGATGCATAAGGAATCTGTCTCATATCCTAAACTCCTTGAGGTGTCTTAGAACAATGTTCCTTAGACAAATGGATTCCATATCTAAAAGGCAACAAGCCCTTTTTGGAATCTTGCATCTTAAACCTTGACAACACTTTGTCTATGTACGATGCTTGAGACAAGGCTAGTGTTTTATTCTTGCGGTTCCGGACAATCTGGATCCCAAGAACAAATTGCGCATCACCCAAATCTTTCATTTGGAACTGCGTAGCTAGCCATTCCGTGATGTCAGTAAGATAACCTACATCATTCCCAATGAGTAGGATATCATCCACTTAGAGAATTAGGAATGCGACAGAACTATTGATGATTTTCTTGTAGACACAAGGTTCATCATCATTCTGGTCAAAACCATAAGATCTGATTGCCTCATCAAATCATCAAATCTGATATTCAAGGACCTAGAGGCTTGTTTCATTCCATAAATTGACCTTTTAAGCCTGCAAACCTTTTGCTCTTGTCCTGGTTCAATGAACCCTTTGGGTTGGTCCATGTAGATGTTTTCCTCAAGATTGCCATTCAAAAAGGCTGTCTTGACATCCATTTGTCATACCTCATAGTCATAATATGCAACAATGACAAGAAGGATACAAATAAACTTTACCATAGCAACATGTGAAAAGGTATCCTCATAGTCAACCCCTTCAACCTGGGTATAACCCTTTGCTACTAGTCTAGCTTTAAAGGTTTGCACCTTCCCATCTACACCACGCTTTCTCTTGTAGATCCACTTACAACCTATAGGTTTTACCCCATCAGGCTTATCTACAAGATCCCAAACAGAATTGAAGTACATAGACTCCATTTCTTGGTCCATGGCTATGACCCATTTGTCTTTGTCAACCATTGCTTGATTATAAGTCAATGGATCCTCGCAGTTGTCATCTGGTATAACAACTTGGGTTTCAGCTAAACCCATGTAACGATCAGGTTGTATTACAACCCTCCCACTACGTCGAGGCATACTTAACTCTTGAGATGGACTCTCTTGACTAGACAAACTAGTATCAACAACTCTTGTTGACGTACTAGTGTTCTTATTAGCAACATTTTCTATTGTTCTGTCTAACTCATTCAACACTACTTTACTCTTTAGTTTGTGGTCCCTTATGTGGTCCTCCTCCAAGAAAATGACATTTGTCGACACAAAAACCTTATCTTCCTTAGGATCATAGAATAAACCACCTCTTGTTTCTTTTGGGTATCCTACCAATAGGCATAACTTTGAACGTGAATCCAACTTCTTTAGAATTGTCACAAGCACATGTGCCGGACAACCCCATATTCTGAAGTGACACAAACTACCTTTACGTCCTTTCCAGAGTTCAAAAGGTGTTTCAGAAACACTTTTGGAGGGCACATTATTCAAAATGTATACTGCAGTCTCCACTGTGTAACCCCAAAAGGAACTAGGGAGATGAGCATAACTCATCATTGATCGAACCATGTCTAACAAGGTTCTATTTCTTCTTTCCGATACACCTTTTTGCTGTGGTGTGTCGGGAGCTGAGAGTTGGGACGTAATTCTATGTACTATCATATAGTTTTGGAATTTTAAATCCATGTACTCTTCACCTCGATCCGATCGAAGTGTTTTAATAGTTTTACCTAATTGATTTTCAACCTCAGTCTTGAATTCCTTGAACTTTTCAAGTGCTTCAGACTTGTGGTGCATTAGGTAAATATGCCCAAATCTAGAATAATCATGTATAAAAGAGATGAAATATTCATATCCTCCCCTTGCTTTAACATTTATCGGACCACAAAGGTCTGAATGTATAAGCTCTAGAGGGTCTTTGGCTCTATAACCTTTTCCACTAAAAGGTCTTTTAGTCATTTTGCCTTCTAGGCATGATTCACATACTGGCAAAGAATTTTCTTTTAACTCGTTTAGAAGTCCGTTCTTTATCACTCTCTCAATCCTATTGAGATTAATGTGACCTAATTTTAGATGCCAAAGATGAGCATTTTCTTTAGGAGAAATTAGTTCGTGTACTTGCAATTTTGTAGAATTCATTTGTTAAAACTATTTTAACTGAATTAAACCGTTTGCAAATAATTCTCAAGAAAAGCAACAAATAGTACAATACTTTTCCAATGAAATAAACACTTTATTCAACTGAAAAGAAGTACAATGTTCGCTAAGGCAAGAAATTGAAATAAGGTTTCTAATAAACCCTTAAGCTACATGTTATCAAATAACAGCTTTTCTTTGCCAGACGATTGCTCTTTATCTGCTCCTTTTCCTCTTCTTCTGTATCTTCTTAAGTTCAGAAGTATGGCTATATTCTTAGTCCCAGAGGATGAATCCTCCTGAGAACTTTTGGAATGGGCAAACAAATTTGCCTCTCCATTTTGTTGTCTCTTATCATCCATAAGAAACTGATAATTCTGCAGCTCATGTAGCAGAGAAGTCAGATCATACTCTATGTTCATCGCTGCATTGCTACGGAATCGCAAAAAACTCTTCGGAAGAGATTCTAGGATGAACAAAACCTGATATTTCTCATTTACGACCGCTCCATTTAATTCCGCTACGTTGAAGTGGGCAATCAGATTGATAACATGTTCTCTTACTGATGTTCCTTCCTTCATGCGTGCGTTGTAAACGAATTTTAGGGCTTCATGCCAAATTTGTTTGGACGGTTGTCTAGACAAATTTATCACAAAATCCATGATATCACGAGCTGAGACCTTGCCGTCCAACCTCCTGGCTAAAACATCAGGTATGCTAGCCAGAATATAGGCTTTTGCCTTTTCGTTGGCATTGATACAGTGGTCATATGCATCCTCAAAAGCTTAAGATGCGTTTTGAGCAGGAAATTGAGGACACTCCTCATTGAGAACGAACTTAAGATCATGTGTAACCAAAATTATGTTGAGTCCATTCCTCCAAGTCATTATGTTCTCTCTGATTAACTTTTTCACACCCAATAAGGAAATCATAGAGCTAGACATTTTTGTTGAAAATTTACAAACAAACTTGTATGAGTTTCTTGCTATAACTCTAATCCAATCATGTTTAGCTAATTATCAATTGATTCCTAGGCCATTTATAATTTACAATGATACTCCAAAGGTTTATAATGTATGACACCGAAGGGTAATCAAAACACTCCTCCTCTGGATCAAGACACTCTTGACCAAAACCTAATACCAGAATAACTCTTATTCCTATAGGTTTTAGTTACCATTTTTTATGTATCCCGTGAGTGTAACCCTCTGTCTTTAGATCCCAGAGTCTCCATGTAACGACTCTAAAATTCGAGACGAACCTACGTTAGGGAAGTTACTCCGTCACACCGTTCGTGCTAAAATTTCGGCAGCATAACGACATAACAAGGAGAAAATCGAAATTTTTCCTAGAACCTAACAAGCAGAAAACACTTCACAGAGTTTCAAATAATGCCCAACCCCCACCAAACTACAATCAGAGAATGGGTTGGGCTACAACCAGAGTTCCAAAGAACAATATCTTGGACAAAATTACTAACTAAGAAGTACAGGAGACAACATAGTGTTGCGCGACCAAGCAAATAAAACAGAAACTAAAACATGACCATTTCAAACGAAACTCTAAGCTAAAGGAAAACAAGAAGAAACAGGGTCCCACAGCCTCGTCGGGTCGTCATCATCGTCAATCGCCTCATGGTTTCTTACCTGCAACCAAAAACAACAAAGTAGATGGATGAGTATAAAAATACTCAGTAAGTAGCCCACTCACGTCCAAACAAACAACATGCAACCAAACTAGACTTTTCTCCTACACTCACTCAACCCCAAACAGGTCTCACACTTAGCACACTTCACCCTGAGCCCTCCTGCGGTAATAACTCGAGCTCTACCTTCGGTCTTGGAACTTTGATTGACGATGCAATGAGAGAAAGCAACTCTCACGTTGCTACACACTGGCATAAAGCATAGCAGGTACGTATCCTACACGCCCTATGGGGAATCGTCCCTAAGCCAGCACGGGATAATGGAAAGCAACCACTCCCTGACGGGGACGTACCCCAGGCTCTCACAACGCAACACACTAACATAGTGTAGTGAGGTACGTAACCAACACGCTCTATGAGGAATCACCTCTAAGCTAGCACGGTGTAGTGGAAAGCAACCACCCCCGGATCTCATCGGGGACGCGCCCCAGTCTCACGAGCCTATCATATATCGTCAACCTAGAGGTTCCGACTCGCTCAGGCGTAACTCAGGGTTTAGTAAGTGCTGGGTTTTGCGCTTCATAAGGTTATTTAGGATTCTAACAAGACATTCCTAAAATCCCCGACCCATTCTCAAGGGTCTTGTTAGCTCTCAGAATGAGAGCTAAGCTTGAGCTTTTATTGTAATTATTCCTTAGTATTTCGAGAAGTCTTGACTGTTTCAACCCCTGGATGAAGTACTTTGTGCATTAGTTCTACAGATTACCTTTAAATATCACAAGATCATTGAAGTACTTCTGATTGTTGGAATGTTATTCTTTTCTTACCATAATTTTAGGAATTTGGGTAGTTGATGCTATGAAGTGTGGAAGGCCTGCTTCGAGCTGCTGTAGCGGTGAAATGGCTGAAGGATAAGGATTGTTGGAGCTCAATGCTGATATCAGATGTAATTGCACACGTGGGCAGAATTCATTAATTGAGCTGGACAGAAGCTTCCATATCCGATGCCTTGGGCCAATAAGAACCTGTCGTGTCATTACCCTCTTGTCTATTCAACCCTTAATTCGAGGTGGATAGGATATAAAGTGTCTCTTTTACTGCAAGAGAGAGAGGAGAGAAGGTATAGAACCCGATTGGGAAGAAGACAAGGAAAGAATAGACTATAAGCCGTCTTTTGGAAAGCTTCCTTTTCGGAAAGAAGTTCGGTGTGGACCGAGGAAGGCTGGGAAATTCCACCATCTGTTCATTCTTCATTCTCTCTCACTTTTACTTGCTATTTGTAACTAAGACCATTTAAGCATGTTTAACACTAGATTTACTGTTTTATTGTTGTCTTCTTTTATTATCATGAACTAATCACCTTTGGGGTGAGGATTAGGAGACTTTATGTGGATGCAAGTTTAATGAAAGAGTAAATTGCTGTAATCTCACTCTTGTGCCTTGTGATTTTACTGCTTAACTAAGGTTTGTTTGACCATCTCATCTTAGTATTGTTTATTCCAACTTGGAAAAGGGAACAATAAACCGATTTCAAGGCATGACACTAGTTATGATTAAGAGATTTACTTCTCTCAGGTGATTGAGGAGTCTAGGAATAGTCACTCACCTAGTGTTAACAGTTAGAAGCTAAAATTAAGGTGTTTAATGGAAATTAAGTGCCTAAATCGCGAGAAAATCTGGGAAGATTCCGTGAGTCATACTGTTTTGAGCTCTGGTACAGTTTTGAGCTCTAGCATTAAGATTGCTGAAGCATAATTTCGTCCCTAATCCTATCCCCTTTTACTGTTTTGGGTTAAACTTGTGTTGCTGCTGCCTTACCATTTTTAATCCGCTTTTGCATTACTTTAGCATTTCAATTGTTACTTTTAATTTCTAATTCCAATACTCATTTCATTTATGTTGGTTCCCCTTACTCATTAAAAACAAACTCAACCTTGTGAATTTCCCACAACTAATCCCTGAGGAGACGATTAAAATACTTATCACTTGCTGCTTAGATTGTGTATGCTTGCATAGTTGAGGAGTGCTTTCTTGATAATTTTATACACCCCTTTTAAGCAAACAAGTTTTTGGCGCCGTTGCCGGGGATTAGTTTGATTTTACTTTGTTTGAGTTTTTTTTAGTGATTTTTGAGCTGAAAGAAAGGTCTAACTAAGGTGTTTCTTTGTTTTTCAGGTGCTGTTATTGTGCATGAATGATTTCCCAGGTTTAGAATTTTTCTTAGATCCTGAACCTGAGAGAACATTTCATAGAAGAAGGAGGATTCAAAGGGAAAGAATGGCAGATTTTCGTGGAGGTCCTGTAGATCCTAATAATCCTCAAAATAACCCTGGAAACCAACCACATGGCCAAGAAGGCTTTAGACCACCTTTAGTTGAACCCCAAGATATGGTCCCTGCCAATGTTATTGTCTTAGCAGATGACAGGGAGAGAGCTATTAGAACTTATGCCAATCCCTTGGTTGAAGAGTTAAATCCTTGGATCATTAGGCCAGAAATCCAAGCCCCAACGTTTGAGCTTAAACCTGTCATGTTCCAAATGCTCCAAACCATAGGACAGTTTCATGGACTATCATCTGAAGATCCTCACTTGCATTTAAAATCCTTCCTAGGGGTTAGTGATTCTTTTAAACTGCCAGGAGTGCCCAAGGATGCTCTAAGGTTGAGTTTGTTCCTTACTCCCTTAGAGATGCAAAACAAGACATGGTTGAATACACTTCCTCCTGGGGCAGTTGACTCTTGGAACACCCTTGCTGAAAAATTCTTCATTAAGTATTTCCCGCCAACTAGGAATGCTAAGTTTAGGAATGAAATTGTGGCTTTCCAACAGTTGGATGATGAATCCTTGAGCGAAGCCTGGGAGAGATTTAAGGATTTGCTCAGGAAGTGTCCTCATCATGGACTCCCTCATTGTATTCAAATGGAGATATTTTACAATGGCTTGAATACAACCACTAAACAAGTTGTGGATGCTTCTGCAAATGAGGCTCTTTTATCAAGAACCTATAATGAAGCATTTGAGATACTGGAGAGAATATCCTCAAACAACTGTCAGTGGGCTGATTAAAGGAGCTCCCAAGTTAAAAAGGTTAGAGGCATGTTGGAGTTAGATGCTTTAACCGCTATAAATGCACAAATGGCATCCATGGCCAATATGCTGAAAAACCTAACTGTTGGAAATCCAACTCAAGTTTCCCCTAATGTTCAGAATGCAGCTATGGTAAATCAAGTAGTAAGTTCTGAGTCATGTGTTTATTGTGGCGAAGGACATACATTTGAATGTTGTCCTAGTAACCCAACCTCAGTATACTATGTTGGGAACCAAGGTACTCAAAGGAGCAATCCCTATTCTAATACTTATAACCCAGGCTGGCGGAATCACCCTAACTTTGCTTGGGGAGGTCAGGGAAGTAATTCTCAAGCCCCTCAAGTACAGCAAAAGGTGAGTTATCCCCCAGGTTTTGGGCATCAGAATCAGCAGGCCTATGGTAATCAACAGCCGATGCTCCAAAGATCGAGAGGGTCAGAATCGCCCCGCAAACATATTCCGTGTACTTCTCTTGAAAGTTTGCTGAAGGAATATATGGCTAAGAATGATGCTGTCATTCAAGGACATCAAGCCGTTATTCAAAGTCAGCAAGCTTCGATGAGAAACCTCGAAGTGCAAGTGGGGAAACTTGCTAATGAGATAAGATCTAGGCCTCAAGGTAAGCTTCTGCAGAGATCATCGAACTTCCAAAAAGGGAAGGGAAGGAACAAGTGCAAGCTATAGAGTTAAGGAGTAGAAAACCTTTAGCTAAGCCGAAAGAGAACAACAAGAACAACCATAAGGGGAAGGAAGTAGCAGTGCAATTCGAAGAAAGAAAGGAAACACTGAAGAAACCAGATGACGTAGAGGATGAGGAAGTTGAGGAATTACCAAGAATACAACCTGCAAATTCATCTGGTTGTATACTTCCTGTCACCCCTGAGTTTGTACCACCTCCTCCACCTTTTCCGCAGAGGTTGAAGAAAAAGAAAAAAAATGAAGTCCATTTTGAGAAATTCATGGATATTCTTAAGGAAATTCATATCAACATCCCTTTGGTTGATGCTCTAAAACAAATGCCAAACTACATGAAGTTTCTTAAGGACGTCCTATCTGAAAGGGAGAGATTTGAGGAGTTCAAGGTAGTGTCTCTGAATGAAGAATGTAGCGCTATGCTAAGAAGAAGGATTCCTAGTAAGGAGAAGGACCTAGGTGCCTTCACTATACCAGTGTCCATAGGAGGAAAACAGCTAGGAAGGGCTCTTTGTGACTTAGGTGCAAGCATAAACCTAATGCCATTATCGGTTTACAAGAAATTTGGCATAGGTGAAGCTCGACCCACTACTGTCACATTGCAGCTTGCGGACAGATCCATTACTCACCCTGAAGGTATGATTGAGGATATTTTGGTTCAAGTGGGTAAATTCATATTCCTTGCTGATTTCATTATTCTAGACTACGAGACAGATAGTGAGGTGCCTATCATTCTAGGAAGATCTTTTCTCAAGACTGGAAGGACAGTTGTGGATGTCTATGAAGGAACAATCACTCTGAAAATGAATGAACAAAAGATTGAGTTCAGCATCTATGATACAACGAAACACCCGACAGACGTGGAAAACTGCTTTGTTCTTAACATGCTGGAGGAGATTGTTGATGAATCCATCGAACAGGAATTGCTAGAGCATCACATTCAGGGTTTGGGACAGGTTACAGGTGAGGAACTGAATGCTTGTGAGCTAAGTGAGGCTGTTGCAGAATTAAATAATTGCACAAAGGTTTTTGAGTCCCTAGAACTGAGTGAGCGAAAAACACCACCTATGCTACCATCCATTGAGATACCACCTACGTTGGATTTAAAGCCGTTGCCAATGCACTTAAAATATGCCTTCCTTGGAGAATGTCAAACTCTTCTCATAATTGTTTCAGCTGGTTTAACGCCTAAGGATGAGGAACTGCTGCTTAAACGGTTAAGACAACATAAGAAGGCTATTGGGTGGACGTTAGCTGATATTAAAGGTATAAGTCCCTCCTTCTGCATGCACAAAATAAATTTGGAGGATGGAAACTTCAAATCCATTGAGCAGCAGAGAAGTCTTAATCCAACCATGAAGGAAGTTGTCAAGAAAGAAGTGATTAAGTGGTTAGATGCAGGAATCATATACCCTATAGCCGATAGTAGTTGGGTCAACCCTGTGCAATGTGTGCCGAAAAAAGGGGGAATGACAGTTGTGACTAATGAGGCAAATGAACTGATCCCTACTCGGACAGTGACTGGATGGAGAGTCTGCATGGACTACAGGAGACTTAATAAGGCCACCCGTAAGGATCATTTCCCTCTACCCTTCATTGACCAATTGTTAGATAGGTTAGCTGGCAAGGCTTACTACTGTTTTTTGGATGGTTATAGTGGTTACAATCAAATAACAATAGCTCCTCAAGATCAAGAAAAAACCACTTTTACCTGTCCTTATGGAACTTTTGCCTTCAGGAGAATGCCCTTTGGCCTTTGCAATGCCCCTGCAACCTTTCAGAGGTGTATGATGGCTATTTTTGCTGATTTAGTGGAGGATGTCATGGAGGTGTTCATGGATGATTTTTCAGTTTTTGGTGAATCATTCGAGAGTTGCTTGGACAATCTAGGGAAGGTGTTGACAAGGTGTGAAGAGGAAAATTTGATTTTGAATTGGGAAAAGTGTCAATTCATGGTGAAGGAAGGCATCGTTTTAGGTCACAAGATTTCAAGAAACGGTATTGAAGTGGATAAAGCGAAAGTGGAGATCATTGAAAAGCTGGAGCCTCCAACATCAGTGAAGGGAATCAAGAGTTTTTTAGGACATGCTGGCTTCTATAGGAGGCTTATCAAGGTTTTTTTCCAAGATATCCAAGCCTCTGTGTGCTCTCTTGGAAGCCAATAGACCTTTTGAGTTTAACTCTGCATGTTTGACTGCGTTTATAACTTTGAAGAGAGCTTTGGTTACAACCCCTATTATGAAAGGACCCAATTGGGACTTACCTTTTGCAGTGATGACTGATGCAAGCGACTATGCAGTAGGAGCCATGCTCGGGCAGAAGTACGAGAAGCTTCTTCATCCTGTGTTTTATGCTAGCCGAACTCTCAATGAAGCTCAATTAAACTACACCACTACAGAGAAAGAACTGTTGGCTGTAGTTTTTGCATTTG
Source organism: Trichosanthes cucumerina (assembly GCA_036507285.1). Classification (NCBI taxonomy): domain Eukaryota; kingdom Viridiplantae; phylum Streptophyta; class Magnoliopsida; order Cucurbitales; family Cucurbitaceae; genus Trichosanthes; species Trichosanthes cucumerina. The sequence goes on from CM071838.1 coordinate 31,300,674, forward strand.
AAAAATTTAGAGCTTATTTGGTGGGTTCTAGTGTCACTGTTTTTACAGATCATGCAGCCATAAAATATTTATTGGCAAAGAAAGAGGCCAAGCCTAGGTTGGTGCGATGGGTGTTGCTGCTTCAAGAATTTGATATTGCTATAATTGACAAGAAGGGCTCCGAGAACCAGGTAGCAGATCATCTCTCTAGATTGACACCAACACCATCACTGCCGTTGCAATCTGAAATTAGAGATGAGTTTCCCGATGAACAACTGCTGACAGTAGCTCAAGTGAACGAATGTGGAACCCCTTGGTTTGCAGATTTTGCCAACTATGCAGCCAGTGGCATCCTCATTGAAACGGTTCATTCATGATGCTAGGACTTATTTTTGGGATGAGCCTTACCTTTATAAACAATGTGCTGATGGATTGTTGAGAAGATGTGTCACTGAAGCTGAATTTACTTCCATTTTACAGCATTGCCACACTTCACCCTATGGAGGACACTTTGGTGGCCAACGGACAACGCCTAAGGTTTTTCAATCTGGTTACTATTGGCCTTCCATTTTTAAGGACGCACATTTGTTTAGTAAAGCTTGTGATAGGTGTCAAAGAAGAGGTAACATAGGAAAGAGGGATGAACTACCCCTCTCCTATATTTTGGAAGTTGAGCTATTCGATGTTTGGGGCATTGATTTCATGGGCCATTTTCCACCTTCTAATGGACATTTATATATTTTGGTGGCTGTGGACTATGTCTCCAAATGGATTGAAGCAATAACCTGTCCCGTGAACAATGCCAACACAGTTATGCGGTTCTTACATAAACATATCTTCACCAGGTTTGGAACTCCTCGAGCCTTAATTAGTGATGAAGGCCACTTTGTGAATAAGGCCACGACTGTACTCTTGAGTAAATATAATGTCAAACACAAGATCTCAACTCCATATCACCCGCAGGCCAATGGACAAGCTGAAATATCTAATAGGGAAATCAAGAAGATTCTGGAAAAAGTAGTAAATCCCAGCAGGAAGGATTGGTCCTTTCGGCTCGAGGATTCTTTGTGGGCCTATAGGACAGCTTTTAAAACTCCCTTGGGCATGTCTCCTTATAGGTTAGTTTATGGAAAGGTCTGCCACTTACCTCTTGAGCTTAAGCACAAAGCATTTTGGGCCCTGAAGGAACTTAATCTGGATCAATCCGCAGCTGGAGCTTTCTGGATGCTTCAGCTTAATGAATTGGAAGAGCTCAAGTTATTCTCCTATGAAAATGCTAAATTTTACAAGGAGAAAGTTAAGCTGTGGCACGATAGAAAAATTGTGCGCAAACATTTTGAAAAAGGACAGAAAGTGTTGTTGTTTAACTCCCGGTTGAAATTGTTTCCTGGTAAATTGAAATCCAAGTGGTCCGGTCCCTTTACCATCATGGAAGTGTTCCCCCATGGGGTTGTGATGCTTAGGGATGAAAGGAACGGACGAGACTTCAAGGTTAATGATCAGAGATTGAAGCATTACTGGGGGGAAGAATTCCAAAGGAGTATAGCCTCCCAGAGGCTAATTGATACTTAATCATGTTTTTCAGCAAGTGTTAATAATTGGAAGTGCAATTCCAAGCTCTGCCTTCCTCTCATTTCTTTAGTTTTCGAATAGTTTTTTTTTTTTTGTTACGTTTTAATTCATGCAGTACTTTCTTAATTGATTTCTCTTGCCTTTTTCAGCTCTATTTTAGCAGATTACTTAGGTGTTATTTCATACCACCTCCAAATGTCGAGGACTCAATGCGCGGCAAATTGTGCGATGGGTGGAATGTATTCCCTTTGCTGGAGCTTTTACTGTGACATTAACAACACTGACAAAAAGGGAAAAGAATCTGAAATGTATCAAACTTGTCTCCTCCGTAATAAATGAAGCCTGCCGGCAGTTGGCTACAATCCAAATTACGAGATTTGGGCTGATTTGGTTGAACTCTCTACGATTGCGACACGTAAAGCCTTGTTCGGGGGATGAAGTCTTTAAATTGCCCAGCTTATTAAGCATTCTTCATCTGCCCAAGAAGCACCTTGCATGCTTTAGCTTCTGTACTCGAAGTTGCTGCAAGCATTTCATTCCCATGGCTCCGAAGAAGGCTAAGGTTACGAAGGCTAAAGTAGTAGTCCCTGTTGCAGCATCTGGCGACCACGACCAGGAAGAGCCTACTCCAGTTCTGCTACCTCCCTCTCCTCCACCTAAGGCATCTAAGCAAACCAAAGAAAAGAGTAAAAAGAAGAGTGCCAAAGCTTCAACACCCGTCGCCGAATCATCTGAGGATGCCTTACCCCCCACGTCTGAGAAACCTATCCCTCAATTGGCGGAAGGGGACATTGCTGAGGAACCACTCGTCGAATCGCCCGAACACTCCACCCCTCGCAGAAAGTCCTCCAAGAGGAAGGAGCACCCTTCCCATGTCCACTCCACTCAGACTCCACCATGTTTCATCACCGAGCAGGCTCGCAAGCGGTTTGCCATATTACAATCCAAGGAGCTCTTTTTGGAACGAGGTTTTGCTGCTTCTTTCGCCGATCTCCCTCATTTCATTAAGGCAAACATCATTAATCATGGGTGGTCTTTCTTCTGTCAACCACCGGAACCAGCCGTTGGCTCTTTAGTACGAGAGTTCTACGCCAACTTTGATGATACGAGTGAGTTTCGTGTCCTTGTTCGTGGGAAATCGGTAGATTGGTCTCCTGAAGCCATCAACAAGATGTATGAGCTACCCGACATCCCTCGGGCCAACTACAATAGGATGGTGTTGAATCCTTCCACTACTCATCTAAATGCAGCCCTGCAGCTGATAGGATTGAAAGGTGCTCGATGGATGGTCTCCGCCACCGGTACGAGGTCTTTTCAAGCAGCTTACCTGACGGATGAGGCGAATGTGTGGCTTTCCTTCCTCAAGAACAGACTACTTCCAACAACCCATGATTTTACTGTCTCCAGTGAGCGGATGTTGCTGACTTATGCAATCTTGAAGGTTCTGAGCATTGATGTGGGACGCATTATTGCGGAGGAAATTCAAAATCATGCCAAGAAAACTGCTGGCAAACTCTTTTTACCTAACACTATCACTAAGCTTTGTTTGATTGCAGGTGTTGATGTTGATCCTTCAGAGCAACGACTGACTGACTCTTCTATGTTTGATAATGCTGCTATTGAGAGACTGCGTCGACGAGACCACAAGGGAAAGGGTGGTTTAGCTGTGGGGCTCACGAAACTTCTTGAACAACAAGAGACCATACTGCAGCAATTGGAATACTCCAGAGCACACCAATTAGCCTATTGGCATTATGCTAAGGCTCGAGACATTGCTTTCAGGGACGCACTGACAGCTACCTTCCCTGCACACCACACTGATTTCCCTACCTTCCCTGAGACTGTCTTAAATCCTTGAGCACCCTCTTCGTCTGTGGCGGATAAGGATGTAGACACTCAAGATCACATAACTGGAGATGAAGATTGATCTAACAGGGAAGTTATGCCCTTTTTGTTCAGATGGTAGTGGTCTCGTTGATAGTTGGCATGTTGTGCCTTTCATATTCTGTCTGCCCTATGTTTACTTGCTTGCTGTTACTTTGTCTCTTTTTAGTCTAGGCTGTGTGCTTTGTCTGTTCTTTCCATTTTATGCTTTCTGTTGTGTTAGTTTAGGTAGATGGCCGTTGTGGTGTCTGCTAGGTTATCCACCGACAAAAGGAAGAAAATTTTTGTTTGTCACTACTAGTTGTTGGTGCACTCGCCACTATCGTTAAATGAGAATTATGGTTTGACTAACGCGTCCCTCTTCTTTTTCTTGCCTCTGATGCATTTAACGATGTTTAAGCTCTTTGCCATCATCCCTTTATTTTTTTTGCGACAACTGTAGCCACTTTATGGTGTCCCTAGCTTGATAGCTAGCACTTCTTGAGCATTTACTCCTTTAAACTTAGATTACAGAGTTTGGATGCTCACTGCCTTTAGTTTTTTTTTTCCCAGAAAAATAACTAAGTTTGGGGGTACCCTCCCTTGATTCTTTCCTCATTGGGGACAATGAGCAATTTTAAGTTTGGGGGTGAGGCATCCTAGTATTAACAAGTTATCACTCCTAGGAGCATTCCTCTTCTCTTTAGGACTCATGCCTCTTTTCTTGGAAAAAAAAAAAAGAAAAAAAAAAGAAACAAAACAAATGAAGTTTGAGAGTTATTCCTCTACCCAAGTTGCCTATTAAACCAGAGTTGGACATGACACCCATGCTCACCTTTGAGTTGAACAGTAATAAAGGGATATGAATATGCCTTGGCAACCCAATTTAGTAGCAGGGCTCGTTGTTAGGTAGTCTTCATCACAAATGTTGGTGCTTAAATCGAAGGTTCTGTTTACAAGAAGGGTTCTCTCTAACTTCTTTAGTGAAATAAGTTACGATAAAACAAAAAAAAAAAAGAAGAACAAAAAAAAAAGAGAGAGGAAAGTTAAAGCCTAGTATTAAGTTCTCGCTGCTTAGGTGAGTTGCATCAACAATGTGGCCATTCTAAGAACTAAGGAGAAGTTTATGCATAGGTGCGTGGCTAGGAGAACCTAAAGGAAGGAATGTTTGCCTACTTAAGCATAAGGTTAGCTTTGTAGGATTCTTAGGAGTGATAGATCTTGTTGATGTAAAAAAAAAAAAAAAAAACTAAGGGCAGTAGAACTCATTCTTCTTTTTGTGAGTTTATGGGGTGCATAGTGAATTCAACGATGGATTAAGTGCTAGGTGAGTTGTGGGGCTGTTTTGTGAAGCATGCTACTTTTGATTTGAAAGAAAAACAAATTGATTATGGCAAATTTTGCGAAGGCTAAGTCTTGATGCACTTTGGAGAGAAAAAGAGATGAGACTGCTATATCAGTAACCATTGTATCATTTAACTGTTGAATCATTCTCTTTTGAGCTAGTGGTGATTATTGTTTGTTTTGGTGGGATGAGAATGTTTAAGCATTACTCAGGGACGAGTAATGATTTAAGTTTGGGGGTTTGTTAGCTCTCAGAATGAGAGCTAAGCTTGAGATTTTATTGTAATTATTCCTTAGTATTTCGAGAAGTCTTGACTGTTTCAACCCCTGGATGAAGTACTTTGTGCGTTAGTTCTACAGATTACCTTTAAATATCACAAGATCATTGGAGTACTTCTGATTGTTGGAATGTTATTCTTTTCTTACCATAATTTCAGGAATTTGGGTAGTTGATGCTATGAAGTGTGGAAGGCCTGCTTCGAGCTGCTGTAGCGGTGAAATGGCTGAAGGATAAGGATTGTTGGAGCTCAATGCTGATATCAGATGTAATTGCACACGTGGACAGAATTCATTAATTGAGCTGGACAAAAGCTGCCATATTAGATGCCTTGGGCCAATAAGAACCTGTCGTGTCATTACCCTCTTGTCTATTCAGCCCTTAATTCGAGGTGGATAGGATATAAAGTGTCTCTTTTCGGCTGTGCAAGAGGAGAGGGAGAGAAGGTATAGAACCCGATTGGGAAGAAGACAAGGAAAAGAATAGACTGCAAGCCGTCTTTTGGAAAGCTTCCTTTTCTGGAAAGAAGCTGGTGTGGACCGAAGAAGGCTGGGAAATTCCACCATCTGTTCATTCTTCATTCTCTCTCACTTTTACTTGCTATTTGTAACTAAGACCATTTAAGCATGTTTAGCACTAGATTTACTGTTTTATTGTTGTCTTCTTTTATTATCATGAACTAATCACCTTTGGGGTGAGGATTAGGAGACTTTATATGGATGCAACTTTAATGAAAGAGTAAATTGCTGTAATCTCACTCTTGTGCCTTGTGATTTTACTGCTTAACTAAGGTTTGTTTGGCCATCTCATCTTAGTATTGTTTATTCCAACTTGGAAAAGGGAACAATAAACCGATTTCAAGGCATGACACTAGTTCTGATTAAGAGATTTACTTCTCTCAGGTGATTGAGGAGTCTAGGAATAGTCACTCACCTAGTGTTAACAGTTAGGAGCTAAAATTAAGGTGTTTAATGGAAATTAAGTGCCTAAATCGCGAGGAAATCTGGGAAGATTCCGTGAGTCATACTGTTTTGAGCTCTGGTGCAGTTTTGAGCTCTAACATTAAGATTGCTGAAGCATAATTTCGTCCCTAATCCTATCCCCTTTTACTGTTTTGGGTTAAACTTGTGTTGCTGCTGCCTTACCGTTTTTAATCCGCTTTTGCATTACTTTAGCATTTCAATTGTTACTTTTAATTTCTAATTCCAATACTCATTTCATTTATGTTGGTTCCCCTTACTCATTAAAAACAAACTCAACCTTGTGAATTTCCTACAACTAATCCCTGAGGAGACGATTAAAATACTTATCACTTGCTGCTTAGATTGTGTATGCTTGCACAGTTTAGGAGTGCTTTCTTGATAATTTTATACACCCCTTTTAAGCAAACAGGTCTCAAATTCAACCAGGTTTTCACTTTTAGCCAACACCTCAAAGTACACTTTCAGGCCACACGTAGCTAGACGTCCGACTTAGCCTTACCCCAAGCCCACACAGAATTGCTCAACTCCTAGCTTCACGTTGATAAACGCCTCCCTAACTAGCATTCTGACATAGCTCAGACCTGTCCCACAGGACGCTCGTAAGCTATGTCTCACTCCGAATCTGTTGCCACACACATAGAGACTCACCTCGAAGCATTCTCGTCTTTGGTCTGTTGCCATGACTGTCATGGCTCACCACAAGACATCATCGCCCCTGGTCTATTGCCACACGCACTGTGACTCACCACGAGGCATCATCAATGCACATACTCCATGCTAGTTTCTCGCCACCCAAAGTTGTAGAATACGTCACCTAATAAGGAGTAAGGTAGAGACTACTAGCCCGGGGGTTCCATGATACAAATCTCTTGACTTGGTACTAAAACCATAATCGAAGATACATACTAACAACCATGCGAGCAATACAAGCTGCATATCGATTATGATCCTCAACCACACGAGCGCGAACTCAAATCCGATCGGAACCAACCTCTTTAACATACACCACAACACAAGGTTTCAAACCATAAACTATGCAAGCAAACCCTCTTACTTATAAACTCGCTTACTGGATCAAGTTGGCTACAAACATCGGTTCGAGGATCCGAGAAAGAACCACTTCCTTCAAAAGTCAAACACGAGCCCGTTTAAAACATTTCCAAGGAAATGGTTGGTCACTAGCGTGGCCTAGGGCTCACCTTTAACACCTAACAAGTTAGTTAAAGCAATCCAAACAACTTAAACACGAACCGAAGCTTAAGGCATTGCGCCCAACGATCATATTTTCCCCAAACTACAGTAACCAAAACATTAGTTCTCAACCTGGAACCCTCTTCAAGAACAGTCTCACACTTAGGCGACCTTAAGCCCAACACAATAATCCTCTTATGGGTTTGATCAACTAAACTTTGCCACACTTGCCCATCTAAGGTTTACTCGTGACTCACAAGTTCCAACTACAGTCCTGAGGTGGAACCCGAGCGTAGAACCGCCTTTCAACTACATCAGTCTCAAACCCACAATAATCGTTCTCAGCTCATCATGACCACAAACTTTAAGTCTCACTCTTAACTTGAAGCCTTAAGCCCCTATTCCCACATTAACTACTTTCTTAGTCCAATAGCAGTACCGACAACACTATCACAAATCCAAACTAAAACATATACATCACAATACAGTTTTCGCGCATTAAACACAGTTCATGGGTTACAACATTCAAACAAATCACATATTAACTTTAAGGGGCTTTAATCCAAATGACTACTTACAAATAACCATGGTTCGGGAGTTCAATCTCGAGTTCCACGCACTTCCTTAACTCCTTACCCCTAAGTCATAAACAAAGAATCTTAACAAAATCACGTTCCAGACACTTAAATTGAACCAACTTGACTTAAATAACCAAACCAATACATGGGGGATTAAAACGGAATCGAGAAAACGAGAGCAACTTACTGCACATCATCGGCGGAGACGACGGTGGGTTCCGGTGACCGGCGGCGGCTTTCGGCGAGTGGCGGCGCGTGGAGCACAAATCTGAGATGCTCGTGACCCGATCTATTCAAAACCAACATCTAATTTATGAAAACTGGATTAAAAGCAATCGAACCAACCGAACCAAAAAAAACCCAATGAGTCTCTTGAAACTTACTGGCGAACCTTGTGTCGATCCGGGAGGGGACGATGACCAAAGGAGAAAAGGAATCGATCGAGGGATTAATGTTTGTGCAATGACCGATCGGAAAAGACAGAATTCGAGCACCCAAGGCGCCGACGTGTCGTGCGTGCAAGCTGTGGCGTGCGAGAAGCTTGGCTCGAACGATGGCGGCTGGAGTCGGATGGAGGGGTGGGTTGTGGCGAAACGAGGGAGGAGGAGAAGCGACGTGATGGCGGAGAGGAGAAGAAATCTTGGTCGGTGTGCTGAAGAAAAAGAAGACGAACGCGAGGAGGCAGCGACCTGAGGCTTAACGAAGAAGAAGAAGAAGAAGGAGAAGAAGAGAAAGAGGGGCATGACAACCCTTCAAAATCTTTTTTTTTACTCGGGCGTTACACATCCAATAAAATCCGCCGAAGGGAGGACTAGATTGAAAAATAGTCTAAGGAAATCTTTATCCCTTTCGGGTGTCTACTGTTTTCGATCCCCTATGATCAAACCCTCCGATGGGATTGTCTAGTCCAGACCAAACTAGCAGGCTGACCATAGTGGTCTAACGGTGTAAACCGACAAAAGAGACCATAGGTTTTGTTTTCACTAAACCTGCTCCCACTCACTATAAGTACCCTCTCCATTCACCTTGATATTGACTCATACAAACACCATCCAAAGGGGGACGCTCCCGTTTGCGCCATGAGGCCAAGTATGAGTCTCACGGTGTGAACTTCCCAGAGATAGCGTAGGTGGAAAAATATGTATCTCATACACTTTTCCTCCCACTCAATACTATAAAGTTTATAGGAATCTAACTTAGGCTAAAACCGGCTAATGGTTTTTCCTAACTCTATCAATATAACTTTTATATTGATAATCAATATAACTCTTATATTGATTTTATCCTAAGTTTGTTAATATAACTCCTTATATTAAACCTAGGATTTCTAGTTTATTAACCCCTTAATAAACCCGTTGATTTCTCTGTAATTTATAAGACTCTCTGATTAAATTTCACTCCCAAGTCGATTCCTGTGTAGGGGTGTTCCGCTTCAAAATCGACTTAAATACCCCAGCCTAGACAAAACTTTCCTTAGACAGAGTTCCTCTTTTAATCATAGCTTATAAATTACTTGGTTCCTAATTCTAATCTAATTAGAACTAGATATAAGGTCTATTATTTCCAAGTTCTAAACACCTTAAAACTAATAATTAACCTTAGGTGACATGCATACTATGTTATAGTGCTTGATCATTCATCAGATGAATAATAAGACATTCATAGCATATTCATCTCATGATATATAATGCATGTCAATGTTGTCCATAAATTAATATAACAACTTTATATTAATTAATCATGCAAACTATATAATATAACTCCTTATATTATAAATGATGCATGAAAATACTTAACCTAAGGTGGGATTTCTAAAATATAAGCATACATTATGCATGGTAATAATTACACAACAATTGCATAATTTAAATAGAAAAAATAAACCAATTTTGACACCCTAAATTCAATTTTAATTAATATAATCTAATTATATTAATTAAAATTATATAAATTAAATATATTAAATATAAAACGTTTTTATAATTAATATATATAATAAAAATTGTTTTTCGCCCGTTGCTCTTCGCGTGAAACGTATCTGGCGTTGCAACGCTGCTTCTTGTCGCCGCTTAGCGCGTTGCGCAACGTCTCGGCGTTACGCGGTACGGCGCCTCTCCTCTTGCGCGCCTTCTCCTGCAAGCGCAACGTTGCAACGCCAATGAACAGCGTTGCAACGCTGCACACAGACAACAATTTGGAATCCCCATTCCTTGCTCGTTTTTGCTCCGATCTTCTCAGCAACCACTTTGCCTCGATCGACACGGACTTACAGACTCGATTTACAATTAAATTTGCCCAAAACACCGGGCCCTTACATTGAACGATTCAATGGAAATTATAAATCTAAGTGCCAAAATTGAAAGCATCTAATTTTGCAAAATCGTTCATACATCTCATGCAAAAACAGTAAATCCCACCTTGTTCTTGAAAAATCCAGAACATAAATCAAGAACGCAATTGGACTCTGATACCAATTGAAGGGAATCGTAGTCCCGCAGCGGAAGCGATTGTGAATCGCGCGCTCTTGATTTAGTTACAACGATATAATTCAAGAACATACATAATAAGATTAAGCATATGAACATAATGAACAGTGATAGCACACAAAATGTGCTATCCTTAGGCTTAATTATTGCTAGTTTTGTAATGATTTCACAGCTTTTACGTGTTTAAATCACTCAATTTCAGGTTAAGAGCTTAAACAGAGCTATTGGAGATATTTTGGATCACTCGGGATCAAAACGAGACTAATTGGAGCCTTAAATAACATCAATTGGAAGTGTAAGGACCAAACCAAGCTAATGGACCCGAAGTGATGGCGTTGCAACGCTGTCCATAGCGTTGCAACGCCGAGCGTGCTGTGAAGTTGTATTGAAGACTACAGGCGATAGCGTCGCAACGCTGCCGTAGGGCGTTGCAACGCTATATCGATAAGGACGCATGCACGAGGAGCGGCACAGAGGGCGTTGCAACGCTGCTTCGTAGCGTCGCAACGCCATTTCGATAAGGAGCGCACGCGTTAGGGTAGCGGCGTTGCAACGCTACCCTCAACATTGCAACGCTGCCGACTATTTCCTTATTTACCAGCTGCCTAGGGTATAACGGGTTGCAACGCTGTCCATAGCGTTGCAACACTGTCCATAGCGTTGCAACGCTGCACCGAATTCACCTATAAATGCAACATTATTTCTTCTTACAAGAGGTGCACAATTTGGTAGAGTTTTGCCCTAATTTCGAAATACACCTTGTAAGAAGAGAGAAAAGAGTGATTTTGGGAGCCAAAGCATTCGTGGAGGTTCAAGATCGAAGACGGGAGCAAGGAGACGAAGGACCGACATCGACACCTAAGTTTATTTCTCTTTCTTTCAATTTGTAATAACGTTCTAAGACATTTTCTACTTGTTTAGTTTGATTTTCATGTGATTTAGAGTAGCTAAACATTGTAGTTAAGATTTGAATTACTTGTTATGACTTTCTTGCGATGTATTGAAGCATGTTTTGTCGTTATTTTTGGCAATTCGTTCTTTACTTTTTAATTTGTTGATTTAAGTGGACTCGAGAGATAAAGCTTGAATTAGAGCAAGATTGTCAAAACTCTTAGAAGTCTGGCACGAGAGTGACCTAGAAATCTTAGGAAAACACATAAAAAAGTTGCTTAATGCCATGCATGTTGTAGGTTCATATGGAGACTATGAGTTTATTGCATGTGTGAGGCTCACTAAGAATCGAGAGATTTTCTTGAGTATTTCACTTCTTGTTTATAATTTCATCTCATTGGTTCAATGCATGTGTTAGTTAGGTCTTTAACTTGTAAAATCACTTTCCCCAAATCTATCAATTTGTGTCTCCACATGTTTGTTTGTTTGTTTGTATTTACTTCAACCAACTATCCATGTTATGTTTCTTTAGCTAAAATTGAGAATTAGTACCTTAATAATTAATTAATCTAGAAACCCATTCCCGAGGACGATACTTGGACTCATAAATCACTATACTAAAACTTGACCCGTACACTGCGGTATTGCAATATTATAAATATCACGCACCAGACAGCAAGAAAATTACCTTTGAAGAATCTTTCTTCAAGTGCTCCTCCTCTCTCACGATCAAGATCTCAGCAAACGCGTACTCGTACGAACACCGACACTACCACCGGATCTTCTCCGTTGTTCTCTAGGTGAGGGAGGAAGGTGGGTTCCCTTTAGGAGAGTGAGGTGTTTTGTGAGAGAGATATTTGTTGTCTTGGAACCTTTCCAACAATACAACAAATGCTAGGAATCACTTAGAATGACTTGACCTAGTTACATCTCATGCAACCATATATATTGGGGAATGGGATGGAAATGACTATCCTACCCCTCCTTTATTCTCTCTTTAGTATATAGTTTATATATGAATCTAATTCACATTAAAACTATATACTATATCAATTATATCATATATAATTGATATAACACCTCATGTATGAAATTGAACACTTCAATTTCATTCCTAACTTTATACCCTCAATATCACCATATTGAGCCAATGGAGGGACCTAATGGACCTACAACTCATGAGCTCCAATGATGTGAGATTAACTGATCAAACTCTTTGATCCAGTTAATCAATATTCATTGACTACAAGTCACTCCACTATAGACTTGTAGCTGCACTCTCCGCACTGTAGATAATATTGTGGTCACTGATATAGTCATTACCCATGAGTCGACCCTTCACAGGTTATTCGTAATCACGGCTGAGTCAAATTACCATTTTACCCCTGTGATTACCTCTTTGCTCCTCAAGCACCACTGATCCTCTAATGAGCCCCGTTGTTCAAGACCTGGAGTCAGTTCTTAAGGGAACAACCTATCTAATTCCTTAGTATAGGAATGAGTGAATTCCATCTTGCACAGCTTAAGTTCCCACTACCTCACGAAATTGCTCGTCTCTGCGAGAAGGTAGACTTATTGAGTCGACTCTGTGCCACCACTCTCACACATACTAGTCTAAGGACAAACCCCTATAAGCGGGAGTTCTTAACTTGCTCAGATTCAGTCGAGTCACTAATGACCATCTATAAATTACTAGTCTTATCCTCATTAACGATGTTACACTTTGGTTAGACTAATAATTTCATGATCCATCTTGTATGAACTCTTCATACAGGATGCCCCCACTCGCATGTCAACTACATGAATGAGTTGGATTACCTTATTTGTACTAATTACAAAGTGAGCCACATCCATGGTGTTACCAGAATGAGGTTTCCAACCTTATTCTTATACCATAGACTATTTAGGTTATATTCTTAAACTCAACCCAAATAGTGTCCACTACACTGATGTTCAAGATAAATGTTATAACCTTGGAGCTTAGTTTATTGGATTTAGAAAGCAAGACTGTAATTTTATCAAAACAAATAACACTTTATTTAATTGATCAAAATTACACAAGTTTAGGGCATAAATCCCAACAGGAGGGAACTTCAGTGAGAGAACATGTTCTCGATCTTATAGTTCCCTTCAACGTGGGCGAAATGAACGAAGCGGTCTTTGATGAGCAGAGTCAGGTATTCTTCATCATGGAATCTCTTCCGAAGAGTTTCCTGCCATTCCGTAGCAATGCGGAGATGAACAAAAAGGAGTATAACCTTACTTCCCTCCTAAATGAACTGCAGACTTACTAGTCTCTTATGGATAATAAGGGACAGGTTGATGGAGAGGCAAATCAGTTTGCCCATTCCAAAAGGCTCCAGATGGGTTCATTCTCTGGAACCAAGCCCTGCGGTTCTTCTCCTGGGATTAAGAAGACTTGGAAGAAGAGGAAAGGAGGAAAAGGGAAAGCTTATGCTACTGCAGACATTGAGCTCAAAGAGACGAAAGGTAAATTCGATTTACTTGTTCTTGAAACTTGCTTAGTGGAAAATGATAATTTTACTTGGATACTTGATTAAGGAGCCACTAATCACGTTTGCTCTTCTTTTCAGGAAACTAGTTCCTTCAAGGAGCTCGAAGAGGGTGAGATGACGCTAAGGGTCGGAATGGGAGACGTCGTCTCAGCTCATGCAATGGGAGAAGCCAAACTGTTTTTTAGAGATAGATTTATTTTATTAAAAAATATGTATATAGTTCCTAAAATTAAGAGGAACTTACTTTCTATCTCTTGTTTAATAGAACTTGAATATTCTATTTCCTTTTCTTTAAATGAAGCGTTTATTTTGAAAAAAGGTGTCAATGTTTGTTTTGCTAAATTAGAAAACAGCTTATATGTACTTAAACCGAATAGAACTAAAGAAATTTTGAATCATGAGATGTTTAAAACTGCTAATACTCGAAGTAAAAAGCAAAGAATTTCTCAAAATAATACCTATCTATGGCATCTTAGACTTGGTCATATAAATCTCAACCGGATTGAGAGATTATTTAAGAATGGACTTCTAAACAAGTTAGAAGATGATTCTTTACCTCCTTGCGAATCATGGTTAATTGGAAGGTAAAATGACTAAGCGACCTTTTACTGGAAAAAGATTACAGAGCCATAGAGCCCTTAGAACTTATACATTCGGATGTTTGTGTTCCGGTGAATGTTAAAGCTCGAGGAAGGTACAATTATTTTATCTCTTTTATAGATGATTATTCTAGGTATGGTTATTTATACCTAATGCATCATAAGTCTAAGGCTCTTGAAAAGTTCAAAGAGTATAAGGTTGAAGTAGAGAATGCATTAGGGAAAACCATTAAAACACTTCGACCTAATCGAGGTGGAGAGTATATAGATTTGAGATTTCAGGACTATATGATAGAACACAGAATTAAATCTCAACTCTCAGCACCTAATACACCACAACAAAATGATGTGTCAGAATGGAGAAATAGAACCTTGTTGGACATGGTTCGTTCTATGATGAGCTATGCTCAATTGCCTGCCTCGTTTTGAGGATACGCAGTAGAGACTGCAGTTCAAATCTTGAACACTATTCCATCAAATAGTGTTTCAGAAACATCTTTTAAACTGTGGAAGGGGTGTAAACCTAGTTTACAATACTTCAGGATTTGGGGTTGTCTGGGACACGTGCTAGTGACAAACCCAAAGAAACTGGAACCTCGTTCAAGATTATACCAATTTGTTGGCTATCCCAAAGAAACGAGAGGTGGTCTTTTCTACGACCCACAAGAAAACAAGGTGATTGTATCGACAAACACCACTTTCTTGGAGGAAGATCACATGAGAAACCATAAACCACGTAGTAAATTAGTACTAAATGAAGCTACAAATGAACCAACAAGAGTTGTTGATCAACCGTTGGGAATGCCTCGACGCAGTGGGAGGGTTGTTTCTCAACTTGACCACTACTTGGGTTTAACTGAAACTCAAGTCGTCATACCTGATGACGACGTAGAAGATCCATTGTCTTATACACAGGCAATGAATGACGTAGACAAGGACCAATGGATCAAAGCCATGGACCTTGAAATGGAGTCAATGGACTTCAATTCAGTATGGGAACTTTTAGATCAACCTGAAGGGGTAAGACCCATAAGGTGTAAATGGATCTATAAGAGAAAGAGAGATGCAGTCGGAAAGGTACAAACCTTTAAGGCTAGACTTGTAGCAAAGAATTTTACCTAAAGGGAAGGAGTTGACTATGAAGAAACTTTTTCCCCTGTTGCTATGCTTAAGTCTATAAGGATACTCTTGTCCATAACCGCGTTTTATGATTATGAAATCTGGCAAATGGACGTCAAGACTCCCTTTTGAATGACAGTCTTGACGAAAGCATCTATATGTCTCAGCCCGAAGGGTTCATAACCCAAGGTCAGGAGCAAAGAGTTTGCAAGCTCAATCGATCCATTTATGGGTTGAAACAAGCATCCAGATCTTGGAATATAAGATTTGATACTGTGATCAAGTCTTATGGCTTTGACGAAAACGTTGATGAGCCTTGCGTTTACAAGAGAATCATCAACGACAAAGTAGCTTTCTTAGTGCTTTATGTGGATGATATCCTACTCATTGAGAATGATGTAGGATACCTTACTGACATAAAGAATTGGCTGGCGACCCAATTCCAAATGAAAGATTTGAGAGAGGCTCAATATGTTCTTAGGATTCAGATTTTCAGGAATCGCAAGAAGAGAACGCTAGTTCTGTCTCAAGCATCTTATGTCGACAAAATGTTGTCCCGATATTCGATGCATAATTCCATGAGGGGCTTATTACCCTTCAGGCATGAAGTTCATCTGTCTAAGGAACAGTGTCCTTAGACACCTCAAGAAGTTGAGGATATGAGACGTATTCCCTATGCATTTGCAGTAGGTAGCTTAATGTATGTTATGTTGTGCACGAGGCCAGACATTTGTTATGTAGTGGGAATAGTCAGTAGGTACCAATCCAATCCAGGGTTAGACCACTGGACAATAGTTAAAAATATCCTCAAGTATCTTAGGAGAACGAGGGACTATACGCTTGTGTATGGGACTAAGGATTTGATCCTTACTGGATACACTGATTCTGATTTTCAGACCGATAAGGATTCTAGGAAATCCACATCGGGATCAGTTTTCACCCTTAACGGGGGAGCTATAGTATGGCGAAGCATCAAGTAAGGATGCATCGCTGAGTTCATGATGGAGGTTGAGTATGTCGCTACTTGTGAAGCAGCTAAAAAGATTGTTTGGCTAAGGAAATTCCTTACTGATTTGGATGTTGTTCCAAATATGGAATTTCCCATCACCTTATACTGTGACAACAATGGTGCGATAGCAATTCGAAGGAACCTCGCAACCATAAGCGGGACAAACACATCGAGAGGAAGTATCACCTGATACGAGAAATAGTGCAACGAAAATCGCTTCGGAGCACAACATTGCTGATTCGTTTACAAAGACCCTCACAGCTAAAGTGTTCGAGGGTCATCTGGAGAGTCTAGGTCTACGAGACATTTACATAGGCTAATCTAAGGCAAGTGGGAGATATGTAAATGGTTATATGGATGCTCTAGTTTATTGTATTTCTATCTCTGTTACCACTGTTTTAGATTATGATGTACCCCACTAGAGTTTTTAGTTCAAGTGGGAGTTTGTTGGGGTTTGTGCCCTAAAACTCGTAGTTTGTAATTTTTGTTCTAATTATTGTAATAAATTGTTATTACTTCAATAAAGTGTTATTATTCGTTATTTACGATATTGCCTTTATTTTAACCCTAAATCCAATAAACTAAACATCCAAGGCTGTTAAATGTATCTTTAACTGAATGTAGCGTACATAAAAAGGATCTCGGTTCGAGATAAAGCCTAAAGGGTCTATAGTAAGGGGATAAGGTTTGGGTACCTTACCCTGGTAAAACTATGTATGTGGCCCACTTTGTATATGATACAAACACTGTGATCCTAACGTGTTCGTGTAGATGACATGTGAGTGGGGATATCCTATGTAATGAGATTACATAAGACCGGACCACGAAATAGTAACCTCTAGATGTAACTCTGTTGACTAGTTAGGTTTCTATTTCACTAGGATGACCTAGGCAACTTGATCTCAATCCTGAGCGGGTTACAAACTCACATTTTATGAGATTGTCCTTTGACTAGTATGGGTGAGAGTGGCCCGATTCGCCGACTCAATATGCCTACCTTCTTGGGGACAAGACCAGGAGTGGCGGTGGGAACTTAACTTATCAAGATGGAATTCACTCCTTCCCGCCTACTAGGGTAAGTAGAGGAATGTTCCCTTAAGTTGTGTCTCCTGGACTTGAATAAAGGGCCCACCCTCTCTCATTGGCACGAGAGAGGGACTATGTTTGTTGGTAGGACCACAAACAAATTGTTCATTAGAGGAGCACCGGTACTTAAGGTACAAGATGTGACCCGGGGTAAAATGGTAATTTGACCCACCGGTGTTATTCTGAACATTCGTGAAGGATTGACTTGCTTTGTTATTGGTCAATATCCGTGGACACGAAATATATCTCTGATGAGAAGAGTGAAGCTGCAGGACTTTAGTGGAGTGTTCCTGCAGTTAACGAATGTTGATTAGGAGGTTAATGAGATTAACCGAGTAATCTCGTATCGTTGGAGCTTCTGATTTGTAGGTCCATTAGGTCTACCTTTTAGCTCGTAAAGGGTTCTTAGATCATTTGAATTTGAAATGTTCAAATTCATTAGGGAATAAATTTGATGTCTATAGATACGATATAATATATAGTTTTGGAACTATATATTATAAATTTAATGTGAATATGATTCATATTAAATTAAATGAGAGAATTGAATATTTAAAAGAGCTCAAATATTAAATTCAAATGTGAATGTGATTCATATTTGAAAACTATAGGTTAAAATTTAATGTGCATTCGATGTGCATTAAAACTATAGGTTAGAGGGACATATTGATTAAATGTGATTTAATCCAAATTAAATATACGATATTTAATTTGTCTTATTTAAATATGATTTAAATTAATAATTAAATATGATTTAATTAATATTTTAGTATTTTAATATTAAAATGAGGGAACGTGTCATCTAGACACGCTCCCACTATCCCTCTCCTTCTCTCTCTATCAATAGCTTAACAGGGAGAAGGGGGTTGAAGGATCAACCGATCAATTTTCTGGCAATTGGTGAATTGCTCACAGTAGAATTCTCTCTCTCTCTCAATTCCCAAAATTCTTCCAATTTGTTGGAATTCCTTCCCACCTAAAGACAAGATCTAAGTGGTTCTCAGAGGATAGAGGGTTCTCCAAGTGGTGCTGTCCTGTTGAAGAAAAACAGAGAAAGGTTGCTGAGTTGTTGTGCAAAACTTATAGCAAGGAGTTGCTAGGAGACAAAGACTACAAAGGTAATCTTTCTTCATTTTAGTTTAATTGTTAATTTCAGCATGCTTAACTTATTTATATCCATTCCTAATTAGATTAGAAATGCATGTTTATCTCTGTTATTTTCATGCACTAGTTTTTGCTTTTCAACCAAAAACAATCTTGCAATTACGATTCTAAACTCATTTCCGCTGCTCAAGAGGATTAGATCTCCATCATTTTTCACTTCAACCAAACGAAGCATCTCGCATCTATGAGGTGGAACTTGAGTAGGGTATACTCCCCCAAGTATTTGCTTTTCACTTCAACCAAACGAAGCATCTACGAGGTGACACTTGAGTAGGGCATACACCCCCAAGTGTTCACTCTTCTCTCTCGTTAGACGAATCATTTACGAGGTGACGCTTGAGTAGGGTATACACCCCCAAGTGTTCACTCTTTTCTCTCGTCAAACGAAGCATCTACGAGGTGACGCTTGAGTAAGGTATACACTCCCAAGTGTTCATTCTTCTCTCCCGTATGACGAAATATCTATGGGGTGATGCTTGAGTAGGGTATATGCCCCTAGTGTCCCACTAGGCGTGCCAATTTGTTCACACGTGATTTTAGTAAAGCAATAGAAAGCAGACACGTGGAATTGAACGTTGAATTTATATTAATTTGAATGTTGTGAGTTACAACCTCTAATGTTTATCCTCTCTGATTCTTTCTTTCTCTCAAGTGTAATGCGTCTAGGGCTTTGCAGCTTGTTGAAGGTCTTTGGCTTGTAGCTTGTTAAAGGTGTTTGGCTTGTAGCGTGTTGAAGGTCCTTGGCTTGCGGCCTGTTGAATGTCTTCGACTTGCAGCTTCTTGAAGGTCTTTGCTTTGTAGTTTCTTGAAGGTGTTTGGCTTGCAACTTGTTGAAGATCTTCGGCTTGCAGCTTGTTGAAGGTCTTCGGTTTGTAACTTGTTGAAAGTCTCTGACTTATACCTTGTTGAAGATCTTCGGCTTGTAGCTTTATTAACGTCCCTCAGCTTGTAACTTGTTGAAATCCTTCACGAAGTGTTTGACACCAAAGGACTTAAAGTGTTCGACATATAAGGACTTGTCTTACAGTGTTCAACATCTAAAGACTCCTCTTCTAGCGTTAAATACCCAAGGACTTCATGGAGCATCCAACACCTAAGAACTTTGCTTTGGATTCTCTATGAGTTCTCTTGAGAGTAAAATTTTTACCCAATTAAAATTTAGAATTGAAATAAAATTTGAATTAGAATTTGAATTTCAATCCAAATTTGATTTGGGATAAAATTTGGATAATGCACGAATTTTGGTTTGAGGGAAATTTCTACCCTATTATAATTTAGAATTGGAATAAAATTTGAATTTGGATTTGAATTTAAATCCAATTTTGATTTTGGATAAATTTTGGATTCCCGCTTTGACTTGGGATTGATGCGGAAGCGCTTAATCACCTTTGTTCGTGATTACGTTTACATAGAAATTACCAAAAATAGAAAACTAGGTTAAGTCTAACTATGAAAGCACAATAGATTAGGGATTACCTTTGAAGATACAATTCTTCTCGTAATCCACTTTCCGTCTACGATCTCCACGTTCTCAACGATCGAACACCTCCAATGAGTCTTCTCGGTCGTTCTCTAGGAGAGGGAGAGAAGTGGGAACTCTTTTTTGGAAGAGGAATGTTGTAGAGAGAATTTGAGAGAGAAAGTCTTTTGCTAGAATGTAAACCTTGCCAAATGACTTAAGTGCTCCAATTTGCATCCAAATGAATGCTTATATAGCCAATGTGGGTGGAGACACATTCTCCATCCATTATGCCACTATTTCCACTTATTATGCATTATGAAAAATCAATTTGCATTAAATGCATAATATAAGGTATCAAATATCTTGTTATGTAAATAATATTTGTTGGGATGTATGTCCTAATCTCGTATTTGTTTGTAATATTACCCATTGAAATAAATAAGAGTTATTTCTTTCATCATTTTGTGTCTCGCATTTTTACAAACGTTGTGCAATAAACTAAGCTCCAGGGTCATTGAATTATGAGAGAACTAGAACTCGAACAGTTTGTAGTGGACACACAGGGAGGATCACGTTCGAGTTAATGATCTGAACGGTCTACAGTATATGGATAGGGTTGGAGACCTAATCCTGGATACGCTGTGGATGCGCCCCGCTTTGTATTAGATACAAATGAGGTGATCTAACTCGTTCATGTGGTTGACATGCGAGTGGGGGCATCCTGTGCAATGAGATTGTACAAGATCGAACCGTGAATTATTAGACCTACTGATGTAACATCGTTGACAATATAGGACTAATAACTTCGTAGATGACCAATAGTGACTCGACCTTAATCCTGAGCGTGTTACTGACTCCTGTCTGCGGGGGTCTGTCCTTTGACTAGTACGGGTGAGGGTGGTCACAGTTACTCGCCCAATATGCCTATCTTCTAAGGGACAAGACCACGTGGGGAGCTGGGAACTTAACTATGCGAGATGAAATTCACTCGTTCCAGACTTTAGGGAAACTAGAAGGGTTGTTCCCTCAAGTGTTGTCTCCAGGACTTGGACAACGGGCACCCACCCTCTCACTGGCCCGAGAGGGGTGTTGTATATGGTTGGACCATTACAACGTTGTTGTTCATTAGAGGAACAGTGGGGACTTAAGGAGCAAGAAGTAGACACAAGGGTTAAACGGTAATTTGACCCAGCAGTGTCTACGAACAACCTGTGAAGGGTCGACTCACGGGCATTGGTTATATCAATGGACAAAACTTATCTTACAGTGACGGGAGTGCAGCTACGGGTTTTAGTGGAGTGTTACCGTAGCTAATGAATGTTGATTAACTGGGTCAAAGAGTTTGACAGGTTAGTCTCAGATCATTGGAGTTCGTCACCTGTAGGTCCATTAGGTCCCTCGGTTGGCTCAAACTGGATTCATAGAAGGTTTACAGTTTGCTGTGGATCTGAAGTGTTCAAATTCATGAAAAGGGTATTTATGTCATTTATATGAGATATGATTGACATATTATATAGTTTAATGTGAATGAGATTCATAATAAACTATTGGTTAGCCTAATTGCTTAATTAGGGCTAATTTGGAGAAATTGAATTGAGAGAAATTAAATTGAATGTGATTCAATTTAAAATCCACAATTATACAAATGTGATTTGTATAATGAGATATGAGATATCTTATTATATGTGGTTATGCAAATATAATTTCCATACCCTATGGTTGTGATAAAATAGTAAATAGGTGGTAACACCTATCACCATTATTTAAACTCCTTTGCAAGAAGGATTGGTAAGATTGAGTTTCATTTTTTGGATTTCTCACCAAAAGTAACTCACAAATTCTCTCAACTTTCATCTCTCAAATTCGCTCATCCCTTTCACCAAAGGAGTCCCATAACTCTCCTTCTACCTAAGGAGAATAACCGAGAAGCCCTTTCGAAGGTGTCCGGATTGCTCGAGGTTCGTTAAGATCGTGATAGTTGAGATCGAGATCGCGAAGTGTTCGTGACCGGAGAAGGAAATCGCGAAGAATGGTTCTTCAACAAATAAGTATATCTTGCTGGTTTTTCCTTCCTTTGCATGTTTAACCTAGTTTCTATAGAATAGAAACAATTTTGAGAAAACGTTTTTCACAACGAAACCACGACCATTCAATTGTCTTTCCGCTGCGGGATTTTTATTCCCTTTAATATTTACATAAAGGGAAAATTAAATTGAATCATATTCAATTTACAAATCTCTCAAATTGATTTCTCTAATTATGCCTTAATTCAATAATTAGGTAATAATATAGTTTATTATGAATCATATTCACATTAAACTATATTAGATATCCATTACATCATATATAATTGATATAATTCCCTAAATTGAATTTGAACACTTCAAATCCAATCCAAAACTTTATACCCTCATTATTTCCATATTGAACCAACCGAGGGACCTAATGGACCTACAGATCATGAGCTCCAACGATACGAGATTAACTAATCAAACTCTTTCATCCCGTTAATCAACATTCGTTAACTACGAGTCACTCCACTAAAGACTCGTAGCTGCACTCTCCTCACTGTAGGACAAGTTTTGTCCATTGATATAATCAATGCCCGTGAGTCAACCTTTCACAGGTCGTTCGTAGTCACAGTTATGTCAATTTACCGTTTTACTCCTGTGACTACTTCTTGCTCCATAAGCACCACTGATCCTCTAATGAACAATAACTTTATGGTCCGACCATAAACAATATCCCTCTCGGGCCAGCGAGAGTGAGGAGCTCCGTTGTTCAAGACCTGGATACAGTTCTTAAGGAAACAACCTATCTAGTTACCCTAGTTCGGGAACGAGTGAATTCCTTCTTGCGAAGTTAGTCCCCAACTCCCTATGAGGTTTCATCCCTGAGAAGGTAGGCTTATTAAGTCGGCAGCTGTGGACACTCTCACCCATACTAGTCTAAGGATAAATCTCTACGGACAGGAGTTCGTAACTCGCTCGGGATTCAGGTTGAGTCACTAATGGTCATCATTGAATTATTAGCCCTAATCTATCGACGATGTTATTAGAGTGGTCTAGTAATTCTCGGTCCGATCTTGTACAATTTCATCGCATAGGATGCCCCACTCGCATGTCAACTACATGAACGAGCTAGAACTCCTCGTTTGTATTAAATACCAAGCGGGCCGCATCCATAGTGTTACTAGGATGAGGTTCCCAACCTTATCTATGTACTATACACCATTCGGGTCATCTACTTGAACTTGATCCTAGCTATGTGTCAACCACACACGGTTCAACATCTCCTAAATGTGACCCTAGAGCTTAGTTTATTGGATTTAAGTTTGTAATTGGAAGAATACAAGGTTTAAGGAAAAAATAACACTTTTATTCATTTCCTTGAAAAAATTACAAATACACGAGTTTAGGGCATAAATCACAACAAACTCCCACTTGACCTAAAGATAGTGGAGTACTATAACATTACATTAATGCAAAAATAATAAACTAGGACATTGAATACCTTTTAATACAAAATACTCCCACTTGCCCTAGTAAGGATCTAATGTGTAAACCTAGAGTTTCTAGGTGAATCTCGAACACCTTAGTCGTGAGAGTCTTTGTAAATGGATCAACAACGTTGTGCTCCGATGCTATCTTCGTGACGATTCCTCGATGCACAATTTTCCATATCAAGTGATACTTTCGTTCGATGTATTTTCCCCTCTTATGACTACGAGGTTCCCTCGAATTGGCCACTACACCACTATTATCAAAATAAAGGGTGATTGAGAGGTTTATATTTGGAACAACTTCCAAATCAAACATGAACTTCCTAAGCCATACTACCTCTTTAGCCGCTTCACAACACTACTACAAATTTGGCTTTTATTGACAGCTAAAAACTGTCAACATTCACTTTAGTTGACATTTTTTGACCGTCATTGAAAGCGGTGTCAATAAATCTAAGCGTCAATAAAAACTTGATAGTTGACGGTCGTTAAACGTCAACGATTATGTCTTTATTGACGGATTTTAACTGTCAATAATATTAATGTTGACACTTATTAGTCGTCAACTATGACGTAAATCACAACAAATACCTATTTATTGACACTTATTTGTCACAACATAGGGTATAGTTGATAGTTTTTAGCCACAATATTTAGGTAAAAACGTCAATAAAAACCTTTTATTGACACGTATGTGACGTCAACATAGAGTATAGTTGATGGTTCTTAGCCACAATATTTAGGTCAAAGCGTCAATAATAACCCCTTTATTGACATCCGTAAGTCGTCAACATTAAGTATAGTTGATATTTTTAACCACAACATTTTTAGCGAACCGTCAATAATACCCCTTTTATTGACACTTGTTGCCTGTCAATATAAATATATCTTGACACTTTTTAGTTGTCATCTATAACTATACTTGACGTTTGACATTGTTGACTATGACATATATGTTGATGATTTTAAAACCGTCAATCTTTTTTAGGTTTTAATGTCGTTTTTAGCCACAACTATAACTATTTATAAAAATAAAAAAAATGGATATTATTCACCCATCCTCTACCACCATGCATCTGTATGAACAAGTCTATCAGAGACTCAACGATTTGTCAAACTATATAAGACAAATTTTATCAAAATAAACCATAATTGCAAATGAACTAAAACAAAATTCCATCGACTAACTAATAAGTTAAAATTACTAAATATCTTTCTAATCAAAGAACATAACACTAACTACTGAAAATCAAATAAATGAAGTTTGATAACAACCCTTTTATTGACATCTGTAAGCCGTCAACATTATTGAATCGTTGATATTTAGGTAAAAGCGTCAATAAAAACGATAAGTCAAAGCGTCAATAATAACCCCTTTATTGACATCTGTAAGCCGTCAACATTAAGTATAGTTGATATTTTTAACCGTCAACATTTTTAGCGAACCGTCAATAATACCCCTTTTATTGACACTTGTTGCCTGTCAATATAAATATATCTTGACACTTTTTAGTTGTCATCTATAACTATACTTGACGTTTGACATTGTTGACTATGACATATATGTTGACAATTTTAAACCGTCAATACTTTTCTTGGTTTTAATGTCGCTTTTTAGCCACAACTATAACTATTTATAAAAATAAAAAAATGGATATTATTCACCCTCGTGATCTGTATGAACAAGTCTATCGAGACTCAAAGATTTGTCAAACTATATAAGACAAATTTTATCAAAAAAACCATAATTGCAAATGAACTAAAACAAAATTCCATTGACTAACTAATAAGTTAAAATTACTAAATATCTTTCTAATCAAAGAACATAACACTAACTCCTGAAAATCAAATAAATGAAGTTTGATAACAAAAATGTTCATAAATCTTGATTTACAAATTCACATAACTCAACTCAGACACGTCCAACTCATCTTGGGTGTACTTATCGTTTCTCGTCAATCAAACACAAAGAAGAGTACATGCATTAAAAATTGAATAAATGAAGAAACTGTGAAACACATCGAATAAGATCAAAGTATTACCACGTCTGTTATCACTTGACTTCTCTGTGTTACTATATCTCGAATAAACTTCATTGTATAGTACCCACACTCTGTACTCCCCGGTTGGTTAGCACACTATATAAATAGATTAAAACAAACAGTAAGCAAGACTCAAATAAATAAACAAAATGGTGGAAAAAATGGTATATTTGAAACGATTACCTGAACAGCTATCCAATTAAAAATTGGACTTCTAGCATTTGCTTGAGCATAGAACATCCTAATAGCCCTATACAAGTACAAATACATTAAAGTATGTGAATAACGCTAACCATGTCAAAAATATATCAATGGTAGAAGTTTCATAATACTTACGTATTAACTATATTTTTCACGTAATCGATCTCAAATGCCATGTCCTATGGAGTCAACCGATCAAATTGTAGATGTTTTCAATGATATAACCACCAACAACCAATGGTGTCTAAATACAGAATTACCAACAAATAAGAGTTAGGAATATATACAAAATACAAGTAAATTAATAAGCACATTGTTTACGTACCTTGAATTACAAGGACAAATCAATAGTTTATTCTTGGTCTCTCGTAACCTATTACATAGGAATCGACAACGTTGCTCTTCAGGTCCAGAGGCATATGAAATCAAGGATGGTTGAAGGAATGCATATTGTTCTAATATGATAGGTTGAGATTGGCACAAGTACCTAACAATAAATAAAAAAAATATTAAAGTTTAAAATATTACAATAAAAATTGATAATATATGATACAATGTACCTTTCTAAAACAAAAACACACTTCTAAACTCAACATCCAAATAACTCAATCAAACTCCAATTCACTAATCATTTTAACGATTCAATAATGCTAGACCACAAAAAATGATACAAAACATACACTCAACAACTTCAAAGCAAGTATAACTCACATGTCACAATTGCTAAGCAGAACTCAAAACTAACAAACTAGTTAATGTCTATCCTAAAGTGGAGTTTACTCTTAATTAAGTCTCGAAAATTTCGGCAGTATAACAACATAATTACAACAATACCAAAATGTTACATGTACCTGTCTGAAAAAAAAAACACTTATAACCTCAACATCCAGATAACTCAATCAAACTCCAATTCACTAATCATTTTAACGATTCAAGAATACCCCTAAATTTGAGCAGCATAACAACACAATTACAACAATACAAAAATTTAACATGTGTCTGTGCTTAACAAAAACACACTTCTATACTCAACATCCAGATAACTCAATCAAACTTCAATTCACTTCCATTTTAATAATTCAAGAATACTCAACCACCATAAACGAAACAAAACATACACTCAACAACTTCAAAACAAGAATAACTCACATGTCACAATTTTTAAGCATAACTCAAAACTAACAAACCAACTACTATGTATATCCTAAAGTGGTAAATAACGAAAATATCAAAGTCTACATAATTAAATAATACTTACACGATATGTCGATATATAACCGAGATTGCAAGTTCCTCCATCATGCAAAGTTGTTTTGATGTTTGTCTTTCATTAAATGAAAGTTGAATTGATATCCAACACATGAACAGATATTGGGATGTCTATATACTCAGTCCTCATGCCTTCAAGAATTTTGATCATGTATTTAACTGCAAGTGGCATATGCACTCGTGGCACATCATTTCTACCTCTCTTCTCCCTTAATGCCGCTAGCTCACGGTGAGGTTTCTTACGTTCCTACGAACACGATGTTATATATTAAAAATCATAGACATTAAGTTAAACAAGAACGAGCGCGCATTTTCAAATAAATTTACCTTTTCTATTTTATCTACTATTACAAGATTCTTTGGCCATGGAACGTGAGAACCAATCGCATTTGAAACCGTCCCAATACTCCCAGTTATCGGTATAGGCAATGCAACATTGAAATCAGATACAAGAGTGATAAGTACTCTTACATCGTTCGATCTGAGAGGCACACCGTACACAACTTCATGCGGACTTAACCTCTCATAAACCATTCCTGATGCCACAATATTGTTTATATTTTCAACAGCTAAATCACAAGATTTCCCCTACATAGTATATTAAAAATTATGACTTAGTATTTATATACATTTTCTTAAAATTCAATTAACGAATATTTAGAAAAAGAGTTACCTGATCAAGATTTTCAGTAGATGTCGAAGCAATGGGTGGTTGTGCTTGGCAACTACCCCTATCTGGCAAGAGAGTGACATCACCACACCGATTCTCTCCATCTTTTTCACGTGTTTGTTTTGTCGTCATTTGACTGTATCGAGTCATCATTTCTTTCTTTTCTTTCTTCCAACTCGTTTCTTCGTCAGTGATGACATTACTTTTCTAAGTCAAAGGTGTGGGTTTATGAAAGAAGAATGAGGGTTTGATTAAACCTCCCACACCTCTTACACGTCTTGAGTGTTCAGGAGTGCCTAATGCCTCTGTCAGAATATCATCATGCGCATTCTCTGGATCTTTTGCTAGTTGATCCTACAATTTAATAAAAATATAAATATATTTACTACTCTAGTATAATGTCAATAAAGTATAAAAATATATGAACATTATTGCTTACAATTCTGACTGCAACGTCTGCAATCTCTTTATTCAAGAATTTGCCATCCTTTCCTTGTCGAGCTTGTATTCATAGCTTAGCTCGATCTGCATCCAAATCTACTTGTCCTTTTTTATTCTACAAACATATGTAGTCATCTAATTAATAAATGAGCAGACATAACATACTAATGTATAAATTCAGAAATCAAAACATACCAACTCTTCCACAAAATTTGCGTATCCCTTACGAGCAAGCCTATGATTGTATTTATTTTTGGAACGTCTATCCTTTTGCAAACTGCTTACTTTCTACATCACACAATTATAGTACAACACAAGGTTAATTA
Organism: Trichosanthes cucumerina; assembly: GCA_036507285.1. Taxonomy (NCBI): domain Eukaryota; kingdom Viridiplantae; phylum Streptophyta; class Magnoliopsida; order Cucurbitales; family Cucurbitaceae; genus Trichosanthes; species Trichosanthes cucumerina. Next base: position 31,329,244 of record CM071838.1, read on the forward strand.
GTATCTTTGTGTAAACATGTATAAACAAAAAACAATTCATTTTTCAATACTTACTTGAAACTCTTCAGATAGAACTTTACCAACGAATTCATCCCAATGAACTTGCTCGATGTGGTTATAATTCATGGTGGAGACTTCAAACATTCAGGCATATCTTGAAATGGAATAATATATTTAGTCCTCAAAATGCTCTTAAATTGCTTAACGAAATTCCAAATTTTCATCAATATATGTCCTTCTTTGATTTACGATCTACTACGAAGGAATGCTGACAAAAAGAATATAATATATATAAGTAATTTTCATTGAAACTAGTAGCACATGATATTTAATGAGTTAGTGAAATAATAGATTACCTCAATGCAAGAATAAATCTTTTCTTTCAATTCTCTTGGTATTGAGCCACGAGTCATATGTAATTGGAATGTGGTGTCGCACACACGTTCCAATATAGCTTATCATTTTCGTTGCATTCCTACCAATCCAGTGTCCATGAGCATTGTATTCGATCACTCTTCGATCAGCTTCATTTTTAATTCCTGCAAGCTCGAGCATCGCAGTAGCGCCTCGAGTAGGGCGCACATTAGGAGGTTGCACCATATCATCATTCTCTGCCTCATCTTCAAGTGGCATGCGGTCATCATCACTAGAGTATTGATCCATAAGAGTATCCTGCTAAATACCTGCAGTACATTAGTTGAGTTAAATATAAATCATAAAAACATCAAATTGTATCAACATCTAAACTCAGCAGTGAAAAGTTATAACATATAATTTATGCTTCATTTTCATTTTCGATCCAAATGCCATCACGATCGGTCATAACATATGTTGAACTATCATCATCTATTTCATCAGATTCATTAGTAGTAAGAACGTAGTTCGAGTTATTGTAGTTTAAAATTAAGTCCCTGAACTCGTCTTCGTTAATATGATCTTCGTACTCTCTATTTGGAGGATGCAACACAATAGACCATCGGGAGTCACTTGGATCTTCTATATAGAACACTTGTTTAGCTTGTGAAGCTAAAATGAAAGAATCGGATTTGTGTCCAATACGTCTAAGATCAACTAGTTTAAATCCAAGTTCATCTGTTTTAACACCCCATTACTTTCAACCCAGATTACATTTGAACATTACAATCTTAAAATTATGGTAATTTAATTCCCATATCTCTTGAATCACACCATAAAAGACATGTTTGTGGTTATTGGATTTTTATCTTTTGCACTAGATACTTGCATCGATCAAGCTACTAAACATACTCCACTATTTTGAACATTTCGAGTACCATCACGAAGCTCGGTATTGTAGCGAACACCATTCACTACGTAGCTTAAATAGGTTATCACAGTGGGTGAAGGACCATGTGATACCCACCTCAATGTGTTAGATATAGTATGGTTTGGTACTTCAAGATCGGTAGAGCAACCTATACACATAAACCCCCGTTAATATTTGAGTATAAGTCGTTAAAAACTAAAATGAAAAAAAGAAAAAATTAGCAGAATTGTTAAAACCATACTTGATCACGTATCCAAGAAATGAAGGTTCTATTGTGTTGATCTTGTAATCACTTCTGATTTCTTGATCTTGATGGATAGATACGTTTCAAATAGTTCATATGTTTTCTATAATATACATAGAATCATTAGTGTTAGTATATTAAATTTAAGGATTAACTTTAAATTAGTATAAGAAGTGAACGTACTCTATGAAAGGTTGAACGTCATCTGTATTTTCTAAGACATATAGATGAGCCTGCTTGAGTTGTTCCTTATCAGGCTTCATATGAGAAGCTGCTGATGCAGGTCTCCCAAATTCATCATCCTTAGCTCGTTCACTTGCCTTTTCGAGTCCAATAGGTTTTACATCATGCAAAAATTCGGTGCAAAACTCTATAGCTTCCTCGACAATATAACCTTCAGCAATACAACCTTCCGGTCGATTCCTATTTCTCACATATCCTTTAAGAACTTTCATGTATCTTTCAAAAGGATCATCCATCGAAGATACACAGGACCACAAAGTCGGACTTCTCTGACCAGATGTACTGTTAAGTGCATCATTATCGTGAAGAACGATGGAGGGAAGTATTTTTCAAACAGACACAGTACTACTACGATCTCGTGCTCCAACTCACTTAATTGTGAAACATCCACCACTTTATTGCAAATTGCATTGAAAAACAAGCAGAATCGTGTGATAGCAATTCTCATATGCTTAGGTAGTGTAGATCGAATTGCAACTGATAACAATTGTTACATGAGCACGTGACAATCATGTGACTTCAATCCATTAACTTTTAGATTATCGAGTGATACAAGGTTCTTTATATTAGAAGAATAACCTTCGTGAACTTTCATTTTTGACAATGATTGACAAACCGCACGCTTTCTCATTTTTCGATAATGTGTAGCAGTCAAGTGAATATGAATGTCCTTCTTCCTATAAATTTTGGGGCCAACTCGGGGCGAATACCTAATCGTTCTAAATCACGTCGAGTTTGTAATCCATCCTTTGTCTTACCGGGATGTCGAGTAAAGTGCCTATTAAATTCATACAAACATTTTTCTCGATATGCATTACATCTAAGCAATGTCGAACATAAAGCTTCTTCCAATATTCAAGTTCAAAAATATAGATTTTTCTTCCAACACGAACGTAAGGCACCTATTGGTTTTTCTCTTTTAACATATCTTCATTGGAACGTTCGTTGTTGGTGAATTTTTCAATAATTTCTTCTCCGACAATGGTTGTGGAGCCTTTCCAAATTCTTTTTCATTATTGAATGCTTTCATCTGTTTCTAAATGAATGAGCTAGTGGCAAAAATTTTCTGTGTCCAAGATAAGCCATCTTCTTTCCAAATTTTAAATGCATAGGCGATGTGTGTTCTCCACATATGGGGCATGCACAATATCCTTTGACACTACAACCTAGCTAAATTACCATATGCAGGAAAATCACACTTGTCCACAACAACACTTTACTTTTAATGTGAATCCTTCATCTCGATATGCATCATAACAGGCACTCCATCATTCCAAAGAATTTTTAAATAATCTATTAAAGGAGCCAAATACACATCTATGTTGTACTCCTGTTTCTTTGGCCCAGAGATATTATCATGGTTAGCATAAAAATTTACGTCTCATACATAACCAAGGTGGGAGATTGTATGTTGTCAATATTACAGAAGCCAACAAGCGTACTTGCTATTCATTTCACTTTGAGGATTTATTCCATCGGTTGATAGAGCAAGACGAAGGTTTCTCTCTTCACTTCCAAATTCGGGCCACAAATGATCGATCAATTTCCAAGATGGAGTATCAAAGGATGTCGTAACTTGCCATCAACTAATCTCTCATTAGCATGCCAAGTTAAATTCTTGAAATTAACGTGCTATTGAACATCCTTTGAAATCGTGGAATTGGGGAAAGTACCATATAACTTTAGCAGGACTCTCCTCTTTCACTTCCAACGAATTCTTACGTTTCATCCATCTTGACTCGTTACAGATGAAGGACAATTAGATGCATCGGCGTATTCTTTCCTATATAAGCAACAATCATTGGGACATGCATGAATTTTTCATACGTCATTCCCAAAGTGACTAACGCCTTCTTTGCTTCATACGTAGATGTTGGCAATTCATTCTTTTCGGTAATATATCTTTCAATAAGGTCAACAACTCTCAGTAAAGCTAGTATCACTCCACTCAAATTTGGCTTTGGGTGATACAATCTAACTAATGTACCTAACTTAGTTAATCTACTACATCCTGGATATAGAGGTTTTTCAAAGATCTCATAAGAAACTTCTTAAATTTTTTGGATCTTTTCAAAATGTTGTTGTGCGATTTCAACCATCTCCACAATGTTGTCATCGAGTTCTCTTCATATACATGCTCGTTAGTGGTGTAGTTTAAATTTGACTCTACATTGTTTCTAGAATGTCTATCAAGGGTTTCTCCGTGCCAAATCCAATTATCATATCTTTGATCGATACCATACGCAATTAAGTGGTTTCTGACTACATTAATGTTGAGAATCTTCAGATTTACACACTTAACACACGGGCATCGTATTAAAAGTTTACCACTCGCATGTTCTTGTGCAAACTGAATAAAAGTGTCTACACCTTCTTCATACTCTTTAGAGAATCTATCTTTTGACATCCATAATTTGTTCATTATGTTATAACCTAATTAAATGAAGTCAATAGATATTTTTCAATTAATAAAATCAATCTAAGTCCTAAAAAAAGTAGAATAAACTACATATTTTTTCATGTTAACCATAACCAACTATAAGGACCCTAAAACTTAGGATGAACCTAATTAAGAAGGTTACTCAGCCATGTCGTTTACGCTGAAATTTCTAAGACAGATAACGACATAACCAGAGATAACCAAAATTTCTCCAAAACTCAGAAATACAAACAAGCACTCCTTAAGGTACAATAAATGCCCAACCTCTAACAGACTTCAACAAACATTAGGTTGGGCTTCAAAAAAACAGAAACTCAACATGCTTTACACTTGCAAATAGACAGAAAATTTGTAAGTTACACTACTTCATGAACTCATTACAAGCACTAGAACCATATTCTAGAAGAACATTCCTACAAGAAAATTTTAATTCATAACTTGACATTTTAATCAAGCCAATCATATCTTATGAGCAGTATGTGAAAATCAGATAATTGTTTCAGCCAATACCAAAAACAAAGAGATGCTCGTTTACAAATTTAAAGCAATTGTTAATGTTTCTTCTTAACATAATTGGTTTCAACACTAATGGATATCCACTTACGAAATTTAAATAGAAAGAGATGCTCATCTACATAATAATAAAAGTAGAAAAGATGCCCATATATGAATTTCACATTTACGAAATTTAAACTCTATGAATTACACATTTATTAAAATTTTGCATATTCTTAATCTATCCTTAATCTATCATACTTAAAGTATTGATTTGAGGATATTGGAGAGTAGCTGAGAATAGAAATTCAAATAACCTACCAGATAATAAACCTTAGGGAGAGAGAACGGGGTTGAGAAACCCGAGAGACCGTGGCTGATTAGAAACTCGATAGAGAGAGACCCCATTGATTTTCTTTTCAATTTGAAAAAGAGGAGAAGCAACTTTCGACAAGGGGTTGTGAGATCCGACGAGGGGCTGCGAGATTCGGCTCAAGTCCGACAGTGATTTCCGGTGAGGGTATGCGAATGTGATATCCGAGAGTAAATTCGACTGTGATATGAGAGGGTGATTTCCGGCGAGGGTACGCAACAACTCAACTTCGAACGACGGCGACTTCACAGTGTCAAGAACTTCAGCGACTTGAACGGCGCAACGGCAATAAATGACCTTCAGTGAATCGGACGGCGACAATGACCTTTCGAACGGTGGCGACTTCACAGTCGAACCTTCAAAGCGACTTCAACTAAGCAGCGAGACGGCTGAAAAGAGATAGCTCGACGGAGACGAGGGAGAGAGCTCGATGGAAAGGGAGACGAGGGTCAGAACCTTTTGCCTTCCAAGTGATTCAGACGGTGGCGACAACTTTGAGAGAGAGAGCTCGACGGAGACGAGGGAGATGTGAGAGAGAGAGCTCGACGAAAAGGGAAAGTTTGACGGAGAGGGTGAGCTTCTGTTAATGGGAAAAGGGTTTAGGGTTCTTTTTTTAATAATAGGAAAGGTAAAACGACGTCGTTTTACCTTTCCTAATTTTTGTTATTTTTTTTTAATTTTAAAAAAGCTAAACGACAAGCTGATATATACTTAACCTCCATAGTGGAGTCAGCGATGCATCCTTGCTCGATGCTTCGCCAGACTACTGCTCCACCATTGAGAGTAAACACTGACCACGATGTGGATTTTCTAGAATCCTTATCGGTTTGAAAGTTAGAGTCCGTGTATCCCATAAGGATCAAATCCTTAGACCCATACACGAGCATATAGTCCCTCGTTATTTTAAGATACTTGAGGATTGCTTTTACCGTTGTCCAGTGATCTAATCCTTGATTGGATTGACACCTACTAACAATCACAACTGCATAATAGATGTCGGGCCTAGTACACAAAATGGTGTACATGAGGCTACTTACAGCTGATGCATAAGGGATTCGTCTCATGTCCTCAACTTCTTGAGGTGTCTTAGGACACTGTTCCTTAGACAAATGGACCCCAGGCAATAAACCCTTCTTGGAGTTTTTCATCTTATATCGTATCAACATTTTGTGGATATAGGATGCTTGAGACAAGGCTAGTGTCTTGTTCTTACAGTTCCGGTCAATCTGGATCCCGAGAACATACTGCGCTTCTCCTTAATCTTTCATTTGGAATTACGTAGCTAGCTAGTTTTTAATGTCAGTGAGGAATCCTACATCATTCCCAATGAGTAGGATATCATCCACATAGAACACTATAAAAACGACAGTACTGTTGATGATTTTCTTGTAGACACTGTTGGGGTTTGTGCCCTAAAACTCGTAGTTTGTAAATATTGTTCTAATTAATGTAATAAAGAGTTATTATTATCAATAAAGAGTTATTGTTCATTATTTACAATATTGCCCTTTTATTAACCCTAAATCCAATAAACTAACATCCAAGGCTGTAAAATGTCTCTTGAACTGAATGTAGTGTACATATAAAGGATCTCAGTTCGAGATACAACCTAAATAGTCTATAGTTAGGGGATAAGGCTTAGGTACCTTACCCTGGTAATACTATGGATATGCCCCACTTTGTATATGATACAAACACAGTGATCCTAACATGTTTGTGTAGACGAATGTTGATTGGGAGGTTAATGAGATTAACCAAATAATCTCGTATCGTTGGAGCTTCTGATTTGTAGGTCCATTAGGTCCACCTTCTAGCTCGTAAAGGGTTCTTAGATCGTTTGAATATGAAATGTTCGAATTCAATTAGGGAATAAACATTAATGTATATAGATACATTATAATATAAAGTTTTGGAACTTTATATTATAAATTTAATGTGAATATGATTCATATTAAATTATGTGAGAGAATTAAATATTTGAAAGAGTTCAAATATTAATTTTAAATATGAATGAGATTCATGTTTAAAAACTATAGGTTAAAATTTAATGTGCATAAGATGTGCATTAAAACTATAGGTTAGAGGGATAATTCATTAAATGTGATTTAATCTTAATTACACCTAGTGGTTACTATTTCGTGGTCCGGTCTTATGTAATCTCATCACATAGGATATCCCCACTCACATGTCGTCCACACGAACACGTTAGGATCACTGTGTTTGTATCATATACAAAGTGGGTCATATCCATAATATTATCAGGGTAAGGTACTCAAGCCTTATCCCCTTACTATACACCCTTTAGGTTGTACCTCGAACTGAGATCCTTATATGTACACTACATTCAGTTCAAGAGACATATTACATCTTGGATGTTAGTTTATTGGATTTAGAGTTAATAAAAAGGGTAATATCGTAAATAATGAACAATAACTCTTTATTGATAATAATAACTCTTTATTACATTAATTAGAACATTATTTACAAACTACGAGTTTTAGGGCATAAATCCCAACATGACCCCACATCCCAAGCCTCATCACATCTGGATGGAGGACGAACCCCACATCCCAGTCAACCACATCTACTAGATGGAGGACGGACCCCACATCTCATATCTACCTCGCCAACCTAGAGTCACAGCTAAGGGTTACACATGAGTCTTAGGTCTATACTAGGGTTGGTTGTGTTAGCTGCGAACCTAAGGCTACACAACACTTTCCCGGGTCACCACATAACCAAGATCACAACCAACAAGCCTCTACTTGAGGGAACGTACAACACGGTTCAGAATCAACAAACATAGTATGCACAGTATCACAGTACCAACTTTACATCAAGCATTGATAGGACACAAAATGTGCTATCCTTATGTTTATTTATTGCTAGTTTTATGACAATTTCAAGGCTTTTATGTGTTTTAATAATTGAATTTCAAGTTAAAAGCATAAATAGAACATTTGGAGACATTTTGGATCACTCGGGATCAAATCGGGGTTTTTCAGAGCTTAAAATAACATCAAATAGAAGTAGAAGGAGCAATTCAAGCCAATTGACCCGAGGTGATGGCGTTGCAACGCTACGTGCTGATATTTGCGTTGAAGACCCGTGCAGGTAGCGTTGCAACGCTGCCTTGCATCGTCGCAATGCTACTTCGATACGTAAGGGTGCGGGTAAGGGTAGCGGTGTTGCAACGCTGCCCTCCGCATTGCAACGCCGCCGATATTTTCCTTATTTACTCTGACGCCTAGGGCACAACGTAGCAACGCTGCCCCTAGCGTTGCAACGTTGTGCCGATTCCACTATAAATATAACACTCTGTCCAACTTTCAAAGGGAGCCGAATTTTTGATAGTTTTTGCACCCTAATTTCGAAATACACTCTCTAAGAGGAGAAATAAGAGCATTCCTTGGGAACCAAAGCATTCGTGGAGGTTCGAGATTGTGACGGGAGCTCGGGGACGAGAGACCGACATCGACACATAAGTTTATTTTCTCTTTCTTTTAGATTGTAACATTGTTTAAAGACGTTTCTATAACTTTAGCTTGGTTTATTTGTGATTTAGAGTGGCTAAATGTTATAGCTAGGATTTGATTTGCATATTTAAGACTTGTTTGTCTATGTATTGAATTATGTTTTGTTATTTATTTTTGGTAATTCGTTCTTCAATTCCTTGATCTTGTTGGTTTAAGTGGACTCGAGAGAAAGAAACTTAGATTAGAGCAAAGTTGTCAAAACTCTTAGAAGTCTGACATGAGAATGACCTACAAGTCTAAGGGAAACATATAAAGAAGTTTCTTAATATCGTGCATGCTTTTAAAATTCATGAGATAACTTTAGAATTTATCGTGTGTGCGAGGCTCATTATGAATCAAGAGATTTTCTTTAGTATCTTCACTTCTTGTTTATAAATTCATTATGTTAGTTCATTGCATGTGTTAAATAAGGTTTTAACTTATGAAATCATCTTTTTTTCAATTCTATCATATTTGTGTCTTCAATTGTACATTTATTTTCTATTTTTTTTCACTATCTATCCACGTTCTGTTACTTTAGCTAAAATCGAGAATTAGTATCTTGGAACTCTAAAATCACTATACTAAAACTTGACCCGTACACTTGCGGTATTGCAACATAATTTTACGCAACAAGTTTTTGTATCAAACAACTCTAAATGAGGCACGAGTACGAAAAGAACAACATCACAGGTTCCAAAACAGCCAAAAACAACTCCTAATTAATCTATTGCATGCAGTTTTTCCCCTAACCCCTACTCTTATGGGCGGGGTAGTCCAAATGACTACTTACTTAAATCCAGTAATTTGTGTGACTCAAGAAGGACGACACGCTCTAACCAGTGCCTCAGCTCCCACCTAAGCCTTAACGGCAAACACAAACACAAATTAGAAAACCGAACACAAAGCAAGGCCTAGAATACTTGCATGGACTCGAATTTACCCCACGAAGGTCCAAACGAGCTGAAGAACGAACTGAGAGTCACACAGCATCGTGGCGACTCGACCAGGCTCAACTCAGCGGTGACAAGTCGCGTGAAAGGCGGCGGCAGCGCGCGTGGGTACGGATCTCCGATTCCTCGTGGCCCGGTCTACCAGGAACCGGTTTCCAAAAAGCGAGAATCGATCAAGAAAAGCACGAACCGACCAGACCAAAAGGGTGGGTTTCACGGTCCGAGCTCGACTTTGATCAGGCGGCTGACAACGGCTCGAGCAGAGGCGAGGAGCGAAGCTGAACGACGACGCGACTGAGAGAGAGAGACGAAGTGCAAGAGAGGGTGAGGCAAACGACGACAACTTATGGCGGATCGAGGTCGAACGATGGCTTTGTGCGACAGATCTAAGGCGAATGACGTGAGGGGAAGACGACTGCAAGAGAGAGAGTGTATGAGAGAGAGAGAGAGAGATGTGTGAGAGAGGGAGAAAAAAAGAGGAAGGGAAGAAAAGGACGTCGAAGGTTGTTTCTCCTAGCAGGTGTGGCGCACGGAAAGGGGGGAGGGCGAAGCCCAGCCGGACTTTTCTTCTCCCACTTTTTTTTTTTAATTTAAAAGAACGGAAAAATCTGTCTCTTACAAATTATATTTTTTTAGTGTAAGATTTAGAAATCATCAAGTTCATTTCCATTATTTTCACCCTCTATTTTTTTTAAAAGATAGGTGATAGCACACAAAATGTGCTATCCTTAGGCTTATTTATTGCTAGTTTTATGATAATTTCAGGGATTTTATGTATTTTAATCATTGAATTTTAGTTTAAGAGCTTAAACAGAATATTTGGAGACATTATGGATCACTCGGGATCGAATCGAGGCTTTTTGGAGCTTAAAATAATATCAATTGGAAGTAGAAGGACCAATCCAAGCTAGTAGACCCGATGTGATGGTGTTGCAACGCCATGCAGAGCGTTGCAATGCCGAGCTTGGTGTTTTTGTGCATAGAAGACCCATGTCGATAGCATTGCAACGCTGCCTTGCAGCGTCACAACGCTATCTCAATAAGAAGCCAAGTAGCATGATCGTGGAGAGGGTGTTGCAACGCTGCTTTTTACCGTTGCAACGCCAGATCGATAAGGACGCACGCGCAAGGGTAACAGCGTTGCAACACTGCGATGCTTTCCATATCTGCTACGCGCTTAGGGCACAACGTTGCAACGCTATGCCGTTTAACCTTATAAATACAATACTTTGCCATCTTTCAAAGGAGAGTCGAATTTAATAGTTTTTGCACCCTAATTTCGAAATACACTCTTCAAGAGGAGAAAAGAGAGCATTCCTTGAGAGCCAAAGCATTTGTGGAGGTTCGAGATCGTGACGGAAGCTCGGGGAAGAGGGACCGACATCGACACATAAGTTTATTTTCTCTTTATTTTAGATTGTAACACCGTTTAGAGACGTTTTCTATAACTTTAGCTTGGTTTTGTTGTGATTTAGAGTGGCTAAATGTTGTAGCTAGGATTTGATTTGCATGTTTAAGGCTGATTTGCTTATGTATTGAACTGTGTTTTGTTATTTATTTTTGGCAATTCGTTCTTCAATTTTTTGATCTTGTTGGTTTAAGTGGACTCGAGAGAAAGAAACTTAGATTAGAGCAAAGTTGTCAAAACTCTTAGAAGTCTTGCATGAGAATGACCTAAAAGTCTGAGGGAAACACATAAAGAAGTTGCTTAATGTCGTGCATGCTTTTAAAATTCATGATGAGACTTTAGAATTTATCGTGTGTGCAAAGCTCACTAAGAATCGAGAGATTTTCTTAAGTATTTTCACTTCTTGTTTATAAATTCATTATGTTGGTTCTTTGCATGTGTTAAATAAGGTTTTAACTTGTGAAGTCAATTTCCTCCAATTCTATCATATTCGTGTCTCCAATGTTTATTTATCTTTTTATCTTTTGTTTCCTATCTATCCTTATTTTGTTACTTTAGTTAAAATTGAGAATAAGTATCTTAGTAATTAATTAATATATCTAGAAACCCATTCCCGAAGACGATACTTGGAACTCTAAAATCATTATACTAAAACTTGACCCGTACACTTGCGGTATTGCAATATAATGTTACGCAACAATAGGTATTATTTTAGATAATATAAAGTTATTATTTTAGATAATATAATATTTTATTTTATAAATTTAGCTTGGAACAAGTTATTATTATCTATTTTTTTTAAAAAAAATTATTTTCTAAAACTAAAATTTTTTAATAGAATTATAGATTATTATGAAATAATAACCTTGTATTACACGTAATTATTTATTAACTTAATTTTCATTTATATTTTTTTGTGATAATTTAATTTATAGTTAAATTTATATATTGAAAACTTAAGAAAATATAAATTTTCCAAAAAACATTTTTTTAATTTTGTTTATTTATAACTAAATTTAAGTTATTTATTTATTAATGATCAATGACACAATTTGTTAATTTAAGAATAAATTAAGGACAATAAATAACAGTCCAAACATCAACAATTTCGGTCTAAAAATGATTCTACCACTAAGCCACTTTTTAATATAGTAGGATTATAGATTATAGATTATACATATATGCACGATTTTTTAAGTTTACTATTTTTTAACTTTTTTAAACTTTTTTTCAAACTTTTTTTCTTTTCAACTTTTTTTCTCTACTCTCTTTTTTTAGGCTAAGTTTTTTCTTCTTTTTTTTTATTCTTTTACCCAATATTTTTTTTTTGCTAACTTTTGTTTTGATAATTTTTTTTCAATTCAATAATTTTCTCTCAATTAATATCAATCTACTAATATTCTGTTGCAAAAGAGAATACATCCATCCACACTCCAAAAAGAGGTAAGACGTGTAAATGATTTTTTTCATGATTTTTTTGTTTGTATTTTTTTAGTCAGGTCGAAAATGCGAACAATGTCACAGTATACATGGTGGCACTTGAATAGGGCAAAGACCCGCTCAGACGAAACATCTACGAGGTGACAATTGAGTAGGGGAAACACCCCTAAGTGTTCATTCTTCTCTCCCGTCAGACGAAGCATCTACGAGGTGACGCTTGAGTAAGGTATACGCCCCAAAGTGTTCATTATACGGGTTGACGCTTGAGTAGGGTATATGCCCCCAAGTGTTCACTCTTCTTGTTGGGGTTTGTGCCCTAAAACTCGCAGTTTGTAAATATTGTTCTAATTAATATAATAAAGAATTATTATTTTCAATAAAGAGTTATTGTTCATTGTTTGCAAAATTGCCCTTTTATTAACCCTAAATTCAATAAACTAACATCCAAGGCTGTAAAATGTCTCTTGAACTGAATGTAGTGTACATATAAAAGATCTCATTTCGAGATACAACCTAAAGGGTCTATAGTAAGGGGATAAGACTTGGGTACCTTACCCTGGTAATACTATGGATATGATCCACTTTGTATAATATACAAACACAGTGATCCTAGCGTGTTCGTGTAGACGACATGTGAGTGGGGATATCCCATGTGATGAGATTGCATAAGACCGTACCGCGAAATAGTAACCAATAGATGTACCTCCGTTGACTAGTTAGGTTTCTATTTCACTAGGATGACCTAGGCAACTTGATCTCAATCCTGAGCAGATTACAAACTCCTGTTTGTGAGGGATTGTCTTTTGACTAGTATGTGTGAGAGTGACCAGATTCGCCGACTCAATATGCCTACCTTCTTGGGGACAAGACCGATTGAGCAGCTGGGGACTTAACTTAGCAAGATGAAATTCACTCCTTCCCGCCTATTAGGGTAAGTAGATGAATGTTCCCTTAAGTGGTGTCTTCGGGACTTGAACAAAGGGCCTGCCCCTTTCATTGGGCCGAGAGGGACTTCTGTTTGTTGGTAGGACCACAAAAAAATTGTTCATTAGAGGAGCACTGGTACTTAAGGTAAAAGATGTAACCTAGGGGTAAAACGGTAATTTGACCCAGCTGGGGTTACAAACATTCGTGAAGGATTGACTTGTTGTTATTGGTCAATATCCGTGGACACAGAAATATATCTACAGTGAGAAGAGTGCAGCTGTGGGACTTTAGTGGAGTGTTCCCGCAGTTAACGAATGTTGATTAGGGGGTTTATGAGATTAACCGAATAATCTCGTATCGTTGGAGCTTCTGATCTGTAGGTCTATTAGGTCCACCTTCTAGCTTGTAAAGATTTCTTTGATCGTTTGAATTTGAAATGTTCAAATTCAATTAGGGAATAAACATTAATGTATATAGATACATTATAATATAAAGTTTTGGAACTTTATATTATAAATTTAATGTGAATATGATTCATATTAAATTATATGAGAGAATTAAATTTTTTGGAAGGGTACAAATATTTATTTAAATGGGAATGAGATTAATATTTAAAAACTATAGGTTAAAATTTAATGTACATGAGATGTGCATTAAAACTATAGGTTAGAGGAAAAATTGATTAAATATGATTTAATCTTAATTAAATATATGATATTTAAACATTAATTAAATATATGATATTTAATTAAAAATTAATTAAATTTGATTTAATTAATTAATTTAATTATTAATTTAATTAAAATAATGGGAACGTGCAAGAGGACACGTTCCCCACTTCCCCATTAACTCCCTATCGATAGGGAGTGGGGGTAGTGTTCCTCTGGCATTTTAACTTCTCGATGGAGAGAAGTTTGGGTTGATCGATGAATTGGGCAATTGAGAATTGCTGTGAAAATTCTCTCAACTTTAAAATTCCCTTCCTTCTTCCAAACTAGTTAGAATCCTTCCCTCCAAGGATTGATCTAAGCAGAACTCAGAGTCATAGAAGGTTTTCCAAGTGGTACTGTCCTGCTGTACAGAGAAGAAAATTTGTTTGTTGTTGTTGTGCATTTGTGACAAGGAGTTGCTGTAAATTGAAACTACAAATGTAATTTCGAATTCCCTTTTTGTTTAAGAACATACAACATGTCTATGTTTGCTTAATCCATGCCTAATTAGATTAGATTGCTTATCTCTGTACTTTTCCCCAATGTATTGGTATTTGAAGTAAACCAAAACAAACGAGTAATCGATCTTTAAATCACGTTTCTGCTACTCATGGGAATCAGATTCCCTTCAATTGGTATCAGAGCCAAGTTTTTTTTGTTTTGGTTGAAACAAATTTGCATGGTTAGGTGGGAATTGCATTTGGTTTGCTGTAAAGCTAGTTTAGGAAAATTTTGGCCTTAGTTTTAAGTGTGATTTGATCAAATTAAATGTAAAGACCCTTGCGTTTTAGGCAATTAAGTGCATAATCGAGTCTGTAATAGTGCTATGAGTCGTTCGTGAAAAATTTGAAGCAATTCAGATGAGTTTTGGGTGAGAGTTTACCAGAAGAAGTTGTTGTTTTATCAAAGAAGAAGCGCTGGCAGTTGCAACGCTACCCCGATGCCTGACGCGAGTGCGAGAGGAGGGTGTGTTGCAACGTCGTTCATCAGCGTCGTAACGCTAGAGTGCGGCGTCGCAACACCGAAGCCCCTATCGACAAGAAAATTGCGGAGCCAACAGCATTGCAACGCCGTCTCATGGCGTTCAACGCTACCCCGATGCCTGACGCGAGCACGAGAAGAGGCGACGTTACAACGCTCTCCTCAACATTGCAACACCATGGCAACATCTGGATGAAGCAGACCGGTTCAACGGCAGTTCAAGCGATTCGGGTCGTGGATGGTTCGGTTCGAGCAGTCTGAGCCCGATTCAATTAGTTTTGGATCATTTTTGTAATAAAATTAGTGTAATTTTATTATTTTTTTGCACTTTAGGGCCAAAGTTTTCCAGTTTTACGGCTATTTTCTTTATGAATGTCGTTTAGAATTTTTCCCACCTTAGGATAAGCATGTTCATGCATTTTTGTATAAATGTTATATAAATATGATAGAAATGCATGATTCAATTTATTTTTCGTGAGTAATTAATTATAATTGTTATAATTAGATTATATGAAAAATAAATAGCATGGAGCATGAAATTATTTAGTTTAAAATAAAGTGTTATTTTATTTAAGTATTTTGCATGATTTAATTAGAAATCGTTTGTTGGAGTTATCTATAGTTTGCTGTCATAGGTTAATAATTAAATTTATAAAAGTTATAAAAGAGGTTTTTAGAAACCATAACCTATAACAAAGAGTGCATGCAAACATAGTAGCTTGGGTTAAATTAAATTCGTTTTAAATTGTTTAAATTAGTTTAGACCTAAGTTTAATTTCTAATAGGATTAGAAGTTAGTCTTACATAGTATTTTAAATAGTTTAAAATATAGTAGGACAATAGGACATTGGTTATAAGGGAACTCCACCAGTAATGTTCTGTCTAAGGTTGGGGGTACTTAAGGTGACAATTAACGAAACATCTCCTACCTTGGAACTGACTTGGAGCTTGAGTTGAATTAACCATAGTCCTGTGTTATATCTAGGTAATTAAAATGTTTATTCACCTAGACATAAGGTTAAAATAGCTAGTTATAATAGTTATAATAGGCATAGACTAAGATACATTCTTTTAGCCAGAATCCGACTAAGTTAAACCTGTACCCTAACCTAAGGAGCTTCAGAGGGAGAAAACGAGATGTTCGCATCGAGTTTACTCTCACGTCCACAAGAGTTCACATCGTGAGTTCCATGCTCGGTTGCATGGAATCAATAGGGTGTCCCCCTCTGGTAAGTGTTTGCATGGTTCAATACCAAGGTGAATGAGGGAAGTATCCATAGTAAATGGGAGCAGGACGGTGAATGGATTGAAATTCCCACAGCGGAAACGACTTTGAATGTCGTGGTGTTCGTTTTGAAAATTGTTTCTTAAAAGTGAACTAAACTCTTTAATTCTAGGCTAAACATGCAATTAGAAGAAGGAAAAACAATAAAGTAAAATACTTACTTGTTGAAGAACACTTCTTCGTCGATTCCGTCTCCGATCTCGATCTCTTTCGTTCCAACGATCTCACGAACCATAAAGATTGGACACCTCCAAATCGATCTTCTCGGTTGTTCTCGATCGATTGAGGGAGAGTGGTGAAACTCCCTTTGGTTTGGGAGGAGAGAAATTTCTAAAGAGAATTTGAGAGATGAGAGAGCTTCTTTTGGATGGAAATCCAAAAAATGAGAAGTGAGTTTTCAAAACATTCTTGCAAAGGTCTTTATATAATGGTGAGAGGTGGAGTTGAAATCTCCACCAATTCACCATTTTACCACAACCTTATTGAAGAGAATAAAAATTCCCGCGCAACGGAAGACGATCGAATCGTCAAGGTATCATTACTCTACTAGAATTTTATCAAAATGATCTAACTCTTAGATCTAGGCTAAACATGCAACAGAGGAAGAATTAACAGCGAGAAGAATGTACTTGTTGTAGACAATTCTTCAAAATCTTCCTTGATCACGAACACTTCGTGCTTCTCGATCTCAACGAACGCTTCCCTCGAACAGAATCCGAACACTACCAAAAGCCTTCTCGGTTGTTCTTCCTTTGGAAGAAGGTGAGTTGTGGGACTCTGGTGATTTGTAGAGGGAGGAGATTTGAGAGAAAAGTGTTGAGAGAAACTCTTCTTTTTGGGTGAGAATCCAAAAAATGAGAGTGTTGCACACAATCCTAGGTGAGAATGATGGAGTTAAAATCTCCACATTATTACCACTTTACCACAACCATAGGTTATGCAAATCTCATTTTCATAACCACATAATATAAGATATCTCATATCTCATATTGCAAATCTCATTTGCAATAATTGTGGATTAATTAAATTGAATCACATCCAATTTAATTTCTCTCAATTAATTTCTCCAATTAGCCCTAATTCAACAATTAGGCTAACCTATAGTTTATTATGAATCTCATCACTACTACAAATTAGGCCTTTATTGACGCGTTCCTTTTTCAAATTGTTGACGCTTGACTAAAAAAAGTGTCAACAAAAGGCCAAAATTTCTTTTAAAAATCATTATTAATTTTAAAACATTTATATTGATGGTTATAAAGCGTCATTAAATGTATAAATTTAAAATTTTGCAATTAACTGTCAATAAATATAGTTTTATTGACGCTAATTACAAAAATTTTGCGTCAAAATTAATAAAATCCCGTGTTTTAGCTTTCTTGATTTATAAAAATCCGTCAATAAATGGTCGTTTTATTGACGCATAGTGGAAGCTTTCATTGACGGTTAGAAACCGTCATTATATGTATGTTTCATTGACGGGTAATGCCCGTCAACTAAACCTTCAAAACGACGTCGTTTTCAAGCTAAACGACGTCGTTTAGCTTTCATAATTTTAAAAAAAAAATGCACCTTTCATTGACGGTTAAAAAGCGTCAATATATCGCTCTTTCATTGACGGGTAATGCCTGTCAATGAAACATGCTAAACGACGTCGTGTTGAAGCTAAACGACGCGTCATTCACATTAAACTATATATTATATCATTCATATCTCATATAAATGACATAAATCCCTTTAAGTGAAATTGAACACTTCAATTTCACACCAAAACATTAACCCTTCTTTTAACCCAGATTGAGCCAACCGAGGGACCTAATGGACCTACGGTGGCGACGGCTCCAATGATCCGAGATTAACTCACAAACTCTTTGACCCGGTTAATCAACATTTATTAGCTACGGTAACACTCCACTATAGCCCGTAGTTGCACTCCCGTCGGTCACGAGAATATTACGTGTCCACCGATATAACCAATGCCCATGAGTCGACCCTTCACGGGTTGTTCGTGAGACACTACTGGTCAAATTACCGCTTTACCCCACGTGTCTACCTCTTGTTCCTTAAGTCCCCACTTTGCTCCTCTAATGAACAACATATTGTGATGGTCCAACCATACACAACACCCTTCTCGGGCGGTGAGAAGGTGGGCGCCGTTCTCCAAGCCACCTCGGAGACAACACTTAAGGAACAACCCCTCTAGTTTCCCTAAAGGCGGAACGAGTGAATTCCATCTCGCGTAGTTAAGTTCCAGCCTCCTACTTGGTCCTCGTCCCGGAGAAGATAGGCATATTGGGCGAGTATCTGTTACACCCTCACCGTACTAGTCAAAGGACGACCCTCACGCATGTGGAGTTCGTAACACGCTCGTGGATTTAGGTCGAGTCACTAATGGTCATCTATGAAGTTATTAGTCCTTCATCACAAGCGGTGTTACATCGTGAGGTGTAATAATTCACGATCCGATCTTGTACAATCTCATTGCACGAATGCCCCCACTCGCATGTCAACCACATGAACGAGTCGATCACCTCGTTTGTATCTAATACAAAGCGGGCGCATCCACAGTGTATCCGAGGATTAGGTCTCCAACCCTATCCATATCTCAGTAGACCGTTCGGTCATTAACTCGAACGTGATCCTCCCCGTGTGCCACTACACACCATTCAAGTTCTAGTTCTCTCATAAATTCAATGACCTGGAGCTTAGTTTATTGGAAAAGTTTGTAAATATTATGAGACACAAAGTAATGAAATAAATAACTCTTATTAATTTCAAACAGTAATTTACAAAAACGAGATTAGGACAAAAATCCCAACAAACTCCCACTTGGACTAAGCTAGTGGAGAAAATACATTTATGAAATGCACATAAATTACAATGAATTAATACAATAAACTAGGGCATTGAATACCCGTTTACACATCTCCCACTTGCCCTAGTCAGGAAGATCTCGAAGACCTAGACTCTCTAGGTGACCCTCAAACACCTTAGCCGTGAGGGGCTTTGTAAATGGATCGGCTCACGTTGTGCTCCGCGCTATCTGCGTGACCATCACGTCTCATGCGGTGCACAATCTCCGTGTCGAGATGATACTTGCGCTCAATGTGTTTGCCTCTCTTATGGCTCAGAGGCTCACGTGAGTTGGCTCTTGCACCACCACGTTATCATAGAACAGTGTGATCGACATGTTCATATTTGGAACAACTTCCAAATCCGTCATGAACTTCCTAAGCCAAAGCGACCGTTTGCGACTTCACAAGCCGCAACATACTCTGCTTCCATAGTGAAATCAGCGATGCATCCCTGCTTGATGCTTCGCCATACTACAGCTCCTCCATTTAGAATGAAGTCTGACCCCGAAGTGGATTTCCTAGAATCCTTATCGGTCTGAAAGTCAGAATCCGTGTATCCCGTAATGATCAAATCCTCACTACCATACACTAAGTCAGTAGTCCTCGTTCTCCTAAGATACTCGAGGATTGCATTTACTACCGTCCCGATGATCTAATCTGGATTGGACTGATATCTACTGACAATTCCTACTGCATAACAGATGTCGGGCTTAGTACACAACATGGCATACATCAGGCTCCCTACAGCCGAAGCATATGGAATCCGTCTCATATCCTTAACATCTTGAGGAGTCTTAGGACACTGATCCTTAGACAAGTGAACCCCATGCCTGAAAGGCAGCAAGCCCTTCTTGGAGTTCTGCATCTTATATCTAGACAACATCTTGTCAATATAAGACGCCTGAGACAATGAACCCTTTGGGCTGGTCCATGTAGATGGTCTCATCAAGTTTGCCATTCAAAAAGGTTGTCTTGACGTCCATCTGCCATACCTCGTAGTCATAATACGCGACAATGGGTAGAAGAATCCTGATCGACTTTACCAAGGCAACAGGTGAAAAGGTCTCCTCATAGTCAACCCCTTCAACCTGGGTAAAACCCTTTGCCACTAGTCGGGCTTTGAAGGTCTGCACCTTCCCATCTACGCCATCCATTTGCAACCAATAGGTTTTATCCCATCCGGTTGATCCACAAGTTCCCAGACAGAATTGAAGTGACTCCATTTCCTGGTCCATAGCTTTAATCCATTCGTCTTTGTCAACATCAACCATTGCCTGATCATAGGTCAATGGATCCTCACAGTCATCATCAGGAGCGACAACTGAGGTTTCAGCTAAACCCATGTAGCGATCAAGCTGTCTCATAGCCCTCCCAGTACGTCGAGGCATTCCCAACTCTTGGGAACGGATTTGACTAGACGTGCTAGGATCAACAACACTTGTTGACGTACTAGCCCCATCAGCAACTCTTGCTGATGTACTGTCAATTTCATTTAACACAATTTTACTCCTTGGTAAATGATCCCTGACGTGGTCTTCCTCTAGGAAAGTGGCGTTTGTCGACACAAGCACCCTATTTTCCTTAGGATCGAAAAATAGACCACCCCTAGTCTCTTTAGGGTAACCTACGAATAGGCACAATTTCGAACGAGGTTCCAACTTTTTCGGATTTGATACCAACACGTGGGTCGGGCATCCCCAAATTCTGAAGTGATGTATGTTGAGACTTTTGTCCTAATCTCGTGTTTGTAAATTACTGTTTGAAATTAATAAGAGTTATTTATTTCATCACTTTGTGTCTCACAATATTTATAAACTTTTCCAATAAACTAAGCTCCAGGGTCATTGAATTTATGAGAGAACTAGAACTTGAATGGTGTGTAGTGGACACACAAGCAGGATCACGTTCGAGTTAATGACCCGAACGGTCTACAGTATATGGATAGGGTTGGAGACCTAATCCTTGATACACTGTGGATGCGACCCGCTTTGTATTAGATACAAACGAGGTGATCTGACTCGTTCATGTGGTTGACATGCGAGTGGGGGCATCCTGTGTAATGAGATTGTACAAGACCGGACTGTGAGTTATTAGACCTACTGATGTAACAACGTTGACAGTAAGTACCAATAATATCGTAGATGACCATTAGTGACTCGACACGAATCCGGCGTGTTACGGACTCCTCATCTGTGAGGGTCATCCTTTGACTAGTGCGGTGAGGGTGGTCACGATTACTCCCCAATATGCCTATCTTCTCGGTGACGGACCCAATGCGGAGCGGGGAACTAAACTACGCGAGATGGAATTCACTCGTTCTACCTTTAGGGAAACTAGAGGGTTGTTCCCTTAAGTGTTGTCTTGTGGCTTGGACAACGCGCGCCCACCTTCTCACCGCCCGAGAAGGGTGTTGTGTATGGTTGGACCATCACAATATGTTGTTCATTAGAGGAGCAGTGGGGACTTAAGGAACAAGAGGTAGACCCAGGGGTAAAATGGTAATTTGACCCACCGTGTGTGTCTCTGAACAACTGTGAAGGGTCGACTCATGGGCATTAGTTATATCAATGGACACGTAATATTCTGCACTGACGGGAGTGCAGCTAGTGGAGTGTATCGTAGCTAATGAATGTTGATTAACCGGGTCAAAGAGTTTGACAGTTTTTAATCTCGGATCATTGGAGCCCGTCACTGTAGGTCCATTAGGTTCCTCGGTTGGCTCAAGCGTGGTTAAAAGAAGGGTTAATGTTTTGGTATGAATTTGAAGTGTTCAATTTCACTTTAAGGCCATTTATGTCATTTATATGAGATATGAATGATATAGTATATAATTTAATGTGAATGAGATTCATAATAAACTATAGGTTAGTCTAATTGTTGAATTAGGGCTAATTGGAGAAATTAATTGAGAGAAATTAAATTGGATGTTATTCAATTTAATTAATCCACAATTATGGCAAATAAGATTTACAATATGAGATATGAGATATCTTATATTATGTGATTATGCAAATGAGATTTGCATAACCTATGGTTGTGGTAAAGTGGTAATAATGTGGGGATTTTAACTCCATCATTCCCTAAACCCTTTGCAAGAAGGGATTGATGAACATTCTCTCATTTTTTGATTTTGATCAAAGAGAAGAGATCAAAATTCTTTCTACTCTCTCAACTCTCCTCCCACTCCAAAACTCTAGAATCCCACCATTCTCCTTCTTTCCAAAAGAAGAACAACCAAGGTTCCAATTGGTGGTGTTGTGTTCTTGTTCGTGGGATTTGTTCAGGATCGTAGAGATCGTGTTTGTTCGCGAAGTGTTCGTGATCTTTGGAAGAAATATCGAAGAGAGTTTTCAACAAATAAGTACCATTCATCTTGTTGTATTTTCTTCCTTCTTTTGCATGTTTAGCCTAGATCTAATAGTTAGATCATTTTGACAAAATCAAGTAGCGTAATGATACCATGACAATTCGATCGTCTTTCGCTGCGCGGGGATTTTCATTTCCTTCAATTGGTATCAGAGCCATTTCGATGGTTCTTCATTATGCACTATTTTTTGTTAAAATAGGTGGGTAATTTACTTTGAATTCATGAGATGAATGCTGGTTTGCGAATTTGGATGTTTTCAGTTTTGGAACTAGTTTAGATTTACAATTTATGTTGATGAGATCAATGTAAGGGCCCGTTGTTTTTGGGCATTTTATTGTAAATCGAGTCTGTAAAGTCCGAGTCTTTAGTAGCAAGGGTTGCTGTGAAGAAATCGGAGCAAAAACGAGTGAATTTCGAAGCACAAACAGCAAAGGAGTTTGTTGTACAGGCGACGACGTTGAGACGCTGCTCTTTGGTGTCTCAACGTTGTACTAGCGGGAGCAAGGTGCGCTGCAGGACAGCGTTGCAACACTCGGCGTAGCGTTGCAATGCCGCTAACGTTGAGAACTCTGGGTTGACGCTTTGAGCGCGGCGTTACAGTAACGCACGCAGCGTTGAAGAGCGATTCGCGGCGATTTACAAAACGTGGGCGGTTGAAGTTGCTTCTTAGTGGGAAGTTTTCCGAAATTTAATTTGTTTTTTTAATTTCTTTATTTGTAAAATGTTTTTATTTATTTATTTAATTATTTTGTTAAATAATATTAATTTAAGTGTTATATTAATGTTATTTAATTAAATAATTGCCCCTAGGTGCCAAAACCGGTCCAATTTTGCTATTTAATTATTTTATGCATGAGATGTATGATTTAATTAAATTCTATGTGCATAATGTATG
This sequence comes from Trichosanthes cucumerina, assembly GCA_036507285.1. Taxonomy (NCBI): domain Eukaryota; kingdom Viridiplantae; phylum Streptophyta; class Magnoliopsida; order Cucurbitales; family Cucurbitaceae; genus Trichosanthes; species Trichosanthes cucumerina. The sequence goes on from CM071838.1 coordinate 31,352,660, forward strand.
TCATATAGATTTAAAATCCCACCTTAGGTTAAACATTTCATGCATCATTTATATTATAAGAGTTATAATATATAGTTTGCATGATAGATTATATTATAAGAGTTATAATATAATTAAATGCATGTTTAATTTAATTAATATAAGTGTTATATTTTTTAGATTAAAATATGCTCATGCATTTAATATTCATGTGATGAATTATATTATGTTATAGTATATAGTTATTCATGTGATGAATGATCAAGCACAATAACATAGAAATGCATGCAACCTAAGTTAATTATTAGTTTTAAAGACTTTAGAACTTGAATAATTAGACTTTATTTTCTAATGAGATTAGAAATTAGGAAATCAAAGTTTAGTCTATGAATGGAGACTGATTAGTAACTCTATCTAAGGAAGGTTTTGTCTAAGGCTAGAGTATTTAAGTTGACGCTTGCGGAACACCCCTACCTGGAAATCGACCTGGGAGTGAATTCGGTCCAGAGATTCTTAGATTATACTTATCGTGAGTGCCGTTAATTAAAAGTGTTTTAAAATTTACTCACATAGACCTAAGATATAATGTGATTAGAGACTTAGGTTAATACCATATAAGAGTTATATTAGTAGACTTAGGTAAATTTTAGTCGATTTATCTAGGTCAATCTGTTGAGATTTCTGTCATAATCTCGTGTTTGTAAAATATTGTTTTGAAATTAATAAGAGTTATTCATTTCTTCACTTTGTGTCTCGCAATATTTTAAACATTTCCAATAAACTAAGCTCCAGGGCCATTGAATATATGAGAGAACTAGAACTTGAACGGTGTGTAGTTGACACACAAGCAGGATCACGTTCGAGTTAATGACCCGAATGGTATACAGTATAAGGATAGAGTTGGAGACCTAATCCTGGATACACTGTGGATGCGACCCGCTTTGTATTAGATACAAACGAGGTGATCTGACTCGTTCATGTGGTTGACATGCGAGTGGGGGCATCTGTACAATGAGATTGTACAAGATCGGACCGTGAATTATTAGACTTCGATATAACACCGCTGTGATAAAGACTAATAAATTCATAGATGACCATTAGTGACTCGACTTGAATCCTGAGCGTATTACGGACTCCTGTCTGCGAGGGTCTGTCCTTTGACTAGTACGGGTGAGGGTAGTCTAAGTTACTTGCCCAATATGCCTATATTCTCAGGGACGAGAACAAAGTAGAGAGTTGGGAACCTAATTACGCGAGATGGAATTCACTGCGTTCCGCCTTATAGGAAATCTAGAGGGGTTGTTCCCTTAAGTCTTTGTCTCCGGGGCTTGGACAACGGGTGCCACCTTCTCACTGGTCCGAGAAGGGTGTTGTGTATGGTTGGACCATCACAATATGTTGTTCATTAGAGGAGCAGTGGGGGACTTAAGGAACAAGATGTGAACACGAGGGCCAAGCGGTAATTTGACCCAACCGTGTCTCGAACAACTGTGAAAGGGTCGACTCATGGGCATTGGTTATATCGGTGGACACGTAATATTCTACACCGATGGGAGTACTGACTACGAGCTATAGTGGAGTGTTACTGTAGCTAATGAACATTGGTTGGCGGGTCAAAGAGTTTCTTGGTTAACCTCAAATCATTGGAGCCCGCCATTTGTGAGGTCCATTAGATCCCTTGGTTGGCTCAATCTGGGATAAAAGAAGGGTTAATGTTTTGGCATGAAATTGAAGTGTTCAATTTCACTTTAAGAGTATTTATATCATTTATAAGAGATATAGATGATATAATATATAGTTTAATATGAATGCGATTCATAATAAACTATATGTTAGCCTAATTGTTGAATTAAAGGCTAATTGGAAAAATTGATAGAGAGAAAATAAATTGAATGTGATTCAATTTAATTAATCCACAATTATTGCAAATGAGATTTGCAACATAAGATATGAGATATCTTATATTATATAATTATGTAAATGAGATTTACATAACATATGGTTGTGGTAAAGTGGTAATAATGTGAAGTTGTAAACTCCATCATTCCACTATTTAAACCCCTTTGCAAAAGGGTTTTGTAAACTTTTGGAAGCCAAGTTCTCATTTTTGGATTTTGACCTAATAATCCAAAAGTGAATTCTCTCCACTCTCTTATTTCTCCTCTCTTTCCAAAACACAAAAGTTCCCACCAACTTCCCTTCTCCAAAAGAGAACAACCAAGAATATCTATTGTAAACCCGAGATCTTTCTTTGGAACTTCCTTATTTAAAAAAACAACAAAGGAAAGAAGAAATGAAGTGAAAGACAAAATGAAAATAAGGAAGGAAAGTTTAAACCATTTTGGTTTGGTTTGCTTTAAAAGATAAAAGAAGAAAAGAAAATGAAAGAAGAGTTAAATATATTAAGTATTGATTTGTTTTGTAAAGAAAATAAAATAAAATAAAGAAATAGATAAAGGAGAAATTGAAAAAGGAAAAAGAAAAGAAAAAGCAAAAGGGAAAAAGACAAATTTGTCTTTTCCTCCACCGTTTGCTTTTATAACCTTTATCTTCTCTCCATTTTATTCTATATCTTCACAAACCAAAGCTGAAGCTTCGTGGGAGAAGGAGAAAGGAAGAAGAAGAAAGCCATTTTCGTGATTTTGGAGTTGGAGTTGCAGAAGAAAGGAGAAGAACTCAAGGGAATTATTATTGCAGCAAGGTGATCAACTCAGACCAGTTCTGATGTTTTAATCTTCTCGAGCTCTACAAGAAGAGGTAAATGTTGAAGTTTGCTTTTTTCCTGAAAGCTAACTCATTTTTAAACAAAGTTCATGAAGGAAGCTCGAGCAAATTCTTATGTTAAGTTACTGTTTTGTTAAGAGGAAGGCAGAAGACAGAAGATTGCTGTCAAATCCGAGAAGTCTCTGGTTTTTTGGTTGTTCTGATCTGTATACTTGGAGTTAGAAACTCTAATTGGTATGGTTCGAAAGCTTATTGAATTTCCTACAACTTTTGTGAAGGAATCGTGAGAGGAAAATGATTGGAAGATGTTGTAATTATCAGGTTAAATTTGTTGTGCAGCAGGAAATCCGAATCTGGAAACAGCAGAAGTCTGTTTTGAGGAAAGTAGCTTTCGAGGTATTTCTGAACAAATCCGTTTGGAATATCAATTTCATGTCTTCATATGATTTTTAGAGGGTTCAAAAAGGAAGAGTGTGGTATAAATTACATTATTTTTGGATAAGTAATGAAGAAGTTATGGCTGTCTGAAAACAGGGCAGAAAATCTGAAAATGCTGGAAATTTGAAAGTGTGTTTTCTTGCAAGTTTTAAGGTAAAAAATCATGAGCACGAGGTTCTAATGGTTGAGTTGGTTTGTTTGACAGGCCAAGAGCAAATAGGTCAAGTTTACAAGCCAAGGTTCTAATTCTAATACTGTGAGTGACTCTATTTTTGAATTATGCTTAACCTATGTTTTTCTTCAAAAACATAATTGTTGATCATTGAATCTTGTTGAACTAATTATGTATAGCTTCATGGAGTTTCTAACATAAAGTTCATGATGGAACCTAAACATGCTTTGAATTAGTTGTAACTATAAATCCAAGTATGGAAACTAAATTATGAAAGTATGCTTTCCTTTAGAGAATGTTTTGTGTAAATCCACTTGGGAACATGTTTAGATGATAATGTGAAAATGTCAAGAAATTGTTGTATGTGTTATAAAGACATGATTTCCATGGTACACAAATTATGCCCTTGTTTGTGGTTAACCCCTAATACTGAAGGACATTCGAGAAGGTACTTAGGGGGGGAATGAATCATGATATCCCGATAGTGAAGGACAATGAGAAGGTATTCGGGTAGTAAATGGTTTTACCTTAATCTTTGAAGGACATAGAGAAGGTATTAGGGAAAACCAAACGACCAAAGGTATTCCACGTGCACGTGAGAGAGAGAGAGGTATGAATCTTATAGGTATAAATGTAACTCTACCACCTCTATGGTTCCAATGTGGTATCATGTCATGTGTTTTATTGTTATGAGCTTCTATATTATTGATCTATCTACCCTCAATATGATAGTACATTTCGAGTTGTGTGCTATGCATAAGTGGTGACTTAAACCTGTAAATTGGAAGCACGGTTTGTTTATGTTTACAAACAGATGTTAAGCTATTTTCTACTTATAATCTGCCATTATTATGAATCACCGGTGAGCTTATAATGTTTTAAAGATAGACACTCACTGAGCTTTTTAGCTCATTCTTTCAATGTTTTCAAACTTTTTCAGGTAGAGATCGAGCTCCTGGTACCTGACATCCTGCCATAGTCTGCTGGAAGTTTCATAAGTTGATATTTTGTACGTGGCTGGTGTTGTATAGCAAGTCTTATGTAGTTATAGTTGTTTGTACATAAAAGGTTGTATAAACAGTGGGTTGGCATGTTCTGAGTTGTGATGCTATTGCTCGCTTAAGTTTTCAAATGAAAGACTTAAGAAATGTTTCTCCCTATGTATGTTTAGTAGTTATCAAGTTTCCGCTGTGTTATGTTAAAGTTTACCATATACGAGCATAGTATGTTTATATGGTAGAACAGGGTCATCAGGTATTGTTAAGAGGTGAGCAATGTCTGTTGCCTTCATGCCTCTTTCCGGGCTAAGTTAGCAGGTGGTTCGGAAGGGGGTGTGACATCTATTTTGGTAGTGTTTGGAATTTGATCGTGGGAAGAGTTCGTAGAGATCGAGAAGCACGAAGAGTTCGTGATCAACAAGAGAAATTGCTGAATTGGTCTACAACAAGTAAGTACTTTCTTCTTGCTGTAAAATTTCAGCATGTTTAGCCTAGATCTAATAGTTAGATCAACTTTAATAAACACATGTTGCATGTTGATACCACGACGATTCGATCGTCTTCCGCTGCGCGGGGATTCTCATTCCCTTCACAATCCCTATAAAATTAAAGTGCTGAGTGGGAGGAAATAAAGTGTATGAGATACATTTGAATTTCCAACCACAAATCTTCTTTAAGTCCGCACCGTGAGATCTATACTCGGCCTCGTGGCGCAAATGGGAGCGTCTCCCTTCGGGTGGCATTTGTATAGGTCAATATCATTGTGGATGGAGAGAGTACTTATAGTGAGTGGGAGCGGGACTAGTGAAAATGAGACCACGGTCTCTTCTTTCGATTCACACCGTGAGACGCCTATGATCCGCCTGCTAGCTTTGCCTGGACCAGACAATCCCTTCGAAGGGCATGATCATGGAAGTCAGAACACCATGAATTCCCGACAGGGATACAGTTTCCTGGTCGGTTTTCCTTCTTGGTTCACCCTTCGGTGACTATTGTTTGGACGGATGCTTGAAAACTTAAAGATTGAGGGTGACACTCACAGAATTCGTTAAGTGTTATTGAATTCGATCGAACAATGGTAATTAGACGCCTAATGGAATAAGAGTTATTCTGGGATTAGGGTATGATCGAGAAAGTCTCGTCCTAGAGGAGGAGTGTTCTGTTCACCCTTCGGTGGCGGTCATTCTAAACCTTTAGGGTATCATTGCAAAATTTTGAATGACCTAGGGATCATGAAACAATTTTGCTAAAACTTGATTGGATTTCAAAAGTTTTTTGCGAGACTAACACAAAGTTTTCTTAATTTTTCAGCTTAAAACATGTCTAGCGCAATAATAGCTCTACTCGCGTCCGATAAATTAGTGGGAGATAATTACCAAAGTTGGAAAAACAACATAAACACAATCTTGGTAACTGACGACATTAAGTTCGTTTCATGCGAGGAGTGTCCTCGGATGTCGGAGCTCGGATCGCATCGCGAAGTGTTCGCGATGCATACGATCGATGGATCAGGGCCAATGAAAAGGCCAAGGTCTACATAATTGCCAACATGTCTGATGTTTTGGCAAAGAAGCATGAGCTGATGGTCACCGCCAAGGAGATCATGGAGTCCTTACAGGAAATGTTTGGACAACAGTCCTTTCAGGTCCGGCATGACTCGCTCAAATACGTCTTCAACGCACGAATGAAAGAGGGGTCGTCTGTCCGTTAACATGTTCTAGACATGATGACCCATTTTAATCTGGGTGAGATGAACGGGGCTTCGATCGACGAGTCGAGCCAAGTCAGTTTTATTTTGGAGACTCTTCCGAAGAGTTTCCTTCAGTTTCGTAGCAATGTTGTTATGAACGAAATTAGCTACACTTTGACTACCCTCCTCAATGAGCTATAGAATTTCCAGTCCTTGAACAGGGTCAAGGCATCAGAATCTGAGGCAAATGTTGCCTACAGGTCTTATCACAGGAGTTCAACCTCTAGACTTAAACTCACATTTGCTCCTTCACGCCCGAAAGGAAGAGAGGATGAAGATGGGTAAAACTGACCGAGCTGCCACCCACAAGGGCAAGAAGGTCAAGGATGTTGCAGAGAAAGGAAAGTGTTTCCACTGCAATGGGGGCGGACACTGAAAGAGGAACTGTCCCAAATTCCTGGACGAGAGGAAGAATCAAGGTAAATGTGATTTACTTGTGACAGAAACTTGTTTATTGGAGAGTAGTGACTCTACCTGGATATTGGATTCGGGCACCACTAACCATGTTTGTTCTTCTTTTCAGGGGATTGATTCCTGGCAGCCGCTGCGAGAGGGTGAGGTGACTCTACGGGTTGAATCTGGGGAGCTTGTCTCTGCTGCAGCGATCGACAAGGTGAAGCTACATTTTGGCAGGAACTACATTTTGTTGGACAATATGTATATAGTTCCAGGGTTTACTAGAAACCTAGTTTCTATTTCCTGCCTTTTAGAACAGTGTATTTCCGTTTCATTCCATGGTAATAAATCTTTTATTTCCAGAAATGGTAATCCTATTTGTTCTACTTCACTTGAGCATAATCTGTATGTTTTGAAACCTAATTCGGTCAAAAGTGTTTTGAATAATGAATTGTTTAAAACTGCAGAAACACGAACTAAGAAAGCAAAAGTTTCTTCTAAAGAAAATGCCCATCTTTGGCATCTACGGTTAGGCCACATTAATCTCAATAGGATTGAGAAACTAGTGAAGAGTGGACTTCTAAACGAGTTGGAAGAGAACTCTTTGTCGGTGTATGAGTCATGCCTTGAGGGCAAGATGACCAAACGTCCTTTTAGTGGAAAATGATATAGAGCCAAAGAGCCTCTTGAGTTAGTACATTCTGACCTGTGTGGTCCGATGAATGTTGAAGCTCAGGGCGATTATGAGTACTTCGTGTCTTTCATAGACGATTACTCGAGGTATGGGTATATTTACCTAATGCACAGAAAGACTGAAACTCTTGAAAAGTTCAAGGAGTACAAGACTGAGGTTGAGAACCTCTTAGGTAATCGCTTAAAACACTTCGATCGGATCGAGGTGGAGAGTACATGGACACTGAATTCCAGGACTATATGATAAAACACTAATCACGTCCCAACTCGCAGCAGACTGTATGCCACAGCAGAATGGTGTATCGGAGAGGAGAAACAGAACCTTGTTGGACATGGTTCGGTCGATGATGAGCTATGCTCGTCTCCCTGATTCTTTTTAGGGTTACGCAGTGGAGACAACGGTCTATATTTTGAACAACATTCCGTCGAAGAGTGTTTGTGAAACACCTTTCAAACTCTGGAGTGGACGTAAAGGCAGTTACATCACTTCAGAATTTGGGGATGCCCGACCCACGTGTTTGTGTCAAACCCGAAAAAGTTGGAACCCCGCTCGAAATTGTGTCTATTCGTAGGTTACCCTAAAGAGACTAGGGGTGGTATGTTTTACGATCCTAAGGAAAATAGGGTGCTTGTGTCGACAAACGACACTTTCCTAGAGGAAGACCACGTCAGGGATCATTTACCAAGGAGTAAAATTGTGTTAAATGAAATGGACAGTACATCAGCAAGAGTTGCTGATGGGGCTTGTAAACCCGAGATGTTTCTTTTAGAATTCAAAAAAAAAAAAAAGGAAAACAAGAAAGAAAAAGTTAATACTATGGTTGGTTTTGTTTTAAAAAGAAAAGAAAAGAAAAGAAAAGAAAGGAAAAGGAAAAACAAAAAAGGAAAAGTGGAAGGTGGAAGGTGGGACCCCCACCTTAGTTTTCTTTTTAAATGACCAAGTTTCCATGGATCTTCTTCTCATTTCAACAAAGAGAAGCTGAGGGTTTCGTGGGAGAAGCATAAAGAAAGAGGAAGAAGGTGATTTTGGAGCTGGAATTGCAGAAGAGAGGGAGAGAACTCAAGCAAATTAGTATAACAGGAAGGTAATCATTCTGCCATATTCTGATGTTTTGATCATTTCGAGCTCAACAAGAAGAGTTAAGAATTGAGGTTTGGTTTTCTCGAAAGCTAATCATTTTTTAACAAAGTTGGTGAAGGAAGCTCGAGCCAATTCTGACCTTAAGTTATTGTTTTGTGAAGAGGAAGGCAGAAGACAGAAATTTGTTGTCAAATCCGAGAAGCCTCTGATGTTTTGGTTGTCCTGATCTGTAGAGTTAGAATCAGAAGCTCTAATAGGTATGGTTGGAAAGCTTATTGAATTTCCTACAACTTTAATGAAGAACTCGTGAGAAGAAATCGACTTTAAGATGTTTTAAATTACAGGTCAAGTTTCGGGTTGCAGCAGGGAAACGAATCTGGAATAGCAGAAGTTAGTTCCTGGGAAAGAAGCCTTCGAGGTATTTTCGAACAAATCCGTTGGGAATCTCAATTTCATTTCTTCATGTGATTTTTAGAGAATTCGAAAAGGAAGAGTTTGGCATAATTTTCATTCTTTTTGGATACGTAATGAAGAAGTTATGACTATTTGAATGTAGGGTATAAAATGAGTAAAATGTTGGAAAATTGGATGGTGTTGCTTTTGTAATTTTAAGGTTAAAAATCATGAGCTTGAGGTTTTAATACATGGATTTGGTTTGTTTGACAGGACAAGAGGAGATAGGTCGAGTGTATGGGCCAAGGTTCTAGTTTAACACTGTGAGTGACAAAACGAACTTCGAAAATGAACTATATGCTTGTATTATGCTTATGAAAATGCAAGGTTTTGCTAAAAAACGAAATGGTTTCAATGCTTCTTTCGTTTTCCTTGAAACACATGTTTATGAGTATTCATATTTTCTAAGAAATGATTTCAAGTGCTCGTTGTGAGCCTAAATGTCTTGATGAAATTTATACGTGAGCATATGTTCTTGATTATCGAAATTTATGAAAATGTTATGATTTCGAGCAAGTATGTATTAACAAGTATGATTTAAAGATTTTCAGTTTTATGAACAAGCTGAGTAAGCTTGAGTTTTATGAAAGAAAAGATAAGCAGACATGTTCAAACATTTTTATGATGTTTTCTGAGACTCGATTGAGTAAATGACTAAGATATTAAGCCCGAGGATTTATGGTACCGTGTGCACATAGGTCATTTTCTGTTGTCGACGTTGAGTGTACTCTGTGACAACAATGCTGTCGTGAGTGTTGGGCGGGCCCCACTACATCGTAGAGTAAACGTTGGTTGTACTGGTCATGTCCTACACAACGTGGATTGTGACATGTTTTAAAAAGGATTTATATCATTCATATGCTTTACGAGATTTAACGACATACTTGCTGGCTTTTCTGAAAAACTATTATGATTACACAGTTACTTTTAACGTTTGATTACAGATGCATATGCTCATAGATGGTCAGGTGATATGATTTACGACTTAATAGATTTCTTTTAAACTCAAGTCACTCACTGAGCTTCATAGCTCAGTCTTTCAGTGTTTTCCCACTTTTCAGGTAGAGATCGAGCTCCCAGTGCCTGACATCCTGCCATAGACTATTAGAAGCTCAACGAGCTTGATATTTTGTACGTGGGTGGTGTTGTATAGCAAGTCCATATGTGTTGTAGTAAATTTTGAGGGGACTATGTAGTTATAGTTGTATGTGCTTTAGAGGTTGTGGTTGTGTTATTAATGGTTTGGCCTGTTTGTGGTTTTGATGTTTTGCCCGTTTTAGTTTTCAAGAGAGACTTAAGAAGTGTGTTTCTCCTTATGTATGTTAAGTAGTTGTCAAGTTTCCATTGTGTTATGTTAAGGTGTTCCATATGCGAACATGGTATGTCTATCAGGTAAAACAGGGTCAACAGGTATCGTTAGAGAGGTGAACGATGTCTGTTGGCTTCACGCCATCTTCTGGGCTAAGTAATGAGTAGTTCGGGAGAGGGTGTGACAGGGCTAGTAGTCAACAAGTTTTGTTGATCCTAGCACGTCTAGTCAAATCCGTTCCCAAGAGTTGGGAATGCCTCGACGTAGTGGGAGGGTTGTGAGACAGCCTGATCACTACATGGGTTTAGTTGAAACCTCAGTTGTCACTCCTGATGATGACTGTGAGGATCCATTGACCTATGATCAGGCAATGTTTGACGTTGACAAAGACGAATAGATTAAAGTTATGGACCAGGGAATGGAGTCTATGTACTTCAATTCTGTCTAGGAGCTTGTGGATCAACCGGATGGGGTAAAACCTATTGGTTGCAAATGGATCTACAAGCATAAACGCGGCGTAGATGGGAAGGTGCAGACCTTCAAAGCCCGACTAGTGGCAATGGGTTTTACCCAGGTTGAAGGGGTTGACTATGAGGAGACCTTTTCACCTGTTGCCATGGTAAAGTCGATCAGGATCATTATGGCCATTGTCGCGTATTATGACTACGAGGTATGGCAGATGGACGTCAAGACAACCTTTCTGAATGGCAAACTTGATGACCATCTACATGGACCAGCCCAAAGGGTTCATTGCCCAAGGCCAAGAGCAAAAGGTTTGTCAGCTTCATAGGCCCATTTATGGGCTGAAACAAGCTTCGAGATCTTGGAATATAAGGTTTGATGAGGCGATCAAATCTTATGGCTTTGATCAAAATGTCGACGAGCTTGTGTCTACAAGAAAATCGTTGACAAAGCGCCGCATTTTTGGTGTTGTATGTGGATCGATATTCTTCTCATTGGGAATGAGGTAGAATTTCTTCTTGACGTTAAAAAGTGGCTAGCTTCGCAATTCCAAATGAAAGATTTGGGAGAAGCTCAAGTATGTTCTAGGTATCCAGTTGTCCTGAATCGAAGAACAGAACGAGCTAGCCTTGTCTCAAGCGTCTTATATTGACAAGATGTTGTCTAGATATAAGATGCGAGAACTCCAAGAAGGGTTGCGCCTTTTCGTGCATGGCGTTCACTTGTCTCAAGGATCGTGTCCTAAGACTCCTCAAGATGTTGAGGATATGAGACGGATTCCATATGCTTCACTGTAGGGAACTGATGTATGCCATGTTGTGTACTAGACCCAACATCATTATGCGCAAGAGGAATTGTCGGAGATATCACCCAATCCAGATTAGATCACCTGGACAACCATAAAGGAAATCCTCAACTATCTTAGGAGAACGAGGAACTACGACTTAGTGTATGGCGTTGGGGATTTGATCCTTACGATACACGGATTCGACTTTCGATCGATAAGGATTCTAGGAAATCCACTTCCGGTCACCTTCATTCTGAATGGAGGAGTTGTAGTATGGTGAAGCATCAGCGTGGATGCATCGTTGATTCCACTATGGAAGCGGAGTATGTTGCGCTTGTAAAGTCGCAAAGCGAAGTCGCTTTGGCTTAGGAAGTTCATGACGGATTTGGAAGTTGTTCCAAATATGAACTTGTCGATAACAACCGCTCGTGGTAATGATGGTGCAATGAGCTAACTCACGTGAGCCTCGGAGCCATAAGAGAGGCAAACACATTGAGCGCAAGTATCATCCGATACGGGAGATTGTGCACCGCGAGAGCGTGGATCACCACGCAGAGATAGCGTCGAGCACAACTTAAACCGATCCATTTACAAAGCCCCTCACGGCTAAGGTGTTTGAGGGTCACCTAGAGAGTCTAGGTCTTCGAGAGCTTCCTAACTAGGGCAAGTGGGAGATATGTTAACGGGTATTCAATGCCCTAGTTTATTGTATTACTTCATTGTAATTTATGTACATTTCAGAAATGTATTTTCCCCACTAGCTTAGTCCAAGTGGGAGTTTGTTGGGATTTTTGTCCTAATCTCGTGTTTGTAAATTACTGTTTGAAATTAATAAGAGTTATTTATTTCATCACTTTGTGTCTCGCAATATTTATAAACATTTCCAATAAACTAAGCTCCAGGGTCATTGAATTTATGAGAGAACTAGAACTTGAACGGTGTGTAGTGGACACACAGGGAGGATCACGTTCGAGTTAATGACCCGAACGGTCTACAATATATGGATAGGGTTGGAGACTTAATCCTTGATACACTGTGGATGCGACCCGCTTTGTATTAGATACAAACGAGGTGATCTGAGTCGTTCATGTGGTTGACATGCAAGTGGGGGCATCCTGTGCAATGAGATTGTACAAGACCGGACCATGAGTTATTAGACCTACTGATGTAACACCGTTGACAGTAAGGACTAATAATATCGTAGATGAAAATTAGTGACTCGACCTGAATCCTGAGCGTGTTACGGACTCCGCATCATGGGTCCGCCCTTTGACTAGTATGGGTGAGGGTGGTCACAGTTACTCGCCCAATATGCCTATCTTCTTAGGGACAAGACCAAGTAGGGAGCGAGGAACTTAACTACGCGAGATGGAATTCACTCGTTCCCGCCTATAGGGAAACTAGAGGGGTTGTTCCCTTAAGTGTTGTCTCCAGGGCTTGGACAACGGGCGCCCACCTTCTCACTGGCCCGAGAAGGTGTTGTGTATGGTTGGACCATCACAATATGTTGTTCATTAGAGGAGCAGTGGGGACTTAAGGAACAAGAGGTAGACATAGAGGTAAACGATAATTTGACCAGTAGTGTCTCACGAACAACCCGTGAAGGGTCGACTCATGGGCATTGGTTATATCGGTGAACACGTAATATTCTCGCACCGACGGAGTGCGGCTACACGCTATAGTGGAGTGTTACCGTAGCTAATGAATGTTGATTAACTGGGTCAAAGAGTTTGACAGGTTAATCTCGGATCATTGGAGCCCGTCACTGTAGGTCCATTAGGTCCCTCGGTTGGCTCAATCTGGGTTAAAAGAAGAGTTAATGTTTTGGTATGAAATTGAAGTGTTCAATTTCACTTTAAGGGCATTTATGTCATTTATATGAGATATGAATGATATAGTATATAGTTTAATGTGAATGAGATTCATAATAAACTATAGGTTGGCTAATTGTTGAATTAGGGCTAATTGGAGAAATTAATTGAGAGAAATTAAATTGGATGTGATTCAATTTAATTAATCCACAATTATTGCAAATGAGATTTGCAATATGAGATATGAGATATCTTATATTATGTGATTATGCAAATGAGATTTGCATAACCTATGGTTGTGTTAAAGTGGTAATAATGTGGAGATTTTAACACAATCATTCCCACTATTTAAACCCTTTGCAAGAAGGGATTGGTGAGCATTCTCTCATTTTTTGATTTTGATCAAAGATAAGAGATCAAAATTCTCTCTACTCTCTCAACTCTCCTCTCTCTCCAAAACTTTAGAATCCCACCATTCTCCTTCTTTCCAAAAGAAGAACAACCAAGGTTCCAATTGGTAGTGTTGTGTTCTTGTTCGTGGGATTTGTTCAGGATCGTAGAGATTGTGTTTGTTCGCGAAGTGTTCGTGATCTTTGGAAGAAATATTGAAGAGAGTCTTCAAAAAGTAAGTACAATTCATCTTGCTGTATTTTCTTCCTTCTTTTGCATGTTTAGCCTAGATCTAATAGTTAGATCATTTTGACAAAATCAAGTAGCGTAATGATACCATGACGATTTGATCATCTTCCCCTGCGCGGGGATTTTTATTCCCTTCAATGTAAACTGCCTTTACGTCCACTCCAGAGCTCAAAAGGTGTTTCACAAACACTCTTCGACGGAACATTGTTCAAAATATAAACCGCAGTCTTCACTGCGTAACCCCAAAAAGAATCAGGTTCTGTTTCTCCTCTCCGATACACCATTCTGCTGTGGCATACAAGGTGCTGAGAGTTGAGACGTAATTCCGTGTTCTATCATATAGTCCTGGAATTCAGTGTCCATGTACTCTCCACCTCGATCCGATCAAAGTGTTTTAAGCAATTTACCTAAGAGGTTTTCAACCTCAGTCTTGTACTCCTTGAACTTTTCAAGAGTTTCAGACTTCCTGTGCATTAGGTAAATATACCCATATCTCGAGTAATCGTCTATGAAAGACACGAAGTACTCATAACCGTCTCGAGCTTTAACATTCATTGGACCACAGAGGTCAGAATGTACTAACTCAAGAGGCTCTTTGGCTCTATATCCTTTTTCACTAAAAGGACGTTTGGTCATTTTGCCCTCAAGGCATGACTTACACACTGGTAAAGAGTTTTCTTCCAACTCGTTTAGAAGTCCACTCTTCACTAGTTTCTCAATCCTATTGAGATTAATGTGGCCTAACCGTAGATGCCAAAGATGGCCATTTCCTTAGGAGAAACTTTCGCTTTCTTAGTTCGTGTTTCTGCAGTTATAAACAATTCAGTATTCAAAACACTTTTGACCGAATTAGGTTTCAAAACATACAGATTATGCTCGAGTGAAGTTGAACAAATAACATTGCCTTTGAAAGAAATAAACGCTTTATTTAATTCAAAAGAAACACAAATAGATTGTTCAATTAGGCAGGAAATGGAAACAAGGTTTGTAGTAAACCATGGTATAATGTACAAATTATCTAGTAATAAGTACTTCCCGCCAAAATGTAGCTTCACCGTGTCAATCGCTGCAGCAGAGACAAGCTCCCCGGATCCAACCCATAGAGTCACCTCACCCTCTCGCAGCGGCTGCCAGGAATCAATCCCCTGAAAAAAGAACAAACATGGTTAGTGGCGCTCGAATCCAATATCCAGGCAGAGTCACTACTCTCCACTAAACAGGTTTCTGTCACAAGTAAATCACATTTACCTTGATTCTTCCTCTAAGCCAGGAATTTGGGACAGTTCCTCTTCCAGTGTCCACCCCCATTGCAGTGGAAACACTTTCCTTTTTCTGCAACATCCTTGACCTTCTTGCTCTTGTGGGCGGCAACTCGGTTAGTTTTACCCCTATTAATCCTCTACTTCCCTTTCGGGCGTGAAGGAGCAACAGGTTTCGTCCCAGAGGTCGAAGCCATGTGATAAGACCTGTAGGCAACATTTGCCTCAGATTCCGATGCCTTGACCCTGTTCAAGGACTTGAAATTCTGTAGCTCATTAAGGAGGGTAGTCAGAGTGTAGCTAATTTTGTTCATAACAACATTGCTACGAATCTGAAGGAAACTATTCGGAACAGTCTCCAGAATAAAACTGACTTGGCTCGACTCGTCGATCAAAGCCCCGTTCATCTCAACCAGATTAAAGTGGGTCATCATGTCTAGAACATGTTCACGGACAGACGACCCCTCTTTCATCCGTGTGTTGAAGACGTATTTGAGCGAGTGATGCCGGACCTGAAAGGACTGTTGTCCAAACATTTCCTGCAAGGACTCCATGATCTCCTTGGCGGTGACCATCAACTCATGCTTCTTTGCCAATACATCAGACATGCTGGCAATGATGTAGACCTTGGCCTTTTTATTGGCCCTGATCCATCGATCGTATGCATCGCGAACACTTCGCGATGCAGTCGAGCCCGGCATTTGAGGACACTCCTCAGGGAGCACGAACTTAATGTCGTCAGTTACCAAAATTGTGTTTATGTTGTTTTTCCAACTTTGGTAATTATCTCCCACTAATTTATCGGTGGCGAGTAGAGCTATAATTGCGCTAGATATGTTTTAAGCTGAAAAAATTAAGAAAACTTTGTGTTAGTCTCGCAAAAAACTTTTGAAATCCAATCAAGTTTTAGCAAAAATATTTCATGATCCCTAGGTCATTCAAAATTTTGCAATGATACCCTAAAGGTTTAGAATGACCGCCACCGAAGGGTGAATAGAACACTCCTCCTCTAGGACGAGACTTTCTCGATCAAACCCTAATCTCAGAATAACTCTTATTCCATTAGGCGTCCAATTACCATTGTTCGGTCGAATTCATTAACACTTAACGAATTCTGTGAGTGTCACCCTGAATCTTTAAGTTTCAAAGTATCCGTCCAAACAATAGCCACCGAAGGGTGAACCAAGAAGGAAAACCAACCAGGAAACTGTATCCTTTTCGAGAATTCACGGTGTTCCGACTCCCATGATCAGGCCTTCCGAAGGGAATGTCTGGTCCAGGCCAAACTAGCGGGCGGATCATAGGCGTCTCACGGTGTGAATCGAAAGAAGAGACTGTGGGTCTCATTTTCACAAGACCCGCTCGCACTCACTATAAGTACTCTCTCCATCCACGATGATATTGACCTATACAAATGCCACCCGAAGGGGGACGCTCCCATTTGCGCCACGAGGCCGAGTATAGATCTCACTAATGCGGACTTAACGGAGATTTGTGGTTGGAAAATCAAATGTATCTCATACACTTTATTTCCTCCCACTCAACACTTTAATTTTAATAGGGATTGACCTAGATAAACCGACTAAAATTTACCTAAGTCTACCAATATAACTCTTATATGGTATTAACCTAAGTTTATAATCAGATTATTACTTAGGTCTATGTGAGTAAATTAAAACACTTTTAATTTGCGGCACTCACGATAAGTATAATCTAAGAATCTCCGAACGAATTCACTCTCGTGTCGGTTTCAGGTGTAGGTGTTCATGGCGTCAACTTAAATACCCCAGCCTTAGACAAAACCTTCCTTAGACAGAGTTACTAATCAGTCGCCATTCATAGACTAAACTTTGATTTCCTAAGTTCTAATCTCATTCGAAAATAGAAAACCTAAGTCTAATTATTCAAGTTCTAAACTCTTTGAAACTAATAATTAACTTAGGTTGCATGCATTTCTATGTTATAGTGCTTGATCATTCATCACATGAATAACTATATACTATAACATAATATAATTCATCACATGAATATAAATGCATGAGCATACTTTAATCCAAAGAATATAATCTAAGAATCTCCGGACCAAATTCACTCCCAGGTCGGTTTCCAGGTAGGGGTGTTCCGCAAACGTCAACTTAAATACCCCAGCCTTAGACATACATTATGCACATAGAATTTAATTAAAATCATACATCTCATGCATAAAATAATTAAATAGCAAAATTGGACCAATTTTTGACACCTAGGGGCAATTATTTAATTAAATAAAATTAATATAACATTTATATTAATAATATTTAATAAAATAATTAAATAAATAAATAATAAAAAAATTTTTACAAAAAAAACTGAAAATTAATAAAATAAAAACTGAAAAACGGCTATCCTCGCGCGCAATTACTTTAGCAACGTACACAGCGTTGCAACGCTGTCGCCTACAGTGTTGAGGCGCGTCCTCAACGCCAGTGGCGTTGCAACGCTACGCCCAGCGTTGCAACGCCATGCTGCTGCAGATCCTAATACCGCGAGCACGACGTTGAGACATCGTTGGGCAGCGTCTCAACGCCATCGACAGACAGCAACCTCCTTGTAATTTTTTCAGCATGTTTAGAATCCTCGAGCAGCGGAAGGCGATTGAATCGTCATGGTATCATCATGCAACGTGTTTACTAAAACTGATCTACCTATTAGATCTAGGCTAAACATGCTGAAAAATTACAACAATAAGAATAGCTTACTTGTTGCGGGCCAGATCGATTCAAAGAACCTCTCTCCTGTAGATCACTTAACTCTTCGCGCTCCTCGATCTCCACGAACTCTTCCTACTTAACGGATTCCAAACACTACCAAACTAGATCTTCTTGGTTGTTCTCTTTTGGAGAAGGGAAGTTGGTGGGAACTTCTTTTGTGTTTTGGAAAAGGAGGAGAAATGAGAGAATGGAGAGAATATCACTTAGCCTCCAAGCTTAGTGTAGATTAGGTTAAGCCTCCAAAACCCATCTATCAATGAGAAGATAGGCATATTGGGTGAGTGGATGGGACCACCCTCACCCGTACTAATCAAAGGATAGACCCCGGCAGACAGGAGTCCGTAATACGCTCAGGATTCAGGTCAAGTCACTAATGGTCATCTACGAATTTATTAGTCTTTTACTTTGTTAACGGTGTTATATCGAAGAAGTCTAATATTTCACGGTCCTGGCCTTTGTACAATCTCATTGTGCAGATGCCCCACTCGCATGTCAACCACATGAACGAGTCGATCACCTCGCTTGTATTTAATACAAAGCGGTCGCATCCACAATGTATCTAGGATTAGGTCTCCAACCCCATCCTTACACTGTAGACCGTTCGGGTCATTAACTCGAACGTGATCCTCCTTGTGTGTCAACTACACACCGTTCAAGTTCTAGTTCTCTCATATATTCAATGACCCTGGAGCTTAGATTATTGGAAAGGTTTAATATATTTGCGAGACACAAAGTGAAGAAAATAATAACTCTTATTAATTTCAAAACAATATTTTACAAACACGAGATTAGGACAAAAATCCCAACACCTTCAACCTGGGTAAAACCCTTTGCCACTAGTCTGGCTTTGAAGGTCTGCACCTTTCCATCTACGCCATGTTTATGCTTGATCCACTTGCAACCAATAGGTTTGACCCCATCCGGTTGGTCCACAAGCTCCTAGACAGAATTGAAGTACATCGACTCCATTTCCTGGTCCATAGCTTTAATCCATTCGTCTTTGTCAACGTCAGCCACTGCCTGATCATAGGTCAATGGATCCTCGCAGTCATCATCAGAGGTGATGACTTGGGTTTCAGCCAAACCCATGTAACGTTCAGGTTGTCTCACAACCCTCCCACTATATCGATGCATTCTCAACTCTTGAGAACGAACTTGACTAGACGACCTAGGATCAACAACACTTGTTGACGTATTAGCCCCATCAACAACTCTTGCTGATGTACTGTCCATTTCAGTTAACACAATCTTACTCCTTGGTAAGTGATCCCTTATGTGGTATTCCTCAAGAAAAGTGGTGTTTGTCGACACAAGCATCCTATTTTTCTTAGGATCGTGAAACATACCATCCCTTGTCTCTTTTGGGTAACCTAAAAAGAGGCACAACTTTGAACAGTGTTTCAACTTCTTCGGATTTGACACCAATACATGGGTCGGGCATCCCCAAATTCTGAAATGGTGTAAACTTCCTTTACGTCCATTCCAGAGTTCGAAAGGTGTTTCACAAACACTCTTCGATAGAACGTTGTTCATATATACCGCAGTCTCCACTGCGTAACCCCAAAAAGAATAAGGGAGACGAGCATAGCTCATCATCGACCGAACCATGTCCAACAGGGTTCTGTTTCTCCTCTTCGATACACCATTCTGCTGTGGCATACCAGGTGCTGAGAGTTGGGATGTAATTCCATGTTCTATCATATAGTCCTGGAATTCAGTGTTTATATACTCGGTTCTCAACCTCAGTCTTGTACTCCTTGAACTTTTCAAGAGTTTCAGACTTTCTATGCATTAGGTAAATATACCCATACCTTGAATAGTCATCTATAAAAGATACAAAGTATTCGTAACCTCCTCGTGCTTCAACACGCATCGGACCACAGAGGTCAGAATGTATAAGCTCAAGAGGCTCTTTGCCTCTATATCCTTTTCCACTAAAAGAGTGTTTGGTCATTTTGCCTTCAAGGCATGACTCACATACCGGTAAAAAGTTTTCTTCCAACTCGCTTAAAAGTCCACTATTCACTAGTCTCCCAATCCTATTGAGATTTATGTGACCTAACCTTAGAAGCCAAAGATGAGCATTTTCTTTAGGAGAAACCTTCATTCTTTTAGTTCGTGTTTCAGTCGTTTTAAACAATTCAGTATTCAAAACACTTTTGACCGAATTAGGTTTTAAAACGTACAAATTATTCTCAAGTGAAGCAGAACACAACAAATTTCCATTTCTAGAAATAAACGCTTTATTACCAGAAAATTGAACGAAAATACAATGTTCTAATAGGCAGGAAATAGAAACTAGGTTTCTAGTAAACCTTGGAACTATATACAAATTATCTAATAAAATGTAATTCCTGCCAAAAAACAGTTTCACCGTGCCGACCGCTGCAACAGAGACAACCTCCCTGGATCCAACCCGTAGTGTTATTTCGCAGTTGCTGCCAGGAACTAATTCCCTGAAAAGAAGAACAAATATGGTTAGTGGCGCCTGAATCCAGTATCCAGGCAGAGTCATTACTCTCCACTAAACTAGTTTCAGTGACAAGTAAATCACATTTACCTTCTTTCTTCCTGTCGGCAAGGAACTTGGGACACTTTCTCTTCCAGTGACCATCCCCGTTGCAGTGGAAACATTTTTCTTTCTCCGCAACTTCCTTGACCTTTTTGCCCTTGTAGGTGGCAGCACGGTCAACTTTACCCTTCTTCAACTTCTTCTTCTTTCCATTCGAGCCTGAAGAACCTACAGATTTGGTCGAACCCTGTGATAGGACCTGAAGGCAACATTTGCTTCAACTTCCGGTCCCTTGATCCTCATCAAGGCTGGAAGTTTTGTAGTTCGTTGAGTAGGGTGGTAAGACTGTAGCTAATTTTGTTCATAACAACATTGCTACGAAACTGAAGGAATCTCTTCGAAAGAGTCTCCAAAATAAAGCTGACTTGGCTCGACTCGTCGATCGAAGCTCCGTTCATCTCTGCCAGATTAAAGTGGGTCATCATGTCTAGAACGTGTTCACGGACAGACACCCCCTCCTTCATCCTAGCATTGAAGACGTGTTTGAGGGAATCGTGTCGGACCTGAAAGGATTGTTGTCCAAACATTTCATGCAAAGACTCCATGATCTCCATAACGGTAATCATCACCTCATGCTTCTTTGCCAAAACTTCAGATAAGCTGGCAATTATGTAGACCTTGGCCTTTTCATTGGCTCTGATCCACCGATCATACGCATCACGAACACTTCGCAATGCGGTCGAGTCCGACACCTGAGGACACTCCTCATTGAGCACGAACTTTAGCTCATCAGTTACCAGTATCGTGTTGATATTATTCTTCCATGACTGATAATTATCTCCTACGAGTTTTTCAGAAACTAAAAGAGCGACAATTGAACTAGACATTTTGTTTGTTGAAAATAAGAAAAACTTTTTATTAATCTCGTAAAAATTTTGAAAATCCAATCATATTTTAGCGAATTTTTATCCTATGATCGCTAGGTCATTAAAAATTGCAATGATACCCCAAAGGTTTATAATGACCGCCACCGAAGGGTGAACAGAAACACTCCTCCTCAAGGACGAGACTTTCTCGACCAGACCCTAATACCAGAATAACTCTTATTCCATTAGGCATCCAGTGAGTGTCACCCTCTATATTTAAATTTCCAAGTATCCGTCCAAACAATAGCCACCGAAGGGTGAATTACAAAGGAAAACCAACAAGGAAATTGTATCCCTTTCGGAAATTCACGGTGTTCCGACTCTCATGATCAAGGCCCTCCGAAGGGATTGTCTAGTCCAGGCCAAACTAGCAGGCAAATCATAGGCGTCTCAAGATGTGAATCGATAAAAGAGATCGTGGGTCCCGTTTTCACAGGTCCCACTCCCACTCACTATAGGTACTCTCTCCATTCACGTTGATATTGACGCATACAAATACCATCCGAAGGGGAACGCTCCCATTTACGCCATGAGGCCGAGTATGGATCTCACGGTGTGACCTTAACGGAGATTTGTGGTCGGAAAATTAAATGTATCTCATATACTTTATTTCCTCCCACTCAACACTTTAAGTCAATGGGGATTGACCTAGATAAATCGGCTAATATTTACCCAAGTCTACCAATATAACACTTATATTAGATTAACCTAAGTCTATAATCACATTATTAACTTAGGTCGATGTGAGTAATTTAATTAACTTTTAATTAAACGCCACCCGCGAGAATATAACATATGAATCTCTGGACCAAATTCACTCCCAGGTCGGTTCCCAGGTAGGGGTGTTCCGCAAAGCGTCAGCTTAAATACCCCAGCCTTAGACAAAACCTTCCTTAGAAAGAGTGACTAATTAGTCACCATTCATAAGTCATATTGATTTTCTAATTCTAATCTTATTAGAACTATAAAACCTAAGTCTAATTATTCAAGTTCTAAATCATTTAAAACTAATAATTAACTTAGGTTACATGCATTTCTATGTTATAGTGCTTGATCATTCATCACATGAATAATAAAACTATATAACATACATTCATCACATGAATAAATGCATGTCCATGCTTTTAATCTAAAAATATAACACTTATATTAATTAAATTAAAACATGCATTATATTATAACATTTATAATATAATCCTATCATGCATAATATATATTATAACTCTTATAATATAAATATGATGCATGAAATGTTTAGCCTAAGGTGAGATTTTAATCTATATGACATACATTATGCACATAGAATAATAAATTTCATACATCACATGCATAAAATTAATTAAATAGCAATATTGGACCGGTTTTGGCACCCTAGGGACTTTTATTAAATTAATAAACATTGATATAACATTAATTAATTAAATTAATTAAAATACATTTTACAAATAAATACATAAATAAAATAAAATTCGGTTGCTTCTGGGGCTCGAAACCGCAACCTCCACGTCCCAATTCACCAGTACCGCACATTTTTCTCACGAACTGCTGCCCACTACGCGACAACGTTGCAACGCTGTAGTGCCCAGCGTTGTACTCTGAGTTCTCAGCGCCCACATCATTGCAACGCCATGCCTTGCGTCGCAACGCCGTGCCTGCAGCGCGCCTGGATCCGCACGGACAACGTTGATATGCCGAAGAACAGTATCTCAACGCCATCGACAGAACAACAAACACCTTTGTTGTTCTTCGTCGTTTTTCACCCGTTTCCGCTCCAATTTCTTCACAGCAACTCTTACCACGAACAACACGGACTTACAGACTCGATTTACTTTCTAAATGCCCAAAAAACACTAGGCCTTTACATTGATTAAATCAAGAGAAAAGTAAATCTAATTAAGTGCCAAAATCCGAAACCATCCAATACACAAACCACAATTCATCTCATGAAATTAAAGCAAACCCACCTAATTTTAAGAAAAACAGATTGCACAACGAAGAAGCCAACGATTGACTCTGATACCAATTGAAGGGATTAAAATTCCCGCAGCGGAAACGACTTTGAATGTCGTGGTGTTCGTTGTGAAAATTGTTTCTTAAAATTGAACTAAACTCTTTAATTCTAGGTTAAACATGCAATTAGAAGAAGGAAAAACAATAAAGTAAAATACTTACTTGTTGAAGAACACTTCTTCGTCGATTCCTTCAATCTCACGAACCAGAAAGTTTGGACACCTCCAAATCGATCTTCTCGGTTGTTCTCGATCGGTTGAGGGAGAGTGGTGGAACTCACTTCGGTTTGGGTGGAGAGAAATTTTTAGAGAGAATTTGAGAGATGAGAGAGCTTCTTTTGGATGGAAATCCAAAAAATGAGAAGTGAGTTTTCAAAACCTTCTTGCAAAGGTCTTTATATAATGGTGAGAAGTGGAGTTGAAATCTCCACCAATTCACCATTTTACCACAACCTTATAATAGGAAAATCATATTTGCATATCATATACAATAAGTTGTCTCATACCTTATTATACAAATCTCATTTGTATAAATGTGGAATTTTTTAAATTGAATCACATTCAATTTAATTTCTCTCAATCCAATTTCTCCAAATTAGCACTAATTAATTAATTAGGCTAACCTATAGTTTATTATGAATCTCATTCACATTAAACTATATATTATGTCAATCATATCTCATATAAATTACATAAATACCCTTTTAATGAATTTGAACACTTCAAATCCACACCAAACTGCAAAACCCTCAATGTATCTAGTTTGAGCCAACTGAGGGACCTAATGGACCTACAGATGATGAGCTCCAATGATCCAAGATTAACCTGTCAAACTCTTTGACCGAGTTATTCAACATTCATTAGCTACGGTAACACTCCACTAAAGCCCGTAGCTGCACTCCCATCACTGTAGGATAAGTTGTGTCCATCGATATAACCAATGCCCGTGAGTCGACCATTCACAGGTTCTTCGTAGACACTACTAGATCAAATTACCGTTTTACCCCTGTGTCTACCTCTTGCTCCTTAAGTCCCACTGCTCCTCTAATGAACAACAATGTTGTATCGTCCAACCATAAACAACATCTCTCTCAGGCCAGTGAGAGGGTGGGTGCCCGTTGTCCAAGCCCTGGATACAACACTTAAGGGAACAACCCCTCTAGTTTCCCTAATTCAGGAACGAGAGAATTCCATCTCGCGTAGTCAAGTTCCCAGCTCCCCACATGGTCCTGTCCCTTAGAAGATAGGCATATTGGATGAGTAACTTTGACCACCCTCACCCGTACTAGTCAAAGGACATACCCTCGCAGATAGGAGTCTGTAACACGCTCAGGATTAAGGTCGAGTCACTATTGGTCATCTATGAAGTTATTAACCCTATACTGTTAACGGTGTTACATCAGTAAGTCTAATAATTCACGGTCCGGTCTTGTACAATCTCATTACACATGATGCCCCCACTCGCATGTCAACCACATGAACGAGTTGGATCACCTCGTTTGTATCTAATACAAAGCGGGTCGCATCCACAGTGTATCCAGGATTAGGTCTCCAACCCTATCCGTATACTGTAGATCGTTCGGATCATTAACTCGAACGTGATCCTTCATGTGTGTCTACTACACACCGTTCAAGTTCTTGTTCACTCATAATTCAATGATCCTGGAGCTTAGTTTATTGGATTAAGTTTGTAAGTATGCGAGACACAAAGTGATGAAAAAATGACTCTTATTTATTTCAATAAGGAATGTTACAAACATATATGAGATTAGGACATACATCTCGTGTCAACGTATCCTACGGTCTCCCACATTAGGTTGCACCATAAGATTTCTATAGTCTGCCTGCTAGATTGTCCTGGAACAGTCAATCCCTACGGAGGGCCTGACTATAGGGGTCGGAACATCGCGAACTCCAGAAATGGATAGGGTCTCTTAGGTAATTTGCCAACAGTTGTCTTTCTTAATAGTAGCATGTTGGCTCGGACCTATTGGATATGAAAATGGTAGGGTCTCATTTACGGGATAAGTTAAGCTAGTTAACGAGTCCTTGACCAAACAAACGGTAGCTAAGAATCATTGGGACATAAGATGTTCTAGTAGTGAGAATTAGCTGAGATAGTCTCAATTCAGGGGAGGAGTGACTGACCACCCGACGATGGCTTTTATTCTAAACCCTAGAAGTGTCGTTGCAAAATTAAAGGTTTAATTTAAACACTAGGGTTCTTTAATAATTTTACTAAAATTGATTGGTGTATAATAGGTTAAAGACATAACTAATTAGAACTATTTTTTGAAATTTCAGCATGTCGTCCTCGATAATTGCCTTACTCAAAAGCGAACGTTTAACTGGCGAGAATTATACTACGTGGAAGTCCAACCTGGATGCGATTCTGGTTATGGATGACCTTCAGTTTGTAATGAATGAGAAATGTCCTCAGATCCCTGCTCGAAACGCTCCTCAAACTGTTAAGGATGCGTATGACCGTTGGATCAAGGCCAAGGTCTATATTTTGGCTAGTGTTTGTTTCTGAAGTTCTGGCCAAAAAGCACGAGGGCATGGTCTCAGCTCGTGAGATCATGAGTTCGTTGCAGAATATGTTTGGACAACCGTCTGGACAAATTTTCGACACGAATCCTCAAGCGCTTTATAACTCCCGTATGAAGGAGGGAACTTCAGTGAGAGAACATTTCTCGATCTGATTGTCCACTTCAACGTGGCAGAAATGAACGACGCGGTCATCGACGAGCAAAGTCAGGTGTCCTTCATCCTGGAATCTCTTCCGAAGAGTTTCCTACAATTCCGCATCAATGCGATGATGAACATGATAGAGTACAACCTGACTACTCTCCTCAATGAACTGCAGACTTTCCAGTCTCTTATGAAGAATAAGGGGCAGGCTGATGGAGAGGCAAATTTGTTTGCCCATTCAAGAACGTTCCAGAAGGGTTCATCCTCTTGGACTAAGTTCTGCAGTCCGTCTTCTAGGCTTAAGAAGACCCAAAAGACAAAGAAAAGAGGGAAAGGGAAGGCACCCGTCGCTGTAGACAAAGGCAAGAGAAAAATCAAAGTTGCAGATAAAGGAAAATGTTTCCACTGCAACATGGACGGGGACTGGAAGCGAAACGACCAAAAGTACCTTGTTGAGCTAAAAGAGGAGAAAGGTAAATGCGGTTTACTCGTTCTTGAAACTTGTTTAATGGAAAGTGATGACTTTACCTGGATACTTGATTCATGAGCCACTAACCACGTTTGCTCTTCCTTACAGGAAACTAGTTCCTTCAAGGAGCTTGAAGAGGGTGAGATGACGCCTTCGTGGTCGAACTGAGACGCTCGCCTCACTGCAAAGGGAGATGCCAAGCTATTTTTTAGAGATAGATTTTTATTTTTAGAAATTCTGTACATAGTTCCCAAGATTAAGAGAACTTGATTTCTATCTCTTATCTAATTAAACAGAGTTATTGTATTTTCTTTTCTAGTAATGAAGCGTTTATCTCAAAGAAAGGTGTCAATATTTCTTCTGCCAAATTAGAAAACGACTTATATGTACTTAAACTGAACCAAACTAAAGCAATTTTAAATCATGAGATGTTTAAAACTGCGAATACTCAAAGTAAAAGGCAAAAAATTTCTCCTAATATCAATACCTATCTTTGGCATCTTAGACTTGGTTAAATAAATCTCAATCGGATTGAGAGATTATCTAAGAATGGGCTTCTAAACAAGTTAGAAGATGATTCTTTACCTCCTTGTGAATCATGCTTGGAAGGTAAAATGAATAAGTGGTCTTTTACTGGAAAAGGTTATAGAGCCAAAGAGCCCTTAGAGCTTATACATTCGGATCTTTGTGGTCCGATGAATGTTAAAGCTCGAGGAGGATACAAATATTTCATCTCCTTTATAGATGATTATTCGAGGTATGGTTATCTATACCTAATGCATCATAAGTCTAAAGTTCTTGAAAAGTTCAAAGAGTATAAGGTTGAGGTAGAAAATGCATTAGGGAAAACCATTAAGTCACTTCGATCTGATCGAGGTGGAGAGTATGTGGATTTGAGATTTAAGGACTATTTGATAGAACATGAATCCAATCTCAACTCTCGGCACCTAATACACCACAGCAGAATGGTGTATCAGAAAGGATAAATAGAACCTTGTTAGACATTGCTCGATCAATGATGAGTTATGCTCAATTGCCTGCCTCGTTTTGGGGATACGCAGTAGAGACTGCGGTTCAAATCTTGAACACTGTTCCATCAAATAGTGTTTCAGAAATACCTTTTGAGTTGTGGAAGAGGCGTAAACCTAGTTCACAACACTTCATGATTTGGGGTTTCCCGACACACGTGCTGGTGACAAATTCAAAGAAATTGGAACCTCGTTCAAGATTATGCCAAACACAATGGTGACAAACACAAGGTGATTGTATCAACAAACACCACTTTCTTGGAGGAAGATCACATGAGAAACCATACACCACGTAGTAAGTTAGTATTAAATGAAGCTACAGATGTGTCAACAAGAGTTGTTGATGAACCTGGATCTTCATCAAGAGTTGATGCCAAACACAATGCCAAACACAATGGTGACAAACACAAGGTGATTGTATCAACAAACACAACTTTCTTGGAGGAAGATCACATGAGAAACCATACACCACGTAGTAAGTTAGTATTAAATGAAGCTACAGATGTGTCAACAAGAGTTGTTGATGAAGCTGGATCTTCATCAAGAGTTGATGGAGGAGCCAACACCTCAAGTCAGTTTCGTCCTTCTCAATCGTTAGGAATGCCTCGACGCAGTGGGAGAGTTGTTTCCCAACCTGAGCGCTACTTGGGTTTAGCTGAAACTCAAGTTGTCATACCTGATGACGGCGTAGAAGGTCCATTGTCTTATAAACAGGCAATGAATGACGTAGACAAAAACCAATGGATCAAAGCCATAGACCTTGAAATGGAGTCAATGGACTTCAATTTAGTATGGTAACTTGTAGACCAACCTGAAGGGGTTAGACCCATAGGGTGTAAATGGATCTATAAGAGAAAGAGAGATGCAGCTGGAAAGGTACAGACCTTTAAGGCTAGACTTGTAGCAAAGGGTTTTACCCAAAGGGAAGGAGTTGACTATGAGACACTTTTTCCCCTGTTGCTATGCTGAAGTCTATAAGGATACTCTTGTCCATAGCTGCGTTTTATGATTATAAAATCTGGCAAATGGACGTCAAGACAACCTTTTGAATGGTAATCTTGACGAGAGCATCTATATGTCTCAGCCCGAAGGGTTCACAACCCAAGGCCAGGAGCAAAAAGTTTGCAAGCTCAATCGATCCATTTATGGGTTGAAACAAGCATCCAGATCCTGGAATATAAGATTTGATACTGAGATCAAGTCTTATGGCTTTAACCAAAACGTTGATGAGCCTTGTGTTTACAAGAGGATCATCAATGACAAAGTAGCTTTCTTAGTACTTTATGTGGATGATATCCTACTCATTGGGAATGATGTAGGATACCTTACTGACATAAAGAAATGGTTGACGACCCAATTCCAAATGAAAGATTTGGGAGAGGCGCAATATGTTCTTGGGATTCTGATCTTCAGGAATCGCAAGAACAAATCGCTAGCTCTGTCTCAAGCGTCTTACATCGACAAAATGTTGCCCCGATATTCGATGCATAATTCCAAGAGGGGTTTGTTGCCCTTCAGGCATGGAGTTCATTGGCCTATGGAACAGTGTCCTAAGACACCTCAAGAAGTTGAGGATATGAGACGTATTCCCTATGCCTCTGCAGTAGGTAGCTTAATGTATGTTATGTTGTGCACGAGGATAGACATTTGTTATGCAGTGGGAATAGTCGGTAGGTACCAGTCCAATCAAGGGTCAGACCACTAGACTGCAGTTAAAAATGTAAACCCGAGATCTTTCTTTGGAATTCAAGAAAGAAAAAAAATAAAAAGAAAGAAAAACAAGAAAGAAAAGGTTAATATATTATGATTGGTTTTGTTTTAAAAAGAAAAGAAAAGAAAAAGAAAAGAAAGGAAAAAGAAAAACTAAAAAGGAAAGTGGAAGGTGGGACCCCCACCTTTGTTTTTTTTTTTTTTAAATAACCAAGTTTTCTTTCGATCATCTTCTCATTTCAACAAAGAGAAGCTGAGGGTTTCGTGGGAGAAGGAGAAAGAAAGAAGAAGAAGGTGATTTTCGTGAGTTAGAGTTGCAAAAGAAGGGAGGAGAACTCAAAACTTGTTTGTATAGCAGCAAGTTGATCAACTCTACCCTGTTCTGATTTTCTGATCATCTCGAGCTCCACAGGAAGATGTAAGAGTTAAGGTTTGGTTTTCTCGAAAGCTAATTCATTTTTTAACAAAGTTCGTGAAGGATGCTCGAGCCAATTCTAATCTTAAGTTACTGTTTTGTGAAGAGGAAGGCAGAAGACAGAATTTGTTGTCAAATCTGAGAAGCCTCTGGTATTTTAGTTGTCCTGATCTGTAAAGTTGGAATCGGAAGCTCTAATAGGTATGGTTGGAAAGCTTATTGAATTTCCTACAACTTTTGTGAAGAAATCGTGAGTAGAAAATGACTGAAAGATTTTTTAAATTTCAGGTTAAGTTTGTTGTGTAGCAGGAAATTGAATCTGGAAACAGCAGCAGGTTGTTTTTAGGGAAAAAGATATTGAGGTATTTTCGAACAAATCCGTTGGGAATCACAATTTTATTTCTTTATATGATTTTTAGAGGGTTCAAAAATAAAGAGTTTAGTATAAAGTACATCCTTTTTGGATAAGTAATGAAGAAGTTATGACAGTTTGAATACAGGGTATAAAATCTGTGAAATGCTGGAAAATTGGATGGTGTGGTTTTTGTAATTTTAATACATGGATTTGATTTGTTTGACAGGCCAAGAGGAGATAGGTCGAGTGTACGGGCCAAGGTTCTAGTTTATCACTGTGAGTGACAAAACGAACTTCGAAAATGAACCATATGCTTGAAATATGCTTTAAGAAATGCAAGTTTTGCAAGAATGAAAGATTTCAATGCTTTATGTTTTCTTTTTTAACACATGTTTATGAGTATAAATATTTTCCTAGATATGGTTTCAAGTATTCATTGTGACCCTAAATATCTTGATGAAATTTATACATGAGCATATGTCTATTGATTGCCGAAATTTATGGAAATGTTATGATTTCGAGCAAGTATGTACTAGCAAGTATGATTGAAAGATTTTAAGTTTTATGAACAAGCTGAGTAAGCTTGAGTTTTATGAAAGAAAAGATAAGCAAACATGTTCAAACAATTTTATGATGTTTTCTGAGACGCGATTGAGTGAATGAATGAGATATTGAGCCCGAGGCTTTATGGTACCGTGTGCACACAGGTCATATTCTGTTGTCGACGTTGAGTGTACTCCGTGACAACAATGCTGTCGTGAATGCTGGGCGAGCCCCACTATGAAAAGACGATGGGAGTGTTGGGCGGGTCCCACTACATCGTATAGTAAACGTTGGTTGTACTGGGCGTGCCTTACACAACGTTGATTGTGACATGTTTGAAAAGGATTTTTATCATTCATATGTCTTACGAGATTTTAACGGCATACTTATTGGTTTTCTGAAAAGCTATTATGATTACACGGTTACTTTTAACGTTTGATTACAGATGCATATGCTCATAGATGGTCAGGTGATATGATTTACGAGTTAATAGTTTTCTTTTAAACTCAGTCACTCACTGAGCTTCATAGCTCATTCTTTCAGTGCTTTCCCACTTTTCAGGTAGAGATCGAACTCCCGGTGCCTGATAACCTGCCATAGTCTGCTGGAAGCTCCAAGAGTTTGATATTTTGTACATGGGTGGAGTTGTATAGCAAGTCCATATGTGTTGTAGTTTATAGTCGAGGGGACTATGTAGTTATAGTTGTATGTGCTTTAGAGGTTGTGGTTGTGTAATTAATCGTTGGGCCTATTTGTGGTTCTGATGCTCTTGCCCGTCTTAGTTTTGAAGAGAGATTTAAGAAGTGTTTCTCCTTATGTATGTTTAATAGTTGTCCAGTTTTCCCTGTGTTAAGTTTAAAGTGTTCCATATGTGAGCATAGTATGTTTATCAGGTAAAGCAGAGTCAGCAGGTATTGTTAAGAGGTAACAATGTCTGTTGGCTTCATGCCGTCTTCCGGGCTAAGTTAGCAGCTGGTTCGGGAGAGGGTGTGACAACTTGGTATTAGAGCCAGGTTTCTCCAGAAATGAGAGAGAGCAAGTTAGCTCTAGAAGAAACTAAAAAGTAAATAGCAAGTTATTGAGTTAATTCAATAGAACTAGCAGAGCATGGTCCAAGTAATGATAAGAGTAAGTCCAGTCAGGACTAGAATGTGAACACAAGTCTAGAATTGTGCATTTGAGTCAAGTATCTATAGTATGTCTAATATGTTGATATGTTATAGGTGTCATGTATGTCTAATATGTTGATATGTTATAAGTGTCATGCCACCACGTACTAGCAGACGACGCAGGCAGGATCAGGGCGGGACGCAAGATCCTACCCAAGGCCAATCTGAGAGGGGATATAGTGCCCTGAGAGTCCAAACTGAGGCCAGATATGAGCAACATGCTAGTCTCTCACAGGAGGTAGGCAGACCAGAGAGAGCAGGGCCTAGTGATCCAGAGAAGACATATGGAATAGAACGTCTGAAGAAATTAGGAGCCACAGTGTTTGAGGGTTCCAAAGATCCAGCTGACGCTGAGGTTTGGTTGGATATGCTTGAGAAATGTGTTGATGTGATGATTTGTCCTGAGGAGTGGAAAGTCAAGTTGGCCACATTCTTGTTGTTGAAGAATGCAGAAGGATGATGGAAATCAATATTAGCCAGGCGTAGTGATGCACGCACTCTAGATTGGCAAACTTTCAGAAGCATCTTCGAAGACAAATATTACCCTAGCACGTACCATGAGGCGAAGAGGGATGAATTTTAGAACTGAAGAAAGAGTCACTTTCAGTGGTTGAATACGAGAGAAAGTATACTGAGTTGTCGCGGTATGCTGAAGTAATTGTGGCATCTGAGAGTGACAGGTTTCGAAGATTTGAAAGAGGGTTACGACCTGAGATACGTACCCCAGTCACAACCATTTCTAAGTGGACTGACTTCTCCCAGCTGGTAGAGACTGCTCTACGTGTTTAACAAAGTATAACAGAAGCACAATCAGTTGTGGAGCCTACTCGTGGGCCTTCAACGACAAGCAATATTCGGGGTCGTGAACAACGAAGATTCACACCTGGAGCAAATGTTTCAAGTCGTCAGGACTTTAAGAATCGAGCTGGCGGCCAGACATCGAGGCAGATGAATGTTAGTGGTGCCTATCAGAAGCAGAGTCAAAGAGCACCTAGTCAGTCTGCCAAATCCACAACAAGACCACGACAATGTAAGAGTCTGTTGCAAGTGTAGCAAGGAGAACTCCATGTGCAAATTATGGCAAGAATCATCGAGGGCAATGTCTTGTTGGTGTCGGTGTGTGTTACCAGTGTGGATAGCCAGGGCATTTCAAGAGGGATTGTCCATGGCTTAGAGCAGCCACACAGAGGGACCAGGGAGTTGGGTCCCAAACAGTTGAGCAGCCGAGAGTTCCAGTAGCTACAGGAGAGGGCACCAGTGGTGTAAGACAGAAGGGAGTTGTAGGGAGACTTAGGCAACAGGGAAAGGTCTACGCTATGACTCAGCAAGAAGCGGAGGATGCACCAGATGTGATTACTGGTACAATTTCTATTTGTAATGTACCTGCACGTGTGTTAATAGATCCAGGTGCTACGCATTCCTTTGTTTCCAGTATATTCCTACCTAAGTTGAATAGAAAGTTAGAGCCTTTATTTGAGAGGTTAGTTATTTACACGCCAGTTGGTGATGCTTTACTAGTCGAGGCAGTGTTGCAAGATTGTGAAGTCTTAGTAGAAGGTCTCAATATGTTAGTGGATCTTCTTCCACTAGAGTTGCAGGTGTTAGATGCAATCTTATGAATGGATTTCTTATTTACTCATTATGCTTCCATGGATTGTCATAGAAAGGAAGTTGTTTTCAGGAAACCAGGATTAGCTGAAGTGGTTTTCAGGGGTGAAAGAAAGATTATTCCTACGAGTTTGATTTCACCATTAAAAGCTGAGAAGTTGTTGAGGAATGGTTGCACGACGTTTCTTGCACATGTTAGAGGTGCAGGAGGAAAAGCTAAAACCAGAAAATGTTCTTGTTGTGAACGAATTTCTTGATGTTTTTCCAGCAGATCTGTCAGGGTTGCCACCTGATAGGGAAGTTGAGTTCACTATTGAATTGCTACCAGGAACAACTCCTATTTCGCAAGTGCCGTATAGAATGGCTCCAAGCGAGCTCAGAGAGCTAAAGATGCAGTTACAAGAACTGGTTGATAAGGGATACATCAGACCTAGTGTATCGCCTTGGGGAGCTCCAGTGTTATTTGTGAAGAAGAAAGATGGTACCTTTAGATTATGTATTGATTATAGACAGTTAAACAAGGTCACGATACGTAACAAGTATCCTTTACCCCGAATAGATGACTTGTTTGACCAGTTACGAGGAGCATCAGTGTTTTCTAAGATTGATTTAAGATCAGGATATCATCAATTAAAAGTAAGGGAATCAGATATTCCTAAGAAAATATTCAGAACGAGGTACGGGCATTATGAGTTTTTAGTAATGCCATTCGGTTTGACAAATGCACCAACGGTTTTCATGGACCTCATGAACAGGATTTTCCATCAGTATTTGGATCAGTTTGTGATAGTATTTATTGATGATATACTAGTTTACTCAGTTGACAAGAAAGCTCATGAGGAACATTTGAAGATTATTTTGCAAACACTACGAGATAAATAGTTGTACGCTAAATTCACCAAATGTGAGTTTTGGTTGAATTAGGTAGTGTTTTTAGGGCATGTTGTCTCAGCAAATGGAGTTAGTGTGGATCCGAATAAAGTGAAAGCAGTAGTGAACTGGGAGAGACCAGCTAGTGCGACAGAGGTACGTAGTTTCCTAGGCTTGGCAGGATACTACAGACGGTTTGCTGAGGATTTCTCACGATTAACATTACCCTTAACCGCTTTAACAAGAAAGAATGCTAAGTTTGAATGGTCAGATAAGTGTGAACAGAGTTTTCAAGAGCTGAAAAAGAGATTAGTTACAGCACCTATTCTAACTCTTCCTGTAACGGGAAAAGAATACGTGATTTACTGTGACGCTTCGAGATAAAGTTTGGGATGTGTGCTCATGTAAGAGGGAAAAGTAATAGCTTATGCGTCAAGGCAATTGAAAAAGCACGAATGTAATTACCCTACCCACGATCTTGAGCTAGCGGCAGTTGTTTTAGCATTGAAGATCTGGAGGCATTATTTGTTTGGTGAGAGGTGTTACATTTACACTGAAGAGTTTGAAATATATCTTTGATCAGAGGGAGTTGAATATGAGACAGAGAAGATGGTTAGAACTGATTAAAGATTATGATTGTACCATAGAATACCACCCTGGTAAGGCGAATGTGGTAGTAGATGCATTGAGCAGGAAGTCAAGACTTCCTAGGGATGCCTTGTGTGGTATTCGAGCAACATTTTTAAGTACTCTAAGGGATTCTAAGGCAGTTGTGACTGCAGAGAGTTTAGGGAGTCTTTTAGCTCAATTACAAGTCAAGTCTTCGCTCGTAGCAGAGATTGTGAGAAGACAACCAGAGGATAGTAACCTGCAGAAAATGTTTGGAAAATCCAAACAGGGCCCAAAAGTAGAATTTAAAATGAGATCTGACGGAGCCATAGAGAGACAGGGAAGACTATGCATTCCGAGTGTTAGTGAGCTTAAAGATGCTAATCTAGAGGAAGCTCACAGTTCAGCTTACGCTATGCATCTAGGAAGCACCAAGATGTATAAAACTTTGAAGGGGACGTATTGGTGGCCTGGGATGAAGCGGGAGATAGCTGATTATGTTGATAGATGTTTGATCTGCCAACAGGTTAAACCAGTTAGACATAGGCGAGGAGGACTCCTTAATCCATTGCCAGTGGCGAAGTGGAAATTGGAGCATATCACTATGGATTTTCTGTTTGGATTACCACGTACTTCAAGTGGACATGATGGTATTTGGGTAATGGTGGATAGACTCACTAAGACAGCACGATTTATACCGATTAAAGTGACGTCTACACTTGATCAGCTTGTTAAGCTATACGTCAACAAAATTGTGAGTCAATACGGAGTGCCAGTGTCCATAGTTTCAGATAGAGATCCGAGATTTACTTCTAAGTTTTGGCCTAACTTACAGAAAGCTATGGGGACAAAGCTGGATTTTAGTACAACATTCCATCCTCAGACAGATGGTTAGTCAGAGAGGACCATCCAGACCTTGGAGGACATGTTGAGAGCATGTGCCCTTCAATTTAAGAGGAGTTGGGATACACACCTATCACTTATGAAGTTCGCTTACAATAACAGCTATCAGTCAAGTATTGGCATGACACCATTTGAAGCTCTGTATGGAAGACCATGTAGAACGCCCGTATTTTGGAATGAAGTAGGAGAGCGGAAGCTAATCGGTCCTGAGTTGGTACAAGTTACTACGGACAATATTAAGGTAATCAGAGAGAATCTAAAGGTAACACAAGATCGTCAGAAGAGTTATGCAGACAAGCGGCGGAAGGACTTAGAATTCCAAGTCGGAGATCAAGTTTTCTTGAAGTTATCTCCGTGGAGAGGTGTCCTTCGTTTTGGCAAGAAAGGTAAGCTAAGTCCTAGGTATATTGGTCCTTATAATATAGTGGAACGAGTTGGTCCAGCAACCTACAAACTGGAGTTGCCAGTAGAACTATCTCGAGTACATGATGTTTTTCATGTGTGTCCATGTTGAGCAAGTATATTCCAGATCCGACACATGTGCTGCAAGCACAACCAGTTGAGTTGAAGGAAGATATGAGTTACGTAGAGGATGCAGTTCAAATCCTCGACCGAAAAGAACAAGTTTTGAGAAACAAGACGATCCCACTCGTGAAGGTTCGTTGGAGACATCACGGAGGGGAGGAAGCAACCTGAGAGTTAGAGGACCAAATGTGGAAGAAGTATCTGACGATCTTCACCTAAGGACTGCTAAACTTCGAGGACGAAATTTCTTAAGGGGGAGGTAAGTTGTAAACCCGAGATCTTTCTTTGGAATTCAAGAAAGAAAAAAAAACAAAAAAAAGGAAAACAAGAAAGAAAAAATTAATATATTATGGTTGGTTTTGTTTTAAAAAGAAAATAAAAGAAAAAGAAAAGAAAGGAAAAGGAAAAACTAAAAAGGAAAGTGGAAGGTGGGACCCCCACCTTTGTTTTTTTTTTTTTAAATAACCAAGTTTTCTTTCGATCATCTTCTCATTTCAACAAAGAGGAGCTGAGGGTTTTGTGGGAGATGGAGAAAGGAAGAAGAAGAAGGTGATTTTCGTGAGTTAGAGTTGCAGAAGAAGGGAGGAGAACTCAAAGCTTGTTTGTATAGCAGCAAGGTCATCAACTCAACCCTGTTCTGATTTTCTGATCATCTCGAGCTCCACAAGAAGAGGTAAGAGTTGAGGTTTGATTTTCTCGAATGCTAATTCATTTTTTAACAAAGTTCGTGAAGGATGCTCGAGCCAATTCTGACCTTAAGTTACTGTTTTGTGAAGAGGAAGGCAGAAGACAAAATTTATTGTCCAATCCGAGAAGCCTCTGGTGTTTTTGTTGTTCTGATCTGTAGAGTTGGAATCGGAAGCTCTACTAGGTATGGTTGGAAGCTTATTGAATTTCCTACAACTTTTGTGAAGAAATTGTGAGTAGAAAACGACTGAAAGATATTTTAAATTTCAGGTTAAGTTTGTTGTGCAGCAGGAAATTGAATCTAGAAACAGCAGCAGGTTGTTTTTAGGGAAGAAGCTATCGAGGTATTTTCGAATAAATCCGTTGGAAATCTCAATTTTATTTCATTATATGATTTTTAGAGGGTTCAAAAAGGAAGAGTTTGGTATAGAGTACATCCTTTTTGGATAAGTAATGAAGAAGCTATGACTGTTTGAATACAGGGTATAAAATCTGTGAAATGCTGGAAAATTGGATGGTGTGGTTTTTGTAATTTTAAGGTTAAAAATCATGAGCTCGAGGTTCTAATACATGGATTTGGTTTGTTTGACAGGTCAAGAGGAGATAGGTTGAGTGTACGAGCCAAGGTTCTAGTTTAACACTTTGAGTGACAAAACGAACTTCGAAAATGAACCATATGCTTGAAATATGCTTTAAGAAATGCAAGTTTTGCTAGAATGAAAGATTTCAATGCTTTATGTTTTCTTTTTTAACACATGTTTATGAGTATAAATATTTTTCTAGATATGGTTTCAAGTATTCATTGTGACCCTAAATGTCTTGATGAAATTTATACATGAGCATATGTCTATTGATAACCTGCCATAGTCTGCTGGAAGCTCCAAGAGTTTGATATTTTGTACGTGGGTGGAGTTGTATAGCAAGTCCATATGTGTTGTAGTTTATAGTCGAGGGGACTATGTAGTTATTGTTATATGTGCTTTAGAGGTTGTGGTTTTGTAATTAATGGTTGGGCCTGTTTGTGGTTCTAATGCTCTTGCCCGTTTTAGTTTTCAAGAGAGATTTAAGAAGTGTTTCTCCTTATGTATGTTTAATAGTTGTCCAGTTTCCGTTGTGTTAAGTTTAAAGTGTTCCATATGTGAGCATAGTATGTTTATCAGGTAAAGCAGAGTCAGCATGTATTGTTAAGAGGTAACAATGTCTGTTGGCTTCATGTCGTCTTCCGGAATAAGTTAGCAGGTGGTTCGGGAGGGGGTGTGACAAAAAATGTCCTCAAGTATCTTAGGAGAACGAGGGACTTATACGTTTTTGTGGCGATGAGCTATAGTATGGCGAAGCATCAAGCAGGGATGCATCACTTACTCCACGATGGAGGCAAAGTATGTCGCTGCTTGTGTGTTGGGGTTTGTGCCCTAAAACTCATAGTTTGTAAATTTTATTCTAATTATTGTAATAAAGAGCTATTATTTTCAATAAAGTGTTATTGTTCAGTATTGCCCTTGTATTAACCCTAAATCCAATAAACTAAAATCCAAGGATGTAAAATGTCTCTTGAACTGAATGTAGTGTACATATAAAGGATCTAAGTTCGAGATACAACCTAAAGGGTCTATAGTAAGAGGATAAGATTTGGGTACCTTACCCTGGTAATACTATGGATGTGGTCGACTTTGTATATGATACAAACACCGTGATCCTAACGTGTTCGTGTAGATGACATGTGAGTGGGGATATCCAATTTGATCAGATCGCATAAGACCGAACCGCGAAATAGTAACCACTAGGTGTAACTCCGTTGACTAGTTAGGTTTCTATTTCACTAGGATGACCTAGGTAACTTGATCTCAATCCTGAGCAGGTTACAAACTCCTATTTTCGAAGGATTGTCCTTTGACTAGTATGGGTGAGAGTGGCCAGATTCGCCGACTCAATATGCCTACCTTCTTGGGGACAAGACAGAGTGAGCAGCTGGGGACTTAACTTAGCAAGATGGAATTTACTCCTTCCCGCCTATTAGGGTAAGTAGATGAATGTTCCCTTAAGTTGTGTCTCTGGGACTTGAACAAAGAGCCCAACCCTCTCATTGGCCCGAGAGGGACTTTTGTTTGTTGGTAGAACCACAAACAAATTGTTCATTAGAGGAACACTCTCGACACCTAATACACCTCAACATAATGGTGTATCTAAAAGGAGAAATAAAACCTTGTTAGACATGGTTCGATCTATGATGAGCTATGCTCAATTGCCTGCCTCGTTTTGGGGTTACACAGTAGAGACTGCGGTTCAAATCTTGAACACTGTTTCATCAAATAGTGTTTCAGAAACACTTTTTGAGTTGTGTAAGGGGCGTAAACCTAGTTTACAACACTTTAAGATTTGGGGTTGTTCGGCACACGTGCTGGTGACAAACCCAAAGAAACTGGAAGCTCGTTCAAGATTTTGCAAATTTGTTGGCTATCCCAAAGAAACGAGAGGTCCTTTTCTACGACCCACAAGAAAACAATGTGATTGTATCGACAAACACCACTTTCTTGGAGGAAGATCACATGAGGAACCATAAACCGCGTAGTTAGTTAGTATTAAATGAAGCTACAGATGAGTCAACAAGAGTTTTTGATCAAGCTGAATCTTCATCAAGAGTTGATGAAGAAGCCAAAACATCGAGTCAGTCTCGTCCTTCTCAATCGTTGGGAATGCCTCGACGCAGTGGGAGAGTTGTTTCCCAACCTGACCGCTACTTGGGTTTAGCTGAAAGTCAAGTTGTCATACCTGATGACGGTGTAGAGGATCCATTTTCCTATAAATAGGAAATGAATGACATAGATAAGGACCAATGGATCAAAGCCATGGACCTTGAAATGGAGTCAATGTTGGGATTTTTGTCCTAATCTCGTGTTTGTAAATTACTGTTTGAAATTAATAAGAGTTATTTATTTCATTACTTTGTGTCTCGCAATATTTACAAACTTTTCCAATAAACTTAGCTCCAAGGTCATTGAATTTATGAGAGAACTAGAACTTAACGGTGTGTAGTGGACACACAGGGAAGATCACGTTCAAGTTAATGACCCGAACGGTCTACAGTATATCGATCGGGTTGGAGACCTAATCCTGGATACACTATGGATGCGACCTTCTTTGTATTAGATACAAACGAGGTGATCTGACTCGTTCATGTGGTTGACATGCGAGTGGGGGCATCCTGTGCAATGGTTGTGGTAAAATGATAATAATGTGGAGATTTTAACTCCATGGTTATTCCACTATTTAAACCCTTCTTGCAAGAAGGAACAAGAACATCAATCTCTCATTTTTTGGAATTTCAACCAAAAAAAGAGAATTCGCTCTCAAGCAATTCTTTCAACTCTCGTCTCTCTCCAAAACTAAGATACCACCATCTTCCTTCTTTCAAAAAGAAGAACAACCGAGTTTCCAAGTGGTTGTGATCGGATCTTGTTCGTGAGTTCGAGTTTTCGTTGAGATTGAGAAGCACGAAGAGTTCGTGACCAAGGAAGGAACTTGAAGAACAGTCTACAACAAGTAAGTACGTTCTTCTCACTGTTTTTCTTCCTTACATTGCATGTTTAACTTAGATCTAAGCGTTAGATCGTTTTAACAAAACTCTAGTAGGGTAACGATACCTTTGACGATTCGATCGTCTTCCGCTGCATGGGGATTTTCATTCCCTTCAGTCAATGTACTTCAATTCAGTTTGGAAGCTTGTAGACCGTCCTGAAGGGGTAAGACCCATAGGGTGCAAATGGATCTATAAGAGA
Source organism: Trichosanthes cucumerina (assembly GCA_036507285.1). Lineage (NCBI taxonomy): Eukaryota > Viridiplantae > Streptophyta > Magnoliopsida > Cucurbitales > Cucurbitaceae > Trichosanthes > Trichosanthes cucumerina. The sequence goes on from CM071838.1 coordinate 31,393,166, forward strand.
AAGAGAGATGCAACCGGAAAGGTACATACCTTTAAGGCAAGACTTGTAGCAAAGGGTTTTACCTAAAGGGAAGGAATTGACTATGAGGAAACTTTTTCCCCTGTTACTATGCTTAAGTCTATAAGGATACTCTTGTCCATAACCACATTTTATGATTATGAGATTTGACAAATGGACGTCAAGACTGCCTTTTTGCATGGTAATCTTGACGAGAGCATCTATATATCTCAGCCCGAAGGGTTCATAACCCAAGGTCAGGAGCAAAAATTTTGCAAGCTGAATCGATCCATTTATGGATTGAAATAAGCATCTAGATCTTGGAACATAAGTTTTGATACTGCGATCAAGTCTTATGGCTTTGACCAAAACGTTGAGAGCCTTGTGTTTACAAGAGGATCATCAATAACAAAGTTGTTGGGATTTGTACCCTAAACTTATGTAATTTTGATCAAATAAATAAAGAGTTATTTGTTTTGATAAAATTATATTCTTGCTCTATAAATCCAATAAACTAAGCTCCAAGGTTATAATGTATCTTGAACATCAGTGTAGTAGACACTATTTTGATTGTGTTCAAGAGTATAGCCTAAAGGGTCTATGGTATAAGAATAAGATTGGAAACCTTATTCTGGTAACACCATGGATGCGACCCACTTTGTAATTAGTATAAATGAGGTAATCCAACTCATTCATGTGGTTGGCATGCGAGTTGGGGAATCCTGTACGAAGAGTTCATACAAGACCAAACTGCAAATTATTAGTCTAGCCAGTATAACGCCATTAACAGGATCAGACTGACAATTTATAGATGGTCCTTAGTGACTCGACCTGAATCTTGAGCAAGTTAAGAACTCCTTCTTATAGGGGTTTGTCCTTAGACTAGTATGGGTGAGAGTGGCCTGTAGCCGACTCAATAAGCCTACCTTCTTAGGAACGAAACCTCGTAGGTAGCTGGGGACTTAACTATGCAAGATAGAATTCACTCATTCCTACACTAAGGAATTTGATAGGTTGTTCCCTTAAGAACTGAGTCCAGGTCTTGAACAACGGGGCCCCACCCTCTAAACTGACTTAAGAGGGTATGAGTTTATGGTAGGACCATAGACTTGTTGTTCATTAGAGGATCAGTGATGCTTAAGGAACAAAGAGGTAATCACAAGGGTAAAATTGTAATTTGACCCAACCGTGATTACGAACAACCTGTGAAGGGTCGACTCATGGGTAATGACTATATCAATGGACACAATATAATCTACAGTGAGGAGAGTGCAGCTACAAGTCCATAGTGGAGTGACTTGTAGTTAATGAATATTGATTAACTGGATTAAAGAGTTTGATCAGTTAATCTCACATCATTGGAGCTCATGAACTGTAGGTCCATTAGGTCTCTCTATTGGCTCAACATGGTAATATTGAGGGTATAAAGTTAGGAATAAAATTGAAGTGTTCAATTTCATATATGAGGTGTTATATCAGTCATATGTGATATAATTGATATAATATATAGTTTTAATGTGAATTAGATTCACATATTTACTATATACTAATGAGAGAATGAATGAGGGATATGATGGTAATTTCTATCCTATTTCCCTACAAATAGTTGCATAAGATGCAATTTTGGACTAAGTGTTGGAAAACCCTAGAGTTCCAAATCATTGTGTTGTTGGAAAAGTTCCAAACACATCCTCTCTCATAACCTCCACATCTCACCCTAAAAGGAACCCACCTTCCTCCCTCACCTAGAGAACAACGAAGAAGATCTAGTGGTGGTATCTTCATACGTTCGAGTTGTTGAGATCGTGATCATGGGAGAAGGAGCACGTGAAGAAAGAGTTCTTCAAAGGTAATCATCTTGTTGTCCCTGTCATATAACATGCTTAATCGTATTAATTATGTTCTTGATTGAAATCCATGTTACAAAATAAGAACACGCCATTCACAATCACTTCCGTTGCGGGATTCGATCCCTTTAATTGGTATCAGAGCCTAATTGTGTTCTTGATTTTGTTCTGGATTTATCAAGATCACAGGTGGGATTTACTGTTTTCATGTGATGAATGAACGGTTTGCAAATTAGATGTTTTCAATTTTGGCACTTAGATTTACAATTTTTCATTGAATCGTTCAATGTAGGGCCCGGTGTTTCAGTGTTTTGGGCAATTTTAATTGTAAATCGAGTCTGTAAGTCCGTGTCGATCGAGGCCAAGTGGTTGCTGAGAAGAACGGAGCAAAAATGAGGCAAATTTGTGGAGAACATCTTGTTGTCTGCGTGCAGCGTTGCAACGCTGTTCATTGGTGTTGCAACGTCGCGCTGGCGGAATTCAGGCTGCAAGGAGACGCAACGTTGCAACGCTCCTCCCAGCGTCTCAACACTTGGACGATGAGGCAATGGCGTTGCAACGCCAGCACGAGCGTCTCAACGCTAAAGGTCGAAGGTGTTTCGCAGCGCGCTCCAACGGTCAGAAACGAACAAAGGTCGAAGCGTTTGAAGAAGCGCAGCGCGTTACGCTCTCTCCCAACGCCTCAACGCCGAAGTCCGGCGCGTTTGTGAGCCAAACGGGCGAAAAACGTATTTTTTATTATATATTAAATATAAAAAACGTTTTATATTTAATTTATATTTATTTTATTTAATTTTAATTAATATAATTAAATTATATTAATTAAAATTAATTTTAGGGTGCCAAAATTGGTCGAATTAGGCTATTTAAATTATGCAATTGTTGTATAATTATTGTCATGCATAATGTATGCTTTTATTTTAGTTATCCCACCTTAGGTTAAGCATTACCATGCATCATTTATAATATAAAGTGTTATATTATATAGTTTGCATGTATAATTAATATAAGGTGTTATATTAATTTATGGACAGCATTGACATACATTATATTTCATGAGATGATTATGTTATGTATGTTTTATTATTCATGAGATGAATGATCCATCACTATAACATAGTATGCATGTCACCTAAGGTTAATTATTAGTTTGAACTTGGAATTAATAAACCTTAGGTTATCTAGTTCTAATTAGATTAGAATTAGGAACCAAGTAATTTATAAACAATGATTAAAAGAGGAACTCTTTCTAAGGAAAGTTCTGTCTAGGTTGGGGTATTTAAGTTTGATGAAACTAAACCCCTACCGGGAACTAACTCGGGAGTGAATTTTAATCAGAGAGTTTATAAATTATAGTAGCGTCAGCGGGTTTATTAAGGGGTTAATAAACTAGAAATCCTAGGCTTAATATAAAGAGTTATATTAGCAAACTTAGGATAAAGTCAATATAGAGTTATATTGATTATCAATATAAGAATTATATTGATAAGTTTAGGTAAAACCATTAGTCGAGTTTTAGCCTAAGTAAATTTTCTATAAAGTTAAAGTATCCAGTGGGAGGAAAAGTGTATACGATACATATTTTTCCACCTACGTTTTCTCCGAGAAGTTCACACCGTGATACTCATACTTGGCCTCGTGGCGCAAATGGGAGCGTTCCCCTACGGATGGTGTTTGTATGAGCCAATATCAAGGTGAATGGAGAGCGTACACATAGTGAGTGGGAGCAGGTTTAGTGAAAACAAAACCTATGGTCTCTTCTGTCGGTTTACACTTTAAGATCACTATGGTCACCGCTAGTTTGGCTCGATCGCACAATCCTTCTGAGGGCTTGATCATGGGGATCGAACATAGTAGACACCAGAAAGGGATAAAGATTTCCTTAGTCTATTTTTCAACCTAGTCCTCCCTTCGGCGGATCTTGCTGGATGGGGACTCTGGGGTCTAAAGACAGAGGGTTACGCTCACAAGGTACATAAGAAGTGTATGTATCCTAACCGAATAATGGTAACTAAAGTCTATAGGAATAGGAGTTATTTTGGCATTAGGTTTTGGTCAAGAGTGTCTTGATCCGGAGGAGGAGTGTTTTTTATTACCGCCTTCTGTCATACATTCTAAACCTTTGAGTATCATTGCAAATTATAAATGACCTAGGAATCATTTAATAATTAGCTAAAACATGATTGGATTAGACAATTATAGCAAGAAGCTTATACAAGTTTTTTTTGTAAATTTTTAGCAAAATATCTAGCTCTATAATTTTCTTATTGGGTGAGGAAAAATTAACCGGAGAGAATATGACGACGTGGAAAAATAAACTCAACACCATATTGGTATTGGATGATCTGAAGTTTGTGTTGACTAAGGAGTGTCCTCAGGTGCCAAGCTCGAATGCTACATGAAATGTTCGTGATGCATATGATCGATGGATCAAGGCCAATGATAAGGCCAAGGTCTATATGCTGGCAAGTATGCCTGACATATTAGCCAAGAAGCACGAGGGCATGATGACCGCTAAGGAAATCATGGATTCAGTGCAGGGTATGTTTGGACAACAGTCTACACAGGCTCGACACAATGCCCTCAAGTATATATTCAACTCGAGGATGCCAGAGGGTACATCTGTTCGGAATCATGTTCTGGATATGATGGTACACTTTAACATCACGGAGTCGAATGGTGTTTCCATCGATGAATCGAGCCAGGTCAGCTTCATTTTGGAAACTCTTCCAGATAGTTTCCTACAGTTTAGAAGTAATGTTGGCTTACTTTTAATCTTACCTCCCTTCTGAATGAACTCCAAACCTTTCAATCTTTGATGAAAATTCAGGGATCGAAAGGTGAGGCAAATGTTGCCAGTAGGAGTTATCATAGACGTTCGACCTCTGGATCAAAAACAGTGGCTTCATCTTCTTCTAACCTAAAAGGGAAGAAAAAGAACATGAAGAAGGTTGGTAAAGGGAAACGAGCTGACAAAGCTGCCGCCCAGAAGGGCAAGAAGGTCAAAGAAGTTGCAGACAAATGAAACTGTTTCCACTGCAATGAAGACGGGCATTGAAAACGGAACTGTCTGAAGTACATTGCAGAAAATAAGAAGGAAGGTAAAAATGATTTACTTTGCTTAGAAGCTTGTTTAGTGGATAATGATAAAACTGCTTGGATACTTGATTCAGGCGTCACTAATCATGTTTGCTCTTCTTTTTGAAATTGATTCTGGCAAAGATTCTGAGAAAGGAGAGATAACGCTCCGGGTTGGAAATGGAGAAGTCGTCTCAGCTATAGCAATATGCACGATGAAGCTTAATTTTTGCAAGAAATATATGTTGTTAGACAATATATTAGTGATACCAAGGGTTACTAGAAACCTTATTTCAATTTCTTGTCTTATAGAACAATGTATTGTTGTTTCTGTTTCTTTGAATAAAGTGTTTATTTTAAAGAAAGGTGTGAAAATATGTTCAGCTTCATTAGAAACTGGGTTGTATGTTTTAAGGCCTAATTCAGTCAAAATGGTTTTGAACACCGAATTATTTAAAACTGCAAACACACAAACTAAGAAACGTAAAATTTCTCCTAAAGAAAATGCTCATCTTTGGCATCTTATATTGGGGTACATTAATCTCAACAGGATTGAGAGATTGGTAAAGAATGGACTTCTAAATGAGTTAGAAGAAAATGCTTTACTTGTATGTGAATCCTGCCTAGAAGGTAAAATGACTAAAAGACCTTTTAGTGGAAAAAGTTATAGAGCCAAAGAACCTCTTGAGCTTATACATTCAGACTTTTGTGGTCCGATGAGTGTTAAAGCCAGAGGGGGTTATGAATATTTCATCTCCTTTATAGATGATTATTCTAAATTTGGGCATATTTACCTGATGTATCATAAGTTTGAAGCACTTGAAAAGTTCAAGGAATTCAAGATTGAAGTTAAAAATCAATTAGGTAAAACAATTAAAACACTTCGATCAGATCGAGGTGGAGAGTACATGGATTTAAAATTCAAGAACCATATGATAGAACATGGAATTACATCCCAACTCTCGGCTCCCGGTACGCCACAGCAAAACGGTGTATTGAAAAGGAGAAATAGAACCTTGTTGGACATGGTTCGATCAATGATGAGTTATGCTCATCTCCCTAATTCTTTTTAAGGTTATGCAGTAGAGACTGTGGGATACATTTTGAACAATGTGCCATCAAAAAGTGTTTCTAAAATACCTTTTGAACTCTGGAAAGGACGTAAAGGTAGTTTATGTCATTTCAGAATTTGGGTTGTCCAACACATGTACTTGTGACAAATCCAAAGAAGTTGGATTCACGTTCAAAATTGTGCCTATTCGTAGGCTACCCAAAAGAAACAAGAGGTGGTTTATTCTATGATCCTAAGGAAGATAAGGTTTTTGTGTCGACAAATGCCACTTTCTTAGAGGAGGGCCACATAAGGGACCACAAACCAAGAAGTAAAGTTGTGTTAAGTGAGTTAGACGGAACAATAGCAAAGGTTGCTAATAAAACTAGTACGTCAACAAAGGTTGTTGATCCTAGCTTGTATAGTCTACAGAGTCCATCTCAAGAGTTGAGTATGCCTCGACGTAGTGGGAGAGTTATAATACTCCCTGACCGTTACATGGGTTTATCTAAGATCCAAGTTGTTATACCAGATGACAACTGTGAGGATCCATCGACTTATAATCAAGCGATGGTTGACAAAGATAAAGACAAATGGGTCATAGCCATGGACCAAGAAATGGAGTCTATGTACTTCAATTCTGTTTGAGATCTTGTAGATAAACCTGATGGGGTAAAACCTATAGGTTGTAAGTGGATCTACAAGAGAAAACGTGGTGTAGATGGAAAGGTGCAAACCTTTAAAACTAGACTAGTAGCAAAGGGTTATACCCAAGTTGAAGTGGTTGACTATGAGGAAACCTTTTCACCTGTTGCTATGGTAAAGTCTATCCGTATCCTACTTGTCATTGTCGCATATTATGACTATGAGGTATGGCAAATGGATGTCAAGACAGCTTTTTTGAATTGCAATCTTGACGAGAACATCTACATGGACCAACCCAAAGGGTTCATTGAACCAGGACAAGAGCAAAAAGTTTGCAGGCTTAAAAGGTCAATCTATGGACTGAAACAAGCCTCTAGGTCCTGGAATATAAGATTTGATGAGGCAATCAAACCTTTTGGCTTTGATCAGAATGATGATGAACCTTGTGTCTACAAGAAAATCATCAATAGTTCTGTCGCAGTCCTAGTTCTATATGTGGATGATATCCTACTCATTGGGAATGATGTAGGATATCTTACTGATAATAAGAATTGGCTAGCTACGCAATTCCAAACGAAAGATTTGGGTGAAGCGCAGTTTGTTCTTGGGATCCAGATCGTCCGGAACCACAAGAATAAAACACTAGCCTTGTCTCAGACATCTTACATCGACAAAGTGGTGTCGAGGTTTAAGATGCAAGACTCCAAAAAGGGTTTATTGTCTTTTTGATATGGAGTTCATTTGTCTAAGGAACAGTTTCCTAAGACACCTCAAGGAGTTGAGGACATGAGACGAATTCCTTATGCATCAGTTGTTGGGAGCCTGATGTACGTCATGTTGTGTACTAGGCCAGACATTTGTTTTGCAGTTGGAATGGTCAGTAGGTATCAATCCAATCCAGGACTTGAACACTGGACAATGGTTAAAACAATCCTTAAGTATCTACGGAGAACAAGGAACTACATGCTTGTGTATGGGGCTAAGGATTTGATCCTTACAGAATACACGGATTCTGGCTTTCAGACTGATAAAGATTCTCGAAAATCTTCATCAGGGTCAGTATTTACTCTTAACGGAGGAGTTGTAGTATGGCGAAGCGTCAAGCAAGAATGCATCGCTGATTCCACCATGGAGACCGAATATGTAGCAGCTTGTGAAGCAGCAAAAGAGGTCGTTTGGTTAAGAAAATTCATGTTAAATTTGGAAGTTGTTCCAAATATGAGTTTGCCCATCACGTTGTATTGTGGTAACAGTGGTGTTGTGGCAAATTCAGGGGAACCCCGAAGTCACAAGAGGGGAAAGCATATTGAGCGAAAATATCATCTCATCCGGGAGATCGTGCATTGAGGAGACGTGATCGTCACGAAGATAGTCTCAATGCACAACGTTGTTGATTCTTTTACAAAGGCTCTTACGGCTAAAGTATTTGAGAGACACCTAGAAGGTCTAGGTTTACAAGCCTTCTCCAACTAGGGCAAGTGAGAGTATATTGTACAAAGGGTTTTAATGCCCTAGTTTATTGTATTTACATTATTGTAATATTTTAATACTCCACAAGCTTTAGGTCAAGTAGGAGATTGTTGGGATTTGTGCCCTAAACTTATGTAATTTTGATCAAATAAATAAAGAGTTATTTGTTTTGATAAAATTATATTCTTGCTCTATAAATCCAATAAACTAAGCTCCAAGGTTATAATGTATCTTGAACATCAGTGTAGTAGACACTATTTGGATTGTGTTCAAGAGTATAACCTAAAGGGTCTATGGTATAAGAATAAGGTTGGAAACCTTATTCTGGTAACACCATGGATGCAACCCACTTTGTAATTAGTACAAAAGAGGTAATCCAACTCATTCATGTGGTTGACATGCGAGTGGTGGCATCCTGTATGAAAAGTTCATCAAGACCGGACTGTAAATTATTAGTCTAGCCAGTATAACGCCGTTAAGAGGATAAGACTGACAATTTATAGATGGTCATTAGTGACTCGACCTGAATCCTGAGCAAGTTAAGAACTCATGCTTATAGGAGTTTGTCCTTAGACTAGTATGGGTGAGAGTGGTGCAGGCCGACTCAATAAGCCTACCTTCTCGTGACAGAACTCGTGAGGTAGTCGGGGGACTTAACTATGCAAGATAGAATTCACTCATTCCTACACTAAGGAATTAGATAAGTTGTTCCCTTAAGAACTGAGTCCAGGTCTTGAACAACGGGGCCCCGTCCTCTAAACTGACTTAAAAGGGTATGAGTCTATGGTAGGACCATAGACTTGTTGTTCATTAGAGGATCAGTGGTGCTTAAGGAACAAAGAGGTAATCACAGGGGTAAAACGGTAATTTGACCCAGCTGTGATTACGAACAACCTGTGAAGGGTCGACTCATGGGTAATGACTATATCAATGGACACAATATAATCTACAGTGAGGAGAGTGGAGCTACAAGTCTATATTGGAGTGACTTGTAGTTAATGAATATTGATTAACTGGACCAAAGAGTTTGATCAGTTAATCTCACATCATTGAAGCTCATGAACTGTAGGTCGATTAGGTCCCTCCGTTGGCTCAACATAGTAATATTGAGGGTATAAAGTTAGGAATAAAATTGAAGTGTTCAATTTCATATATGAGGTGTTATATCAGTCATATGTGATATAATTGATATAATATATAGTTTTAATGTGAATTAGATTCACATATTTACTATATACTAATGAGAGAATGAAGGAGGGATAGGATGATATTTTCCATCCTATTTTCCTATAAATAGTTGCATAAGATGCAATTTTGGACTAAGCTTTGGAAAACCCTAGAGTTCCAAATCATTGTGTTGTTGGAAAAGTTCCAAACACATCCTCTCTCATAACTTCCACATCTCACCCTAAAATGAACCCACCTTCCTCCCTCACCTAGAGAACAACGGAGAAGATCTAATGGTGGTATCTTCATACGTTCAGGTTCGAGTTGTTGAGATCGTGATCGTGGGAGAAGGAGCACGTGAAGAAATAGTTCTTCAAAGGTAATCATCTTGTTGTCCCTGTCATATAGCATGCTTAATCGTATTAATTATGTTCTTGATTGAAATCCATGTTACAAAATAAGAACACGCGATTCACAATCACTTCCGCTGTGAGATTCGATCCCTTTAAAAGTAGCTTTCTTAGTACTTTATGTGGATGATATCCTACTCATTGGGAATGATATAGGATACCTAACTAACATAAAGAAATGGTTGGCGACACAATTCCAAATGAAAGGTTTAGGTGAGGCCAGTCTGTTCTTTGGATTCAAATTTTCAGGAATCCCAAGAACAAAACGCTAGCCCTGTCTCAAGCATATTATATCGACAAAATGTTGGCCTGATATTGGATGCATAATTCCAAGGGGGGTTTATTACCCTTCAGGCATGGAGTTCATCTGTCTAAGGAACAGTGCCCAAAGACATCTCAAGAGGTTGAGGATATGAGACGTATTCCCTATGCCTCTGCAGTAGGTAGCTTAATGTATGCTATGTTGTGCACGAGGCCTGACATTTGTTATGCAGTGGGAATAGTCAGTAGGTACCAGTCCAACAGGGTTAGACCCTTGGATCGCAGTTAGAAATATCTTGAAGTATCTTAGGAGAACGAAGGACTATACGCTTGTGTATGGGACTAAGGATTTGATCCTTACTAGATACACTGATTCTGATTTTCAGACCGATAAGGATTCTAGGAAATCCACATCGCGATCAGTTTTCACCCTTAACGGGGAAGCTATAGTGTGGCGAAACATCAAGCAAGGATACATCGCTGACTCCACCATGGAGGCAGAGTATGTCGCTGATTGTGAAGCAACTAAAGAAGTTGTTTGGCTAAGGAAATTTCTTACTGATTTGGAAGTTGTTCAAAATATGGAATTTCCCATCACCTTATACTATGACAACAGTGGTGTGGTAGCCAATTCGAAGGAACCTCGCAGCCACAAGCGAGGCAAGCACATCGAGAGGAAGTATCACCTGATACGAGAAATAGTGCAACGAGGAGATGTGACAGTCACGAAGATCTCTTCGGAGCACAACATTGTTGATCTGTTTACAAAGACTCTCACAACTAAAGTGTTCGAGGGTCATCTTGAAAGTATAGGTCTATGAGATATGTACATAGGCTAATCTAGGGCAAGTGGGAGATATGTAATGGGTATATGGATGCCCTAGTTTATTGTATTTTGTATCTCTACAACCACTGTTTTAGATTCTAATGTATCCCACTAGAGTTTTAGTTCAAGTGGGAGTTTGTTGGGGTTTGTGCCCTAAAACTCGTAGTTTGTAAATTTTGTTCTAATTATTGTAATAAAGAGTTATTATTTTCAATAAAGTGTTATTGTTCAGTATTGCCCTTGTATTAACCCTAAATCCAATAAACTAACATCCCAGGATGTAAAATGTCTCTTGAACTGAATGTAGTGTACATATAAAGGATCTCATTTCGAGATACAACCTAAAGGGTTTATAGTAAGGGGATAAGGTTTGGGTACCTTGTCATTTGCCTTGGTTTGCAAATTGAACATTTAGCAGATGAGTGATAACTCACCATAAGTGAGTTATTTTACTAGAATTTTAGCGTTTAATCTACTTGAATTGCATCTAATTTAGTGATCCTCATGTTATTTTATCCCTAAATTATGTGTGTTAGCTTTAAAATCTTAAATTTAAGCATTAGGTGCAAAAAGAATTAATTTTGATGTTTTGTGCTTTAATTTAAGAAATTTTGGAAAATAAGCTAACAGGTTAATTAAAGACCAAAATTTGAGATTTTTCTTAACTCCAAAAATCCTTGCGTATTTTGATTTATAATTAACTTCATATATTTATTTGAGATTTTTCTGTGTGCAGGAGATTATAAAAATTACAAGAGTCCCTAAGGGCATTTTAGATATCTTACCCGAAGGGTAAGATGGTCTTTCTACCCCTAAGGGCATTTTTGTAATTTGTGGAATTAGGGCAACACCATCTTATATAAGGAGGCTAGGGTTCAAGTGCAAAAGGAGAGAGAAGAAGTTGCCACAAAAGGGGAAGAGAGCGAGAGAGAGAAGGGGGCGATTGCTACAACAAAGGTGTGTATTGAAGAGAAGAATCATGAGAGTGCCATTGTTGTAGCAATCGTGCGATTGAGGAAAGAATCGAAGCTTCAAGCTTGTTCGAGACTCATAGGGCTTTACTTTGAACGGTTGGATCGTCGTTCTGAGCTTCGCTGTGTCAGATATCGCTATCACGTTGAGAGATCAGTGCAGTTCGGTTTTTCACCGGCGGCGCTCACAAAGTTGTCGATTCCTGGAGTTTCAACCGTTGGATTGTGCTGAAATTTTGAAAGCTTGTTCGAGACTCACAGGGCTTCATTTTAAACGGTTGGATCGTTGTTTCGACCTTCCGTTGATGAGATATTGCTATCGAACTGAACTTAAAAAATAAGGCCACCTGCTGTGTAACGTTTTCCCTATCTCTAAGTGTTATTGCTTGTTGTCAACCACCAATTTAATTCTGAAATTTTGGGTTGTTTACGTACTAATTTAGACTACTTTTGCTCACTGTTTTAGGCATAACTCGTGACTGTTTTAGGCTAGAATTGTGGTTGATTTAGACTAATTTAGTGAACATTGTTGGTTGCTTTTATTGAACTCCTCGATCAATAAAAGCATGCTTAAACTAGAGATATGTGGCTCGATTTTAATCATGAACTAAATTGTCTTGGGCAAGGGTTAGGTTGTTTTAATGTAATTTTAGATTAAATTTATGGTTGATGTCATTGATTGAATTTATGAAATTTTATTAAATTTAACGTTGCATGAGAATTAAAATTGGTTTTTTTTAACTTCTCTATAATTCATAAACTTGGGAAAACTAATGAATTAGAAAACTAAAATTTCATTCTAGGATCATTGAGTTGATTAGGGATAATTAACCACCTAGAACCTAAAATCATGGGTATAATTTAGATCACAATTGGGAAGTTGTAGGTTTTAAAACTTAGTGATTTTGGAAAGAATCATTTGAATGCATGCGTAGGTAAATTCAAGGCATCACTCAAAATTTATTCCAATTGAACATTAGAACTCTAACCTAACCTTGAGCTTATTTTTCATTACAAATCTACTCTCTTATCTCTCGCCTTCTTGTTTGCATTCTCCTTTCCCCGCATTTAAATTCAGTTATATTTTCTTTGTTTTATCTTATCTTTCTTACTTATCAATTTATTTATTTACAACAATAATTTGCACACTCATGCATTGCACTAAAATAAGGAAAATTTGCTAGAACACTCACTAATTTAGGTCTAACTAGTCCTCGTGGGATCGATACTCTTATCTTATCACTTGCTGCACTCGACCGTGTATACTTGCACGTCGTAAAAGTGTCTGAGTCTCATTCTAATTTGCATTAGTTTAGGGCACTCGATATTTTCGCATCAAGTTTTTGGCGCCGTTGCCGGGGACTAGTTTAGATTCTTATTTTGTTTGAGTGGATTTTAGCATTTTATTCTTGTTTTTCTTGTTGGGTGTGTCTTGTTATCTTTGTTTCGTATTTTTATATTTGTTGAGTCTTGGTTATTCTTTTTGGTTGTGTTGGTGCCTATTGTGTTTGTTGAGCCTGTTATAATTGATTTATTATTTTATTATGGCTTATGATAACTTTGGGTGGTCTTCTGTGCCTAATGAGCAAACACAATATAGTTCTTTGTCTTACGATCATCCATTTGCCAATTTAGAGTCTTCTAGTGAGAGGTATGGATCTTATGGCTACCAAATGCCTAATTACTATCATACTAATCCTATGACTTATGGGAATCCTATGTGTGATAATAATCAGAGCAATTGGGCCTATGAACCATATCCTAGGGGTTTTGAGCCATATCCTCCCTATATTCAAGAAACCTGGTAGAAGACTTAACCTTCCCTTAAAATGTTGTTATTAGAATCTATGAGAACCACGGAGGAGAGAAATAGGCAAATAGATGAGAGGAATAGGCAAATAGATGAGATGAATAGACAAATAGGAGAGTCAATTCATCACCTAATGTATACAATTGCCTCCTTAGAGAACAAATACACTTAGACTCAAATCGTGGTTGAGCACCCTAGGGAGAGAGAGTGAAGGAGGACCCACACCCTTAGATATTTCGGTGAGTCACTTGATCACCGACTCACTGATAAACCCTCGTGATCCTAGTCCTTCACATTTTTGAGAGTATGGGCATTTAGAGGATTGTGTTTTAGATCTAGAAGAACTAGAACCTTTTAGCACACACCAAGATGGAGTTAATGAGAGAGTGGAAGAAGTCGAGCCTTATGTTGTTGAGTTAGACCAAGAGGTAGAACTTGAGGCTTTTGGGTCTATGATGGCTTCTATCTTCCGAGTGTTCTCTTATTGGCGAGTGTTTTTCTTTCTATTCTCTCGAGTCTGCTTTGTTTGAGTCACTTTATTTTCCGATTTTTCCTTCTTTTCTATTATCAAATAAAAATCCAAAAAATGATTACTTTGTTGTTTTTCCTTCTTTTCTATTATTATATAAAAAATCAAAAAATATACCTGACTCGGGCTCTCACAAGAAGCTAGTATTCTTGGTAGCATTAATTTGTTTTGTAGATTCAAGAAAGAGAGGCCCGAAGAAGTGGGAGAATTTTTACGTACCTTGACGAGCCCACGTATACTACGTCAAGCTAATGACGTTAAATAAGCGCTTCTTGGGAGGCAACCCAAAATTTATTTCGTTTGTTTCGTTTTTAATTTGTTTTTTATTTTTTTTTCTTTCGTTTTTAGTTGTTTTTGTTTTTAAATAAATAACCCTTGCCTATTTTGCAGCTCCCTTAGGGTTTGATGATTGATATGTGCTTTATTGGAGGTCTTCTCAATTCAGGGCAGTATTTTTCTCCCTTCTATCTTTATTAGTTGTCCTTAAGCATGCTTAAGTGAGTAGTTTATACATTAAGGATAATGTGTGCTTTAAGCATGAGGGGGAGATGTGTTGTTCTGAATTTGATTTTTGGCTTAATTGAAAATTTTTTTGTTGATGAGAATGTGTGTTTTTAGCGTTTATAGGGTGTTGCATGCCTTCATGTTTCTGAAGTTATTTACTTGCTTAGGACTTCAAAATGATCTATTTTGACTATTGGATTCCATGTTAGTTGTTGGTTTCATGGTCTTTGATATGCATGATGTAGATACTTGATTCATTATGTTTAAGCAAGTAAAAATAGGAAAAAAATGGTTGTTGTCTCTTGTTTAAAAATTAAGTTTCTACATGTGTTTTTATGGTAAAAGTGTGATGTGTTTTGTAGAAACTTAGTATGCATCTCCTTGAAAATAAAAAGTTAAGGTCAAATCTCAGGGTTAATGAAAATAAGAGTTGTTGCTTGTGTTCGAGGCAAGAGTATGCTATTTTGTTTGGTGTTTCTCAAGGTCAAGCTTGTCATTAGGGTTTTTTTAGTGCGCTTATGGTTAGTATGTCAATCAAAGTAGTTAGGATTCAACTCCTAGGCCAAAAATTTCGAAAACTAGAAGCCATGACAAGTTAGGTAACCCATACATTTTTTTTTAGAACGCTCCAAAATTAGTAAACTTCAAATTTGTGATCATTTCAAGTTTGGGGGAGTTACCCGACCTCCCTAACTCAATGAGGACATTGAGTACTCTAAGTTTGGGGGGAAAGGTAAATTCTTCGTGTTTATTTTTAAGAAAAAAAAATAAAAAATAAAAAAAGAAAGAAAAAGTATGCAAACCTTTCATTTTCCTAAAACTCCATTGGGCTAGATAAAATGTGTTACTTATTTTGTTACTTAGAGTCGCCTCGAGCAACTTGGTGCTCGATGTCAGGGGGTCTGGGCACTAACCATGTTGGCCTCTTGGAGCGAAGGTATCAAGCAAGAAGCCTATTCTCATTGCTTAGGTGTGCTGCGTTAACCACGTGTGCCATTCTAAGAACTACGGGAAGTCCCATTGCTTAGGTGTGCTGCGCTAAACACGTGTGCCATTCTAAGAACTACGGGAGAGTCAAAAAAATAAATAAAAAAAAAACCAAAAAAAAAGAAAGTAAAAAAAAAAAAACCTTGTCCTTAGCAAAGAGTTTTATGGAAAATGAGGGGAATAATGCACATATCTATTTTTTTAAAAATAATATATATAAAAAGTAAAAGGAATGATCATTAAATTGTAGCCATGCGAGTTTTGGAGTATGACTTATTTTTAACTATGGGTTGCTTGATTTGAATGATTAGGATTCTAGTGGTTGAACTTGAGGGTAGATGTTGAATCCTAATTGGTTTGCTCTTGGTTATTGATGCATAAGTGTAGCTAAGAAACCCCCAGGTGAGCCAATGGTGACTTGTAGCTTAGAACATAAATACTCAATCCTTGTTTAGTTACCCAAATGATCTGAGTCTTTAAAGGTCTTTTAAGTCTTTGGGGAATAGAACTCATTGAGGACAATGAGTAGTTCAAGTTTGGGGGTTTGATAACTCACCATAAGTGAGTTATTTTACTACAATTTTAGCGTTTAATCTACTTGAATTGCATCTAATTTAGTGATCCTCATGTTATTTTATCCCTAAATTATGTGTGTTAGCTTTAAAATCTTGAATTTAAGCATTAGGTGCAAAAGAAATTAATTTGATGTTTTTGTGCTTTAATTTAAGAAATTTTGGAAAATAAGCTTACAGGTTAATTAAAGACCAAAATTTGAGATTTTCTTAACTCCAAAAATCCTTGCGTATTTTGATTTATAATTAACTTCATATATTTATTTGAGATTTTTTCACGTAATGCAGAGATTATAAAAATACAAGAGTCCCTAAGCGCATTTTAGATATCTTACCCAATGGTAAGATGGTCTTTCTACCCCTAAGGGCATTTTTGTAATTTGTGAAATTAGGGCAACACCATCTTATATAAGGAGGCTAGGGTTCAAGTGCAAAAGGAGAGAGAAGAAGTTGCCACAAAAGGGGAAGAGAGCGAGAGAGAGAGAAGGGGCGATTGCTACAACAAAGGTGTGTATTGAAGAGAAGAATCATGAGAGTGCCATTGTTGTAGCAATCGTGCGATTGAGGAAAGAATCGAAGCTTCAAGCTTGTTTGAGACTCATAGGGCTTTACTTTGAACGGTTGGATCGTCGCCTCCGAGCTTCACTGTGTCGGATATCGCCACGTTGGGAGATCGGTCAGCAGTTCGGTTTTTCACCGGCGGCGCTCACAAAGTTGTCGATTCCTGGAGTTTCAACCGTTGGATTGTGCTGAAATTTTGACAGCTTGTTCGAGACTCACAGGGCTTCGTTTTGAACGGTTGGATCGTTGTTTCGACCTTCCGTTGATGAGATATTGCTATCGAACTGAACTTAAAAAATAAGGCCACCTGCTGTGTAACGTTTTCTCTATCTCTAAGTGTTATTGCTTGTTGTCAACCACCAATTTAATTCTGAAATTTTGGGCTATTTACGTACTAATTTAGACTACTTTTGCTCACTGTTTTAGGCATAACTCGTGACTGTTTTAGGCTAGAATTGTGGTTGATTTAGACTAATTTAGTGAACATTGTTGGTTGCTTTTATTGAACTCCTCGATCAATAAAAGCATGCTTAAACTAGAGATATGTGACTCGATTTTAATCATGAACTAAATTGTCTTGGGCAAGGGTTAGGTTGTTTTAATGTAATTTTAGATTAAATTTATGGTTGATGTCATTGATTGAATTTATGAAATTTTATTAAATTTAACGTTGCATGAGAATGAAAATTGGTTTTTTTTAACTTCTCTATAATTCATAAACTTGGGAAAACTAATGAATTAGAAAACTAAAATTTCATTCTAGGATCATTGAGTTGATTAGGGATAATTAACCACCTAGATCCTAAAATCATGGGCATAATTTAGATCACAATTGGGAAATTGTAGGTTTTAAAACTTAGTGATTTTGGAAAGAATCATTTGAATGCATGCGAAGGTAAATTCAAGGCATCACTCAAAATTTATTCCAATTGAACATTAGAACTCTAACCTAACCCGAGCTTATTTTTCATTACAAATCTACTCTCTTATCTCTGGCCTTCTTGTTGCCATTCTCCTCTCCCGCATTTAAATTCAGTTATTTTCTTTTGTTTTATCTTATCTTTCTTACTTATCAATTTATTTATTTACAACAATAATTTGCACACTCATGCATTGCACTAAAATAAGGAAAATTTGCTAGAACACTCACTAATTTAGGTCTAACTAGTCCTCGTGGGATCGATACTCTTATCTTATCACTTGCTGCACTCGACCGTGTATACTTGCACGTCGTAAAAGTGTCTGAGTCTCATTCTAATTTGCATTAGTTTAGGGCACTCGATATTTTCGCATCAATGAGATATTTGTTCATCAATCAACTTATACAGAGAAAATCTTTAAAAGATTTTATATGGATAAAGTCCATCCATTGAACATTCCAATGGAAGTTCGTTCACTGGATGTAAAGAAAGATATATTTCGACCTCGAGATGACAATGAAGAACTACTTGGTCCTAAAGTACCATATCTTAGTGCAATTGGTGCACTTGTGTATCTGGCTAATAACACAAGACCAAATATTGCATTTTCAGTAAATTTATTAGCTAGATATAGTTCATGTCCTACAAAAAGACATTGGAACGAAGTTAAGCATGTACTCCGATATCTTCGAGGGACAATTGATATGAGTTTAATTTATTCTAACAAATTAAATTATGATATAGTTGGTTATGCAGATTCTGGTTATATATCTGATCCACACAAAGCTAGATCTTAGACAGGTTATCTATTTACATGTGGAGGAATTTCTATATCATGGGGATCAGTGAAACATACCATCACGACCACTTCTTCGAATCATGCTGAAATCCTCGCAATTCATGAGGCAAGTAAAGAATGTGTATGGCTAAGATCGATGACACAACACATTCGTGAGACATGTGGCTTGTCTTCGAGTAAATCTCTTCCAACAATATTATACAAAGACAACACAACATGTATAGCTCAAATCAATTGAGGATATATTAAAGGAGATAGAACAAAGTATATCGCTCCAAAGCTTTTCTACACTCATGACCTTGAAGAAAATGGCGACATCTCAGTACAACAGATTTGTTCAAAAGATAACTTGGCGGACATATTTACAAAGGCATTACCAACTACAACATTTGAGAAATTGATTCACAATATTGGGATGCGATGACTCAGAGATCTCAAGTGATGTCTTCATAAGGGGGAGTAAATGTATTATATAAAATATGTATTTTTTTTCCTTCAATGGGGTTTTTATCCCATTAGGTTTTTCCCTAATAAAGTTTTAACGAGGCATATTTTATATAAATAGGCATCTAAAGGGGAGTATTGTGAATATTACTCATGTAGATGCCCATCCATGTGTCCCTTTGACTAGGGGTGTACATAAGCCGGGTTGGGTTGGGTTGAGGGAGATTTTTGGACAACCCAACCAACCCTATTCATGAGAGTAACCCAACCCAACCCAACCCAATATTTTCGGGTTGGGTTGGGTCACCGGGTTAACTTTTTTATTTTTAAATTATTTTTTAAATTATTTAAAATATTTTTTTCTTGAATTAATAACTAAAATCACATAAAATTCAAATATCAAACTTCAAAATTCATAACATCTTAACATTTTGTTAGAAGTCTAGAAGAAAACATAAGAAATTGACAAATAATTCATTTATAAGTATATATTTAATTAATTAAATTAAAAAAATATAAACTTTGAGTTGGGTTGGGTTGGGTTGGGTCAACCCGACTCTAAAAGGCCCAACCCGAGAACCGACCCAAACTTTTCGGTTCTCCAAACTTCTAACCCAACCCAAACCGAAAAAAAATCTAACCCTACCCAACCCTTACGGTTTGGGTTGGGTAGTCCGGGTTGGTCGGGTTACCAGTTTACTTGTACACCCCTACCTTTGACACCCTTGCTAAGGGTGAGCAAAAGAAGACTGAAAACCGACTCGACCGACCGAAATCGACTAAACCGAGGGCGATCGATCAGTTTTCGGTCTTCTTCAGTCGGGGTTGGTTTTGTTCTTCACAAAACCGACCGATATTTAAAAAAAATAAATTATATATATATATATAATAATAATAATAATTATTATTATTATTATTATAATGATTAAAAAAATAAAAAAAAAACTAAAAAGATTTTCTCAAATATATCAAATAATAATAAAATAATAATTATAAATTATTAAATTATAATAAAATTATAATTATAATTATTAAATTATTAATTAAATCAATATTTAAAAATATATATAAAAATCGACTGCATCGATCGATCCGAATCGATCACGACCAATTTACGATCGATTTAATAAGTTTAAAAAAATTACCCGACCGAACCAACCAACCTTCGTCGGTTGGGGGTCGAAACCGACCCCGACCGACCGATGCTCACCCCTAACCCTTGTCAAGTGACAACTTCTCCATAGTCAATGTGTCTTGCAAACACCTATGATTAATGTCCAATTGTTCCACATCTTTCTTGTCATTTTGCCTATAAATAGTGGCTTATGGTGGTTTATGTTGAATGCACAATTGGTGAGAATAGACCAATTCTCTTTTCTTCCCTCCATTTTCTTTCTTTAAATTTTCTTTATTTATTAAATTCCATTTTTGTTATATTATTAATATTATATACATATTTATTTTAAATTCTAATTTCCTTTATTTTTATTATTATTTTTATTATAAATATATTATATTAGTATTTAAATATTGGTAAAATTGTACCTGGTTTCCATCTTATTTTTACAACAGATAATAGTTTATTCTCATCCTCCATGGATAAGCATGATTTTTCTTAATATATTTTTGAGTGTTCGGGCCCATTTATATGCATCTCAATTATTTTTACGGGTTAACTGTTTGACTTTACTACATTTAGTTGTCTAACCTTATTACATTTTGTTTCCAAGATAACTTGTAGAAAATTCTCGAGCACGTTTTAATCACATTCAATGGGATAAAATGAATCTAAGAGTTGAGGAAACAAAGATGCAACAATATATGAAGCACATTACTCACTTCATGGTACACACAGAGAATGAAGCAATAAGCATTTCAATACTGAGGTTTCAACAAAGATCAAAAGAAATTTACTCAGAGAGCAAGAGCATATTGAAGGCTGGCCTCCCTCAGCTACGTTGCATCCGAGGAATGGGAGTAGCAGGGTCTCTCGGAACATCACGACGTTGTCGTCCGAATCAACCGATCTGTATTCGACCATCAACGGATCCATTACGATCCAACATGTTGTTGGATCATCAGTTGGGAATTCCACCCCATAATAGGATAAATGCAATTACAGATCTGCATTTCAAGACCCAAAATATCACACAAGTTTCTAAGATGGTTGATTGTTCTAAAGTTGTGCTATATCATATGCTTCTTCTAACATAATCAATGCTTGGTGATCAGCATGTTGCTGAAGTTCATCTACTCATCAACATGAAATTCTTTGCTGGACAGTTCATTAACATCAAAATAAGCTGGAAAGTTATTGTAATGAAACTGGGGATGCTTCAAAAAATCGAAAACATTGACAAAATTGATCAAACTGGGTCGGTTTGACCAGTTTGAACTCTTCTTATCAGTCATTTCGATTTTCAAAATCATAAAACCAAAAAGGTGTTTATTGGTTCGATATGGATGCTTTATTTTGTTTTTTTTTAGGACAGTTGTAAAGTTTTACTCCCTATACTGACAACAAACACCGAAAGAGTTACCTGCTACAACTTGGTATCCAACAAATGTTTGCTGTAGTACAGTTGTAAAGTTTGAGGACAGTTGCAAATACGGCACGATATCATGTTCATGTGTGACTCGCGAATGGTATCCAACAAATGTTTGCTGTAATACGATGCGAAAGCTGCATTCCCAATGCGAGGTTGGTCGAATGTCATAACTTGAACGTTTGAGACATTATGATTAATCTGTGGAAAAGGTAAATACTCTACTATAAGATAATTAATCATAACCATAAACCTCCAAAACCAAACAAAGATGATTTAAAACTTGAACAGGCCAAGACCTAGGAGATCATAACAGGTGGTTTTCAAGATTTGCAACACATCGCTGATTTAAGATTTCCTCCAGTTCACAAAGATAACCATAGAAAAAAAAAAGACTTGGCATAAAAGATTGACAAAGCCTAGGAAAATAGAATCTAGAATTCTATGTCCTTCCCATACACTTGCAAGTTGAACCTAAAATATGTAAATGAGCATCGACAAATAATCACTGCACAGTTAAAAAATATTGACCAGAACAGATATCTTCAAGCAAGACGAAAGAAAGTAAATCTTGAAAAATGAAAAGATTTTTGCAAGCCATTAACTCACTATAAGATCAAGAGCACAGAAAGCAGCCATTGCTCCCCCATTGAATGCCCTGTCACAATGATGTCAAGGTCCCCATAAACTTCCCTTGCCTTTTTAACTGCATTTAAAATTGCAGGCCGTATTTTGGTACAGTGATAAGCATGATAAAATCCGCTATGTACCTAACATGATGGTAGACCCAAAAACAAAAGCAAAAAAAATGAAGCAATGCTCTTAAAATCCTGCGAGATAATTACAGGCCAAGAGCGCTTCAAGTACTACACACCTTTGCACCTGGCATTCCACGATAATCTAAATCTAGCTGCTTCTAGAATAAATCTTCTATCCAATTCTGAATGTTGCAAAGTTGGTCAATCTATTGATTTAAAATCAAGGAGAACATCTTCCCATCAAATCTTGATAGTGCATGCAGGAATATGTTTATCTTTGCAGAGACGATGCCTCTTTAGCTGCTTCACAATGAAGGGAATCTGATCCCGTGAGCAGCGAAAACGTGGTTTTAAGATCAATTTGCTTTCTTGTTTTGGTTTATTCAAAATATCAATACATTGGGTAAAAACAGAGATAAACAATAAAATACTAATCTAATTAGAGCATGGAATTAAGCATACAAACATGTTGTATAATAACTAAACTAAAAGGAAACAGCAATTACCTTTGTAGTTTCCACATAATCAGCAACTCCTTGCACACAGCAACAACAAAAATTCTTCTGTTCTTACTTCTCCAACAGGACACGACCAAAATGGCAAACCTCCTCTCTGAATACTACTTAGATCTACTCTTTGTGGGAAGGGATCCAACAATTGGAAGGGAAGGAGAAAGGAATTTTTTAGAGAGAGAATTCTGCCAACAATTCTCTAATTGCTTCAATTGTGTCAATCAATCACCTCATCTCACCAGGAGAAGAAGTAGAAGAAGAAGGGTAACTCCCCACTCCCTATCAAGAGGGGATTGGAGAGTGATGGGAACGTGTCATCGTGACACGTTCCCAATTAATAATTCATTTTAATTATTAATTACTTAATATAATTAACTAAATTTAGTTATATTAATATTTATTTTAATTAAAACATTTAATTAAAATAATTAAATATCATATATTTAATTATGATTAAATCACATTTAATCATTTTACACCTTAACCTATAGTTTTAATGCACATCTCATGCACATTAAATTTTAACCTATAGTTTTTAAATATGAATCTCATTCACATTTAAATTAATATTTGAACTCTTTCAAATATTTAATTCTCTCATATAATTTAATATGAATCATATTCACATTAAATTTATAATATAAAGTTCCAAAAACTTTATATCATAACGTATCTATATACATTAAATTTATTCCCTAATTGAATTTGAACATTTCAAATTCAAACGATCTAAGAACCCTTTACGAGCTAGAAGGTGGACCTAATGGACCTATAGATCAGAAGCTCCAATGACACGAAATTGTTTGGTTAATCTCATTAACCTCCTAATCACTATTCGTTAACTGTGGGAACACTCCACTAAAGTCCCACAGTTGCACTCTTCTCACTGCAAATGTATTTCTGTGTCACGGATATTGACCAATAACAGCAAGTCAATCCTTCACGAATGTTCGTAACACCAACTAGGTCAAATTACCATTTTACCCCTGGGTTACATCTTTTACCTTAAGTACCAGTGCTCCTCTAATGAACAATTTGTTTGTGGTCCTACCAATAAACAAAAATCCCTCTCGGGCCAATGAGAGGGTTGTGCTCTTTGTTCAAGTCTCGGAGACACCATTTAAGGGAACATTCCTCTACTTACCCTAAATAGGAGGGAAGGAGTGAATTCCATCTTGCTAAGTTAAGTCTTAGCCGCTCACTCGGTCTTGTCGCCAAGAAGGTAGGCATATTGAGTCCGGGAATCTGGTCACTCTCACCCATACTAGTCAAAGCCAATCGCTCGCAAACAGGAGTTCGTAACCTGCTCAGATTGAGATCAAGTTGTCTAGGTCATCCTAGTGAAATAGAAACTTAACTAGTCAACGAAGTTACACCTAGTGGTTACTATTTCGTGGTTCGGTCTTATGCGATCTCATCAGTTAGGATATCCCAACTCACATGTCATCAACACGAACACGTTAGAATCACAGTGTTTGTATCATATACAAAGTGGGCCACATAGTTGATCCGTTTACAACGACTCTCACGGCTAAAGTGTTCGAGGGTCATATGGAGAGTCTAGGTCTACGAGATATGTACATAGGTTAATCTAGGGCAAGTGGAAGATATGTAATGGGTATATGGATGCCCCAGTTTATTGTATTTTGTATCTTTGTAACCACTGTTTTAGATTGTAATGTACCCATCTAGAGTTTTAGTTCAAGTGGGAGTTTGATGGGGTTTGTGCCCTAAAACTCGTAGTTTGTAAATATTGTTCTAATTAATGTAATAAAGAGTTATTATTTTCAATAAAGAGTTATTGTTCATTGTTTGCAAAATTGTCCTTTTAACCTAAATCCAATAAACTAACATCCAAGGTTGTAAAATGTCTCTTGAACTGAATGTAGTGTACATATAAAGGATCTCAGTTTGAGATACAATCTAAAGAGTCTATTGTAAGGGGATAACGCTTGGGTATCTTACCCTGGTAATACTATGGATATGGCCCACTTTGTATATGATACAAACACAGTGATCCTTGCGTTTTCGTGTAGACGACATGTGAGTGGGGATATCCTATGTGATGAGATTGCATAAGACTGGAAAGCGAAATAGTAACCACTAGATGTAACTCCGTTAACTAGTTAGGTTTCTATTTCACTAAGATAACCTAGGCAACTTGATCTCAATCCTGAGCTGGTTACGAACTCTTGTTTGTGAGAGATTGTCCTTTGACTAGTATGGGTGAGAGTGGCTAGATTCACCGACTCAATATGCCTACCTTATTGGGGACAAGACCGAGTGAGCAGCTGGGGACTTAACTTAGCAAGATGAAATTCACTCCTTCCTGCCTATTAGGGTAAGTAGATGAATGTTCCCTTCAGTGGTATCTCCGGGACTTGAACAAAGGGTCTGACCTTCTCATTGGCCCGAGAGGGACTTCTGTTTATTGGTAGAACCACAAACAAATTGTTCATTAGAGGATAACTGGTACTTAAGGTAAAAGATGTAACCCAGGGGTAAAACGGTAATTTGACCCAGCTAGGGTTACGAACATTCGTGAAGGATTGACTTGGTTTTATTGGTCAATACCCATGGACACAGAAATATATCTGCAGTGAGAAGAGTGCAGTTGCGGGACTTTAGTGGAGTGTTCTCGCAGTTAACGAATGTTGTGTTGGGATGTATGTCCTAATCTCGTTTTGTTTGTAATATTACCATTTGAAATTAATAAGCGTTATTTTTTTCATCACTTTGTGTCTCGCAAATTTTACAAACTTTGTCCAATAAACTAAGCTCCAGGGTCATTGAATATATGAGAGAACAAAAACTTGAATGGTGTGTAGTGGACACACGGGGAGGATCACGTTCGAGTTAATGACCCGAACGGTCTACAGTATATGGATAGAGTTGGAGACCTAATCCTAGATACGTTGTGGATGTGGTCCGCTTTGTATTAGATACAAACGAGGTGATCTGACTTGTTCATGTTGTAAACATGCGAGTGGGGGCATCCTGTATTGTGAGATTGTACAAGACCGGATCGTGAATTATTAGACCTACTGATGTAACACCGTTAACAGTATGAGACTAATAACTTCGTAGATGACCATTAGTGACTCGACCTGAATCCTGAGCGTGTTACGAACTCTTGTCTGCGGGGGTCTGTCCTTTGACTAGTACGGGTGAGGGTGGTCACAGTTACTCACCCAATATGTCTATCTTCTCAGGGATAGGACCACGTGGGGAGATGGGAACTTAACTACGCGAGATGGAATTCACTCGTTCCCACCTTTAGGGAAACTAGAGGGGTTGTTCCCTTAAGTGTTGTCTCTAGGGCTTGGACAACGGGTGTCCACCCTCTCACTGGCCCGAGAAGGGTGTTGTGTATGGTTGGACCATTACAACGTTGTTGTTCATTAGAGAAGCAGTGGGGACTTAAGGAGCAAGAAGTAGACACAAGGGTAAAACGGTAATTTGATCCAGCAGTGTCTACGAACAACCTGTGAAGGGTCGACTCATGGGCATTGGTTATATCAGTGACACAACTTGTCTTACACTGAAGGGAGTACAGCTACGGGCTTTAGTGGAGTGTTACGTAACTAATGAATGTTGATTAACCGGGTCAAAGAGTTTGACAGGTTAATCTCGGATCATTGGAGCTCGTCACTGTAGGTCCATTAGGTCCCTCGGTTGGCTTAAACTAGATTAATAGAAGGCTTACAATTTTGGTGTGAATTTGAAGTGTTCAAGTTCACTAAAGGGAAATTATGTCATTTATATGAGATATGAATGATATATTATTATAGTTTAATGTGAATGAGATTCATAATAAACTATAAGTTAGCCTAATTGTCTAATTAGGGCTAATTTGGAGAAATTAGATGGAGAGAAAATTAAATTGAATGTGATTCAATTTCAAAATCCACAATTATACAAATGTGATTTGTATATTGAGATATGAGATATCTTATTGTATATGGTTATGCAAATATGATTTGCATAACCTATGGTTGTGGTAAAATGGTAAATAGGTGGAGATTTCAACTCCACCTATCACCATTATATAACCTTTTGCAAGAAGGATTTCTTAGGCTTGTTGCTCATTTTTTGGATTTCTCACCAAAAGAGCATTGCAAAACTCTCTCAAAATCCTCTCTCAATTTCTCCTTCCCTCACCAAAAGGAGTTCCACCACTCTCCTTCTACCAAACGTAGAACAACCGAGAAACCGTGTGGAAGTGTCCGGTCACTCACTAATCGAAGAGATCGAGGACGTTGAGATCGTGATCACGAAGGGTTCGTGAACAGGAGAAGGAAAACTTGAAGACGGTTCTTCAACAAGTAAGTTCCCTTACTATTGTTTCCTTCTAATCGCATGTTTAACCTTGTTTTTATGAGATAGAAATTGTTTTAACAAAACGGATTTCGCAACGATACCACGATTTCATTCCCTTCAATTGGTATCAGAGTTAATCGTTGGCTTCTCGTTGTGCATCTGTTTTCTTAAAATTAGGTGGGTAATTCTTCAATTTCAAGAGATGATTTTGGTTTGCATAATTGGGTGTTTTCCATTTTGGCACTAGTTTAGGTTTATTTTCTGTTTGATAAGATCAAATGTAAAGGTTCGTGTTTTTGGGCAAATTAGAAAATAAATCGAGTCTGTAAGTCCGTGTCTTTGGCGGCAAGAGTTGATGTGAAGAAATCGGAGCGGAAATGGGCAAGAATTGATGAAGAACGACAAGAGGAGCTTGTTGTTCTGTCGACGGTGTCTCAACGTTGTTCTTCGGCGTCTCAATGATGTTCGCGCGGAGGATGGTCTGCTGCAGATCAGCGTTGCAACGCCCTAGCGTGGAGCACACGGCGTGTGACGTTGAGTGTTGCAGCATTGCAATGCTGCGTGCTTTGAGGGGCAGTTCGCGAGGCTGAAGCGCGCATACGTGGGCGTGATGGCGATTCTCAAACGTGGGGGCAGTTATTTTTTTTTAAATTCATTTTTATTTGTAAAATGTGTAAATTATTTTTTATTTTAATTAAATTAATTAATTAATATTAATATAAATGTTAACCCAACTCAACCCCATCAACCAAACACCCTCTAAGTGTTATAATATATAGTATACATGATAGGTTATATTATAAGTGTTTTAATATAATTAAAGCATGTTTTAATTTATTTAATATAAGAGTTATATTTCTTAGATTAAAAGTATACTCATGCATTTAATTCATGTGATGAATATGTGTTATAGTATATAGTTATTCATGTGATGAATGATCAAGCACTATAACATAGAAATGCATGTAACCTAAGTTAATTATTAGTTTTAAAATATTTTGAACTTGAATAATTAGACTTAGGTTTTCTATTTCTAATAAGATTAGAATTAGGAAATCAAAATATGACCTTTAAATGGTGACTGATAAGTAACTCTGTCTAAGGAAGGTTTTGTCTAAGGCTGGAGTATTTAAGTTGACGCTTGCGGAACACCCCTACCTGGAAACCGACTTGGGAGTGAATTCGGTCCGGAAATTCTTAGGTCATATTATCGTGAGTGGCGTTAATTAAAAGTTGATTAATTTACTCACATAGACCTAAGTTAATAATGTGATTATAAACTTAGGCTAAATCAATATAAGAGTTATTGGTAGACTTAGGTAAATTTTAGTCGGTTTATCTAGGTCAATCCCAAATAATATAAAGTGCTTAGTGGGAGGTGATGGAGATCTAATCCCCTTGAGCAACAGAAACGAGTTTGGAATCGTAATTGCAAGCTTATTTTGGTTGAAAAGAAAAAACCGGTGCATTGAAAATAACAGAGATAAACATACATTTCTAATCTAATTAGACATGGATATTTACATGCAAACATGTTGTATTTAACAATTAAACTAAAATGAAGAAAGATTGATTACCTTTGTAGTTTTTCCACATAACAACTCCTTGCTTCCAAGAAAAACAGCAACACAGGAACACCAAAAGAACGTCTTTGTGTCCTCCAAGAAAGACACTACCAAAAGAGAGAACCTCTTATTCTCTGAGTGCTTAGATCAATTCCTTTGTGGGAAGGAATCCAACAATTGGAAGAAGTTTTTGGGAAGTGAGAGAGAGAGTTCTCCTAGAGAGCAATTTCACCAATTTTTTCTAAATTAATCGATCCCCTAACCTTTGTCAAAACGAGAGATTGAATGGGAGAGGAGAACTCCCCACTCCCTATCGATTGGGAGGTGGAAGTGGGAAGAGGGGAACGTGTCCTCCTGACACGTTCCCAATAATCAATCAATTAATTAATTAATTATGAAAATAATTCAATCAAATTTAATTAATTAATTAAATATCATATATTTAATTAATAATTAAGATCAAATCATATTTAATCTTTTTCTCCTATAACCTATAGTTTTAATGTACATCTTATGCACATTTAATTTTAACCTATAGTTTTCAAATATGAATCACATTCACATTTTAATTTAATATTTGAACTCTTTCAAATATTAACTTCTCTCATATAATTTAATATGAATCATATTCACATTAAATTTATAATATATAGTTCCAAAACTATATATTATATTGTATCTATATACATTAAATTTATTCCCTTATGAATTTAAACATTTCAAATTCAAACGATCTAAGAACCCTTTACCAGCTAGAGGTGGACCTAATGGACCTACAGATTAGAAGCTCCAACGATACGAGATTACTCGATTAATCTCATTAATCTCCTAATCAACATTCGTTAACTGCGAGAATACTCCACTATAGTCCCGCAGCTACAGTCTTCTCACTGTAGATATATTTCTGTGTCCACGGATATTGACCAATAACAAAACGGGCTACTTACTGAGTATTTTATACTCACCCCCTCGTTTTGTGTGTTTTGTTTGCAGGTAAGGCGAAACACTGAGATGACCAAGGTGTTGGCGAGGCTTTGCAAGGCTATGGAAGGATGCGTTAGGCTTAGTTAGGGTTGTTCTCTTGCTTTGAGGGTTGACCGTTCACTTTTACTATTTTTCTCTTTGCTGAATTGTTTTAAATGTTGAGATAAACTTGCATGTGTTGTTCTGTTCGTACATTTAAGTATGTCATATTTGAGAATGACTGCCTGTTTTTGCCAACTAAGCTAGAAAGCATGTTTTAGGTAAGTGTGGTTGTCTGTGAACTCCGGGGGACTGGAACCCAGCCTGTGTGGTTATTGTAGTTCGGTGGAGGCTGGGTACCCCGTGAGGTCGTGTTTTGGAAGTGTTTATCTTACTCAAATGACAGGGAAATTTTTGGAATAGTCCTAGTTATGCCGTTATGCTGCCGAAAATTTCGGCGCGAGCGGCGTAACTTGGAGTATCACCCCTAGTAGTATAGTTGTGTGTTTTTTTGGGGTGTTACATATAATTTGATCAATATTAATTTTAGAGTTAATTTATTTACATTGATGCAACTGATTTATATTCAAGTTCACAATTTATGCATTTAATTTTTAGAGTGCATTTAAATTACACAATTTTATGTCATCTTCTCAATGAACTTTAGGCTAAATTTTATTTTTTTAATATATCTATTTTAAAAGTATATTGGTACTTTAATTTTTTATTTTGACAAAGTTATTTTTACCTAACGTGAATCCATTATTATTTTTAATTACTTTATTAGTTAATTAAATATTCTATATATTTTTTTAGATGACTTTTTGTTATATTTTAAACTTGTCAACTTTAATAAAAATAAAATTAGTTTATTAATTTAATTTTATACTATAATTAAATTTATTAATTATAATTATAATCAAAGAAAATTTGTTTAACTTCATGAAGAATAAAATAAAAAAACTTTGTGTATTCTAAATTCTTATATTACATAGAATTATTAATGGATAATTATTTTTAATTAATTAGTTTACTATTATAGCTAATTAAAAACTTTATGACAAATATATTTGAAACTCCATGAAGTTTTTTTCCCAACAAAAGGAAGATAAAGCTTGTAAAATTTATCAATAACTTATTATTTTTTAACAAAATTTTAAATTAAAAAATCACAACAATACATTATTTATAAAATAACAATAAAATAAATAAATAGTAGTAAAAAAATTCAAAACTCTAGCTACTCTAGTATACAATCATTTCTTAAATAGATGTGCACTTGACAATTGATAGATGATAGATAAACACTATTATTATACTTTACAAATTAGATTTCTCTAGAGTTTAAGATATAGACCCAATAGATGCATCCAATACAACTTGAACGTAGCCAACAAGAGCATAGCTCAACTGGCATCAAGTAAAACTTATAACCATGAGGTCATGAGTTCAAACCCCCACACCCCAATATGTTGATGTACTCTACACTAATATTTGGAGATGCTTGTGTTTAAGATATAGATTTGACACATGCTCAATACCTTTTAAAATGATTTAGAAAAAAATTGTTACTAAGTACTATTATTTAAAATTGGTTTTAATATCTTCTTCTTATGTATTTTTTTTTAGTATCATAAGTTCTCATTTCTTTTAGTTTATTTTTGCGAGTTGAATGATTTTACGTTTATTAATTAAATTAAAGTTAATTTAATTCCTCAATCTCGAGCTAAGTTGCTAATCTGAGCATAACTTAGTGAATAATACACTTTTTATTATTTTCAAGCTCAATGGTTTGATCAATACCCTTTGTAATTGTTGGACTAAGAAAAAAATTATAGGATGAAGTTTGATTAACAAAATTTACTCTTTTGTTGTAAAATAAATTTAACTTTTCGTCCGGATATAAAATGGTTTTGAGGTCTAAAGCAACAAAAAAAAAAAAAAAGTTAGGTGTATTTTAGTTTTACATATTTGTTGAAATTTGAAATATAAGATTATTTCGTAAATAAGGATTTTAAAATTATTAAACTTTTTGTTTATTTATCTATAGGTAATTACATAAGGCATATTTTTCATAATCATTTAGTTTTTTTTTCTTTTTTTTCTTTGGTTTTTTTTTTATAAATATACTTTAAAAAATGATTCCAAATTTAGCCATGTTTTAAAAACCAAATTAAAAAAAAAGTTTTTCAAAACTGGTTGTTTCCAAACAAAAAAAAAGGTGTAAAGGGGAGGGTGTCATATTATAAAATAATAATACACTTTTTATTATTTTCAAGCTCAATGGTTTGATCAATACCCTTTGTAATTGTTGGACTAAGAAAAAAATTATAGGATGAAGTTTGATTAACAAAATTTACTCTTTTGTTGTAAAATAAATTTAACTTTTCGTCCGGATATAAAATGGTTTTGAGGTCTAAAGCAACAAAAAAAAAAAAAAAGTTAGGTGTATTTTAGTTTTACATATTTGTTGAAATTTGAAATATAAGACTATTTCGTAAATAAGGATTTTGAAATTATTAAACTTTTTGTTTATTTATCTATTAGGTAATTACTTAAGGCATATTTTTCATAATCATTTAGTTTTTTTTTTCTTTTTTTTCTTTGGTTTTTTTTTTTATAAATATACTTTAAAAAATGATTCCAAATTTAGCCATATTTTAAAAACCAAATTAAAAAAAAGTTTTTCAAAACTGGTTGTTTCCAAACAAAAAAAAAAAAAAGGTGTAAAGGGGAGGGTGTCATATTATAAATGTTATTTAGTTCACTTCTGAATTCAATAACAACAAAGAAAAAAAAATAAGAAAAAAGACATAAAAAATGAGAGAAGTACTTGGAGAAGTAGTAGAATCGTGGCTTGGGTCTAATCAAACATGAAGTTGTTAAAGTTGTATCTCGAATACAGGTGGTGACATAATGATTAACAATGTTAAATATGTACATTGTATTGTTAATATCTCACATTGATCTTTATCTTTACTTATTATATAGACTACTATGATGAGAATTTGATAACTACAAAACTAAAACAAAACTTTTTAAGAAAAAAGCAATACACCCAATGTTTATTGTCAAGAAGGGCAAGCTTCTATTTGCAACGACGACTTGTGGCATATTTCATTGGCTATTTCTTTTTTTAATGCGTGTCAACGTTCATTCTACTATCATGTTTACCATCTCTGCTTAATCAATTTATTTTTATCTTGTTGTATGCTCTACAATATTTGGTTTTTTAAATGTGCAATGTTGGTGCAATTTCTTTTACCAACCCAAAGTATAATAGAGAAAAATTAAAAACTAAGGAAAACAAAAAGAAGAAAAAAGTCATGGTAAATAAAGGAAAAAAGTAATCCCAAATCTCAAGTTTCCCATAAACCCATGCTAAACCAGTTGCACGTTGGCTTGTGTAGATGGCGTCTTTTTAAAAAAAAAAAAAAAAATGAAGCATGAGCTGTTATAGCCGCGGACGAGAGATTTCGGGTTGCATGTGTGTCAATGCTCTCCACTTATACACTTTTTCCATACAATTTCAATAGACGTCTGTTTTATTTAAAAGACCACTATTATAAAAATTAAATTTGTAACTGTTTGGTTATTTATAAAAAAATGTAATTGTTTAGTAAATAAGAAAACTTTAGCTGCTATGAAAATAATAAAAAATTGATGTAAATGATGTAATGGTATATGTTATCTTACTATCTTAAGAAGGCACTAAAGGAGAGAATCATTTTTGGACCCTTTTGTCCAAGCTCTTGTTCTATAATTTCATAGATGCCCCTCTTATTTACTTATTTAATTTTGATATATTTCCAAATTTTTTTTTCACTCTTGAATGACTCTCCTCCCACCTCTTCAAAATCTCACTTTTCTCTCCAACTAATTCTCTTATTAAATTTAACTCTCTCTCTTCCACGTTTATATCTCCCTCTCCCACGTTTATCTCTCCCTTCACATAAATTTAAAAAACTTAAGTATGAAAAGTTGAATCAATTTTGTGCCCAAAAAATCCGACTTCTCATTTATCAAGCTAACTGTAATGGTTGAATTTTATTATTTATTTATTTATTATTTTTTTGTGTTGAGTATGTTGGATTTTAAATTTTAAAAGAATAAATAAAAAATCAAAATTAACCCACCAATAAAAAAAACAAACGATAAATTTATCAAATTGATTGTAAATTCTTTTACTTAAATTTCTCAAATGATCCATTTCACACCGTGAATGATCGCCCAAAAAAAACTGTCGCCGATTTAGCTGCATTTTTTAAGTATAAATTCTCTTTTCTTAGTTCGACACTTCCTAACTCTTTTTTTACTATTCTTGCATTTTCTTTGGATCTAAAATTTAACACCAATCTTGTATTGGATACAATTCGATGCCATTAGTTTTCTTTATCTTAAATAGATGATTTTATGGGTTTTTGTATTTTCTTTTTTAGAAAATTGCATACAGGTGGTAAATTGTTTGCTTTATATGAGTAATTTTATTTCTCTAAAAATATTAGGTTTTGGCTTTTTTTTAAAAGAAAAATATATGTTTCTTTCCTAAGAAAGAACACGTCATGCTCCAACATTACTTAATTGGCATTAAAACTCTTTCATAGTATTTTTTATGCACTAATTTTTTAGTATATGGTAAATCTCTCTCACAATAAATCTAAAAAAATTTAAATATATACAACTTATATATTATATATAAAATAGTATATATATATATGTATATGAAAAAGATTTATCACATACTTTTAATAACTCTCTAAACTACTACTAATGTATTGTTATTTTCTTTTTCAAGAGAATATTGTGTACTAAATTTCGATGTAAAGATTAACTATATTATATTAAGAAATATTTGAGATAATTTTTTTTCCTACCTTATGCGATTGATTTAAAATGTATTATATATTATAGGTACAAAATGGATTCTTATTTAATATATTCTATCAAAATTGAGTATAGATATGTAAAATCTTTAAGCCAATATAAAAAAAATTAAAAATAAAGATAATTTATAGTTAACATTCAATAATATCAATTAATGCCAACAAGAGCATAGTTTAACTGACATCAAGTATGACTCATGACCAAGAGGTCATGGTTTCGAATCCCTCTCCCCCCAATTGTTGATGTACTCAAAAAAATTAATATCAATTAATAATTTTAATAAATTAGGTAAATTATTTATTTAGTAGTTTTTTTAGTTATATTTTAATAGTTTCGCTCAGATTTGAAAATAGTGCTAAATTATAAGTTCGTTCCCTCAATTTTAAGGTTTGCATTAAATAGGTCCTTAAATTTTAAAAAGTGTTTAATATGTTTTTGAACTTTAAATTTAAATTTTGTGTATAATAGGTCCCTAAACTTAAAAAAGCGTATAACTAGTACCTATTTGGTGTTTAAAAAGATATTGAAACGAGGACCGTTTTTCGAGAATCATTTTATAGGAGAATCATTTTAAAACAATTTTACTAAACTTTCAAATTTATGTCTAATAGGTTAATATTGATCTATTCAACAATTTTTTTAAAAATTCATGAACTATTGAACAAAAAATTAAAAGTTTAATAGTTTAATTTCCTATCACAAAATTCAATTTTATATCTAATATATTTGTTAATTTTAATAAATGTTGAAAGTTCAAAGACTATTTGACATTTTAAAAGTTAACGGACCTAATAGATACGAAAATGAACCAAATTGTAATTCATAATTATGTTGTTAAATTATATAATAGTATAATTATTATTCATAAATAATTTAAAATTCTATATTATTAAATTTAAATTTAAAAGGAAAAACCATCTGCAACAAGATCTAGTTTGCAAAAATGATCCTAGACATTTTTTCCTAAAAAAAAGGATGTAAATAATGTAATGGCATATTTGTAATTCACTAAAAATAAAAGGGATAAAATTGTCCAAAAATGAAAGATGCATACTTTTTAATAGATTAAAGATATAGATAGATATAGATAGAAGTATAGATAAAAATATTTTTGAAACAAACTGCAAAATATTCGAAGAGTTTTTTTTTTTTAAAAAAAGGAAAAAGTAAAAAAAAAACATTGAAATTGATAATTTAAATGTATTCGAAAAATTTAAAAATAAAAAAATAGGTGAAAAGTTAAAATACGGAAAACTTGAATATAAAAAACACACAAAACTATTAATTAATTGATACGCAACATTTTAAGCGAGGACTAATTTTAGTTATAGAGCATATTAATTTAGGATTTGAACTGGTTTGATTAAATGAATTTGATTGGATGAATGGAAATGGTTGAGGTAGAAAGGTTTTTAAGTAAATGTAAAATTCATAATTTATAGAATTTAATCTTTCCTTTACCAAAATCTGAAAGGAAAAAGGAAAAGGAAAAGGGAAACGTAATCTCTTTAAATCTCTTTAAATCTCTCTCTCACACGCATACAGAGGTCATTCTTTTGAGTTAAGAATTAGGCGGTAACGATTTGGTCAGTTGAGAATTGAATTTTTGTGTTACGGATGAAGATGAAGATGAAGAAGAAGCAAACGAATAAAAGTAGAATAATTAGCAACATAAATTCAGAGCTTCCAGATGATATTATTTATGTAATATTCTCGAAACTCTCCATTCTGGATTTACGCGCTTGCGAGCAGGTTTGTAAAACATGGAAGAATTTGATTTCAACTTTGGTTGATTCCAAATCCAACCTTTTCATCGCTCTTATTTCTGATTCTCCCAGTCGAAATGCCCTCCACTGTGTCCAATTGGATCCTAAACATTTGGGAGGGATGACAAGTGTTGCCTCAATTACCTTCCCTCTTAATTTCTCCTCTAAGTACTCTTATATCAACATGCTCCATTCATGCCGTGGACTCCTCTGTTGTTCTTTTTTCAATAAAAAACATAAAACAACGCTACTTTGCGTACTAAATCCCATGACAAATGAGTATATCCAAATTCCATCCTCCCATCCTAAGGGTTTAGAGTACTCTTATGGATTTGGATATTGTCCTAAGACGATGCAATACAAAATAGCCCGACACTACTCCAAACATAAATTCAAAACAAGAAGAAAAACAACAACAATGGTAGAGATTCTCTCATTTGGGACAACTATTTCTCCTCCTCAGTGGACCCGTGTTGGTTTTCTCCCTCCTGACATTTGTACTCATGCTGCTTACTTCAATGGAGCTCTCTATTGGGTTGGAGCTCACCTATACTTACCAAAAGATGTAGTTTTCATATATCGTTTGGATTTAGAAAATTACAAGTTTGACCAATTTTCTCTTCCCCATGTTGGGTTACGCCGAGGCTATACTTGTGATAGTTTTTACTTTGGAGTCCTTAATGACACTTTCTATTTAACTTTTTGCATTGGAACTATTGGCACCATGACTTACCAAGTGTGGCAGATGCAACAAGATTCTGCATCATGGATTAAACTGTTTTCTTTTCCCGAACCACATCTAGTAGTTTCTCGACATGGTGTTGGACCATTTCACCTCCAACTCCTCAAAGTTTGTGAAGATGGGAAGATCTTGTGTCTTTATGCCGGACTCCTAGTAATCTTATATGACTCCACTACTGAGATGATGCAAATATTGACGGATCAAGATCTTAAATTTAAGAAACATTTAGAGATTTTTTCCATTGATTCCTTCCATTTTGATTCTCTCCCCAAGATTTTGGCCGGAGATATATATAGTTGAAGGATTCATGGTTATTATTTATGTATTTTTTCATTTTTAATGATGTTATTTTGAGTTCAACAATATATGAAGTAGTGGATTATCACGTTGTGGTTTTACTTTTTAAAAATAATTTAATTAAACAACTTTAAATTTAATTGTATGGTGAATGATTACATAATTATAATCTAAGTTGTTTAAGATGATGTAGGGTGAATGATTATATATCGATTAAAATAAACAATAATATAAGTATCAACACGTAGTATTAGGGGTGATAGTTCTGTTTTCTCAATCTTGGCTCCAATCGTGAATTGAACCGATATATAGTTTTGGTTTTACATAATAAACAATTGAACCAATGCCCAATATTGAAGGAAATTGATTTTTAATTTTGACTCGATTCTATTGGTTTAGGTAACATGGTGCGAGGAAAAGAAGGCTGGGATGAGAGATGAAAAAAATGAGTTGACATCGTTGCCTCTCAAAAAGAGAGAGAGGTGACCAAAGTAAGATGATGAAAGTAGAGATTCGTAAAAAAAAAAAAAAAAAAACAACTCTAGCTTATGTTTAAGATCAGGTTTTATAACTGAGCTTAAAGCTAAATCATAGTTCCATTTTTTATAATAGTATACGTTTTTTTATAAAATAAAATGAAGATATTTTGTAATTTGACTAATTTTAATATAATATAATATTTCATACATATATTTTCTATCATATTATAATATAGCATAA
The DNA here is from genome assembly GCA_036507285.1 of Trichosanthes cucumerina. Lineage (NCBI taxonomy): Eukaryota > Viridiplantae > Streptophyta > Magnoliopsida > Cucurbitales > Cucurbitaceae > Trichosanthes > Trichosanthes cucumerina. The sequence continues at coordinate 31,431,088 of CM071838.1, forward strand.
TCATAATAGTCTTAAAAACATCGGATATCTACATATCTTCACAATTGTATGATATTATCAACTTTGGGTATGAATGTTCATGGTTTTGCTTTTGGTTCTCCAAAAGGCCTTATAGAAATGAAGATAATTGTCCTCAGTTATATATAAATGGTTAATCTCTTCTCCGCAAATGTAAGACATTTGTTTGAACTCTTAACAAATAGAATATAATTTATTAAGTTATTTTAATTTTTATTTAGGTTTGAATTCTTAACCAATATGATATAATTTATTAAGTCGTTTTAATTTTTATTTCTAAATAAGTTATTACTCTTAAAAAAAAACAGATAATGATTAAGATTTAAGAGAATAAAAGTGTGAAAACTTTCACTTTTTGAAATAAGTTATTGAAATATTATCTTGAAAAAAATATTGAAATAATAGTTTTTTAATAATGGTAAAATTTAAACTTTTTTTAATTTTCTAATAAAAAAATGTGAACTAAATAAACTCAATTACTAATATAAATTTGAATTTAATCGAATCTATGTAATAAAATTATAATTAATTGAAGTAATAAAATTCACATAAAATTAAAATATTAGAATTTTGTTTACAAACTGTTATTTAAAATTTAAATAGAAACAAATAATCCACCCAAAACTTTTAAAACATGCCATATAAGACTATATGACTTATTTATATAGATCTTTGTTATTTTATAATTAAGCATTAGATTTTAGCCAAAGTTACCTTAAATTTTATCTATTAAATTTATTTTAGGGTAGAGATTGTTGTAATGTTATTAAATATCTCAAAATTGGCACACTATTTTCAGAATATATATTGATCCTTAAATCCAAAGGATTAAGATATTGAGCTAGTGATCAAGTCATTAGAGGTGTGCAAAAATCGAACTGAACCGACCGGTTCGGTCCAGTTTCATAATTTTCTTTGGGTCCTTCGGTTTATTCTTCTAAAAAACCGATATTTTTTGTTCGATTTACGATTTCACTTTTTTAAAAATAAAAATAAAAAAAAATCGAACCGAACCGACCATTTTAAATAAAATTAAAAAAATAAAAACTCCAATCCATTATTAACCATTTTCTCAAAGGCCCAATACCCAAAAGCCCAAACCTATCTCTAACCCTAGGTACTTAGGCATTCTAACCTAAATTTGAGCTCTCATTCACGCCATCCTTCCCTCTCTCCTTCTCTCTCACTTCTCTGCATTAATTGTTTCTTGATGTCGCCTGCTTTTGCATTGTTTCTTCATCGCCGTATGCCTCTCTCTCTCCTTCTCTCTCACTTCCTCTCTTCAACGCAGGTCACCACTGTTGGCTTTTTCGCCCTTAATCTAAAATTAATTAATTTTAATTAATTAATTAATTAATATTAATTAATTAATTAATATTAATTAATTAATTAATATTTTGATGATAATAAACATGCTATTAACTACTAATAGTTTAATTATTTTGAAGTATCATTGCATAGAGCTAGGAATAACGATTCCAACGCCTCTTGAATCACTCAAATCAAAGCTAAAATGAAGAAGTTATGACCAAAACAAGTTTGAACGGAAATTTCCCGACGCGATGACGTGGCGGCCAAATTACCATTGTAGACCCATTAAAGTATGACATGTGGACATATGGGAGAGTAACATTTGGTGGAGTTTTGTTTGTTTTAAAATAAAAAGAAAATAAAATAAATTTTTTTATTATATATATATATTTTACCGTTAGTTGTAAAAAAAAAACAATTAATGCCTCTGACCGTTGGACTTTTTTAAAAAAAAAAAATCAAATTTTGTTTTTGCCATTGGACACACATATATATATATAATATTTTTATTATTAATTCTTTTAATAATCATTTTCTTTTTACTTTTAATCTCGATCATCCATTTCACTTTTATCACAATCCAATGGTCCAAATTAAATTTTGGTTTTTACCCCATTTCCCTCTCTTTTTATACCATCTTCTTCTCCAAATTTTTTACAAGAAGTTTTGACATTTTACAATCCTCCAAAAAATCAAAAGCCTCCATTGTTGCTCTCTCCAAGCTCTCAATTTTTTTTTCTTTTCATCTTTTTCTTGAGAGAGTTTTGTTGTATTGTGAGGATTATTTTGTGAGAGTTAAAATTTGTGAATCTACTCTATCAAGAGAGTTTATTAGTGTGTTATTCAAATCTTAACCAAACTTTGTAACGGTTTGATCCTAAGCCGTGGAAAAGATCGGGTTTGCTCTTGAACCCGTAAAAAGAGTGGTGTAGCGGTTGGGCTCTAATCCGTGGAAAGAGTGAGTGAAATTTTTTATTCAAATTCCCAAGAGACGCTTGGGGAGTGGAGTAGGTCGAGTTTGACCGAACCACTATAAAATTACGGTGTCCTCTTCTCTAACTCTTTCCAATTTATTTTTGCAATTACTAGTAGTTATTTATGCATGTTTCAATTTGTTCCTTTATTAATCGCTAAGTATTGGATAGAATTAATTTTTGTTATACTTTTTATTTATCTTGCATATTGGATTAATTTCTCTTAATTATTTTTTTTAATTGTTTCTTACAAAGTTTGTTAATTAGAAAAATTGGGCATATTTAGCAAAAAGTTTAATTAAACCCTATTCACCCCCCTCTAGGGTTGCCATACCGATCCAATAATTGGGATCAGAGCGAGGTTGCTCTTTTAGAATTTTGTTTATAAACTTTATTGTTTGAGCTTTATGGCAAACCTAGTAGTAAATGGTGTTATTGAAGGGCAATCCACTTCTAGGCCTCCTTATTTTGATGGGTCAAATTATTCTTATTGGAAGGCTAGAATGAAAATTTATTTGCAATCCGTTGACTATAGTTTATGGTTAAATGTGGTTAATGGTCCTTATATTCCCATGAAAATTGTTAATGAAAATGATGTGCCAAAGTTAGAAAATGAATATGATGAAATTGATTTGAAAAAGTGTGGTCTTAATGCTAGAGCTATAAATTGTTTTTATTGTGCTTTGAGTAAGGATGAATTTAATAGAATATCTATGTGCTCTTCGGCTAAAGAAATATGAAATATTCTTGAAGTGACTCATGAGTGAACTAATCAAGTTAAAGAATAAAAAATTAGCATGTTAGTTCATAATTATGAATTGTTTAAGATGGATGCTAATGAATCTATTACCGAGATGTTTACTAGATTTACTAACATTACAAATACTTTGAAAGGTCTTGGTAAAGTTTATACTAACTCGGAAAATGTTAGGAAAATTCTTAGATCTTTACCTAAGAATTGGGAAGCTAAGGTGACGGCAATTGAAGAAGCAAAAGATCTCACCAAACTTCCTTTAGAGGAACTTATTGGCTCTCTCATGACACATGAGATCACTTTGAAGGAACACATGGAGGATGAGCCCAAAAAGAAGAAATGTATTGGTTTAAAGACTTTATCCTTGGAAGTTGAGTCCGAAGATGAGGGCGTTCTTGATGAAGAAGATATTGCATATTTTTCACGTAAGTATAAAAAGTTCATTAAGAGGAAGAAACAATTCAATAAACATATTTCAAACCAAAAAGAGTCAAAGGGTGAAAAGAGTAAAAATGATGAGGTCATATGCTATGAATGCAAGAAACCGGGTCACATAAGAACGGATTGCCCTCTCCTCAAATCATCCAAGAAATCCAAGAAGAAAGCAATGAAAGCCACTTGGGATGATAGTGATGAAAGTGAAAGTGGTAGTGACAATGAAGAAATAGCAAACGTTTGCTTCATGGCTCATGGTGACAAGGGTGATGAACAAGATGATGAGGTAACTCTAGAACCCCTTTCTTATGATGAATTATTTGAAGCTTTTGAAAACATGCAAAATGACATAGAAAAGCTTGGTTCTAAATATGTTGTACTTAAAAAGAAATACAATGCTCTAACTAGTGAAAATAAGTCTTTACTTGATGAAATTGCTTGCTTAAAAGAAAATGAGCATAATGTGGTGAAGATTGATGAAATGAATATCTCTTGTGATAAGCATGGTTTTGATTGTGATGAGAAAAATGGCTTACTTGATAAAGTTAGATTTCTTGAGCATGATAGTTATGAAAAAGATAATTTGATTAAATTGCTTAAGGAAAATGAATTAAATGCTTTGCAAGAACTTGGTAAGGCAAAAGAGTCCATTAAAAAGTTGACAATAGGTGCTCAAAGATTGGACAAAATAGTTAAAGTTGGCAAACCTTATGGTGATAAAAGAGGTTTAGGCTATATTGATGAATGTTCTACTCCTTCAAGCTCTAAAACTATCTTTTTTAAAGCATCTCCCATTGTGCCTAATCATAATATGCCTAAGATTGGGTCTAAGCATGATAAATCTAGTTTTGTGCCTATATGTCATCATTGTGGTGTTGAAGGTCATATTAGGCCAAATTGCTTTAAATTAAAATATGCTTATACTACTTCTTCAAGAAGAAATTTTTCTCAAAAAATAAAGTTTCACAATGCTCCAAGAAAGAATTTCTCCAAGAAAAGTAGAGTGCATAAATTTGTCGTAAGAGATAAATCTTTGCATAATGTTGTTTGTTTCTCATGTGGCAAGTATGGACATAAAGCTTATTTTTGTTACTTGTCTAAATCCAAAGCTTTGAATGTGAATGCAAAAATATGGGTTCCCAAGTTTGTAAATGCTAACCTTCTAGGACCCAAACAAGTATGGGTACCAAAAGATCAATCTTGAATAATTTTGTTTGTAGGTATGTTTGAAAGTCTCCAAGAAAAACAAATGGTACTTGGATAGTGGTTGCTCGAGGCATATGACGGGAGACCAATCCAAGTTTGTAAATCTTCCCAAAAAGGATGGAGGTTTAGTAACTTTTGGTGACAACAAAAAAGGTAAAATTATTGGTAAGGGTAGTATAGGTAATAGTTCTTCTACTTTGATTGAAAATGTACTTTTGGTTAATGGTCTAAAGCATGATTTACTTAGTATTAGTCAATTATGTGATAAAGGTTTTAGAGTTGTGTTTGATAAAAAGAATTGTATCATTGAAAATGCTAGTGATAGAAAAGTCTTGTTTGTTGGTAATAGGGATGAAAATGTGTATACTATTGATTTGAATGATTGCCCTATTAGTGATAAATGTCTTTCGGCTTTGCATGATGGTTCTTGGTTATGGCATAGAAGACTAGGACATGCTAGCATGCACTTAATTTCAAATATTTCCAAGAATTCTTTAGTTAGAGGTCTACCTAAATTTAAATTTGAAAAGGATAAAGTTTGTGATGCTTGTCAAATGGGTAAGCAAACCAAGTCCTATTTCAAATCTAAAAATGTGATCTCTACATCTAGACCCCTTCAACTATTACATATGGACTTATTTGGCCCTTCTAGAATTGCTAGTTTTGGAGGAAATTATTATGCTTTTGTGATAGTTGATGATTTTTCAAGATTTACTTGGGTTTTCATGTTAAAACATAAAGGCGATGCTTTGAAAAGTTTTTCTAGTTTTGCAAAAAGAGTTCAAAATGAAAAAGGATTTTTTATTTCTAAAATTAGGAGTGATCATGGAGGAGAATTTGATAGTATTGCTTTTGAAAATTTTTGTGAAGAAAATGGTTTTTCTCATAATTTCTCCGCTCCAAGAACTCCTCAACAAAACGGTGTGGTTGAAAGGAAAAATCGTACTTTGCAAGAATTTGCTAGATCAATGTTGCATGAGTATGATTTACCTAAATACTTTTGGGTGGAAGCCGTTAACACCGCTTGTTATGTTTTAAATAGAGTTTTAATTAGACCTTCTTTAGATAAAACTCCTTATGAGTTTTGGCATAACAAAATCCCAAATATTGGGTATTTCAAAGTTTTTTGTTGCAAATGTTTTATTTTGAACAACAAAGAAAAACTTGGAAAATTTGATTCTAAGACTGATGTTGGTATTTTTCTAGGTTATTCATCTACTAGTAAAGCCTATAGAGTTTTCAATAAGAGAACTTTAATTATTGAGGAATCTATGCATGTTGTATTTGATGAATCTTGCAATAATGTTTCTAATGAGTCTATTTGTAGTGATGATTTAGAAAGGAATTTTGGAGATTTACTTGTTCGTGACAAAGGCAAGGAAATTGACTCAAGTAAGCAAGAAGTGAGCTTCAATGAAAAGAAGGAAAATGGTTCTTCATCTATGTCTAAAGAATGGAGGTATGCTCCATCCCATCCTAAGGACTTGATTCTTGGTGATCACGAACAAGGTGTGAAAACTCGTTCCTCTCTTAATTTGTTTAATAATCTTGCTTTTGTTTCTCAAATTGGACCTAAAAGTTTTAAAGATGCGAAAAATGATGAATTTTGGATTTTAGCTATGCAAGAAGAATTAAATCAATTTGAAAGGAACAAAGTTTGGGAATTAGTCCCTAGGCCTTCTAATGCTTCTATTATTGGGACTAAATGGGTCTTTAGAAATAAAATGGATGAAAATGGAAATATCATTAGAAATAAAGCTAGACTTGTAGCTCAAGGTTATTGTCAAGAGGAAGGTATAGATTATGAAGAGACTTTTGCACCTGTTGCTAGATTAGAAGCTATTAGAATGTTACTTGCTTTTGCTTCCTATACAAATTTTATCTTGTATCAAATGGATGCTAAAAGTGCCTTCTTAAATGGTTATATTATGGAGGAAGTTTATGTGCAACAACCTCCGGGTTTTGAAAGTTTTGATTTGCCTAATCATGTCTATAAATTGAAAAAGGCTCTTTATGGCTTAAAACAAGCTCCAAGAGCTTGGTATGATAGGCTTAGTAATTTTCTTCTTGAGAATGGTTTTAAAATGGGTAAACTTGACACTACTCTTTTTATTAAGACTAAGGAAAATGATATGCTTTTAGTACAAATCTATGTAGATGATATTATTTTTGGTTCGACTAATCCTTGTTTGTGTGAAAAATTTTCTAATTGTATGCATAGTGAGTTTGAGATGAGTATGATGGGAGAACTTAGTTTCTTCCTTGGACTTCAAATCAAACAACTCAAGGATGGTATCTTCATAAGTCAAGAGAAATACACAAAAGATTTGCTCAAAAGGTTCGAGTTCAATGAAGGTAAAATTGCAAAAACTCCTATGAGCACATCCACTAAGCTTGACAAGGATGAAAAAGGTAAATGTGTAAACATAAAAACTTATCGAGGTATGATAGGATCTCTAATTTATTTAACCGCTAGTAGACCCGATATCATGTTTAGTGTATGTCTTTGTGCTAGATTTCAATCTTGTCCTAAGGAATCCCATTTGCATGTCGTTAAGAGAATATTTAAATATTTGCTTGGGACTATTGATTTAGGTTTATGGTATCCTAGAAATGTTGAGCTTAATTTGATAGGATATTCAATGGATTTTGCCGGAGCTTACTTGACCGTAAAAAAAGTACTAGTGGAACTTGTCAATTTCTTGGTAGCTCTTTAGTATCTTGGTTTAGTAAAAGCAAAATTCGGTTGCCTTATCTACTACCAAGCGGAATATATTATGCGGTTGCTAGTTGTTGTGCTCAAATTCTTTGGATGAAACAAACTCTTTGTGATTTTGGATTAAAGTTTGATAATGTGCCTATATTTTGTGATAATACTAGTGCTATTAATTTGACTAAAAATCCTATTCATCACTCTAGAACTAAGCATATTGATATTAGACATCACTTTATTAGAGAACATGTGCAAAATGGTCATATTACTCTTGATTATGTGAGCTCTATGATCAATTAGCGGATATTTTCACCAAGCCTTTGAATGAAGAAAATTTTTGCAAAAATAGGCTTGAGCTCGGTATTATTCGTTGTGATACCTCTTGAATCTATAATTTTAGTTTTCTATGGCATATTGATATGGGGAGTTATGTTAAGTATGTATTAATGTTTTTCGGGGGAGCTTGCATGTAGTTTTGAATCTTTCATAATTGTGTCTTTTTGATGATTCCAAAGGGGGAGAAGTTTAAGAAAAATAGGTTCTAAATTTTGTATCATGTTTTAGTTTTGCATTAATTTAGGGGGAGAATGATATACTATATTTATTTGAGTGATTGTTCAAGTACGAGATTTATGGTGACACATTGGACTTTATATTGAAATTATTACTTGAATACTTGACTTATTTTATATTTTATGAAGTTCAAGTTATTTAATGGTTTGTCATCATTAAAAAGGGGGAGATTGTTGGTTTTTTGGCCCTTAATCTAAAATTAATTAATTTTAATTAATTAATTAATTAATATTTTGATGATAACAAACCTGCTATTAACTACTAATAGTTTAATTATTTTGAAGTATCCATTGCATAGAGCTATGAATAACGATTCCAACGCCTCTTGAATCACTCAAATCGGAGCTAAAATGAAGAAGTTATGACCAAAACAAGTTTGAACGGAAATTTCCCGACGCGATGACGTGGCGACCAAATTACCATTGTAGACCCATTAAAGTATGACATGTGGACATATGGGAGAGTAACATTTGGTGGAGTTTTGTTTGTTTTAAAATAAAAAGAAAATAAAATAAATTTTTTTATTATATATATATATATTACCGTTAGTTGTAAAAAAAAAAAAAGCAATTAATGCTTCTGACCGTTGGGCTTTTTTTAAAAAAAAAATCAAATTTTGTTTTTGCCATTAGACACACACATATATATAATATTTTATTATTATTATTATTATTAATTCTTTTAATAATCATTTTCTTTTTACTTTTAATCTCCATTATCCATTTTACTTTTATCACAATCCAATGGTCCAAATTAAATTTTGGTTTTTACCCCATTTCCCTCTCTTTTTATACCATCTTCTTCTCCAAATTTTTTACAAGAAGTTTTGACATTTTACAATCCTCCAAAAATCAAAAGCCTCCATTGTTGCTCTCTCCAGGCTCTCAATTTTTTTTTCTTTTCATCTTTTTCTTGAGAGAGTTCTGTTGTATTGTGAGGATTATTTTGTGAGAGTTAAAATTTGTGAATCTACTCTATCAAGAGAGTGTATTAGTGTGTTATTCAAATCTTTACCAAACTTTGTAACGGTTTGATCCTAAGTCGTGGAAAGGATCGGGTTTACTCTTGAACCCGTAAAAAGAGTGGTGTAGCGGTTGGGCTCTAATTCGTGGAAAGAATCGGTGAAATTTTTTATTCAAATTCCCAAGAGGCACTTGGGGAGTGGAGTAGGTCGAGTTTGACCGAACCACTATAAAATTACGGTGTTCTCTTCTCTAACTCTTTCCAATTTATTTTTGCAATTACTGGTAGTTATTTATGCATGTTTCAATTTATTCCTTAATTAATTGCTAAGTATTGGATAGAATTAATTTTTTTTATACTTTTTATTTATCTTGCATATTGGATTAATTTCTCTTAATTATTTTTTTTTAATTGTTTCTTAAAAAGTTTGTTAATTAGATAAATTGGGCATATTTAGCAAAAAGTTTAATTAAACCCTATTCACCCCCCCTCTAGGGTTGCCATACCGATCCAACAACCACCACCTCTCATCCGCCTATAGTTGGTCGATACTCCCTCTTCAGATGGCTAAGATGAAAGGTAAATAAATGTTTGTTGGATTTATTTTGAGATTTTTTTTCTAGGATTGCTTTGAACCCAAATTGTCACACCTAGTGATGACTACGAGGATCCATTGTCTTATGATCAAGTAATGGATGACACTGACAAAAACGAATGGATTAAAGCCATGGACCAGGAAATGGAGTCTATGTACTTCAATTCCGTTTGGGATCTTGTGGATCAACCTGATGGGGTCAAACCTATAGGTTATAAATGGATCTACAAGAGAAAATGAGGTATACATGGGAAGGTACAGACCCTCAAGGCTAGACTCATTGCAAAGAGTCATACCCAACGAGAAAGGGTTGAGTATGAGGAAACCTTTTCTCTTATTGCCATGATCAAGTCTATTCAGATCCTTCTTGTCATTGTTGCATATTATGACTATGAAGTATGACAAATGGATGTCAAGACAACCTTTCTGAACAACAATTTTGACGAAAACATCTACATGGACCAACCCAAAGGGTTCATTGAATAAGGCCATGAGCAAAAGGTTTGTAAGCTTAAACGATCCATTTATGGGTTGAAACAAACCTCTAAGTCTTGGAATATAAGGTTTGATGAGGTTATCAAATCTTATGGCTTTTGTCAAAATGTTGATAAACCTTGTGTCTACAAGAAAATCATCAACAATACTGTCGTTTTTCTAATGTTATATGTGGATGATATCCTGCTCATTGGGAATGATGTAGGATTTCTTACTGACATTAAAAACTGGTTAGCTATGCAATTTCAAATGAAAGATTTGGGAGAAGCGTAGTATGTTCTCGGGATCCAGATTGTCTGGAACCGTAAGAACAAAACACTAGCCTTGTCTCAAGCCTCCTATATCGACAAAATGTTGCTTCGATATAATATGCAAAACTCCAAGAAGGGTTCATTGCTTTTCAGGCACGAAGTTCATTTGTCTAAGGAACAGTGTCCTAAGACACCTCAAGAAGTTAAGAAAATGAGACGAATCTCTTATGCATCAGTTGTAGGTAGCCTCATGTACGCCATGTTGTCTACTAGGCCCGACATCTGTTATGCAGTTGGGATTGTCAGTAGGTATCAATCCAATTCAGGATTAGATCATTGGACTGCGGTAAAAGCAATCCTCAAGTATCTTAGGAGAATGATGGATTATATGCTCGTGTATGAGGCTAAGGATTTGATCCTTATGGGATACACAAACTTTGACTTTCAGACCGATAAGAATTCTAAGAAATCCATATCGGGGCCAGTATTTACTCTTAATGGAGGAGCAGTAATCTGGCGGAGCATCAAGCAAGGATGCATCGCTGACTCCACTATGGAGGTTGAGTATGTAACAACTTGTGAAGCAGCTAAAGAGGCAGTATGGCTTAGGAAGTTCATGTCTGATTGGAAGTTGTTCCAAATATGAACCTCTCGATCACCCTTTATTGTGATAACAACAGTGCAGTGGCCAACTCAAGGGAACCTCGTAGTCACAAGAGGAAAAAACACATCGAACAGAAGTACCCCTTGATACGAGAAATTATGCATCGAGAAGACGTGATCGTCACGAATATAGCATCAGAGCACAACGTTGTTGATCCATTTACAAAGACTCTCACAGCTAAGGTGTTCGAGAGTCACTTAGAAACTCTAGGTTTACACATTAGAACCTGACTAAGGCAAGTGGGAGTATTGTATCAAAGGGTATTCAATGCCCTAGTTTATTGTATTTGCATTATTGTAATGTTCTATGTACTCCACTAGCTTTAGGTCAAGTAGGAGTTTGTTGGAATTTGTGTCATAAACTCGTGTATTTGTAATTATTCAAGGAAATGAATAAAAGTGTTATTTTTCCTTAAATCTTGTATTCTCCCAATTACAAACTTAAATCTAATAAACTAAGCTCCAGGGTCACATTTAGGAGATCTTGAACTGTGTGTGGTTGACACATATCTAGGATCAAGTTCAAGTAGTTAACTCGAATGGTCTATAGTACATGGATTAAGTTGGGAACCTCATCCTGGAAACACTATGGATGCGACTCACTTTGTATTTGATACAAACGAGGCGATCCAGCTCGTTCATGTAGTTGATATACGATTGGGGGCATCCTGTGCAATGAGATTGTATAAGACCGAACCGAGAATTGTTAGACCACTCTATTAACATCGTTGATAGATTAGGGCTAATAATTCAATGATGACCATTAGTGACTCAACTTGAATCCTGAGCGAGTTGCGAACTCCTGTTTGCGGGGGTTTATCCTTTGACTAGTATGGGTGAGAGTGGCCACAACCGCCTACTCAATAAGCCTACCTTCTCAGGGATGAAACCTCGTAGGGAGCTAGGGACTCAACTCCGCAAGAAAGAATTCACTCGTTCCCAAACTAGGGTAACTAGATAGATTGTTCCCTTAAGAACTGCATCTAAGTCTTGAACAACGGGGCCTCTCCCTCTTGTTAGCCCGAGAGGGACATTGTTTATGGTCGGACCATAAATTTTTTGTTTATTAGAGGATCAATGGTGCTTAATGAGCAAGAAGTAGTCATAGGGGTAAAACGGTAATTTGAGATATGTGTGACTACGAACGAGCTATGAAGGGTTTGTTGGGATTTTTGTCATAATCTCGTGTTTGTAATATATTGTTTGAAATTAATAAGAGTTATTCATTTCATCACTTTGTGTCTCGCAATATTTATAAACTTTTCCAATAAACTAAGCTCCAGGGTCATTGAATTTATGAGAGAACTAGAACTTGAACGATGTGTAGTGGACACACAGGGAGGATCACGCTCGAAAGTTAATGACCCGAATAGCGATCTACGATATATGGATAGGGTTGGAGACCTAATCTCGGATACACCGTGGATGCGATCCGCTTTGTATTAGATACAAACGAGGTGATCCGACTCGCTCATGTGGTTGGCATGCGAGTGGGGGGGCATCCTGCGTGCAATGAGATTGTACAAGACCGACCGTGAATTATTAGACCTCACCGATGTAACACCGCTGACATGTAAGGACTAATAACTTCGTAGATGACCATTAGTGACTCGACCAATCCCGAGCGTGTTACGAAACTCCTCGTCATGCGAAGTCCGTCCTTTGACTAGTACGGGTGAGGGTGGTCACGCCGCCCAATATGCCTATCTTCTCAGTGGCGAGGACCAAGTAGGAGTCGGGAACTTAACTACGCAAGATGGAATTCACTGCGTTCACCTTTAGGGAAACTAGAGGGGTTGTTCCCTTAAGTGTCGTCTCTGTGGCTTTGACAACGGGCGCCCACCTTCTCACTGGCCCGATAAGGGTGTTGTGTATGGTTGGGCCATCACAATATGTTGTTCATTAGAGGAGCAGTGGGGACTTAAGGAACAAGAGGTAGACACGGGGGTAAAACGGTAATTTGACCCAGCCGTGTCTACGAACAACCTGTGAAGGATCGACTCATGGGCATTGGTTATATCAATGGACATGTAATATTCTACACTGACGGGAGTGAAACTACGGGCTATAGTGGAGTGTTACCGTAGCTAATGAATGTTGGTTAACCGGGTCAAAGAGTTTGACAGGTTAATCTCGGATCATTGGAGCTCGTCACTGTAGGTCCATTAGGTCCCTCGGTTGGCTCAATCTGGGTTAAAAGAAGGGTTAATGTTTTGGTATGAAATTGAAGTGTTCAATTTCACTTTAAGGGCATTTATGTCATTTATATGAGATATGAATGATATAATATATAGTTTAATGTGAATGAGATTCATAATAAACTATAGGTTAGCCTAATTGTTGAATTAGGGCTAATTGGAGAAATTAATTGAGAGAAATTAAATTGGATGTGATTCAATTTAATTAATCCGCAATTATTGCAAATGAGATTTGCAATATGAGATATGAGATATCTTATATTATGTGGTTATGCAAATGACATTTGCATAACCTATGGTTGTGGTAAAGTGGTAATAATGTGGAGATTTTAACTCCATCATTCCACTATTTAAACCCTTTGCAAGAAGGGATTTGTGAACCATTCTCTCATTTTTTTATTTTCATCAAAGAAGAGAAGAAGAATTCTCTCTATTCTCTCTCAATTCTCCTCCCTCTCCAAAACTCCAAAAGTTCCCACAAACTTCCTTTCTCCAAAAGAGAACAACCGAGACTCCAAGTGGTGGTGTTCAGGTTTCGTTCGTAGGAAGAGTTCGTTGAGATCGAGAAGCACGAAGAGTTCGTGATCTGAGGAAGAAACCTTGAAGAAAGTTTTCAACAAGTAAGTACCTCTAATCTTATTGTTTTTTTTCTTCCTTTTCAGCATGTTTAGCCTAGATCTATAGTAGATCAGTTTTAAAAAATCTGAGTTGCGTAATGATACCATGACGATTCGATCATCTTCCGATGCGCGGGGATTCTCATTCCCTTCAGGGTTGACTCATGGGCATTGGTTAATTCAATAGACACAACTTGTCCTACAGTGAGGAGAGTGCATCTACGAGTCTATAGTGGAGCGACTCGTAGTTAACGAATGTTGATTAACGGGATCAAAGAGTTTGATTAGTTAATCTCGTATCGTTGGAGCTCATGATTTGTAGGTCCATTAGGTCCCTCGGTTGGCTCAACATGGAAATAGTGAGGGTATAAAGTTTTGGAATTAATTTGAATTGTTCAAATTCAATTTAGAGAATTGTATCATTTGTATTTGATATAATCGATATAGAATATGGTTTAATGTGAATTTGATTCATAGTAAACCATATTATTGCCTAATTATGGAATTAAGGGATAATTAGAGAAATTAATTTGAGAGATATGTAAATTGAATATGATTCAATTTAATTTCACTTTATGTAAATATGATTTACATAATAAGGTATTTGATAATTTATGTTATGCAAATTAATTTTGCATAATGCAAAATTGGTGGAAGTAGTGGCATAATGGATGGAGAATCTGTCTCCACCCACATTGCCTATAAAAGCATCCTTTTGGATACAATTTGGTAAGCTTAAGTCATTTGCTAAGTTTTGGAACTCTAGCAAAACTCTTTCTCTCTCAAATTCTCTCTACAACATTTCTCTTCCAAAAGGAGATCTCACTTCTCTCCCTCTCCTAGAGAACAACTGAGAAAACATTTTGGAGGTGTTCGATTGCTTGATAGTAGAGGACGAAAAGATCGTTGACGAGGAAAGGATTACGCGAAGAGATTGGTCTTCGAAGTTAATCTCTAAATTCCTTTATGCTTTCAACATGTATGCTTAGTCTTAGTTTACTATTTTTTGAGTCATTTATATGTAACATAATCAAGTACAATGACGATTATTTCCTTCCGCACGAGATTCGATCCCTTCAGCGATGAGTTGCATGCTTTAAATTGCCAACAAAATTATGTTCATTCATAACCAAAACTACAACGAAATTTTGGTGGGGCTCAACGAATGTTGATAGGAAAATACATTAGATGAGATGGGAAAGTGTTTGTAAACCAAAGGAGTTGGGTGGGCTAAATTTTCGAGATCATAGATGGTTTAATCAGGTCTTGATAGCAAAACAGGTGTGGCGAATATTTACGAGACCAGACCTAATGGTGTCTAAAATGCCAAAAGGAAGATATTTTTTGCTAACTAATCTGTTGAATGCTCTAGTGACGCAGTATTCATAAATTTTCTGGAAGAGTTTTGTGTGTCGTAAGGACCTTCTGGAGAAAGGACTCCAATGGAAAGTGGGAAGTGGACACTCGATCAAGTTGTTTAAGGATTCATTTGTTGGGATTTATGTCATAAACTCGTGTATTTGTAATTATTTAAGGAAATGAATAAAAGTGTTATTTTTCCTTCAATCTTGTATTCTCACAAATTACAAACTTAAATCCCATAACCTAAGCTTCAGGGTCACATTTAGAAGATCTTGAACAATGTGGGTGGTTGACGCACATCTAGGATCAAGTTCAAGTAAAAGACCCGAATGGTCTATAGTACGGATTAGGTTGGGAACCTCATCCTGGAAACACTAGGGATGCGACCCACTTTGTATTTGATACAAACGAGGCAATCCAGCAGTACTTGACATGCGAGTGGGAGCATCATGTGCAATGAGATTGTACAAGATCGGACCGAGAATTGTTGGACCACTCTAGTAACGTTGTTGATAGATTGGGGTTAATAATTCACAGATGACCATTAGTGACTCAACCTGAATCATGAGTGGGTTGCGAACTCCTGTCTGCGGGGGTTTATCCTTAGGCTAGTACGGGTGAGAGTGGCCATAGCTGCCAACTCAATAAGCCTACCTTCTTAGGGATGAAACCTCATAGGGAGCTGGGGACTCAACTTCGCGAGAAGAAATTCACTCGTTCCCGAACTAGGGTAACTAGATAACTTGTTCCCTTAAGAGTTGAATTCAGGTTTTGAACAACGACGCCCTCCCTCTTGCTGACTCGAAAGGGATATTGTTTATAGTCGGACCATAAACTTGTTATTCATTAAAGGATCAGTGGTGCTTAAGGTGCAAGAAGTAGTCACAAGGGTAAAACGGTAATTTGACTCATCTATTATTATGAACGACCTGTGAATGGTTGATTCATGGGCATTGGTTAAATCAATGGACACAACTTGTCCTACAGTGAGGAGAGTGCACCTACGAGTCTATAGTGGAGTGACTCGTAGTTAACGAATGTTGATTGGCGGGATCAATGAGTTTGAATAGTCAATCTCATATTGTTGGAGCTCATGATGTGTAGGTCCATTAGGTCACTCGGTTTGCTCAACATGGAATTAAATGGGGATATAAAGTTTTGGAATGAATTTGAAGTATTCAAATTCAATTTAGAGAATTATGTCAATTATATATGATATAATTGATATAATATATAGTTCAATGTGAATATGATTCATAATAAACCCAATTATGTCTAATTATGGAATTAAGACATATATTGAGGAAATAATTTAAGAACCGACCAAATTCAATTTCTCCACATTATGTAACTATGATTTACATAATAAGGTATTTGATACCTTATATTATGCATTTATGCATAATTAGTGGAGTTATTGGCAAAATGGTAGGAGAAATTGTCTCCACCCACATTGCCTATAAAAGTATCCTTTTGGATGCATTTGGTGACGACTTGATGCATTTGCTAAATTTTGGAATTCTTGCAAATAACACTTCTCTCTCAAATTATCTATACTTTCCCTAATCCCAAAAAGGAGATCGCACCTCTCTCCCTCTCCAAGAGAACAACCGAGAAGGCTTTTTGGTAGTGTTCGAGTATTTGATCGTAGAAAAGAAGGGATCGTTGACGGGAGGGAATTACACGAAGAATCGGTCTTCAAAGGTAATCCCCTAATTCACTTTATGCTTTCAAATGTA
This sequence comes from Trichosanthes cucumerina, assembly GCA_036507285.1. Lineage (NCBI taxonomy): Eukaryota > Viridiplantae > Streptophyta > Magnoliopsida > Cucurbitales > Cucurbitaceae > Trichosanthes > Trichosanthes cucumerina. The sequence continues at coordinate 31,447,955 of CM071838.1, forward strand.
TGCTTAGCTAGGTTCTATGTTTTTATGCAGTTTTTATGTAACACAATTGAGGACAAAGGCGATCATTCGCTTTCGCCCGAGATTCGATTCCCTTCACCATGGATACCTCGACCTTGGTCATTCAAAATCATATCCCACTCATGTAAAGGAAACGATATGAAGGTGTTAAAATTTATAACTCCAACAAAGCAATGGGAGATTCCAAAGTTAGAAAGATATCTTAATCTCTTTGATGTTAAGAAGATCTCTAAACTACCAATTTCTGAGACAGGTTTGAATGATCGTTAGATATGGCACTTTGATAAGAATGGGGAATACACAGTAAAAAGTGGTTATAAAATGTGTATGTTTTGCCAGGAACTTGAGGCTTCACTAAGCGAAAACGGGTGTCAAGATTGGTAGAAAGCTGTATGGGGTGCAAAAATCCCATCAAAGATCAAGCATTTCACCTAGAGCTTCTTTCATGATTGCATCCCAACGAAAGAGAAGCTATGTTCTAGAGGTATGAAAGTTCCTTTTGAAGGGATTTGGAATTCCCACAGCAGAAGACGTTGTGAAACGTCGTTGATCCGTTGTGTAATTCTTTCTTAAAATTGAATTTATCTCATAGATCCTAGGCTAAACATGCAAAAAGAAGAGGAAAAACAGTAAGGACTCTTTACTTACTTGTTGAAGAACACTTCTTCAAACCTTTTTCTCCTCCGGTCACAATCTCTCTCGAACCAACGGTTTCCTCGAACACGAACCTCGATCTGAACAGGGAGACATCTCCAAAGGGTCTTCTCGGTTGTCCTCGGAAGGTTGAGGGAGAGTGTGTGTGACTCCCTTTGGTTTTGGGTGAGGAGAGATTTTGAGAATTGAGAGAGTTCTATAGAGAAATCACTTACTCTCTTTGGATGGAAATCCAAAAAATGGAAGTCCATTAAAGGCTTCTTGCAAAGCCTCTAAATACTATTGTGTGATGGAGTTAAAATCTCCACCAAATCATAATTTTACCACAACCATATGATATACAAATAATATTTGCATATCACATAATTTAAGGTATCTCATACCTTATTATACAAATCTCATTTGCATGAATGTGGAATTTTAAATTGAATCACATTCAATTTAATTTCTCTCAATTCAATTTCTCCAATTAGCACTAATTAATCAATTAGGCTATACTATAGTTTATTATGAATCTCATTCACATCAAACTATATATTATGTCATCTATATCACATATAAAAGACATAAATACCCAAATAATGAATTTGAACACTTCAAATTCACACCAAACTGTAAACCCTCAATTTGTCCAATTTGAGTCAACCGAGAGACCTTATGGACCTACATGTGACGAGCTCCAATGATCCAATACTAACTTGTCAAACTCTTTGACTCGATTATTCAACATTCATTAGCTACGGTAACACTCCATTAAAGCCCGTAGTTGCACTCTCATCACTGTAGGACAAGTTGTGTCCATCGATATAACCAATACCCATGAGTCGCCCTTCACAGGTTGTTCGTAGACACTGTTGGGTCAAATTACCGTTTTACTCCTATGTCTACCTCTTGATCCTTAAGTCTGAAGGGAATGAGAATCCCCGCGCAGCGGAAGACGATTGAATCGTCATGGTATCATCATGCAACGTGTTTACTAAAAACCGATCTACCTATTAGATCTAGGCTAAACATGCTGAAAAATTACAACAATAAGAATAGCTTACTTGTTGTAGACCGATTCAGCAACCTCTCCTTGTAGATCAAGAAGTTCCCACCAACTTCCCACGAACGGATTCCAAACACTACCAAAACGATCTTCTTGGTTGTTCTCTTTTGGAGAAGGGAAGTTGGTGGGAACTTCTTTTGTGTTTTGGAAAAAGGAGGAGAAATGAGAGAATGGAGAGAATATCACTTAGCCTCCAAAGCTTAGTGTAGATTAGGTTAAGCCTACAAAACCCATCTATCAAAGGGTTTAAATAGTGGAATGATGAATTTCACAACTTCACATAATTACCACTTTACCACAACCATATGTTATGTAAATCTCATTTACATAATTTTATAATATAAGATATCTCATATCTTATGGTGCAAATCTCATTTGCAATAGTTGTGGATTTGATCAAAATGAATCTTATTCAATTTATTTTCTCTCTTTCAATTTCTCCAATTAGCCTTTAATTCAACAATTAGGCTAATATATAGTTTATTATGAATCTCATTCATATTAAACTATATATTATATCATCTATATGATATAATTACTCTAACAGTGAAATTGAACACTTCAATTTCATACCAAAACATTAACCCTTCTTTTATCCCAGATTGAGCCAACCAAGGGACCTAATGGACCTACAAAGGATTTGCTCCAATGATTTGAGGTTAATCACCAAACTCTTTGACCCTTGGCCAACCAATATTCATTAGCTACAGAATACTCCACTAAAGCCCAGTGCAGTACTCCCATCAAGCAGGTGTAGAATATTACGTGTCAACCGATATAACCAATGCTCATGAGTCGACCCTTCACAGTTGTTCATAGACACGCCCGGGTCAAATTACCGCTTTACCCTCGTGTCTATATCTTGTTCCTTAAGTCCTCACCGCTCCTCTAAGGAACAACATATTGTGATGGTCCAACCATACACAACACCCTTCTCGGGCGGTGAGAAGATGGGCGCCATGTGTCCAAGCCTCCCAAGACAAAGGCTTAAGGGAACAACCCTCTAGTTTCTCTATAGGTGGAACGAGTGAATTCCATCTCGCGTAATTAGGTTCCCAGCTCTCTACTTGGTTCTGTCCCTGAGAAGATAGGCATATTGGGCGAGTGACTGGGACCACCCTCACCCGTACTAATCAAAGGATGCACTCGATGCATGTGAGTCCGTAATACGCTCAGGATTCAGGTCGAGTCACTAATGGTCATCTACGAATTTATTAGTCTTTTATTGTTAACGGTGTTATATCAGTAAGTCTAATAATTCACGGTCCGGTCTTGTACAATCTCATTGTACAGGATGCCCCCACTCGCATGTCAACCACATGAACGAGTCAGATCACCTCGTTTGTATCTAATACAAAGCGGGTCGCATCCACAAAGTGTATCCGAGGATTAGGTCTCCAACCCCATCCTTATATCAGACCGTTCGGGTCATTAACTCGAACGTGATCCTCCTTGTGTGTCAACTACACACCGTTCAAGTTCTAGTTCTCTCATATATTCAATGATCCTGGAGCTTAGTTTATTGGAAAGGTTTAAAATATTTGCGAGACACAAAGTGAAGAAAATAATAACTCTTATTAATTTCAAAACAATATTTTACAAACACGAGATTAGGACAAAAATCCCAACAAAGTCCCACTGCTCCTCTAATGAACAACTACGTTGCATGGTCCAACCATAAACAACAACTCTCTCAGGCCAATTAGAGAGTGGGGCCCCGTTGTTCAAGCCCTGAAGACAGCACTTAAGGGAACAACCCCTCTAGTTTCCCTAAAGTCGAACGAGTGAATTCTTTCTTGCGTAGTCAAGTTCCCAGCTCCCCACGTGGTCCTGTCTCTGAGAATATAGGCATATTGGGCGAGCAACAGTGGCCACCCTCACCCGTACTAGTCAAAGGACAGATGCCCGCAGACAGGAGTCTGTAACACGCTCAGAATTAAGGTTGAGTCACTAATGGTCATCTACGAAATTCTTAGTCCTATACTGTTAACGGTGTTACATCAGTAAGTCTAATAATTCACGGTCCGGTCTTGTACAATCTCATTGTACAGGATGCCCCCACTAGCATGTCAACCACATGAACGAGTCAGATCACCTCATTTGTATCTAATACAAAGCGGGTTGCAACCACAGTGTATCCAGGATTAGGTCTTCAACCCTATCCATATACTGTAGACCGTTCGGGTTATTAACTCGAACGTGATCCTCCCTATGTGTCCACTACACACTGTTCTAGTTCTTAGTTCTCTCATAATACAATGACCCTGGAGCTTAGTTTATTGGATTAAGTTTATAAAAAATGTGAGACACAAAGTTTAAATAAATAACTCTTATTAATCACACCGAGTTCAAATAAATAACTCTTATTTATTTACAATTTGGAATATTACAAACTACACGAGATAAGGACATACATCCCAACACCTTTGGCTAGTCCTGTTTGTGAGGATGAGGATGAGGATGAATCTACAGACCATGCCCTGTTTAATTGTTCTAGAGCTCGAGGTACCTGGAACAACCTTCTGCCAGGGGGTTCCATAGGTGGGTTGGAACATATGGGTATAAGGGATAGGTGGATGAAGTTATTTGATACGATTCCATCTGAACAATTTAGTATCCTCTGTGTTGGTGCTTGGGTTATTTGGAACGACCACAATAGTGTGTTTTTTCAACATCTGATACAAAAGGTTGAAGATAAGTGTGACTGGATTATGAGTTATCTACACGAACTTAAATTAACCGATGAGAAACCTTTGGAAGGTTTACCACCTATGATCAACAGGGATACTGACAGGGGGACTAAGGATTGATGAAGGTTTTTGTGGATGTTGCCTATAATGAGGGTCATAGGTTATCAGGTATGAGAGTTGTGATTAGGTATCCAGATGGAAGGGTAATGGCAGTTATGGAGAAGAGTAGTAACGTTGGTGTGGCAACAACTTGTTTAGAGGCAGTGGCAATGTTGGAAGGTCTTCGTTTGGCTCTTAGATTGCAAATTTCTAAGGTCCATGTTCAGTCTAATTCACTTAATATAATATCCATGGTGAATAGGTCTGGGGAAGTTACGCTGAAGTTCAAAATATAATTCATGACATTACCTTGCTGAATAATGAGTTCCAAAGAGTAACATTCTCTCATTTAAGACGTGACTCAAACATTCTGGTTGATGCTTTAGCCAGGTCCGCGATGTCTGGGAATTCCTTTATATGGACAACAGAATTACCTAAATGGTTCTTACATTTGTTAGAAATTGAGAAGTATAATGATGTAGCCCATTGGGCATAGTTGTTGTAATGAAATATACTTGTCTAAAGAAAGAATCTCAAAATTGGGAATGTCAACACAAATTCATTAGAAAATTATAGTAATTGAAATTCTCTAGCATAAAAGAAAAACATCCTGAAAGATAAAAAATACTATAAAAATAGAAAAATATCTTGGAAGATAAAAGCTAATGGGATGGAATCCCGCAGCGGAAGCAATGCGAATCGCGTTGCTTTTGTTGTGTTACAAAAATTCTTAAAATTAAACTACAACACATGCAATCCTAGGTTAAGTAAGAGAAAAAAGGAAAAAGGACAACAGTTAGCATACCTTTGAAAAACCTTTCTTCACGAATTCCTTCTCCCAGAGTCATGACCTCAACGATTTCTCTCGATCTCAACGATCCACGAACCGACACTTCCACCAAACCTTCTCGGTTATTCTTAGGCGAATATGTGGGATTCCCTTTGGAGTATAGGTTGTGGAGAGAATAGAGAGAATTGAGAGAGTCTTCTTGTTGGATCTCCAAAAAACTGATGAAGTGAGTGAAGATGCTTCACAAGGCATTCTTATATAGTGATATGTGGTGGAGACAAATTCTCCACCTATTTACCACTTTACCATAACCATATAATATGCAAATCATATTTGCATACTATATAGGATAAGGTATCACATACATTATTATAGAAATCTCATTTGCATAATGTGGAATTAAAATTGAATCACATTCAATTTTATAAATCTCTCAAATCAATTTCTCCAAATTAAGCCTTAATTTTATAATTAGGTTATACTATAGTCTAATATGAATCTCATTCATATTAAACCATATATTATATCAATTATGTCTTATGTAATTGACATAATTATCCTTTATATAAATTTGAACACTTCAAATTCACTTCAAATTGTATACCCTCATTGAATCCATAATTGAGCCAACCAAGGGACCTAATGGATCTACATATCATGAGCTCCAATTATCCGAGATTAACTGATCATTGTAGGACAAGTTGTGTCCATCAATATAATCAAAGCCCATAAGTCGACCCTTCACAGGTTGTTCGTAGTCACAACATGGTCAAATTACTGTTTTACCCTTGTGTCTACCTGTTACTCCTTAAGTCCCACTAATCCTCTAATGAACAACTTTGTTTATAGTCCTACCACAAACAACGTCCCTCTCGGGGCAGTGAGAGGGTGAGGCCTCGTTGTTCAAGCCCTAGAGTCATCACTTAAGGGAACAACCCCTCTAGTTTCCCTAGCTCGGGAACGAGTGAATTCCATCTTGCGTAGTAAGTTCCCAGCTTCCCACATGGTTCTGCCCCTGCGAAGGTAGGCATATTGAGTGAGCAACACAGGCCACTCTCACCCGTACTAGTCAAATGACAAACCACCACAAAAAGAAGTTTGTAACACGCTCAAGATTAAGATCGTGTCACTAATGGTCATCTACGAATTTTTAGTCCTAAACTGTTAACTGTGTTACATCAGTTGATCTAATAATTCACAGTTCGGTCTTGTACAATCTCATTGCACAGGATGCCTCCATTCGCATGTCAACTACATGAACGAGTTGAATCGCTTCATTTGTATCCAATACAAAGTGGCTCGCATACACAGTGTTACCAGGATGAGGTTCTCAACCTTATCCATATATTGTAGACCATTCGGGTCATTACTCGAACGTGATCCTACTTGTGTGTCCATTACACACCGTTCAAGATTACATAAATAAGTATGACCGTGAAGCTTAGTTTATTGGATTAAGTTTAAAATGTGAGATACAAGGTTTAATGGGAAAATAACTTGTATTCATCAATTCAACAACTGTTACAAATGACACGAGTTTAAGACATACACCCCAACAAACTCCCACTTGAACTAAAGCTAGTGGAGTACATATACATTTCTCAAATGCAAATGATACAATAAACTAGGGCATTGAATACCCTTTTTACAATACTTCCACTTGATGCGATGCATCCTTGCTTGATGCTTCACTATATTGCAACTCCTCCGTTAAAAGTGAACACTGACTCCGATGTGGATTTCCTAGAATCCTTATCGGTTTGAAAGTCAGAGTTTGTGTATCACGTAAGGATCAAATCCCTACTCCCATACACAAACATGTAGTCCATCATTCTCCTAAGATACTTGAGGATTGCCTTTACGGTTATCCAGTGATCTAATCCTGGATTGAATTGATACCTACTGACAATCACAACAGCATAATAGATGTTGGTTCTAGTACACAACTGACGTACATTAGGTTCCCCACAGCTGAAGCATAAAGGATTCGTCTTCGGGGTGTATAAAGAAACCGACAACCCGACCAACCCGGACTACCCAACCCAAACTATTAGGGTTGGGTTGGGTTATTTTATAGCAGAACTGATTTTTTCGGTTAAGTTCTGGGTTGGTCGATTTTTTGGCTCGGTTCAACCCGAATCGAATCAAGTATGCATTTAATATATATATATATATATATTAAAACTAAACCTAATCGAGTAACCATAAAAAATCGTTCTACAACGCCTCACTCACTGCCTCGTCTTCTTCTCTCCAGTCGCCGACTCGTTTTCGTTTTCTTCTCTCCAATCCTTCTGATTTGTTTGCCTGCCCTTGCTGACTCTCACTCTTCCGATTTGTTTGCCCTTGTCGACTCTTCCGATTCATTTGCCATTCGTCGTTTATTCTTTATCTCCTCTCCCTCGTATCGAAAGACGAAAAGAATTCGTTATGCATCCTCTTTTCTCTCTCGTTCGCCGCTCGTGAGTGAGATCCAGGTCGCCGTCGACTCTAATCATAGATCTTTATAACCGTCGATTCTAGTCGTAGACCCAGATCGTAGTATCAATTCTCGAATTGACTCCCTCGACTACTCGTGCTCTGTTGACTTGACTCCTAGTGTCACAGACTCATCGTCGATTGCCCGTGTCGTGGTCGTGAGGTGAGACCTAGAAACTTTTTGTCTCTTTTTAATAATTTTATTTATTTATTATGATTTTATGGAAAACATTATATATATATACTGGTTTTTGTCTCTTTTTAATAATTTTATTTATTTATTATGATTTTCTGGGAAAAAAAATATATACGTGGTTGATTTCAGAGCAGTAATTAAATCTCAAGTGTAACCCAATGACCCAACCTGACCCAACCCGAAATTATAAGAGTTGAGTTGGGTTAGGTTTCTCTAAAAAATAAGGTTGAATGGGTTGGAGGACTACCTAACCCGAATTTTTGGGTTGGTCCAAAAAAATGCCCCCAACCCGACCCAACCCAACCCATGTACACCCCTAATTCGTCTCATATCCTCAACTTCTTGAGGCGTCTTAGGACATTGTTCCTTAGACAAGTGAACCCCATGCCTCAAAGACAGCAAGCCCTTCTTGGAGTTCTTCATCTTCGTACCAACATCTTGTCGATATAAGACGTTTTAGACAAGGCTAGCATTTTGTTCTTCCGGTTCTGGACAATCTGGATACCTTGAACATATTGAGCTTCTCCTAAATATTTCATTTGGAATTGTGTAGCTAGTCATTTCTTAACGTCAGTAAGGAAACCTACATCATTCCCCATGAGTAGAATATCATCCACATACAATATCAGTAATGCGACAGTACTGTTGATGATTTTCTTGTGGACACAAGGCTCATCAACATTTTAATTAAAGCCATAAGATTTGATTGTCTCATCAAACCTTATATTCCAAGACCTTGAGGCTCATTTCAATCCATAGATAGACCTTTGAAGCTTGCAAACCTTTTGCTTTTGCTCCTAGCTTTGAACAATGAACCTTTTGAGTTGGTCCATGTAGATGTTCTCGTCAAGATTGTCATTCAGGAAGGTTGTCTTGACATCCATCTGTCATACTCATAGTCATAATATGCGACAATAGCAAGAAGGAATCTAATAGACTTTACCATGGCAACAAGAGAAAAGGTTTCCTTATCGTCAACTCTTTCTCGTTGGGTAAAACCCTTTACCACTAGTTTGGCTTTGAAGGTCTACACCTTCCCATCTACACCACGTTTACATTTGTAGATCCACTTGTAACCCATAGGTTTTACTCCATATGGTTGGTCCACAAGCTCCCAAACAGAATTGAAGTACATAGACTTCATTTCTTGGTCCATGGCTTTAATCCATTCGTCTTTGTCAACATCATTCATTGCCTGTTCATAGGTCAATGGATCCTCATAGTCAACATCAGGTATGACGACTTAGGTTTCAACCAAACTCATGTAACGTTCAGGTTGTCTAACAATCCTCCCACCACGTTGAGGCATTCTCAACTCTTGAGAATAACGTACTTGACTAGACGAGCTAGGATCAACAACACTTGTTGACGTACTAGCACCATCAACAACTTTTGTTGACGAACTGCCCATTTCACCCAATACAATCTTACTCTTTGATTTGTATTCCCTGATGTGATCTTCCTCAAGAAATGTGGCATTTGTCGACACAAACACCATATTTTCCTTAAGATCGAAAAATAGACCACCTCTCATTTCCTTAGGCTAACCTACAAAGAGGCACAACTTTGAACGAAGCTCCAACTTTTTCGGGTTTGTCACCAACACATGGGTTGGGCATCCTCCAATCCTGAAATGGCGTAAACTACCTTTACTACCATTCTAGAGTTCGAAAGTTGTTTCAAAAACACTCTTTGACAGAATGTTGTTCAAAATGTATACTGGAGTCTCCACTTCGTAACCCTAAAACGACTCAGGGAGATTAGCATAACTCATCATCGACCGAACCATGTCCAACAGGGTTTTGTTCCTCCTCTCCGATACACCATATGTTGTGGCATACCAGATGCTGAGAGTTGGGGCATAATTCCATGTTCTATCATATAGTCCTAGAATTCAAGGTCTCTTCACCTCGATCTGATCGAAGTGTCTTAATTTTTTTACCTAATTGGTTCTCAACCTCAGTCTTATACTTCTTGAACTTTTTTCAGGTGCTTCAGACTTAAGATGCATTTAGGGATGTCCATGGGGTGGGGCGGGTCGGGGAATGGCTCCCCATCCCCGTCTCTGCCCCTATTTTATTCCCCGTCCCTGCGAAATTTTGTCATTTAATTTCGCGGGGAACGAGGCGGGGATTCCTCGCGGGGATCGAGTTCTCCTCGGGGAATAATTCTCCGTTTAGAATTTTATTTTTTTAATTTTATTAACTAATTTCTTTTTTATTTGAAAAGTTGTATTTAAATAGTTCATTATTTTTTAGAGATTTCTAGTTAAGAGGCATTTTTCATTTTTTTAGAAAAATAAAATGATATTTAATAAAATTTTAGACTTATGGTTTATGAGATCTATACAAATATATATATTTAAAATTAAATATATTAATCAGGGTGGGGACGGGGAGCGGGGCGGGGACGGGGAACCCCGTCCCCGTTTAGCCAACGGAAAAAATTTCATCCCCACTCCCTCCCCTGTTCATCGCCTAAACGCAGATTCCCCGCCCCTGCGGGAAAAATGGACATCTCTAGATGCATTAGGTAAACGTACCCAATGTAGTCGTCGACTTCCATCTACTTTTACTTTCTTCCCTCTCTCCAACCTCCCTCGTTCACCTTGTCGTCGTCGACTTCCATCATAACCTCGTTGTCTGACCATCTGTGCTTCACACTAGTAAGCCCAACAAAAAATTCTGTTAGTTCTCTAACAATACAATTTTTTTTTTTAAATTGATTTGTATTAGTCTTTAATTTCAATTGTTTTTTCTCACGAAAGTATACCATTCTTTTTGTTTTTCAAGTATGGAACTTCGATTCCAGTATTATGATGGAAGGAAATTTCCATATCTCTTCTTCAAAAGATCGTGTGTAGATGATCTTAATTTCTTCTTGCTTTAGTTCATGTGGTAGAAGTCGAAGATAATATTAAAATTAGCAATGAAAGTGTAGAAGATTCAAGGAGTACTGTTGATGTATCCATGTTGCTTTTAAAAGATACTCAAAACTGTGAGAAAGGTAAAATATATCACATCCAAGCAGGCTCTATAAAAATCCATTGTGGGAATTCAATACGGTTGTTTTATGTCTTTATTATAAATTAAATTTCCACCAAGTTGCTTATCCCCATATCTTGTGATTATTTATTTTTTTTTTTGAAAAACTAAATCTTGTGATTGAACAATGTGAAAATGACAATTAAATTCTAAAGTATTAGATAGATCATGAGTTCCTTTAAGAACTCTAGTCCCCAAAGATTTCTTATCTATTGGGTTAAAAGAGTTAGTCGCAAAATTCTCCTTACTAGTAAGTTTTTGAAATCTAATTTAACGTGTTTAAAGGATGTTGGTACAAAATCTTTCATGGAGGATTAAATTCTGAGTTTATGGTGTCAATTTATGCTTTCGAACTCTCTCGTTCTCAAATATATATATTTCTTTTTGGTCCAAGATATGTTGGACATTGGAATACGGACTATTGCTTGATACCTTTTTTTGTTTGAAATTGAGCTCTAAAATTCATTTGTGCTTCTTTAGAAGTTGGATTGCTAAAGTTGTTTCTCCTCTGCTATATAATAACGATATTTCTCTGTTTCCATTTTGGCCATTTGATATTGGTTCCAACATTTTTTTCAACATTCATTAAAAGAATCCGAACATGACCTTGTGATAAATTTAGGTCATCTCTTTGGTGGAACCCTTGAAGATCGTTAGTCCTTCAATTGATGTCGAATTGCCCTACCCTACGAATTTTGGAAGGTTGTTGTCTCCTTCACACGAAATTGTTGCTTTAGCCCATTGGCACAAGCCAATTCAAGTAATATATATCCCTTTTGGGTTTTTGCTAGCTCTTTGTATGATTCTTGTCACTTTTAAAGTGTTTAAGAGTGGTATGTAGATTATAGTTGCATGAACGAGCATTCAAATATTTGTTTAATACACACCTATATATAATTTTTTAGTTTTGGACTCACGATAATAATTATTAAGAAGTGACAGTACGTTGACTAATTTGTCATGACTTTTTCTTTTCTTTTTTTTTTTTTCCTTTATCACGTCTTGAAAAGACTGATTTTTTACTTATTATTATTCTAGCTTAGTGTGTTTTGTTGACCATTTAGATGATGAAATGCTAGAGAAAATAATTTAGTACGTCGTCCCTCTGACTTTATGTTGGTTACACATAATTGTTTGGCTCGGAGTATCATTGTAGTAATAAAAAAATAAAGGAAAGCATATATATTAAGCATTGTTTTTTTCTTTTCTTTTCTTAATGATTGGAAAGCATATTGGGTTGCCTCTTTGATTCAAAGTGGATGTAGGACTAGTTATCAAACCATTATAAACAATTTGGTGTCACCTTCTCTCGTTTCTCCCTGCTTATTTCTTTGATCAAGTTTGTTTCGTTATGTTGATAGATTTGTCCAACAAAATTATTGCAACAAACTACTTTATTAAGATGAGTTGAAGTTGATGATGGTCTCACCTAAAGAAAATGAAAACAATAGCTCTTTTTTATCACTCTTTCTCTCATTTTATGGGGAACAATTAAAAGAACTATAGCAAACATATGACCATTTAGTTTAGAATCTTGATTTATAGATAGGATACATAATATTATTATTTCTCTATCATAGCGGTTGAGTGAGGCAACATTACTTAGAAAAGCTATAACTTTTTTAGAGAAAAGTAAGTTTATCAACAAAAAAAAAAAGTTCTCAGCCGTTTAGTTTTATTTTTTGTATTCTAAAAGTTAGCAATTCTTCTTGTTTAGTTAGTTATAACTAAATTTTAACTTTAGAAAATTACCATATATTTTAAGTAGTTTATCGGTTGTTTCTTTATATTTCCAAGCAATATGTTCTAACATTCTTGAAAGAATATTATTTTTGATATTGATGCTCTTGTTTGTTTTATGTTCGCTTGCAGGAGAAACATGACGATGGTTATTTAATTTATGTTTTCAAAAACATCAATGCATTCCTACTTGGCGTCATTCTGGAGTAATTTTTTTTATTAGTGTAATGTCCTCCTTTAATTTCCTAAAAAGCAACGCTCTCGATTCTTATATAGGCTAAGAGAGATAAGAATATATATTTTTTATTTATTCAATTTTTTAATCTATTATGTACACTTATCTGTTTGCAATTGACTAGAAAAGATAAGTACAACCAAGATGAGTTGAACAAAATGAGAGTTGAGTTATGTGAATTCGTAGCTCGGTACTTATGAAAATATTTGTTATCATACTTCAGTTATGTGATTTCAGGAGTTACGCTATGTTTTTGAACAGTTTGCTTGAAACGATATGTAATTGTAACTTATTAGTTAGTTAATGGAAGTTTACTTAGTTTATTTGCAATTATGTTTTATTTTGATAAAATTTGTATTTAGTCTGGTAATCGTTGAGTTTCCAATTAGATTGTTGTAACAGTCGATTTTTAAAAGAAAAAAAATTTGAAAGCAAGCGATCGGGGTAAACTTTCGCCCCTACTGCTGTTCAACGCCCACCGACCAAAACGGCCATGCGAGGCTCCTCTCTCTCTCCTCTCTTTCTCCTCCCCACCCTCTCTCGCCATCTCTCTCTCTCTCTATTCTCTCTCTCTCTCCCTCTCCCTCGCCGTCACTCTCCTTCTCTCTCTCTCACCAGTCTCTCCCTCTTCGCAGAGTCGTTCGAGGTTCGTCACCGCCGCAGGTCCTCACCTAGATGTCGTCGTCCATCGCAGCCGAAGCCGCCAGCGTGCTCAGATCCGCAACTCGTCCTTTGGTTCAGCAGGTTCAGGCCATTTCTGGCTGGTTTTCGACAAACGGAGTCTGGTTCCTTGTAGATCGGGTCGTGAGGATTCCAGATCTGTTGCCCACGCGTCGTCGCCGTCAAGTTCACGCACCGCCGCCGCCGCCGTCCGTCGGTCCACGCGCCGCCGCCTGCCGAGTCGCGATCGTCCCCTTCCGTCCGGTCGTCTCGGTTCGTTCCTTAGTCCGTTTTGGCACTTCGTTGGGTGAGTTTTACTCCTTGAAAGCTTTTAAGGTCGCTTTTACGTTTTGGTTTATTAAATTGCGCGTGTTTCATTAGGAGCCGGGAAGTTGAAGTACGTTTGGAGCACGCCACGTTACTCAAAGTCGCTCATTGTCGTTGGCCTTCACGGTAAGTAGTCGTTTGGACTAAACCACCCCTAAGTGTAGGGCTTAGGGGGCTTCGTTGCATGCTATGTTGTTTCGAAAGTGTTTGACTAAATGTTTAGAACGTGTAACAAACTGGACTCGTAGTAGCATGCTAGGTTGTGGTGAACTCTGCGATATACTTGGATCATGTGTTGCCTGTACTTTTGTTGTGAATGTGATGAATCAGTGTTGTGGTCGTTATCCTTTTGTGCTATAAGGATTTCCTTTCGTGCTTAGTGGTGATCTTGTTAGGAAAGTTGACCTAAGCTTGTGCTGAGATCGATGATTATGTTAGAGATACATGTCGTGTTGAAATTGGTGAACATGCTAGAGTTATACGTCTAATTGTCCCGAGCCTAGTTGTCCCGTGCTTAGTCTGTAGTGACTCGGGAAGTGTCGTTGAGTCTTAGGATTGTAGTTAGCACAACTAGCCCTAGTGAAGGCCCAAGTCCTAAGTATCTGTGTAACCCTTAGTAGACTGAGACTCGAGGTTGGCGAGATGACGATGATGTGCGACTCGGGGGTACGACCCCTGGAGTCAGAGGGGTTGGATAGAGTCCTTCGCCCTAGTGCAGGCCCGGGAATGAGCCCGAGGTCGATTGTGCGCGGTTGTACCGCTTTGACGCTTATGGGATGTGGTGGTCCGCCCCCATCCAGTTGTGCGACTCGGGGTGTTATCCTTAGAGTAAGAGGGGTTGGATAGAGTCCTTCGCCCTAGTGCCCGAGGATTAGTCTCGTGGCCACGTGCTGCCAACCCAGTTTAGAGCTAAGGGTAGGACAGAACTGAGAAATCTGAGTAAGAGTAGGGCCAGGATGCGTGTTGAGGTTGTTTGGCGGGCTAGGTGTCGTGTTTAGCTAAGTCTAAGGTCGTTCTTATGTTCTTTATTCTTGGACGAAGTGGGCTACTTACTGAGTATTCTTATACTCACCCCTTCTTTATTTCTTTTTCGTTGCAGGTAAGGCAAACCAGTGAGATGACCACCGACGACGAGACCCCTGCGAGGCTATGGAAGACTTGTAGGACTTAGGGGTTGCGTTAGGAGTTGTTCTTTCGTTTTCTTTCCTTCTGTTGCGTTTTTATCATTTCGTTATGTTTAAACTTGGATTGTATCGTTCCTGTTACTTTTGGATTAAAGCATGTTCTGTTGTTTCTTTCGTATTCAAGCATGTTCTGCTGTTTGAGCTTTCTGTTAACTCCGAGGGATTGGAGCCCAGCCTATTGTTGTTCTGTGTAGTTTGGTGGAGGTTGGGTACCCTCGTGAGTCATTTGAAGTGCCTTGTATAACTCCAGGTTCCCTTTATTTTTTTTGGTTTCTCCAGGTTGCGTCGTTATGTTGCCGGATTTTCGGTGCGAGCGGTGCAACTTGAAAGTAACGCCTCGAATAGTTATGCTCACTTTTTCGGGGCGTTACAGTTGGTATCAGAGCGTAGTTTTAGATCTTGTATACTGCCTACATAGTAGGATGTTCGATGTTGAGGTTAATGTGCTTTCCTTTGTGTTGTACTTCTTGTATTGTTGATGTTGTGCTCTGTTGCTTTTCGTTTTAGATTATGGCCCGTGGTAGAGGTCGTGCTAGAAGCAAATTACTTTGTGGTCGAGGCTCGGGGTCGTAGGGGTCGAGGTCGGTCGAAGGCCCGAGACCGTGAATTGACCGTCGATGCACCGCAGGTTGAGCACTCCCAAAGATCGGTAGGGCTCAACCCAGGTGTCCCAGGTGGCGAGAATCACCGGGCGTAACGTAGAGCCGTGAGCAGCAAATGTCCAAGCACCAAACGTGCAGGACCGTCGTCGATTCTTTGAACTCGTGGCGGACATTCAAAGAATCGATTCAGCGAGTATAGCAAGTCAAGCTAATCAGATGGCTATGTTCACTCAGGCCATGGAGGCCCTAGCATCTCGATGTCAGGAGCCAGCATCTGCGCAGAATCCAGGAGTTGCACCGACCTTTACGTTTAGGGCAACGACAGAGGAAGCGGGATACCTGAAGATTTCAAGAAGTATAGCCCGCCTTTCTTTGATGGCCCAGTAGACCATGTAGCTGCCGAAGCATGGTTTGTGGCAGTGGACGATATCCTGAGTTGAATGGGTTGCCCCGAGCACCAGAAAGTTTAGTGCGCAGTCTATGCGTTAAGGGGAAGTGCTCTCCTGTGGTGGCGAGCTGCTGTACGGTCCATAGATGTCACTGCAGGACCAATAACTTGGGCGCAGTTCCAAGAAGTGTTCTACGAGAAGTATTATCCGGTTGTGCTTAGAATCGACAAGAAAGCTGAGTTCCTACAACTCAAGCAAGGGTCGAACCAGACGGTTGAGGAGTACGAGCATGAGTTCACATCATTGTCTCGGTTCGCCCCTGATATGGTAGATACAGAAAAGAAGAAGGTGGAGTGTTTCCTCACAGGTTTGCGAGGAGGTGTACGTGGGTCGACAGTTGCTCACGATCCCAAGACGTATGTCGCAGCAGTTCGAGTAGCGTCCCTGATTGATACAGACCTGAGACTGCATGGGTTCGTTTTCAGTCAGAGTTCAAGGGCACGTTAGAGTTCCGGCAGGTCAGAGTTCTGGAACCAGCCAGAAGAGGAAGTTTGAGCAGCCCTTTGCTAGGCCAAACAAACCTGGAACTCAAGGACATCAGCCCCAGCAAGCACCAAACAGGGGTTCATGTCTCAGGTGTGGAGTTCAGCACATCGGAACCTGTCATGCAGCTAATAAGATCTGCAATAAATGTGGAAAGATGGGGCACTTGTCGACTGTGTGCAGGCAGGGAGTCAGAGACCAGCGAGTTTGTTATAACTGTGGAAAGCTCGCACCGCCAAAGCCTCAGAGCGAAGAAGGACGAGCACGAAACCGCCGGGGGGGGTGGAGTTAATGCGAGTGCAAACAGGAACGCAGGAGGTTCCAGTGTTGTGGTGACAGGTACACTACCCGTTCTTGCCCACTTGGCCCTAGTTCTGTTTGATTCTGGTTCCTCGCACTCTTTTATTTCTGTTGTATTTGTGAGGCAAGCTCGATTAGAGGTAGAGCCTTTAGATGTTGACTGGCAGAGCTACTTCCGGTGGGTAGAGTTAGTAGCTCGGGAAAAAGTTAAGTCCAGTCCTTAGTGAGTGGTAACAGGTCGCGTGCTTGATGTGACGTTGGTTGTGCTGGATATGAGCGACTTCGATGTAATCCTGGGCATGGAATGATTGTCTGCGAACCATGTAAACATCGACTATCATTGCCGGGAGGTGGTGTTTCGACCTCCGGCAGAGTCCAGTTTCAAGTTCAAGAAAATTGAGACTGGAGAGTTTCCGAAGATGATTTCAGCTCTCAAGGCAAAGAAATTGATAAGTGAAGGGGCTTGGGCTCTCTTGGCGAGTGTTACTGATACAAAGAACAAAGAGCCAGAGATGAGCTCGGTTCCTGTTGTTCGAGAGTTTGCAGATGTGTTCCCTGAAGAGTTGCCTGGTCTACCCCCTGCTCGTGAGGTAGACTTGATGATTGAGCTTGAGCACAGAACGACTCCGTTGTCTAAAGCTCCCACTGAATGGCACCAGCAGAATTGAAGGAGCTTAAGACTCAGTTGCAGGAACTTCTAGACAAGGGGTTCACCCGTCCAAGTGTTTCACCTTTGGGTGCGCCTGTGCTGTTTGTAAAGAAGAAAAATGGGTCGATGCGGTTATGCATTGACTACCGAGAGCTGAACAAGGTAACAGTGAAGAACAAATATCCTTTACCTAGGATCGATGACTTGTTTGATCAACTGCAAGGAGCGGCAGTGTTTTCTCAAATCGACCTACGGTCAGGGTAACATCAGTTGAGAATCAAGGATGAGGACATTCCGAAAATCGCCAGTCCGTGTCCAGTGCGGACACTATGAGTTCATGGTGATGTCCTTTGGCTTGACGAATGCCCCAACATCATTTATGGAGCTAATGAACAGGGTATTCAAGGAGTTCTTAGACACCTTTGTGATCGTCTTCATCGACGATATTCTGGTGTACTCCAGGTCAGAGGCGGAACATGAAGTGCATTTGAGGGAAGTGTTGACAGTTTTGAGGACCAACCAATTGTTTGCAAAGTTCTCCAAGTGTGAGTTCTGGTTGCAGCGAGTTGCCTTCTTAGGACACGTGGCGTCTAAAGAAGGTGTGACAAAGTGGATCTCGCTAAGATTGAGGCGATGGCGGATCGCCTCGCCCTAAAACTGTTTTTGAAGTGCGAAGCTTCTTGGGTTTGGCCGGTTATTACAGGAGGTTTGTTAAGGATTTCTCCAAGATAGCCACACCCTTGACTCAGTTAACTCAAAAAGGAAATTCGTTCGTGTGGTGTGAAGCTTGTGAAGCGAGTTTTCAGGACCTCAAGTATAGGTTAGTTTCTGCACCTGTGCTTGCAGTACCTGATGGCTCAGGAAGTTTTGTGGTCTACAGTGATGCTTCCAAGAAAGGTTTGGGTTGTGTGTTGATGCAGAATGGAAAAGTGATAGCCTATGTCTCGCGTCAGTTGAAGGATTATGAGCGGAATTACCCAACCCATGACTTGGAATTGGCTGCCGTGGTCTTCGCTCTGAAGATTTGGCGTCACTACTTATATGGGGAAAAGATTCAGATGTACACAGACCACAAGAGCCTCAAGTATCTTTTTACACGTAAGAGTTGAACATGAGACAAAGCGCGAGATGGTTGGAGTTAGTAAAAGACTATGAAGTTGAGATATCAGCACCGTCCCGTGCAAAGCAAACGTTGTTGCTTGATGCCCTTAGCGAGAGAGGGTGGCTCACACCTCACCCCAGTCACGAGACAAGTTCCTTTGCGTTCAAGAGATGGAACGTGCGAGAGATAGCGATTGTGTTAAGTCGTCACACGGCTCACCGAACTAGTTATCGATGCACCGACCTTGAGGCAACGAGTTATTGAGGCGCAACAGGGAGACTCTAGTCTTGAGGACTATTGGCGCCGGGCAAGAAGCGGCGAGGAAAGTGAATTCTCCGTAATGCAGAAAGTGACTCACCGCTCGTGGGACGCGTTGTGTGTTCCTGCTAAGGGTGGTCTCAAGGAGGAAATTTTGGTTGATGCTCATAACTCTCCTTTTTCAGTGCATCCAGGAAGTACTAAGATGTATCAGGACTTGAAATCATTCTATTGGTGGCGTGGAATGAAAAGAGATGTGGCAGAGTTTGTCAGCAGGTGTTTAGTGTGCCAGCAAGTTAAAGCACCGAGACAAAAGCCAGCAGGGTTGTTGCAACCACTGGAAGTACCCCAGTGGAAGTGGGAAGAGATCTCCATGGACTTTATTTCGGGACTGCCCCGAACCGCGAAAGGTTTCACAGTGATCTGGGTGATTGTGGATAGACTAACCAAGTCCGCTCACTTTCTGCCTGGTAAGCCTACCTATACAGTTGAGAAGTAGGCACACCTGTTCATGGAAGAGATAGTAAGGTTGCACGGAGTTCCAGTGAAGATTGTGTCTGACAGAGATCTGCGGTTCACCTCGAACTTCTGGGTGAGTTTTCAGAGAGCCCTAGGGGCTCAGAGTAACTTTAGTACAGCGTTTCACCCGCAGACCAGACGGAAAGGGTGAACCAGATTCTGGAGGATATGTTTGGGCATGTGCGTTGGACTTCACAGGTAGTTGGGACTCACACCTTCACCTGATGGAGTTCGCGTACAACAATAGTTATCAGACGACTATTGGTATGGCCCCTTTTGAAGCCCTTTATGGGAGAAGGTGCAGGACCCCGGTGTGTTGGGGAGAGGTTGGTGAACGGAAATTATTAGGACCCGAGCTGGTCCAAGTGACAAACGAGGCCATACAGAAGATCAGGGCAAGGATGTTAACAACATAGAGTAGGCAAAAGAGTTGTTCTGAGGTTCGGTAAGAAAGAAAAGCTAAGCCCAAGATTTTTTGGTCCTTTCGAGATTCTGGAGCGCATTGGACCACTGGCATACCGGTTGGCCCTACCGCCGTCCCTTGCGTCGGTCCATGACTTGTTCCATGTGTCTATGCTGCGAGCGTATGTGCCAGATGCCTCGCACGTTATCGACTTTGAGTCGTTGAAGTTAGACAGGGACCTGAGTTATGAGGAAAGGTCAGTGCAAATCCTTGCTCGAGATAGTAAAGTCCTGAGGAACAGGGAAATCGGTTTTGTAAAGGTCCTTTGGCAGAACCACCATCTCAAGGAAGCCACCTAGGAACGCGAAGAGAAGATGCGAGCAAGCTATCCAGAGTTGTTCGAGAGCTAGCTACTTTCGAGGACGAAAGTTCTTAAGGTGGGTAGACTGTAACAGTCGGTTTTTAAAAGAAAAAAAAAAGAATTTGAAAGGAAGCAGTCGGGGGGAGAGGGGGCGAAACTTTCGCCCCCCACTTTGGCGTTCAACGCCCGCCGGCCGTCGGCGAGGCTCCCTCTCTCTCTCTCTCTTTTCTCCTCCCCCCACCCTCTCTCAGTTCATCTCTCTCTCTCTCTCTCTCTCTCTCTATTCTCTCTCTCTCTCTACCGTCGGTTTCCCTCTCTCTCCCTCGTCGTCACTCTCGTTCTCTCTCTCTCACTTGATCCTATCCTCTTCGCAGTCGTTCGAGGTTAAATCGCCGCCGCCATGCAGTCCTCACCTGACGTCGCCGTCGTCGTCAGCAAACCGGAACCGCCAGCGTGCTCAGATCCGCGAGACTCGTCGTTTGGTTCAGCTAGTTCAGGCCATTTTTAGCCGGTTTTCGACAAACAGAGTCCGGTTCGGTGTAGATCGGGTCATGAGGATTCCAGATCTGCTGCCCACGCGCCGTCGCCGTCAAGTTCGCGAGCCGCCGCCGCCGCCGGTCCACGCGTCGCCGCCTGCAGAGCCGCAATCGTCCTCTTCCGTCCAGTCGCCTCGGTCTATTCCTTAGTCCGTTTTGGCACTTCGTTGGGTAAGTTTTACTCCTTGAAAGCTTTTAAGGTAGCTTTTACGTTTTGGTTTATTAAATTGTGCGTGTTTCGTTAGGAGTTGGGAAGTTGAAGTACGTTTGGAGCACGCCACGTTACTCAAAGTCGCTCGTTGTCGTTGGCTTTCACGGTAAGTAGTCGTTTGGACTAAACCACCCCTAAGTGTAGGGCTTAGGGGGCTTCGATGCATGTTATGTTGTTTCGAAAGTGTTTGACTGAATGTTTAGAACGTGTAACAAACTGGACTCGTAGTAGCATGCTAGGTTATGGTGAACTCTGCGATATACTTGGAACCTGTGTTGCCTGTACTTTTGTTGTGAATGTGATGAATCAGTGTTGTGGTCGTTATCCTTTCGTGCTATAAGGATTTCCTTTCATGCTTAGTGGTGATCTTGTTAGGAAAGTTGACCTAAGCTTGTGCTGAGATCAATGATTATGTTAGAGATACATGTCGTGCAGAAATTGGTGAACATGCTAGAGTTATACGTCTGTTTGTCCCGAGCCTAGTTGTCCCGTGCTTAGTCTGTAGTGACTCGGGAAGTGTCGTTGAGTCTTAGGATTGTAGTTAGCACAACTAGCCCTAGTGAAGGCCCAAGTCCTAAGTATCTGTGTAACCCTTAGTAGACTGAGACTAGAGGTTGGCGAGATGACGATGATGTGCGACTCGGTGGTACGACCCCTGGAGTCAGAGGGGTTGGATAGAGTCCTTCGCCCTAGTGCAGGCCCAGGAATGAGCCCGAGGTCAATTGTGCGCGGTTGTACCGCTTTGACGCTTATGGGATGTGGTGGTCCGCCCCCATCCAGTTGTGCGACTCGGGGTGTGATCCTTAGAGTCAGAGGGGTTGGATACAGTCCTTCGCCCTAGTGCCCGAGGATGAGTCTCGTGGCCACGTGCTATCAACCCAGTCTAGGAGCTAAGGGTACGACAGGACTGAGAAATCTGAGTAAGAGTAGGGCCAGGATGCATGTTGAGGTTGTCTGGCGGGCTAGGTGTCGTGTTTAGTTAAGTCTAAGGTCGTTCTTATGTACTTTATTCTTGGACGAAGTGGGCTACTTACTGAGTATTCTTATACTCACCCCTTCTTTATTTCTTTTTCGTTGCAGGTAAGGCAAACCAGTGAGATGACCACCGACGACGAGACCCCTGCGAGGCTATGGAAGACTTGTAGGACTTAGGGGTTGCGTTAGGAGTTGTTCTTTCATTTTCTTTCCTTCTGTTGCGTTTTTATCATTTCGTTATGTTTAAACTTGGATTGTATCGTTCCTGTTTCTTTTGGATTAAAGCATGTTCTGTTGTTTCTTTCGTATTCAAGCATGTTCTGCTGTTTGAGCTTTCTGTTAACTCCGAGGGACTGGAGCCCAGCCTATTGTTGTTCTGTGTAGTTTGGTGGAGGTTGGGTACCCTCGTGAGTCATTTGAAGTGCCTTGTATAACTCCAGGTTCCCTTTATTTTTTTGGTTTGTCCAGGTTGCGCCGTTATGCTGCCGGATTTTCGACGCGAGCGGTGCAACTTGGAAGTAACGCCTCGAATAGTTGTGCTCACTTTTTCGGGGCGTTACAATTGTTATCTAGTTTTATGTGAATTACATGTTGATAATTGCTACCTCAATGGAAAAAATGTGAATTTGATAGATTTGTTCTTACAGATGCAGGTGATAGAGAATGGGTGAACAATATCCATTTTTTTATTTTTATACATAATTATAATTGACGGCTAAAAAATGACATTAAAACTAATATTATTGACGGTTCAAAACTGCCAATATATATGTCATATTTAATAATTAAAAACGTCAAGTATAGTTATACATGACAACTAAGATACGTCACGAAATATTTATATTGACATACAACAAATGTCAATAAAAGGGGTATTATTTACGGTTGGCTAAAAGTGTTAAGATTAAAAAATATCAACTATACATGATGTTGACGGCTCACAGATGTCAATAAAGAGGTTTTTGTTGATGGTTTGACATAAATATTGACGGCTAATAACCATCAACTATACCCTATGTTGACGGTACATAAGTGTCAATAAATAAGTTTTTGTTGACGAATTCACGTCATAGTTGATGGCTAATAGGTGTCAACATTCATATTATTGACAGTTAAAAATCCGTTAATAAAGACATAATCGTTGACGTTTAACGACCGTCAACTATCAACTTAAAGTTGACGCTTAGATTTATTGACATCACTTTCAATGACGGTCAAAAAATGTCAACTGAAGTGAATGTTGACAGTTTTTAGCTGTCAATAAAGACCAAAATTATAGTAGTGAAATAATTATGACCCTAGAGCTTAGTTTATTGGATTAAGTTAAAATGTGAGGTATAGAGTTTATTTGAAAAAATAACTTTTATTTACCAATACAACAATTGTTACAAATGACATGAGTTTAGTTCATACACCCCAACATAGGCATCTTGTGTGATGAATTCGTATAAGACCGGACCGTAAATTATTAGCCTACTGATAGCACACAAAATGTGTTATCCTTAAGCTTATACATTGCTAGTTTTTATGATAATTTCAGAGCTTTTATGTGTTTAAATCATTTAATTTAAGGTTTAGAGCTTAAATAGTTTATTTGGAGACATCATGGATCACTCGAGTTCAAATCGAGGATTTTTGGAGCTAAAAATAACATTAATTAGAAGGAGGAAGGCCAAACCAAGTCAATGGGCCCGAGAGGAAGGCATTGCAACGCCATTCTGGGAGTTTCAACGCCCAACGTGCGGTCGTTTGGCATTGAAGATCTGTGGCGATCCGCTAGTTCATTAAGTAAAAGGCGTGTTAGGGTAGCAGCGTTGCAACGCCGCATGATTTTTCCTTATTTGTTTCGCGCCTAGGGCACAGTGTTGCAACGCTAACTCTAGCGTTGCAACGCTGTGTCAAATTTCTCTATAAATACAATCTGCTTTGCTCTTTGCAGAGGAGCCGAATTTGATATTTTTTAACTTTAATTTCGAAATACACACTCTCAGGGGAGAAAGAAGAGCATTCCTTGGGAGTCAAAGCGTTTGTGGAGGCTCGAGATCGTGATGGGAGCTTAGGAACGAGGGATCGACATCGACACATAAGTTTATTTCTCTTTCTTTTAGTTTGTAACTTAGTTTAAAGACTGTCCTATGACTTTAGCTTATTTTTATGGTAATTTTTTAGTAGCTAATTGTTGTAGTTTAGGGATTGATTAGCAAGTTTTGAATTTATTTAATTATGTATTGAACTTTGTTGTGTTATTTATTTTTGGTAATTCGTTCTTAAATTCATTGATCTTGTTGGGTTAAGTGGACTCGAGAGAAAGAAGCTTAGATTAGAGCAAAATTGTCAAAACTCTTAGAAATCTGGTACGAGAGTAACTTAGAATTCGTTGGAAATATTTAAGAAGTAGCTTAATGTCGTGCATGCTTTTAAAAAATATATAGGAAACTTTAGGATTTATTGTTGTGCACGAGGCTCACCATGGGTCGAGAGATTTTTTTGACTATTTGTACTTCTTGTTTATAAATTCGCAACCATAGTTCAGTGCATGTGTTAAATAAAAATTAACTTGTGAAATCAATTTTCCTACAAATCTATCATATTCGTGTCTCCACTTGTATATTTATTTTTCTATCTTTTTTTTCACCTTTATTCCAAAGTTTTGTTGTTTTAGATAAAATTTAGAATAAGTATCTTGGTAATTAATCAATCTAGAAATCCATTCATGAGGATGATACTTTGTACTCAAATCACTATTTTAAAACCTGACTCATACACTTCGGTATTGCAATATCATTTTACGCAACAAGTTTTTGGCGTCGTTGTCGGAGAATGACGATTATTTAG
This sequence comes from Trichosanthes cucumerina, assembly GCA_036507285.1. Classification (NCBI taxonomy): domain Eukaryota; kingdom Viridiplantae; phylum Streptophyta; class Magnoliopsida; order Cucurbitales; family Cucurbitaceae; genus Trichosanthes; species Trichosanthes cucumerina. Next base: position 31,472,801 of record CM071838.1, read on the forward strand.
ATTGATCAATATTATGAGAAAAATCGAGATTTTAGACTAAAGTTTTTTTTTTCCTTTTGTGTTTTCTTTCCTTATTTGTGTTTCATGTGTGTTTGTTTTTATTTCTTTTTTTGTTCTTATTTTAGTTTAGTTAGTTTTTCGAGTCTTTATTTCTTGTTTTGGTTGTGTTGATTTTTGTGTAAAGTCTTGATTTGAATTGTTGTGATTTAAAGTATGACTTTTCATGATTTTAATTCTTCGTCAATGTACTATCCTTCTCAGGACCCTAAGTATGTGAATCATGATTTTTCTGGATACCAAATGTCTAGTCTTTACCATTCTGAATCTTTGATTTATGAAAATTCTTTTGATGGTGATCATATAGGCGCTTGGAACTAAAATTTCTCCTACCACAATCAATCTATAGAAAACTTTTCTCTTATGGATTTATTAATGGAATACACTTTAGAGTTAAGGGTTAAAAATTTGCTTCATGTTGAATTAGAAAGGTTGGATAGGTTAGAAGCTAAAGTGGTAGAACTTGGGGCAATAATACATGAGAGGATTCATCATCTTAATCAATTGTTAGAACCCCTTAAGGCTCTACAGAAACAAATTCTTATTCTTGCCACTAAGGAAGAGCAGCCTAGAAAGATTTATACATATGATAGTGAGGATGAGTTGGAGGAGACTGAAACACACCAAGAACAAGTTTGTGAGGTAGAGAATGGTAATGCAATCACTTCCACAGAAAAAATCCAGGTGATAGAGTTCAAGGCTAAAAAGTCTCCCCTCCTTTTATCTCCAAATTTTTTTTTTAATCTTGATAACCATTTTTCCTATACTCACGAGTTTTGTTTTGATTTTTTTTCTTTTATCTCTATAAAAAAACACCAAAAATAATTATCTTTCAGGTGCCCAAGAAAAACAATTAGACTTAGAATGTTATATTGACTCAAGCAAGAAGGGTTCGAAGAAATACGAGCAATTTTACGTGTCTTGATGTCAATCATAGGTGCAGTCTAGCTAAAGACATTAAAGAAAGCGCTTCTTGGGAGGCAACCCAAGCTTTACATTTTGTTTATTTATATTTTATGTTTTTAGTTTGTTTTGTTTGTTTGTTTAGTTCTTAGTTTGCTTTGTTTTGTTTTGTTATGTTAGGTTATTGATGATGTTCTCCCTCGTGAAACTCATGCTCCCATTCTACAGTACTTCATCTCACGTGATTTGGCCATCCAAGGAACTCAGAAAATAATAATGATCTCCATCACTCACGACAGTATCGTTCACTCTTTCCCTTCGTACTTACTTTGAACTTATTTTGCAAACATTGAGGACAATGTTTAGTTTAAGTTTGGGGGTGGGATGTTGTTTATCTGTTGCGACTGTCCTGAGTATGTGTTGAATTGTTGATTGATCTTATGCATGAGTATTGATCCTAAGCTAGTGTCCTTGCATATAGAGAAAAAAAAAGTGTGTTGAAAAAATATATTGCTAACAAGGGTTGTTTGTTTCTTGATTGTGGGGAGACTTAAAGATTAGGACTTGTGGTCAGTGTAGGGGGAAGTTGAATGGAGAACTTGATAAAGTTGTTCCGGGCTAGTAAAAATGAAAGGAATGAAGGCTAATTACACACACATATGAATACTTAGAAGTATCATCTTTGATTGGTCCCTGTGATTGCTGAAATTTTCTTTTAAATCTCTGAGGCTTGAGTCTGATGTATGCATGAGAAAGATCTTATGTTTAATTCTGTTTTTGCTCGGGACTAGCAAAATTAAGTTTGGGGGTGTTTGATAACACACAAAATGTGTTATCCTTAGGCTTATACATTGCTAGTTTTTATGATAATTTCAAAGCTTTTATGTGTTTAAATCATTTAATTTCAAGTTTAGAGCTTAAAAGTTCATTTGGAGACATCATGGATCACTCGGGTTCAAATTGAGGTTTTTTTGGAGCTAAAAATAACATTAATTGAAAGGAGGAAGGCAAAACCAAGTCAATGGGCCCGAGAGGATGGCGTTGCAACGCCAAGCGTTTGCGACCATTTTGCATTGAAGATCTGTGGTGATGGTGTTGTAACGCTAGTTTGATAAGTAAAAGGCGCGTTAGGGTAGCAACGTTGCAACGTTGCAACCCCGCAAGATTTTTCCTTAATTGTTTCGGGCCTATGGCACAACGGGTCAGCGTTGCAACACTGTGAGGAATTTCTCTATAAATTCAACATGTTTTTCTCATTGCAAGGGGAGCCGAATTTGATAGTTTGTAGCCCTAATTTCGAAATACACGCTCTAAGGGGAGAAAGAAGAGCATTCCTTGGGAGCCAAAGCGTTTGTGGAGGCTCGAGATCGTGACGGGAGCTCGGGAACGAGGGACTGACATCGACACATAAGTTTATTTCTCTTTCTTTTAGTTTGTAATTTAGTTTAAAGATTATCTTATGACTTTAGCTTATTTTTATGTTGATTTTTGAGTAACTAATTGTTGTAGTTTAGGGATTGATTAGCACGTTTTGAGTTTATTTAATTATATATTGAACTTTGTTGTGTTATTTATTTTGGGCAATTCGGTCTTAAATTCATTGATCTTGTTGGTTTAAGTGGACTCAAGAGAAAGAAGCTTAGATTAGAGCAAAGTTGTCAAAACTCTTAGAAATTTGGTACGATAGTAACTTAGAATTCTCTGGGAACATTTAAGATGTTGCTTAATGTCGTGCATGCTTTTAAAATTCATAAGAAAACTTTAGGATTTATCGTTGTGCACGAGGCTCACCATGGATCGAGAGATTCTTTTGAGTATTTGTACTTCTTGTTTATAAATTCGCAACCATAGTTCATTGCATGTGTTAAATAAGGAATTAACTTGTGAAATCAATTTCCCTACAAATGTATCATATTCATGTCTCCACTTGTATATTTACTTTTCTATCTTTGTTTTCACCTTTATTCCAAATTTTGTTGCTTTAGATAAATTTTAGAATAAGTATCTTGGTAATTAATCAATCTAGAAACTTATTCCTGAGGACGATACTTTGTACTCAAATCACTATATTAAAACTTGATCCGTACACTTGCAATATTGCAATATCATATTACCCAACACCTACCAATGTAACACCGTTAACAGATTAGGTCTAATAATTCAAAGATGACCATTAGTGGCTCGACCTGAATCTTGAGCAGGTTACAAACTCCTGTCTGGTGGGGGTTTGTCCTTAGACTAGTATGGGTGAGAGTGGTCAGAGTGACCGACTCAATAAGCCTATCTTCTCAGGGACAAAACTTTGTGGGGAGCTAAGAGCTTAACTCTACTAAATGTAATTCACTCGTTCCGAGCTGGGAAAATTAGATCGGTTCTTCTGCTTCAAAATAATAAACACTTGCAAAGTTTTCTCATTTTCTTTCATGTGAAGGAAATTTCTAGAGAATATTCCTTTAAGGTCACTGATTTCTAGGTTGAGAATATTTTTTGTTTCTCTTCCTTTCAGACTTAGATTTCCTTGAATCCTTCTTACTTTGACGTCTACCCTTATGGCTGTGGATTCTAAATTGAACTAGACACACTCATTGGCTGTGAAATGGACTATAATGTATTTGACTACATGTGTCATCACTGCAACATAATTTGTTTGAGCTAATTCATCAAGGTCTAGCTCAAATTTTCCTTCTTTAGTTAATCTTAGAATTAACTCTCTTTTAGGACGAAACATTTTTGCACTTGGTGAATGATGACTCGATGATACTTACAATACTTGGGATCATCAACTTTATCTATCTCTTCCATCCGCTTACACTTTGGAAATTTCATCAGTCTTGTGTCTAGTAGTTGTTCCAACATGTCAGGAATGTCAGAATTTGGAAAGGGATAGACTTTGTTCCGTCTTTCCTTTAAACGTAAGCGACGCTTTCCATTTTCTCGTCGCTTTTTAAATTTCTTGTATTTTTGTTTCGAAGACAACTTGAAAGGAGTTGTACTGACAACCATAGACTCTTTTGAAGTTTCCTCGATGTACTCTCATGCCTTCTTCATGCTAGAGATTGGAAGGTCTTGATATCCTTGGCTATCAATACTTAACTTCATATCACAGGTGTGAGTTGCTAGCTCTTCAAAGGTGTGAGGCTTTATTCCTTGGAGGATGTAAAGGAGTTGTATTAAAAACCACAGACTCTTATGAAGTTTTATCGATGTACTCTCCTTTCTTCTTCGTGCTAGAGATTGAAAGGTTTTGCTCTCCTTGGCTAGCAATACTCAACTCTATATCGTGGGCGCGAGTTGCTAGCTCTTCAAAGGTGTGAGACTTTATTCCTTTGAGGATGTAAAGAGTCTCCAGTGCATGCCTTGAATGCACATTTCGACAATAGATAGTTCAGTGAGACGATCTTTGCAATCGAGACTTGTGGCTCTCTAATGATTTATGTAGTCGACAACGGGTTTACCCTTTCGTTGTTTGGTGTTGGTGAGTTCGAACATGTTGATGACTCGTCTTATGCTGTAAAAGCGGTTTAGGAACTCCCTTTAAAATTATTCCTAACTGTCTATTGACTCAGGCTCCAGGTCGGTGTACCAGTCAAAAAAGCATTCTCCTTAAGTGTTCGGGCAAACTGTTTAACCAACAGATCTCCCCGTGTGCTAACAATTTCACATGTCTCGATAAAATGAACAACATGTTGTCTTGGGTTGTCTTTTTCATCGAATTATTGGAACTTTGGTGGTTGGTATCCAATTGACATTCTCAAATTATCAATTCTATTGATATATAATTTAGAATACAAGAGAGAACTTTGAGAAACCCACCATATTGAGCTTTAATGGAGTTCATTATCATGCCCTAAAGTGTTGTTGGACAAATAATTCAATGATCGAGGTGGATGATTATGGTTGATATTGCTACACAACATTCTTGGAGGATTGTGGTTGACCTTCTCGCACAACATTCTTCCCTTTATTGTAATATTTGAGAATAAGAGTTTGATTGATTCAACGACATCTTGATTCTCAATCTGACTTTTTAAGTATGCGATTTGAGAATCTCGTTCTTCAATCGCTTTCATCAATATGTCAATTTGCTCATGCATTTTTGTCATTCTTGTGTTTGTTTGAGTTATCATGATGGGCACTATGTCATAATCAAAATAAAACAAAGAGTTAAAGTTGAACAAGAACCAATAGTGTCGTTACTTCATCTTCTTTCAGTCTTAGTTCATTAGAGCAACTAAAGGTAATAGAACCTATGAACGAGCTATTGAAGAGAGCGATCATTGAAAAAGTCCGTTAGAACGCCACTTCATGACTAAATTAGCGAATACAAGTTTCATATTTCTACATCTCTTACCACACACCCACTTACAATCAAAACAATCAAAACCATATTTTAATCATCAAAATAAGCTCGGAATGAAATTTTGAACACACAAAAGACTTAAAATCATAATTTAATTATATAAATATACTCAAATTTAAATGCTAGATATCCAACATTCATAAATGAAATTCTCAACTATTAAGAGAAAACTACCTGACTTTTAGCTTAATAACCAGTAATAAAAAAGTCATAATATTAACAAATTATTTTAAAAAGAAGTCTAAGCTCGTTGGGAATGAGACACGTGTAATGAACTTGAATTTGTAGTTTGTTGAAGGTCTTCGACTTGTAAGCTTGTAAGCTCTTCGGCATGTAGCTTGTTGAAGGTATTCTGCTTGTATGTTTTTCTTGAGGGTTGAAGAGCTTGTTCTCGAGGTTGAAACTTCACTGGATTCTTGGAGTGTTCTTGATCTTTGTGAAGTCTTCTTTGTTCAAGAAAATATCTGATCTTCAGGAGTACAATGAGTCTTTTTATCTTTGTTGAGAATTATCTCTAGATTTTTTCTATGCAGTCTTCAACTTCTGAACCTTTAAAATGAAGGAGAAATGTATCTATTTATGGAGTTGGGCCTCTAAGTGGGCTTAGGCCCATTGGGTCGGACTTTCTGCTTGTTGGGCCAACCCCTTTGGACTGGGCCAGGTTAGTTTTGGGTCAACCTTTTCAGGCTTGGTTGATTTGTGTCTTCCGTCTTGGACTGAGCCGATTGATTTTGGATTTTACATTTGGATTGGGCTTGGAATTTGCTAATTGGCCTTCAATTTGGGTTTTTGTCTACCAAATTTTAAAGAACCAAAATATGTAGTTGGATTTTCCATAATTTAATTTAGGGATCCTGCAATTTTAATTAATCTCCAATTAAATATAATTTCGCCATCAATGTTGGGTGATGACATGACAATTTTGGATTCGTCGAAAGTTCTATTACTTAGTTTATAAGTAAAAACAATTTAATTATTAATTTAAATAATTTTCAATTTTTTTATTCACAACAATATTTGACGATGTCAACATTTTATAGATATATCCGCTGAAGTTGAAATTTCGATATTGGTGTCGCAATCGATATTTTCATCCTTTGCCCTAGATATTAACATGATATATTTGGGTTGTTTTGGGCACTGCGTTAAAATAGTATGAGTTACAATAGTTTGTGGAGTTGAACAATTATGCATTCGAAATACAAACTATTATAAGATAAACTAAACCACTTTGTCCTCTAAACACATTATATAACTCCATAAACTATTATAACTCATCGACTATTATAACTAACTTATTCAGTACCACAAACAATCCATGATAAATATTTAAAAAATAATTTCAAACTATAAGGACTAAATGGATAATTTAACCAAAAAAAAAGAACAACTATTTTATTATCTAAGAGACGTGTTAGGGGACATATTAGGTGTGTAAAAAAAGTTTTTTTAAATTTTTATTTATTTTTAAGATTTAATAAATACTTTTCAAAATATGATTTTGTTTTCTTTTTATATTGAGATTTAAATCTTTTTTATCTCGTTTTGTTTTAAAAAATGAAACATTATCTTTTTTAAGAGTTTTAAGTTAGTGTTTCTTATATAAAAAAGAAAGTCTCTTGAACCTTTAATCCTTTTTACAAAATTGTTTTGACGGTCGTAATAGAGAAAATGACGTTTTGCATTTTCCTCTCTAAATAAAAGCAGTAAGTTTTCTTTCTTACTCTTGTTGATTTCTTTTCTTTTCTTGATTATTTAAGTTTTCTTTCAAGTTTTTGGGTTTTATTTTTGTTCTTGATTGGTTAAAAGAAAAGATTCTTGAAATCATTTTCCTAAAAAAAAAATTAGGTTTTGTTTGCTTAAATTTTTATCAACATTTTTCCTCTTGTGATTTTTAAATTAAATTGAAAGTTTTGATGATGAAATTTTTTTCAGAATTTTTCAACATTTATTGTCTATAAAATTGAAATTGTTTAATGTTTATTGTAGATTCTTTTTGTACAAAAAATTTACTAAATGATTGTTACTTTAATGTATGATTTATACCTTTGATTTCCACATGAAAAGAGTGTGTCTTAAAAGTTTTAACAATAGTTTTAGTTATTTCACATATCTGATTTTATTTGTAAAACAGTAGAAATCTTGATTCTTTTAGACCAACAAACTCTTGGAAAGTTATTTCATGGCAATTTTTTTTTTTTTTTTAGTTTTTGTCCCTTAGTTATGATAGTTTTTAAGATTTTAAAAGTGGTAGAATTGAAAATTTGTTTGTTATTTTGTGTTACTTTGAAAAACATTGATTTTATCAATTTTAGTACGTTTTTAATTGAGTTTTAAAGCATTTTAACTCAATTTTTCAGTGCTTTAATTTTTATCCAAGAACTCTAATTTTCCATACTTTGTATGTAGAAAATTATTTTGAATGGGAAACTTTGGGTGTGTCTAGCTTTTAATAACCTTTTAGACCTTTAAGATAGAATTTTGGTTTCTAATAAGTGGACATGTTTGGACTTCTAGGAGAAGTTGTTTGTGTAAGAAAGTGGAATTAGATTTGGATTTGGATTTTTGAGATTGAGATTGTGAGGATTAACAGTTGAGGTAAGTAGTTTGCACATTTGTTCCAAAATAGATTTTTTGAGATAATTATGTTTTGATTTGATAAAATATCTGAAAGCATGGTTTTATATGAATTGCATTTGTTTTGAATTGTTTTGTTAAGCGAAAGTATTTGAAATGTATTTTGTTCGATTTGTTAGAGCTATACAGATATGCTAATTTTCCTATTTTGAGATTGCATGCCTATTTGTGTAGTAGCCAAATTTGTATTTGTTCGTTATGGTCGATTCTATCGACAACATCTAATCTGCTAAGGCTTATTTGTGCGAAGGCACATTAGTGGTTTGGTGGTCCTTAGAATGCATATTCATGTGTGTGTTACACTCACATGACCTCACATTTAACTGGTTTGTTTTGTAAGTTCTGGTCGGTTTTTAATGACATCTCTGGATGATCTGTATTACCAATGGGTAACAATATTTGTCTGGACTACCATTATTTGTACATTTTATTTTTAAGGAAAATGAATTTTTGAAACTTATTGTTTATTGCTTACCGTGTATTTTTACTCATTTCTGTTTTTCAAAATGTTTTCAGATGATGAATCAAGAGATAGTTCCAACAGTGAGTAAAGTCTATCCTTCTAACAGGACGAAGGAGTTTTCTTAGGTTTTCCTAGCATTTGTAGTTTTGGTCCCTATTGGACTTAGTCTTGGTTATTATTTACTTTAATTCGTTTTTGTTGGTTAGTATTTAGCTTTTGACTCTTGTGTCTCAGTTTGGTTTATGTTGGTTATGAAGTTCAGTTATTTCGCTTCTGCAAGTTTGTTAGTTTGACCGAATATCTAAAAATGTGGGTTGTTACATTAGGTGCGTTACAAACCGTTTAGTGTAAGGTTTTGAAGATGGAATAGGTAAGGGTTTTAAATCTCCTTGTTTAGAACAAGGTTTGTAAGCATGGACATGAGCACTTATTCTCATACATCACTTCTTCCCATGATGGATGAATTTTTTATACCCTTTAGGGGTCGTTTGGTGTAAGGTTTTGAGAATGAGAATATGTAAGTGTTTTAAATCTCCTTGTTTGGAACAAGGTTTGTGAGCATGGGCATGGACATCACTCCCATGCATCACTTTTTTTCTCGTGATGGATGAGTTTTCTATACCCTTCAAGAATGATGAGTTTTTTTTATACTCATTCATCTCTCTTTCTCTCTCTTTCTCTCTCTTCTTGATTAATATTTAAGTGTGTATATATATATATTGTGAAAATAGGATAGAAACCGGGTATAATTTTACTATTATTATTATTATTATTGTTGTTGTTGTTGTTGTTGTTGTTGTTGTTGTTATCATTATTATTATTATTATATTGTTATTATAGTTATATATATTATATAATAAAGAAAGTAGAAATTTATGGCAAATTAAATAAAGAATAAATTTGAGAGAAAATGGGAGAGAAGGAGGAATATTGAAGAGAAATACACCTAATTGTTGTGTTTTATTCCTCCATTAAAAGTCTCTATTTATAGGCTATTTGGCAAGGATGAGTTGGTACATTTGGACACTACGCATTGGTAAATATTGAACACATGGAGGACACTTTGGCTATGGAGGGTTTACCACTTGGCATGGGTTTTAAAGTATCATGTGGAATGACCATTTACATGTGTTTGTTTACAATACTCTCCCTTAAATGCCTATTTATATAAAATATGTCTCGTTAAAACCTTACTAGGAAAAATCCTAATGGGATAAAACCCCCAGTGAAGGAAAAATACATATTTTATATAATACATTTACTCTCCCTCGTGAAGGCATCACTTGAGATCTTTGAGTTGTCTCATTCCAATACTGTGAACCAATTTCTCAAATGTTGTAGTTGGTAATGCCTTTGTAAACATGTCCGCCAAGTTATCTTTCGAACAAATCTATTGTACTGAGATGTTGCCATTTTCTTCAAGGTCATGAGTGTAGAAAAGCTTTGGAGAGATATGCTCCGTTCTATCTCTTTTGATATACCCGCCTTTTATTTGAACTATACATGTGTTTTCTTCGTATAATATTGTCGGAGGATGTTTACTAGAAAACACGTCACATGTTTCACGAATGTGTTTACTCATTGATCTTAGCTATACACATTCTCGACTTGCCTCGTAAATTGCGAGGATTTCAACATGATTCGAAGAAGTGGTTGTGATGGTATGTTTCACTGGTCGCCATGATATAGCAGTTCCTCCACATGTAAATAGATAACCTGTCTGAGATCTAGCTTTGTGTGGATCAGATAAATATCCAAAATCTGCATAACCAACTAGATCAAAACTGGATTTGTTAGAACAAAATAAATGAAGGGAATCGAAGTCCCCGCAGCAGAAGCGATTGCGAATCGTGCGCTCTTGATTTAGTTACGACGATTTATTCAAGAACACAAATAACAAGATTAAGCATAAAATAAAATGGACAACAAGAATTTATCTTTGAAGAATCTTTCTTCGAGTGCTCCTCCTCTCTCACGATCAAGATCAACGCAACACGAACTCGTACAAACACCGACACTACCATCGGATCTTCTCCGTTGTTCTCTAGGTGAGGGAGGAAGGTGGGTTCCCTTTAGGAAAAGTGAGGTGTTTTGTGAGAGAGATATTTGTTGTCTTGGAACCTTTCCAACATCAACAAAATGCTAGGAATCACTTAGAATGCATTAACCTAGTTGCATCTCATGCAACCATATATATACGGGAATGAGATGGAAATGACCATCCTACCCCTCATTTATTCTCTCTTTAGTATATAGTTTATATATGAATCTAATTCACATTAAAACTATATATTATATCAATTATATCATATATAATTGATATAACACCTCATGTATGAAATTGAACACTTCAATTTCACTCCCAACTCTATACCCTCAATATTACCATATTGAGCCAACGGAGGGATGTAATGGACCTACAGTTCATTAATACTCTTTTGAGTAGTTGTATTATGAATTTCTTTTGGACCATTCATACCTTTTATTGAATCATCTTGATTCTCAATTACTTTTATTTTTCGAGGATTTTTATTTTTTGAACCCATTGGTCTACCACGCTTATGGCATGCTCCAGACTCATTATTGACAACTTTTTCCTTTGGGATATCAATTTTTTATGGAGCATTTGCAGCTGGTATATATGATTTAGTCACTTTTTTAGGATCTGTGAATGCATCTGGTAATTGATTTGTTATATTTTGCAAATGAATTATCTTTTGAACTTCAAGTTCGCATTGATCTCTACGTGGATCTAAATGAGATAATAATGATGCATTCCATGTAATTTCTTTTTCCAGCTTTTTAATTCCTCCCCCTAATGTTGTAAAATTTATTTCATTAAAATGACAATCAGCAAATCGTGCAGTAAATACATCACTCGTAAGGGGTTAAAGATATTTAATAATTGATGGGGAATCATATCCAACATATATTCCTAATCTCCTTTGAAGACCCATCTTAGTATATTGTGGTGGAGCAATTGGAACATATACTACACATCCAAAAATTCTCATATGGGATATATTTGGTTGTTGACCATAAGCTAATTGCATAGGAAAATATTTATTATAGGCTACTGGCCTAATATGTAATAATGATGCAACGTGCAAAATAACATGATCCCAGACCGATGTAGGAAGTTTAGCTCTCATAAGCAATGGTGTTGCAATTAGTTGCAGACGTTTAATAAATGATTCTGCTAGACCATTTGTGTATGAACATGAGCTACAGGATGTTCAACACTTATCCCAATTGACATACAATAATTATTAAAAGTTTGGGATGTAAATTCACTAGCATTATCAAGTCGAATAGTCTTAATTGTATAATTAGAAAATTGTGCTCTTAACTTAATTATTTGAGCAAGTAATCTTGCAAATGCAAGATTTCGACTTGATAATAAGCTTACATGTGACCATCTGCTGGATGCGCCCATTAATACCATAAAATTATTTAAATGGACCACTTAGATGGGTTAATAGGTCCACAAATATCACCTTGAATTCGTTTTAAAAATGCAGGCGATTCAATCCTCACTTTACCTGGTAATGGTCTAATAATTAATTTCTCTCGAGGGCAAATATTACATGACTTCTCATTGGATTGAAGAATCTTCTGGTTCTTTATAGGATGCCCATGTGAATTCTCAATAATTTTCCTCATCATTATCGATCATGGATGGCCCAGTCGATCATGTCACACATTGAATATTTCTGGATCCATGAACTTCTAGTTCATTGTTGCATAGCTTTCGATTACTCGTATATGAGTATAATATAATCCATAAGAAAAAGCAGACAGTGTTTCTAATATACGTTTTTCATGTGAAACAATAGATGTGATATAGAGACACTCTATATTATTTTTACGATCAGTTTCAACACGATAACCATTGTTACGTATATCTTTGAAACTCAATAAATTTCTTTTTGATTTGCTAGAGAACAAAGCATTATTAATTGTAAATCTTGTTCCTCTTGGCAAAATAAAGCTTGCTTTTCCAAAACCTTCAATCAGATTTGCAGAACCTGATATAGTATTGACTTTTGCTTCTAGTATTATCAATCTAGTAAAATATTTTCTGCTTATGAGTATCATGTGCGTAGTTGTGCAGTCTGCCATACATAAATCCTCATTGCTCATTTTCGGGTTACTCAACATATTGAAATTGTCCATATTTATTCTTGATAAGAAAATAAAAATGATTACAAAAAGTCTTAAATATATATACAAAAATAACAAAAAACATACTGTAATTACAAGCAGTACTTAATTATATATCTTCATATAAAGCATTATCTACTTGTTTGATTGCATCAATTCTCTCTCCATGAGATTCAAAATAATCAGTCACACCAAGATGCATCATATTGGAGGGGTCAAACACATCATCTTCTTGAATGACAAGATTTACCTCCACATTCTTCACTTTTCATTTTTCCTTCAGGGAAGCTTGATAGAGATCAACAAAATGTTTGGACGTACAACAATTTGGTGAATTTCTCTCCAATATTCCTTCTTCTCTCCCATTTTCTCTCTAATTTATTATTAATTTAATTTGCCATAAATTTCGACGTTCTTTATTATATAATATATATAACTATAATAATAATAATAATAATAATTATTATTATTATTATTATTATTATTAGTAAAATTATACCGGTTTCCATCATATTTTCACAACATGTTATCAACACAAAGCTCTGCCAATTTTTCCACTGAAAGTAAGTCCTCCGGTAAGCCCTTTTTTTTAATGTTATTTTGCATGTCTAGTTTATATTAATTTTCTAATATAAATATAATGCCTTTGGATAGCGTTACCATGACAAGTCTTGCAAAATTAGAATTTGCGGCCTTGAATGTTAATGGAAATAACTACTTGTCACGAGTATTTGACGTTGAGATCCATTTAGATTCCATGAATCTTGGAGAAACAATTAAAAAAGAAAATGATGCATAAAATCAAGAAAAAGCAAAAGTCATGATCTTCCTTCGTCATCATTTTCACGAGGGATTGGAAATGAGAGTGAATAAGGAATAGGAGAGAAATTCACCCAATTGTTGTGTTTTATTCATCCACCAAAAACCACTATTTATAGGCTAGTTGGCAAGGATGAGTTGGTACATTTTGACACTAATCATTGGTAAATATTGGACACATGAAAGATACTTTGGCTATGGAAGGTTTGCCACTTGGCATGGGTTTTAAAGTAGCATGTAGAATGAGCATTTACATGTGCTCGTTTACAATAATATATATATATATATATATATATATATATATTCATTTTCAATAATCATAATTAATTATTTAAAAATATTTATAATTAATTAATTTATTTTTATTAGTTGACATTAATTTTGATTAGTTAATAAATAATGTTTTTAGGATTAATTTCATAAAACAAGCATAAACATTCATTATAAAATTCATTAGGAAAATCACTAATTAATATTATATTTAATCAGTTAATTACAAATATTATTAATTTATGGTAAGGATAATTATTATAATTAATCAATTAACTATTAATTTCCATAAAAAAAGCATAAAATTCATTAAGAAAATATTAAAGCACTATCTAATATTATATTTAATCAATTAATTACAAATATTATTAATTTATGGTAAGAATAATCATTATAATTAATTATTCATGAGTTATTTGTGATCAATTAACAAATTTTTTTATTTAAAATATTAATTAATTAATTTTTAAAATTCAATTTTATTATTTTATTAATAATATATCGTAATTATATAAGATTTATAAGATCAATTTCATAAAATAAATTTTAATTTCATCAAACAAATATAAATATCACTTATTTACATAAAAATATGATAACATTCCTATGTAGAACCAAACACATTCATTTTATTCCTGAATATCTTATTCCTAGGCATCTATTACCCACGGGCATCCAATAATTTCTCTCTCTTCTTTACTAATAGTTTAAGTGTATATATATATATATATATTCATTTTCAATAATCATAATTAATTATCAATAATCATAATTAATTATTTAAATAAAAAATCTACAATTAATTAATTTATTTTTATTAGTTGGAGTTAATTTTGATTAATTCATAAAATAATATACCAAAGTAATATTGTAGGATTAATTTTATAAAACAAGCCTAAACATCCATTATAAAATCCATCATGAAAATATTAAGTCACTAATTAATATTATATTTAATCAATTAATTATAAATGTTATTAATTTATAGTAAAGATGTCATTATAATTGGAGTTTTCGTATGAATAACCTATTTCCACGCGCTTTTAATGGTTGATGACCTGCATTATGAACGCAAAATTACTAATAAGGGTAGTATGAAACGGTCTTTCTTGTTCACGCTCTCGTACGCAAAAACACTCTCACTCTCGGTGTCTCGCTCAAATGAGTGGCTGAAGAAAAAAGGACAAGGAAAAAAAGTAAGAGGAGAGTAAGAGTAGCATAAGTAGAGAAAGCGTGACATCGAAAGCGAGAGCGAGAACTATAGTGCGATTTTTCTTGTTTTTTTTTTCTCCAGAATTTCGACAACCTCATTACTATCATGAGCGAGAGCGAAACTTAACCGAGAACGAGACTTGAGCGAGAACGAGAGAGCTAGAACCAGTGTACGATGCCCTTACAGTAATTTGGAAGGAATGCATAGTGAAAAAAATGTCATATGTCATTAATTTCAGAAGTTAATCCACATCAATGCACGTGAAAAATAGTATTCCATGCAAATTTCTCATTATAATTAAAGTATACTTGAATATTAATTCATTTTTAATGTATTACAAATAAATAAAATTTATATATTAATTAATTTTATCAAACAAATATAAATATCAATTGTTTACATAAAAAATTGATAACATTCCTATATAGAACCAACAATCATCTTATTCTCAAATATTATTACATGAGCATCTAATAAAACCTTAAACCAAATGATCCCTTGGCTGCTTACAAACCAGAAAATTAAATACCAAACTTGTGATTTAATATTAAGACTATCTCTTTAAATTAAATAGAAGAGAAAAAAAACTTGAAATTTATCCTATTTGTAAAAAAAAATTCCGAATTATAAATAGCATCATAGCCAAAGAGAATATAACTCAACTAACATGGTGAATATGTTAACGACTACGAGGTATGTGGTTCGATTTCTCACTCCCATTGTACTAAAAAAAGAAATCACATCGTGTTGAGTCCATGATATTAAATTTCCGTCGACATGTCGATATTTTATCGATATTTCCAAATGTCCATGAGTTCGACATCGATATTTCCAAATGTCCATGAGTTCGACATCGACACTAGAGGTGAATCGACATTTCCATTATATCGTACAAAATTGATGAAATATTAAAGAACATTACAACAAAATATAACATGATGTGAATATAATATTATGACAAACATTTTAACTTATTTGAAAAGGGTTTAAAGTTTATTTTCTAATTTAAATATATTTTTAAATTTTTTTAGAAATATCCATAGACATCGAGATTTTAGGGATATTTTCATCGACATTTATATTATCTCGATGTATCAATACATTTTAAACCTTGTGAGTCACCCCACCATTTGATGATGCCAAAACAAACGGAAGATAATGAGAATCTTCGAGAGAGAGACCGCGTGGACGGGCTCATGAATTAGATAAGCGCGTTTTCAAGATGCGTGTTCAACACGCACCCCTTTCTTCCTTCGCTATATAAGCAGCCTTGAATTCCTCAAATTTCATCAGATCCACAAAATTCTCTCAATTCATTAGGGTTTCAAATTTTCGATTTGCAGAAGGGCGAAGATGATCGAGGTGGTGCTCAACGATCGTCTCGGGAAGAAGGTCCGGGTGAAGTGTAACGAGGACGACACGATCGGCGACTTGAAGAAGCTCGTTGCTGCTCAGACCGGAACCAGGGCCGAGAAGATCAGGATCCAGAAGTGGTACAACATCTACAAGGATCACATCACCCTCAAGGATTACGAGATCCATGACGGCATGGGCCTCGAGCTCTATTACAACTGATTCCACGTCGTTGTGAGTTTTTACGCTTTTCCGATTCTTACTTTGTTTGATTGCTTTGGTGTTTCCTTTATGATTCGTCGATTGTTATTTTGCTGGAGTCGATTTCCAGAACGTTTTGTTTAGTTTTTCTTGGATTTTAGGGTTCATTTGACGCGATTAAGAGGATGCGCATCTTCTTAGATGTCGTAAGGATTCAGGTGTATCTCTAAGACGAGCGATCGGATATGGATTATCGATGGGATGTGGTTGAGTTTGCGTCGCAGTATTATGAAGGAGGCGTAAAATGCCGCGAGAAGCCTTGTTTCATAAGGATCCCGTTCTCTTTCCTTTTTCTATTTTGGGGATTTTATTTATGGTCCATTGATATATCGAATCGGTTACTAGTTTTGAAAATCATGGTATTTCCTCTGATGTATGGACGTTTTCTCTCCCCGAGGTTTGGAATCCTTTGGAATACGCGTATTGGGAGCACTCCGCGGGAGTCTTATATTACTGAGAACAGTCCTCAACATATTTTGATGTCTTGGATATGGAATTAGCTACCCCTGTGGATGACAAACGTCCTCAAGTATCGGTAGTTTCTTTCTGAAGGGAGTTTTATTTTGAGAAACCTACTTTAACGTTACCAGATATTTGATTTGCTCATCCTGATTCTTTGTTAATTGACTTCCTTATTGTAGGATGCTTCTTCCTTTAACCCATCTTCTCTAACTCTTTGAATGAGCCAGACACTTTTGTTTTAAAGTTGATGCTTAGTTGTGTAGATGTTCCTTGTGCTGCCTTGCCCTACTGGTCTTGTGCCTTAAGGTTGCCAGAATCACGCATAATTTTCCATTCCAAGCACAGATGGTATAGTATTCTCTTCGTCCAAATATCAGATGAGGAAGGGGATGAGAAGTGTATGTACTTGGTGCTCCAAAACTGCAGCCATCCTTGAACCTGATCAAAAAAGTTTTTTGAGTTGAAGAATTGATGTTTAAACCAAAATCATTATCATTGTTTAAATTCATAAAACGGGGACATGTATTAGTATCGCATGTCCTATGGTTAACAATAGTAATATAATAGTTTCAAAGTAATTGGAATGCCGAGAGGAGGCCAGAAAGTTAACGTGATCTTTTCACTTTATCTAATCTCTCAAAACCTTCTTAAAATAATTCTTAAAGATTTTAGCAATAGTGGCGGAAGGGTTAAAAATGAAAATGACATTCTTTTCATATTGACACTAAATAGTAGTAATTTTTCTCCCGAGTTTGCTATTGATGAAAGAGGAGAAGTTCTTATGCTAGGCGGCCTTTCCCCTCAAGAATTTTGAACGGTAGTTTTTTGCCCTTACATTATTTTGTTTGATTTTCTTCTTATTTTTACATTCTTTTTGGCCTTAGCATCCTCCATGTTAGACATCTATCATCTGTCGGTCATCTGATGAGAGTTAAGGAGCATTGGTGAATCTCCCTAGGTCTGGTGGCGAAAATTATTGAGCCTTGTGGTTTATCAGTATAATTGATGGTGGATATTGTTAGGCTGACAAGAGTAATCTTCTGCAGTTTGGCTGTGTATCATATGTCAATCCTATATCAATGCTGCTACCATACTATTTTCGACTCCCCAATATGGGTGGTTGACTTCAAAAGTGAAGAACTCGTGGGGTTTTAGGTGTCTATGGCATAGCTCAACTTTTGGCCTTTGCTCAATAAGATGCAATTTAGCTACTGATCGAATCCCGATTTGTGTTTGGATCCACCGTTTCCAAGATTGCAAGTCTTGTGTTCTGCTTCTCTCTCATTGACGCCAACAGAAATAAGCTATGCCACGAGGACCTTGGTTATCTTGTCAAGAATGATTTCCTGAGATGGGGAGTTCGGACGAACTTATAATAGCAGCTTGTTGAAAGAGGGCGAGTCTGGTTTTACTGCTATTAACACCTTGACCGAGTTAAATCATACTCAAGTTTTAGTCATTAGATGTGAATTTGGTTTTAATTTATCAAATTTTTGATTACGTTGAACAGGAGTCATTAGCTAATTTGCTGTCTTAGAAAGTATGGGGCCTAACTGAGAGTTTAGAGGTTGGAAATTAAATGTTTCACGGTATAATACTAATTCTAGTCTAAGCATTGTTTAAATTATGGTCACTTATTGATGCAATGTGAATTACTGTGTAATGTCCATAGCTTGTTTTGTCAAAAAAAGTGTTACATCACTGGTTAGGTAAATTATTTGATTGTTCTAAGCTTTCAAGTATTTGATTCCTGATTTCAGTCATTAATTGCTGGATTATATACGTTATATAAATATAAATCATTTAAATAGTCGTAGACTGCTTGCTGAGGATGAGATGTTAATTATATTGTCTTTCTTAAAAAAAAATCGTTAATTATATTGTCAACATTTTACAAAGAGTTTTTTGTACTATTTTTCCTATGTATGTTCTTGACTGTTAAGTTCGCCATCTTTGAAAAACTTTGGGACTTAATATTAGATAGTTTTTACAACAAGCCGGAGAATAATTAGTTATTTGTGACAACACGCCTTGATCTATCTCTTGCATTTCTTCTCTTAAAAAACTCAATTCAGAGAGGGAAGGTTGCTCCAATTTCTCTTATATTTTCCCTTCATTGAGTTTGAAGATAGGCTCCCTAGTCTTTTTTCCTTATCAATCAAGAAGGGCCAAAGTTAGAGACAATCTGATGAGTAATCTCCAAAATTTAAATTTAAGCAATTTCGGATTGTTGAGTTTAACCGTATATTTTTGTGATGCAATTTCTTTTTCTCATGTTATAATTATTTTTTTTAATAGATAATACATAATGAGTATTGAAATGAATACACATTTGCCCCCTTCTTTAATTCGAACTCAAAATTGATACTCTTTCCAGATTTTTTTTTTGATATTTTAGAAGAATGCATGCATATAACCATACAAGACTAAGTCCAACTTCAATTTTTAAGACTAAGTCCAACTTCAATTTTTTCCAATGCATGAAGGAATATGAAGTGAAGTATTCCATTATTTATAGGTATGTTGTTATAATGAAAATTCTCTCTAAAAAGCTTCATGATGAAAATAATCTGAAATAATTCTTTACATCATACCTACAATTTTGCTGTTGAAGAATAATGGCTGTAGAAAGGTAATAATATTGACGATAAAAAGATCCATTGTATATAGTGAAGAGTGGTAGGTGAGAAAACAAGTAGGAAGGAAGAATTAAGATAAGAAGGAAGAGGGATTATTTGTGAATAAGAGAATTTTTGCCTTCAGTCCTTTCCCAAGTAAAATGTTGGTCTATCTCGACGTGTTTCTTTCAATCAAGATTTAAGATTTCATGTGATACTTGTTAGCTGGATTGTAGCGTAAGGCATGCTTATTGTTTCTGCATGATCAATAAATAGTTTTGTCGGATTTCTTAGCCAATATTCCTTCCTTTATTCCTGAGTCTCAACCTTGATGTATGTACCTGTCTTACTTGGTAATTGATCGTCTATCCATCCATTCGTGGTTCCTTCCCGTCTGGTTTAAATATTTCTGACATAGGTTCTCTCTCTTTTTCCCTCTAAATTGCAAACTTTCCTACCATGTATGTGTAGGTCTCCAAACATGTTGAACATTCTGCATGCTTAGATTGTTCAAGATTTGACTTGCGGAAATTTACAACAAAGCTAATTTAATGTTTTGTGTAGTAGCTTTCCTACAGAAAAACTCATCCAAGTATATTTTCTTTATGAATAAGTATATCTTGATCATTAAGGTTTTGTCTAGCACACTCACTTCCTCGTATACTAGTTTCTTCAATTAATTAAAAATTTTCCCGATCTTCTAGTCAAATTCTTTTGCTAGGAAGCATTTTCATTGCTTAATTACTTCCTTGGGATTTGTAGTGAGGATAAGGTCGTCTATATGGATAATGAAGATGGATATCTTTTTAACCAGGCTCTCATTTGTGATACTTAAGAGAGATTTTTCAAGTTTGAATGCCTTGTAACAGTTTGGAATTTCAGGCGGGGCTTAAAGTTATATTATTAAATATTCTCTCCCAGGTCTCAAGTAAAAATGTCATTTTTAAAGTGTTGGTTAATCCAATCATCCTAACACTTTTGGGAGAAAAGCGTTTGGTGTTCAGTATAGTAACAAAGCAAAGTGTTGCTTGAAATCTATATCTTTCTCCACTCTCTCTGTATTTTAAAAACCTATAATTATAAGAGCAAGCAGGGTCCTAAACGTTCCCTTCCTAATTCATGATAGATGTATAATTACAAAAGGATTTATGTGATGTGCGCCTACCCTCACAAAACAGCAAAAAAAAAAAAAAAAAAAAACTGAATCAATCATTTTTTACTCCTTGTTCTTTCCTTACAAAGATTCTGTAGGTTTCTGACCATAATTTCTATAACAACGCATGCCTCTGTATAGGCTTTTCATGCAATTTCTAGCTGCTTGTGCTTCTTGCTTGAAAAGTTTGGAGCATTTGCTGCAAGTTACTCAAAATGAAAATTTGGATAATCTCTTTCCAACAGAAATGATAATAAGGTGTTATGATTTTGGCATTTTCCTCTTGCTTTACGCAATACTCACCTCTGGATTTTTTTGAATTCTTCATATTACGAGTTTTGAAACAGCATAACTTTCACCTTCTTTGGCTTACTATATGTATAAGCGTCTTCGAAGTTCATATTTTCTCACAAGTGATCTAATGGAGGAATTGATTAATTATGACTACAACCTTCTTGTTTTTACCAATCTCTTTTTCTTCCATCACCTCAACTTCCATCAAAATCAATTCTATAAGCTATTTTCTTCTTACAAGTTGATAATTTCACAGCCTACCATTTTTACGGTCTCGGTAATTATATTGCAGTGATCTTCTATTCAGTAGTAGTTGAAGTTCACTAGTTGGAAATCATTCATCATACCTCTTCTCTGTAGAAGACGAGAATCTTTCATTAATGCACGGATTCAAATGGGCAATCTAAAAAAATGTCATAGAACGTTTCTAATTACTGGGGCTGTCTTTTTTGTTTTCTCATATTGTTCCAATCATTGCCTTTCTCTGCCATTCTTGGAGTATAATGTTAAAAGAAGGCTAAAGAGAAACTTGGGAGAATACCTGCATTTTCATCTCTGCAAAAGAAACACTTTTACTTGCATCAACCAACTCTGAGATTTTTTTCTTGCTATCTATTATTTATGAAGTCGTAATTTTCTCATATCGTTACTCATCTAGAAATATTTTTATTCCTTAAAAAATGATCTCATTCATTTTCCATTCCAGCCGTTTTCTTTAATTATCTACATTGAACATGCTTATCTTCTGTTGGAGTGTTCCCTTGTTCAAGGTTCTCAGAAGTTTACCTTTTAGGATTCTTTGTTTCTGAGAGAATTTAGTTCCTGGAAAATCATTTGCATTTTCATTTCTCCGATCTTTTCCCACATTGTTTTTATCTAATTCAGAATATAGTCCAGAGTTATTCAATACAAAGGGACCTACATAACTTTGTCTGCCCCAGCACGTGTATGACCTCGCACGTGAATGGAGGTGGTTTTAATTTTCAATGGTCAATTTCTGAATCTAAAAAGATCACCCAAATTTGATTTATCTCTGGGTTTTTTCCTGAAATTTCATTGCTGAGTTTCCATTATGGAAATTCCTTCAAAATATTTTTCTTAACATTAAGGGGCTATTTGGGTCTGTGGGTTATTTTAGTCTGTGTTTGGAGTGCAAAGTATTCTACATGTTCCTCAAGATCTCAAATGAGGGAACCATAAGAGAGCTATTGACTCCAACTAGTCCATGTATGATTCATACTTGTTCTGACAAACTGCCCATCCTCTTCCGACTCCAATCCATACTAGACCTGACAAACTACCAATCTGACCTCCTCTACGTTCTTGATAGCTCATCTTTGTCTCAGTAGAGTCTTTCACTGGCATGTTTCGGTCCGTTTCCCCATTACTTAGAAAAAGTGAGCCATCAGTTCCAGTACAAGATTCTATCATTTATTGTCTATTCTTTTATTCTTTTCCTTGGCTTAGCTGGGCCATCCTGGACTTGAACCACAAAAGGTTAAAATAACTTGTGCTCTAAATCGACCCTAAGGTCTTGGTGCACCCCTACCCCAAAAATAGTTTATGTATAGGTTCCTCAATATACTTCCTCTGCATAATTTTGGCTACAGATACTCGCCAAAGCCCTCCCACCATTCATCACCATAAATATTTTTTCCCTCCTTTGTAATGTAATTAAGACGTTCTTGAATTGAGTACTGGTCATGTTATACAATAATATCGTATTGTTTGTTTGGAGAATGATGAATAACCTAGGGAGAGAGAATATAACCCGTGTTTTAAAAAGCCCCTTCGGGCGCGCGCCTAGGCTCAAGGCGCACCTTAAGCGCTTCGCGTGCGCCTTCCATGAAAAGCACAAGAGGCGCGCGCCTCTGGGGCTTCTTAAGGTTTTTTTTTTTTTTTTCCAGTTTTAATAGTAAAATGTATTGTTTTATTTATTTTAAATATATATTTGAAAAAAAACCAAAACACAAGAAACCCACTTCATTTAGGGTTTACATATACAACTTTTACGTTAAAACTTAAAAGAATTGCAACCCACAGTCGACAGTCCTATACTTTCTGTCTTCTCCTTCAATCTATGTTTAAAGACTAATACTTGAACCTTATTTCTTTTACCTATTTTTCTGGGTTAAAACTTAATTTCTTCCATGAATGGTTTTTTCTTATTGTGTATGTATACATGTATATTTTATATTTTTTTTTATATATAGTGCGCCTTAGAAAAAAAAAGCCCGCACCTTTTGGTGCGCCTTGCGCCTAGGCTCCAGAGGGTTATTGCGCCTTAGTGCGCCTTGAGCCTTTAAAAACACTGAATATAACAATTAGGAGAGCGGCATATTTCTTCTTCAATCAAAGTTCCTCAGTAGTGTGTTCAGTAATTGTCTTCTGTGTAAGTTTTGCTTTGAAGATTGTGGGTTGATTTTTCAGAAAGACAACAAGAATAGATTTTTAGAACATGTAGAGGAAAAATACATATACCCTTTCTATTTTAGGAAAATCCAAGAGAAATGCTTTCGGTGGCTTTAGTGATTTTGGATGAAGGAAGCACTTGAAACTTTCGTAAGGATTACTGAAGAAGAGCCTAACATTAGTACTGTCATTCAATAGGGCATAGTGTAGGGGTCTCAATGTCTGAAATAAGAGATGTGAGCCAATTGACGATACAGATTGGAGCAATTAAGGATGGTATCTTCTCCATAGATTTCTGGAGAATGCGTAGAGAAACTATTACATGCAATTATCTCAGAGATTTTCTTTTCCCTTTTGGTTTTTTTTTTTCTCATTCCTGGCGCAATCTCAACCCCTTTGCCTGATGTTGTTGAATTCCAACCGATCATCACTCTGCCTCCCCAATCCTTGTGTTGGCGCCTCCACCCTAGCTTCTTCTCCAACCATACCAATATTTGCCACCTGGACTATTATAATCCCATGTGGTTATAATGCACCTAGCATCCGCAAACAGCTTCATATTGGTAATTTTTTTGGATGACTCCTTATCTCCCTCAACAAAATAATGCTTCCTTTCTTGTAACTTTTTGTATGCTCTAATGTTGAAAATCTCTCGCTTTTCCTTTGCCCATTTATACCCCAATCTTCTTTGAAACTTTCAATTTTAACCCGCTAACATTTATCAATTAAAGTATCCCCCAAGCAAATTTTTCTTCACATCTGTTCATTTTTTTTTCTAACTTCATAGCTTTCAGACTATTTGGTAGTTTTTCAAACTTTTCATTTATAACCATTTTCCCTTGCGTGCATTATTTAAACAGTAGGTTCTCATGTCTAATTTCCCTTGCCAAATGTCTTGAAGAATGAGTTTACAACCATTTGAGCCAAAAATTTCCCTTCTTTTGGAAGCAACTTTAATAGAAGCTTCTAAACAATCGACCATGTTGATTGGTTGTCATGTTTTCGTGCATGACGAATAAACCATCCACAATTGTCAATCGCTTATGAGATTTCCTACCTGCTAGTGGTGCTATTGTTGAATTTAATCTTTCATTTTTTATTGCCTTCCACTTTTTAACATCGAGATTGAACTCTCATATATTAGACCAACCTGTCTTTTTGCATAGATTTTTGATCTTCGGAGTTGAAATCCCTCAAGTTATGCTTTATTTGGCGTAAAATGGAATAAGTATATATCTGCCCTTTTTATTTATTAATTTTTTTTTGAGTGGAGCATATACCCGCCTTTCATATTTATATATATATATATCCTTATTTTAAGTTTTCAATATTATATATCAATCATTATGAAGTTAATCTAGCCACTTCATAGTGCTTTCCCAACTCAAATAAACAAATTCCTTTATCTTTCCTTTTATATCCATTACTTGATTCTAATTCCACGTCCAATACTGTTTTGTTTCTTATGGAGAAAATCCATTCTCATACATCAAGGTTTCAGAAGTATAACATATTTTATAATGATGAATATCTAAACTTGGCCAAAAGTGTCGGTATTGCTTTTGTTTCAAATAGCGGTATTTTTTGGATTAGAAGACTATTCTCAGAGTATCACTCAAATCTTTCCATTGAATGTAATTGAAAATTCTCACGTACTGTGGTTTTGGAAGTCAGTAAACAATGATGACATCATCAGATTGTTTTAACTCCAAAGTTTTTAACTTGAAATCTATATGCCTGATAGGGTAGACGTTTGCCTCAGGGTGGTATTGTTGATTCCTTTACACAAGGGAATAAAGTAAGAGAAGGTTTTGTCGGTTTGTTGACGAATCAGTCTGCTTTTTTTTTGGGTCTCTTCAAATTGTCTTTTTTTGAGATCCGTCCTTGTTTTATTTAGTTCCATCCATAGTTTGGTGAAGAATGTATTAATAATTGTCACTGTAAAGTTGCGACTAGGGAAGGATGTATTCAACCCATTATATGATTTGATAGTGGAAATTTTTTAGAGTTGTCCCGTGGTTTTTTCCTCTCACATCGAGGGGGTTTCCACGTAAATTTTGATGTCCTTATTTTTCTTCCTTGCTTGCGTATATAGTTTCATCTCAAACCTATTGACTACGCATTAAAATTCCAACAGTTTGTTCTTTTGATTTCTTGGAGGGAAGTTTCTTACTTGGTTAGAACTGTGATGAAGTTTCTTTCCTCACCCAAAAGTTTGTGGTTGATCTTTCAAGGATGGTACCTTACCTTTAATGGAATAAGATAATTATATTCCAATAATCAAAAGGTAAGATACATCATTCTCTTTATGTAGAGGAAAGGCTCAATACAAGAAAAAAAGAAATAAGAATAAAACCATTAATGAATACCCTTTATTAAAGTATTTAAAACTAATATAATTCAATGCTCTCTCTCAAGCTTGTTATATATATATATCTTCTATTGCCAGTTGGTCAATCGTTCTAATCACATTGTGTTTATTGTGTTTTTGGTATCATTAGCACATTAACAATTTGCACAGGAAGAATAGGGAACACATGTCACACGTCACACAATTATCAATTTTTCATGTATGAAGTGTTTTGTCAACTTTGATATGCTTTGTCCTATCACGTTGAGTTGGATCATGGGCGATAGAAATGAAAACCTTGGTGAAGTTACATAGGTGTCTTCTATAAAAACTTTCTCAATGCTTAATAGATAACATGGGCTAAAGCCCTATAATTTGCTTGAACGCTGCTCCTAGCTGCTAAATCTTGTTTCTTAATTTGCCAAGTGACGGGATTACGTGCAACAAAGTAACAATAACCATACGTAGATCATCTATCTTGTTTTTTTCCCAATCAAGATTCTATATGCAATTTCATAGTGAACCATCTTGATGAGTGCATGAATTAGCTTACCGCTCACTGCAAAAGCAATATCTTGCAGCCAAGCAAACTTGTTTCTCGTCCTAAATCAATGATTTTTTTTCTTTGATTAAAACGACACCTTTTTTTGGATCTTGTCTTTAAAGTCCATTCCTAGAAGGTATCTTTAGTGTTCCTGGGTTCTTGATTGGAAATTCACTTTCTTTAAAAGGGGTCAATTCTACTTTGTTATCGTTTGTTAGAATAATGTCATCTACCCAAAACATCAAAATTACAGTATGTTTCCCACTACTTTAGAGTACCAAAACTAGAGTATATTAGGTATCTTGTTTGTATGTGCCCTAATTTGTTTCCCTGGTTTATTTCTAGATCTTTACCTTAGCTATTTGCATCTCAGCTCTTTGTAAGATAAGAAGAGTTGTACTTGATGAATATTAAGGTTTCAAATCACAAGAACCATTGGAGAATTTGAATATATTTGACCAACTTTAGTATAGTCAAGTTAAAAATAATTCTTGTACTAGGGTCAACCCTCCTAGATTCTTGCATCCCAGATCCTAGAACTATCACTTTGTACACCTGGAATATGCACTTTTCAAAGTTAATATAGAGTTGATTAGATCGTTGGATAGTGAAAAATAACCCAAAAAATGTTGATCATATTTCTTAAAAGGGTTGTACAATCTCGTGTACTTAGAGAATTATTTTGTGCGAAATGTGGCATATAACTAATCACTCAAAAGTCCCTAGTTTGTAAAGTCATTTCCACAAGTCCCTAGTTTGTAAAGTCATTTCCACTCGTCCTGTATTTTGTATCCTAATCCTACGGTAGCCCATGTGGTGGTACACTTTCACTTGAAGGATCAATGAAACATAGCCTAACAAAGAAAAAGGGAAACCCTTTGATGGATCGAAGGAACGAAAAATAAATCCTTTGATGGATCACCAAGGAAACAAGACAAAGTAAGAAAAAAACTACCAAAAATAAATCCTTTGATGGATCAAAGGAACGAAGCTATGGCACCCAACAACCGGTTAATTTCCCTGCAGACGTATAAAGGATCGTGGGACTCCAACCAACAAAAAATTGAAATCTGTTATCAGGTAAAAAATGATACATTATGAATATCAAAATTGGCGTTAACTTATAAGGATGAATTTCTATTGAATCAGAAGTCTGACCCTTTACAAATAAAACTAGTATTTTACGACTCTACCAAAAGTAACAATCTTAATAAACTACCCCAACGTCTTATAAATAACCTGCCCAACAACCAAACAACAAATTTATCATAGGTGAGTGAAGAATTGTTTACTAACCCGAATTCTCTTACCTCTTCTAATGGGCCATGTGAATTTTTATTCCATGAGTCGTCTCATCTCTCGTTGAGCTGCTTGCTTGCTATCACTTTGCCTCTTGCTAACATTGTAACTGTCGCTTGCCTATTGCCAATTGTTACTGGCTGTCCATTACATCTTGCCAAGCATTGCTTGTTATTGTCCATGACTAGTTCAGTCACAGATTCTCTGTAGAGATCCATCCCTAACGAGAAATCTCAATTCCCACCCTAGTGTGAAATTTCGTGATGACGTTGGGTCAAGGATGTGGATGAAACTCTCCTTCATACCTTGCCTCGTTGCTATCTCTATCGGCTATGATGATGATGGCACTAGTATTAAAAGGTGGCAAAGATGGGTAAAATATTTAATATATATTGTTTACAAAGTTAATGGAAGGATTAGAGACTAATTGTGGAGAGCTATAAAGTCCATGAAGACTAAAAGCATTTATTCTTGAGATGAGCAACCAAAACAAACATCATAGGCCTATTTGTGAAAAATTGAAGAACTAGCCATGCCCGTGCTCATGAAATGAAGTCTTGCCAACGAAGAAAATAAAGTAGTTCTACCTTCAAATCTTATTCTCCTGAAATGAAGTATGGCTAGCAAAGAAAATAAAAATTTTATATTGTGGAGAAAGAAAGAAAAAAGGTCTACCATTAGGGACAGTAAAAGCCAATAATTCCAATGGCTTCAAATAACATCAAGTTTTAAATCATTTAGTAGAAAAGTGTAGTGTTTTGAGGAAACGGTTGAGAATAACTCAGGATAGATGGAGTTGAATCTCAATAAAATAACCCCCTTTCAAATCATTTTAAACTTGCATGGAGAAAAATTAATCTTTAAACTCGTTTGAAGTTTCAAGAGAGCTAGATTTTATCTTCCTTTACCATAAGTGATATGTTATCACCTTTACAAGCAAATATTCTTATTGAAGCATTAAAAAACCATAATGATTCAAGTCTCGAAGTCTAAATTACTTGCACGTCTATTGTATTTAATAGATGAAGAAGTTAAGGTTAGGTCTTGACAATCCACCTTCATTTGTTTCAAGCTGTATTTGTCTAAGCATGTCTAAGCATTTAACTAAGAGTCTGAACTAAGTTATTCTTGAATCTAATAAAACAATGAGAGGAGATTGATATTTTCACAATAGTAAAACATTTCTTATTTAAATCTTATACAGATGTACAACCCTAGATTTAGGGGGGGAAAAAGGTCAAATAAAGGAATAACCTAACAGTAACAAAAATAAGAGAATGAATGGAAAGAATAAAACAAAGAAGGAAACAAAATAAAGGAGATACCCAATTACAAAGATGGAAAGATATCTGGGAACCGAATTTATTTTCAACACTCCCCCACACTGGATTGTATGTGTTGAATAAATCCAGCTTGGCCTTTATGATTTCAAAATTGTTCTTAAATAAAGCCTTTCGTAAGAACGTTGCAATTTGCATCTTGGTAGGTATATGTAGTTTAGGGAGATGCTCTTATTTTTGATTTTTGATTGTTCCCTATATGCTTTATGCGATCATGATGTACAGAGTCTTTTACAATACTTATAATAGCTTGATTATCACAATGAACCTCCTCTAGTTCTTCTGGAGTGGTCCTTAGTTCTGATACGATGCTTTTCAACCATATTCCTACACATATTCCTTGAGCTAAGATCCCTGAGCTAAGATCCCTAATTCTACTTCAACATTATTCCTAGATAAAATTGGTTGCTTTTTACTTCGCAGTAACTAGGTTTCTCAAGTATCCAGTAGTAGATCTTTGACCTATTTTTGAGCTTGCACTATCTGTATTTGTGAGAACTTCAACGTTTCTTTTCTTGAATTTACTAAAATACTACTCCTCTCTAAGTCCTTTTTAAGTATCTTAGGATCCTCCAAACAACTTGCATGTTTACTTCAATGTGGTGGTTTATAAATTGACTTTCAAAGCTCACTACAAAACAAATATCAAGTCTAGTGTGTGGTAGGTAAGTAAGTTTTCCAACCCGTGTTTGATATTGTTTCTTATTCATCGATGTGTTTTCTTGCCCTAATAGTAATTGAGATCAATGAGAGTATTAGAAGGTTCATAAATTGACTTTCAAAGCTCACTACAAAACAAATATCAAGTCTAGTGTGAGGTAGGTAAGTACGTTATCCAACCCGTCTTTGATATTTTTTCTTATTCATCGATGTGTTTTCTTGCCCTAATAGTAATTGAGATTAATTCTATTAGAAGGATTACACCCAAGCATATACTTGTTTCCTCTAGTAGGTCAATGACGTATTTTCCTCAACTCTTTTGCCAAGAGAGACTTTAGGTTTTCTTTCTTTCTTTCTTCATGATCCCTTGTAAGGAGTATATCATTCACATAGACAATAATAATTGCTATTTCGTTTGCAATTAAAAAACAGAGTGTGGTGAGATTGACATTGTAAGTATCCTTTGTCTTTTACTACCTTTGAAAACTTTTCAAACCAGACTTTAGGAGATTTATTTAAGCCATAAAGAGTTTTTTCGAGTTTACAAACTGTATCAGTAGTTTTTAGTGACTCCATATTAGTAGGTATATCCATATATGTTTCTTCTTCTAGGTCCCCATTGAGGATGACATTTTTTATATTTAATTGATGTAGGAAGTACTAATCATTATTGACCGCCAAAGAAAAGAGAACTCTAATAGTATTTAGTTCTGCTGCCGGAACAAAGGATTCTGGGTATGTAAATACCATAAGATTGAGTGAACCTTTTGGCAAAAAGTCTTGCTCTAAGTCTATCTATTTCCTCACTAGCTTTGTATTTCTCCATCGCTACCTTCTTCCAATTGGTATCCTTTAGGGCCTCATAGACATGGTAAACGATTTGTATATTGGATAGGTTAGATATGAAAGCTTTGAAGTTGGGAGAGAGATGTTCATAGGAAAGGTAGTTCTGAATAAATTGCTTTCCTACAAGTTTTTTATCCCTTCTCATTTTTTTTATTAAGAAGATTGGGAAGATCAATGTTATCAATGAGAATTTCCATTGTGGAGTTAGAGAGAGTTTTCTTGTGTTTTGATGAAAATTATGGCCAAGTATTGGTTGAAGTTTAAGAATGTTCTTTTTTCTTCAAGTATAAACTGATATTTTCTACATTCGTGAATGTTTAGATTAAGAATAGCTGTGGATAAAAGAATCATTCAAAGTGCATTCTTCGGAAATGGTTGTGTTAGGGGCTCCTTCATTTTCAACAAGAAAGAGTAGTCGATGTTGTTTTTCCTTTGAAAATAGGGTTTGTTTTCAACAAAAGATACATTCATGAAGGTGTAGAATCTTCTTGAGGATGGTGAATAACATTTATAGTCTTTTTGACTTTAGGCATAATTGGAAAAGATATTTGATTGCCGAGTTCACATTTATTGGGTCAATGGTCTTGAATAAAGGTAGTGCACCCGAATATTTTTAAGGAAAGTTGGGAGAATAATCTTGTATGTCAGAAGTGCTCAAGCTGTTTTAACAACGCCAGTTTAGGAAGGCATTCTAGAGCAATGCCTTTTTGAAACTTCATAAGGTGGTGTTAAAAAACTCCCTAGCTTTCTCAGTATGAAGAATTTGAATTTTAGTATTTGAAAGATTACCGACAAAATAAACAATCTACATAGCTCATATTTTACTTCTAACTCTTTTAGCCACAAGTTTCATATAAAAAACATAGAACTCTTACTAAAATATTTGGAAAAAATTGTCTCAAATACATAAATTTAGGTTGGTCTAAAGGACAATGCCACATCATTATCCTACTATCATAATTGTCCTTAGAAAAAAAAAGATTTACTAACAACTAACACCTTGACTAGTAGGATGTAGGGACCTAAGAATTCTTCAACATTGTGAATCGTCTTCTCTGAATTTATTCCGGAAGAATACAATCGTGTGGGTAAATTTTTTTAGAAGAAACAATTTCATTGATATATGAAATTGAAGGAAAACAACCACTTTAATGTGAATTACAAGGAAGCTCTCAAATTGGAGATAAAGAAAGATAAACTACAAAGATAAAAAGGTGGTAATGATATGTACCAAAGGCAAGCATTAGTTAAAACTGTATACCAAAACTTTTAGAAAGTATGAGAGACTCCCTTGAATATGCGACTATTTCTCTAAAACTAAATGCTCTACAGAAAAACTTGAACTAAGTCAAGCAGAAGAGTTCTTTTTTTTTTTTTTTAAAAAAGATGACAACATTTCATTGAAATAATGAAAATAAGTACAATAAGAACAAAGATACACTCCTACCAGAGGAAAGAAGCATAAATAAAAGTAGAAAATAGATACAAAGAAGCAAATGAGTGGAAAGAAGTAGAAATAAAAGCAGGAAATAGATACAAAGAAGCAAATGAGAATACCACACAAGAACCTACTCCAAAAACCTACTGAAAACTCCACCAAACAAACAAAAACCAACCAAAACTCACAAGGCCTCAAACAAACAATGAGCACTAATCCTCAAAGATAAAGGGTGCCAATCTAAACAAATATCTGAAATAGAATAGGGAGCAAAAAAACTTGCGTAGGGAACCTCCTGAAACAATTCCTCCAAATTGAGTCGAGGGGAGTCAAGGACAAAAGACCTTTTCCCCTTTTCAAAAACTTTTTGCACACTCTTCTCAAGACTCTTGATACTAATTAAAGATTCTAGATCAGATTCCTCGACCCTACAAAGAAAAGAATCCTCTGCATGCTCACCAACCCAGACTGATGTAAGGGTAATTGGGTAATTCTTTGATTAATTAGTTAGCCTTCTCATTCCCTATAAATAGAATGCTACTCTCTTGTATACAATACAATTTTTCATTGTAATAAAGATTCTTGATTGATTCTTGGAGAATATCTCCTTTAATCTCATTTAGGCTACATCAAATTGGTATCAGAGCAATCGTCTGGGCCAACGTTGATTGCCGTCGGTGGAAGACCGGAAAACTCTTGGTGACGTTGATCCCAAGAGGGAGCTTTGTGAGTTGTGCTCGTTGCCAAACAACGCACACCTAATTACAAAAGGGAACTCTTTAAGGTAAACAGTTTCAAAGAATCATTTAAGAATGGAGTATTATGATGCTAGAAGGACATTCAAGACCAAAAAGTACTCTCTTTGTTATGGAAAAGGACCAAGAAAGGTAGAAGCCTATTCAAGAACACATGTAACTTATGTCAATCCTGAAGCTTTGGAAGAAATCAAACAAGAAATGTTCAAGATATCTTGAAAAAAATGATTTGGAGTTTGGATCAATTTTCAAAAAGAAGAATCTTGGATAACGTGAAAAAAAATCAAGAAAATCAAGAAATCAACCAAAGCCCAGAATTCGTGCAAGAAACATCCACATGTGAAGAAGAAAGGAGCGTAGACGAAGAGGAGTTGGAGAACTCGTGCGAAGAAAACAAGTTGAACAAAGAAGATAAGTTGTGTGAAGATGAAGATCAAACAAACAAAGAAAAAGATACGATCAAAGAAAGAGAAATAATTGTGTTTGACTCGAAATGTATGCGACCCGATTTGAAGTTGGAAATCCAAAGTACCATTTACACGAAGAATAGGGGAATACACGTTTTTGGGTGCAGCGGGGAAGAAGATGATGTGGCCTGAATTCAATTCGACTTGACACGAAACTCATTGGGAGGTTTTGGTATTTTTTGGCCCAAGATCTGTCAAAGAAACTCATGAGGAGGAGGAAGATGTCCACAAGTTCTTGCCAGGCTATCTTTTAGTTCTACTATGGGCCTTGTGACTAAAGTCTCCCCACAATTTGAGAAGTCCAGAAAAGTCAATGGACCAAGAGCTTTACAACCTAGTCAGTGGGGTATGCTTTGTCCATGTGATACTCCAGAAGGTAAAGCTTGTGGATTGGTTAAAAACTTGGCTCTAATGACTCATGTAACGATAGATCAAGAAGAAGGCCCATTAATTTTTTTGTGCTACTGTTTGGGTGCGAAGACTTGGTGCTTCTTTCTGCAAAAGAGCTACATACACCAAATTCCTTTTTTGTTATTTTTAATGGGCGTACCTTTGACAAGCATCGGAAACTACAGTACTCACCACCTTCTATGAAAATGCTGAGGAGTTTTACAAATCATCGAAAAAAAATTGTATTCTTCCTTTCTTTCTTTTTTTAAACTCGAGGACGAGTTTCTTTTTGGAGGGGTAGAATGATGTAAGGGGTAATTGGTTAATTCTTTGATAATTAGTTAGCCTTCTCATCCCCTATAAATAGAATGCTACTCTCTTGTATACAATACAACATTTCATTGTAATAAAGATTCTTGATTGATTCTTGGAGAATATCTCCTTTAATCTCATTTAGGCTACATCACAGACATTACCTCCAAAAGAAGCTTTGTAGGATTTGGTACCACTCGACCCTATCCAAACTTCCTCCAAACCGTGGACATAATTGTTTCTTTTCCCATCCCCCGTCTGTTGTTTTTGAAGTCGTTTTTGAACTTTCAAGGGAGTGCTTGCTTTCTCAAATGGTCTCAGCACCCATTCATTGAATTCATGAACTTGAAAGAGAGGAGAGGAACAACCTCCATTCACCCCTGAAGGAATCCTTTAATTCCTAACATAGAATTTTGCACAGGATTGGCACAAACCTCTTCATTTGCTACTTATCGAGTGAAGAGCTAGTGAACTTGAGGGAGCCCTTTGCTTAAACAAGTAGAATCATCATTAGCACCATTATCGCTTTCTGAATGAAGGAAACTGCCTTGTTGATATCTCCTTGAGGAAAACTAATCCTCCTCTCCTTCCCTTCTTCCCTTCTTCCCCTTTAGTCACTTCCCCACTAATCGAGAGTTCTTGGCCTTCCCCCACCTACCTGCTCATAAGAAAACACATTCAAATCAGTATAGTCACCCACCAAATTTATAGCCTCAAACCCCTTACCTATGGGTTGAACGACACAAGTCATAGGAGTGGCCTCCTCGTTTTCGCAAACTTGTAATACAACCCCATTTAATTCCAACAAACTGTTGCAATCCTCTGAACGAATACCATCATTAAAAACAGTAGTCCCTTCGACTTCGACATTCTGTGTATTTATCCCTGAAGCATTGCAACCCTTTCCATTCTCCCGCTGATCTATATAACCATAATTTCAATCAAAAGCCTTGCTTCCTGTTGCCCCGACCTTTCAAAACTGTCATTATTCGAAACAACCTCCCAGGCCACTAAGTCCTCCCTTACTCTTGCAATTCCTTTGGAGTCCAAAGGAATCACAAAGTCCTCGAAGATTGACGAATCCTTGACAGGGTTCAACAAAGAAATTACCTCTAAGGGAACGAAGTTCAAATTAAAAACACCCATAGAGGCACAATCAACCTTCATTACCGCAGGAATAAACCCACACACGCCTTGAGACCTTCAATTTTGCTTCCTTTAAATCTATGAAGTTCAAAGTTTCTTGATGAATATCCACCCGTTCGCTAAGCTGCCTTCCAATTATCTCAAACACCTCCACCCATTGTTCCATCTTCAAATGAATGTCTTCAACCAATGCCTTGAAAAAACGGGATTGATTTGTACTTCGACTCGAAACTGAGATTCAATGGCACATTTTACCTCTAACCACGTTGTGCGGGCAAATAACTTGGTTATAACCAACAATTTCCTAAAGCTGGCGACCTTGCTTGCAAACATGGCACCTCGGGCAAAAAACCACCCCCCCCCCCCCAAACAAAGCATTCCCACTTTGATTGACCCCATTCCATCGACACCGAGAGCAACTCTAAAGTTAATCTCTGTCGATTTGACGAAATCCTCCAACATTGATCGGAAAACCCACCATCCTTTCCCTCTCCGGCCCAAGGGAATTCACAAGTTAAATTTCCCTCTTGTTGGAGGTCAGAACGCCTAAGAAACAAACCAACTCTGATTTGATTCGAACTTGAACAAACCACTCGTTCCAACACTGTTTTTAAACTTTCTTCTTTGGAAGAATCGAACACCACCCTTAACAAGCTCTGCCAAAGCGTTAACCAATGGACATGAACGGGAGAACACCAAATACCATTGCTTGGACCATCTACTTCACACTTTCCCAGAATAAAATCGTTTCCTTTGCGACGAACCCAAAAAATTTCCTGGTCAATACAATAGCTACCAACCTTCACTTTTCAACCATCCTCGCCTCCACGTTCAACCCCCAGAAACTTAGACGAGGCTAGGAGATGAAGCAACTAATGGAGAATTGTGGAAGGCGACGAAAGAGTTAAAGAGTTCGTTTTATTGCCCTTGAAAGGATGACCCACCAACATCGAAGAGAAGAACTCAAAAACATTATGAGGAAGAGGTAAAGGCCGTCGGAAAGCTTCTTCTAAAATACACTTTCACAAACGGGAGGCATAATGACAATGTACAAATAAACGTCTGACAGACTCATTGTTTGATTCACACATAAAACACCATGAAGGAGATAGAGAATGAATGACAATCTTCGTTGGAGACTATCACTTGTGTTAATTGCACCTTAACTGAGTCTCCAAATAAAGATTTTAATCTTTTAAATCTTTTTTGGATAAACATCTTTGCAAATCATAGAATATAACTCCCTTAAAATTGGATCTAACAACTCCAATCAAATTATCAATAAGGGACTATACTGTGAATCTCCTCGTGAACCTCCTCCACGAAGTTTCCAAAGGCAAAGACCAAACATCAAGATATGATTGAATGTTAATATGTGATAAAATACTTGACAGGGTACATTCATTAATTTCCAAATTAATTCAGATCACAACACAACCTCAAATTTCAAGCCAATGCATCCGTATTCCACATTTTCCCTACCGTGGAGACTGGGTGATGTGTAAGACGATAAAGTCTAGGGAACAATGTAGCAATAGAATCACAATTCAACCGGGGTTCAGACCAAAACAAAGTTGACTTTCCAAGGCACTTAATAGAACGAGATGAGACTACTAATGAAGTGCCAAGGAGATTTGTGTCGTGTATTCGTTATAGGTTGAGGCTAGTTAGTTGCAGATTGATTACCATAGTACTTAGCCACCACAAGATTTCTCCAAAGAGATGAGTATCATGAACGAATCGCCAAATCCATTTAGCCATTAAAGCGTGATTGCAACCTTGGAAATTACCCATACCTATTCCCCATAAGTTTTGGGAGTTGCGTTGTTTCCCAATTCACATTATGAAGACCACCATTACCCTTGGCTCCTCCCCAGAAGAATCATGAATAAGCTTGTCCAGTGTCTTTTAAAGTAGGCAACCTGGAAAGAGTGGTTTGAATCAGTGTGTATCTACCTTCTTTAGAAATAAAAGAATATTTTCAATTATGAAGTTTCTGTTGAATGCACTCTATAACTAGCCTCCGAAAAGTATCAGACATAGTTCCCTCCGAAAGTCAAGCCCAGATAAGAAGAGGGCCAAACCTCTCTGCAATTCACTCTTATTCAAATTTATCCTCCCGCTAGAAGCTTTTAGAAAAAATTAACTACCTCAAAAAGTTTAGTGCCCATCTATCAGCAATGGAGAAGAGAAGAGTGTCATCAATAAATTGCGAGTGATTAAGGCAGAAAGAGGAATTGCCAATTGGATGGGAACCAATGCTTCCCAAACTAGCACAATGGTTCAAAATATGACTAAGGCAGTCAGAAACAAGAATAAAAAGGAAGGGTGATAATGGTCACCTTGTTTGATACCATGAGACGGGATGATCTTCCCACGAGGTCGACCATTTATAATAATGGAATAATAATTCGCACTAGAAATGCAACCTCTAATCCATTTCCTCCATGTAGATCCAAAATCTTTAATGCATTTTTTTAGTGCGAGTAAAATGTTAGAATGCATTTTTAATTAGTACGAGTTTGCTTAATGAAGATTGCATTTAAGGTTTGGAACATGCAAAATATTTTCTACATTAGATCTTTAGAGATAAAAACATTGCTAATTCTGTCTCCTTCTGAATAACTGTTAGCCATTTTTACATTGGTTGATTACTACAGTTTAAATAACTAGTTAAAAGAGAGATATAACTTGTCATATGATCCAAGGCTCAAGAATCAACCATTCAAATACTAAAATTTTCCGTGGTTATATTAAGAGCACTAAGGAATTTATCTGATCGAGCAACAGATGCCAAACTTGCTTTACATGTCTTTTGAGGTAAATTGGGTGGTCCAAAGACCTTTTAGAGAAGATCCAAACTGCTTTTTTGTACCTACTTGGTAGGTTTTTTCTCGTCTATCACCCATTCCTTTTTTTGACCTCCAATCTAGAGGTTTGCCATGAATATCCCAACTCATGCCTTTAGTATGTCGTGGTTTCTTGCACTGTTCACACCATTTTTAGTGTTGTTTTGGTTTTGATTATAGCAGTTATCATGAGTGCTTAGATTTGGAGTGTGTATCTCATTACCCAAATTTTGAGCCATTAGGGCAAACCACTCGGGTTAAGAATTTGCTTTCATGCCAAAAATTAGGTTTTTTTGCCTTCCCGCTTTCTTCCTTTCTTGCTTCTTCAGAAGCTTCTCTAATGTTAGATAGGGGTTTAATAGCAAGGATTCAACCATGTACCTCATCTAGTTCTTTGTTGAGACTAAAGAGAAATTGTGCTACTCGTTTCTTCTTAACGATCTGTTTGTGGCTACATCCGTAGTGCACTCCCACTTATAACTTTCAAACTTATGAGGTTGTTGCCATCACCTTGTCTTATTTCATGATTGATTTCGACATATTTTCTTGATCAGAATGGGTTGCATGAGCTGCTTCCCAAATTTCACTCGCGGTAGCGAAGAGTAGGAAGCTTTCACCAATCTTTTTAACGATCTGTTTGTGGCTACAACATGTTTTGTTGTTTTAGTTCTCTTTTCCACATATGAACATCAGAATCAACTGTGACCCACAGAGATAATTCCTTCCACGTAGTTGGTGAATTGCTATTGGAAAGCATAGTCCTTTAACACTAGTGTGAATGGCATTGGTGTTTCAAAACCCTCAGTTTTCTTAAGGACTCGAGCTTTACTTAATCGAATGGACGGGATAAGGATGGAATAAGGCTAGTCGAATATTAACTTCAAAGAAAATTAAACAAAATTGAACGAGGAAAAAAATATGTGGCTCATTGACCCATAGATTTTGATTGTTGCTAACCCAAGGCTCGAACCTAGGAATACACAATTGAGGAAGGCTAATACGGAACTTGAAGGCTAAAGTTTTCTTAGATGTGCGATGAAGAAGAGAAAAGTATGCAATCAATTGCTTCAGCTATTCCACCTGATGTATGGAGCAACTTCTGGCACATGGCTTTTAGAAAGGTAAGGGTTTTGACACGAAGAGACCCTTTTTAAGATTAGGTTTTTTGGCATAAAACCAAGGAGGGTAATATGAACATGAGAATGTTTGGGAGCTCTGGTGCCATGATATTTTTTTAAGAGTAAATATTTCTTAATCATATCTTTATACAAATACACAACTCTAAATTTAAAGGAAGAAAAAGGTCAAATAAGGAAATAGCCCAACGGTAACAAAAATAAGAAAATTAATTGAGATTAAAACAAAGAAGGAAACAACAAGAAGAGAGATACACAATTATAAAATGGAAAGATGTTTGGGAAGCTTTTCTATTTTCAACAAAGATACAATTGAAAAGTCTTAGCCACCAAAACTAGCCCAAAGGTCAAAGTCTCTAGAGTCTCTTGTTTATCACAAAAGAGGTGATTAAAAAACAAAAAAACATTGGGATTTGTCCACCTATTGAAAGTTTATAATCGTTCAAGATCATAGATATAATTTGAAATAATTATGACATTTCATAGGAGTAATGATCATAGAATGTAGTTTCTAGAGAGATCCCTAATGGCCATTTTTTCATTTATAAGTGAGAAATGTTTCAATAAGTCCGACAATAATTCCTTTAGACATGTCAATTGGAAAACTTGTCCACAATGATTAGGATGGGGTGGTAAAACACTATTTTTCTAATAGTTTTTTTTTTTGGTAGTATAAAAGCTTTCTATTGCAGTATTAGTTAAGATGGAACTTTTGCCTACCAGGATGATTTCAATGACTTGCTTGAGTTTTGTTCAAGCTCTAATTTGTGTTTGTCTAATTCTTGGGCTAACTAAGGAACGTTTGTTGTTGCCAGAGACTATTTCTTCAGTTAATGAAAACAAGGCTCTTTGAGGGTGACCTACTGTTACATCTTATACAGGGTTTAGTAAGTCTTTGTGCATTGCCACTACTATACCAACCAATGCCATAGGTCCAACGATGAACATCTTCTCTTCTTGAAATGGATAACTTGTTTAAGCAATAAAAATATTTGGAAAATAAGCATGGGCTAATTCTGTTCCAGTAGCTTGAATTGATAGGACATAAATCGATTGTGGGTGGTTTTCAAATTTGCCGTCAAATCCTTAGGTTGGAACTGTACAAGTGATAGGAATTCGAGATCGAAAATAACGCCAACAATGAAAGTTGACTACTGGGCTGACACTAGCACGGAAAGATGAAAGTGGGGAAAACAAATGGAATTAGATATCTTAGTAGTTCTAGTGGTAAACGTTGCAACACAACCCGACATTTATTTATTTATTTTTCTTTTGAGTTCAATAGCATGTGGGGCGGAAGATTCAAACTTTTGACCTTTTGTCAAGGGTAATGCCTAGGTTGACTGTTTTTAACTTTAAACAACCAACTGGACAAAATCTCAAATAGCCTACGTATCACATTTGATGATGTGTTTTCAGCATTTGAAGTCCATTTGTGTACAAATTCTAAGTTACTCTAACACAACACATGGAGGGGGAACAACATGTAAAAGTCTCCCTTGGACTTTGTCTAAAGCAATTTATGGTGGTGAGAGCTAC
The DNA here is from genome assembly GCA_036507285.1 of Trichosanthes cucumerina. Lineage (NCBI taxonomy): Eukaryota > Viridiplantae > Streptophyta > Magnoliopsida > Cucurbitales > Cucurbitaceae > Trichosanthes > Trichosanthes cucumerina. The sequence goes on from CM071838.1 coordinate 31,513,311, forward strand.
CTTCCCAATTCAACCCCAAAAATGAAGCTCATTCAACTAAAAGGGATCAAGTCATAGAACAACGTTATGACTTGATCCCTTGCCATAAAGCAATTTATTGCCATTCTTGAAGGTATGAGGGATGCTCTTCCCAAAAGATCGAAAGACATCTCTTCTATTTTTGTTGAGTCGGATTCTAGGGAGGTCATTAATTTACTTAACGTTCTCGATTCTTACTTGTATGAAATTCTTTTTGTTGTCAAGGATATACTCGCCCTTACCATTTGTCACTCTCCTATTTTTTTTTTTTTGTAATATCCCTAGAGAAGAGAACAAAGCCACCCATTCCTTAGCCGCTTTGGCATCTTTAGGGATTTCTTCGATTTGGAATGATGGTTCTCCTCCTGATGTGCTTTCCCTCATTCTTGAGGGGATCCTTTGTTGTAATGGTTGAGTTGGTTGTTCTATTATATGCTTGTTTTAAAAAAATAGATAAGAGAAACTACTCACCGTCCGAAATAAATTTATGCTTGGATGATAGAGGACCTATGTAAATGAAAGAAAAGACAACTCCTAATGTAAACATAGGTAATTAAAGAACTAAAAACTAATCTAAAATAAAACTAAAATTAAATTTTAAAAAATTATAGAACAACATTGTGACTTGATCCCTTTTTTAAAGGGTGCATAGGCAGCTTAAAGAATTTTCTTTAAGCCCAATTAACCAATAAATTAAATTAAATCTTACTTGGTTATACCTGAGATATTCGATCACACTTATTCATATATTCATATAATGAGTTGTGAAGGAATTTTTTAGATGGCCTAAAATAGATATTAAAATTATTGAAGTTGCAAACCAGAATGGACTTTTAGCTTTTTTCATTCTTTGACTATGCACTCGAGGTATGCTTAGTTGTTTATGTTTTCTATGCATGGTACCCTCTATCCAATGCCACCATCACCTGTATTCACAATATGCACGAAGCAAGAGATACTGAGTGATACCTTCTCTCTTTTCATCTGAAATGAGAATCCCGTTTACATGAGAATCAATCAATGACACCTTTGCAATCATGAAAATTCAATACCTAAGATCAAAACAAAGTCTTCGAGAATCACTGCTATTAAGTTGCACTTGTTCTTCGAAAGTACTAGCTTTACCCTCACGACAAACACACCATGTGTCAACTGGGCTAAGGAGGTGACAACTTTTAATCTAGCGATGATCTCATGCACTTCTAATCTCAACTTAGTCACAATTTTGGAGGATAGAAAGTTGTTTGTTGCTTGTGTCTAACATTGCCAATACTACACGACCATTGATAAGGATCGACCAATGCATTAACCCAATAGGCACAAACTCTTGGGTTGTCACCATAACGCCAATGGATTGACTCGAGTAACCTCCCGTCTTCCTTCCTTAGCAATCTCCTCCATAGAAAAATCATTCAACCCTTTTTTCTTTGGGCAATTCCGCGCCAAGTGCGATCCCTTACAAATAAAACAACCTCCATTAGTTGAGCTAGAAGCAAAAGAATCATTACACTTACCCTTGCCTTTGTCAACACTTCTCTTAGGGAACCTCCCATTCCCTTGACCGTTTGCTTTGAACTTCTTTCCTTCTATCTTTCCTCTTTTTAGATTGATAAGCTTGAAAGAAAATTAAAGAGCTTATCCTCAGACATGTTATTGATGTCATATCAGGGAGTTAAAATCCTTAACATACTCCCTCACTGTTCCTATACGCTTAAGCTACTCTATCACTTCCTATACGCTTGAGCTTTTTAAGAGCTTCTCTTGCAACATATGTTGTCTTACAAGTCATGAACTGATCCTTCATTGTATCCCATGATGCGATCTTTGGATTTCTTGCATCCTCGTCCTTGAGACGATGCATATGCCACTACAATTTGGTATCCTCAGAGAGCTACATTCTTGCTACTCTTACCTTTTCTTCCAAGTATCCTTCCATGTCCCATAAGAAATTTTTAAGCATCATTTAGTCCCATGAATTTGGGACTTTTCACTTTGGTCAAGTCTCCATTCTCCTTGGTTAGAGTGCTCACTAGAGAGCCTTCACAAATTGAGTTTCGCTATTGGTCATTAACTTGAGAAGAATAGAAAAATTTAGGCTTTCATTGATTTGAACTATCAATTGAGATACAAACCTAAAAGACTATTAATAGTAATAAAAGTAAATCAAATCTAACCCAATTAAAATAAATCTAATTCAAATCGTAAGTTTAAACTAAATTTTATTCTATTATAAATAACATAATCTAACATCCCCTCTCTAACTTATGATACACATCGTGAGTTTGCTTAATGAAGCAATGTCAATGTTGATAGTGACGCTGAACAATGTGACAATCGATTTCAATATGTTTGGTTCTTTTATGGGACATTGAATTCTGTGTTTTTTGAATGACACTTTCTTTTCCATAGTACAATGGTGTAAACTGAATTTTGAAAGCAACCACCATAGCTAAACCATCTCACAAGTGGTGGAAGCCATAGCACGATATTCAACTTCTTGCTAAACCATCTCACAAGTGGTGGAAGCCATAGCACGATATTCAACTTCAGTGAAGATATAGAAACATCTTGTTTTTTACTTTTCCATAAAATAAGAGTCACCTATGAAAATATAATTTTCAATGGTAAATTTTCGATCGTTGACATCATTAGCCCAATTAGCACAATTGCAATGAGGAAACAGATGGAAACAAAAGACATTGAAATTGAGTGCCTATATCTTAAGATGCGAATAACTGCTCACCTAGAGAACCTATGTAAATAAAAGAAAAGAAAACTCCTTAGGTAAACGTGGGTAATTAAAGAACCAAAAACTAATATAAAATAAAACTAAAATTAAATTTTAAAAAATTACAGAACTACGTTACGACTTGATCCTTTTTTCAAAGGGTACGTAGGCAACTTAAAGAATTTTCTTTAAGTTCAGTCAATCAATAAATTAAATTATATTTCACTTCGTCATACACTGAGATATTTTATCCCATTTATTCATATAATGAGTTGTAAAGGAATTTTTTAGATGACCTAAAATAGACAATAAAATTATTGAACTCGCAATCCACACTTGAATGTTACATTTTCATTCTTTGACTATGCAATCGAGGTATGCTTATTTGTTTCTGTTTTTGATGTATGGTACCCTTTATCTAATGCCTCCATCACCTATCTTCACAATATACACGAAACAAGAGATACTACGTCGTACCCTCCTTGTTTTCATCTGAAATGAGAATCCTATTAACATGGGCATTAATGGCACCTTTACGATCATTGAAAACTCAATACCTAAGATTAAATCAAAGTCATTGAGAGTCATTACCATTAAGTTTCACTTGTTTTCCCAAAGTCCTAGCTTCACCTTGTGACAACCACTAGAAGAGTAGGGGGCTTGCCATATCATTAGACTTTAAATTGTCTGAAGAAGTCCATAGCGGTAAATAGGCAGATGCGAAGATACACATTTGAGGTGAATATTATTCGTCTCAATCTTTTCACGGTTGAAGTGTAGGTGCAAAGTCTTAACTCTCTAAGCTTAAATCATAGAACTTAGAATTAACAAGGTGCCAATCTATGAGACTAAAGTTTACAAATAATCTCATAATGTGAAAACCAACTGAAATTTTCCTTTTTTTTTCTTTTCTTCAAGGGAAAATAAATCCTTCCCTAAATATGCAACAAGGAGAACATAGGAGGTCATTTTTTTTCTTCTTTATTCTTTGCTTTCATTTTTTTTCTTTTCTTTTTCTCAAGGGAATCTTTCTAGTCATTTGTATTTTTGATTTAAATGCCAACATTTGTGAAGACGGCTAGCAACGAGTACTATCACTAAATGTGGGAGATAGGAAGTATCCCTTTTTATTTTTTGACTTTCTTTTTTTTTTCTTTCCAAAGATTTGACCTCCCCAAATGTTGAGCTTACAAAACAAGAAATACTCACGGCTCACTCATGTTGCCTTTAGACTCACTTAATAGACCACACTAACCCACTCTAGCTCCTAAGCTCTCTTTAAAACTAAAAAACTTCTTAGAATCCACTAGTTCGATAACTATGATTTAAGTGTGAAGGGTTGCTTTAACCCGATTATTCATTTGTCATGCCTAATGTGTTATGTAAGTGAAAGACAAACTATACCACCAAAGGCACCCAACAATAACTCACAAAAGACACAACTAACAAAAGGAAACAACCTTCAAACAACCAAACCAACATAAGTCCAACACAAACAACACAAATGAACAAACAATAGCAAACACAACCCTTCTCCTCAGAAGACACAACCATCTACCCCAAAACTGCAAGACATGTGTCCTCACAACAACCACCACAGTAAAGTCAAGAAGCTAAAGGTAAAACCAAACAATAACCAAACAACATAGAAGTAACTACAAACAACCAACACACTAAAAATGTAAGATAAAAGGAGAGGTCCCCTCAATGATACTCATCATTTGACTCAACACTGGATCATGCCCTCTCGAACTTTCTCCAACCTCAGTATGTCGCCAATCGCTAAACACTTCATTTGAAAACTTAGAAAATTGGTGAATTGACTTCCTAGATGTTTGTCATAGGGTTGCATGTAATGCTCTATCCATATCACGTGTATAAGACTTGAGTAAGCATACGAGTTGCATACTTGAGTAAGCATACGACATGCTATGCAACTGCTCTTGTCGCTAAAGCAACTCAATCACTCCATGACACAGGTTCCCTTTTCTTTCTCCTGCAAACAAAGAAACTCACAAAAACTTCAAGTGCAACTCTTGATTATTAATTTTTTCTTTCTTTCATGAGCTTCTTCCCTCATCACCTAGAATACTAATCTAAAGCAACAACATTTTAAAAGTAACAAACTACCACACAAACGTAAGCACAAAATGAAAGAAAAGGAAGATTAAATAACAACAAAAAAAAGAATGGAAATACTTAGCTTGACTGGATTGTTTCATTGAGTGTTTTAAATTTAAATCCACAACCCAAGTTAAGAATATCTTTCATGAGACTTTTGAGAGAACTTGAAGTTGTTTTCCATTCCTTTTTACTCTTTCTCTTCCTTTTCTTTTTGGGAACTTTTGTTTTTTGATTTTTCCTTTTATTGTGATCTGATTGAACATAAAATATCCACTTATTCTTCTCTCTCATTTAGGTAACAGCTGATGATGAGGTCTCCTCTTCTGGCTGATGAGTATGGTCTTGGTTCAGCTCTTTCGAGAAATCAGGGATTGGTGATCCCTTTCCTTTTGTTAATTGTGCGAGATTTTGTCGCACTACCTCGTCCCTCTGCTGAGTATAAGACTAAAAGATCTCATTCTTTTTCTCCATCTCTTTCACAGCTGCTTGTAGTGACTGCAATTGCATGGCAATTGCCTCGTCTACGGGTCCCATAGTCTTCTTTCCATGAGCCTTGTCTTGCTTCTTCATCTTCTTGTCATTGTGGTGGAGTAGGGAGTGATTTCTTGTGGCATCAAGAGGCTTGGTAGACAACTGGTGTTCTGTGGCAACGATCCCTGTTGCCTTGCAAAGTTCTGTGATGGGAAAAATAACTTTCGGGGTTTTGTTTGCCCCAAATATGATCTCATTTGTGATTATCCTTCCAACATTGATCTTTAGTCCCTTGTAGATGCAATAGAGGAGCATAATTCGCTCCTGCGCAATGGTGGCTCCATGCGTGGTTGGTAGTATTCGATTTCGAATAAAATTCAACCATAAAATCGACTCACTCTTAAGGTTCCTTGGCAGTAAGTGTTTCTTCCCACACTGGGTTGTTTGTCATTGTGTGCCTTCTGATGCCAACATCTTCAAGGCCTCCTCTAACTGCTCTTCGATGGCCTTGTTCCCCTTGCATTTTTCCAGGAAGGCAAACCAAAAAGTTTGTTAATTGACTTGGCAGAAAAGTTTACCTTCTTCACATTGATGGTGACTTTGTCAACATCTTCTATTATCTTCACATAAAACTCAAGTCACCAAGGGAAGGTTTGCCGTTGGAGGATGCTTGCAAATCTCTCAGCCTTGTGCTCTGATCAATTAAGTAATAAATCTATAGAGCCCCTGCTTGAGAGAAAATTCTTGCTGAACAATAAATCCCAAGTTTGCTATTGCTACCTTTCTCTTCTTGATTTCTACATCTGTCCTGCTAGTATTATCAGAGACCTCCATATTTTTGTTTTCTTTTTCCTTCATCGGTTCTTCTTCTTCAGCTTCTTTTTCTACTTCTTTCCCCCGCTCGTCAAAAATTTCTTCTTCCCTTCCTTCTTTCTGTTCAATTTCTTCAGGTTGATTGATTTGTTTCTGTCCCTTCATTTCTTCCCTTCGCGCGGTAACTTCAACCTCTTTGTTCAAACTCCTGCGTGTTACATCTTGCTCAATTTTGCCTTGATTAGTTTCTCTTTTTCTCGTTCTTCTTCCAGAGCTTCCTTCTGTAGTGTTCCTATCTCAATGGAAGAAGAGCTAGGGGATTTTTCCTCCTTGGACTCCCAATTGTTTGTAAAGTTCTCTAAATTAAACGAGAATGAACAAGATGAAGTTACATCGTTAATTGATCGTTGCTCTTCATTTTTTTTCTTTGTTTGTTTGTCTTGATCATTTGACGACCATTTGGAAGGTCTTCTTGATTGTTCTCCATCGTCTTTGAACTGTTTGGGTGAATTGGGCTGCGATCCTTCACCCATTCTTAATTGCCTCTTTCACCCATTCTTCGTTCTCAATCTGCTTTTGTTCTTCTTTCTTTTTTCTTTCGCATTAATTCTTCTTCTGCTTCATTTCTCCTCTTCTCTTCTACTGCTTTTCTCCTTTCTTCCTCCTCGATTTGTTTTTCAACTCTGAGCTTCTTCTTCCATTTTTTTTTAAGAAGTTCCTCATGCGCTTTCTTTTTCAATTCTTCTTCTTCCTCCTTTCTTCTTTTCGCTTCTTCTTCAATCTTTCTTAGCTTTTGTTTCTCCTCTTTTTCCTCTACTTCCAAAGAGGGACTCTTCTTTTCGATTTGCCAGTTCGTCGTTTGGTTGCGCATCTTGCTTGCCTTCTTGTTCCTCTACCTCAGAATCTGAAATCGTTTAAATCGTTTGTATCCCTGACAACTCTCTTTTCTGTTGTGCAACCCTTCTCCGCATCATGCATGGTGCAGATGGCCTCCCTCTATTCTGGTGTTCCTCTTTTCAGTTCTCTGTCGCTCAGGCTCTCGGGTTCAGATGGATGTGCCGGGTGGGTGCATGATGATGATTGGTTTCTCCCATTCCTGCATTCTTTCTCTATGGTCGTCTGACAACTCTCGAAGTTTCTGAACCCACTCCCTTGATCCTGGTCTTAGAGAGAATAAATTGGTGTCCTCTCGGCCTTCCTCCCTTTTACTTAACTCGACTTGGTTAGAATTCTTCATCGTCGAATGGTGGTGTTGCTTGGCGGTTCCTTTGGGGTTTTTAGAAATTTCGAGAGAGAGTTTTGGTCGGTGGGGAAGACAGTTGAGAATTTGAATGCTGTAAGAATGAGATGAGGGTAGTAAATAAATTTGACCTAGGTCAACTTTTTGCCTTTGCAAACTTTCCCCCTTTTTTTTCTCGCAATTGCCTTCCATCTACGTTCGTGCGATTGCCATTCGATGCAACTGTTGTGCATTTGCCTTGTCTCCCTCTCGTGGCTTCGACTCCTCGTACTGCAATTGCGTTGTTTTGACTTCCTTTGTTCTAGATTGTGGCACTCGTTTTTAATGCAATTGCGTTGCCTGATAATGCGTTCAACTTGGTTGCTTGTAGCTTTGACGCAATTGCATTGCATTTCCTCTTTCGTGTTGGCATCTCCGTTACACATCATTTGGTGCAATTGCCTCGTCCTTTGCATTCTTCCTCCTGGCACGTGTTATCTGTCTTGCATGGATGCCCGTTGTTCCTTCCTTACTTCCTTTTGCACACTCAGATAGATGGTTAGCACGTTCAATTTTATTTTACTTGGCTTCTTTGAGAGAGAGGGTCATTTTGCACTGGTCCATTTGGTCATTCCAATATGGTTTTACTCGTTGCCCGTTAATCTTGAATGTATTTCCCTTGTCATCTATTAAGTCTATAACTCCATGCTCGTATATCTTCTCGACCGTGAATGGTCTCGACCATCTAGACTTAAGCTTTCCTGGGAATAGTTTTAGTCTGGAATTGAATAGAAAGCACCAGTTGTCCTTCCTCTAGTTCCTTCTTTCGAATTTGCAGATCTTGCCATTTCTTTATTTTCTTTTTGTACATTTTGGAGTTCTCATATGACTCATGCCTGAGTTCTTCTAATTCATTTAACTGTAATTTTTGTGCTATCCCCGATTGTTCCGGCTTCTTGATCGCTTAGAACGCTTTATACTCTAATTCCAAAGGTAAATGACAGGCCTTCCCAAATGCAATTTTATATGGCGTCATTCCCAATGGGGCTTTATACGCTGTTTTGTGAGCCTACGACGCCTCGTCCAGTCTTGTAGACCAATCTTTCTTTGTTGGATCCACAGTCTTCTAGGATGGCGTTAATCTCACGATTTGATATTTCTGCTTGGCCATTGGTCTATGGATGATAGATGGCCGCTACTCGATGCTTCACGTTGTACTTGACTAAAGTTTTAGCCCTCACCTTATTGACGAAATGAGATCCCTCAGTGTTGATTAAAACTCTTGGCGTTCCATAAAGTGTGAAGGCATTTTTGAAATCAATTCCCTAGACGTAAAAAATCTCCACTTCCAACATATATTTCATCGGCAAGAGGTAATCAAAGGGGTAAAAGAGTAAGAGGTAATCAAAGGGGTAAAACAGTAATTTAACGTAGCTATGATTACAAACAACTCGTGAAGGGTTGACTTACAGGCGTTGGTTATATCGAGTCTTTAGTGGAGTGACATGTAGTTCATAAATGTTGGTTAGTTTGGTAAATGAGTTTGATCGATTAACCTTGTGTCATTGAAGTTATGATTTTTAGGTCCACTAGGTCTCCTGCTAGCTCACCATGAATTAAACAAGAATCATATCTTTGGAAGAAATTTGAAATGTTTAAATTAACAAGGTAATATATATGCATATTAATTATATGAGATATAATTGATATATCATATAGTTAATTATGAATAAGATTCATAATTAAATTATATAGTCTATTTGAATTGGATTCATATTGAAATGTTATATGAGAGAAATATATGATATTTAATTAAAAAAATAACTACAAATTTGAGTTTGTATGTTATGAAATTATATGTTATGGAGTTATATGGAATTGAATTATAAGTTATAGATGGAATTATAACTTTTATGTTATGGAATGGTAAATGGATGTAGTAAGTAACCTCCGTCTTATTCACTATATATACACATGTATAGGATACATGTAAAGGTATTTTCCATGTTCTAAATTTTTGTGAGAAACTTCAATGTCTTTTTAGAAATTCTTCCAAAAGGATTGGTTCCCACAAGCTAGATCTTGTCTAAGAGAATAACAGGAAGAAACTTTTGGAGGAGATCAACGTTAATTTCTTCTAAATACAAAGCAAAGGTGTTCTCGCACTATCGCTGTTGGAAATCGATTTCTTTTAAGGTCAATTGATCAAACTCCTTAACTGAGCTAACCAACAATGATTAACTACAAGTCATTCTACTAAATAATTGACCTATGAAGGCAGCAAACTTTTTGCTCTTGGCCTTGGGCAATGAACCCTTTGGGCTGTAACATGTAGATGGTCTCATCAAGTTTGCCATTCAGAAATACTGTCTTGACGTCCATCTGCTATACCTCGTAGTTATAATACGCGGCTATGCCTAGAAGGATCCTGATCGATTTTACCATGGCAACAGGTGAAAAGGTCTCCTAATAGTCAACCCCTTCAACCTGGGTAAAACCTTTTGCCACTAGTCGGGCTTGTGTGCACATGGTACCATACAACCTCGGGCTCGATATCTCAGTCATTCATTCATTCGAGTCCCAGAAAACATATGAAAATACATGAACATACCTACTTATCTCTTTTTTCGTACAACTCAAGCTTACTTAACTTGTTCGTGAAAACTGAATAATCGTTAAACAATACTTGTTAGTACATGCTTGCTTGAAATTATAATATTTCCATAAAATTTCAGAAAATCAATAAACATGCTCGCATGTAAATTTCATTGGGAAAATCTAGGCTCACAACGATCACTTGAAATCATTCATAGGAAAGGGTATGCTCTGTGTTTAACAAAAAAACAAAGTATTTCAACTAGTTCATTCTAGAGAAATATTATATTTCCATAAGCATAAATTCAAGCATTGAAATCGTTTTTGAAATTCGTTTTATCACTCACAACGTTAGAACTAGATCCCTTGCTCGTATACTCGACATATTTCCTCTTGTCCTGTCAAACAAACCAAAACTAAGCATTAAAACTTCGACCTCATGAATTCCAAGCTTAGGATTGCAAAAACCATTTTATGTATTTTCCAGTATTCTACCGATTTTATACCATAACCTCATATACTCATAACTTCTTAATCACTTGGCCAAAAATGACGTATTTTATACCAAATTATTCCTTTTTGAAACCTCTAAAATTTAACTGAAGAAAATAAATTGGGATGTATCCGTTAATACCTTGAAAGCCACTTCCCCAAACTACTTCCAGAATCGTTTTCCTGCTGCATCATGAACTTGACCTGAATTTTAAAGCAATTTCCTATCATTTTCTACTCACGACTTCATGAAAGTTATAAGAAATTAAATAAGCTTTCCAACCATACCTAATATAGCTTTTGATTCGAATTTTACAGATCAACACGTCTAAAAAATTAGGGATTTCTACGTATACATTTGATCAACTTGCTAAGCAATATGTCGACAGGATTGTGAGTCAATACAAGTGCTCGTGTCCATAGTTTCAGACAGGGATCTGAGGTTTACATCTAAGTTTTGGCCTAGTTTACAGAAAGATATGGGGACAAAGCTGAATTTCAGTACATCGTTCCATCCTCAGACAGATGGTCAGTCGCAGATGACCATCCAGACCTTAGAGGACATGTTGAGAGCCTATGTCCTCCAATTTAAGGGAAGTTGGGATAGCCACTTATCACTAATTGAGTTTGCTTATAATAACAACTATCAATCTAGTATCGACATGATACCATTTGAGGCTCTGTATAGAAGATCGTGTAGAACGCCTGTGTGTTGGAACGAAGTGGGAGAGCGGAAGCTAATTGGTTCTGAGTTGGTATAAGTTACTATGGACAATATTAAGGTGATTAGAGAGAATCTTAAAGTAGCTCAAGATTGTCAGAAGATCTGCGCAGACAAGCGACGAAAAGAGTTAGAATTCCATATCGGGGATCAAGTTTTTTTGAAGTTATCTCTGTGAGAGAGATATCCTTCGTTTTGGCAAGAAAGATAAGTTGAGTCCTAGATATATTGGTTTTTATCAGATAACAAAACGAGTTGGGCCAGCAACCTTCAGACTTGAGTTGTCAGCATAATTATCTCGAGTTCATGATGTCTTTCATGTATCCATATTGAGGAAGTATATATTAGACCACACATGTATTGCCAAGACAACGAGTTGAGTTGAAAGAAGATTTGAGTAACATAGAGGATGCAGTTCAAATCCTTGACAGTAAGAAACAAGATAATCCCACTCGTGAAGGTTGTTTGGAGACATCACAAGGTGGAGGAGGCAACCTGTGAATTAAAGGACCAAGTGAGGAAGAGTTACCCGAAGCTTTTCACCTAAGGAATACTAAATTTCGGGGACGAAATTCCTTTAGAGGAAGGTAAGTTGTAAATCGAGATTTCTTCTTGAAACTTCTTAAAAAAAGGTGTTGGTATGTTTTGATTTGGAAAAAAAAAAAAGAAAGGTGTTGGTATGTTCTGTGAAAAGAAAAAGAAAGTGGGAAAATGGAAATTCCCCCTCACTACCAAACACCTTACAAAAAGCCATTCTCACTCATTTTAGCTTCTCTTTTATCAAAGGAAGGCAGAGGGCTTCATGGGAGATGATGAGAGAAAGAGGAAAGGGAAATTTCTAGTGTTGAAGTTGAAGAAGAAAGGGGGAAGATCAATACAAGTTTTGTGATAAACTATGCCCACCTCTGATGATTGGATTATTTTGAGCTCCACAAGAAGTATTCAGAGATGAAGTTTGATTTTTCTGTAAGTTAAAAGACTTTTTTTAAAAAAATTTGTGAAGGAAGCTCAGGCGAAATTGACTTTATGTTAATGATTAGTGAAGAGGAAGGCAAATGAGAGAATTTGCTGTCAAATCTGAGAAACCTCTTGGTTTTGAGACGTGTTGATTCGTAGAATTCGAATCAGAAGTTGTATTAGGTATGGTTGGAAAACTTATTTAATTTCCTGTAACTTTTATGGAGAAGTCGTGAGTAGAAAATGATTGGAAGTTGCTTTAAAATGCAGGTCAAGTTCAGGGTGCAGCAGGAAAACGATTCTGGAAGTTTCAGAAACTTAGTTTGGGGAATTGACTTTCGAGGTATTTACAGGCACATCATTCGAGAATTTTAATTTCGTTTCTTCAATTAAGTTTTAGAGGGTTAAAAAGGAAGAGTTTGGTATAAAGTAAATCATTTTTGGCCAAGTTATGAGTATATGAGGTTATGGTATGAAATCTGTAGAATGCTTGAAAATAGATAGAATACTTTTTGCAATCTTAAGCTTGAAATTCATGAGTTCGAAGTTCTAATGCTTGGTTTTTGTTTGTTTGACAGACCAAGAGTAAATAGGTCGATTATACGGGCTAAGGATCTAGTTCTAACGCTGTGAGTGACAAAACGAATTTCGAAAACAATTTCTATGCTTGAATTTATGCTTATGGAAATACAAGTCTTCCCTAGAATGAACTAGTTTAAATGCTATATGTTTTTTTTGTCGAACACATACTTACGAGCATACATGGTTTCCTAGAAATGATTTCAAGTGCTCGTTGTGAGCCTAAATTTCCTCAATGAAATTTACACATGAGCATATGTTTATTGATTTTCTGAAATTTTGTGAAAATGTTATAATTTCAAGCAAGTATGTACTAAGAAGTATTGTTTAACGATTTTTAGTTTTCACGAACAAGCTGAGTAAGCTTAAGTTGTACGGAAAGAAGAGATAAACAGACATGTTCAAGTATTTTCATATGTTTTTCTAAGACTCGAATGAGTAAATGACTAAGATATTGAGCCCGAGGTTCTATGGTACCGTGTGCTATCAGGTCTTTTTCTGTTGTCAACGTTGAGTTTACTCCGTGACAATAATGCTACCATGAGTGTTGGGCGGACCCCACTACGACAAATACGATGGCAGTGTTGGGTGTGCTCCAGTACATCGTAGAGTGAACGTTGGTTGTACTGGGCACTACACAACATAGATTGTCATATGTTTTAAATGATTAATATTCTTGATATACCTTGCGAGATTTTAATTACATACTTGTTAGATTTTTGAAAAAGCTAATATGATTACACGTTTATATTTAACGCTTGATTATAGATACTTATGCTCATAGACTATTAGGTTATATGCTTGCGAGTTAATGACTTTTCATGTAGAGATCGAGCTCCTGGTGTTTGAGATCTTGCCATAGTTTGTCGAATGCTCTCTGAGCGATATCTTGTACGTGAGTGGAGTGGTATAACAAGTCTGTATATGTTGTAGATATTTGAAAGGACTGTATTGTAATTTTCAGGGTTCTGTTGTGTTGTGGTTAAGTAATATACAGGTGTAGTGTGGTTATCAGATATAAGAGGGTCACAAGTGTCGTTAGAGAGGTAAACGATGTCTCTTAGCTTCACTCCATCTTCCAGGTTAGCAGGTGGTTCTGGAAGGGGTGTGTCAGTCAGAGTCATTGGTTGTCGGAGACAAACGAGATCGTTGTTTTCTTCAAAAATTGATATTTGAGATAATTATGTTTTGATTTTATAAAATATTTGAATGCATGGTTTTATATGAATTGCATTTGTTTTGTTGTTTTGTTGTCTTTCTTGAAGATTCGCTAGGGTTGCCGACTGATAGAGAATTTGAATTCTTTATTGATTTAGTACTAGGAACTGTACCCTTATCCAAAGCACCCTACAGAATGGCTCCGGCTGAGCTTCGAGAACGTAAGGAGCAAATTTAGGAGCTTAAACAAGGGTTTTATTCACTCAGTGTTTCTCCTTGGGGTGCCCCAATCTTTTTTGTTAAAAAGAACGATGGATCTCTTCGCTTATGCATTGATTATAGGGAGCCTAATTGGGAACAAGTACTCACTCCCTTGAATTGAGGATTTATTTGACCAACTTTAAGGCTTTAGTGTTTTTTTCAAGATTGATTTGATGTCAGACTACCATCAGTTGAAGATTAAAGATGGTGACATACAGAAGAGTGCATTCAGAACGCTATGGGCGTTATGAGTTCTTGGTGATGCTTTTTGGGCTAGCTAATGCACCAATTACTTTTTGTGATATCTAAGGAATAGAGTTTTCAGTAATTTCTTAGATAAGTTTGTCATTGTGTTTATCGATGACATTCTAATTTACTCCAAGACAAAACTAGAACATGAGTAACACCTAAAAAAGACGTTGGAGGTGTTAGAGAGAAAAGGCTCTATGTAGAGTTTAAGAAGTGTGAGTTTTGGCGAAGGAAAATGTCTCGTGCCTAAGAAGGGGATTTATGTGGACCCAAGAAAAGTTGAAGCAGTTATGTGTTGACCATGACTCACAAATATTCGAGAAATTTGAAAGTTTCTTACTCTGGTTGGGTGCTACAAAAGTTTTGTGGAAGGGGTTTTTCAAGATTTTAACTCCTTTGACCTAATTAACCAGAAAGAAGGCACGTTTTTTAGTGGTCAAAAAAGTTTGAGCAAAGTTTTCAAGAGCTGGAGTAGAGACATGTCACTGCTCAAATTTTAACAATTTCTAGTGCGTACTCAAGATGATGCTTCAAGAAATGACCTAGGTTTGTGCTTATGCAACATGACATAGTTATTGCATATGCTTAACGACAACTTAAGAACCATTAACAAAACTATTCCACTCATGACTTAGAGTTAGTAACAGTTTATTTGCATTATAGATTTTGAGGCACTAGTTGTATGGTGCTCGCTGTGAGATCTTTAATGACCATAAGAGTTTTAAATATTTCTTCATTCAGAAGGAGTTAAATATGCGCCAAGACGTTGGTTGGAATTGGTTAAAGATTGTATCAGTTGTTTGGTGATTATTTGTTTTAGCATTGAAGATCTAGAGGCATTATTTGTTTGGTGAGAGGTGTCACATTTACACAGATCATAAGAGTTTGAAGTATATCTTTGATCATAGGGAATTGAATATGAGACAGAAAAGATGGTTAAAACTGATTAAAAATTATGATTGTACCATAAAATACCATCCAGGTAAGGCGAATGTGGTAGCAGATGCTTTAAGCAGGAAGTCAAGACTTCCTAGGGATGCCTTGTATGGTATACGAGCAACCTTTTTAAGTACTCTAAGGGATTCTAAGGCAGTTGTGAGTGCAGAGAATTCAGGGAGCCTTTTTGCACAAATCCAAGTCAGGTTTTCACTCGTAGCAGAGATTCTGAGAAGACAACCAAAAGATAGTAACTTCAGAAAATGTTTGGAAAGTCCAAACAAGGCCTAGAAACAGAATTTAAAATGAAATCAGATGGAGCCATAAAGAGGTAGGGGAGACTATGTGTTACGAGTTTTAGTGAGCTTAAAGATGCTATTCTGGAGGAAGCTCACAGTTCAGCTTATGTTATGCATCCAGGAAGCACCAAGATGTACAAAACTTTGAAGGGAACGTATTGGTGGCCATAGCTGATTATGTTGATAGATGTTTGATCTGTCAACAGGTTAAACCAGTTAGAAAGTGGACAGAAGGACCATTTAATCCACTGCCAGCGCCGGAGTGGAAATGGGAGCATATCACTATGGATTTTCTATTTGGATTACCACGTACTTCAAGTGGACATGATAGGGACATAGCTCACTAAGACAGCGCGACTTATACCGATTTTCTATTTGGATTACCACGGGAGATAGCGCACTAAGACAGCGCGACTTGTACCGATTAAAGCGACATCTACGCTTGGCCAGCTTGTTAAGCTATAAGTCGACAGAATTGTGAGTCAATACGGAGTGCCAGTGTCCATAGTTTCAGATAGGGACCCGAGATTTACTTCAAAGTTTTGGCCTAGTTTACAGAAAGCTATGGAGACAAAGCTGAATTTTAGTACAACATTCCATTCTCAGATAGATGGGCAGTCAGAAAGGACCATCTAGACCTTAGGGGACATGTTGAGAGCATTTGTCCTTCAATTTAAGAGAAGTTGGGATACACACCTATCACTTATGGAATTCGCTTACAATAACAGCTATCAGTCGAGTATTGACATGACACCATTTGAGGCTCTGTATGGAAGCCCATGTAGAATGCCCGTATGTTGGAATGAAGTAGGAGAGCGGAAGCTAATCGGTCCTGAGTTGGTACAAGTTACTACGGACAATATTAAGGTAATGAGGGGAAATTAGAAGGTAGCACAAGATCGTTAGAAGAGTTACGCAGATAAGCGACGAAAGGACTTAGAATTCCAAGTTGGAGATCAAGTTTTCTTGAAGCTATCCGTGGAGAGGTATCTTTCGTTTCGGCAAGAAAGGTAAGCTAAGTCCTAAGTATATTGGTCCTTATAAGACTTATAAGATAGTGGAACGAGTTGGTCTAGCAGCCTACAAACTGGAGTTGCCAGCAGAACTATCTCGAGTACATGATGTTTTTCATGTGTCCATGTTGAGAAAGTATATTCCAGATTCGACTCATGTGTTGCAAGCACAACCAGTTGAGCTGAAAGAAGACATGAGTTACGAAGAGGATACAAATCAAATCCTCGGCAGAAAAGAAAAGTTTTGAGAAACAAGACGATCTCACTTGTGAAGGTTCGTTAGAGACATCACGGAGTGGAGGAGGCAACCTGGGAGTTAGAGGACCAAATGAGGAAAAAAGTATCTGACGATTTTCACTTAAGGACTACTCAATTTCGAGAACGAAATTTCTTGAGGGGAGATAAGTTGTAAACTCGAGATCTGTTTTTGAAATTTTGCTGAAAAAGAAAAGAAAAAAAAAGAAATGCTTAAATATTTTGTTTTGTTTTGAAAAGAAAAGAAAAGAAAGAGAGAGAGAAGGGAAAGAAATAAAAATGAAAAAGAAAAGAAAAAGCAAAAGGGAAAATGACAAAAGTTGCCTCAACCGCATGGTTTTCTTTAAAATCAATTTAAAATCATTTTAAACAAACTAAGCAGAGGCCTTCGTGGGGGAGAACTGAAGGAAGAAGAAGAGACTGAATTTCCTTGTTTTGAGTTTGAAGAAGGAAGAAAAAAGGTTTAATTCAATTTCTATGGAAATTCTATGATCAAGTCAACCATGTTCTGATGTTTTGATCAATTCGAGCTCCACAAGAAAAGGTAAGGGTTGAAGTTTGATTTTCTTGAAAGCTAACTTATTTTTGAACAAAGTTCGTGAAGGAAGCTCGAGCCAATTTTGACCATAAGATACTGATTTGTGAAGAGAAAGGCAAGGGACAAATTTTGCTGTCAAATCCGAGAAGCCTCTGGTGTTTTGGTTGTTCTGATCTGTAGAGTTTGAATTCGAAGATCTAATAGGTATGGTTGGAGTCCGTAACACGCTCAGTATTAAGGACGAGTCACTATTGATCATCTACGAAGTTATTAGTCTTATACTGTTAACGGTGTTACATCAGTAAGTCACGGATCTTCATATGCGCCTTTTTATCGAGATAACGTTACGACGCTGCAAGGTAGCGTTGCAACGCTATTGACAGGGGTCTTCAACGCTTCTAAACAGCATGTTCGGCGTTGCAACGCCATCTCATCGGGTCTTATTTTTCCATTCATTATTTGTTGATTGGATAACGCTGAGTTGAAATGTCCATGGGGAGGAATTCGTACAATGGAAATGGTTTTTTTAAGGATTTTTTGTACGAATGACCTTCTTTTGGTTGGATTATCGACAAAAGACCTGGTTTTTATATTTATCGATAGATAATCATTTGATGTTGTCAGCCGCTCTCGATTTAGATACAATGTTGTGTTTTTGGGCGTCATGAATCACTACCGCTCTCGTTCTCCCGTCAACTCAGACTATCGAACGCAACACTTTTTTTCAATGGAGTACTCTCATTTTTTAATCGTTCGTCACTATTGATTTTTTTTTTTTTTAATTTATCATCAGCCTAGAGCTTGATTTGTCCTCCATCGACCGCAATTAACGCAAGGCTTTCAGAATCGCTCTCGTCAAAATCTTTGTACTCTTTCTGTTCATCATTGATGGCACTTTCATCCTATTGCTAACAGAGTCGACAAGGTCAGGTATGACCAATTTATTATGTTCAGGGGCATCACTTTGTCCACCACCACCTTTCGAGAAGCCTCTGGTGTTTCGGTTGTTCTGATCTGTAGAGTTTGAATCCGAAGCTCTAATAGGTATAGTTAGAAAGCTTATTGAATTTCCTACAACTTTCATGAAGAAATCGTGAGTAGAAAACGATTGGAATATGCTTTAAATCGCAGGACAAATTTGTGGTGCAACAAGAAATCAAGTCTGGAAAGAACAAAAGTTTGTTTTTGGAGAACCTGCTTTTGAGGTATTTTCGAACAAATCCGTTGGGAATTTCAATTTCATTTCTTCTTATGAGTTTTAGAGGATTCAAAAAGGAAGAGTTTGGTATAACCTACACCCTGTTTGGCTAAGTTATGAAGAAGTTATGATTGTCTGAAAACAGGACATGAAATCAAAGTTTAAAATTCATGAGCTCGAGGTTCTAAAACATGGTTTTGGTTTGTTTGGCAGGCCAAGAAGAAATAGGTCGAGTATACGGGCCAGGGTTCTAGTTTAACACTGTGAGTGACAAAATGAACTTCGAAAATGAACCATATGCTTGAAATATGCTTTAAGAAATGCAAGTTTTACTAGAATGAAAGATTTCAATGCTTTATGTTTTCTTTTTGAACACATGTTTATGAGTATAAATATTTTCCTAGATATGGTTTCAAGTATTCATTGTGACCATAAATGTCTTGATGAAATTTATACATGAGCATATGTCTATTGATTGTCGAAATTTATGGAAATGTTATGATTTCGAGCAAGTATGAATTAGCAACTATGATTTAAAGATTTTAAGTTTTATGAACAAGCTGAGTAAACTTGAGTTTTATGAAAAAAAAGATAAGCAGACATGTTCAAACATTTTTATGATGTTTTCTGAGACCCGATTGAGTAAATGACTGAGATATTGAGCCTGAGGTTTTATGGTTCCGTGTGCACACAAGTCATTTTCCAAACAACAGAAAATGATGGAGTATATAGCCTTGGGCTCAATATCTCAGCTATTTACTCATTCAAGTCTCAGAAAAATACATAGAAATCCTTAAACATGCCTGCTTATCTTTTTCTTTCGTAAAACTCAAGCCTACTCGGCTTGTTCATGAAAACTGGAAATCTGTAAATACTACTCGCTAGTACATGCTTGCTTGAAATCTTAACATTTTCACTAAATTCTAAAAATCAATACACATATGCTCTCATATAAATTTCATCGGAAAATCTCGGCTCACAACGAGCACTTGAAAATATTTCTCAGAAAACATGGAACATTGAAACCTTTTCATTCTAGCAAAACTTGTATTTCTTTAAGCATAATTCAAGCATATAGATCATTTTCAAGGTTCGTTTTTGTCACTCACCGTGTTAGAACTAGAACCTTTGCCCGTACCCTCGACCTATTTCCTCTTAGCCTGTCAAACAAACAAAATCTAAATATTATAACCTCGAGCTCATGAATTTCAACCTTGAAATTACAAAAACCACTTTATCAATTTTTTTCAGCATTTTACAGATTTCATGCCTTGTATGACAATCATAACTTCTTCAATATTTAGCCAAAAAGGATGTACTTTATATCAAACTCTTCCTTTTTGAACCCTCTAAAAATCATATGAAGAAATGAAATTCTGATTCCTTACTGATTGGTTGGAAAATACCTCGAAAGCCTCTTCCATAAAACAATTTCCAGATTCATTTCCCTTCTGCCACCCGATATTGACTTGAAATTTTAAACATCTTTCAGTCGATTTCTACTCACGAGTGCTTCATGAAAGTTGTAGAAAATTCAATAAGCTTTCAAACCATACCTCTTAGACCTTCTGATTCAAACTCTACACATTAGAAAAATCGAAACACCAGAGGCTTCTCGAATTTGACAACAAAATCTGTCCTCTGCCTTCCTCTTCACAAATCAGTAATTTATGGTCAAAATTGGTTCGAGTTTCCTTCACGAACTTTGTTCAAAAATGCATTAGCTTTCAAGAAAATCAAACCTCAACCCGACCTCTTCTTGTGGAGCTGGAAATGATCAAAACATCAGAACATGGTTGAATTGATCATAGAATCCTCATAGAAATTGAATTGAACCTCTCTCCTTCCTTCTTCAAACTCAAAACCAGAAAATTGACTCTCTTCTTCTTCCTTCAGTTCTCCCCCACGAAGGCCTCTGCTTAGTTTGTGAAAAATGATTTTAAAGAAAACCATGCGGTGGAGGCAACTTTTGTCCTTTTCCCTTTTGCTTTTTCTTTTCTTTTTCTTTTTTATTTCTTTCCTTTATCTCTCTCTTTCTTTTCTTTTCTTTTCAAAACAAAACAAAATATTTAAACATTTCTTTTTTTTCTTTTCTTTTCTTTTTAAGGAAAATTTCAAAGAGAGATCTCGACTTTACAACTACCTCCCCTTAAGAAATTTCGTCCTCGAAATTGAGTAGTCCTTAGTGAAAATCGTCGGATACTTCTTGTACCATTAGCTACCATCTAGATAAAGATAATGTAGTGGTTGATGCCTTGAGTAGGAAGTCTTCTTATTCAGCGGCCTTACTCACAACTCATGAGCAACTAATTAAGGATTTTGGAAAGTTGGAATTCGAGGTGACATCAGAGGATGCAACGTCATTGGAAAAATTGGTAGTTGAACCATCATTAGTTAACAAAATTAAGCAAGCTCAATTGCTATACCCAGCTTTGAAGAGAATTATGGTTGATGTCAGCAAGGAAAACGGTCGGAGTTTTCAGCGTCAAGTGATGGAGTTTTGTGGTTGGGCGATCGTCTTTGCGCTCCCAATGACCCAGCTATTAATGAGATTATGATAGAAGCTCATAACTCCTTAGTCAGTTCATATAGGGAGCACAAAGATGTACCAAGATTTTCGAAAAACTTTTTGGTGGGTAGTTATGAAGCGTCATGTTGCAAATTGTATTAGTCATTATCTAACATGTCAACAAGTGAAGATTAAGATTGAACATCAAAGACCATCAGGACCTCTCCAACCCTTGTTTAGACCTTGATGAAAATGAGAGAGTATCTCAATGGACTTTGTGGTTGGTTTGCTCAAGACACATTTAGGTTGGATACTTTATGGGTTATCTTTGACCGATTAACAAAACCAACTTGCTTTTTACCTAGAAAGACCATATTCACAACAAAAAATAGGCCCAAATTTATGTAAAAGAGATTGTTCGTCTTCATGGTTTACCCATCTCTATAGTATCTGATCGAGATCCCGAATTTACGTCTAAACGTTGGAAAAGTCTGCATAAGGTTTTGGGCAAAAAACTTGATTTTAGTACTGCTTTCCACCCATAGATGGATGGCCAGATGGAAAGGACAATTAAGATGATAGAGGATATGCTTAGAGCTTTTGTTTTAGATTTTGAGGGAAGTTAGGACAATTATTTACATTTTATTGAGTTCTGTTACAACAACAACTATCAATCAACCATTGGAATGACACCTTTTGAGGCTCTTTATAGGCATAAATGCAGGTCACCAATTAGTTGGAGTGAAGTAGGAGAGAGTTTGATTTTGGGGCCAGAGTTAGTGCAGAAGACTAATGAAGCCATCAAGTTGATCAAATTGAGAATGGCGATAGCTCAAAGTCGACAGAAATGTTATGTAGATGTTAGAAGGAAGGAACTAAATTTTGAAGTTGGAGATATGGTGCTCTGACAGTTTCACCATTTAAAGGAATTTTGAGGTTTGGGAGGGAGGGGAAGCTTAGCCCAAGGTTTATTCGACTTTTTGATATTCTTGAAAAGGTGGGTGTGGTGACATATCACTTAGCTTTACTATAGCCTGCCTTAGATCGAATTCATAATTCTTTCAATGTTTTCAAGCTTCAAAGTATATGGCAGACACATCTCACATGCTAAGTTATGAGCCATTGCAAGTCAAAGAAGATTTGACTTATGAGGAGATTATAGTTAAATTTTTTGATCGCAAGGCTCAAGTTTTCTGCAATACAACTATTCCTCTTGTAATGGCTTTGTGGAAGAACCACTCATATGAAAAAGCGATTTGGGAGACTGAGAAGGACATGGAGGAAAGTTACCTTGAGTTAGTTTCCTAGCAGGGTATGTAAATCTCGAGAACGAAATTCTTATAAGGTGGGGTGTTTGTGATAGTCGTAAAAATAAAAGTTATTTTTAAAATATATTTTATTTATTTAATAAATTATTTTTGGAATAGGATTTTGTTTTCTTTTTACATTGAGATTTAAACCTTTTTATTTCGTTTTGTTTTAAAAAAAAAACAATATCTTTTAAGTGTTTTAAGTTAGGATTTCTTATGAAAAGGTCTCTTGAAACCTTAAAGTCCTTACAAAATTGTTTTGACGACCATAATATGAAAAAAAAGAACGTTTTGAATTTTATCCTCCCTGAGAAGGGAAATAAAACAGTAAATTTTATTTCTTATTTTCTTGATTATTGAAGTTTTCTTTCAAAGTTTTAGGCATCTGATTTTATTTGTAAAATAGTAGAAATCTTGATTCTTTTAGATAAAAAAACTCTTGGAAAGTTTTATGTTTCTACGTTTTGGTTCTTAATTTATGATAGTTTTGAAGGTTTAAAAGTGTAGAATTGAAAAATTGTTTGGTATTTTTTTACATATTGAAAAGAATTTATTTTATCAATTTTAGTACGTTGTTAATTTGGTTTTAAAGCGTTTTAACCCAGTTTTTTATGTGTGTAATTTTTATCCAAGAACCCTATTTTTCCATAAATTGTTTTGAATGAAAAACTTTGGATGGATAAGTTTGTCCAGCTTTTAGAAACCTTTTGGATCTTTAATTAAGGTAGAATTTTGGTTTCTAATAAATGGATATGTTTGGGCTTTAAAGAAAAGTTGATTGGGCAAGAGAGTGAAATTAGATTTAGATTTTGAAATTGGGAATTGTAAGAATTTATGATTGAGGTAAGTAATTTCCACATCATTTCCAAAATAGATATTTGAGATAATTATGTTTTGATTTGATAAAATATTTGAAGCATGATTTTATGTGAATTACATTTGTTTTGAATTGTTTTGTTAAGCGAAAATATTTGTTACCTTTTTTATTATTTGAAAATTATTTTCATCAATTTGTTAGAGTTTTCCCGATATGCCAATTTTTATGTTTTGAAATTGCATGCCCATTTGTGTAGTATCCAAATTTGTATTTGTAAGTTTTTGGTCATTGCATCGACAACTTCTAATGTTTTAAGGCTTATTTGTGGGAAAATACATTAGTGATTTGGCATTACTTTGGAATGCAGATTCATGTGTGTTACACTCACATGACCTCACATTTAATTAATTTGATTTGTAAGTTTTAGTTGGTTTCTAATCGACATCTCTGAATGATATGTGTTATCGACGGGTAACAATATTTGAAAGTTTGAAATGAATGAAAGGTTTACGTACGATTTGTCTGACCATTATTTTTACGTTTTGTTTCTAAAGAAATTGAATTTTTGCAATTGATTGTGGTTATTGCTTATTAGGTATTTTTGTACTCATTTTTGTTTTCTAAAATGCTTCTAGTTGGTGAATCAAGAGATATTTCTGACAATGAATGAGATTTAGCGTTTTGGTAGGACAAAGGAGTTATTCTTAAGGTTTTTTTAGCGTTTTGGTAGGACAAAGAAGTTATTCTTAAGGTTTTCCTAGCACTTGTAGTTTTAGTCCCTGTTGGACGTAGTTTTCGTTATTATTTACTTTAGTTTTTTTATGTTTAGTTATTTCGCTTCCACACTTTTGTTAGTTGGACCATATTTTAAAAAATGTGGGTTGTTACGAGCACAAAAAAGATCATATGCCATTAATTTCAAATCATAGGTCAAATGACAACAAAACGCGTGGAAATGCATTTTTCATGGAAATTTATTAAGAAAATATAGATTTAAAATGAGGCTGAAAGACAAAAGGTGAGGAAGAGGAAGTCAAATGGGGTGTCTAGGGTTGCGTGATTGATCGAATGACGGCTTAAAGCTCATCTTAATAGCAAAATTACCCCCAAAACAATTAATCTCTTTTTCCCTTCCAATTCTCTAATTTACACTTAGAAAAACTCCCACAAATTTCAATTTCCTTTTTTTGAAAAAAACAAATCAAGATAGCTCAAAATTACCAACATATAAATAATAATAAATCAATCACTTCAAACTTAAAAAAATACAAATACAAATAAAAAAAATTAAAACCTCAACTCTCAAATTGGGACTTGAATGTGTCGACCACACGGTGGAAGGTCAGTTTTTATTCAATTATAGATATACAAATTGTATTACATTTAAAAATTGATAATTCAAAATTTAAATGTGAATCAAAACGAGATTCAAAATGTATGTCTAGGAGGGATGAGATGTATTTTCGGATGTAGGTTGTCGAAGGATTTTTTTTAATCAATTTGCGGTTAAATGAGCTAACTAGGAATATCTGTATAAACACATGGTATTAAGGAAAAGAAAGAGCATTCACTCTTATCCTCTATAAAAATTTGGTAGCTATCATTTTGAATGCCAAAGCTTTTTTTGGGTCATTTTACATGTTGGGTTTTTACTAGCTACCAACCCCATTTTTTTTTAGGGTTGACTATGACCATTTTTATATCATGTTTTGGAAAACAGTAGCAGATCCAGAACTTTAAGTTAGGGGAGGCTTGAGTTCGTATAAAAATATTTTGAACGCATTAATATTAGTTGTATATTTTATTCCATTTTTATGGTTGATTGAAATTAAAAAATTGAAATTTGAAAGTATAGAGACTAAAATAAAACAAACGACGAAGTACATAGATGAATATAAAATCTTAATATTAGTTTATAGATTTTGATATAAAAAATATGATTAAATTTTTTTTACGTAAGTATGTGAGAAAAGAATTGCAAATAATTAGATTTTTTTTAATAAGAATTCATAGAATCATATTTGCATTCATTTTTTTTTATATTTAATACTTAGAAGAAAAATATATTCTTAAAAAATAAATAATTTTAACTTAACTGACATGTCGAATCCTTCCAATCCCTATTGTACTTAAAAAAAAGAAAAAGTATGATATAGTTTTTTAATTAGACATTTAAATTATAAAAAGAACTATGATTTATTAGATTTTTTTTACAAAATAAAATTTAATGTATTGAGAGCTTTTATTTCTATTGAGTCAAATCTATATAATAAAGTGTAAAATGACAGATATTCTAAAAGTTGTACAAGTTGGGAATTGAATTTAGGCGTGCAGGAAAAAAAAGGGAAAAACTGGGGGGTCTTGAGCCACTAGGCTAAGATAGAATTGTAAAATTAAAAAAGCACGGTATGTATACAAACTAAGGTTCACAAAAGTTGAGGGGGTTCGCCCTCTGGGCCCTTTCTTAAATTCGCTTCTGTTGGAAAATGACCTAATTTTTAAAAATGGTCAAATTATTATTAACAATTATAGTTAGTAATTATTAAATATCCGAACTACCCCTAACAGATTAAATGACTAAGATTCCTTAATTATTTGATAATTATATTTAATTTGAGATGAAAATTTAAAATAAAATAGCTAAATTCGGTAATTTATTTATACAAACAAAGATAATAAGAATCAAATTTCTATCGTGTTAGCTATATTTTTTTTTTCTATTTTTCTTTTTGTGATTTTTCAATTAAATCTCAACCTAGGCCATTTTAATCATACTTATGCATAAAATCAATCAGCAATTGAACACATATTCAGGACAGTCACAACAGATAAACAACATTCCACCCCCAAACTTAAACTAAACATTGTCTCCAATGTTTGCAAAATAAGCTCAAAGAAAGTAAGAAAGGTAAGAGTGAACGATACTCTCATGAGTAATGAAAATTTTTATTTTTTTTTGAATTTCTTGGATGACCAAATCACGTGAGATGAAGTACTGCAGAATGGGAGCATGGGTTTCACGAGTGAAGATATCAACCACAACCTAACAAACCAGAACAAAACAAAGCAAACTAAGAACTGAACAAACAAACAAACAAAACAAACTAAAAACAGAAAATAAAAAATAAAAGAAACGTAAAGTTTGGGTTGACTCAAGAAACGTTCTGTTTAATGTATTTAACTAGATTGCACCCATGATTGGCATCAATACACGTAAAATTGCTCACATTTCTTCGGGCCCTTCTTACTTGAGTCAATATAGCATTCTAAGTCTAAAAGGCTATCTTGTTTTTCTTGGGTATCTGAAAGATAAATATTTTTATTATTTTTGTTTATCGAAATAAAAGAATAAAATTCAAAACAAGACTCATGAGTATAGGAAAAATGGTTATCAAGATTAAAAGAAACTTTTGGAAATAAAGGAAAGGGGGACTTTTCAGCCTCGAACTCTATCACCTGGATTTCTTCTGTGGAAATGATTACATTACCATGCTCGACCTCACAAATCTGTTTTTGGTGTGTTTCAGTCTCCTCCAACTCATCCTCACTATCATATGCGTAAGTCCTCCTAGGCTGCTCTTCCTCAGTGACAAAAATAAGAATTTGCTCCTATAGGCTTAAAGGATTCTACCAGTTGATTAAGATGATGAGTCTATTCATGTATTTTGCTCCAAATTCTACCACTTTAGCTTCTAACTTATCCAACCTTTTTAATTCAGCATGACACAAATTTTTAACTTTCAACTTAAAAGTATATTCCATTAATAAATCCACATGAGAAGAGTTTCTACAGATTGGTTGGGGTAGGAAAAAAATTAGTTCCAAGTGCCTATATGATTACAATCAAAAGAATTAATGGTAAGGATTGGACAATTGGTATCCAAAGAAATCATGATTCGCATACCTAGAGCCCTGAGAAGGATAGTACATTGGTGAAGGATTAAAATCATGAAAAGTCATAGTTTAATTCACAACAACTCAAATATAGATTTTTTCACAAAAATCAACACAACCAAAACAGGAGACAAAAGACTCGAAAAACACAAAAACAAATAAGGAGAAAGAAATAAAAAAGGAAAGAAACAAAAAAGTAAAAGAAAACACAAAAGGAAAAAAACAAATAAGGCAAAACAACAAATAAGGAAAAAACAAAAAAAATAAAGAAAGAAAAAATAAAAAAGAAAAAAATAAGGAAAGAAACAAAAAAGGAAAAAAAACACAAAAGGGAAAAAATAAGGAAAAACAATAAATAAGGAAAAAAATAAGGAAAAAAAACAAGAAAAAAAACACAAAAAGAAAAAAACACACACAAAAAAAAAGAAAAACAACAAAATAAGGAATAAAAATAAGTAAGGAAAAACAACAAATAGGAAAAAAATAAATAAGAAAAAAAAAACAATAAGAAAAAAAAACTTTAGTTTAAAATCTCGAATTTTCTTTTAATATTAATCAATCTAAATAATCGTCTTTCCCCGACAACGGTGCCAAAAACTTGTTACGTAAAATGATACTTGCAATACTGCAAGTGTACGGGTCAAGTTTTAATATATTGATTTGAGTACAGAGTATCATCCTTAGGAATGAGTTTCTAGATTGATTAATTACCAGGATACTTATTCTAAATTTTATTTAAACCAACAAAACTTTGATAGGAAGTGAAAACAAAGATAGAAAAATAAATGTACAAGTGGAGACACGAATATGATAGAATTGTAGGGAAATTGATTTTACAAATTAATTTCTTATTTAACACATGCAATGTGAAGGGAATGAGAATCCCCGCGCAGCGGAAGACGATCGAATCGTCGTTGTATCGTTATGCTACTCGAATTTCACTAAAATTAACTATCTAATAGTTAAGGCTAAACATGCTCAAAAGGAAAGAAAAACAACAAGTAGAACACAAGATACTTACTTGTTGAAGACAAATCTTCACTGTTCCTTCCTTCAATCACGAACACTTTGCGAAATCTCGATCTCAACGAATTCTTCTCTCGAACAAAACCAAAGGCTTCTCGGTTGTTCTTCTTTTGGAAAAAGGAAAGCGGTGGGACTTTTGTGTTTTGGAGAAGGGAGAAGAGTAATTGAGAAAGTTGAGAGAAAAACTCTGTTCTTTTTGGCTAGAATCCAAAAAGTGAGAGAATTAGATACTTCCCTTCTTGCAAGAAGGGTTTAAATGATGGAGAGAATATGGACTTAAAATCTCCATATTATTACCATTTTACCACAACCATAGGTTATGCTAATCATATTTGCATAACCATATATTATAAGATATCTCATATCTCATATTACAAATCACATTTGTATAATTGTTGATTTATTAAATTGAATCACATTCAATTTAATTTCTCTCAATTAATTTCTCCAATTAGCTCTAATTCAACAATTAGATTAAACTATAGTTTATTATGAATCTCATTCACATTAAACTATATATTATATTATTCATATCTCATATAAATGACATAAATGCTCTTTAAGTAAAATTGAACACTTCAATTCACACCAAAACATTAACCTTTCTTTTAACCTGTTTGAGTAGGCGAGGACCTAATGGACCTACAAGGATGTGAGCTCCAATGATCCGAGATTTACCTATCAAACTCTTTGACCCAGTTAATCAACCTTCATTAGCTACGGTAACACTCCACTATAGCTAGTAGTTGCACTCCCGTCAGTGCAGAATATTACGTGTCCACTGATATAACCAATACCCATGAGTTGACCCTTCACATGTTGTTGTTAGACACGGCTGGGTCAAATTAACGTTTTACCCCTGTGTCTACTTCTTGTTCCTTAAGTTCCCTCTGCTCTCTAATGAACAACATATTGTGATGGTCCAACCATACACAACACCCTTCTCGGGCCAGTGAGAAGGTGGGTGCCCGTTGTCCAAGCCCTGGAGACAACACTTAAGGGAACAACCCCCTCTAGTTTCCCTAAAGGCAAGAAAGAGTGAATTCCATCTCGCGTAGTTAAGTTCCCAACTCCCTACTTGGTCCTGTCCCTGAGAAGATAGGCATATTGGGCGAGTAACTGTGATCACCCTCACCCATACTAGTCAAAGGGCGGACCCATGATGAGAGTCCATAACACGCTCGGGATTCGGTCGAGTCACTAATGGTCATCTAAGTTATTAGTCCCTTCATTGTCAGCGGTGTTACATCGATAAAATCTAATAATTCACGGTCCGGTCTTGTACAATCTCATTGTACAAGATGCCCCCACTCGCATGTCAATCACATGAACGAGTCAGATCATCTCGTTTGTATCTTAATACAAAGCGAGCCGCATCCACAACGTATCCAGGATTAGGTCTCCAACCCTCTCCATGTACTGTAGACCGTTTGGGTCATTAACTCGAACGTGATCCTCCCTGTGTGTCTACTACACACCGTTCAAGTTCAAGTTCTCTCATAAATTCAATGACCCTAGAGCTTAGCTTATTGGAAAAGTTTGTAAATATTGCGAGACACAAAATAATGAAATAAATAACTCTTATTAATTTCAAACAGTAATTTACAAACACGAGATTAGGACAAAAATCCCAACACAATGAACAATGGTTGCGAATTTATAAACAAGAAGTAAAAATACTCAAAAAAATCTCTCGACCCATGGTGAGCCTCGTGCACAGCGATAAATACTAAAGTTTCCTTATGAATTTTAAAAACATGTATGACATTAAACAACATGTTTATATGTTTCCCAAAAATCTAAGTTACTCTCGTACTAGATTTACTAAGGATTTTGACAACTTTGCTCTAATCTAAGTTTCTTTCTCTCGAGTCCACTTAAACCAACAACATCGATGAATTTAAGAACGAATTGCAAAAAATAAATAACACAACAAAGTTCAATACATAATTGAATAAATTCAAAACATGTTATTCAATCCCCTAACTACAACAATTAGCTACTCAAAATCACCATAAAAACAAACTAAAGTCATAGAATAGTTTTTAAACTAAGCTACAAACTAAAAGAAAGAGAAATAAGAATATTATGTGTCGATGTCGGTTCCTCGATCTCGAGACTCTACAAACGCTTTGGCTCCCAAGGAATGCTCTTATTTCTCCTCTTAGAGTGTGTATTTCGAAATTAGGACTAAAAACTACCAAATTCGACTCTCTTTGCAAATGAAACAACATGATATATTTATAGTAAAATTCAGCACGACATTGTAACGCTAGGGTCGGTGTTGCAACGTTGTGCTTGCTGCCAGCCAACCCACTGCAACCGTTTTTGTCATATATTTTTTTTGCTCGGGTGTCCGAATGACATCCGGTTTGATGCGTTGGAATCATGATTCGATGTAGAATCTTCCAAGATATTTTTTAATACTCAAAATACATTTATATTTTTCTTGGATCTTCAATT
The DNA here is from genome assembly GCA_036507285.1 of Trichosanthes cucumerina. Taxonomy (NCBI): domain Eukaryota; kingdom Viridiplantae; phylum Streptophyta; class Magnoliopsida; order Cucurbitales; family Cucurbitaceae; genus Trichosanthes; species Trichosanthes cucumerina. Next base: position 31,543,954 of record CM071838.1, read on the forward strand.
AACCATACACATGTTCCAAATTGCACAAAAATAGTTTCAAAACACTCTATTTTTTCTTCTCAAGCTCAGTTTCCTGAAATTAACCATAAAATACCATGAAAGCCCATGTTTTATGTATAAAAAACTAGCTAAAATATAGATAAGAAGCATATTTGCATGCTATCATTAATCTCGTATTGTTGGAACTCATAATTTGTAGGTCCATTAGGTTCCCCTTCCTAGCTCGGACTAAGTCTTGTAACAATTTGAGAGAAAAGAATTTGAATTGTTCAAATTCGATTTTTGGGGAAAACGTTGATTATATGCGATATATTTAACGTGTCATGACTTAATTATGAATTTAACTATGATAAAGAAGAGGGGAACATATTTAAATATGATTTAATTGTTGGTTCGACTTGAAACATGAATACAGATTCATGTTCGAAAAATCAATTTTGAGATCGCGATGGTCAAATTGTTTAATTTAATATTTGATATTAAATTAAAAACTAGTTGATTAAATTGTTTAATTATTTAAACAATAAATTGATTTGAATTTAAAATTAATTTAATATTATTTTTTAATTACAATTAATTGAAAATTCAGAAATTAATCTTGAATTTCATTTTTCACCCGTTGCCAACCTTCTCATCCTTGTAATTCTCAAAATTAATCAAAATTAGCTACCTCCTTCTCGAATCATCTTCATCACTCATGTGTTGGCATCTTCACAAAGCTTGATAAAGCTCTAATTGAAGAAGAATTGAGGAGATTTGAGAGAATTTTGAAAAAAATTCAAAGGGTTCTTGTTTTTGACCTTTCACCCCTCTTCTTCCAAATTCTCTCAATCTAAGATCTCGCAATCTGTTCCAAGGCCTGGGATAGTAGGGAAGACACAAAGGTTGTCCACAACCAGTTTTTGTTCAATGAAAGCCCTCGGATTGCTTCAATTTTGAGCTTCCAAGGTTGTGTTCTTATACTCTGTTTTTTCAGCTTTGGGCATGCCTTTTGTTTTGTAAATTTGACCAAATTAGAGTGTTTAAGATCCAAAATTGTATTCCTTTTCTTAATATTAACTCCTTCATCTAGATCATTCTAAGATAACTTCATTTGAGCACGACTGTCAAACATCAGAGCAAGAGTCGGAAGCTCGTGATGTTTCTTACTTTATTTTAGGAACGAGTGAGACTTTCTTGACTATTTTAGAGTATCCCTCAAGGCTCAATATCTTAATTCTTCCATCTTATTTAGGTAAGGAACTAGCAAGCAAGATGAAGTACCAACAAGAGAGGTCTTTGTATATACCGTGTGTCGTTACCCAAAGAAGACATTGTAGGAATGAAAAAATCAAACAAAAACATTCGATTTTCAAAAGCATGAATGATAATGGATAGAAATATATACCTTGAAATTGACATTTGGTCGTAGATACTAATATACATTGGGAAGATGCAAGCTAAATAAACTAGAAAACAAGAGGAAATACCAACAAGAGAGCTTCTTGTGTATACCGTGGATCATTGAAAGGAATCAGTAAATAAAAGGAAATTCCTAATGGTCCAACAAGTAACTATACAGTAGGTTTAAACAACGGAGGGTGCATTGTAGACATTAATATACACATGGACGAGGCATGCCTAAGGAAACCAGGAAATATGAGGAAATACCAACAAAAGAGATCATTGTGTATATTGTCGGTCGTCGGGAGGAATCGGTAAATAAAAAGAAATATCTAATGGACGAACAAGAACCTATACAATATAAACAACGGGAAAGCCATGGGGTTTCAAGTTGAGTATTAATTATGGAAAATGGTTAATGATGACTGTTGGAATAGAAATTTCGACAAACCTAAAATTGTTACGTCATCATCCAACATTGATGGTGAAATTATGTTTAATTAGGAATGAATTAAAATTCAAGTGAAAAAGTGTGTATCACAAAAGTGGAAGCAATTTGGATCATTTGAGCATTTTAAATGCATCAATTTTTACCAAACAAACAACATGCTCATAAACTGAAAAAACTCGAAAAATAGAGGCTTCGAAAACTTACTTTTGAAGCTCCAATTCTCCAAATCCGTTGCTCGATTCTCTGCACGAAGACTTTGTGGATCACCTCAATGGGTTATTTGGCCCCCTGTCTTGGAATCAAATGTTGGGGTTTGTGCCCTAAAACTTGTAGTTTGTAATTATGTTCTAATTTATGTAATAAAGTGTTATTATCAATTATTATCAATAAAGAGTTATTGTTCGTTATCTACGAGTTTGCCTTTATCTAAACCCTAAATCCAATAAACTGAACATACAAGGTTGTTAAATGAATCTTTAACTGAATGTAGTGTACATATAAAGGATCTCGGTTTGAGATACAACCTAAAGGGTCTATAGTTATGGGATAAGGTTTGGGTACCTTACCCTGGTAAAACTATGGATGTGACCCACTTTGTATTTGATACAAACACTGTGATCCTAACGTGTTCGTGTAGATGACATGTGAGTGGATATCCTATGTAATGAGATAACATAAGACCGGACCACAAAATAGTAACCTCTAGTTGTAACTCCGTTGACTAGTTAGGTTTCTATTTCACTAGGATGACCTAGGCAACTTGGTCTCAATCCTGAGCAGGTTACGAACTCTTGTTCGCGAGGAATTGTCTTTTGACTAGTATGGGTGAGAGTGACCAGATTCGCCGACTCAATATGCCTACCTTCTTGGGGACAAGACCTAATGAGCAATTGGGAACTTAACTTAGCAAGATGGAATTCACTTCTTCCCGCCTACTAGGGTAAGTAGAGGAATGTTTCATTAAGTGGTGTCTCCAGGACTTGAATAAAGGGCCCGACCCTCTCATTGGCCCGAGAGGGACTCTGTTTGTTGGTAAGACCATAAACAAATTGTTCATTAGAAGAGCACTGGTACTTAAGGCACAAGATGTAAACCAGGGGTAAAACTGTAATTTGACTCAGCTGGTGTTACGAGCATTCGTGAAGGATTGACTTGTTGTTATTGGTCAATAACCATAGACACAGAAATATATCTGTAGTGAGAAGAGTGTAGCTGCGGGAGTTTAGTGTAGTGTTCCCGCAGTTAACGAATGTTGATTGGGAGGTTAATGAGATTAACCGAGCAATCTCGTATCGTTGGAGCTTCTGATCTGTAGGTCCATTAGGTCCACCTTCTAGCTCGTAAAGGTTCTTAGATCATTTGAATTTGAAATGTTCAAATTCATAAGGGAATAAACTTAATGTATATTGATACGATATAATATATAGTTTTGGAACTATATATATATTATAAATTTAATGTGAATATGATTCATATTAAATTATGTGAGAGAATTAAATATGTGAAAGAGTTCAAATATTAAATTCAAATTTGAAAACTATAAGTTAAATTTAATGTGCATTAGATGTGATTCATATTTGATTCATATTTGAAAACTATAGGTTAAAAAGAATGTGATTCATATTTGAAAACTATAGGTTAAATTTAATGTGCATTAGATGTGCATTAAAACTATAGGATAAGTGGATAAATGATTAAATGTGATTTAATCTAAATTAAATATAAGATATTTAATTAATTAACTATGATTTAATTAATGATTAATTAGATTAATCAATTTTATTAAATTAATTGTTAAATTAATGGGAACGTGTGAGGAGGACACGTTCCCACTTCCCTCCAACTCCCCATCGATAGGGAGTGGGGGAAGTTGATTGCTCTTACGTGCTTCTTCTCTAATTGTTAGAGGTGAAGCAAATCGATGAATGATGAACGATCGATCAAATTGACAGAAGAAGAAAAATTCTCTCATCTCTCTCATTCTCAAAATCTTCCGATTGATGGAACCCTACCCACCTAGGGAGATCTAAGCACTCAGAGATATAAAAGGTGCTCTCTATTGGTAGTGTTCTTGTTGAAGAAAAACAGAGAACTTTTGGAAGTTCTTGAGTTGTACGTTTTGGAACAAAGAGTTGTTCTGTGGAAATAAACAAAGGTAATACTTCTATTCTTTTTAGTTTAATTGTTAATCTTAAGTATGTTTGTATGCAATTATCCATCTCTAATTAGATTAGAATTTCCATGCTTGTTCTCTTTTATCAATGTATGTGTTTTTGCATTTCAACCAAAACAAACTTGCAAATTACGATTCCAAACTCGTTTTCATAGTCGCGTTTTATGATTTTGAAATTTGGCAAATTGATGTCAAGACTGCCTTTTTGAATAGTAATCTTGACGGGAGCATATATATGTCTCATCCCGAAGGGTTCATAACCCAAGGTCAGGAGCAAAAAGTTTGCAAGCTCAATCGATCCATTTATGGGTTGAAAGAAGCATCCAGATCTTGGAATATAAGATTTGATACTGCGATCAAGTCTTATGGCTTTGACCAAAACGTTGATGTGTCTTGTGTTTACAAGAGAATCATCAACGACAAAATAGCTTTCCTAGTACTTTATGTGGATGATATCCTACTCATTGGGAATGATGTAGGATACCTACCTGACATAAACAATTGGCTGGCGGCCCAAATCCAAATGAAAGATTTGGGAGAGGTGCAATATGTTTTTGGGATTTCAGATCTTCAGGAATCGCAAGAACAGAACGCTAGCACTGTCTCAAGCATCTTATATCGACAAAATGTTGTCCCGATATTCGATGCAAAATTTCAAGAGGGGATTGTTGCCCTTCAGGCATGAAGTTCATTTGTCTAAGGAGCAGTGTCCTAAGACACCTCAAGAAGTTGAGGATATGAGACGTATTCCCTATGCCTCTGTAGTAGGTAGCTTAATGTATGCTATGTTGTGCACGAGGCCAAACATTTGTTATGCAGTGGGAATAGTCAGTAGGTACCAGTCAAATCCAAGGTTAGACCACTGGACAACAGTTAAAAATATCCTCAAGTATCTTAGGAGAACGAGGGACTATACGCTTGTGTATGAGACTAAGGATTTGATCCTTACTTGATACAATCGATTTCGATTTTCGACCGATAAGATTTCTCGAAATCCACATCGGGATCGATTTTCACCCTTAACGGGGGAGTTATAGTATGGCGAAGCATTAAGCAAGGATGCATCGCTGACTCCACGATGGAGGCTGAGTATGTCGCTGCTTGTGAAGCAGCTAAGGAGGCTGTTTGGCTAAGGAAATTCCTTACCGATTTGGAAGTCGTTGCAAATATGGAATTTCTCATCACCTTATACTGTGACAATAATGGTGCGGTAGCCAATTCGAAGGAACCTCGCAGCCATAAGCGAGACAAGCACATCGAGAGAAAGTATCACCTGATACGAGAAATAGTGCAACGAGGAGATGTGACAGTTACAAAGATCGCTTCGGAGCACAATATTGCTGATCCATTTACAAAGACTCTCACGGCTAAAGTGTTCAAGGGTCATCTGGAGAGTTTAGGCCTATGAGACATGTACATAGGCTAATCTAGGGCAAGTGGAAGATATGTAATGGGGTATATGGATGCCCTAGTTTATTATATTTCTATCTCTTGTAACCACTGTTTTAGATTATGATGTACTCCACTAGAGTTTTAGTTCAAGTGGGAGTTTGTTGGGGTTTATGCCCTAAAACTCGTAATTTATAATTATGTTCTAATTTATGTAATAAAGTGTTATTATCATTAAAGAGTTATTGTTCGTTATCTACGAGTTTGCCTTTATCTAAACCCTAAATCCAACAAAACTGAACATCCAAGGTTGTTAAATGAATCTTTAACTGAATGTAGTGTACATATAAATTATCTCAGTTCGAGATACAACCTAAAGGGTCTATAGTTATGGGATAAGGTTTGGGTACCTTACCCTGGTAAAACTATGGGTGTGGCCCACTCTGTATTCGATACAAACACTGTGATCCTAACGTGTTCGTGTAGATGACATGTGAGTGGGGATATCCTATGGAATGAGATTACATAAGACCGGACCAAGAAATAATAACCTCTGGCTGTAACTCCGTTGACTAGTTAGGTTTTTATTTCACTAGGATGACCTATGCAACTTGATCTCAATCCTGAGCAAGTTACGAACTCCTGTTCACGAGGGATTGTCCTTTGACTAGTATGGGTGAGAGTGGCCAGATTCGCCGACTCAATATGCCTACCTTATTGGGGACAAGACCGAGTGAGCGGCTGGGAACTTAACTTAACAATATGGAATTCACACATTCTCGCCTACTAGGGTAAGTAGAGGAATGCTCCATTAAGTGGTGTCTCCGGGACTTGAACAAAGGATCCGACCCTCTCATTGGCCCTAGAGGGACTCTGTTTGTTGATAGGACCACAAACAAATTGTTCATTAGAGGAGCACTGGTACTTAAGGCACAAGATGTAAACCAGGGGTAAAACGGTAATTTGACCCAGCTGGTGTTACGAACATTCGTGAAGGATTGACTTGTTGTTATTGGTCAATATCCGTGCACACAGAAATATATCTGCAGTGAGAAGAGTGCAGCTGTGGGACTTTAGTGGAGTGTTCCCGCAGTTAACGAATGTTGATTGAGAGGTTAATGAGATTGACCGAGCAATTTTGTATCGTTGGAGCTTCTGATCTGTAGGTCTATTAGGTCCACCTTCTAGCTCGTAAAGGGTTCTTAGATCATTTGAATTTGAAATGTTCAAATTCATAAGGGAATAAACTTAATGTATATTGATATGATATAATATATAGTTTTGGAACTATATATTATAAATTTAATGGGAATATGATTCATATTAAATTATGTGAGAGAATTAAATATTTGAAAGAGTTTAAATATTAAATTCAAATGTGAATGTGATTTATATTTGAAAACTCTAGGTTAAATTTAATGTGTATTAGATGTGCATTAAAACTATAAGATAAAGGGATAAATGATTAAATGTGATTTAATCTAAATTAAATATAAGATATTTAATTAATTAAATATGATTTAATTAATGATTATTAGATTGATCAATTTTATTAATTTAATTGTTAAATTAATGAAAACGTGTCAGGAGAACACGTTCCCACTTCCCTCCAACTCTCCATCCATAGGGAGTGGGGAGAGTTGATTCCTCTTACGTGCTTCTTCTCTAATTGTTAGAGGTGAAGCAAATCGATGAATGATGAACGATCGATCAAATTGACATAAGAAGAAAAATTCTCTCATCTCTCTCATTCTCAAAATCATCCGATTGATGGAACCCTAGCCACCTAGGGAGATCTAAGCACTCAAAGATATAGAAGGTGCTCTCTATTGGTAGTGTTCTTGCTGAAGAAAAACAGAGAACTTTTGGAAGTTCTTGAGTTGTTGTACGTTTTGGAGCAAAGAGTTGTTGTTCTGTGGAAATCAACAAATGTAATACTTCTATTCTTTTTAGTTTAATTGTTAATCTTAAGTATGTTTGTATGTAATTATCCATCTAATTAGATTAGAATTTCCATGCTTGTTCTGTTTTATCAATGTATGAGTTTTTGCATTTCAACCAAAACAAACTTGCAAATTACGATTCCAAACTCGTTTCCGCTGCTCAAGGAATCAGATCTCCATCATCAAAACCCTGGGAATCAAAATCCTGGAGGGTTCGTTCTGGGGTTCTTAAACCTGGGAATCAGAAAAGTGTTTGGGGTGCAGTGTTTTGAAGCCTGAGAATAAGAAAACAGTGTTTGGGGTGCAGCGTTCTGAAGTTTGGAAATAAGAAAACAGTGTTTGGGATACAGTGTTCTAAATCGTGGGTTTATGCTATTTTTTTTTTCTTTTTTCTTTAGTTATTTTGTTCTCTTATTTTTTTTCCTTATTTTTTATTGGATGTTTTGTTAATTGTATAAAAACTTGTATAACATAAATGAGTTACAAAATTAGAACTCTATTTTACAAATTATAATAAATTAGAGGATTTAAAACTCTATCTAACAAAGTATTTAGAGAAATATTTTTGGAACTCTATTTTAGAAATTAAAAAAATGAAAGTCTAAGAAATTAGGGATTTAAAACTCTATTTCAAAAAAATATTTAGAAAAGTATTTTTGAAACTCTATTTTAGAAATTAAAAAGAAAAACTATTGTTTGGAATTCTACTTTAAAAATTAAAAAATTGGAAGTGTATTTAATAGATTAGGGAATGTGAAATTATATTTTATAAAGTATTCAAAAACTTATTTTTGGAATTCTATTTTAGAAATTAAAAAATTGGAAGTCTATTCAAGTAGTATGGAATTTAAAATTTTTCCACAAAGTATCCAAAAAACCTGTTTTTGGAACTCTATTTTAGAAATTAAAAATTAGAGGTTTATTTAAGAAATTGAAAAATTTAGGACTTTGTTTCACAAATTATTAGAAAATTATTTTTAGATATGTATTTTAGAAATTAAAAATTAGAAGTCTATCTAATAAATTAGGAAAATTAAACTTCTATTTCAAAGAATTAACCTATTTTTGGAACTCTATTTTAAAAATTAAAAAAAAAGTTTATTTAAGAAATTAAGAAATTTTAGACTCTATTTCACAAAGTATTAAAAATTCTATTTTTGAAACTCTATTTTAGAAATACAAAAATTTTGTTTAATATCCATTTTTACTTTAATTTTAACCTTTTTAAAAAATTAACTAGGTGATTAAATCATCGGGGTGGTTGGGTTACTGAGGTGGTCATCGGTAATAGTTGCAGGGTGGTTAGGTTGTCGGAGAGTGGACATTGGCATTGGTAGTGGTCGTCCAGTGGTTAGGTCCTTAGAGTAGTTGCAGGGTGTTCATCAAATGGGTCATCACAGTAGCCAGGTTGTTAGGTAATCGGATCATCGAGTCATCGCAGTGGTCATTAAAGTGGTCAACGAGTGGTCATTGACGGTGGTTGTTAGGGTGACCAGGTTGCTGAGGTGGTCAGTAGTAATGGCGGTCAGGTAGTCGGGCCACCAAGGTTTTTGGATGGTTGAGTTTGTGAGGTGGTCATCGAATGATTATCGAAGTGGTCAGGTCACTAGAGTGTGGTCATCAGGTGCTCGTCGACGATGACTATTGGGTGGTCGAGTTGTCAGGGTGGTCGTCAGTGGTGGTTGTTGGGTTTTGGGTCACTAGGATGGTCGGGTCGCCGAAGTGGTTTGTCGAGTAGTCATTAGTGGTGGTTGTGGGAAAGTTAGATCGTTAGAATAGTTGATTGCTCGAGTGGTCGAGTTGTTGGGTAAGTGTATACAAGTCTCTTGAGTGTTATTGAAAAAAGTCGTTAGCGGTGGTCGGGTCGCTGGTGTGGTCATCAGAGTTATCGTCGGAGGTAGTCCTGAGCGGTGGTCAGTGTTGTCGGTGTGGTGGTCGGAGGTAGTCATCAGTGGTGGTCAGAGTTGTCGGTGTGGTTGTCGGAGGTAGTCGTCAGCGGTGGCGGAGTCGTTGGAGGTAGTCGTCGGTGGTGACAGGGGTTGCCGGTGTGGTCGTCAGAGTTGTCGCTGGAGATAGTTGTCAACAATGGTCGGGTTGCTGGAGTTGTCGTCGAAGGTAGTCGTCAACGGTAGTCGAGTCGCTGGTGTGGTCGCTGGAGTTGTAACCGGAATTTTTGTTGGAGTGATCGCCGAAAATGGAAGATGACAAATAATATAAGAAAACATGGCACAAAGCCATGGGATTGTATTGTTGTAATGCGGTTGTATTTCAAAACCAAAGGTTTTGAACACATTGGGTCAAACATTGCTTTGCATTTGGAATACAAAACCATCTAAATCCAAAACAGGGGGTCAAATAACCCCTTAGAGTCTTCCCTACTATCCTTAGACTTTGGAATAGGTTGGGAGACCTTAATATGAGAGAAATCTTAGAGAAAAGAAGAATATGTCAAAACAGAGAGATATGAAAATTTCCGCGAAAATCCCTTGGTTCATCGTTGTTTTCATGGTTTTAAAGTCATTAACAAACTTGATAAAGCTTGCTTATCATGACAACACATCAAGGAATTGGATTAGTTATTAATTTGATGTCGAATTTTTTATCAAATATTAAGTTTTGAAGTAGGTTAGTCATAAACCACTTCAAAAATCAAAACTTGGAGAAACCCATTAACTAGAATTTGGTTTTGAAATTAAAATTAATTATAAATCAAAATTGATTCTTAATTAATTAATTTAATTTTTGAATTTAATATCAAATATTAATTAAATAACTAGACCAATCTCGATCTTTTAAAATCGACTGTTCGTACATGAATCCCTATTCATGTATTAAACCGAACCCATATTTAAATCACATTTAAATATGTCAATTTTGTTGGGATTTATGTCCTAAACTCGTGTATTTGTAATTATTCAAGGAAATAAATAAAAGTGTTATTTTTCCCTCGAATCTTGTATTCCCAATATTACAAACTTAAATCCAATAAACTAAGCTCTAGGGTCACACTTAGGAGATCTTGAACCGTGTGTAGTTGACACATAACTAGGATCAAGTTCAAGTAATTGACTCGAATGGTCTATAGTACATGGATTAGGTTGGGAACCTCATCTTGGAAACACTATGGATGCAACCCACTTTGTATTTGATACAAACGAGGTGATCTAGCTCGTTCATGTAGTTGACATGCGAGTGGGGGCATCCTATGCGGTGAGATTGTATAAGATCGAACTGAGAATTGTTAGACCACTCTAATAACACCGTTGATAAATGAGGGCTAATAATTCAAAGATGACCATTAGTGACTCAATCTAAATCCTGAACGAGTTGCAACCTCGTAGGGAGCTGAATCCTGAATGTTTTCCTGTTTGCGAGGGTTTATCCTTAGATTAGTACGGGTGAGACTGGCCACAACTGCCGACTCAATAAGTCTACCTTCTTAGGGATGAAACCTCGTAGGGAGCTGGAGACTTAACTTCGCAAGAAGCAATTCACTCGTTCCCGAACTAGGATAACTAGATACGTTGTTCCCTTAAGAACTGACTCAAGGTCTTAAACAACGGGGCCCCTCCCTCTTGCTGGCCCGAGAGGGATATTGTTTATGGTCGGACCATAAATTTGTTGTTCATTAGAGGATCGGTGGTGCTTAAGGAGCAAGAAGTATTCACAGGGGTAAAACGGTCAATTGACCCAGCTGTGACTACGAACGACCTATAAAGGGTTGACTCACGGGCATTTCTTAAATCAATGGACACAACTTGTCCTACAGTGAGAAGAGTGCAACTATGAGTCTATAGTGGAGTGACTCGTAGTTAACGAATATTGATTAAACGGGATCAAAGAGTTTGATTAGTTAATCTCGTATCGTTGGAGCTCATGATCTGTAGGTACATTAGGTCCCTCAGTTGGCTCAACATGGAATTGAATGAAGGTATAAAGTTTTGGAATGAATTTGAAGTGTTCAAATTCAATTTAGGGAATTATGTCGATTATATATGAGATAATTGACATAATGTATAGTTCAATGTGAATATGATTCATAATGAACCTAATTATGCCTAATTATGGAATTAAGGCATAAATTAAGGAAATAATTTGAGAGACATGAAATTGAATTCGATTAATTTCAATTTATTCATCTTATGTAAATATGATTTACATAATAAGGTATTTTATATCTTATATTATGAATTTATGCATAAATAGTGGAATTAGTGGCATAATGGGTGGAGAATTTATCTCCACCCACATTGCCTATAAAAGTATCATTTGGGATGCATTTTAGAGAACACTTGAATCATTTGTGTAGTTTTGCAATTTGGAAAACACAAATCATTCTCTCCAATTCTCTCCACTATCCCTAATCTCCAAAAAGAGATCCCACCTCTCTCCCTCTCCTAGAGAACAACCGAGAAGACGTTTTGGAAGTATTCGAGAGTTCGATCGTAGAGAACGAAGAGATCGTTGATGACGAGAGGATTACGTGAAGAATTTGGTCTTCAAAGGTAATCCTTAATTCCTTTATGTTTTCAATTGTATGTTTAGCTTTAGTTTATTTTCTATTTTTTGAGTCATTTCTATAGAATATAATGAAGAACAACGACGATCATTCGCTTCTGCACGGGATTTGATCCCTTCAATTTCTCTTTCTCATAGTTTACTTCACAATTAAACGATGATACGATATAATTAACCTTTACTCCCAAAATCAAATTTGAACAATTCAAATTCTTTTCTCACATAGTATTACAAGGCTTAGTCCGAGCTAGCAAGGAGGACCTAGTGGACCTACAGATCATGAGCTTCAACGATACGAGACTAACCGACCAAATTCTTTAGCTCAACTAATCAACATTCATTAACCGTCGGGACACTACACTAAAACCCAACAACTACACTCTCCCCCACCGTAGATATTTTTGTGGGGTTTTATTTCCTAAAACTCGTGGTTTTGTAAACTGAATGTATATTCTATTTTGCAATAAAGATGTGAAGGGAATCGAATCCCCCAGCAGAAGCGATTGTTAATCGTGTGTTCTTAATTTCATTACATGGATTACATTCAAGAACAAAACTATCTAGATTAAGCATGCAATTGCAAGATGGACAACAAGAATAATACATTTGAAGAACTTTTCTTCGAGTGTTCCTTCTCCCACGATCATGATCTCAGCAACACGAACCCAAGCGATCACGGACGCTACCACCGGATCTTCTCCGTTGTTCTCTAGGTGAGGGAGGAAGGTGGGTTCCCTTTAGGTGAGATGAGATGTTTGTGGGATTGTGAGAGAATGTGTTTGTGGAACCTTTCCAACAACACAACAAGATTACAATCTAGGGTTTCAAAGTCTTTTTTTTTAAGTTGCATCTCATGCAACTATATATGTAGGGAAATAGGATGAAAATTACCATCCTATCCCCCATTTATTCTCCCACTATTATATGGTTTATATGTGAATCTAATTCACATTAAAGCCATATATTATATCAATTATATCATATATAATTGATATAACACCTCATGCATGAAATTCAACACTTCAATTTAATTTCTAACTTTATACTCTCAATATAACCATGTTGAGCCAACGGAGGGACCTAATGGACCTACAGTTCATGAGCTCCAATGATGTGAGATTAACTGATCAAACTCTTTGATCTAGTTAATCAATATTCATTAACTACAAGTCACTCCACTATAGACTTGTAGCTGGACTCTCCTTACTGTAGATTATATTGTGTCCACTGATGTAATCATTACCCATGAGTCGACCCTTCACAGGTTGTTCGTAATCACAGCTGGGTCAAATTACCGTTTTACCCATGTGATTACCTCTTTGTTCCTTAAGCACCACCGATCCTCTAATGAACAACAAGTTTATGGTCCTACCATAGACTCATACCCTCATAGAGGGCGGGGCCCCGTTGTTCAAGACCTGGAGTCAGTTCTTAAGGGAGCAACCTATCTAATTCCTCAGTGTAGGAATGAGTGAATTTCATCTTGTATAGTTAAGTCCCTAGCTACCTACGAGGTTCTGTTCCTGAGAAGGTAGGCTTATTGAGTCGACTATAAGCCACTCTCACCCATACTAGTCTAAGGACAAACCCCTATAAACAGGAGTTCTTAACTTACTCAGGATTCAGGTCGAGTCACTAATGACCATCTATAAATTATCAGTCTTATCCTGTTAACAGTGTTACACTTGTTAGACTAATAATTTGCAGTCCGGTCTTGTATGAACTCTTCATATAGGATGCCCCCCACTCGCATGTCAACCACATGAATGAGTTGGATTACCTCATTTGTACTTATTACAAAGTGGACCACATCCATGGTGTTACCAAAATGAGATTTCCAACCTTATTCTTATACCATAGACCATTTAGCTTATATTCTTGAACACAATCTAAATAGTGTCCACTACACTGATGTTCAAGATATATTATAACCTTGGAGCTTAGTTTATTGGATTTATAAAGCAACAATATAATTTTATCAAAACAAATAACTTTTTATTTATTTGATCAAAATTACACAAGTTTAGGGCATAAATCCCAACAAGATGTTATTAAGATTTATTCAGTAAATGTGTTATTGAATAAAGTGAATTGTGTATTGTGTAATCTTAATCCAATAAAGAACCCTTGGCTATAGGATGAATACTTGAACTTTATGTGTGATATAAAAGTGGATCAAGTTCAAGTTATAGCCAGAACGGTATATTGTATAAGGATAAGGTTGGGTACCTTATCCTGGGGACATTATGGATGCGACTAACTTTGTAGAGTACAAACGATGTGATCCTAAATCGTTCCTGTGGAGACATGCGAGTGAGGGCGTCCTATGCAATGAGTTTGCATAAGACTGGACCGCGAAATAGTCACTTAGACTTCATAACTCCGTTTACTGTCTTAACTGACTCTATTCATACGATGACCTAGGTAACACGATCTTAATCCTGAGCGTTCTATGAACTCTTATTTATTCGAATTATCATTAGATTTGCATGGGTGAGAGTGGCCCGAGATTGTCGACTTAATAAGCCTTCCATATCTGGGATAAGTTTGAGTAGATAGTTGGGAACATAGTTCTGCAAGATGGAATTCACTCCTACCCGCTTTATGGATTAGTAGAGAGGTTGTTCTCTTAAATGCTGACTCCGGGTCTTGAACAAAGGGCTCACCCCTCTCATTGCCCCGAGAGGGATTCGATTTGTTGGTTGGACCACAAACCAATTGTTCATTAGAGAATCAGTGAGTTAAGGAACAAGAAGTAATTACAGGAGTAAAACGGTAATTTTGACCCAGTTGTAATTACGAACGACCTATGAAGGATCGACTTACTAATCATGGTTATATCGAGTGGACAGAAATATATCTACATGAGGAGAGTGCAGTCACTGGGGTTTTAGTGGAGTGTCCCGGTGGTTAACGAATGTTGATTAGCTAGGCTAAGGAGTTTTGCCGGTTAATCTCGTATCGTTGGAGCTCATGATCTGTAGGTCCATTAGGTCCCCCTTACTATCTCGGACTAAGCCTTGTAACATTTTGAGAGAAAAGAATTTGAATTGTTCAAATTCGATTTTGGGAGAAATCGTTAATTATATGTGATATATTTAGCGAGTCATAGCTTAATTATGAATTAAACTATGATTAAAAGGGGTTGGATATATTTAAATATGATTTAAATATTGGATCGGTTTATAGCATGAATAAAGATTCATGTTTAGAAAATCGATAGGACCAGACAATTTATTTAATTTAATATTTGATATTAAATTAAATTAAAAATTAATTAATTAAATTAATTTTTAAAATTTTGAATTAATTAAATTAAGTTTAATTTAAAATTATTTTAATATTTATTTTTGATTTAAAATTAAATGAAAAATGAAGGATTTTCATGAAAATCAAGTTGCCAACTTGCCCAACCCTCCTCATCTTCAAAATTGGCCACCTCCTTCTTCAATTGCCATCATCACTGTTGAGATGTCACTCTAATGAAGCTTGGTGAATCTTTATATAATGGTGATTTGAGGTATTTTGATTGAATTTTGCAAAAATTGAAAGAACTTCTGTTTTATGACCTTTAGGGACTCTTCTTCCAAATTCTCTCAATCTAGGATCTCACAATCCGTTCCAAGACCTGAGGATAGTAGGGAAGACTCTAGAGGTGGTCCACGAAGTGTTCGTGTTGAAAATCATCCACCGGGTGAAGAGAATTTGATCTTCAAAGGTGAGTTTCTTAACTCCCAGTTTTTCCAGCTTTGAGCATGCATTTTATTTTGCAAAATTAATCAACTTAGAGTGTTCAAGATCCTAAATTGCTTCCGCTTTCTTAATTTAGACTTTTTCAATTTTTTCGTCTACTTGATATAACCATGATTAGTGTTGCGTAAAATTATATTGCAATATCGCAAGTGTACAGGTCAAGTTTTAGTATAGTGATTTAGAGTTCTAAGTATCGTCATCGGGAATGAGTTTCTAGATTAATTAATTACTAAGATACTTATTCTCAATTTTATCTAAAACAACAAAACTTTGATAGATAGTGAAAACAAAGATAGAAAATAAATGTACAATTGGAGACACGAATATGATAGAATTAAAGGTAATTGATTTTGAAGGGAATGAAATCCCGTGCAGTGGAAGGGTGATTGAATCACCGTGGTATCATTGCGAAAACCGTTTTCTTAAAAGCATTTTTATCTCATAAAAACTAGGTTAAACATGTTAATAAAGAAGAAAAACAGTAAGCAACACTTACTTGTTGAAGAACGTTTTCAAGTTTTCCTTCTCCTGTTCACGAACCCTTCGTGATCACGATCTCAACGTTCTCGATCTCCTCGAACGAACAAGTGAACCAGACACTTCCACGCAGTTTCTTGGTTGTTCTACCTTTGGTAGAAGGAGAGAAGTGGGTCTCATTTTGGTGAGAGGGGAGGAGAGATTGAGAGAGGATTAAGAGAAAATGTTTGTTTCCTTTTGGTGAGAAATCCAAAAAATGAACAAAAGTCTTAAGAAATCATTCTTGCAAATGGTTTATATAATGGTGATAGGTCGAGTTGAAATCTCCATCTATTTACCATTTTACCACCACCATAGGTTATGCAAATCATATTTGCATAACCACATATCACATTTATATAATTGTGGATTTTTAAATTGAATCACATTCAATTTAATTTCTCTCAATCTAATTTCTCCAAATTAGCCCTAATTAGATAATTAGGCTAACCTATAGTTTATTATGAATCTCATTCACATTAAACTATATAATATGTCATTCATATCTCATATAAGTGACATAATTACCCTTTACTGATCTTGAACACTTCAAATTCACACCAAAACTGTAAACCTTCTATTAATCCAGTTTGAGCAACTGAGGGACCTAATGGACCTATAGTGACGAGCTCCAATGATCTGAGACTAACCTGTCAAACTCTTTGACCCGGTTAATCAACATTCATTAGCTACGATAACACTCTACTAAAGTCCGTAGCTACACTCCCGTCAGTGTAAGACGAGTTGTGTCCACTGATATAACCAATGCCCATGAGTCGACCCTTCACAGGTTGTTCGTAGACATTGCTGGGTCAAATTACCGTTTTACCCCTGTGTCTACTTCTTGCTCCTTAAGTCCCCATTGCTACTCTAATGAACAACAACGTTGCAATGGTCCAACCATACACAACACCCCTCTCGGGCTAGTGAGAAGGTGGGTGCCCGTTGTCCAAGCCCTGGAAACAACACTTAAGGGAATAACCCTTCTAGTTTCCCTAAAGTCGAGAACGAGTGAATTCCATCTCGCGTAGTTAAGTTCTCAGCTCCCCACGTGGTCCTGTCCCTGAGAAGATAGGCATATTGGATGAGTAACTGTGACCACCCCCACGCGTACTAGTCAAGGGACAGACCCCTGCAGACAGGAGTCCGTAACTCGCTCAGGATTCAGGTCGAGTCACTAATGGTCATCTACGAAGTTATTAGTCCCATACTGTTAACGGTGTTACATCAATAGGTCTAATAATTCACGGTCTGGTCTTGTACAATCTCATTGCACAGGATGCCCCTCACTCGCATGTCAACCACATGAACGAGTCAGATCACCTCGTTTGTATATAATGCAAAGCGGGTCGCATCCACAACATATCCAGGATTAGGTCTTCAACCCTATCCATATACTGTAGACCGTTCGGGTCATTAACTCGAACGTGATCCTCCATGTGTGTCCACTATACACCGTTCAAGTTCTAGTTCTCATAAATTTAATGACCCTGGAGCTTAGTTTATTGGACAAAGTTTGTAAAAATGTCGAGAACCAAAGTGATGAAATAAATAACTATTATTAATTTCAAATGGTAAAAATACAAATAAAACGAGATTAGGACATACATCCCAACAGATTTCACAAATTAAAGTCTTACCTAACACATGTAATGGACTAATGCCATGAATTTATAAACAAGAAGTGAAGCTACTCAAGAAAATCTTTCGATTCATAATGAGCCTCGCACATACGACAAATCCTAAAGTTTTCTTATGAATTTTAAAAGCATGTGCGACATTAAGCAACTTATTTATGAGTTTCTCTAAGAACTCTAGGTCATTCTCATGTCAGATTTCAAAGAATTTTGACAAATTTGCTCTAATCTAAGTTTCTTTCTCTCGAGTCCACTTAAACCAACAAAATCAAAAAATTGAAAAATGAATTGCCAAAAATAAATAACAAAACATAGGCCAATACATAAGCAAATAAGTCTTAAACATGTAAATCAAATCCTAGCTACAACATTTAGTCACTCTAAATCACAATAAAACCAAGCTAAAGTTATAGAACGTCTTTAAACGATGTTACAATCTAAAAGAAAGATAAAATAACTTATGTGTCGATGTCGGTCCCTCATCCCCGAGTTCCCGTCACGATCTCGAACCTCCACAAATGTTTTGACTCCCAAGGAATGTTCTCTTTTCTCTTCTTAAAGAGTGTATTTCGAATTTAGGGTACAATTTCTATCAATTTCGGCTCCATTTGAAAGTTGAAAATCATGTTGTATTTATAGGGTTAATGGCACAACGTTGCAACGTTAGGGACAACGTTGCGACTCTGTGCCCTTATGTGGCATCAAATATGGAAAGTATCGGTGGCGTTGCAACGCTGAGGGCAACATTGCGATGCTGCTACCTTAAGCGCGCACCCAGCTTATCGAACTGGCGTTGCCGCCCTCGCCACGGTCATTCATTATGGATTTCTTATCAAGATAGCGTTGCAACACTATCAACATAGATTTTCAATGCACAAAAATAGTAAGCACGACGTTGCGTCGCTCTGCAGGGCGTTCACCTCGGGTCTACTAGCTTGGAGTGGTCCTTCTACTTCCAATTGATGTTATTTTAAGTTCCAAAAAGCCTCGATTCAATCCCGAGTGCTCCATAATGTCTCCAAATGTCTTGTTTAAGCTCTTTACCTGAAATTAAGTGATTTAAACACATCAAAACTCTGAAATTAACATAAAACTAGCAATTATTAAGCCTAAGGATAACACATTTTGTGTGCTATCAATTAGTAAGTCGATCCTTCCAAGGTTGTTCGTGATTACAGTTAGGTCAAATAGTCTGTTTTACCCCTATAACTACTTCTTGTTCTTTAAGTCCTACTGATCTTCTAATGAACAATTGGTTCGTGGTCTAACCACCAAACTGAATCCCTCTTGGGACAATGAGAAGTTGAGGCCCTTTGTTCAAGACCTGGAGTCAGTACTTAAGGGAACAACCTCTCCTACTAAACTCTAAAAGCTGGTAGAAGTGAATTCCATCTCGCAGGACTAGGTTCCCAGCTCTCTACCCGGTCTTATCCCCAAAATAGTAGGTTGATTGAGTCGGCAATCTCGGACCCCTCTCACCTATAGAAATTTTTTCGGGGGTCATAGCATGCTCAAGATTAAGATCAAGTTACCTAGGTCACCATATGAAATAGTCAGTTTTAACAGTAAACAACGTTATAAAGTAAGAGTGACTGTTTTTACAGTCCGGTCTTATGCAAACTCATTGCATAGGACACCCCCACTCACATGTCTCCACATGAACGATTTAGGATCACATTGTCTGTACTATACAAAGTTGTTGTGTCCATAGTGCCCTCAAGATAAGGTACTCAACTCTGTCCCTATACTATAGACCGTTATGGATATTACTCGAACTTGATCCACATTCATGTCTGCACATGAAGTTCAAGTATACATCCTATAGCCAAGGGTTCTTAGTTTATTGAATTTGGGTTAAGAGGACATAATTCACTTTATTCATTAACATCTTTACTGTATAAACCTTAATAAGAACTTTATTACAAAATAGAATATAAATTCAGTTTACAAACCACGAATTTTAGGACATAAAACCCAACATCAAGGATCTCTAAATTAAATTATGAAAAACCCAACTACACATTTGGGGTTTTAAAGTTTGGAAGACCAAAACTCAAATTGAAGATCTGCATCAACCAAATCTAGTCCAAAAAGACTAGCCTAAAGTCCAAGCTAAGTCTAAAGACGAGACCCAAAGTCAACTAGGCCTAATCTAGAGGCGAAGGTCAAATCAACCAAGCCTAGTCCAAAAAAGTTGCCCCAAAGTCGAAGCCCAACCTAGAGGCGAGGCCCAAAGTGAACCAGGCCCAATCTAGAGGCGAGACCCAAAGTCAACCAAGTCCAATCCAAAAAGACTGACTCAGAGTCAAACAGGCTCCCGTCATATGCCTCGAGCAACCACTATTCAAGTACCATTTGTTTTTCTTGGAGACTTTCAAATACACCTACAAACGAAAGTGTTCAAGATTGATATTTCGGTACCCATACTTGTTTGGGTCCTAGAAGGTTATCATTTACAAACTTTGGAACCCATTTTATTTTTGCATTCACATTTAAAGCATTAGATTTAGATTTAGACAAGTAACAAGAATAAGTTTTATGTCCATATTTGCCACATGAGAAAAAACGAAAATTATGCAAGGATTTATCTCTTACAACAAATTTATGCACTCTATTTTTTTTTAGAGAAATTCTTTCTTGGAGTATTGTGAGACCTTGCTCTTTGAGAAAAAATTCTCCTTGAAGAAGTAGAATGAACATATTTCTATTTAAAGCAATTAGGTTTAATATGACCTTCAACACCACAATGATGAGATGGACACATAAAACTAGATTTATCATGCTTAGACACAATCTTAGGCATATTAAGCTTAGGCACAATAGAGAATGCTTTAACAATGATAATTTTAGAACTTGAAGGAGTAGAGTGATGGAGATTGGATCCCCTTGAACAACGGAAACGTGAAAAAACAGAGATAAGCATACATTTATAATCTAATTAGGCATGAATATTAAACATGCAAACATGCTGTAGATTTAACTAAACTTAAAGGGAAATCAAAATATACCTTTGTAGTTTCACAGCAACTCTTTACTTCAAGTGCACAACAACACAGGAACTGAAAAAAAATGTTCTCTATTCTTTTCTTCACCACAGGGACAACACCACTTGGTAAACTTCCTATCTTCTGAGTTCTACTTAGATCTATTCATTTGATGGGAAGGAATCCAACTTTTGGAAGTGAGAGAGAGGGAATTGAGAGAGAGAGAATTTCCAAAAGCAATTCACAATTGCAGAATCATTGAACAACCAAAACCCTTTTTTCTCGAGAGGTTATTCCCAAAGGAGTTCTTCCCCCCACTCCCTATCGATAGGGAGTTAGTGGGGAAGAAGGGAGTCTGCCCTCATGACACGTTCCCATTAATTAATTAATAATTAATTAAATGAAATTTAATTAATTATCAATTAAATCAAATTTAATTAATTATTTAATCAAATATCATATATTTAATTAATTATTTAATTAAATATCATATATTTAATTAATCTTAAAATATCATATATTTAAATAAGATTAAATCATATTTAATCCATTTCTCCTCTAATCTATAGTTTTAATGCACATCTCATGCACATTAAATTTTAACCTATAGTTTTTAAATATGAATCACATTCACATTTAAATTAATATTTAAACTCTTTCAAATATTAAATTCTCTCAAATAATTTAATATGAATCATATTCACATTAAATTTATAATATATAGTTCCAAAACTATATATTATATCGTATCTATATACATTAAATTTATTCCCTAATGAATTTGAACATTTCAAATTCAAACGATCTAAGAATCCTTTACGAGCTAGAAGGTGGACCTAATGGACCTACAGATCAGAAGCTCCAACGATACGAGATTACTCGGTTAATCTCATTAACCTCCTAATCAACATTCGTTAACTGCGGGAACACTCCACTAAAGTCCCACAACTGCACTCTTCTCAATGCAGATATATTTATGTGTCCACGGATATTGACCAATAACAGCAAGTCAATCCTTCACGAATGTTCGTAACACCAGCTGGGTCAAATTACCGTTTTATCCCTGGGTTACATCTTGTACCTTAAGTATCAGTGCTCCTCTAATGAACAATTTGTTTGTAGTCCTACCAACAAACAGAAGTCCCTCTCGGGCCAATGAGAGGATCGGACCCTTTGTTCAAGTCTCGGAGACACCACTTAAGGGAACATTCATCTACTTACTCTAATAGGCGGGAAGAAGTGAATTCCATCTTGCTCGGCTAATTCCCCAACTGCTCACTCGGTCTTGTCCCCAAGAATGTAGGCATATTGAGTCGACGAATCTGGCCACTCTCACCCATACTAGTTAACGGACAATCCCTCGTGAACAGGAGTTCGTAACCTGCTCAGGATTGAGATCAAGTTGCCTAGGTCATCCTAGTGAAATAGAAACCTAACTAGTCAACGGAGTTACACCTAGTGGTTACTATTTCGCGATTCGATTTTAATTAATCTCATTACATAGGATATCCCCACTCACATGTCATCTACACGAACACGTTAGGATCACAGTGTTTGTATCATATACAAAGTGGGTCACATCCATAGTTTTACCAGGGTAAGGTACCCAAACCTTATCCCCTTACTATAGACCCTTTAGGTTGTATCTCGAACCGAGATCCTTTATATGTACACTACATTCAGTTAAAGATACATTTTACAGCCTTAGATGTTTAGTTTATTGGATTTAGGGTTAAAATAGGGGCAATATCGTAAATAACGAACAATAACTTTTTATTGAAATAATAACACTTTATTATAATAATTAGAACATAATTACAAACTACGAGTTTTAGGGCACAAACCCCAACATAGAGCATTCATAAATGTTGCCTAAACGTCTTTTATCACCATAAGGCTTGCCAACTTTAATTATTTTGTCCAACCTTTGAGTACAAATTGGCAACTTTTTAATGGAGTCTTTAGCCTTACAAAGTTCTTGCAAAGCATTTAATTCATTTTCCTTAAGCAATTTAATCCAATCATCTTTTTCACAACTATCATGCTCAAGAAATCTAACTTTGTCAAGCAAGACATTTTTCTCATCACAATCAAAAGCATGTTTATCACAAGGGACATTCATTTCATCAATTTGCACAATATCATGCTCATTTTGTTTTAAGCAAGTAATTTCATCGAGTAAAGACTTATTTTCACTAGTTAGAACATTGTATTTCTTCTTAAGCATACCATATTTAGAACCAAGCTTTTCTATTTCATTTTGCATATTTTCAGAAGCTTCAAACAATTCATCATAAGAAAGGGCTCTAGAGTTACCTCATCATCTTGTTCATCACTAATGTCACTATGAGCTATGAAGCAAAAGTTTGCTACTTCTTCATTGTCAATTCTACTCCCACTTTCATCACTATCATCCTAAGTAGCTTTCATTGCTTTCTTCTTGGATTTCTTGGATGATTTTCGGAGAGGGCAATCTGTTCTAATGTGATCCAGTTTCTTGTATTCATAAATATTACCTCATCCTTTTTGCTTTTTTCACCTTTTGATTCTTTTGGTTGGAAATGTGTTTCTTGAATTGTTTCTTCCTCTTGATGAAGTTTCTATATTTACATGAGAAATATACAATATCGTCTTCATCAAGAGAATCTTCATCTTCGGATTCAACTTCCAAAGAGACGGTCTTTAAAGCAATACTCTCACTAGAAGGAAAAAGGGTTTAATGACGGGCATTACCCGTCATTAAAGGGTTTTGACGACGGGCATTGCCCGTCATTAAAGAGTTTTGATGACGGGCGCGCGTCCGTCATCTATGCAAGTGACATTGTATGTTACAATGACGGACACTTTTTAATGACGAGCAATGCTCGTCTTTAGAGGTCTTCGACCGTCATAAAAGTGACATATTTTAGGTTTGCATCCACTTTTACTGACGGGCATTGCCCGTCATTGTTTTGTTCGAATTTAAGAAAAAAAAATTGTTGGTTGCCTCAATGGCTCTAACCAAAAATATTAATATTTCTCAAATTTTGTAATAAAAAATCTCAATACTAATACATTTTTATACAAGTAATCTTACAAATTTAACTTTAATTAATAAAATATAAAGCATGTATTAAAAGAAGTGTATTACATTTCACAAAAACATATATACAAACTACATTTACTATTAGTGAGGATTCTTGGGTACAAGAAATGCTACAGGCAGAGAAGAAACTAAACCACCATAATAAAATTGGGTACAAAAATTTCATATGGTAACATCAAATATATTAATACAATAAACCAAAATTTCTCAAGCTAAGTAAGGCCTACTCCATAATCTCCCTAATAGCCATAAGTAGAAACAAGCAAAATTTCATATTCAATAATAAAAAAAAAATAAAAGAAGTGGAAAACAGAGAAAATATTAAAACCAGAGTAAGATGATAAAAGATAAGTGATCTTGGGATCAAACGTTATGTAACCCAACACCTTGGTACCATTTATAACATTTGATCTCTCTCTTCCTTTTGATCCAAAATGTAAAACTTGTCCGCTATAATGCTTTCACATCGAATGTCCAATGAGATTAAAATCTCGTCAAGGCATACCTGTAAAGACACATAAAAGAAAAGTTACAGTGAATAATATGACAAATCCAAAAAGGAATAAAACATAGATTTTTTTCTTTTTTTAAAACTTTGAAGCTAGCTAAGTTCCCACAACGGTATTAAACCATAAAATTTAAAGAGCATATCTGCTAACAATTTAATAAACAGTCATCCCCCTTCCCCCAAAAAAACATGAACTAAATACTTAAAAAAATGCTCTCCACAAATGCTTAGTTCAATACTTTTCAACTTCCTGAAAAATGAATGCCCCTACCCAGCGGAGCTATATAATTCAGTGACATTTCAACTAATTGCTCAAAATAAAACTAAAAAAGTTTCAGGCAACATAAAATGAATAAGAAATTCTCATTTCATATCATACCTTATTTTCAAAATACAAGGTTAAATGAATAATATCTCTCTCCACCTCCGAAGCTTGAGCCATTTTCAGAAATCAAAACATGGGTAGTGGAAGGCGATCAAATGAATACAGGTACCTAAAGAAAATAATTTAACAGGGAAGGAAAAACAATTGTTGTAATTCACATTGTTAGCATATAATTGACTAGATCCACAAGACAATTAATTTTGTTGAATAAGACTTGAAAATCTCAGGAGAGTTAAACAGAAAAAGAAACTGAGGTAAACTTAAACTTATTTCAAACCTGATGCTTGGAAGACAGTTGTTGAGTAAAAACATATACCCCTGAGTAGAAGGAACATGAAATAGCAAACTATCAAATCACAATTGATCAAAACTCTCTTAATCATTTACCCATCAGTAAATTTAAATATGCGACATGGATTAAGAACAAAAAAGAACTCTTACTTGTAAACACGATTACATACCAAAATGTAAGGTGATAATCCATCATAGAAGCAAGAGCAACGACAAAAACATATTCAGCTTACAACCACAACTCACAACCACAATTTAGATCTGCTACTCACAGCCATGAAGGAATAACCCACGGTTCAAAACTACCATACCATACCCACGAAAAGCTACCACGCCTATGAAATTAAAAAGTAACCAATATAACTTAAGAAAAACATATACTAAATCGACAAAGCTATTTGTAATACTTTATAACAGAGATTGCTAGAGTATAAGAGGGTGATCATCAAAGCTAAAGCTATTTGCTGCCTAATTACATATTTTTGAGAGAATGAAATAAATGTGTTCATATAGTAAGAATTCTAAACACTTTATAACAGAGAATGTGTTCATATGTGAAATACAAGACTCGTTGAAATAGGGTATATTGCATAAAGTATTGAATCACAAGACTCGTTGAAACACACATGGATTTAAA
Source organism: Trichosanthes cucumerina (assembly GCA_036507285.1). Taxonomy (NCBI): domain Eukaryota; kingdom Viridiplantae; phylum Streptophyta; class Magnoliopsida; order Cucurbitales; family Cucurbitaceae; genus Trichosanthes; species Trichosanthes cucumerina. The sequence continues at coordinate 31,569,607 of CM071838.1, forward strand.
ATTCTATTTAAAGAAAATCCAGAATAAGGATATACAAATTATTTTGATAAAGATAAACAAAAATTACAAAACAAAAAAAAAACAGGTTTAGATAAAAAAATGTTGCAAAAAATTTCAATTGAATCAGTGTTGATAGACAATGCTGCAAAAAAAAAAAAAACAGAGAGCAGTAAAAAGCTTGAGAAATTACCTTTATCATACTTTTTACCATTTGGATTGACACAGTTGACCTTAAAAATATCATTATATAGAAGCTCCACCATGTTTATGGAGAATTTATTCTACAAAATGCAAATCTGAGTCGGTGGGCAAACAACAAATAGTAAATATTGGGATAAAAGCCAAGGACAGAAAGCACCCACTAAAATTTGAGCAAAATAAGAATGAGGTAGTAGAGAGGTTGGAGAAAGCATTTGAATTAATAATTAAAGAACTCACTCAACGGAAACACAAAATTACAGTAGATCGTTTCATACAAGCTAATTTCAAAGTTCAACACCCCCCAAAAAAAAAAAAAAATAAGGATATAACAACTTCCAAGTTAGTCAAGGACTAGGTTCTATCAGACAATGAAATTTAAACTAAAAAAATATGCTAAAAATGAAAAGAGTAAAATCGAAACAAGGGAACTGGATTGAATGTAAGGGTGATTAGATAATGGTATTATACAATAATCGAAACTAAACTGAAAAGAATAAAGCTGTTGGAAAAGAAAGAAAACTTGAATTCCAAGCTTTTAGCCATAAGATGCTTGATTGCTTAAAGCTAAGTACAAAAAGTCCCAATGAGCTACAAGGGAGATGCTAGAAAATTCATGGTCGCAGAAACAAGAAAATTTTCAATAAAGACCAAAGTAACATAACATATGATCAAAGCCTCAATAGACACACGTATATAGAAAAATCAAAAGAAAAAAAATGTGGCAGGCATATATAGAAAAACAACTGAAAAAGATGAATTTTGCAGAAACTGGAGTGTCAACAAAAACTGAAGTATAAAGATCTCGATATGTATAAAAATTAAAGAGAGAAAAGAAAAGAAAAAATCTCACATTCTTACAGATAATTTGAGATGAGACATATCAATTATATACCTTAATTAAGAGTAAAGGAGAAGATCTCTGTTTCAAAAAAAAAAAAAGAAAGAAAAAGGAGAAGATCAAGATTTGTGAGGAATAATTTTTTTTAAAAAAAAGTAAAGAAATGGGTTGACTTTAAAACCCATATTTGGAGGAGATGACGGTGGTCAGGCAACGACGACGGAGAGAGAGAACCAAGATGACATTCACTTGCACCTCGATAACCTTGTGTTTTTTTAAGGAAAAAAAAAAAGCAAAGTTGAAGGTGTAGGTGCAAATGTAGGTGAAGGCTAACAATTTGGCCATAATTTTTCTTTTCTCCATCTCTATTCAGAATTTCAAGCAAAAAAAAAAAATGGTAATTTCTAAACCCTAAACTTGAAAGAATAATAAATCTTCAAAATCAACAAATTAAAATACCTCAAAATTTTTCATTCACAAAGATCTGACGAGGTCGTTCTTAACAGCTTGGAGCCCAAATCGATGCACATGGTTTTAAATCCCTTTGGATCTCATAGGGCATTGTCTTTGAAGAACTCCATTTTTCCTCTTCAATGAACAAGTTCGAGAAAACTTCTTTAGCAAGTCGAGAACGAAAAGTTGTGCATCTGCAAGTTGTGAATATCGTTTGGGTATTTGTATAAAATACAAGAGACTTCGAAGAATTTTTTTAATCAAAGTACCTTGTCGGTCGAGTGAGGATGGAAGCGACGTGGTTGATGAACATACAGGAATCGATTTGAATCTCCTCCAAAATCGCGAGAAAGAGGTGCAACCTTCAAGAGGTTCTACGACGTTTGAAATCGAGAGAAGGGAAAGGTGTGGAAGGGAGCCCTAATGACTCACCCAAATTTCGGAAAATTTAAGCGCGAGAAAGTTGAATTTCTTCCACTTTTCTTTTTTAAAATCTTCTAATAAATATAAAACGTCGATTTATGACCGACATTGTAGCTTACTTTTTTTTAAAATAAAAAAATGTGTGTTTTTCTCTTGTCCGTCATGGTTGCTATGCGCTTTTTTTTAGACCGTCATTGTAGGCTAATTTTGTTGTAGTATCTTCTTCCTTTTGAACTCATCCTCCTTATGTTCCTTCGTGATAATCTCATGTGTCATGAAAGAGCCAATAAGTTCCTCTAAAGAAATTTGGTGAGATCCTTTGTTTCTTGAATCGTTGTCACCTTTGCTTCCTAATTCTTAGGTAGAGATTTAAGAATTTTCCTAACATTTTTGGAGGTAGTATAAACTTTTCTAAGACTCTTCAAAGCATTTATAATGTTAGTAAATCTAGTAAGTATCTCGGTAATAGATACATTAGCATTCATCTTCAATAATTCATAATTATGAACTAGGATGCTAATTTTTTATTCTTTAGCTTGATTAGTTGATAATGAGTCACTTTAAGAGTATTCTATATTTCTTTAACGGAAGAGCACACAGATATTTTGTTAAATCCATCCTTACATAAAGCATAATATAAACAATTAATAGCTGTGACATTAAAAACACACGTTTTCATATCATTTTCATCATATTCCTATTCTAATTTTGGCACATAATTTTCATTAACCTTTTTCATAGAAATATATTGATCTTTAACCACATTTAACCATAAATAATAGTCAATGGATTGCATGTAAATTTTCATTATAGCCTTCCAATAAGAATAATTTGATCCATCATAATAAGTAGGTCTAGAGATGGATTGTCTTTCAATAACACTATTTACTACTAGGTTTTCCATAAAGCTCAAACAATAAAATTTATCAAAAACAAAAAAAAGTTCTAGAAGAGCAACCTCGCCCCAAGACCATTGTTGGATCGATATGGCAACCCTAGAGGGGGAGTGAATAGGGTTTAATTAAACATTTTCCTCACTAAGCTCAAGTAATCTAATTAACAAACTTTTTAAAAGAAATTAAGAAAAATTAATGCAATAAATAAGATAGATATAAAGTATGAAAAATTAATTATATCCAATACTCAACAATTAATAATTGTTGGAATAGAAATTTCGGCTAATCCAAAATTGCCGAAGATAGCCAAATGAGCAATTTCATTAATTTGGATCGAGGGTCTTCGAGTTAAAGTAGAGGTGTAAATGAAACCTTCGAATGGAAATGAGACACATAAGTAGGAGATATTTCAACCAACGAATGGAAATGAGACACGTGTAAATGAATTTGTGTTGTATTGATTTCAGGTAATTGTGAGTACGATCTCTAGTATTTAATCATCTGATTCTCTCTCCTACTAATGTGCTTGGATCGAGGGTTGAAACAACTTGTTCTCGAATGTAAATTTATCTTGAGGGGTTTTCAACTTGTTCTCAAGTGTAGAAAGTTGAAGGTCTTTGCTCGTAGCTTGTTGAAGATCTTCGGCTTATATCTTGTTGAAGGTGTTCGACTTGTAGCTTGTATCTTGTTAAAGATTTTCGGTTTGTAGCGTGTTGAAGGTCTTCGGCTTATAGCTTGTTGAAGGTCTTCAACTTGTAGCTTGTATCTTGTTGAAGATCTTCGGCTTGTAGCGTCTTTGGAGCTGCTCGACTTGCAAAATTGTTGAAGATCTTCTGACTTAGGCTTTTCTCGAAATTCAAAACAACTTGTTCTCGATGTTGAAAACTTCAATGGATTCGTGGTGTGTTCTTGACGATTCCCTTGAATCGTTCTTCGTTCAGATGATGTTTGATCTTCAGGAACTTCTGGAGATTTCACAGCTTTGTTTCTGAATTCTCTCTGGAGTCTCAAATTTCTTAATCTTGAAAATGAAGGAGCAATGTCTCTATTTATCCTCTGGGCCTCTAGATGTGCTTGGGCCTGTTAGACTAGGTTTGCTCTTTGTTGGGCCAACTCCTTTGCGTTGGGCCAGATTGGCTGTGGGCCAACCATTTTGGGTTGGGCCAACCATTTTGGGCTTGGTTGATTGGGGTCTTCTGTCCTGACCGGACCTGATTGATTTTGGGCCTACATCTCTAGATCGGGTTTGGACTTTTGCTAATTGGGCCTTTAATTTAGACTTTTGTCTACCAAATTTTAAGGAACTCAATTGTATAACCACCAATTTAATTTAGGGATGCTTATATATTAAATTAATCACTAATTAAATAATTTTGTCATCAATGTCGAATGATGACGTGACAATTTTGGATTCGCCGAAACTTCTATTCCAACAAATGCCCTCTTTTCGAAATTTATGCACAATTATGTGTGTGTGAATTTCGAAAAAGTTATTTTGCAATCAAAACATAAGAGATTTGCTCTAATTTGGATGAGGTTTACTCATAGTTTGAATTCCGTTTGATGTGTCAATTTAATCAAATATGAAATTTGGTTCATAACTTGATTGATTTTTTTTTACACATGTTTTTTTTCTCTTGATGCCAATATATCAAAATATGAATTTGAGTCAATATTTTGATTTTGTTTATTTGGCATAAAATTTTGGTTTGAATTTAGTAGATTTTCTGCTTAATTCAAAAGAAATATGGGATTTGGTTAAAAAAATTCTATCAAAAAATGTCAATCCAATTTTGATTTAAAATAAAATTTGGATTATCCCCAAATTTTTGTTTGAGAAAAATTTCTATCTTATACCCAATTTGTAATTTGGGATAAATTTTAGATTATGCCTAATTTTTTATTTGAGATAAAATTGAAATTCTATCATGATTTTGATTTGGATAGAATTAATTTCATCAACTTTGATTTGGGATAAAATCGATGCCCAAATTTTGATTTGGGATAAAATTAAAATTCTACCATGATTTGATTCAATAATAAAAAATTTATCAAAATTTGTTCACACGTAATTTCAGTAAAGAAATAGAAATGAGACACGTGTAAATGAACTTATGTTGTATTGATTTCAGGTAATTATGAGTACAATCTCTAGTATTTAATCATCTGATTCTCTTTCCTACGTATGCACTTGGATCAATGGTTGAAACAACTTGTTCTCTAATGTAGATTTGTCTTCAGGGGTTTTCAGCTTGTTCTCAAGTGTAGAAAGCCGAAGGTCTTCGCTCGTAACTTGTTGAAGGTCTTCGGCTTGTAGGTTGTTGAAAGTCTTCAGCTTATAGCTTGTTGAAAGTTTTCGGCTTATAGCTTGTTGAAGGTGCTTAAGGCTTGTAGCTTGTTAAAGATCTTCGGCTTGTAGCGTGTTGAATGTCTTCATCTTGTAGCTTGTTAAAGATCTTCGGCTTGTAGCGTGTTGAAGGTTTTCGACTTATAGCTTGTTTAAGGACTTCGGCTTGTAGTTTGTCTCGAGGGTTGAAACAGCTTATTCTCGATGTTGAAAACTTCAATGGATTCGTGGCATGTACTTGACGATTCCCTTGAAGCGTTTTTCGTTTAGACGGTGTTTGATCTTCAGGAGCTTCTGGAGACTTCACAACTTTGTTTCTGAATTCTCTGAGTTTCTTCAATTCTGAACCTTCGTATGTTTCACTCGAGGGCTACAAAGCTTGTTCTCGAGATTGAAGTTGCAACGAGTTCTTTAGATTTGAAGAGGTGTTCTTCAGATTCGAATCAGTGTTCTTCAGATTTGAAAAAGTGTTCTTGATCTTCGAAGTAGTGTTCTTGATCTTCGAAGTAGTGTTCTTCGTTCACACGGTGCTTGATCTTCAGGAGCTTCTTCAGTTCTGAACCTGTATATTTCACTCGAGGGCTACAAAGCTTGGGCCCATTGGATTGGACCTGCTATTTGTTGGGCCAACTCCTTTGGGTTGGGTCAGGTTGGCTTTGGGCCAACCATTTTGGGTTGGGCTTGGCTGATTTGGGTCTTCTGTCCTGAACCGGGCCTGATTGATTTTGGGCCTACGTCTCTGGATCAGGCTTGGACATTTTCTCATTGGGTCTTTAATTTAGACTTTTGTCGACCAAATTTTAAGGAACCCAATTGTATTAATCACCAATTTAATTTAGGGATGGTTGCATATTTAATTAGTCTCTAATTAAATAATTTTGCAATCAATGTCGAGTGATGACGTGGCAATTTTGGATTCGCCGAAATTTCTATTCCAACAAATGCCCCTTCTCGTATGCACAATTATGTGTGTGTGAATTTCAAAAAAGTTATTTTGGAATCAAAACATAAGATTTGCTCTAATTTGCATGAGGTTTGCTCATAGTTTGAATTCTGCTTAATGTGTCATGGTTTATAACTTGATTGGTTTTTTTTGTTTGACACATGTTTTTTTCTCTTTATGTCAATATATCAAAATATGAATTTGAGTCAATATTTTAATTTTCTTAACTTGTTGATGGTCAATATTGACTCAAATTCATTTAATGGTCAATTTGAGTCAAAATTCTGTCATGATTTTTTTCAAAATCATGATAGAATTTCAATTTTATCTCAAATCAAAATTTGGGCATAATCCAAAATTTATCCCAAATCAAAATTTGATAAAATTAATTCTATCAAGTTTAAATCATTGTGGAATTTTAATTTTATCTCAAATCAAAATTCGGGCATCAATTTTATCTCAAATCAAAGTTGATGAAATTAGTTCTATCCAAATCAAAATCATAGAATTTCAATTTTATCTCAAATAAAAATTTGAGCATAATCTAAAATTTATCCCAAATTAAAAATTGGGTATAAGATAGAAATTTTCCTCAAACCAAAATTTGGGGATAATCCAAATTTTATTTTAAATCAAAATTGGATTGAAATTCAAATTCAATTTCTATTCCAATTCCAAATTATAATTGGGTAGAAATTTTTTTTGATAGAATTTTTTTAACCATATCTCATATTTGTTTTGAATTAAAGTAGAGCAGAAAATCTACTAAATTAAAATCAAAATTTTATGTCAAATAAAGAAAATCAGAATATTGACTCAAATTCATATTTTGATATATTGGCATAAAGAGAAAAAATCATGTGTCAAAGAAAAAAAAATCTTATAAACCAAATTTCATATTTGATTAAATTGACACATCAAGCGGAATTCAAACTATGGGCAAACTTCATCCAAATTAAAGCAAGTCTTATGTTTTGATTCCAAAGTAACTTTTTCGAAATTCACACACACATAATTTTGCATAAATTTCGAAAAGGGGCATTTGTTGGAATAGAAATTTCGGTGAATCCAAAATTGTCACGTCGACATTGATGACAAAATTATTTAATTAGGGACTAATTAAATTTGCAAGCATTCCCAAATTAAATTGGTGGTTATACAATTGGGTAGCTTAAAATTTGGTAGACAAAAATCTAAATTAAAGGTCCAATTAGCAAAAGTCCAAGCCCGATCCATAGACGTAGGCCCAAAATCAATCAGGTCCGGTACAGGAAAGAAGACCCAAATCAACCAAGCCCAAAAAGGTTGGCCCAACCCAAAATGGTTGGCCCAAAGCCAACCTGGCCCAACCCAAAGGAGTTGGCCCAACAAAGAGCATACCCAATCCAACGAGCCCAAGCCCATCTGGAGGCCCAGAGACCTCCCTCTTTCATTTTCAAGGTTCAGAAAATTTGAGACTTCAGAGAGAATTCATAAACCAGAACACTCTTTGCATTCTTAAATATTAAACACTCCCTAAACGAAAAACACTACTTCGAAGATCAAGAACACTTCTTCAAATCTGAAAAACACTGCTTCGAATCTGAAGAACACCTCTTCGAATATAAAGAATTCGTTGCAACTTCAATCTCGAGAACAAGCTTTGTGGCCCTCAAGTGAAACATACGAAGGTTCAGAATTGAAGAAGCTGAGAGAATTCAGAAACAAAGTTGTGAAGTCTCCAGAAGCTCCTGAAGATCAAACACCGTCTGAACGAAGAACGCTTCAAGGGAATCGTCAAGTACACGCCACGAATCCATTGAAGTTTTCAACATCGAGAATAAGTTGTTTCAGCCCTCGAGACAAGCTACAAGCCGAAGATCTTCAACAAGCTACAAGCCGGAGAACTTCAACAAGCTGCAAGCCAAAGGCCTTCAACAAGCTACGAGCAAAGAACTTCAACTTTCACTTGAGAACAAGCTGAAAAACCCTCAAGACAAATCTACATTCGAGAACAAGTTGTTTCAACCCTCGATCAAAGCACATAAGTAGGAGAGAGAATCAAAGGATTAAATACTAGAGATTGTACTCACAATTACCTGAAATCAATATAACACAAATTCATTTACACGTGTCTCATTTCCATTCGTTGGTTGAATCTCGTGTGAACAATAATAAATCAAAACATGCATGAATTACTACAAATAATTGTAAAAATAAATAGAACACAATTAGAGAAGATGACATCATATTTTTTTGTGGTTTGGTCAAACTCGACCTGATCCATACCCCAAGCGCCTTTTTGAAAATTTTAATAAAAATTTTATTGACTCTCTCCACGGATTAGAGTCCAACCGTTACATGCTCTTTTTACAGGTTTAAGAAGAAACCCAATCCTAATTTCCACGAGTTAGGATCAAACGGTTACAAAGTTTTGTACAATTTGAAGAACACAAATATAACTCTCTTAAATAGAGTGGATTAACAAATTATCTCACAAATCAATACTCACTACACAATTCAAACTCTCTCAAGAATAAGATGAAAAGAAAATTTTAAAGTTTGAAGAGAGCAATAATGGAAGCCTTTTGAATGTTTTAGAGAATTTGGAAAATTGTAACAAACTTGTTATGAAATTTGGGAGAAAAAGATAAAAAAAAAAAAGGAAAATGAGATAAAAACCAACATTTAATTTGTACCATTAGATCGTGGCTAAAAAAAATCAATGGTGTAAAGTAAAAAGTAAGTAATATTATAAAAAGGAATATAATATAATAATGATAATATATGTGTGTGAGTAACGGTAAAAAAAGAACTTTGATTTTTTTTAAAACCTCAAACGACCAAAATAAATTTAATGCAATCTGGTTTTTATATATTTTTTTATATAAATTCAAACGGTAATATATATAATATATATTTATTTATTTATTTTTATTTACTTATATATATATTTATTTATTTTTCTTTTATTTTATTTTAAAACAAACAAAAGTCCACTCATGTCACTCTCTAAAGGGTCCATATCTCACTCTCTAATTGATCCATGATGTTGATTCAACTACCAAATCATCGTGAAGGAAATTTTTCGTTGAAGTTTGTAATTTTTTAGTAATAGCAAGATTGTTATCATCAAAATATTAAGGGTAAAATACATTTTTAGTCCCTCAGTTTTACATTTAGTGTCATTTTGGTTCCTCAGTTTTCAAAATCAACGAATTTACCCCTGAGGTTTCGATTTAGCATTTTTTTAGTCTCTGTCGTCTAACTTCCGTGAAATTACTAATCAGGCGCTTATTTAAACTAAAATGTGGCATTAATATATGATGTGCCATTATGAAACAGGTTTTAATAAATTTTACATGGTAGCTGAGGTGAATTCATTAACCCTCGTGTGGAAAAACCAACTTTCCCATGTCATCATCGTTCTTCTTCTTCCTCGTTCTTCGATTAGGGCTTTTGGGATTATTAGGGAAAATTTTGAAATTCCCCATATTTTATTGCCAACAAGAGAAATTCATCACAAAAACTATCAATAATTGTTATGAACAACTACGATGGAAGATTAAACTTATTGAGAACACACAACATTTCAAGTAACAACATTATGTATTGTTACTGTGGTTTACGAGCTTGATTAAGAACTTCTTGGACGAAAAGGAATCCTAGTCGAAGGTTTAATGGTTGTTCTTGTTACAATGTAGCTAATATGATATTTTTTATGGTTGTTTTCGTTTAAATCTTGGTGCTTGTTTTCATATTTCTCCTCCGTTATGTAGGGAAATGATTCAAGATGTGGATTTTTCCATTGGTTTGTTCTAGAAGTTGCAGAACATGGCAAAAAAGTCATTAATAAATTAAGACAAGAAACTTGTCAATTGAAGAAGATTCATAAACGACTGCACCTATTAGAGTGGTTGTATCGTGTAGTAATTGTAGTATTGGTGACCATAATTGTGTATTTGGGTGTTTGTTAGGTTCTAAACTTTGTGTTTCAATAACGCTATTTGGTAAAACTTCTGTGAATTGTGGGGTTTGTTAGGTTGAATTGGATTGAAAACTTGTTCATTCCTATGGTAGCTATTCCATTGTTCATTGTAAATTTTATTGGGTTAAACGGATATGATCCAACTGTTGCATGTTTTTATCATGATGGTTAAGTTTACACCTTCATAGGTATGACTTTTGAAACTTATTCCATGTTCATTGTAAATTTTATTGTGAAGTTAACACTTTTGGTCCCGAGTTAAATTTTGGGTTGAGAACATTAAGGGGTTGTTTGATCCCTTGTCTTGGAATCAAAACCCTGGAGGGTTTGTTCTGGTGAGTTCTGAAGCCTGAGAATCAGAAAGTTGTGTTTAGAGTGTAGTGTTCTGAAGCCTGGGAATAAGAAACAGTGTTTGAGGTGCAGTTTTCTGAATCTTGGGTTTATGTCGTTTTTTTTTTCTTTAGTTGTTTTGTTCTCTTATTTTCTTTTCTTTTTTAATGGATGTTTTTTCAATTATAGAAACTCTTGTATAACATAAATGAGTTACAAAATTGAAACTCTAGGTAAGAAATTAGGGAATTTAAAACTCTATTTCACAAAATATTTAGAAAAGTATTTTTGAAACTCTAATTTAGAAATTAAAAAATTGAAAGTCCATTTAAGAAATTAGGGATTTAAAACTCTATGTGAAAAAATATTTAGAAAGGAATTTCTTGGATAAAGTCCTAGTTAGGAAAGGTTTTGGCTACAAATGGAGGTCTTGGTTTTGGAGTTGTGTGTGTTGGGATGTATGTCCTAATCTCGTATATGTTTGTAATATTCCTTATTGAAATAAATAAGAGTTATTTTTTCATCACTTTGTGTCTCGCATATTTACAAGCTTAATCCAATAAACTAAGCTCAAGGGTTATTGAATTATGAGAGAACTAGAACTTGAACGGTGTGTAGTGGACACACAGGGATGATCACGTTCGAGTTAATGACCCGAACGGTCTACAACATACGGATAGGGTTGGAGACCTAATCCTGGATACGCTATGGATGCGGTCCGCTTTGTATTGGATACAAACGAGGTGATCCAACTCGTTCATGTGGTTGACATGCGAGTGGGGGCATCCTATGCAATGAGATTGTACAAGACCGGACCGTGAATTATTAGACTTATTGATGTAACACCGTTAACAGTATAGGGCTAATAACTTCGTAAATGACCAATAGTGACTCGACCTTAATCCTGAGCGTGTTACGGACTCCGCCATGCGGGTCCGCGTCCCTTTGACTAGTATGGGTGAGAGTGGTCACAGTTACTCATCCAATATGTCTATCTTCTCAGGGACAGGACCACGTGGGGAGCTGGGAACTTGACTACGCGAGATGGAATTCACTCGTTCCCGAATTAGGGAAACTAGAGGGGGTGTTCTCTTAAGTGTTGTTCCATGGCTTGGACAACGGGTGTCCACCTTCTCACTGGCCCGAGAGAGATGTTGTTTATGGTTGGACCATACAACGTTGTTGTTCATTAGAGGACCAGTGGAACTTAAGGAGCAAGAGGTAGACATAGGGGTAAAACGGTAATTTGACCCAACAGTGTCTACGAACAACCTGTGAAGGGTCGACTCACCGGCATTGGTTATATCGATGGACACAACTTGTCCTACAGTGATGGGAGTGCAACCATGGGTTTTAGTGGAGTGTTACCGTAGCTAATGAATGTTGAATCGGGTCAAAGAGTTTGACAGGTTAATCTCGGATCATTGGAGCTCGTCATCTGTAGGTCCATTAGGTCCCTCGGTTGGCTCAAACTTGATAAATTGAGGGTTTAAAGTTTGGTGTGAATTTGAAGTGTTTAAATTCATTAAAAGGGTATTTGTGTCATTTATATGAGATATGTTTGACATAATATATAGTTTAATGTGAATGAGATTCATAATAAACTATAGGATAGCTTAATTGATTAATTAGTGCTAATTTAAAGAAATTGGATTGAAAGAAATTAAATTGAATATGATTCAATTTAAATTTTCACAATTATACAAATGTGATTTGTATAATAACGTACGAGATACCTTATTATATATGTTATGCAAATATGATTTGCATAACATAAGGTTGTGGTAAAATGGTAGTTTAGTGGAGCTTTAAACTCCACATCTCACTATTATATAAAGACCTTTGCAAGAAGGCTTTTGTGAGAAATCTCCCATTTTTTGGAATTTCATCCAGAAGGATCTCTTTTTTCTCTCAAATTCTCTTTAGAATTTCTCTCTACCCTAAACCAAAGGGAGTTCCATCATTCTCCCTCAATCGATTGAGAACAACCGAGAAGATCAATTGGAAGTGTCCAATTTGTTCTGGTTCGTGAGATCGTTGGAACGAAAGAGATCGTAGTTGCGAAGAGGTTCGTGGCCGGAGAAGGAAACTTTGAAGAAGCGTTCTTCAATAAATAAGTACCTTTCCTTACTGTTTTTCCTTCTTATAATTGTATGTTTAGCCTAGAATCTATGAGATAGGTTCGATTTTAAGAAACATTTTTCACTTCGAACACCATGACATTCAAAGTAGTTTCCCCTACGAGAGTTTCATTCCCTTCAGTGTGAGATTTGTCAGGTAATCAATTTTGGTGAATGGTAAGCCACGTGGGCAAATTTGTACTACAAGAGGTCTTAGACAAGGGGACCCGCTCTCACCTTTCCTTTTTTTGTTGGTGGTCGATGTTCTAAGCAGGATCATTTCTAAGGGGGTGGAGAGTGGGGTCCTAGAAGGTTTCAGGGTGGGTAAGGATAATTTACTTGTTTCTCATCTCCAATTCGCAGATGATACCCTCTTCTTTTGCTCGGGGAATGAGGTTTCCTTTCTTCATCTGAACAATTTTCTGGCCTTCTTTGAATCTATTTCTGGGTTGAAGAGTTCACAAGGGTAAGTGCCTTCTGTGTTGGGTATAAATTGTGACCCTGGTAAGTTAACTTCCTGGGTTGATCTTGTTGGTTGTGGGGTGGGGTCCTTCCCCTTTTCGTACTTGGGGTTTTCCCTTGGGCATAACCCCAAGACCTCTACTTTTTGGGATCCAGTGTTGGGAAAAAATCAGAAAAGGTTGTCTTCTCGGAAGAAGGGCTTCTTTTCCAAAGGTGGAAGGCTCACTTTGATTCAGTCTGTTTTGAGTGGGATTCCTACCTACTTCTTATCCCTCTTCAAGTTACCTGTTTCGGTGGCCAAGAGGTTTGAGAAACTCATGAGAGATTTCCTGTGGGAAGGACTGGAGGAAAGGGGTGGTGCTCACTTGGTGAATTGGGACATTATTTCTAAACCTGTGGATCTTGGGGGTTTGAGAATTGGAAACTTGAGATCTCGTAACAAAGCCCTGTTGGTGAAATGGTTGTGGCATTTTCATAGTGAACTCTCCACTCTTTGGCATAAGGTCATTGTGAGTAGTGCAGGCGGCGCCTTTTGAGTGGACTCACATCTGAGGAGAGAGGCACCTGTAGAAGTCCTTGGAAAGATATTGTTAAGGGAGTTTCTTTTTTCTCCAGCCTGGTCCACTGTCAGGTTGGGAATGGGAAAGATACACTGTTCTGGGAAGATAGGTGGTTGGGAGATAGTCCTCTTTGTTCGATTTTCTCCGTTTTTATCATTTATCTTTGGCTAAAAATAGGGTCTTGGCAGAGCTTCTTTTTCGGTCTAGCATTTCAACGTCTCTCTCTTTTCGTTTTCAACGTCCTCTTTCTGATAGGAAAACGCTGGATGTGTCGGTTCTCCTTTCCATCCTAGAAAACCTTCATTGTATCCCTGATAGGAAGGATATTCGTTGTTAGAGTCCTTTCTCGAACGAGGGGTTTTCGTGTCAGTCTGCCTTTCTTTCTTTAGTTAATCCGTCTCTCTCTGCTTCTCGGGGTGAGTCTGTCTTTGCTACTTTGTGGAAGGTGAAAATCTCAAAGAAGGTTAAGTTATTTGCCTGGCAGGTTCTTCACGGAAGAGTTAACACTCTCGATAAAGTCTTGAGAAGGGTGCCATCTTTGGTTGGGACGTGGTGTTGCATTCTTTGTAGAAAGGCGGTGGAGGACCTCGATCATATGTTTTGGAGTTGTGAATTGGATGCGGATGTCTGGTATTTCTTTTTTGAGGAGCTAGGTTTGGCGGGCTCTAGCCATAGGGTTAGTAGAGAGAGTTTGGAGGAGTTCATTTTGCACCCCCCTCTCAAGGGGAAAGACCTGTTCTTGTGGCTTGCAGGGGTTTGTGTTGTTCTTAGGGGGCTCTGGGGTGAGAGAAATAATAGAATCTTTCGAGGGTTAGAACGTTCTTCTTTTGATGTTTGATCTCTTATTAGATTCTATGTTTCTCTTTGGGTTTCAGTAGCGAAGGTTTTTGTAATTACACTTTTCATAGTATTTTGCTAGGGTGGAGTCCTTTATTGTAAACTCCCCTTCTTTTGTGGGCTTGTTTTTTGTATGCACTTGTATTCTTTCATTCTTACTCAATGAAAGCGTGGTTTATTATCAAATATATATATATATATATGTATTTAAAAAATATTTTTGGAACTCTATTTTAGAAATTAAAAAAATAGAATTTTATTTAAGAAATTAGGAAATTTAAAACTCTATTTCACGTTTCATAGTATTCTGAAAACTATATTTTGGAATTCTACTTTAAAATTAAAAAAAGTGGAAGTTTATTTAATAAATTAGGCAATTTGAAACTATATTTTATAAAGTATTCAAAAACTTATTTTTGGAATTCTACTTTAAAAATTAAAAAATTGGAAATCTATTTAAGTGATTAGAAAATTTAAAATTTTATTTCATAAAGTATCCAAAAACCTATTTGGAACTCTAATAAGAAAAATGGTGATTGTGCGCAAGTTAGGTCGTTAGGGTAGTTGATTGCTCGAGTGATCGGGTTGTTGGGGTAGGTGTATACAAGCCTCTTGAGTGGTTGTCGAAAGTAGTCGTTAGTGGTGGTTAGGTCGTCGATCTAGTCATCAGAGTTGTCGTCGAAGGTAGTCGTCAGCGGTGGTTGGGGTCGCTGGTGTGGTCGTTGGAGTTATTGTGGAGGTAGTCGCCAGCGGTGGTCGAGGTCGTCAGAGTTGTCGCCAGATTTAGTCGTCAGCGGTGGCGGGGTCGCTGGTGTGGTTGTTGGAGTTGCCACAGGAGGTAGTCGTCAGCAGTGGGGTCACCGATGTGGTCATCGGAATTGTCGCCGGAGGTAGTCGTCAGCGGTAGCGGGGTCACCGGTGTGGTCGTCGGAGTTGTCGCTGGAGGTAATTGTCAGCAATGGTCGGGTCGCCAGAGTTGTTGCCGGAGGTAGCCATAGCTATAGTCGGGTCACTGGTGTAGTTGTTGGAGTTATCACCGAAATTGTTGTTAAAATAATAGCCGAAAATGAAAGATGGCAAATAAAATAAGAAAACATGGAACAAACCCATGGGGTTGCACTATTGTCATCCATGGGGTTGTGTTTCAAAACCAAGAGTTTTAAACACGTTGGGCCAAACATGGTTTTGGATTTGGAATTCAAAACCATCCAAATCCAAAACAGAAGACCAAACGACCCCCTAAAGGTGTTATTAAAGATGTTTTAGGATGTTTATTGACCAAAATTATAGAACTCATTATATATATGGAATAATTTTGAAACCAACTGGCGGGCTAAAGGATGATATTGTCACTTTTGGCCCCTATTTCAATATACTTTTGGTAACTGCAACACTTTTGGTCCCTATTTAGTGAATGAATGATGAGTAAATGGTTGTTGACACTTTTGGTCCATATTTAGTGAACGAAAGATGGGTAAATGGTTGTTGACACTTTTGGTCCCTGTTGAACAACACTGAATAAAATTACACACATCAACACATTTGGTTCATAATTTTGTATGCCCCCTGTTTATATAAATATTCACTTTTGGCCCCTATTCAATTTTTTGACTATGTGCTCAATGGAATCTTTTTTGTGAGCATAATACAAGACAAAAGGACAGCTTAAAACATCCAAAAAAATAAAATATTCATCCATTGGTCTTTGCACAACTCTATTCAACATTACATTAAATAAGAGTTCCAACTACAACAAATACACCCTATTTTCTAGCTCTTAACCATTCAATGAAATACAAACATTGATCCTGCAAATCCTCCCTAATTCTCCTCTTACAACCAGGTTTAATAGGATAAAGTTGGACAAGTTTGTTCCTTGGCCTCCAAGTTGCTAAAGCTTCAAAGAGAAGCTTTTCGGGTAGCTTCACCAATAAGACACTCTCATTTTGCCAACAAGTTGACTTTTCTCATGTAGAATGAATTGGCTTTGCTAGAATAGATTGCCTAACCAAAATTTCACTTCCCAGATTGCTGAATCAAAATTGCCTGCAATCCAAATTTGAATTCTTCCTTTCCAAAGCTATTTGTTGTACCTTTTCTTCCTCCTTTTTTCGGAATAGGAAACAATTTCATTGATAAATGAAATGGAGAAAACTCCAAGCACCAAAGGTGAATTACAAGAAAGAACGCCAATTTGACATAAAAAACGATAAACTATAAAGACCAAAAGGTTGCACATGTTTGCACCATGAATAAACAATGGAAAGAACATGATCCATAAAACGATCAAAAGAAGAGGAAACATCCCTGAATAAACGACCATTTCTCTCTATCCAAAGATGCCACAAGAAAGCGCGAACAAAGGTCAACCAGAGAAACTTCTTCGTTTTGAGAATTCTTGGCTACAGATTGACTCAATTAAGGAGGTTGTACCTTTTCTTCCTCCTAACCAAGCAAAAGTAATCAAATAAGTTCATTTCGATAATATAAGGGTCAAAGATCACCTTTTCTTATAACTTGGCTAAATGTACTTAATTGCAATTGTAAGGTGCTAAAAAGAACTTAAAACAGATTGCTGAAAGAGTTGAGGAAGGAGTTAATATCTTTGTGGGACTCACAATCAGAGTTACCAGACAAGGAGTTGGGGGAGTTATCAACTCCTCCCAACTTTACTCCCAACTCCTCAATCCAAACGTTCTCTTAGTGAAAAGTAGTATTACAACCTCATGAACAGTATCCACTATGTAGTTTTCAAAGAAATCTACTCCAATTAATTACAAAGGGAGAATAATTTCTAAACTCACTTCCTACAGAGACCCACCAAGTAACATAAAATTAGCTAACTCAAATACTCCCCCTATTCTCGTGCTTTTCCATTAAGAATTATGTCGTTCCTTCACCGCCAAATACACAAAAGAACTGAAATTCATAGCATAAGTCCAAAGCTTCTTTCCTTTCCTCTTGAGAGGATGACCACAAAATATATGAAACAAAATACCTTCCTACACATATTGAAACTTCGAAGATATACCAAAGATTCATAGAAGATATTTCATGGAGATGGACCTATTTCAAGGTTTTGGGTGGTCCTAGTTCCAAACAATTATCACACTCGATCTTAGCCAAAAGGCCAAGAAAGGTATAGTTCCAAACAATTATTATCAAGCCGGGAAGAAGTTATTCTTCATCCTCCTTCCCTAAACACAGGAAAGTTTTGTAGCAAGCGGGCTTCTTAGCAATTTTGTGGAATATCTGGTTAAAAGAGATGGGAGGCTTTTTAAGGATGTGAAGGGATCATGGAATTTTCTTAGAGTTTGGCCACTTCAAATACCTGTCTAGGGTTATCGGATCTAAATTTTTTAATGATATTTTTAAGTTTGATGGAGTTCCTTCTTGTAATTTTTTGGTAGCTCCCCTTTTTGCTCGGTCTATAGTTTTTTGGCTCTTCTTTTTTTGAAATCTTTAAACTTAAAAAAAAACAAACAAACCAAAATATCTCATAAATATATAAAAGATGGTGGTAAGCAGCAAACAACCTGAAAGTGTTGCATCCAAAATAACTAGAGACAAAATAGTGAAAGATGCTTACCTCATATCCATCATCTTGATGATATCGTAAAAACAAAATGACTGCAAGGATCAGCAACCTTGTAGTTCAATTGTTCTGGATCAAGAAACATCTTGACATATCTACTTTATCTTGAACCATCACTGTAACAGATTTATCTGTTTTATTTAGCCAAGAAATATTGCTACCTTATCTTTCAGGCTGCTCTTCTTCTTCATGACTGAGACCACTTCTCCAGCATTATCATTATGCCTTTGATTTAGACTCTTTAAGTCACAACAAAATTGTGCATCTGTTGTAACAAATTTGGACTGCTCATTCTCAACAGATTTCTTAAGCAAAGGACCTAAAAATAAATCCAGCATGTCCTTAGCAGGATCTCCCGTTGTCCTGACACCTATATCAACCGTTTCACCACCTGAAATTGCAGTTGAATCATGAGGAATTGAGGTTTTAAGATCCACTGAACTCTGCTTGCTATCATTATTAGTATTAAAAGATCCTTCAGATTGATTCCTGGTGTAGCTTGTTCTTTGATTTATGCTACTAGATTCACGTTTTCCATATAATTCGTGTTTATGAGCACTATTCTTGCCAGCTTCAACATACTGCATGCAAATGAAAATTATTAAATATCCCTGAAAACTCAGTCACCAGTTAATTAAAAGCATAAAGAGTTGTTCGAGGTAAAACCACCCAACATTCAGGCCCCGTGATAACCTTTTAGTTTTCAATTTTTGAAAATTAAGCTTATAAACACTATTTTTACCTATAAATTCCTTTGTTTGGTTAACTGCCTACTACCAATGTTTTAAAAACTGAAAAAAGAAAAGAAAAAAAAAATAGTTTTTAAAAACTTTTCTTTTGGAATTTGACTAAGAATTCAGACGTTCCTTCAAGAAAGATGAAAATGGTAGTAAATAAATTGTGCAAAAAACTAAAAACAAAATCGTTATCAAACAGAGCATGCCTCAACTATGTCATTCTCAAAGCATACCAATAAAGTTACACATAACATAAATTGATTACTACTTCGAATTGAAAGAAAATAAAATGTCTTTCTTCAAATGTAGGAGAGGGTAAAAACCTCTTTTGCAATGACCATTAGATCTTCAACTGTCAGTTCCATATCATCATCACTTCCTGAGCCCGAGTTCTTTGGTATTTTTCCTTTTGCCAAAGCAGAGTCCGGAAGCTTCCTTCTAAGTCTATTTGATTTCTTAGCTGAGACTGCCTCAGGGTCATCAGCATCCTCAACCTCATCAATTTGACTTGATTTTCGTTTTTGTCCCTTTCTTTTCTTAGATTTACATTCCGTGATGCACAAATCTTCCATCAAAATTTCTTTTTGTTGGTGCAACACAGATTTTCGAGGAAGCCTCATCGAATTTGCTTCCTTGGCTGGGGAGGTTTGAGAGTAAAGTTCTTCATCTAAACTCTTCTTGTTGTTATCTACATCATTAGATCTCTGTACTAGGTCATCAGCACGAACTCCCAGCATCCACTGTGGTAAGCGACGCCCAGTTCCTCCATCCGAAGCAACTCTCACCATCTGTTTCTCCCTGCACCATAAATTCAGACTGTTTGATGCAATATATATAAGTAAAACGTAACAGCATAAAATATTCAAGAGGTTGCAACAGATACAGATTTTCCCATTGTTAGAACACTAACAAAACTCAAGGAAGAGAGGGAAAAAGAAGGGGCTAGGGTTTCTCTTCACTTTTTATCCTGATTGAACCCTCGAATTTGGAAAGATTTTCAACATGTCTGGATCCAAGGGAAAAAAAAGCAGGAAAAACCCTGTTCAAAATAGGTCGAATTTGGTAGGATTTTAAACTTCATTATCTGTTTTCACTTCTACCTTATAAGAGATTAAAAAAAAGAAAATTAACGTCCAGCCAGTTCATATGTAAACGTCTCCCTAGAGGCATCGATAGTTAGAAGTCTGAACGCCATTTAATCAAACTCAAACTCAAGGTTAGTTTTATATATTATTTGTCATTGTATTTTGCTGGTTTTTTTAATAGCCAACCAAACTACAGGTGAATTTTCCTTTCCTCTTAAAAATTATATGTGTTTTTGTTCTTTTCATTTATTGATTCAATCCTTTTTTTGTTCCTAATTTGTGAATTATTCATTGTTTTCATTTAGACTAGTTGAACATTGGTTGATGGAAAAAACGACAACATGTAATTGTTCTTGGTTCTCTTCTTCGAGGGTGAAGAGAATAAACCAACATAACCCAACGAAACAAAATAAAAAACAAAAGAGAAAACCTTGGGAATCTGAAAAATGAGCGGCAGCCGCGCGATCTCACTAGCGGCGCACTGTGTTTCTTAGAAAAACAAAACAGCGTAACTCTGATTGCTCGGAAAGGCGAGAGAGTGAAAGAGAGAGGGGCAGCGGCGATTTCGCAGACATTGGAACCGCGCGATCTCACTAGCGGCGGGGCGAATCTGAACGTTCAAGAGCGTGCGTACCGAAGAGTTCCAGTTAGAGAAAAAAATTGAAAATAGAAAGTCATTGTCTTTACGGGTAATGTTAATTTTTTAATAGGTAAAAAAAAATGTTAAATTATCAAAAATGTTCCTAAACTAGGGTTAGTTTCAATTGTTGAAAAAAAATCGTTTTAATGCTACTTGAGATGGTTTGGCGTGCTAATTTAGAATGAGAAATCAAGGAAATCATTACTTTGTGTTGGAGTGCATTGGGCTTGTTCCTCATTATTGTATTTGGGGTTATATGGTTGGATGTTGGTTTGTTGAAACTCATGTTTAGGGTACAGGGTTAGGGCAAAAGCTGGTGGGCATATGACGCCCGAGGAAAAGGTACATGAATGAACCGAGTTCACATCTGAATATGAAAGTATGGTGGGCGAGTAAGAGGGGTACATGAGAGTGACCATAAAGATATGAAAGTATAATTGAGAAAGACTTAAAAGAATTGATAGCTACTACCTATACCAACAAGGTGCACCTTCTTTTTTGTGGCAACTCCAAAGTTAAGCTGCTTAGCTTGGGTCAATCCTATGATGGGACTCATGTTGTTCTTTCGCAAGTGGCTTTCAGACTTTTTTTAAATAATTTTTATGATGTTTTTTTCATATCCATTTTTTTACTGAATAGTTAGTTATTAAATTGCATATCAATATTTTAACCAATTATGTACATCAATTGTTTCAATGATAGTTAAATGTGTATGTGTAGTTTGTACAACTATATTAATTTCTCATTCACTCCATTCGTTATGATGTAAAATTAAATAACAATACTCAATCTATTTAATAAATTATTGAATCTAAAACTATAATTCACAAAGTTTTCATAAATCTATTTTTGGAACTCTATTTTAGAGATTAAAAAATTGGAAGTCTATCTAAGAAATTAGCGAATTTAAAACTCCATTTCACAAAGTATTCATAAACATATTTTTGGAACTCTATCTAAGAAATTAGCGAATTTAAAACTCCATTTCACAAAGTATTCATAAACATATTTTTGGAACTCTATTTTACACATTAAAATATTGGAGGTCTATTAAGAAATTATGAAATTTAAATAAAATTGCACACGATATTTTGAAATCTATTTCAAGAATAAATGTGTTGTAAAATTTGAATTCTATTTTATAAATTAAGGGTTTGCTTGGTAAGCAATCTGAAAATAGAAATTTGAAAACAAAAGATTTAATGAAAATAGAGTTGTATTTCATGTTTTCAGATATGTGTTTGGTAGCAAATTTAGAAATTTGATTTCATTCTAAAAAGTTGTTTAAAGTGTATCATATAACATATTTATAGATCATGAAATTAATTGTAGTTGCAAAACTAATTATTAGATTGAATATAAGTCATTATTAATTAATTTATGAGCATGACATTTATAAATTTTATAGAATTATCATTTTATAATATAATATTATATAATTTATAATATCTTATATTATACATATTTTAATTTAACAAAAGTAAATTAAGTTTATAACATGAAATATTGTATTTATTAAGATTTTTATCTTTGTTTAATATAATTGTACATTTAAAATTTTAAATTCAGAATCTAGATACAATGAAAACATAAAATGTTGTTTTCAAAATTTCTACTATTTGGATGACAGAATCCGAAAACACATCTGTCAAACATATATTCACTGATCTAGTGAATCCGAAAAACATAAAATAGAATTCGAATTGCATACCAAGCATGCCCTAAATATTAGAAACTCTATTTTACACCATGATTTAAACTTATTTCAAATATATAATGAGTTAAAAGAATTTGTTTAGTAGTCATTGTTAGTTTTGTTTTAACCTTTTAAAAAATTGGCTAAGTGGTTGGGTTGCTAGGATGATCGTTGGAATGGTTGGGTTGATGAGGTGGTTGGGTTGCAGAGGTGATCGTCGATGGTGATTGGACGGTGGTCAGGTCACCAAAATGGTTGTTAGGTGGTTGTCGACAATAGTTGTTGGGTGATCAAGTTGCTGGAGTAATCATCATGGTGGCCATGTCCTTGGAGTTGTCACTGGGTGGTTGTGGTAGTGGTTATTGGGTGGTCGAGTCGCTAGAGTCGTTGTCATAGTGGTCATTAAGGTGGTCACGAGGTGGTCGTCAACAATAGGTTTGGGTGATTGGGTTGTCAGGTCATCAGAGTGATTGTTGAAGTAGCCATCGAGGTGGTCGGGCTTAGAGTCGTCATTAGGTGGTCGTCGGTGGTTGATGTTGTTGAGTTTTATGCCCTGAACTCGTGATTTGTAAAGCGAATTTATTTATTCAGTAAAATAAAGAGTTATTTTATCAACTTTGTAGCCTCGCTTGAACTCAAATCCAATGAACAAACATCCAAGGTTATCAATGAAACTTGAACAGTATGTAGTGAACATACAGGTGGATCGTGTTCAAGTAATAACCTAGAGAGTCTATAATACACGGATGAGGTTGGGTACCTTATCTTGGTGACACTATGAATACGACTCGCTTTATATTTGATACAAACGAATTGATCTAATTCATTCATGTAGACACATGTGAATGAGGGTATCCTATACAATGAGTTTGTATAAGACCGAACCACGAATTTAATTTCTCAATGAGTTTCTTTTCTTAAATCAATTTGGAAAAATTGATTGTTTGGAATGTTTTGAATGGTTAGAGTTTTAGTTTGTGGCATTTTTGTGATTTATTTAAAAGAGGAGGACAACTTCGAAAAAGGAAAAGTGAATTTAAAAGTTACGGTTTCAAATAGGCTATTTTGTTCTTTGTGAGCATGAAAACCAAGGCCCTTCTTCCCCAATCTTTATGATACCTTGTTCTCTCAACCTACAACACGTACCAAGCTCCAACTTCACTCACGGCGACTCCCGCTTGCACGCCACAATACGACGCTGTCGCCTCCTGCGCGTCCCGCCACCGTCGACTAGAAGCCGAGAAGCTTCGTTCAGTCTTTCCGACGCAGAAGTCATACGCTCACGAAGCACTATTGAGTCGAGTTGCCTGCTACGCACCATCGATAAGCGATTTAGCTGTCGTGATGTCGTCCTGTTCGTCTTTCCTGTTGTTTACGATCGCCAAGAAGCCGAGCTCGTCCTCCTTGTCTCAGACCTCGCCAAAAGCCGCCGTGAATGCGACTTAGCCGGAGCTACAACTAAAAACCATCCGAGACCGAATCGGCGTCATGGTTTGTAGCGTTATTAATCGGTTTTCGTCTGGTTTGGACTGGTTCTAAGTAGATCGACTCTCGAGCTCTCCAGATTCGTACTCCACGCACCGAGACACGCCCTCACCATTGTCACACGTGTCGCCTCTTGTCGGAGTCATCCTAATGAAATAGAAACCTAACTAGTCAACGGAGTTACACCTAGTGGTTACTATTTCGTGGTCCGGTCTTATGCAATCTCATCGCATAGGATATCCCCGCTCACATGTCATCTACACGAACACGTTAGGATCATTGTGTTTGTATCACATACAAAGTGAGTCATATCCATAGTATTACCAGGGTAAGGTACCCAAGCCTTATCCTCTTACTATAGACCCTTTAGGTTGTATCTCGAACTGAGATTCTTATATGTACACTACATTCAGTTCAAGAGACATATTACAACCTTGGATGTTAGTTTATTGGATTTAGAGTTAATGAAAGGACAATATCGTAAATAATGAACAATAACTCTTTATTGATAATAATAACTTTTTGTTACATTAATTAGAACATTATTTACAAATTACGAGTTTTAGGGCATAAAACCCAACATATACATGTCGGGCCATATGGATGGAAAGGTCATGGGGTGTGGTATATATGCCACTATGGAGTGCTCAACTTCGTTTGTCTTAAAGAAAGTTTCTTCACCATCAATCAAGTACTTGAACGTGAAATTTAAAGAGTTGAAAGTTGAAGAGGAAATGAGCTTTAAAGAACTAAGGTCTATTTTCAAAGGGTCACGGAATATTGAAGTTCATGTCTTTTGAATGGAACTTCTAAGAGAGAAGATGTGTATAACCGCTATGTCAGTCCAAAGAAATATGGAAACTTAAAGATAAAGTATAAGTTGTAATATGAAGATTTTTTTTAAAAAAAAAGGGGATCCATCCTAGTTGATGCAAAACACAGAAAGTCAAAGTAGATTGAAAAAGGACTTGAGACGTAAATGGAAGATGGGGTGCTAGTTATGAGTGGAAGTTAAGTTCTCAAGGTGCTTCGAAATACTTGGATAGGTGTGTTATGGAACTTTAAAAGTAGCACCATAGGCTTAAGGGTTTTAACAAAAATAGGCATGGTGCGGGGTTTGAAAGGTGATACCATAAGCTTAATGATCTTAATAAATACAAGTATTAAAAGGAAAAGTAAAGAGTTGGAGTTTTAGTTTGAGAAAATAAGAGAGTTGATTGTCTGGACTTCAGATACTTGTGCACAATTTGACATCCACATGGTCATTTGTGTGTTTAAGTTTTTGGAATTTGTATAAGAAACTTTGCTACTAATTCCAACTTTATGTTCGGTATATATAAGTTGGGAGAAATTGTATAAGACTTCAACCTTGAAATTCCTTTTTGGCTTAAAGTTTTCTTTTCCTCGAGTAGAGGG
This sequence comes from Trichosanthes cucumerina, assembly GCA_036507285.1. Lineage (NCBI taxonomy): Eukaryota > Viridiplantae > Streptophyta > Magnoliopsida > Cucurbitales > Cucurbitaceae > Trichosanthes > Trichosanthes cucumerina. The sequence continues at coordinate 31,594,638 of CM071838.1, forward strand.
CTAAACAAGGATGATTTGAATATTAGAGGAAAGTTTTGGTGAGGTTCGTCTTTATCATGTACGAGTCAAACTGAGAAACCTTTTTAATTTTGAAATTCATACAATTATAGTGGTCAAGGACCATTGGAATGAAACTGGAAAATTTACTTAGTAAAGGATAAGTTGATGGTCTGTTAAGTGAAGTTTTAGAGGTTTTGATTTTAGAACCAAAATAGTACAAGAAACTGAAAAGATTCTCAATTTGACTGAAGGAGAAAAGATCAAGTTCGAGAAAAGTAAGTTTGATCTTTCGAGACTACCATTAGCATAGGAAGTAAACTTGAGCATGAAGTTAAGGTAGAAAACATTAGTTATTTCTAATATCGTTTACAGGATGATTCAACAGAGTCAAAAGAGCTCAAGGTATAATTACAAGATCTTTGAGATAAAGAGATCATTTTAGCGTATCACCCTAAAGAGTACTAATGTTGATCGTAAAGGAAAAGAGTGTATCTATGTGTTTGGAGAATTGAAGAAAGTCGCTACTAAGAATAAATATCCTTTTTCCCGATTGGGTGATCTTTTCGATCAATGACATGAAGCAACGATATACTCTAAAAGGAATTTAAGGTCAAGTTATTGCCAATCAGGGATCATAAATTGTTACATCCCAAAAAAGCTTCCAGATCGCATTATGAACATTATAAATGTACAGTGATGTTGTTTGGGATGACTAATGAACCCACACTGTTTATGAACCTAATGAATTGAGTACTCAAGGAAATCTTGGATACTTTGGTGGTTGTGTTGTTTGACGATAGCTTGGTGTATCCTAAGTTTGATGAGGAACATGAAGAGCAACTTTAAAAAGAGGTTTGTTAGTTTTTGAGGATTAATAAGCTATAAATAAAGTTCTTTAAAAATGAATCTTGACTTAGACAAGTGTCCTTCCTAGGATGCGTTAATGTCGAAGGCAGAAGTCGTTGTGAGTCCTGCGAAGGTGAAGGTAGTGACACAGTTGTTGGGGTGTGTGCCCTAAAACTCGTAGTTTGTAATTATGTTCTAATTAATGTAATAAAGTGTTGTTATTTCAATAAAGAGTTATTATTCATTATTTGCGATATTGCCTTTATTTAAACCCTAAATCCAATAAACTAAACATCCAAGGCTGTAAAATGTATGTTTAACAGAATGTAGTGTACATATAAAGGATCTCAGTTCGAGATACAACCTAAAGGGTCTATAGTTAGGGGATAAGGTTTGGGTACCTTACCCTGGTAAAACTATGGATGTGGCCCACTTTGTATATGATACAAACACTGTGATCCTATTGTGTTCGTGTAGATGACATGTGAGTAGGGATATCCTATGTAATGAGATTACATAAGACCGAACCACGAAATAGTAACCTCTAGATGTAACTCTGTTGACTAGTTAGGTTTCTATTTCACTAGGATGACCTAGGCAACTTGATCTCAATTCTGAGCAGGTTACGAACTCTTGTTCGCGAAGGATTGTCCTTTGACTAGTATGGGTGAGAGTGGCTAGATTCGTCGACTCAATATGCCTACCTTCTTGGGGAAAAGACCGGGTGAGCAGCTGGGAACTTAACTTAGCAAGATGGAATTCACTCCTTCCTGCCTACTAGGGTAAGTAGAGGAATGTTCCCTTAAGTGGTGTCTCTGGGACTTGAAAAAAGGGTCCGATCCTCTCATTGGCCCGAGAGGGACTCTATTTGTTGGTAGGACCACAAACAAATTGTTCATTAGAGGAGCACTGGTACTTAAGGCACAAGATGTAACCCAGGGGTAAAACGGTAATTTGACCCAGCTGATGTTACGAACATTCGTGAAGGATTGACTTGCTGTTATTGGTCAATATCCGTGGACACAAAAATATATCTGCAGTGAGAAGAGTGCAACTGCGAGACTTTAGTGGAGTGTTCCCGCAGTTAACGAATGTTGATTGGGATGTTAATGAGATTAACCGAGCAATCTCGCATCGTTGGAGCTTCTGATCTGTAGGTCCATTAGGTCCACCTTCTAGCTCGTAAAGGGTTCTTAGATCATTTGAATTTGAAATGTTCAAATTCATAAGGGAATAAACTTAATGTTTATTGATACGATATAATATATAGTTTTGGAACTATATATTATAAATTTAATGTGAATATGATTCATATTAAATTATATGAGAGAATTAAATATTTGAAAGAGTTCAAATATCAAATTCAAATGTGAATGTGATTCATATTTGAAAACTATAGGTTAAAATTTAATGTGCATAAGATGTGCATTAAAACTATTGGTTAGAGGGAAAATTGATTAAATGTGATTTAATCCAAATTAAATATATGATATTTAATTTATTTTAATTAAATATGATTTAATTGATTTATTTAATAATTAATAAGATTAATTATTAATTAAATAAATAAAAAAAAGGAGAACGTGTGGCACGTTCCCCACTTCCCTCCAACTCTCTATCGATAGGGAGTGGGGGAAGTTATCCCTCTGTCAGATACTTCTTCTCCAATGGAAGAAGTAATTCGATCAATCGATCATTCTCTGGTTGAGTCCTCAGTAGAATTCTCTCACTCTCTCATTCCCAAAATTTTTCAATCGTTGGATTCCTTCCCACAAAGGAATTTGATGTAAGTAGTACTCAGAGGATAGAGGGTTTTCCTCGTGGTGTTGTCCTGTTGGAGAAAACAGAGAAGGTTGCTGAGTTGCTGTGCAATCTTGAAGCAAGGAGTTGCTGAGGAAAACTACAAAGGTAATTATGACTTCTCCTTTAGTTTCCTTTAATTTATTAAACATGTTTGCATGTCTACTCCATGCCTAATTAGATTAGGATTTTTGTATGCTTATTCTGTATTTTTACCAATGTATGGGTATTTGATTTTCAACCAAAACAAAACTTGCAATTACGATTTTCACCACGTTTCCGCTGCTCAAGGAGATCAGATCTCCATCAATTGGTATCAGAGTAATGCTTGTTATGCTTTGGTTGAAACAAATTTGCATTGGTTAGGTTGGATTTGCATTTGATTTTCTATAAAACTAGTTTAGGAATATTTTGGTCATAGTTTACTTTTGATTTGATCAAATTATATGTAAAGGCTCCCGTGTTTTTGGGCATAAAGTGCATTATCGAGTATGTAATTGAGTTAAGAGTCGTTCGGGACCAGTTTCATGCATTTCGGTTGAGAATCGAAGGAGAATTTGAAATTTGAAACTGTTGTGTTCGAAGGAGAAGGTTGATGCCAAAGCAACAGTGTTGCAACGCATGAGGAACGGTGTCGCAACGCTATCCCTTCCTATCGACGCAGGAGCTCCAGGGGTCAGCAACGTTGCAACGCTGCTCCTCAGCATTGCAACGCTACCCCGATAGGAGGTGCGCACGCGGACAAAGCCGGCTTGCAACGCCTCATCAGCGTTGCAACGCCGTGATGCCATTTCGGAAGCTGTAGACCGGTTCATTTTTTTTGTTGATTTTCGGTCCGGTTCGAGCGGTTCGAGCCCGGTTCAAGGAGTTTTGGATCGGTTTATGTAATAAAATTAGAGTAATTTTATTATTTTTCACTTTATGGGCCAAATTATTTCGGTTTTACAGCTGTATTTCTTTACGAATGTCATTTAGAATTTTTCCCACCTTAGGATAAGCATGTTCATGCATTTTATTTCTATAATTGTTATATGAATATGGTTTAAATGCATGATTGATTTATTTTTCATGAGTAATTAATTATAAATGTTATAATTAGATTATATGGAAAATAAATTGCATGAAGCATGAAATTACTTAGTTTAAAATAAATGTTATTTTATTTAAGTATTTTTCAGTTATTCAATTAGTTGAATATTTTATAATTCTAATTTGAAAAATAATTGTTGGTTTTATAATATAGTTCTTTGTCATAGATTAATTATTAAAATTTATAAATGTTATAAATTGAGGGCTTTTAGAAACTATAACCTATAACAAAGAATTGCATGCAAACATAGGAACTTGGATTAAAATTAAAATTAGTTAAATTGTTTAAAATTAATTTAGATCTTAGTTTTAATTTTTAATAGGATTAGAAATTAGTCTTACATAATATTTTAAATGGTTTAAAATATAGTAGGACATTAGAACTTTGGTTATAAGGGAACTCTATTGGTGAAGTTCTGTCTAAGGTTGGGGGTACTTAAGCTGACGGTTAACGGAACACCTCCTACCTGGGAACTGACCCAGAGCTTGAGTTGAATTAACCTTAATTCTATTTTATATCTAGGTAATTAAAATGTTTATTCACCTAGATATAAGTTAAAAGACCTAGTTATAACAGTTATAATAGACATAGTCTTAGATAGATTCTTTTAGCTAGAATCCGACTAAGTTAGACCTATACCCTAATCTTAGGAGCTTCAGTGGGAGAAAACGAGATATTCGCATCGAGTTTACTCTCACGTCCTCAAGAGTTCACACCGTGAATTCCATGCTCGACTACGTGGCGTCAATAGGGCGTCCCCCTACGGTAAGTGTTTGCATGGTTCAATCCCAAGGTGAATGAGGGAAGTATCCATAGTAAATGGGAGCAGGACGCGTGTCAACGTATCCTACGGTCTCCTCCATTAGGTCGCACCGTGAGATTTCTATAGTCCACCTGCTAGGTTGTCCTGAAACAACCAAACTTTACGGAGGGCTTGACTATAGGGATCAGAACACCGCGAACTCCAGAAATAGATAGAATCTTTTAAGTAATTTGCCAACAGTTGTCTTTCTTAATAGTAACCTGTTGACTTGGACTTATTGGATCTGAAAATGGTAGGGTCACATTTACGGGATGAGTTAAGCTAGTTAACAAGTCCTTGACCAAACAAATGGTAGCTAAGGACCATTGGGACATGAGATGTTCTGGTAGTGGGAATTGGCTGAGAAAGTCTCAATTCAGGGGAGGAATGACTGACCGCCCGACGGAGGCTCTTGTTCTAAATCCTTGAAATATCATTACAAAATTAAAGGTTTAATTCAAACACTGGGTTTAGTTTAAACACTAGGGGTCTTTAATAATTTTGCTAAATTTGATTGGTTTTATAATGGGTTAAAAGGCATAATTAATTATAACTATTTTAGATTTTCAGCATGTCGTCCTCAATAATAGCCTTATTAAAAAGCGATCGTTTAACTGGTGAGAACTTTACTACGTGGAAGTCCAACTTGAATACGATTGTTGTTGTGGACGATCTTCGGTTTTGTATCTTCGAGGAATGTCCTCGTGTCTCTACTCAAACGCCTCAATCACATTAGGAGGCGACGGCCATCACTGGATCAATGCCAATGATAAGGCCAAGGTCTACATTTTGGTTACTGTTTCTGAAGTTCTAGCCAAAAAGCACGAGGGCATGGTCTCAGCTCGTGAGATCATGAGTTCGTTATAGGATATGTTTGGACAACCGTTTGGACAACTTCGACACGAATCCCTCAAGTACGTTTATAACTCCCGTATGAAGGAGGGGTCATCGGTGAGAGAACATGTTCTCGATCTGATGGTCCACTTCAACGTGGCTGAGATGAATGACGCGATCATTGACGAGCAAAGTCAGGTATCGTTCATCCTGGAATCTCTTCCGAAGAGTTTCCTGCAATTCCGCAGCAATGCGGTAATGAACAAGATAGAGTATAACCTGACTACACTACTTAATGAATTACAAACTTTCCAGTCTCTTATGAAGAATAAGGGACAGGCTGATGGAGAGGCAAATCTGTTTGCCCATTCCAGAAGGTTCTAGAAGGGTTCATCTTCTGGGACTAAGTCTTGTGGTTCATCTTCTAGGCTTAAGAAGACCGAAAAAAAAATGAGGGAAAGGGAAGGCACCTGCTGCTGATAAAGGCAAGGGAAAAGCCAAGGTTGCAGACAAAGGAAAATGTTTCCACTGCAACGTGGATGAGCACTAGAAACGAAACTGCCCAAAATACCTTACTGAGCTCAAAGAGAAGAAAGGTAAATTAGATTCACTTGTTCTTGAAGCTTGCTTAGTGGAAAATGATGATTTTACCTGAATACTTGATTCAAGAGCCACTAATCACGTTTGTTCTTCATTTCAAGAAACTAGTTCCTTCAAAGAGCTCGAAGAAGGTGAGATGACGCTCAGGGTCGAAACGGGAGACGTCGTCTCAGCTCGTGCAGTGGGAGATGTCAAGTTGTTTTTCAGAGATAGATTTATTTTATTAAAAAATATGTATATAGTTCCTAAGATTAAGAGTAACTTATTTCTATCTATTGTTTAATAGAACTTGGATATTGTATTTCTTTTACTATAAATGAAGCGTTCATTTTAAAAGAAGGAGTCAATTTTTGTTCTGTTAAATTGAAAAACGGATTGTATGTACTTAAACCGAATCAAACTAAAGCAATTTTAAATCATGAGATGTTTAAAACTGCTAATACTTAAAGTAAAAGGCAAAGAGTTTCTCAAAATAATACCTATCTATGGCATCTTATACTTGGTCATATAAATCTCAACCGGATTGAGAGATTATCTAAGAATGGACTTCTAAACAAGTTAGAAGATGATTCTTTACCTCCTTGCGAATCTTGCTTGGAAGGTAAAATGACCAAGCGACGTTTTACTGGAAAAGGTTACAGAGCCATAGAGCCCTTAGAACTTGTACATTCGGATCTTTGTGGTCCGGTGAATGTTAAAGCTCGAGGAGGGTACGAATATTTCATCTCTTTCATAGATGATTATTCGAGGTATGGTTATCTATACCTAATGCATTACAAGTCTGAGGCTCTTGAAAAGTTCAAAGAGTATAAGGCTGAAATAGAGAATGCATTAGGGAAAACCATTAAAACACTTCGATCCGGTCGAGGTGGAGAGTATATGGATTTGAGATTTAGGACTATATGATAGAACATGAAATTAAATCTCAACTCTCAACACCTAATACACCACAGTAAAATGGTGTGTTAGAAAGGAGAAATAGAACCTTGTTGGACATGGTTCGTTCTATGATGAGCTATGCTCAATTGCCTACCTCGTTCTGGGGATATGAAGTAGAGACTGCAGTTCAAATCTTTAACACTGTTCCATCAAAAAGTGTTTCAGAAACACCTTTTGAATTGTGGAAGGGGCGTAAACCTGGTTTACAACACTTCAGGATTTGAGGTTGTCCGACACACGTGCTAGTGACAAACCCAAAGAAATTGGAACCTCGTTCGAGATTATGCCAATTTGTTGGCTATCCCAAAGAAACGAGAGGTGGTCTTTTCTACGACTCACAAGAAAACAAGGTGATTGTATCGACAAACGCCACTTTCTTGGAGGAAGATCACATGAGGAACCACAAACCACGTAGTAAATTAGTGGTAAATGAAGCTATAGATGACCCAACAAGAGTTGTTGATCAAGCTGGACCTTCATCAAGAGTTGATGGAGAAGCTAGCACCTCAAGTCAGTCTCGTTTATCTCAATCGTTGGGAATGCCTCGACGTAGTGGGAGAGTTGTTTCCCAACCTGACCGCTACTTGGGTTTAGCTAAAACTCAAGTCGTCGTACCTGATGACGGCGTAGAAGATCCATTGTCTTATAAACAGACAATGAATGACGTAGACAATGACCAATGGATCAAAGTCATGGACCTTTGGAGTCAATGGACTTCAATTCAGTATGGGAACTTGTAGACCAACCTGAATGGGTTAGACCCATAGGGGTCGTTTGGTTTAAGGTTTTATTGGATGAGAATGGGTAATAAATGCCTGGGAATAAAATGACTGTGTTTGGTTCTACATGGGAATGTTATCAGATTTTTATGTAAAAAAATGATATTTTATATTTATTGACGAAATTAATATATAAATCTTATGTAATATATACTTACGATCTAATAAATAATGTGCAAATTTATTTTATGATATTTATCTTATAAATTTTATCTATTATTAATAAAATAATAAAAATGCATTTAAAAAATAATAATTAATTAATATTTTTAATAAAAAAATTAATTATTAATTGATCATAAATAACTCGTGAATAATTAATTATAATGATTATCCTTATCATAAATTAATAATATTTATAATTAATTGATTAATATAATATTAATTAGTGATTTAATATTTTTATAATGAATTTTATAATGAATGTTTATGCTTCTTTGATGAAATTAATCTTAAAAACATTATTTTATTAACTAATTAAAATTAATGTCACTAATAAAAATAAATAAATAAATTATAAATATTTTTAATTAAATAATTAATTATGATTATTGAAAATAAATAAATAAATAAAAATATATAAATATTAATAAAGAAGAGACCGATATTAATAAAGAAGAGAGAGAAAGAGAGAGATGGATGGGTATAAAGAAAACCCATCATTCTTGAAGGGTATAGGAAACCTATCCACTATGGGAAAAAGTGATGCATAAGAATAAGTGATACCCATGCCCATGCTTACAAACCTTGTTCCAAACAAGGATATTTAAAACCTTTACCCATTCCCATCCACAAAACCTTACACCAAACGACCCCATAGGGTGTAAATGGATCTATAAGAGAAAGAGAGATGTAGCCGGAAAGGTATAGACCTTTAAGGTTAGACTTGTAGCAAAGGGTTTTACCCAAAGGGAAGGAGTTGACTATGAAGAAACTTTTTCCCATGTTGCTATGCTGAAGTCTATAAGGATACTTTTGTCCATAACCATGTTTTATGATTATGAAATCTGGCAAATGGACGTCAAGACTACCTTTTTGAATGGTAATCTTGACGAGAGCATCTATATGTCTCAGCCCGAAGGGTTCATAACCCAAGGTTAGGAGCAAAAGGTTTGCAAACTCAATCGATCCATTTATGGGTTGAAACAAACATTCAAATCTTGGAATATAAGATTTGATATTGCGATTAAGTCTTATGGCTTTGACCAAAACGTTGATGAGCCTTGTGTTTACATGAGGATCATCAACGACAAAGTAGTTTTCTTAGTACTTTATGTGGATGATATCCTACTCATTGGCAATGATGTAGGATACCTTACTGACATAAATAATTGGTTGGCGACCCAATTCCAAATGAAAGATTTAGGAGAGGCACAATATGTTCTTGGGATTCAGATCTTCAGGAATCGCAAGAACAGAACGCTAGCTCTGTCTCAAACCTCTTACATCGACAAAATGTTGTCCCGATATTCGATGCAGAATTCCAAAAGGGGCTTATTACCCTTCAGGCATGGAGCTCACTTGTCTAAGGAACAGTGCCCTAAGACACCTCAAGAAGTAGAGGATATGAGACGTATTCCCTATGCCTCTGCAATAGGTAGCTTAATGTATGTTATGTTGTGCACGAGGCCAGACATTTGCTATGCAGTGAGAATAGTCGGTAGGTACCAATCCAATCCAGGGTTAGACCACTGGACAACAGTTAAAAATATCCTCAAGTATCTTAGGAGAACGAGCGACTATACGCTTGTGTATGGGACTAAGGATTTGATCCTTATGGGATACACTGATTCTGATTTTTAGACCGATAAGGATTCTCGTAAATCCACATCGGGATCAGTTTTCACCCTTAACAGGGGAGCTATAGTATGACGAAGCATCAAGCAAGGATGCATCGCTGACTCCACGATGGAGGCTGAGTATGTCGCTACTTGTGAAGCAGCTAATGAGGCTGTTTGGCTAAAGAAATTCCTTACTGATTTGGAAGTTGTTCCAAAAATGAAATTTTCCATCACCTTATACTGTGACAACAGTGGTGCGGTAGCCAACTCGAAGGAACCTCGCAACCATAAGCGAGGAAAGCACATCGAGAGGAAGTATCACCTGATACGAGAAATAGTGCAACGAGGAGATGTGATAGTCACGAAGATCGCTTCGGAGCACAATATTGTTGATCCGTTTACAAAGACTCTCACGGTTAAAGTGTTCGAGGGTTATCTGGAAAGTCTAGGTCTACGAGATATGTACATAGGCTAATCTAGGACAAGAGGGAAATATGTAATGGGTATATGGATGCCCTAGTTTATTGTATTTGTATCTCTGTAACCACTGTTTTAGATTATGATGTACCCCACAAGAGTTAGTTCAAGTGGGAGTTTGTTGGGGTTTGTGCCCTAAAACTCGTAGTTTGTAATTTATTCTAATTAATGTAATAAAGAGTTGTTATTTCAATAAAGAGTTATTATTCATTATTTGCGATATTGCCTTTATTTAAACCGTAAATCCAATAAACTAAACATCCAAGGCTGTAAAATGTATCTTTAACTGAATGTAGTGTACATATAAAGAATCTTGGTTCGAGATACAACCTAAAGGGTCTATAGTTAGGGGATAAGGTTTGGGTACCTTACCCTGGTAAAACTATGGATGTGGCCCACTTTGTATATGATACAAACACTATGATCCTATCGTGTTCGTGTAGATGACATGTGAGTAGGGATATCCTATGTAATGAGATTACATAAGACCGAACCACGAAATAGTAACTTCTAAATGTAACTCCGTTGACTAGTTAGGTTTCTATTTCATTAGGATGACCTAGGCAACTTGATCTCAATCCTGAGCAAGTTACGAACTCCTGTTCGCGAGGGATTGTCCTTTGACTAGTATGGGTGAGAGTGGCCAGATTCGCCGACTCAATATGCCTACCTTCTTGGGGACAAGACCGAGTGAACGACTGGGAACTTAAATTAGCAAGATGGAATTCAGTCCTTCCCGTTTACTAGGGTAAGTAGAGGAATGCTCCCTTAAGTGGTGTCTCCTGGACTTGAACAAAGGGCCCGACTCTCTCATTGGCTCGAGAGGGACTCTGTTTGTTGGTAGGACCACAAACAAATTGTTCATTAGAGGAGCACTGGTACTTAAGGTACAAGATGTAACCTGTGGGTAAAACGATAATTTGACCAAGCTGGTGTTACGAACATTCGTGAAGGATTGACTTGTTGTTATTGGTCAATATCCGTGGACACAGAAATATATCTGCAGTGAGAAGAGTGCAACTACGGGATTTTAGTGGAGTGTTCCCGCAGTTAACGAATGTTGATTGGGAGGTTAATGAGATTAACCGAGCAATCTCGCATCATTGGAGCTTCTGATATGTAGGTCCATTAGGTCCACCTTCTAGCTCGTAAAGGGTTCTTAGATCATTTGAATTTGAAATGTTCAAATTCATAAGGGAATAAACTTAATGTTTATTGATACGATATAATATATAGTTTTGGAACTATATATTATAAGTTTAATGTGAATATGATTCATATTATATTATATGAGAGAATTAAATATTTGAAAGAGTTCAAATATTAAATTCAAATGTGAATGTGATTCATATTTGAAAACTATAGCTTAAAATTTAATGTGCATAAGATGTGCATTAAAACTATAGGTTAGAGGAAAAATTGATTAAATGTGATTTAATCCAAATTAAATATATGATATTTAATTTATTTTAATTAAATATGATTTAATTAATTAATTTAATAATTAATAAGATTAATTATTAATTAAATAAATAAAAAAAGAGGAGCGTGTGGCACGTTCCCAACTTCCCTCCAACTCTCTATCGATAGGGAATGGGGGAAGTTATCCCTCTGTGAGATACTTTTTCTCTAATGGAAGAAGTAATTCGATCAATCGATCATTCTCTGGTTGAGTGCTCAGTTGAATTCTCTCACTCTCTCATTCCTAAAATTTTCCAATTGTTGGATTCCTTCCCACAAAGGAATTTGATCTAAGTAGTACTCAGAGGATAGAGGGTTTTCCTCGTGGTGCTGTCCTGTTGGAGAAAATAGAGAAGGTTGTTGAGTTGCTGTGCAATCTTGGAGCAAGGAGTTGCTGAGGAAAACTACAAAGGTAATTATGACTTCTCCTTTAGTTTTCTTTAATTTATAAAACATGTTTGCATGTCTACTCCATGCTTAATTAGATTAGGATTTTTGTATGCTTATTCTGTATTTTTACCAATGTATGGGTATTTGATTTTGAACCAAAACAAAACTTGCAATTACGATTTCCACCACGTTTCCGCAGCTCAATGAGATCGGATCTCCATCAACAGTGACGTACTATCACTGAAGTAAGAAGCTTTCTGGGTATAGTAGGTCACTACAAGTAATTGTTTAGAAATTCTTGAATATAGTCATTCTCGAACAAAGTTTATTTGGAAAGGCAACTCATTTGTGTGGAGTGAGCCTTGTGAAACAAGTTCCTAGAATCCCAAATTACAAGAGTTTAAGGTGTCTAGTTTGACAATAAGTAAAAACACCGAGACAAAAAACCAACAAAGTTATTGCAACCTATAAGTAGAAATGGGATGCAACCTTTATAGGCTTCATAGTCAGGCAAGTTACAAGTTCAGAAAAAGTTGGAAATAGAAATCCAAGGCTATTAAAAGAAAGAAGGATAGTTGCCTCTAATATTTGAACTTAATTTTTTTAATGGTACAAAAGCTTAGGGTTCACGGTGATATTGCTAAGAAGGGATTAGCCTATGCATTAACATAATACCAAAGAGTTCATTTCTATGCCTGGTGGTAAGTAGAGAGACATAAGCTAAGCTTCTTCGTGCATGGTCTAGAGCTTGCAATAAAAATTGTTGATATTTAGCATGATATTTCATAATTGGTTAAGCACCAGAACTAAGTAAATTAAGAAGGATTTATCATACTCTTTTATAGTTCTTTTTTTCAGAGTTGAGATCGTAACAACGTTGCTAAGATTATCTTGTCTCTTAAGTTTTATTGTTTGAAGTTGTTAAAGAAGTTTAGTTTTGCTTGTGTTTAGTTTGCCAACATTTTTTTTTTTGCATATTGTGAATTTATGAATCCTGAGTAGTCTTGAGTTGAATTTTGGAGGCATGATTGAAGGGAAAACGAATCGCGCAGCGGAAGCGATGATGAATCGCGCGTTCTTAATTACATTACAAAGATAACATTCAAGAACAATTCTACCGAGATTAAGCATATAATAACAATATGAACAGCGAAAGATTACCTTTGAAGAACTTTTCTTCGAGTGTTCCTTTCTCCCACGATCACGATCTCAGCAACTGGAACAAAAACGGATGAAGGCACGACCACTGGATCTTCTCCGTTGTTCTCTAGGTGAGGGAGGAATGTGGGTTCCCTTTAGGTGAGATGAAATGTTGTGAGAGAGAGGTTTGTGTTATGGAACTTTTCCAACAACACAACAAATGCTTAAAATTCCTTAACCTAGTTGCATCTAATGCAACCATATATATAGGGAAATAGGATGGAAATGACCATCCTACCCCTCATTTATTCTCTCATTAGTATATGGTTTATATGTGAATCTAATTCACATTAAAACTATATATTATATCAATTATATCATATATAATTGATATAACACCTCATGTATGAAACTGAACACTTCAATTTCATTCCTAACTTTATACCCTCAATATTACCATGTTGAGCCAACGAAGGAACCTAATGGACCTACAGTTCATGAGCTCCAATGATGTGAAATTAACTGATCAAACTCTTTGATCCAGTTAATCAATATTCATTAACTACAAGTCACTCCACTATAAACTTGTAGCTGCACTCTCCTCACTGTAGATTATATTGTGTCCATTGATATATTCATTACCCATAAGTCGACCCTTCACAGGTTGTTTGTGATCACAACTGGGTCAAATTACCGTTTTACCCCTGTGATTACCTTTTTGTTCCTTAAGCACCACTGATCCTCTAATGAACAACAAGTCTAAGGTCCTACCATAGACTCATACCCTCATAGAGGGTGGGGCCCTGTTGTTCAAGACCTGGAGTCAATTCTTAAGGGAACAACCTATCTAATTCCTTAGTATAGGAATGAGAGAATTCCATCTTGCATAGTTAAGTTCCCAGCTACCTACGAGGTTCTGTCCCTGAGAAGGTAGGCTTATTGAGTCGGCTACATGCCACTCTCACCCATACTAGTCTAAGGACAAACCCCTATAAGCAGTAGTTCTTAACTCACTCGAGATTCAGTCGAGTCACTAATGACCATCTATAAATTACTACTTTTATCCTCACTTAATTGTTTACAATCGGTTAGACTAATAATTTGCGGTCCTGGTCTTGTATGAACTCTTCATATAGGATGCCCCCACTCGCATGTCAACTACATGAATGAGTTAGATTACCTCATTTGTACTAATTACAAAGTGGGTCGCATCCATGGTGTTACCAGAATGAGGTTTCCAACCTTATTCTTATACCATAGACCATTTAGGTTATATTCTTGAGTACAATCCAAATAGTGTCTGTCACACCCCCTCCCGAACTACCTGCTAACTCAGCCCGAAAGGCGGCGTGAAGCCAACAGACATTGTTTATCTCTTAACAATACCTGTTGACCCTGATAGACCTGATAAACATACTATGTTCGAAAATGGAACACTTAAACATGACATAGCGGAAACTAAAAGTCTAGTGCATCGAAACAACACAAGAGACAACCAAAGGTTTATACAACCTCTAATGTACAAACAACTATAACACCCAAGTCCTCACAAATAATTACAAACATAGAGACTTGCTAGACAAAACCACCACGTACAAAGTATTTAACTTATGAAGCTTCAGCAGACTATGGCAATAAACTCGGGTGCGGAGCTCGATCTCTACCGAAAGGTTTGAAACATAGAAGGAATGAGCTATGAAGCTCGGTGAGTGATCGTGTTAAAAATCAGAACTTGTAAAACATGTGACACAAAACTATTAGCATATGCATTCGTATTCAAGCATTGAAAGTAAATGTGGAATCATAATAGACTTTCGTAAAACCCAACAAGTATATCATCAAATCTCGTAAGGCATGTAAATGAGATAAACTCTTTTAAAAACATTTCACAATCCACGTTGTGTAGGCACGCCCAAAGACAACCAACGTTTACTCTACGATGTAGTGGGGCCCGCCAAAGACTCCCATCGTCTTTGTCGTGAGTGGGGCCCGCCCAAAGACTCACGACAGTATATGTGTGTCACGAGTACACTCAACGTCGACAACGAGAATAAGACCTGTGTGCACACGGCACCATAAAGCTTCGGCTCAATATCTCGAAATTTCACATGAAAACATTTGAACATGCCCGCCTATCTTTTTTTCATAAACTCAAGCTTACTCAAACATTCATAAAATTGGAAAACTTTAAAACATACTTGCTAGTACATGCTTGCTTGAAATCATAACATTTCCATAAATTTTGGCAACCATTGAACATATGCTCATGTATAAACTTTATAAAGACTTTTAGGGTCACAATGAACACTTGAAACATTTCTAGAAAAACATGAATACTCATAAACATGTGTTCAAAAGAAAGCATAAATGCATTGAAACTTTATTCTAGCAAAACTTGCATTTCTTGAACATAATTCAAACATATATACACTTTTGAAGTTCCTTTTATCACTCACGATTGCTTGAACTAGAATCTTAGCCCGTACACTTGACCTATTTGCTCTTGGCCTGTCAAACAAACCAAATTCATGTATTAGAACCTCGAGCTCATGGTTTTTAACCCTAAAACTACAAGAAAACACACTTTCAAAAATTCCAGCATTTTCAGATTTTCTGCCCTGTTTTCAGACAGCCATAACTTATTCATTTCTTATCCAAAAAGAATGTACTTTATACCAAACTCTTCCTTTTTGAACCCTCTAAAACTCTTATGAAGACATGAAAATGAGATTCCTAACGTACTGGTTAGAAATTACCTCAGAAACTTAACCCCTAAATTGATTCTGCTGCTGTTCCAGATTTCACTTCCTGCTGCAACCCGAACCTTAACCTGAAGATTACAACATCTTCCAATCATTTTCTTATCACGATTCCTTCACAAAACTTGTAGAAAATTGAATAAGCTTTCGAACCATACCAATTAGAGCTTCTAACTCCAAGTATAGAGATCAGAACAACCAAAACATCAGGGACCTCTCGGATTTGACAGCAAATTTCTGTCTTCTGCCTTCCTCTTAACAAAACAACAACTTAACATCAGAATTGGCTCGAGCTTCCTTCACGAATTTTGTTCCAATATGAGTTAACTTTCATGAAACAAAAGCTCAACTCTTACCTCTTCTTGTGGAGCTCGAGATGAACAGAAAATCAGAGCTTGCCTGAGTTGATTTCCTTGCTGTAAAAATGAATCTCCTTGAGTTTTCCTCTTTTCTTCTGCAACTCCAGCTCAAAATCAACAAAAATGGCCTCCTTCTTCTTCCTTTCTCCTTCAACCACGAAGCTCAGCCTTAGTTTTTGATGAAAGAGAAGAAAATGGAGAGAAACCCTTTTAATAAAAGTCAATCGGTGGAAAAGTTTGTCTTTTTGCACTTTTGCTTTTTCATTTCTTTTTCATTTTCTTTTCTTTCCTTTATCTTCTTTCTTTTCTTTTCTTTACAAAACCAAAATAACTTAATATAAAACCTTTGTTTCATTTCCTTTTCTTCTTTTGTGTTTAAAAGCAAACCAAGCCAAAATGGTTTAAACTTTTTCTTCCTTGTTTTCCTTTTGTCTTTCACTTCATTACTTTTCTTTTTAAAACATGAGAAACCAAGTTTTAAACATTCATTTCTTCCTTTCTTTTGTTGTTTGATAATAAGGAAGTTCCAAAGAAAGATCTCGGGTTTACAACTTACCTCCCCTTGAGAAATTTCGTCCTCGAAATTTAGAAATCCTTAGTGAATATCGTCGGTACTTGCTTCTCATTAGATCCTCCAACTCCCAGGTTGCCTCCTCCACTCCGTGATGTCTCCAACGAACCTTCACGAGTGGGATCGTCTTGTTCCTTAAAACTTGTTCTTTCCTGTCGAGGATTTGAACTGCATCCTCAACGTAACTCATGTCTTCTTTCACCAACTGGTTGTGCTTTGCAACACATGTGTCGGATCTCGGGATATACTTCCTCAACATGGACACATGAAATACATCATGTACTCGAGATAGTTCTGCTGCAACTCCAAATTGTGAGGGTCGCCCCAACTCGTCCGTTCTTCGGATAAGGACCAATATATCTAGGGCTTAGTTTTCCTTCTTACCAAAAACGAAGGACACCTCTCCATGGAGATAACTTCAAGAAAACTTGATCTCCAACTTGGAATTCTAAGTCCTTTCGTCGCTTATCTCACGTAACTCTTACGACGGTCTTGTGCTACCTTCAAATTTTCTCTCGATTACCTTAATATTGTCGGTAGTAACTTGTACCAACTCGGGGATAAGCTTCCGCTCTCAACTTCATTCCAACATACGGGCGTTCTACATGGTCTTCCATACAGAGCCTCAAATGGTGCCATACCAATACTCGATTGTAGTCATTTTGTTGTAAGCAAATTCCATAAGCGATAGGTGAGTATCCCAACTCCCTTTAAACCAAGGACACATGCTCTCAACATGTCCTCTAAGGTCCGGATGGTCCTCTCTGATCGCCCATCCGTCTCGAGGATGGAATGTCAGATTAAACTTCACTTTGTTCCCAAAGCTTTACGTAAACTAGGCCAAAACTTAGAAGTAAATCTTGGATCTCTATCTCAAACAATAGACACCGGCACTCCGTCATCGACTCACAATTACGCCGACGTACAACTTAGCAAGTCGATCAAGCGTGAAGCGCCGCTTTGATCGGTACAAAAACGTCTTTGTTTTAGTGAGTCCGCCCACTATTACCCATATACCATCATGCCCACTTGAAGTGCGTGGTAATCCAAACGAGAAAATCCATAGTGATATGCTCCCATTTCCACTCCGAAGACTTTGGCAAAGTGGATTAAGGAGTCCTCCCGCCTCTCGTCTAATCGGTTTAACTTTGTTGGCGCGATCAAACATCTATCAACATAATCGGCTATCTCTCGTTTCATCCTGTGCCACCAATACGCTCCCTTCAAAGTTTTGTACATCTTGGTGCTTCCTGGATGCATAGCGTAAGCTGAACTGTGAGCTTCCTCTAGGATAGCATCTTTAAGCTCACTAAAATTCGGAACACATAGTCTTCCTTGCCTTTCTATGGCCCCGTCTGATCTCATCTTAAACTCTGCTTCTGGGCCTTGTTTGGACTTTCCAAACATTTTCTGCAAGTTACTATCCTCTGCTTGTTTTCTCACAACCTCCGCTACGAGTGAAGACCTGACCTGGAACTGAGCTAAAAGACTCCCTGAACTCTCTGCATTCACAACTGCCTTAGAATCCCTTAGAGTTCTTAAAAATGTTGCTCGAATACCACACAAGGCATCCCTAGGAAGTCTTGACTTCTGCCAATGCATCTGCTACCACATTCGCCTTACTGGATGGTATTCTATAGTACAATCATAATCTTTAATCGGTTCTAACCATCTTCTCTGTCTCATATTCAACTCCTCGATCAAAGATATACTTCAGACTCTTATGATCTGTGTAGATGTGACACCTTTCACCAAACAAGTAATGTCTCCAGATCTTCAGTGCTAGAACAACTGCTGCTAACTCAAGATCGTGGGTAGGGTAATTACATTCATGCTTTTTCAATTGCCTTGATGCATAAGCTATTACTTTTCCTTCTTGCATCAGAACACACCCTAAACCTTGTCTCGAGGCATCACAGTAAATCACATACTCTTTTCCCGTTACAGGAAGTGTCAGAATAGGTGCTGTAATTAATCTCTTTTTCAGCTCCTGAAAACTCTGTTCACACTTATCTGACCACTCAAACTTAGCATTCTTTCTTGTCAAAGCTGTTAAGGGTAATGCTAATCGTGAAAAATCCTCAACAAACCGCCTGTAGTATCCTGCCAAGCCTAGGAAACTACGTACCTCTGTCGTGACCGGGCCGGTCTCTCCCAGGGCTGACTCTGACTTTAACTTTATTTGGATCCACACAAACTCCATTTGCTGAGACAACATGCCCCAAAAACACTACCTGATTCAACCAAAACTCACATTTGGTGAATTTAGCGTACAACTGTTTATCTCGTAGTGTTTGCAGAATAATCCTCAAATGTTCCTCATGAGCTTTTCTCACAATTGAGTAAACTAGTATATCATCAATAAATACTATCACGAATCGATCCAAATATCGTGGAATATCCTGCTTCATGAGGTCCATGAAAATCTTTGGTTCTGCGTCAAACCGACGGCATTACTAGAAACTCATAATGCCCGTACTTTGTTCTCAATCTTTGTCTTAGGAATGTCTCGATTCCCTTACCTTTAATCGATGGTATCCTCGATCTCAAATCAATCTTAGAAAACACTCGATGCTCCTCAGAATCGTCAAACAAGTCATCAATACGGGGTAAAGGATACTTGTTACGTATCGTGACTTTGTTTAACTGTCTGTAATCAATGCATAATCTCAGGGTACCATCTTTCTTCTTTACAAATAACACTGGAGCTCCCCAGGGCGATACACTAGGTCTGATGTATCCCTTATCAACTAGTTCTTGTAATTGCATCTTGACTCTTTTTGAGCTCACTTGGAGCCATTCTATACGCGCTACCGTGAAATAGGTGCTTTTGTTCTCGGTAGCAATTCAATAGTGAACTCTACCTCCTATCGTGTGGCAACCCCGACAGATCTGCTGGAAAAACATCTAGAAATTCGCTCACAACAAGAACATCTTCTGGTTTTAACTTTTCTTCCCTGCACCTCCACTACGTGAGCAAGCGCCGTGCATCCTTTTCTCAACAATTTCTGAGCTTTGAATGCTGAAATCAAACTCGTAGGAATAATCTTCTTTTCACCCCTGAAAACCACTTCAGCCAACCCTGGTTTTCTAAAAACAACTTCCTTTCTATGGCAATCCATGGAAGCATAATGAGTGAATAAGAAATCCATTCCTAAGATTGCATCTAACATCTGCAACTCTAGTGGAAGAAGATCCACTAACATATTGAGACCTTCTACTAAGACCTCACGAGTCTCAACACACTGAATTGACTAGTAAAGCTTCACCAACCTGGAGTGTATATAACTAACTCCTCAAATAAAGGCTCTAGCTTCCTACTAAGCTTAGTTAGGAATATACTGAAACAAAGGAATGCGTAGCACTGGATCTATCAAAACACATGCAGTACATTACAAATAGAAATCGTACCGATAATCACATCTCGGTGCATCCTCTGCTTCCTCTTTGAGTCATAGCGTAGACCTTTCCACTGTTGCCTGGGTCTCCTACAACTCCTTCTGTTTTGCACCACTGGTGCCTCTCTCCTGCAGCTCTTCGGAACTCTCTACCGCCTCAACCGCACTCAGGGACCCAACTCCTCGTCCTCTCAGGCGGTTTTGCTCTAAGCCGTGGACAATCCTCTCTTGAAATGCCCCAGGCCGCCCACACTGGTAACAACACACACCGACACCAACAAGACATTGGCCTCGGCGATTCTTGCCACAATTTGCACATGGAGTTCTCCTTGCAGCCGCGCAACAGAACTCTGCATTGTGCGTGGTCTTGCCGTGGATCTGCAGATTGACTAGGTGCTCTTTGACTCTCGCCTCGATAGGCACCACTAACATTCATCTCGCCTCAATATCGGCCGCCACTTCGATTCTTAAAGTCCTCGACGACTTGAAACATTCACCCTGTGTGTGAATCTTCGCTGTTCGCGACCCCGAAGACTACCCGTCGTTGAAGGCCCACGAGTAGGCTCCACTCATCGATCACGCCTCTGCTATATACTCGCTCAACACGTAGAGCGCTCTCTACACCGTGAGAAGTCACCCACTTAGCAATGGTCAGAATCGAGTACGTATCTCGTGTCGTAACCCTCTCTCAAATCGTCGACACTGCCACTCTCGGATGCCACAATTACTTGAAAGATACCGTGATGCATTCTGGTATACCTTCTCTCGTATTCACCACCGATAGTGACCCTTGCTTTAATTCTAAAAATTCATCTCTCTTAAGCCATCATGGTATGTGCCGAGATAATATTTATCTTCAAATATTCCTCCGAAAGTTTGCCACCAAAAGTGCGTGCATCACTCCGCACTTCAAAGGCTAAAATTGACTTCCACCATCCTCCGCTTCTTTCTCTAGCAGAATGTGGCTAGCTTGACTTTACGCTCTTGAGGCGACTCATCACATCAAAACATTTCTCAAGTTTATTCACCACACCTCGGCGTCACCGGATCTGTTGAACCCTCAAACACTGTGGCTCCCAATTTCTTCGCGACGTTACATTCCATACGCCTTTTTCGGATCACTTGGCCTGCTCTCTCTCGCCTCGCCTACCTCTCGTGAGGAAATGGCATGCTCACGATCTCGGGCCTCGGTTTGGACTCTCCTGGCACTAGATCCCTCTCAGATTGGCCTTGGGTAGGATCCTCGTGTCTCCCTCGATCCTGCTGCGTCGTCTGCTAGTACGTGGTGGCATGACTCCTATAACATATCAAAATATTAGACATGCTATGGATACTTAACTCAAATACACACTACTAAACTTCTATTCATATTTTAGCCCTAACTGGACTTGCTCTTACCCTTACTTAAACCATACTCCACTAGTTCGATCCGAACTAACTCAATAACATGCTATGACTTTTACTTTATTCTCGGAGCTAACTTGCCTGCTCTCATTCCCATGGAGCTAACTTCTCGATACCAAGTTGTCACACCCCTCCCGAACTACTCGCTAACTTCGGCCGAAGGGCGTGAAGCCAATGGACATTGTTTATCTCTTAACAATACACATTGACCCCCGATAGACTGATAAACATACTATGTTCGAAAATGGAACACTTAAACATGACATAGCGGAAACTAAAAGTCTAGTGCATCAGAAACAACACAAGACAACCAGTGTTTATACAACCTCTAATGTACAAACAACTATAACACCCAAGTCCTCACAAATAATTACAAACATAGAGACTTGCTAGACAAAACCGACCACGTACAAAGTATTTAACTTATGAAGCTTCAAAGCAGACTATGGCAAGAACTTTCGTGCGAGGAGCTCGATCTCTACACGAAAGGTTTGAAACATAGAAGGAATGAGCTATGAAGCTCAGTGAGTGACTGTGTTAAAAATCTGTAACTTGTAAAACATGTGACCTGAAAACTATTAGCATATGCATTCGTATTCAAGCATTGAAAGTAAATGTGGAATCATAATAGACTTTCAGAAAACCAACAAGTATATCATCAAATCTAAGTAAGGCATGTAAATGAGATAAACTCTTTTAAAAACATTTCACAATCCACGTTGTGTAGGCACGCGCCAGACAACCAACGCTTACTCTCTACGATGTAGTGGGGCCCGCCAAAGACTCCCATCGTCTTTGTCGTAGTGGGGCCCGCCAAAGACTCTCCACGACAATGGCTACCGTTGTCACGAGTACACTCAACGTCGACAACGAGAATAAGACTGTGTGCACACTGCACCATAAAGCTTCGCTCAATATCTCGAGAATTTCACATGAAAACATTTGAACATGCCCGCTATCTTTTTTTTCATAAACTCAAGCTTACTCAGCTTGTTCATAAAATTGGAAAACTTTAAAACATACTTGCTAGTACATGCTTGCTTGAAATCATAACATTTCCATAAATTTTGGCAACCATTGAACATATGCTCATGTATAAACTTT
Organism: Trichosanthes cucumerina; assembly: GCA_036507285.1. Lineage (NCBI taxonomy): Eukaryota > Viridiplantae > Streptophyta > Magnoliopsida > Cucurbitales > Cucurbitaceae > Trichosanthes > Trichosanthes cucumerina. The sequence goes on from CM071838.1 coordinate 31,617,172, forward strand.
ATAAAGACTTTTAGGGTCACAATGAACACTTGAAACATTTCTAGAAAAACATGAATACTCATAAACATGTGTTCAAAAGAAAGCATAAATGCATTGAAACTTTATTCTAGCAAAACTTGCATTTCTTGAACATAATTCAAACATATATACACTTTTGAAGTTCCTTTTATCACTCACAGTGCTTGAACTAGAATCTTAGCCCGTACACTTGACCTATTTGCTCTTGGCCTGTCAAACAAACCAAATTCATGTATTAGAACCTCGAGCTCATGGTTTTAACCCTAAAACTACAAGAAAACACACTTTCAAAAATTCCAGCATTTTCAGATTTTCTGCCCTGTTTTCAGACAGCCATAACTTATTCATTTCTTATCCAAAAAGAATGTACTTTATACCAAACTCTTCCTTTTTGAACCCTCTAAAACTCTTATGAAGACATGAAAATGAGATTCCTAACGTACTGGTTAGAAATTACCTCAGAAACTTAACCCCTAAATTGATTCTGCTGCTGTTCCAGATTTCACTTCCTGCTGCAACCCGAACCTTAACCTGAAGATTACAACATCTTCCAATCATTTTCTTATCACGATTCCTTCACAAAACTTGTAGAAAATTGAATAAGCTTTCGAACCATACCAATTAGAGCTTCTAACTCCAAGTATAGAGATCAGAACAACCAAAACATCAGAGACCTCTCGGATTTGACAGCAAATTTCTGTCTTCTGCCTTCCTCTTAACAAAACAACAACTTAACATCAGAATTGGCTCGAGCTTCCTTCACGAATTTTGTTCCAATATGAGTTAACTTTCATGAAACAAAAGCTCAACTCTTACCTCTTCTTGTGGAGCTCGAGATGAACAGAAAATCAGAGCTTGCCTGAGTTGATTTCCTTGCTGTAAAAATGAATCTCCTTGAGTTTTCCTCTTTCTTCTGCAACTCCAGCTCAAAATCAACAAAAATGGCCTCCTTCTTCTTCCTTTCTCTCCTTCAACCACGAAGCTCAGCCTTAGTTTTTGATGAAAGAGAAGAAAATGGAGAAAACCCTTTTAATAAAAGTCAATCGGTGGAAAAGTTTGTCTTTTTGCACTTTTGCTTTTCATTTCTTTTTCATTTTCTTTTCTTTCCTTTATCTTCTTTCTTTTCTTTTCTTTACAAAACCAAAATAACTTAATATAAAACCTTTGTTTCATTTCCTTTTCTTCTTTTGTGTTTAAAAGCAAACCAAGCCAAAATGGTTTAAACTTTTTCTTCCTTGTTTTCCTTTTGTCTTTCACTTCATTACTTTTCTTTTTAAAACATGAGAAACCAAGTTTTAAACATTCATTTCTTCCTTTCTTTTGTTGTTTGATAATAAGGAAGTTCCAAAGAAAGATCTCGGGTTTACAGTGTCCACTACACTGATGTTCAAGATATATATATTATAACCTTGAAGCTTAGTTTATTGGATCCATAAAACAAGACTGTAATTTTATCAAAACAAATAACTCTTTATTTCTTTGATTAAAATTACACAAGTTTTAGAGCATACATCCCAACAATCTCCCACTTGACCTAAAGCTTGTGGAGTATTATTACAGTGATGTAAATACAATAAACTAGGGCATTTAAACCCTTTTTACCACAAAATACTCTCACTTGCCCTAGTTGGGGACGACTTGTAGACCTATACATTCTAGGTGACTCTCAAATACTTTAGCCGTGAGAGCCTTTGTAAAAGGATTAACAACGTTGTGCTCTGAGGCTATCTTCGTGACAATCACATCTTCTCTATGCACGATCTCCCAGATGAGATGATATTTCCGCTCAATGTGCTTTCCTCTCTTGTGACTTCGGGGTCTCTCGAATTCGTCACTGCACCACTGTTATCACAATACAACGTGATGGGCAAAGTCATATTTGGAACAACTTCAAAATTTAGCATGAATTTCATTAACCAGACAACCTCTTTAGCTGCTTCACAAGCTGCTACATATTCGGCCTCCATGGTGGAATCAGCGATGCATCCTTGTTTGACGCTTCGCCATACTACAACTTCCCCGTTAAGAGTAAATACTGACCCTGATGTAGATTTTCGAGAATCTTTATCAGTCTGAAAGTCAGAATCCGTGTATCTTGTAAGGATCAAATCCTTAGCCCCATACACAAGCATGTAGTTCCTTTTTCTCCGTAGATACTTAAGGATTGTTTTAACCGTTGTCCAGTGTTCAAGTCCTGGATTAGATTGATACCTACTGACCATTCCAACTGCAAAACAGATGTTAGGCCTTGTACACAACATAGCGTACATCAAGCTCCCAACAGTTGATGCATAAGGAATTCGTCTCATGTCCTCAACTCCTTGAGGTTTCTTAGGACACTGTTCTTTAGACAAATGGACTCCATGTCTAAAAGGCAATAAACCCTTTTTGGAGTCTTGCATCTTAAACCTCAACAACACTTTGTCGATGTAAGATGTCTGAGATAGAGCTAGTGTTTTATTCTTGTGGTTCCGGACAATCTGGATCCCAATAACAAACTGCGCTTCTCCCAAATCTTTCATTTGGAACTGCGTAGCTAGCCAATCCTTAATGTCAGTAAGATAACCTACATCATTCTCAATGAGTAGGATATCATCCACATAGAGAATTAAGAATGCGACGAAACTATTGATGATTTTCTTGTAGACACAAGGTTCATCATCATTCTGGTCAAAACCATAAGATTTGATGACATCAAATCTTATATTCCAGGACCTAGAGGCTTGTTTCAGTCCATAAATTGACCTTTTAAGTCTGCAAACTTTTTTCTCCTGTTCTGGTTTAATGAATCCTTTGGGTTGTTCCATGTAGATGTTTTCTTCAAGATTGTCATTCAAAGGTCGTCTTGACATCCATTTGCCATACCTTATAGTCATAATATGCGACAATGGCAAGTAGGATACGGATAGACTTTACCATAACAACAGGTGAAAAGGTCTCCTCATAGTCAACCCCTTCAACCTGGGTATAACCCTTTGCTACTAGTCTAGCTTTGAAGGTTTGCACCTTTCCATCTACACCACGTTTTCTCTTGTAGACTTGCACCCTATAGGTTTTACCCCATCAGGTTTATCTACAAGATCCCAAACAGAATTGAAGTACATAGACTCTATTTTTTGGTCCATGGCTATGACCCATTTGTCTTTGTCTTTGTCAACTATCGCTTGATTATAAGTCAATGGATCCTCGCAGTTGTCATCTGATATAACAACTTGGGTTTCAGATAAACCCATGTAACGGTCAGATTGTGTTATAACCCTCCCACTACGTCGAGACATACTCAACTCTTTAGATGGACTCTCTTGACTAGACAAACTAGTATCAACAACTCTTGTTGACGTACTAGTTTTATTAGCAACCTTTGTTATTGTTTCGTCTAACTCACTCAACACAATTTTACTTCTTGGTTTGTGGTCTCTTATGTGGTCCTCCTCTAAGAAAGTGACATTTGTCGACACAAAAACCTTATCTTCCTTAGGATCATAGAATAAACCACCTCTTGTTTCTTTTGAGTATCCTATGAATAGACATAATTTTGAACGTGAATCCAACTTTTTTGGATTTGTCACAAGCACATGTGTTGGGCAACTCCAAATTCTGAAATGACATAAACTACCTTTACGTCCTTTCCAGAGTTCAAAAGGTGTTTCAGAAACACTTTTTGAGGGCACATTATTCAAAATGTATACATGCAGCTCTCTTTCGTAAACCCCAAAAAGAACTAGGAGATGAGCATAACTCATCATTGATCGAACCCCGCCCAACAAGGTTCTATTTCTCCTTTCCGATACACCGTTTTGTTATGGTGTACCGGGAGCCGAGAGTTGGGATGTAATTCCATGTTCTAGCATATAGTTTTGGAATTGTAAATCCATATACTTTCCACCTCGATCTGATCGAAGCGTTTTAATTGTTTTATCCAACTGATTTTCAACCTCAGTCTTGAATTCCTTGAACTTTTCAAGTGCTTCAGACTTATGTTGTATTAGGTAAATATGCCCAAATCTGGAATAATCATCTACAAAGGAGATGAAATATTCATAACCTCCTCTGGGTTTAACACTCATCGGACCACAAAGGTCTGAATGTATAATCTCAAGAGGTTCTTTGGCTCTATAACCTTTTCCATTAAAAGGTCTTTTAGTCATTTTGCCTTCTAGGCAAGATTCACATACAAGTAAAGTATTTTCTTCTAACTCATTTAGAAGTCCATTCTTTACCAATCTCTCAATCCTATTGAGATTAATGTGACCCAATCTAAGATGCCAAAGATGAGCATTTTCTTTAGGAGAAATTAGTTCATGTATTTGTAATTTTGTATAATTCACTGTTAAAACTATTTTAACTGAATTAAACCATTGCAAATAATTCTCAAGAAGAGCAACACATAGTAGAATACTTTTCCAATGAAATAAACACTTTATTCAATTGAAAAGAAAATGAAGTACAATGTTCGCTAAGGCAAGAAATAGAAATAAGATTTCTAATAAACCCTTAAGCTACATGTTATCAAATAACAACTTTTCCTTGCCAGACGATTGCTCTTTATTTGCTCCTTTTCCTCTTCTTCTGTATCTTCTTAAGTTCAGAAGTATGGCTGCAATTCTTAGTCCAGAGGATGAACCCTCCTGAGAACTTTTGGAATGAGCAAACAAATTTGCCTCTCCATTCTGTTGTCTCTTATCATCCATAAGAAACTGATAATTCTGCAGCTCATTTAGCAGAGAAGTCAGATCATACTCTATGTTGTTCATCGCTGCATTGCTACGAAAATGCAGAAAACTCTTCGGAAGAGCTTCTAGGATGAACACAACCTGACTTTTCTCATCTATGACCGCTCCGTTTAATTCCGCTATGTTGAAGTGAGCAATCGGATTGAGAACATGTTCTCTCACTGACGTTCTCTCCTTCATGTGCGCGTTGTAAACGAATTTTAGGGCTTCATACTGAATTTGTTTGGACGGTTGTATAGACAAATTTAGCACAAAATTCATGATCTCACGTGCTGAGACCTTGCCCTCCAGCCTCCTGGCTAAAACATCAGGTATGCTAGCCAGGATATAGGCTTTTGCCTTTTCATTGACATTGATCCAGCGGTCATACGCATCCTCAACAGATTGAGATGTGTTTAGAGCAGGGAATTGAAGACACTCCTCATTGAGAACGAACTTAAGATCATGTGCAACCAAGATTATGTTGAGTCTATTCCTCTAAGTCATTATGTTTTCTCCGGTTAATTTTTTCACACCTAGTAAGGAAATAATTGAGCTAAACATTTTGCTGAAAATTTACAAATAAACTTGTATGAGTTTCTTGCTATAACTCTAATCCAATTAGCTAATTATCAAATGATTCCTAAGTCATTTATAATTTGTAATGATACTCCAAAGGTTTAGAATGTATGACACCGAAACGTAATTAAAAAACACTCCTCTGGATCAAGACACTCTTGACCAAAACCTAATGTCAGAATAACTATTATTCCTATAGGTTTTAGTTACCATTTTTCGGTCAGAATACATACACATCTTATGTACCTTGTGAGTGTAACCCTCTGTCTTTAGATCTCAGAGTCCCCATCTAATAAAATCTGCCGAAAGGAGGACTAGATTGAAAAACAGACTAAGAAAATCTTTATCCCTTTCGGGTGTCTACTGTGTTCGATCCCCTATGATTAAGCCCTCCGAAGGGATTGTCTGGTCTAGGCCAAACTAGTAGGCTGACCATAGTGATCTTACGGTGTAAACCAACTGAAGAAACCATAGTTTTTGTTTTCACTAAACCTGCTCCCACTCACTATAAGTACCATTTCCATTTATTTTGATATTGACTCATACAAACACCATCCGAAGGGTGACGCTCCCGTTTGCGCCACGAGGCCAAGTATGAGTTCACGGTGTGAATTTATCGGAGATAACGTAGGTGGAAAAATATGTATCATATACACTTTTCCTCCCACTGGATATTTTAAAGTTATAGGAATCTTACTTAGGCTAAAACTCGGCTAATGATTTTACCTAACTTTATCAATATAACTCTTATATCGATAATCAATATAACTCTTATATTGATTTTATCCTAAGTTTGTTAATATAACTCTTTATATTAAGCCTAGGATTTCTAGTTTATTAACCCCTTAATAAACCAGCTGACACTACTGTAATTTATAAACTCTCTGATTAAATTTCACTCTGAGGTCGGTTCCTGGTAGGGTGTTCTGCTTCCGCGACTTAAATACTGACCTTGACAGAACATTCCTTAGACAGAGTTCATCTTTTAATCATAACTTATAAATTACTTGGTTCCTAATTCTAATCTAATTAGAACTAGATAATCTAAGGTCTATTATTTCCAAGTTCTAAACATTTTAAAACTAATAATAAACCTTAGGTGACATGCATACTATGTTATAGTGCTTGATCATTCATCACATGAATAATAAGACATTCATAGCATAATCATCTCATGATATATAATGCATGTCAATGCTGTCCATAAATTAATATAACAACTTTATATTAATTAATCATGCAAACTATATAATATAACTCTTTATATTATAAATGATGCATGAAAATGGTTAACCTAAGGTGAGATTTCTAAAATAAAAGCATACATTATGCATGACAATAATTACACAACAATTGCATAATTTAAATAGCAAAACTAGACCAATTTTGGTACCCTAAATTCAATTTTAATTAATATAATCTAATTATATTAATTAAACTTAATTAAATTAAATATAAATTAAATATATAATAAAAAAACTGGTTCTGCCCGTTGCTTCTTTACGTGAAACGCCTATGGTGTTGCAACGCTGCAGTTTGTCCTCTTCTGCCGGTTGAAACGCACTCTCAAAGCAGCGTTAGTAACAGCGATAACGACGTTACTGTAACGCCGCCCTCTCTGCCGCGCTCTTTCGTAAGCGCGGCGTTACAACGCCGCACCTGAACAACAACATGAAACCTCCATTTCTTGCTCGTTTTTGCTCTGATCTTCTCAGCAACCACTTTGCCTCGATCGACACGGACTTACAGACTCGATTTACAATTAAAATTGTCCAAAACACCAGATCCTTTCATTGAACGATTCAATGAAAAAAATTGCAAATCTAAGTGCCAAAATCGAAAACATCTAATTTGTAAACCGTTCATACATCTCATGCAAAATAGTAAATCCTACCTCGTTCTAAAAAGATCCAGAATGAAAATTAAGAACGCAATTAGTCTCTGATACCAATTGAAGGGAAAACGAATCCCGCAGCGGAAGCGATTGTGAATCACGCATTCTTAATTACATTAGAAAGATAACATTCAAGAACAATTCTACCTACATTAAGCATATATTAACAATATGAACAACGAAAGATTACCTTTGAAGAACTTTTCTTCGAGTGCTCCTTTCTCCCATGATCACGATCTCAACAACTGGAACACGAACGGATGAAGACACGCCCACTGGATCTTCTCCGTTGTTCTCTAAGTGAAGGAGGAATGTGGGTTCCCTTTAGGTGAGATGAAATGTTGTGAGAGAGAGTTTTGTGTTATGCAACTTTTTCAACAACACAACAAAGGCTTAAAATTCTTTAACCTAGTTGCATCTCATGCAACCATATATATAGGGAAATAGGATGGAAATGACCATCCTACCCCTCATTTATTCTCTCATTAGTATATGGTTTATATGTGAATCTAATTTACATTAAAACTATATATTATATCAATTATATCATATATAATTGATATAACACCTCATGTATGAAATTGAACACTTTAATTTCATTCCTAACTTTATACTGTCAATATTACCATGTTGAGCCAACGGAGGGACCTAATGTACCTACAGTTCATGAGCTCCAATGATGTGAAATTAACTGATCAAACTCTTTGATCCAGTTAATCAATATTCATTAACTACAAGTCACTCCACTATAGACTTGTAGCTACACTTTCCTCACTATAGATTATATTGTGTCCACTGATATAGTCATTACCCATGAGTTGACCCTTCACAGGTTGTTCGTGATCACAACTGGGTAAAATTACCGTTTTACCCCTTCGATTACCTCTTTGTTCCTTAAGCACTGTTGATCCTCTAATAAACAACAAGTCTAAGGTTCTACCATAGACTCATACTCTCATAGAGGGTGGGGCCCCGTTGTTCAAGATCTGGAGTCAGTTCTTAAGGGAACAACGTATCTAATTCCTTAGTGTAGGAATGAGTGAATTCCATCTTGCATAGTTAAGTTCCCAGCTACCTATGAGGTTCTGTCCCTGAAAAGGTAGGCTTATTTAGTCAGCTACAGGCCACTCTCACCCATACTAGTCTAAGGACAAACCCCTATAAGCAGGAGTTTTTAACTCGCTCAGGATTCAGGTCGAGTCACTAATGTCCATCTATAAATTACTAGTCTTATCCTGTTAACGGTGTTACACTGGTTAGACTAATAATTTGTGGTCCGGTCTTGTATGAACTCTTCATACAGGATGCCCCCACTCGCATGTCAACTACATGAATGAGTTGGATTACCTCATTTGTACTAATTACAAAGTGGGTCGCATTCATGGTGTTACCAGAATGAGGTTTCCAACCTTATTTTTATATCATAGACCATTTAGGTTATATTCTTGAACACAATCTAAATAGTGTCCACTACACTGATGTTCAAGATATATATTATAACCTTGGAGCTTAGTTTATTGGATTTATAAATCAAGACTGTAATTTTATCAAAACAAATAACTCTTTATTTCTTTGATTAAAATTACATAAGTTTTAGGGCATACATCCCAACAATGATTGTTTGGTTATCTGACTTTAGAAGTGCAACCTTATGGTAAACAGGTACTTGGGAAATTTTGGTATTATTGTAGTTACGGTGTTATGCTACCGAAATTTCTGGAGCACTTTAGTCGTAAGATTGGTGAAGTTTTGTTGAATGATCCATGCGACATAACAATCAAAGAGACCTAAGTTTAAATTACTCCTATCATGAATTTAAGCTGGCAACGAGATATTAATGATCAATAGAAGGCCCAAAGTTAAATAAATACATGACTAAGGTTCACTAGGAAAGATATTTCCCTGTCTGTGGTTAACTAGCCATTGTACTAAGTGAAAGCTATGAGGCAAAGGTCTTTTCATTTATTACAACCTTAAGTCTTTTAATTTGAGAGTGAGACTGTCATTACAACGTTCATTAAGGTTACCAAGGACCGTGAAAGATTGCTCGACATTTTAGAGAATCCTGAACCACCAAACGAGGTTGCTAAAACTCTACCCTTAATGAGTCACATCTCTTGGAAAAGTGAGAAGGCTATTGAATCGATGATCAGATAGAACGATTGAGTCATGCCTTGAAAGAAATGTTAGGAGCTTGTACAATATACCTTGAAAGGAGTTTTGAGGTTCGACCGAAAAGGGGAGTTAAGTCCATGATCCATAGAGCCATTTAAGATTCTAGAATGAATTTGCTCTATAGATCATAGATTTACGTGCCACAATCTCTCTGCAGTTCTTGATGTTTTCCACGTCTCTATGCTAAGAAGGTATGTGTCAGACCTCATATGTGTTCGATTTTGAGCCCATGCAGTTGACTGAAAACTTGAGTTGTGAAGAACGACCTGTATGAATCCTAGAGAGGGGCCAAAGACCCTTTGCAATTGAGAGATCAATCTGGTCAAGGTGTTGTGACAAAATCATCGAACATAAAAAGCTACATGGGAACGCGAGAAGGAGATGCAAACGAAATATCTCGAGCTATTTCAGGATTTGGAACTTTCAAGAACGAAAGTTTTTAAGGAGCGAAGATTGTAACACCCACAAATTTCAAGTATTATTAAATTCAAGTTTGAATTTAATTTCTCAAGGAGTTTCTTTTTTTAAATCAATTTGGAAAAACTGATTGTTTGGAATGTTTTGAATGGTTAGAGTTTTAGTTTGTGGCATTTTTGTGATTTATTTAAAAAGGAGGTCAACTTGGAAAAAGGAAAAGTGGATTTAAAAGTTAGGGTTTCACATAGGACATTTTGTTCTTTGTGAGCACGAAAACCAAAGCTCTTCTTCCCCAATCTTTACGATACCTTGCTCCCTCAACCTACAGCCATCGACCAAGCTCCAACTTAAGCCGCTAACAACTCCCGTTTCCACGCCACAGTACCAGTCGCCACCTTGCAGGAAGTCGCTGCTCACCGTCGACTAGAAGCCGAGAAGCTTCGTTCAGTCTCTTCGACGCAGGCTGATAACACACAAAACGTGCTATCCTTAGGCTTATAATTCGCTAGTTTTCATGATAATTTCAGGTTTAGAGCTTAAACAAACCATTTGGAGATATCATGGATTACTCAGGTTTAATTCGAGGCTTTTTGGAGTTAAAAATAACATCAAGTGGAAAAAGAAAGAACAAATCAAGCAATTGGACTCGAGGTGATGGCATTGCAACGCTCTGCAAAGCATTGCTACGCCGATGTTACAGTTAAACTGCTTAATAAAGCCGTGAAGACAGCGTTGCAACGCCAGATCGATAGCATGCGCGAGCGTTAAGGTAAAGGCGTCGCAACACTGTCCTTAGCGTTGCAATGTCGCATACTGTTTCCTTATTTATTCGGCGCCTAGGGCACAACGTTGCAACACTGACCCTAGCGTTGCAACGTTGTGCCGATTTTGTGTATAAATAGAACAGTTTGTGCCCTTTACAAAGAGATCCGAATTTGATAGTTTTTAACCCTAATTTCGAAATACACACTCTAAGAGGAGAAAGAAGAGCATTCCTTAGGAGCCAAAGCGTTTGTGAAGGCTCGATATCGTGACGGGAGCTCGGGATCGAGGGACCGACATCGACGCATAAGAGTTTTATTTCTCTTTCTATTAGTTTGTAACTTAGTTTCAAGACTATTCTATGACATTAGCTTGTTTTTATGGTGATTTTGAGTAGCTAATTGTCGTAGTTAGGGATTGAATAACATGTTTTGAATTTACTTACGTATGTATTGAACTTGTTGTATTACTTTATTTTTTGCAATTCGTTCTTAAATTCCTTGATCTTGTTGATTTAAGTGGACTCGAGAGAAAGAAACTTAGATTAGAGCAAAGTTACCAAAACTCTTAGAAATCTAGTACGAGAGTAACCTAGAATTCTCTGGGAAACATTTAAGAAGTTGCTTAATGTCGTGTATGCTTTTAAAATTCATAAGGAAACTTTAAGATTTATCGTTGTGCATGAGGCTCACCATGGGTCGAGAGATTCTTTTGAGTACTTTTACTTCTTGTTTATAAATTCACAACCATAGTTCATTGCATGTGTTAAATAAGGAATTAACTTGTGAAATCAATTTCCCTACAAATTATCATATTCGTGTCTCCACTTGTATATTTACTTTTCTATCTTTGTTTTCACTTTCTATCAAAGTTTTGTTGTTTTAGATAAAGCTTAGAATTAGTATCTTGGTAATTAATCAATCTAGAAAATCATTGCTGAGGACGATACTTGGAACTCAAATCACTATATTAAAACTTGACTCGTACACTTGCGGTATTGCAATATTATTTTACGCAACACAGACATCGTATGCTCGCGAAACACCGTCAAGTCGAGTTGCCTGCTACACACCATCGATAAGCAATTCAACCACCGTGATGTCGTCTTGTTCGTCTTTCCTGCTGTTTACGGTTGTCGCGAATCCGAGCTCGTCCTCCTTGTCTCAAACCTCACCGAAAGCCGCAGTGAACGCGACTTAGCCAAAGCTGCAACTAAAAGCCATCCGAGATCGAATCGGCATCGTGGTTTGTAGCGTTATCAACCAGTTTTCATCGGGTTCAGACCAGTTTTGAGTAGATCGACTCTCGAGCGCTCCAGATTCGTACTCCACGCACCAAGACACGCCACCACCATTGTCGCACACGCTGCTGCTTGCCGGAGTTAGCCAGTCTGATTGGTTTCGATCTCTCGAGTCCGTTTTAAGCCTCTGTTGTGGTAATTTCGATTATTTATTACTACATGTCTAAAATAACCCATGTATGGACTTCCTAATTGAGAATTTGGTTCTGTTATTGGGAAATCAATGGTAACAGAGTCAAACCATTGGTTTGGGAGATTCTAGTCACGAATTAGAGTAACCTTCAATCTTGAATCATCTAAGTAGTTAGTTTAAGGGTAATTAATTGAAAAGTATTAAAGTCCTCTAAGTTATTTGGTTTAAAGAATTTATGGTTTTAATTTGAGAATCTGATTGTTGGACGGATTTGGAAGGTACATTGAGAAAGGAACTTAATTTTGAGAATTTAGAGAGTTAGGCAGGTTCGAGGAGGACCATTCTCCAAGAAGTTAAGTGAAAAGGAAAATATAGGATCTTTGGAACGAAGGCTAAGGTAAAGGAACCCACACCAACCTTCTTTTCAAATTGGATTTTTATCTTTTAAAGCTATGATTCATAGAGAACATTTGATTGTGAATTTTGCCTTTAAATGCCATGTCTTGTTTTGAAATCTTTTGATTTCTAATATTTGCGAAATTCTGAGCCATGAATGTTACATTGTTATTTGAATGGAAATGTATTGCCTGGTTTTAAGTTCATTGTGATTATTACATTATGATTTATTGATCACGTTGGGACCCCATCAATGTATGTATGTTTCATGAAAAATTGTTTATGAAGGTTGTGGCAATTAAGTTCCTGATTAGTTTTAAAATGAAAGCCATGAATGAAAAAGGGTATGTGAGGGACTCAAACCAAAATGCCATGATTCAGGAGAACTTAATTGACCACTAAAAGCCGAAAGAGAAATTTTATAAAAGAAAAATGTTTACGAAGGCTATGACAATTAAACTCCTGACATATTTATATGTGTATTTATTTACTAACATACAAGTCATGAATGACTTAAAGTCGACTTAAACTAAGAGGTCATGAATTAGGATGAACTTAATGGACAACTAAAAGTCGAAGAGAAAATGTTATGATTTCATATAAGTAAAGTTTAGGTTCCACACAGGAAAGTTAAAAGTCATGTATGTATGTGATTGCATCTCCCAAACCCCGGTAGTGGGGTGACTTAATGGGTATTATTTTTATAATACTCACCATTTCTTTTAAAAAAAAAGTTTTCAGGTAAAGGCAAGGACATACAGGCGTGAGTGGTGGGGACACGTTAAAAAAAATGTTTTCAGGTAAAGTCATGTTTTCTGCATTTATGTTGTAATAGTTATGGTTAAACGATTTTATTTACGCATTATGATTTTATGGAATTTTAAATTGAGGGCAAACTTATTTATGTCTTTTAAATGTTTTGATTTTTTAAGGATCCCTAAATGTAGTTTTGACTGTGTTTTAAAGTTAAACTGTTCTTATTATTTTGTTGGCTTCAAAATGCATGCATGATTAGTAATGTCCCTAGGAAGGGAGTTTTAAAAGTTAGGGGTGTTACAACGAATGTTTCTTTGTAACACCGCTAAATGAATAGATAATTATTTCACTTAGATGACCATTAGTAACTCGACCTTAATCCTAAGTGGGTTATGGACTCCTGTGTGTAAGGGATTGTCCTTTGATTTGTATGGGTGAGAGTGGCTCGGTCGCTGACTCAATATGTCTATCATTTTGGGGACAAGATTGAGTGGGAAGTTGGGAACGTAACTTCACAAGATGAAATTCACTCCTTCCTGACCTTAGGAAAAGTAGAGGAGTTGTTCCCTTAAGTGTTGACACCGAGTCTTGAATAAAGGGGTCCTACCTATTGGGTTTTATGTCCTAAAACTCGTGGTTTGTAAACTGAATGTATATTTTATTTTGCAATAAAGTTGTTTGAGGTTTATTCAGTAAAGGTGTTATCAAATAAAGTCAATTGTGTATTTCATAACCCAAATCCAATAAACTAAGAACTCTTGGCCATAAGATGTATACTTTAACTTTATGTATGACATAAAAGTGGATAAAGTTTAAGTTATAGCTAGAATGGTCTTAGAATAGGGATATGGTTGTGTACCTTATCTTAGGGACACTATGGACGCAACCCACTTTGCATAATACAAACGATGTGATCCTGAATTGTTCATGTGGAGACATGCAAGTAGGGGTGTCCTATGCAATGAGTTTGCATAAATACCGGACTGCGAAATAGTCACTTAGATTTTATAACTCTGTTTACAGTCTTAACTGACTATATTCATACAATAACCTAGGTAACTCGATTTTAATCCTAGCGCACTATGAACTCCTATTTGTTCAGGATTATCTTTAGATTTGGATGGTTAAGAGTGGGTCGAGATCGCCGACTCAATAAGCCCCCTATTGTGGGGATAAGACCGGGTAGATAGCTGGAAACGTAGTCCTACGTGATGGAATTCACTCCTACCCGCTTTAGGGATTAGTAAAGATGTTGTTCCCTTAAGTGCTGACTCTAGGTCTTGAACCATGGGCCCACCCTCTCATTAACCCGAGAAGGATTCGATTTGCTGTTAGACCACAAACCAATTGTTCATCAGAAGATCAACAGGACTTAAGGTGCAAGAAGTAATTACAGGGGTAAAACAAATTTATTTGACTTAGTTGTAATTACGAATGACCTGTGAAGAATCGACTTACTAATCATGGTTATATCGAGTGGATAAAAATATATCTATAGTGAGAAGAGGGCTACCACTAGCTTTAGTAGAGTGTCCCGATGGTTAACAAATGTTGATTAGCTAGGCTAAAAAGTTTGGTTGGTTAATCTCGTATCGTTGGAGCTCATGATCTGTAGGTCGATTAGGTCTCCATTACTAGCTCGAACTAAGCCTTGTAACAATTTGAGAGAAAGAATTTGAATGATTCGAATTCGGTTTTGGGAGAAACAATCAATTATATATGATATACTTAACGTGTCATAGCTTAATTATGAATTAATCTATGATAAAGATGAGATGGATACATTTAAATATGATTTAAATGTTGGTTCGGTTTAAAACATGAATAAGAATTCATATTCGAACGATCGATTTAAGAAATCAGGATTAATTTGATATTTGATACTAAATTAAATAATTATTTAAAATTAATTAATTAAATTAAAATTGATTTCAATTTAAAATTAATTTTATATTAATTTTGAATTAAAATTAAAAGAAAATTCAAATTCATTTTTGAATCAATCTTGGACTAAGTTAATGATTTTGGTGAATAAGCTACTTCAAGCTCAAATTCACCAAAATTTGTCATCTCGTTCTTGATCTATCCTCATCACTTATGAGTTTTCTTCTTTTTCATGATTAAGGAAGCTTGTGGTTTGCTTTAATTAGAGAAGAAACTCCATGGGTGGTGGATTTTGACAAAAAATTCTTGATTTTCTAGTTTTAGACCATTTTGTCTTCATCTTCCAAATTCTCTCAATCAAGGATCCCACAATCCGTTCCAAGGCCTGAGGATAGTAGGGAAGACCCTAAGGGTGGTCCAAGAAGTGCTCATGATCAGAAATTGTCCACAAATTTAGAGAATTTTGAGCTAGAAAAGTATGTGTTCTTATTCTACTTCTTTCCACTTTTGAGTATGCCTTTTGTAGTGTAAAATTGATCAAATTAGAGTTTTCAAGCTCCAAAATTGATTCATCTTTCTTAATATTAACTCTTTCAATTGGTATCAAAGTAATTTTGAGCACTCAATTTGCATCGATTTGAACTTTGGTGGGTGTATTTTGATTTTATATTTTTGTAAAATCAATTATTTAACTTGCGAAATATGATTATTTTTAAATAGAAGTGATTTTGATCATGTCAAAATTACTCCCAAACATATCCTTAGTTCCTCAATGATGCACTACCTCTCCATCCCAACTAGTTTTCATTTTCGTTTTTTAATTTATTTATTTATCTTTGATTATATTACAAGTTTTGTTCTTCAACTTTCACTTTTGTGTCTATTTGGTCTCTAAACTTTGAAAAGTGTCTAATAGGTATCTGAATTTTCAATTTCGTGTCTAATAGATTCCTAAACTAAAAAATGTTTAATAGATTCTTAAATTTTTAATTTTTTGTTTAATAGATCTCTGAATTTTCAATTCTATGTCAACTAAGTCTAACAGGTCCTTGACCTAGTTATCATTTTTTAAAATTCATGAATATACTAGACACAAAATTGAAAGTTTGAGGTCTTATTAGACATAAAATTCAATATTATATCTAATAGATCAGTCAGTTTTTTAAGGTTAAATTATATTAAAAAAAATCTAAATTATGGGGTTGATTTAAATTATACTCCAAATTTTGAAAAGTTTCATTTTAACACTTGAACTTTGAAATTTGTTTCAAAACAATCTTTAAAGCCTTTTTTCGTTAAATTTGTAGGCAAAAGATAATGTGCTTACATTAGCATAGCATTGTTGATATGTGAACATATTTGAACATATACATTGAAAAAAAAATCAATATACATCATTTTTCATCTATAAATTTCACAGAAAAAACCTTCAAAGGTTATTTTGAAACAAACTTCGAAGTTTAAGGATTAAAACAAAACTTTTCAAAATTTGGGGTGTAATTGAAACCAACTTCATATAGTTCAAGGACATTTTTGATAATTTAGCCATTTTTAAAATTTTTTAATATATCGAGAACATATTAGACACAAAATTGTAAGTTCATAGACGTAATAGATACTTTTCAAAGTTTAAACATCTATTAGACACAAAATTAAAAGTTGAGAAACTATTAGACACTCTTTAAAGTTCATTAACTAAATAGAGACAAAGATCAAATTTCATGGACTAAACTTGTAATTTAACCAATCTTTTCTTTTTTGAGTTGAGGTTGAAAAGACAATTTTTTTTTTCAATGGGGAAACATATGTATTCATTCAAGAATTTCATGACTCCAGATCAATTTTTGCAAGATGTTCATAAAAACTAGCTACTTTGTTCTTTACTCTCGGTTTTGGCTTACGCTGCTGCTGTCTGGATCTATGTGTGTGCGCTTTCTTTTGCGTTGCATTTTGGTGCTATTACCTTTGGAATTAATGGCTATGTCTACAACAGGCAAAGGGATTGAAGAAGCATTTGAAGAGGCTCAATGCTCTGAAGCATTGTATGATTGACAACCTTGAGTCAAATTTATAGTTCAAGTTCAGTTTACATCTCGCTAGAGTTGAAGACGGCACTAGTTTTGACATTTATCGGATCTTTTTGTAGGCTCCTAAACCGTCCTCTGAACCTCATAAATTAGTGGAACGCCCTCCCATTCGATCCTTATTCTACGAAACCAATTGAATTAAGTATGCTCTCCTCGAAAAAAATACCACAACTTGAGCCTCCCTACGAGTCTCCTCGAACAAATCTGTCTACTCCAACAGATCACCACATTGTGTGATATTCTTTGATCCTCCTCTCAAACAAATATTTACTCCTCTACTAGGCAGCTTGATAGAGTTTACTACTTGCTTGTTGCTCCAAGCACTTTTTGTTCGACTTCGGGGTTCATCAACAATGTCCACATAAGACTCATTAGTCTTTGTTCCACTTTGAGGATTTCTCCGGCACATAACTAGGTTTTATCATGGCTCTGATACCAATTGTTGAATATAATGGACCTCCACATATCTTCATAATGGTATGATATTGTTCACTTTGGGCATAAATTCTCATGGTTTTGCTTTTGGTTCCCCCAAAAGGCCTCATACCAATGGAGATAATTGTCCTCACTTATATACCCATGATCTATCTATTCCCTCGCCAATGTGGAATTTTTTGTTTGCACCCTAACATTAAGGCCCTCTTTAATAACGTTTTCGTGTCTTGTTTCTTGTTTCCCATATTTTAAGAATAAAAAACAAGAATATGTTTGATAACTATTTTTGTTTCTTGTTTCTTGAAAAAAGAAATAGAAACAGAAGTTTGTTTGATAACTATTTCATGTTTCTTGTTCTTGAATGTTTTTTTTCCTTATTTTTTTAAATTTTTTATAGATTAAAAAGAATTTATTTATATAATATAAAATATATGACATGCAATTTTTTTATGAATAACGAAATACAATAATAAAAAATTAAAGGAAATAAAACTTGCTCATCGAGCAAGAGTCTTCATTTCTCTTCGCCTCGTATAGAGCTCTTAAGAAATCAGGAGCTTCTTCCATCCATACCGTCTTTTCCGTCAGAGTGCTTGCATGTCTTGCTAGGGAATGAGCTAGTGCATTAGATCTTCGATCGCTCCATGAGAAGGTACAGTTCTTCATCTTCCTTGTCAATTCCTTTATTTCTTCGATTATCTGCCCTACTTCCGACTGATTTTGACGATTTTGATGTATGAGGTTGATCACCAACGCTGAGTCTTTTTCCACTTCCAGTTGATGAAAACCCAGTTCTCTTGCCATAATTAACGCATCTCGAACCGCAATTGCTTCAACAGTCACCACGTATGTAATCCATGGGATAGGTTTGGTCACGGTAAACATCACATTCCCCTTTTCATCTCGTACCACTGCACGGTTGGGATTTGTGCCCTAACACTCGTAGTTTGTGATTATGTTTTAATTAGTGTAATAAAGTATTATTATTTCAATAAAGTGTTATTGTTCGTTTTCTACGAGTTTGCTTTTATTTAAACTCGAAATCCAATAAACTAAACATCCAAGGCTGTTAAATGAATCTTTAACTGAATGTAATGTACATAAAAAGGATCTCGGTTCCAGATACAACCTAAAGAGTCTGTAGTTAGGGGATAAGGTTTGGGTACCTTACCCTGGTTAAACTATGGGTGTGGCTCACTTTGTATTTGATACAAACACTATGATCCTAACGTGTTCGTGTAGATGACATGTGAGTGGGGATATCCTATGTAATGAGATTACATAAGACCGGACCACAAAATAGTAACCTCTAGCTGTAACTCTGTTGACTAGTTAGGTTTCTATTTCACTAGGATGACCTAGGCAACTTGATCTCAATCCTGAGCAGGTTACGAACTCCTGTTCGCGAGTGATTGTCCTTTGACTAGTATGGGTGAGAGTGGCCAGATTCGCCGACTCAATATGCCTACCTTCTTGGGGACAAGACCGAGTGAGCAGCTGGGAACTTAACTTAGCAAGATGGAATTCACTCCTTCCAGCCTACTAGGGTAAGTAGAGGAATGTTCCCTTAAGTGGTGTCTCCGGGACTTGAACAAAGGGCCCGACCCTCTCATTGGCCCGAGAGGGACTCTGTTTGTTGGTAGGACCACAAACAAATTGTTCATTAGAGGAGCACTGGTACTTAAGGTACAAGATGTAACCCAGGGGTAAAACGATAATTTAACCCAGTTGGTGTTACAAACATTCGTGAAGGATTGACTTGCTGTTATTGGTCAATATCCGTGGCCATAGAAATATATCTGCAGTGAAAAGAGTGCAACTGTGGGACTTTAGTGGAGTGTTCCGGCAGTTAACGAATGTTGATTGGGAGGTTAATGAGATTAACCGAGCAATCTCGTATCGTTGGAGCTTCTGATTTGTAGGTCCATTAGGTCCACCTTCTAGCTCGTAAAGGGTTCTTAGATCATTTGAATTTGAAATGTTCAAATTCACTATGGAATATATTTTATATATATGGTTACGATATAATATATAGTTTTGGAACTATATATTATAGATTTAATGTGAATATGATTCATATTAAATTATGTGAGAGAATTAAATATTTGAAAGAGTTCAAATATTAAATTTAAATGTGAATGTGATTCATATTTAAAAACTATAGATTAAAATTTAATGTGCATTTGATGTACATTAAAACTATAGGTTAGAGGGAAGGATATGATTAAATATAATTTAATCTTAATTAAATATAAGAGATTTAATTTGATCCCTCCCCATCGATAGGGAGTGGGGAGGTGATCCCTCTCGTTTTATCCCTCTCCAATGGAAGAGAGAAGGTTGATCGATCGATCATTCCAAATTCTTGGAGAATCGCTGAAAAATTTCTCTCTCACTCACATTCCCAATACATTCTTCCAATTGTTGGTTTACCTTCCCACCAAGGTTGTTCTAAGTGGAATCCAGAGAATAGGAGGTTTGCCATTTTGGTGGTGTCCTGTTGCTGGAAGAAAACAGAGAATTTTGGTTACTGTATTGCTGTCTTATTTGGAGCAAGGAGTTGCTGCAAGTTGGAGAAATTCTACAAAGGTATTAATACTTCTTCCCTTTCATTTAATTGTTAAACTTATTATATGTTTTCATGTAAGAAATTAATCCATGTCTAATAAGATTAGAATTCATGCTTGTTCTGCATTTTTTATCAATGTATTGGTTTTTGTTTCAATTAAAACAATCAAGCACATTAAGATCCCAAACACGTTTCCGCTGCTCAAGGAGATCAGATCTCCATCAATTGGTATCAGAGCAGTTCTTGTATTGTTTTGTTTTGAAACAAAATTGCATTGATTTTGGTGGGAATTGCTTTGGTTTGCTGTAACACTAGTTTAGGAATGTTTTGGCCTTAGTTTACTTCTTTTTTGTTCAAATTAGATGTAAAGGCCCCTGCGTTTTTAGGCATAAAGTGCAAAATTGAGCCTGTAATTGAATTACGAGTCGTTCGAGACAAGTTTCATTCCATTTGGTTGAGAATCAAAGGAGAAATTGAAGTTTGAAGCTGCTGTGTTCGTGGAAGAAGGTCATTGCCGCGGCGCGCGGCGTTACTAACGCTACGGCCGTGCGCGTTAACGCCAAGAACAACGTCGCAACGCCAGCGCTCCCTATCGACGCGGGCGCTCAAGGGGTCAGCGGCGTTGCAATGCTAGCCCTCACCGTTGCAACGCCCTCCCGATAGCTGGCGCGCACGAGGATGCTGCAGGCGTTGCAACGCTAGCATCAGCGTTGCAACGCCATGAGGCAGTTCAAGCAGTAGTAGACCGGTTCGAGCTGGTTCGTTATTTTTTGTCCGGTTCGAGCGGTTCAAGGCCGGTTCAGGGTGTTTTTGGACCGGTTTCATGAAATAAATTAATGTAATTTATTTTTTTGCACTTTAGGGGTCAAATTATTCCGGTTTTACAGCTTTTTATCTATATGAATGTCATTTAGATTATTCTCACCTTAGGATAAGCATGTTCATGCATTTTATTTATATAAATGTTATATGAATATGGTTTAATGCACGACTAATTTATTTTTCCATGAGTAATTAATTATAAGTGTTATGATTAGATTATATGGAAAATAAATTGCATGGAGCATGAAATTACTTAGTTTAAAATAATTGTTATTTTTGTTTAAGTAATTTTATAATTCAAGTAGTTGAATTTCTTATATAACTCCAATTAGAATATTGATTGTTGGATTTATAATATAGTTTCTTTATCATAGGTTAATTATTAAAATTTATAAAAGTTATAAATTAAAAGGGTTTTAGAAACCATAACCTATAATAAAGAAATGCATGCAAACATAGGAACTTGAGTTAAATTTAATTAGTTTTAAATCGTTTAAAATTAATTTAGACCTAAGTTTCAATTTCTAATAGGATTAGAAATTAGTCTTACGTAGTATTTAAATAGTTTAAAATATAGTAGGACTTTAGGACTTTGGTTATAAGGGAATTCTACCGGTGAAGTTACTGTCTCAAATTTTGGGTACTACTTGGTGTGAGCTAACTAACACCTCCTACTGGAGCAGACCGGAACTCGAGTTGAATTAACCTCAGTTCTATTTTATCTCTAGGTAATTAAAATGTTTATTGACCTAGACGTAAGGTTTTAAGACCTAGTTATAATAGTTATAATAGGCATAGACTTAGATAGATTCTTTTAGCCAGAATCCGACTAAGTTAAATCCATACCCTATAGGAACTTCAGTGGGAGAAAACGAGATGTTCGCATCGAGTTTACTCTCACGTCCTCAAGAGTTCACACCGTGAGTTCCATGCTCGGCTATGTGGCGTCAATAGGGCGTCCCCCTATGGTATGTGTGTTGCATGGTTCAATACCAAGGTGAATGAGGGAAGTATCCATAGTAAATGGGAGCAGAACGCGTGTCAACGTATCCTACGGTCTCGTCCATTAGGTCGCACCGTGAGATTTCTATAGTCCGCCTGCTAGGTTGTCTTGGAACAACCAAACCCTACGGAGGGCCTGACTATAGGGATCAGAACACCGCGAACTCCATAAATGGATAGGGTCTCTTAGGTTGTTTGCCAGCAGTTGTCTTTCTTAATAGTAGCCTGTTGCCTCGGGCCTATTGGATATGAAAATGGTAGGGTCACATTTACGGGATGAGTTAAGTTAGTAAACAAATCCTTGACCAAACAAACGGTAGCTAAGAACCATTGGGACATGAGATGTTCTGGTAGTGGGAATTGGCTGAGAAAGTCTCAATTCAAGGGAGGAATGACTGACCGCCCGACAGAGGCTTTTGTTCTAAACCCTTGAAGTATCGTTGCAAAATTAAATGTTTAACTTAAACAATGGGGTTTAGTTTAAACACTAGGGTTCTTTGATAATTTTGCTAAATTAGATTGGTTTTTACAATGGGGTTTAAAGGCATAACTAATTAGAACTATTTTGGATTTTCAGCATGTCATCCTCATTTATAGCCTTACTAAAAAAGGAACGTTTAACTGGTGAAAACTTTACTACGTGGAAGTCAAACCTTGATGCGATCCTTGTTGTTGACGACCTTCGGTTCGTACTAACTGAGGAATGTCCTCAGATTCCTGCTCAAGACGCACCTCATTCAGTTAAGGATGGGTTTGACTGCTGGGCCAAGGCCAATGAAAAAGCCAAGGCCTATATCCTGACTGGGATATCTAATGTTTTAGCCAGGAGATTGCAGGGTATGGTCTCAGCTCGTGAGATCATGGGTTATCTGCAAAATTTGTCTAGATAACCGTCTGAACAAATTCGGCACGATTCCATCAAATACGTTTATAACGCGCGCATGAAGGAGGGAACTTCAGTGAGAGAACATGTTCTCGATCTTATAGTTCACTTCAACGTGGCCGAAATGAACGGAGAGGTCATAGATGAGCAAATTCAGGTATTCTTCATCTTGGAATCTCTTCCGAAGAGTTTCCTGCCATTCCGTAGAAATGCGGAGTTGAACAAAAAGGAGTATAACCTGACTTCCCTCCTAAATGAACTACAAACTCTCGAGTCTCTTATTAAGAATAAGAGACAGGTTGATGGAGAGACAAATCTGTTTGCCCATTCCAAAAGGTTCCAGAAGGGTTCATCCTCTGGGACTAAGCCCTATGGTTTGACTCAGAAGAAGAAGAAAGGAGGAAAATGGAAAGCTTCTGCCGCTGCAGACATTGAGCTCAAAGAGAAGAAAGGTAAATTAGATTTACTTGCTCTTGAGACATGTTTAGTGGAAAATGATGATTTAACCTAGATACTTGATTCAGGAGCCACTAATCATGTTTGCCCTTCATTTTAGGAAACTAGTTCCTTCAAGGAGCTCGAAGAGGGTTAGATGACGCTCAGGGTCGGAACGGGAGACGTCGTCTCAGCTCGTGCAGTGGGAGATGCCAAGTTATTTTTCGGAGATAGATTTCTTTCTTTAAAAAATCTGTATATAGTTCCTAAGCTTAAAAGGAACTTAATTTCTATCTCTTGTTTAATAGAACTTGGATATTGTATTTCTTTTTCTGTTAATGAAGCGTTCATTTTGAAAGAGGGTGTCAATATTTGTTCTGCTAAATTGAAAAATGGCTTGTATGTATTGAAACCGAATAAAACCAAAGCAATTTTAAATCATGAGATGTTTAAAATGCTAGTACTCAGAATAAAAGGCAAAGAATTTCTCCAAATAATAATACCTATCTGTGGCATCTTAGACTTGGCCATATTAATCTCAACCGGATTGAGAGACTCTCTAGAATGGACTTCTAAACAAGTTAGAAGATGATTCTTTACCGCTATGCAGTCTTGCTTGGAAGGTAAAATGACCAAACGACCTTTTCTTTGGAAAGGTTCTGAGCCGTAGAGCCTCTAAAACTTGTGCATTCGGATCTTTGTGGTCCGGTGAATGTTAAAGCTCGAGGAGGGTACGAATATTTCATCACTTTCATAGATGATTATTCGAGGTATGGTTATCTATACCTAATGCATCACAAGTCTGAAGTTCTTGAAAAGTTCAAAGAGTATAAAGCTGAAGTAGAGAATGCATTAGGGAAAACTATTAAAACACTTCGATCCGATCGAGGTGGAGAGTATATGGATTTGAGATTCCAGGACTATATGATAGAACATGGAATCAAATCTCAACTCTCAGCACCTAATACACCACAGCAAAATGGTGTGTCAGAAAGGAGAAATAGAACCTTGTTAGACATGGTTCGTTCTATGATGAGCTATGCTCAATTGCTTGTCTCGTTTTGGGGATACGCAGTAGAGACTGCAGTTCAAATCTTGAGCAATATTCCATCAAAAAGTGTTTCAGAAACACCTTTTGAACTATGGAAGGGGCGTAAATCTAGTTTACAACACTTCAGGATTTGGGGTTGTCCGGCACACGTGCTCGTGACAAACCAAAAGAAACTGGAACCTCGTTCAAGATTGTGCCAATTTGTTGGCTATCCCAAAGAAACGAGAGGTGGTCTTTTCTACGACCCATAAGAAAACAAGGTGATTGTATCGACAAACACCACGTTCTTAGAGGAAGATCACATGAGGAACCATAAACCGCGTAGTAAATTAGTACTAAATGAAGCTACACATGAACTAACAAGAGTTGTTGATCAAGTTGGACCTTCATCAAGAGTTGATGGAGGAGTCAGCACCTCAAGTCAGTCCCGTCCTTCTCAATCGTTGGGAATGCCTCGACGCAGCGATGGGAGGTTGTTTCCCAACCTAACCGCTACTTGGGTTTAGCTTTGAAACTCAAGTTGTCATACCCGATGATGGCGTAGAAGATCCATTGTCTTATAAACAGTGCAATGAATGACGTAGACAAGGACCAATGGATCAAAGCCATGGACCTTGAAATGGAGTCAATGGACTTCAATTCAGTATGGGAACTTGTAGACCAACCTGAAGGGGTTAGACCCATAGGGTGTAAATGGGTCTATAAGAGAAAGAGAGATGCAAATAGGAAAGGTATAGACCTTTAAGGCTAGACTTGTAACAAAGGGTTTTACCCAAAGGGAAGGAGTTGACTATGAAGAAACTTTTTCCCTGTTGCTATCTTTGAAGTCTATAAGGATACTCTTGTCCATAGCCGCATTTTATGATTATGAAATTTGGCAAATAGACGTCAAGACTACCTTTTTGAATGGTAATTTTGACGAGAGCATCTATATGTCTCAACCCGAAGGGTTCATAACACAAGACCAGGAGCAAAAAGTTTGCAAGCGTAATTGATCCATTTATGGATTGAAACAAGCATCAAGATCTTGGAATATAAGATTTGATACTGCGATCAAGTCTTACGGCTTTGATTTAAAAAACGTTGACGAGCCTTGTGTTTACAAGAGGATCGTCAACGACAAAGTAGCTTTGTTAGTACTTTATGTGGATGATATCCTACTCATTGGGAATGATGTAGGATACCTAATCGACATAAAGAATTGGTCATGCACCCAATTCCAAATGAAAGATTTGGGAGAGGCGCAGTATGTTCTTGGGATTTTGATTTTTAGGAATCGCAAGAACGAAACGCTTAGCACTCGTCTCAAGCGTCTTATATCGACAAAATGTTGTCCGGATATTCGATCACGAGAATTCCAAGAGGGCTTATTACCCTTGTGGCACGGAGTTCATCTGTCAGGAGCAGTGTCCCAAGACACCTCAAGATGTTGAGGATATGAGACATATTCCCTATGCCTCTCTGATGAGGTAGCTTAATGTATGTTATGCTATGCACGAGGCGGACATTTGTTATGCGAAGGAATAGTCGGTGAGTACCACCCAATCTAGGTTAGACCACTAGACAACGATTAAAAATATCCTCAAGTATCTAAGGAGAACGAGGGACTATATGCTTGTGTATGGGTCTCAAGGATCTCGATCCTTACTAGATACACTCGATTACGATTTTCAAACCGATAAGAATTCTCGGAAATCCACATCGGGATCAGTTTTCACCCTTAACGGGGGAGCTATAGTATGGCAAGGTATCAAGCAAGGATGCATCGCTGACTCCACAATGGAGGTTGAGTATGTCGCTGCTTGTGAAGCAGCTAAGGAGGTTGTTTGGCTAAGGAAATTCCTTGCGATTTGGAAGTTGTTCAAATATGTAATCTCCCATCACCTTATCTTTGTGACAACAACATGGTGCAGTAGCTAATTCAAGGAACCTCACAACCATAAGCGAGGAAAGCACATCGAGAGGAAGTATCACCTGATACGAGAAATAGTGCAACGAGGAGATGTGATAGTCACGAACATCGCTTCGGAGCACAATATTGCTGATCCTTTTACAAAGACTCTCACGGCTAAAGTGTTCGAGGGTCATCTGGAAAGTCTGGGTCTACGAGATAAGTACATAAGATAATCTAGGGCAAGTGGGAGATATGTAATGGGGTATATGGATGCCCTAGTTTATTGTATTTCTATCTCTTGTAACCACTGTTTTAGATTATGATGTACCCCACTAGAGGTTTAGTGCAAGTGGGAGTTTGTTGGGAATTGTGCCCTAAAACTCGTAGTTTGAATGTTCTAATTAGTGTAATAAAATGTTATTATTTCAATAAAGTGTTATTGTTCGTTTTCTACGAGTTTGCCTTTATTTAAACCCGAAATCCAATAAACTAAACATCCAAGGCTGTTAAATGAATCTTTAACTGAATGTAATGTACATAAAAAGGATCCTGGTTCCAGATACAGCCTAAAGGGTCTATAGTTAGGGGATAAGGTTTGGGTACCTTACCCTGGTTAAACTATGGATGTGGCCCACTTTGTATTTGATACAAACACTGTGATCCTAACGTGTTCGTGTAGATGACATGTGAGTGAGGATATCCTATGTAATGAGATTACATAAAACCGGACCACGAAATAGTAACCTCTAGTTATAACTCCGTTGACTAGTTAGGTTTCTATTTCACAAGGATGACCTAGGCAACTTGATCTCAATCTTGAGCAGGTTACGAACTCCTGTTCGCGAGAGATTGTTCTTTGACTAGTATGGGTGAGAGTGACCAGATTCACCGACTCAATATGCCTACCTTCTTGAGGACAAGACCGAGTGAGCGGCTGGGAACTTAACTTAGCAAGATGGAATTCACTCCTTCCCGCCTACTAGGGTAAGTAGAGGAATGTTCCCTTAAGTGGTGTCTCCGGGACTTGAACAAATGGCCCGACCCTCTCATTGGCCCGAGAGGGACTCTGTTTGTTGGTAGGACCACAAACAAATTATTCATTAGAGGAGCACTGGTACTTAAGGCACAAGATGTAACCCAGGGGTAAACGGTAATTTTACCCAGCTGGTGTTACGAACATTCGTGAAGGATTGACTTGCTGTTATTGGTCAATATCCGTAGACACAGAAATATATCTGCAGTGAGAAGAGTGCAACTGTGGGACTTTAGTGGAGTGTTCCCGCAGTTAACGAATGTTGATTGGGAGGTTAATGAGATTAACCGAGTAATCTCGTATCGTTGGAGGTTCTGATCTGTAGGTCCATTAGGTCCACCTTCTAGCTCGTAAAGGGTTCTTAGATCATTTGAATTTGAAATGTTCAAATTCACTAGGGAATATATTATATATATATGGTTAGGATATAATATATAGTTTTGGAACTATATATTATAAATTTAATGTGAATATGATTCATATTAAATTATGTGAGAGAATTAAATATTTGAAAGAGTTAAAATATTAAATTTAAATGTGAATGTGATTCATATTTAAAAACTATAGATTAAAATTTAATGTGCATTTGATGTACATTAAAACTATAGGTTGGAGGGAAGGATATGATTAAATATGATTTAATCTTAATTAAATATAAGATATTTAATTTGATTAATTAAATATGATTTAATTAACGATTAATTTAATTCAATATTAAATTAATGGGAACGTGTCAGAAGGACACGTTCCCCACCTCCCTCCCCATCGATAGGGAGTGGGGAGGTGATCCCTCTCGTTTTATCCCTCTCCAATGGAAGAGAGAAGGTTGATCGATCGATCATTCCAAATTCTTGGAGAATCGCTGAAAAATTTCTCTCTCACTCACATTCCCAATACATTCTTCCAATTGTTTGTTTACCTTCCCACCAAGGTTGATCTAAGTGGAATCCAGAGAATAGGAGGTTTGCCATTTTGGTGGTGTCCTGTTGCTGGAAGAAAACAGAGAATTTTGGTTACTGTGTTGCTGTCTTATTTGGAGCAAGGAGTTGTTGCAAGTTGGAGAAAGTCTACAAAGGTATTAATACTTCTTCCCTTTCGTTTAATTGTTAAACTCATTATATGCTTGCATGTAAGCAATTAATCCATGTCTAATAAGATTAGAATTCATGCTTGTTATGCATTTTTTTATCAATGTATTGGTTTTTGTTTCAATTAAAACAATCAAGCACATTAAGATCCCAAACACGTTTCCGCTGCTCAAGGAGATCAGATCTCCATCATGCACCCATTCCACTTCGATTCTCATTTCTAAAAATTGGGAAAAACTAGGGGGTTCCATGAATACTATCGTACTGAGGTTGGTTCCAACGATTCTGTCTTAGACATTTTGTTATACTCTCGAAATTGATTCAAATATGTTAGACAGAAATTCCAATTATTAGGAGTGTCCCTTTCCCCTCCTCCATTCTGGAAGGAAACTTTATTTCGATAATTCCACACACTCCACAACATAACAAGTAACTTCTTAATCTGACTCTTCTCTAGGTTCAAGTAGAACCACCACATTAAGTCAGCATTAAAAACAATTGTTGTCGGCCAGTTCATTTGAATGAAGGGGGTCTCTTTCCATAACTTCTTTGAAGATTTACACTCCCAAATAGCATGTAAAGATGTTTCAAGGCCCTTGTGACATCTAGGACAACTCACATCTATCTTCATTTCCCTTTTACTCAGATGAACAAATGTGGGAATGAGGTCATTAAATAGTCTCCAAATAAAGAATTTAATCTTATTAGGAATCGAGCAGTGCCATATGAATTTCCACCAATTCCTCAAATGATCCCTTTCTAAACTTGTTGCATTCTCCAAGAATGAACATGCTAAATTGTGCCCTGATTTAACAGTAAACCTCCTATATTTCTCATAATGTCAAATTTACTTATCAGGACAATTAGATTTTGTAAACCCGAGCTCTCTCATTGAATTTTTTCTTACAAAAAAAAAACAAAAGAAATGAAGAAAGGAAATGTTTTATTTGGTTTTGTTTTAAAAAGAAAAGAAAAGAAAAGAAAGAAAAAGAGAAAGGAAAAAGAGAAAAAGAAAAAGGGAAAAGGACAAAACAAAAGTCCACCGCCTAACCTTTTATTCTTTTAATTTTAACCCACCTTCTCTACATTTTCCTTCTCATTTTATCAAAAGAAAAGCAG
This sequence comes from Trichosanthes cucumerina, assembly GCA_036507285.1. Classification (NCBI taxonomy): domain Eukaryota; kingdom Viridiplantae; phylum Streptophyta; class Magnoliopsida; order Cucurbitales; family Cucurbitaceae; genus Trichosanthes; species Trichosanthes cucumerina. The sequence continues at coordinate 31,646,616 of CM071838.1, forward strand.
TGTTTCGTGGGAGAGGTTTGAGAGAAGAAGAAGGGAGAAAATTTATGGTTTGAGGTTAAAGAAGAAAGGAGAAGAGTCATTCAACTTCCATGGAAATTCTTTGATCAATTCAGACCCGTTCTGATATATAAATCATTTCGAGCTCCACAAGAAGAGGTAAGAGTTGAAGTTTGATTTTCTTGAAAGTTAACTCATATTTTAACAAAATTGATGAAGGAAGCCCGAGAAAATTTTGATGCAATGTTACTGATTTGTTAAGAGGAAGGCAGAGGCAAAATTTTGCTGTCAAATCGAAAAACCGTCTGGTTTTTGGGTCTTTCTGATCAGTAGGATTCTAATCAGAAGCTCTATTTGGTATGGTTGGAAAGATTATTGAATTTCCTACAACCTTCATGAAGAACTCGTGAGTAGAAATCGACTGGAAGATGTTTTACATTTCAGGTTAATTAATGTGTGCAACAGGGGAATGAATCTGGAAATAGTAGAAGTTTGTTTTTGGGGAAGAGGTTTTCGAGGTATTTTCGAACAAATCCGTAAGGAATCTCAATTTTATTTCTTCTTATGATTTTTATAGGATTCAAAAAGAAAGAGTTTGGTATAAAGTACATCCTTTTGGCTAAGTATTGAAGAAGTTATGATTGTCTGAAATCAGGGCATGAAATCTATAAAATGCTAAAAAAATGATAGAGTGTTTTTTGTTTTTAATTCCAAGGATGAAATTCATGAGCTCGAGGTTCTAATGCTTAGTTTTGGTTTGTTTGACAGGCCAAGAGGAAATAGGTCGAGTGTATGGGCCAAGGTTCTAGTTCTAACACTGTGAGTGACAAAACGAACCTCGAAAACGGTTTATATGTTTGTATTATACTTATGAAAATACAAGGTTTTGCTAGAACGAAATGATTTCAATGCTGATTGTTTTCCTTTGAACACATACTTATGAGCATTCATGTTTTCCTACAAATGATTTTAAGTGCTCTTTGTGAGCCTAGATGCCCTAATGAATTTATTCGTGAGCATATGTATATTGTTTACCAAAATTTAGTGAAAATGTTATGATTTCAGGTAAGCATGTACTAGCAAGTAAGATTTAAAGATTTCCAGTTTTATGAACAAGCTGAGTGAGCTTGAGTTTTACGAAAGGAAAGATAAGTATACATGTTTAAGTATTTTATTGTGTTTTTCTGAGACTTGAATGAGTAAATGGATGAGATATTGAGCCCAAGGCTATATAGTACCGTGTGCACACAGGTCATTTTCTGTTGTCGACGTTGAGCGTACTCCGTGACAACAATGTTGTCGTAAGTGCTGAGTGGGCCCCACTACGACAAAGACGATGAGAGTGTTGGGTGGGCCCCACTACATCGTAGAGTAAACGTTGGTTGTACTGGGTATGTCCTACACAACGTAGATTGTCATACGTTTTTAAATGGTTAGTAGTATCGATATGCCTTGCGAGATTTTAATGACGTACTTGCTGGATTTCTGAAAAGCTATTATGATTACACGTGTATTTTTTTAACGCTTGATTACAAATGCATATGCTCATAAGTTTCCAAGTGATATGATTTATGAGTTATTAGATCTTAAACTCAGTCACTCACTGAGCTTCATAGCTCATTCTTTCAGTGTTTTCAAACTTTTCAGGTAGAGATCGAGCTCCCAATGTCTGACATCCTACCATAGTTTACTAGAAGCTCGACGAGCTTGATATTTTGTACGTGGGTGGTGTTGTATAGCAAGTCCATATGTGTTGTAGTTAATTTTGAGGGGACTATGTAGTTATAGTTGTATGTGCTTTAGAGGTTGTGGTTGTGTAATTAATGGTTTGGCCTGTTTGTGGTTCGGATGCCCTTGCCCGTTTTAGTTTTCAAGAGAGACTTAAGAAGTATTTCTCCTTATGTATGTTTAGTAGTTGTCAAGTTTCCGCTGTGTTATATTAAAGTGTTCCATATGCGAACATAGTATGTTTATCAGGTAAAACAGGGTCAACAGGTATTGTTAAGAGGTAAACAATGTCTGTTGGCTTCATGTCGTCTTCTGGGCTAAGTAGTGAGTAGTTCGGGAGGGGGTGTGACAACTTGGTATCAGAGCAGTTAACTCCATGGGAAATGAGACAGAGCAAGTTAACTCTAGAAGAAACTAAAAAGTAAATAGCAAGTTATTGAGTTAATTCAATAGAACTAGCAGAGCATGGTCCAAGTAAGGGTAAGAGTAAGTCAAGTCAAGACTAGAATGTGAACACAAGTCTAGAATTGTGCATTTGAGTTAAGTATTCATTACATGTCTAGTATGTTTATATGTTATAGAAGTCATGCCACCACGTACTAGCAGACGATGCAGGCAGGATCAGAATAGGACGTAGGATCCTACCCAAGCCCAATCTGAGAGGGGATCTAGTGCCCCGAGAGTCCAGAAAGGGGCTAGAATTAAGCAGCATGCTAATTCCTCACAGGAGGTAGGTAAGCCATAGAGAGCAGGGCTAAGTGATCCAGACAATACTATAGAATAGATCACCTAAAAGAATTAGGAGCCACAGTGTTTGAGGTTCCATAGATCCAGCTGACGCTGAGGTTTGGTTGGATATGCTTGAGAAATGTTTTGATGGGATGATTTGTCTTGAGAAGCGGAAAGTCAAGTTGGCCACATTCTTGCTGCTGAAGGAGGCAGAAGGATGATGAAAACAATATTAGCCAGGTGTAGTGATGCACGTACTTTAGACTGACAAACTTTCAGAAGCATATTTGAAGATAAGTATTACCCTACCACGTACCGCAAGATAAAGATGGATGAATTTTTAGAATTGAAGCAAGGGTCACTTCTAGTTGTTGAGTATGAGAGAAGGTATACCGAGCTGTCATGGCATGCTGATGTGATTGTGGCATCTGAGAGTGACAAGTGTCGAAGAATTGAAAGAGGATTATGTCCTAAGATACGTACCCCAGTCACAACCATTGCTAAGTGGACTGATTTTTTCCAGCTAATAGAGACTGCTCTACGTGTTGAGCAGAGTATAACAGAGGTAAAATAAAATTAGTAGTGGAGCCTAGTCGTGGGGCTTCGACAACAAGCAGTTTCTGAGGTCGTGAATAGAGGAGGTTCACACCTAGAGTAAATGTTTCAAGTCGTCAGGACTTAAAGAATCATCGAGGTCACTATCTTGTGGGTGTTGATGTGGGTTACCAGTGTGAACAGCCAGGGCATTTCAAGAGGGATTGTCCACAGCTGAGAGCAGTCGCACAGAGGGACCAGGGAGTTGGGTCCCTGACAGTTGAGCAACCGAGAGTTCCAGTAGCTGTAGGAGAGGGCACCAACGGTGCTAGACTAAAGGGAGTTGTAGGGAGACCTAGACAACACGGAAAAGTCTACGTTATGACTCAATAAGAAGCAGAAGATGCACCAGATGTGATTACTGGTACAATTTCTATTTGTAATGTACCTGCATGTGTTTTAATAGATCTAGGTGCTACGCATTCCTTTGTTTCTAGTATGTTCCTAACTAAGTTGAATAGAAAGTTAGAGTCTTTATTTGAAAGGTTAGTTATATACACTCTAGTTGGTGTTGTTTTACTAGTCGGTGCAGTGTTGCGGGACTGTGAGGTCTCAGTAGAAGGTCTCAATGTATTAGTGGATCTTCTTCCACTAGAGTTGCAGGTGTGAGATGCAATCTTAGGGATGAATTTCTTATTTATTCATTATGTTTCCATGGATTGCCATGGAAAGGAAGTGATATTCAGGAAACCATGGTTGACTGAAGTGGTTTTCAGAGGTGAGAGAAAGAGTATTCCTACAAGTTTGATTTCAACATTAAAAGCTGAAAAGTTGTTGAGGAAAGGTTGCACGTCGTTTCTTGCACATGTAGTAGAGGTGCAGGAGGAAAAGCTAAAATCAGAAAATGTTCTTGTTGTGAATGAATTTCTTGATGTTTTTCCAGCAGATCTGTCAGGGTTGTCACCTGATAGGGAAGTTGAGTTCATTATTGAATTGATACCAGGAACAACACCTATTTCACAAGCGTCGTATAGAATGGCTCCAAGCGAGCTCAGAAAGCTAAAGATTCAGTTACAAGAACTAGTTGATAAGGGATACATAAGACCTAGTGTATCGCCTTGGGGAGCTCCAGTGTTATTTGTAAAGAAGAAAGATGGTACCCTTAGATCATGCATTGATTATAGACAGTTAAACAAGGTCACGATACGTAACATGTATCCTTTACCCCGAATAGATGACTTGTTTGACCAGTTAAGAGAAGCATCAATGTCCTCTAAGATTGATTTAAGATCAGGATACCATCAGTTAAGGGTCAGGGAATCAAGTATTCCTAAGACAACATTCAAAACGAGGTACGAGCACTATGAGTTTTTAGTAATGTTATTCGGTTTAACGAATGCACCAACAGTTTTAATGGACCTCATGAACAAGATTTTCCATCAGTATTCGGATCATTTTGTGATAGTATTCATTGATAACATACTAGTTTATTCAGTTGACAGGAAAGCCCATGAGGAACATATGAGGATTATTCTACAAACACTACGTGATAAACAGTTGTACGCTAAATTCACCAAATGTAAGTTTTGGTTGAATCAGGTAGTGTTTTGGGGAATGTTGTTTCAACAAATGGAGTTAGTGTAGATCCGCATAAAATGAAAGTTATGGTCAACTTAGAGAGACCAACTAATGCGACGGAGGTACGTAGTTTCCTAGGCTTGGCAGGATACTACAGACGATTTGTTGAGGATTTCTCACGATTAGCATTACCCTTAATAGCTTTGACAAGGAAGAATGTTAAGTTTGAATGGTCAGATATGTGTGAACACAGTTTGCAAGAGCTGAAGAAGAGATTAGTGACAACACCCTACTCATGATCTTGAGCTAGCAACAGTTATTTTAGCATTGAAGATCTTGAGGCATTATTTGTTCGGTGAGAGATGTCACATTTACACAGATCATAAGAGTCTGAAATATATCTTTGATCAGAGAGAATTGAATATGAGACAGAGAAAATGATTAGAACTGATTAAAGATTATGTGTACCATAGAATACCATCCAGGTAAGGCGAACGTAGTAGAAGATGCTTTAAGCAAGAAGTCGAGAATTCCTAGGGACGCCTTGTATGGTATTCGAGTAACCTTTTTAAGTATTCTGAGGAGTTCTAAGGCAGTTGTGACTGCAGAGAATTTTGGGAGTCTTTTAGCTCAATTCAGCGTCAGGTCTTCGCTCGTAGTAGAGATTGCGAGAAGACAACCAGAGGATAATAACTTGCAGAAAATGTTTGAAATGTCCAAACAGGGCCAGAGACATAATTTAGAATGAGAACAAAAGGAACCATAGTTAAGCAGAGAAGACTATGTGTCCCGAGTATTAGTGAGTTTAAGATGCTATTTTAGAGGAAGCTCACAGTTCAACTTACACTATGCATCAAGGAAGCACCAAGATGTACAAAGTTGGAAGGGAACGTATTGATAGCCCGTAATGAAGCGGGAGGTAACTGATTGAGTTGGTAAGATGTTTGATATACCAACAAGTTAAACAAATTAGACAGAGGCCAGGGGGACTTCTTAACCCACGACCAGTGCCAGAGTGGACATGGGAGCATATCACTATAGATTTTCTGTTTGTTAGTACAACATACTTCAAGTGGACATGATGGTATTTGGTAATGGTGGATAGACTCACTAAGACAACACGGTTTATACCGATTAAATCGACGTCTACACTTGATCAACTTGCTAAGCTATACGTCGATAGAATTGTGAGTCAATGCGGAGTGCCAGTGTCCATAGCTTTAGATAGGGACCCGAGATTTACTTTTAAGTTTTGGCCTAGCTTACAAAAAGCTATGAGGACAAAGCTGAATTTTAGTATTACATTCTATCCTCATACAGATGGTCGGTGATAGAGGTCCATCCAGACCTTAGAGGACATGTTGAGAGCATGTATCATTTAGTCTAAGGGAGGTTGGGATACCCACTTATCACTTATGGAGTTCGCTTATAATAACAGCTAGCAGTCTAGTATTGGCATGGCACCACTTGAGGCTCTATATGGAAGACCGTGTAGAACGCCTGTATGTTGGAACGAGGTAGGAGAGCGAAAGCTAATTGGTCCTGAGTTGGTACAATTTACGACGAACAATATTAAGGTAATTAGAGAGAATCTGAAGGTAACTCAAGATCGTTAGAAGAGTTATGCAGATAAGCAACGAAAGAAGGTCCGAGATCAAGTTTTCTTGAAGTTATCTCCATGGAAAGGTGTCTTTCGCTTGGCAGGAAAGATAAGTTGAGTCCTAGGTATATTGGTCCTTATAAGATAGTGGAACGAGTTGGACCAGCAACCTAAAGACTTGAGTTGCCAGCATAACTATCTCGAGTACTTGATGTTTTTCATGTGTCCATGTTGACGAAGTATATTTTAGATCCGACACATGTGTTGCAAGCACAACCAGTTGAGTTGAAAGTTGACATGAGTTACTTAGAGGATGTGTAAACTTGATGATACAGAGGTAAAGTGACCTTCCTTTCTCATTCAATCAATAAGCTTGTACATAGGTCCTTTATATATAGGTTCTGTATTAGCAAATCTGTTGTAACAGATTTGGTTTTAACTATTCAACTAATAATGAAACAACAGTTAAGATAACTACTTTAAAACAGAAATGAAAACTACTGGAGATTCAGTTTGGAGATTCAGTATGGAGATCCACAACTAACGTCTAACACCCCCCCTCAAGATGATATCTCTTGGAGATTCAGTTTGGACCGAAGAAACAGGAACCGTGAGTGACTCATTGGTTTAGTAAAGATGTCCCCTAGCTGATCAGTTGTGGAAATGTGGCTGATCTTGATGTCTTTGCGAGTTGCTCGTTCACGAACAAAGTGGTAGTCTATTTCAATGTGTTTTGTTCTGGCATGAAACAACAGATTATTGGCTAGGGCAATTGCAGAGGTATTATCACACCATAGAGTTGGAGTGGTCACGATTGACTCTTGAAAGTCACATAGTATCTGTCGGACCCAACATAATTCAGCCGTTGCATAGGCTAAGGAACGATACTCTGCTTCAGTGGAGGAACGAGCCACGGTGGGTTGTTTCTTTACACTCCAAGAAATTGGATTGTTTCCCAAAAACACCACATATCCTGTTACAGATCTTCGATCAGTGGAATCAGAGGCCCAATTTGCATCACAATAGACATTGAGATTGCTTTTGCTGGCCTGGAACTGGAGTCCAACATCTAATGTACCCTGAAGATACCGTAGGATCCTTTTGACAGCAACTAGATCCGTGTTAGTTGGTGAATGCATCTTTTGACACACCTTGTTGACTGCAAAGGAGATATCTGGCCTGGTGAACGTCAAATATTGTAGAGAGCCAACAAGACTTCTGTACAGATGAACATCTGTAAGTGGTTCTTGAGATAGATTGGATATTTTGGTTGCACATGGTGTGAGACAGGGCTTGCAGTCAATCATTCCAGCTTGTTTAAGCAGATCCTTTGTATATTTCTTCTGGCAAATGGTCAAGTTTGTTGTGCCTCTGGATATTTCTAGGCCAAGAAAGTATTTCAAGTCCCCTAAGTCCGTCATTTCAAACTCCTTCTTTAGATCAGTGAGTAATTGATCAATATATGTGGGGTTGCTTCCAGAGACAATGATGTCGTCAACATATAGTAATAGGAAAGTTTTGGACGAGGGGGTTACCTTGTGAAAAAGTGAGGGATCAGCTTTTGACGCTTCAAACCCAAGTGTGAGCAGATGATCAGTGAAACGCTCGAACCAAGCTCTGGGTGCCTCTTTTAAGCCATATAGTGACTTCTTGAGTTTACATACATACTCAGGATTATCAGTATCAACGAATCCTTGAGGTTGAGTCATATAGACCTCCTCTTTTAGAACACCGTGTAAAAAGGCATTCTTTACATCCATTTGTCGTAGCGGCCAATTATAGCTTGTGGCTAAGGACAATAGAATGCGAACAGTGGTGTGTTTGACCACTGGACTAAAGGTCTCGTCATAATCGACTCCGTCTTCTTTGTGGAAACCTTTGGCTACCAGGCGAGCCTTATATCGTGCAATAGTGCCATCAGGACTTCTTTTTATTCGATACACCCATTTGTTGCCTATTACATTTTTCCCTTGAGGAAGTGGGACAAGTTCCCAAGTGCCTTATCGTTGTAAGGCAGTAAATTCTTCAGCCATAGCACCCCTCCACTTTTCATGCTTGTTGGCAATTGAAAAACAACTTGGTTCTTCATTGCTCAATTGATCAACATTAGAAGTAACACTGTAAGCTTTCTTTTTAGATATGCCAGATTTTGACCGTGTGGTCATTGAATGCACGTTGTTGGTAATGCCACAAGTTGGGTTTGGTAGCACACAAGGCTTAGGGCCAGGGTTTTGTTTTGAGGTGGGACAGACAGGGTTTTGGGTTTGCTGGTAGGTGATTAAAGGTAGAAGAGGACTAGGTGTAGGAGAATGAGGTGTGGAGGAATGAGACTTGGGGATGTTAGTTGGTTTGAGGAATGGGAAGGTTGTTTCTTTAAAGATGACATGCCTTGTTATAATGAATTTTTCGGTCTGAGGATTATAGCAAATGTACCCTTTTGTGGATTGAGGATATCCTAGGAAGATGTGTTCAGTGGTTTTAGGTTGAAGTTTGTGGGTATTGTAGGGCTTGAGTAGAGGGGTAACAGGCACAACCAAAGGTCTTTAAGATGGACAAATCTGGTGAATGGTGATAGAGGACTTCATAAGGTGACTTTTGGTCTAATGTTTTAGTGGGCAGTCGGTTTATTAGATAGGTTGCAGTAGTGAAAGCATGAAACCAGAATTTTGTAGGTAAAGAGGCATGGGCAAGAAGTGTAAGGGCAACCTCACTCAGGTGACGGTTCTTTCGCTCAGCCACCCCATTTTGTTGTGGGGTATAAGGACAGGATTTTTGGTGGACTATGCCATGTGCATTTAGGAATTGTTGGAGGTTCATATTGCAATACTCACCACCTTCATCTGTTCGTAAGGTTTTGATGCTGGCTTCTATGTGTTTTTCAATGAATGGTTTAAAGGTTTGAAATATGGAGGTTACTTGAGATTTGGTGGTCATGGGAAAGATCCATGTATAACGAGACATGTCATCAATGAAAGTAACGTAATAGCGATAACCAAAACAAGAAGGTTCAGAACTTGGACCCCATACATCACTATGCAGAATATCTAAAGGAGTAGTAGAGTAAGAGATAGACTTGGGAAATGGTAGTTTATGCATTTTGCCTTGTAGACAAGCAATACAAGTACATTTGAAGGATGGAATTGAAATAGAGTATTTTGACAAAGCTAACTGAGTTATGCTATCAGGTGGGTGACCAAGGCGGTTGTGCCAAACGGAAGCTGAGGCTTTGGTGCTGACAAAGGCCGTGGGGTTGGTTGGAGTGACACCATGCTTGGGAGGAATTGGCGAGATGGGATAAAGACCATTTTTAGAAGGACCTTGAAAAAGAACACGGTGAGTAAATTTGTCCCTAATGGTAAAAAGGTCTTTATCAAATATGATGACACAGTTATTATCTTTGCAAAGTTGATGTACAGATAAGAGGTTTGCAGCCATAGATGGAACATGAAGAATATCAGGTAGTTTAAAGGTGAAGGAGGGAGTGGGGAGAAGACCTTTACCATTGTGTGCTACCGGTAAGCCTTGACCATCACCTACCGTCATGTGGTCATCTCCTTGGCAGGGCATAGGGCTATTGATGAGAGACATATCTTGGGCAACATGTGCATTGCACCCTGAGTCAGTTAGCCACACTGGACCATTGGTCGAGGATTCATTGGATGTGTAAGATGCAGCCATTGCTGCAAGTTGGGCGGGTGGATGCCTTCCTTGGTAAGCATAGTCCATTCGGTGGAAGCAATCAAGGGCAGAGTGCCCTGGTCGATTACATATTTGGCACGAAGGCCTGGTTCCATTGCTACGATCAGACTGGTTTGAGGCGCTCCTGTTTTGAGAGTTGCCTCCTCTGCTGCCTCCTCGATTGTGATTAGTTCCTCCTCTGCCCCTGTTTTGAGAATTACCTCGGCCTCTGTTCCAGTTCATGTTTGATGAGTTGGAGCCCCCTCTCGATTGTCCTGAGTTGCGTTGCAGTGATAGCAGAGCTGTGGCAGTGACGAGGCTTTCGGTTGCCTTGTGTTGATTTTCGAGAGTTTGCTCTTCTATTTTCAGTAAGGCGTACAGTCCCTCGAATGATAGAGCATCGGACCTTGTTCTTACAGCAGTTCGAAAGGCATGATAGTCCGAGGGTAGTCCATTCAGGACGTAAATCAACATCTCTTCGTCTTTGACAATGATGTTGACATTAGCCAACTGGTCTTTGATGGTTTTCTCGCGCTGAATGTAATCATCTACTGATTCTTCTGCTTTCTTGATTAAAGACTGGAGGGTTGTTCGAAGGTGTATAACATGAGAACGAGAGACTGAAGAAAACCTTGTTTCTAGACATAACCAGGTTTCGCGAGCAGAGGAGCATCCTACTACGAGAGCAAGAATCTGGGCAGAGAGTGTGGCGTTTATCAACACTGTGATTGCTCGATCTTGAGCAATCCAATCGCCGTGGAGGGGGTTGATTTCTGACGTGTTCTGCCCATGTTCGTCGATAATGAATTTTGTGGGTTCTTCTACCGTGCCATCAACGAACCCGAAGAGCTTGTGGGCATGAAGTATCGGGGCAATTTGGTGTTTCCAAAGAGAACAGTTGCTGGAATCTAGTTTGATTGATACAAGATTGCAGACATTGGAAAGTAGAAGGATGGGCAGAGAGGGGCTGGAGAGAACAGAGGTTTGTGAGGTTGTAGATGAAGAGGAAGGGACCATTTGACGTAGGTCAGTGATGGCTCTGATACCATGTAAACTTGATGATACAGAGGTAAAGTGACCTTCCTTTCTCATTCAATCAATAAGCTTCTACATAGGTCCTTTATATACAGGTTCTGTATTAGCAAATCTGTTGTAACAGATTTAGTTTTAACTATTCAACTAATAATGAAACAACAGTTAAGATAACTACTTTAAAACATAAATGAAAACTACTGGAGATTCAGTTTGGAGATTCAGTTTGGAGATCCACAACTAACGTCTAACAGGATGCAGTTCAATCCTCAGCAGAAAAGAACAGGTTTTGAGGAACAAGACGATCCCACTCGTGAAGGTTCGTTGAAACATCATGGAGTAGAGAAGGCAACCTGAGTCTTAGAGGACCAAATGAGGAAAAAAGTATCCGACGATTTTCACTTAAAGACTATTAAATTTTAAGGACGAAATTTCTTAAGGGGGAGGTAAGTTGTAAACGCGAGATCTATCATTGAAATTTTCCTTACAAAAAAAAAACAAAAGAAGGAAAGAAAGGAAATGTTTTATTTGATTTTGTTTTAAAAAGAAAAGAAAAGAAAAGAAAGAAAGAGATAAAAGAAAAAGAGAAAAATAAAAAGGGAAAAGGACAAAACAACAGTCCACCGCCTAACCTTTTATTCTTTTAATATTAACCCACCTTCTCTCCATTTTCCTTCTCATTTTATCAAAAGAAAAGCAGAGATTTGTGGGAGAGGTTTGAGAGAAGAAGAAGGGAGAAAGTTTCTAGTTTGAGGTTGAAGAAGAAAGGAGAAGAGTCATTCAACTTCCATGGAAATTCTTTGATCAATTCAGACCCGTTTTGATGTATAAATCATTTCGAGCTCCACAAGAAGAGGTAAGAGTTGAGGTTTGATTTTCTTGAAAGTTAACTCATATTTGAACAAAATTTATGAAGGAAGCCCGAGAAAATTCTGATGCAATGTTACTCATTTGTTAAGAGGAAGGCGGAGGCAAAATTTTGTTGTCAAATCTGAGATCCGTCTGGTTTTTTGGTCGTGTTGATCAGTAAGATTCGAAACAAAAGCTCTAATAGGTATGGTTGGAAAGCTTATTGAATTTTCTACAACTTTCATGAAGATTTTGTGAGTAGAAATCGACTGGAAAATGTTTTAAATTTCAGGTCAATTTCTGTGTGCAGCAGGGGAACGAATCTTGAAATAGCAGAAGTTTATTTTTGGGGAAGAGAATTTCGAGGTATTTTCGAACAAATCCGTAAGGAATCGCAATTTCATTTCTTATTATGATTTTTATAGGATTCAAAAAGAAAGAGTTTGGTATAAAGTACATCCTTTTTGGCTAAGTATTGAAGAAGTTATGATTGTCTGAAATTAGGGCATGAAATCTATAAAATGTTGGAAAAATGATAGAGTGTTTTTTTTTTTTTGTAATTCCAAGGTTGAGATTCATGAGCTCGAGGTTCTAATGCTTAGTTTTGGTTTGTTTGACAAGCCAAGAGGAAATAGGTCGAGTGTACGGGCCAGGGTTCTAGTTCTAACACTGTGAGTGACAAAACGAACCTCGAAAACGGTTTATATGCTTGTATTATGCTTATGAAAATACAAGGTTTTGCTAGAACGAAATGGTTTCAATGCTGATTGTTTTCCTTTGAACACATACTTATGAGCATTCATGTTTTCCTACAAATGATTTTAAGTGCTCGTTGTGAGCCTAGATGTCCTGATGAATTTATTCGTGAGCATATGTATATTGTTTACCAAAATTTAGTGAAAATGTTATGATTTCAGACGATGAAAGTGTTGGGCGGGCCCCACTACATCGTAGAGTAAACGTTGGTTGTACTGGGTCTGTCCTACACAATGTAGATTGTCATACGTTTTTTAATGGTTAGCAATATCGATATGTCTTGCGAGATTTTAATGATGTACTTGCTGGATTTCTGAAAAGCTATTATGATTACACGTGTATTTTTTTTAACGCTTGATTACAGATGCATATGCTCATAAGTTTCCAGGTGATATGATTTATGAGTTATTAGATCTTAAACTCAGTCACTCATTGAGCTTCATAACTCATTCTTTTAGTGTTTTCAAACTTTTTAGGTAGAGATCGAGCTCCTAGTGCCTGACATCCTGCCATAGTCTACTAGAAGCTCCACGAGCTTGATATTATTTACGTGGGTGGTGTTGTATAGCAAGTTCATATGTGTTGTAGTTAATTTTGAGGGGACTATGTAGTTATAGTTGTATGTGCTTTAGAGGTTGTGGTTGTGTAATTAATGGTTTGGCCTGTTTGTGGTTCTGATGCCCTTGTCCGTTTTAGTTTTCAAGAGAGACTTAAGAAGTGTTTCTCCTTATGTATGTTTAGTAGTTATCAAGTTTCCGTTGTGTTATATTAAAGTGTTTCATATGCGAACATAGTATGTTTATCAGGTAAAACAGGGTCAACAGGTATTGTGATGTGTTATAATCTCTAATGTATAATCTTCTGATGCTTTCTCTTGGAATGTGGACTTTGATCTGAGGGTTGGTGAGCTTATTCTTAGATGAAGGTAGATTGAATCTTCGATCGATAGTTGATGAAGAAACGATTAATTTGTTGAAGCCTTTAAGTCGTTGAATCTTTTGAATTCTGAATCTTTGGATCTTCTAAATTTTTGGATTCTTTAACTGAATTTGAAGCTTCCGAATTCTGATTTTGGAAGACTCTGGATTCTCTGGTTGGCCTCAAGTTTCTGAATTCTGACTCTAGAAGACTCTGAATTCTATGACCGAGCGGAAGCTTACTTTGAATTCTCAGGTTGGATACTTTGGATTCAGACTCTTCTCAATGTCTCGAAATGGAGGGTGGTCTCTTCTATTTATAGAGTATGATGGACCTTGTATGGGTTTTGATTTTGTGGACTTTGGGCCCAACTATTAGGCTTAGTCTTATTTGGACTTAATCTAATCTATTTATTTTTTAAAAGGTTTGGATCATTTCAATTGAGTCAAATCCATTTTTAATACTAGACATGTGACATTATTTAATTTGTCATTTTTTCATGTCTTTTAATTTAATTTTAGGACACGTGTAAATTTATAATTGACCCCAAATTTACTTTATCATTAATTTAAATCAATGATGTAACAATTTGTGATTGGTTGGAATTTCTCATTCAAGTCAGTTTTCTTAAAAAAATAACAAAGTGCATATCATAGAGTAGTAGTACGTGACTTTTGGCATGTGTGGAAAGCTTTTTTAACGGTAATTGAATTAGAAATTTAACCGATGGTGTAAATTGATGCATTTATTAAAGTTTGAGGTTTAGATCTGATGAAACTAGAAGTCTAGAGTTAAAATTGAATCTGATCTGAAATAACTTAATTATTTTTTTGTTTATTTTTGTTTAAATTACAAGCTTAGTCCTTGAACTTTGAGGTTTGTGTCTATTTGGTCCATGAACTTTAAAAAGTGTCAAATATGTCCCTGAACTTTCAATTTTGTATCTAATAAGTCCCTGAACTTTAAAAATATCTAATTAGTCCTTGAACTTTCAATTTTGTATCTAACAGGACTCTAACATATTCACATTTTTTAAATTAACCGTTCTATTAGATGTAAAATTGAATATTTTGTCTAATAGAAGCTTAAACTTTCAATTTTGTACTTAGTAAGTTCAAGATTTTTAAAAAACGCCAACTAGGTCAAGGACCCTATTAGACACCAAATTACAAATTCAGGGACCTATTGGAAACAAAATTGAAAATTTGAGAAATTATTAGACACATTTTGAAGCTCAGGAACCAAATAGATACAAAATTGAAAGTTCAAAGACCTATTTGACACTTTTTAAAGTTTCAAATAGACAGAAACTTCAAGGTTCAGGGACTAAACTTGTAATTTAACCTTTATTTTTTTTAAAAAAACAACAAAGTACATATCATAGAGTAGTAGTACATGACTTTGCGCATGTGTGGAAACCTTTTGACGGTGATTGAATCAGAAACTAAATTGAGGGTGTAAATTGATACACTTATTCAAGTCTGAGGTTTCAATTGATGAAATTAGAAGTTTAGGATTAAAATTGATACAATCTATTAAGTTTGAGGTTTAAATTAATGAAATTGAAAGTTCATGGTTGAAATTGATTTTTGTTCTTAAAAAAAAAGTTTAGAAATTTATAACATTATACTTTAACAAAATAAGAAATTGATTGTCAAGAATGGGATTTGAACCCATGCCCTTCAAACTAGTACCTAAAATTGGTGCCTTAGACCATCTCAGACATCTTGACATTAATTCAAGAAAAATTTAATTTTAATTAATAATCATATGTCAATTTTTATTCTTAAAAAGAAGTTAAGAAATTGATAACATTATACTTTAACAAAATAGAAAATTAATTGTCAAGAATGGGATTCGAACCCATGCCCTTTCGGACCAGTACCTGAAACTGGCGCCTTAGACCAACTCGGCCATCTTGACTTGTTATGAATTTTGGAATATCTTTGTTAATATATATGGTTTTTGACACAAATATCTCTTAATATGAGGACTATTGAAAGAACGCAAAATCAAAGTTGATGTGTGTTGCTAAAAAGGGTGTGTAAGCTTTGTCAATAGAACACCTTGTCCTATGCAAGTATACACAGCTTTGTTGTAGCAAGTGATTAGTAAAATTAATTACTTCCTCAAGGATTATCACGAACAACTTAGATCAAGTGTTTAGGACAAAGGTTAAATTAAGGGGAGAGTTATGCTATATCAAGCTAAATGCTACAACATAGATTTTGATCCAACACTTAGTGTAAGTTCATCACAAACTCTTTCCAGAGATTTTAAACAAAGACAACTAATTCCTATTATATTGCCTCTACCATGCCCTCTCCTTGTATTCATTAGATTAGCTACTATCCCTAGTATCCTCAATTACCCTGGGGCTTGCTCCTAATGAGAACTAATGTTAATCAATGAAATCAGTTTATCCTTCCTTTTCCCAAATTTAGAATGAACACAACTGAAATCTGTTGGCCAGATGAATTCCAGTTAAATTGAGCACAAAATGATTAAAAGTGAGGATGATGCAAACCATGCTATAATATTCAACTCAAATCCATAATAACTTCCCCTAATTCATACCCCAAGCTACTTTTAGCTCATAACAAAGATACACAAACAATAAGCAAAACTTGAATTAGAATTAAAAGGCATTGCAAGGCCTAAATGAGAAACAAGAATTTTAGAAAGAAACTTAAGACAATAACAGGAGAAATAACAATACAAAAATAAAGAGAAGACTAGTTGCAGCTCCCAAAGGTTGAGATTAGCCTTCTTTTCCAAGATGCCTCCTCTCCAACTGACAGCTCCACCTTCTTCTCGACTTCCTTTCTCTATCTCTAAAAACCCAAAAACTAATTCTATAGTCAAAAGACTCCTCCTAACTGTTGCTTTCTCAAAATGGCAAAAAGGGACTTAAATATCGCCTCCCAACATTGGAATCAGGGCTTCAGTGGCAAAGACACTCCTTGTGGCTGAAAGAGTCTAGATTAAGAAAGCGGAAGCAATTTTGGATCTTGAACACTCTAAGTTGATCAATTTTGTAAAATAAAATGCATGCTCAAAGCTGGAAAAACAGAGGGATAGAAAACTCAACTTTGAAGATCAAATTCTCTTCACCCGGTGGATAGTTTTCAACACGAACACTTCGTGGACAACCGTTAGAGTATTCCCTACTATCCTCAGGCCTTAGAACGGATTGTGGGATCCTAGGTTGAGAGAATTTGGAAGAAAAGACCTCAAAGGTCACAAATTCGGGAATTAAGAGTTTTCTGCAAAATTCTATCAACATACCTCAAATCACCATTATATAAAGTTTCAATAAGCTTCATTAGAGTGACATCTCAACAGTGATGAGGATGGATTGAGGTGGAGGTGACAAATTTTGGCCAATTTTGAAGATGAGAGGGATTGGGCAAGTTGCTTTTTGGATTTTAATGAAAAATCCATGATAATCCAACATTTTGATTTAATTTTAATTCTAAAATCAATATTAAATTGATTTTTAATTAAAATTAATTTAATTAATTAATTTTTAATTTAATTTAATATCAAATATTAAATTAAATAAATTGCCCGATCCTGATCGATTTTCTGAACATGAACCCTAATTCATGCTATAAACCGATCCAATATTTAAATCATATTTAAATATATCTATCTCCTGTTAATCATAGTTTAATTCATAATTAAGCTATGACTCGTTAAATATATCATATATAATTAACGATTTCTCCCAAAAAACGAATTTGAACAATTCAAACTCTTTTCTCTCAAAATGTTACAAGGCTTAATCCGAGCTAGGAAGGAGGACCTAATGGACCTACAGATCATGAGCTCCAACGAAACGTGATTAACCGACCAAACTCTTTAGCCTAGCTAATCAACATTCATTAACCACCAGGACACTCCACTAAAGCCCAGTGGTTGTACTCTCCTCACTGTAGATATATTTATGTCCACTCGATATAACCATGATTAGTAAGTCGATCCTTCACAGGTCGTTCATAATTACAGCTGGGTCAAAATTACCGTTTTACCCCTTGTTGAATGAGAAATTTCAGCCAATAAGAAATTGCCACATCATTAATTTGAATTAATGATAAGATAAATTTTGGACCAATTATAAATTTACACGTGTCCTAAAATTAAATTAAAAGACATAAAAATTTGGCAAATTAAATAATGTCACATGTCCGATATTAAAAATGGATTTGGCTCAATTTAAATAATCCAAACCTATTAAAAAAAATAAATGGATTGGATTAAGCCAAATAAGACTAAGTCCAAGAATTGGGTCCAAAGTCCACCAGGCCCAAGCCCATACAAGGTCCATCAAACTCTATAAATAGAGGAGACCACCCTTCATTTGGAGACATTCAGAAGAGTAAGAATCCAGAGCATCTAGCTAGAGAGTTCAGCTTCAGACAGAGAATTCAGAATCTTCCGTAATCGAATCTGAAGCTTCACTGCATGCAGAGAATTCAGAGTCTTACAGAGTCGAGTCGAAACCTCACTTAGCTAGAGAATTGAGTCTTCCAAAGTCGAACTCAAAGCTTCAAATTCAACAAAGAGTCCAGAGAATTCAAAAGATCCAAAGATCCGAACTCGAAGATTCAACGACTTAAAAGCTTCCCGCAAATTGATCGCCTCTCTTCATCAACTACGATCGAAGATTCAATCTCCCTCCATCCGAGAACAAGCTTGCCAAATTTCTCGATCAAAGCTCATATTCCGAGAGAAAGCATCAGAGGATTACACATTAGAGATTGTAACACTTCAATAAAATCAATAAAAATCAAGTTCATTCCACGAATTAAATTTCTCCAGAAATCTCGTGCGAACAAATTGGCACACCCGGTGGGACCGTCTCTACCTCTCATCTCTTTCTCTCTCCAAAAAATTATGTCATCCAAAGAAGTTTCTTCAAAGTCTGCCGCTTCAAATACCTCCTACATGGGGCCAATCACGCGCAGTCGCTCTAGAGAAATCCAACCTGAAGAAAGTCAAACACCTGTCATCGCAAACAAAATTCTTAGACAAATGACAGAATCTGCTCAAGTTGATGCCACCATCGCAGAAAACCTCGTGTTTGGAAAAATCACTTTTCCTTCTCTTGAACCAAGTGAAACATCAAACCCTGGCGTGATGTCCGTTATGATGCCTGATGCAGGCATTAGTGAAGAAAGAATGGTTGAATTTGAAAAAAAGATCAACATGTTATTGAAGGCAGTTGAAGAAAGAGATTATGAAATCTCTTCTCTCAAGAATCAGATTGAAAGTCGGGATGCTACTGAATCAAGTCAAACCCTGTTTATCGAAAAAAAGGAAAGACCTGCATGTGAGAAGATCATACACAACATTCCACTTCAATTGCTTCATTGTCTGTCCAACAACTCCAGGATATGATTACAAACTCCATCAGGGCACAATATGGTGGGTCTACTCAAAACTCTCTTATGTATTCCAAACCATATACTAAGAGAATTGACAACCTAAGAATGCCTAATGGCCAGCCGCCAAAGTTTCAACAATTCGACGGGAAGGGCAATCCAAAACAACACATTGCTCACTTCGTTGACACATGTGAAAATGCTGGCACTAGAGAAGATTTGCTAGTCAAACAATTTGTTCGAACCCTGAAGGGAAATGCTTTCGACTGGTATACCGACCTCGAGTCAGAAACTATTGACAGTTGGGAACAATTTGAAAAGAAGTTCCTCAACCGTTTCTATAGTACGAGGCGAACCGTCAGCATGATGGAGCTTACAAATGCTAAGCAACAAAAAGGTGAACAAGTCGTTGACTACATCAATCGTTGGAGAGCTTTAAGCCTCGACTGCAAAGATAGACTAACCGAAGTGTCTGCAGTTGAAATGTGCATCCAAGGCATGCATTGGGGACTTCTCTACATTCTACAAGGGATAAAGCCTCGAAATTTCGAAGAACTAGCAACTCGTGCTCATGACATGGAATTAAGCATAGCTAGCAGAGGAAATAAAGACCTTCTTGCTTCAAATGTCAAGAAAGAGAAGAAAGAAGTTAAGAACGTCGAGAAAATTTCCAAAGGCACTACCAAGGAATCGATGGTCATTAACACAACTCCTCTCAAGTTTGTTGCCAAAGGAAAAGAAAAGAAGGTTGAAAAAGCACAAGAGGGAGGCGAGAGACACCGACTAACTCTAAAGGAGAGACAAGAGAAAGTTTACCCTTTTCCAGATTCAGACATCGCAGATATGTTAGAACAACTCCTCGAAAAACAACTTAACTACCTGAATGTAAGCGACCCGAAGAGATGAGAAGGGTCAATGATCCTAACTACTGCAAGTATCACCGAGTCATTAGCCACTCGGTGGAGAAATGCTTTGTTTTGAAAGAGTTAATTCTGAAATTAGCTAAAGAAAGGAAGATTGAGTTGGATCTAGATAAAGTAGTCCAATCGAACCACGCTGCAATAACAACAAGTCTCAACAACCAAACATCTTCAAGTCTACAACATGACCTAAAAGCAAGCTTGATCCAATTTGGAACTTTAGAGCCTGTAGAAATTTGGCTGCAGCGAGAATTTCTAAATACCTCCTATGGCCAGCCTAAGCATACTGAAAATGAAGATGAAGGATGGACTTTAGTAACGCGTCGAAAGAAGCAAAAACAACGATGCATCCAGAGAGAACCACACGCGTTTCGAAACTACAAGAGGAAAAATGTGCCACGAAAGAAGAACAAAAAGATCAAAAGTTGGAGGAAATGCAAGATAGTTAAGGAAGATAACGAAGACTTTGTTCGACCTCGACAACCAATAACGTTGAACGATTTCTTGCCAAGGGGCTTCCTTAATAACTATAGCAAAGATGTCCCTGAAATTACCACGTGCCATGTGGTTAACGTATCTGCAGAAGGGGGTTCATCCTCTGATCTATGTCAAATGACAACAAAGTCAGAAAGCTTGACTTTACTCGATGCAAATGATTTGTTGTCACTTCCTCAAGCGACAAATGATACTGTTATCGAAGCATAAAAAAGCTCTACTGTTTCAAAGATTTTGGGTCCTCAAGTACACCTATGTGCCTCATGTTGCATGTCCATCAGCTTCACAGACGAAGATCTGATGCTGGGATTGAAACCTCACAATAGACCCTTATTTGTCTCGGGTTACATCCGAGAACAAAAAGTAGGTCGAATTCTTATCGACGATGGGTCTGCCGTCAACATCATTCCTAAATCAACAATGACACAGATAGGCATCTCAATGGATGAACATGCAAATAGTAGATTCGTTATCCAAGGATTCAATCAAGGGGGTCAGAGAGCAATCGACATGATTCACTTAGAGCTTAGTATTGGAGAATTGAAGGCTAACACCTTGTTCCATATTATAGATTCCAAGACCACCTTCAAACTACTATTAGGCCGCCCTTGGATCCATGGGAATGGAGTAATATCTTCCACACTTCATCAGTGTTTCAAATTTTATCAAAATGGGGTCAAGAAAGTCGAAGCAGATACAAATCCCTTCTCAGAGGCAGAGTCCCACTTCACTGATGCAAAATTCTATATGCAGAATGATAAATGAGGAGAGATCGTGCCAACTGAAATACCTTTGATTGCAAATCACAAGGTAGAGAACCAAATACTCATAAAGAAAGAATCGATTAAAGAGGTAGACGCTTGTGAAGTTAAAACAAGTAAGCCATCTACCAACTCTGCGAACGAAAAGGTTTCAAAAGAAGAAAAATCATCAAATCTTCCAGTACTGCGTTACATCCCTTTATCACGACGTAAAAAGGGAGAATCACCATTTACAGAATGCTCAGAAAAATTAAAATCCGGCGATGTGGAAATCCTAAAAGAAAGTTTCATCACACCTCTAACAACAATCGCCAAACAAGAAATTCGAAATTCGAAGGTTAATAATGCAAAAATAGCCTTCCCCGAAAGAAGAACGAAGAATGGGTTTGATCCTAAAGCATACAAACTTCTATCAAATGCGGGTTACGACTTCACAACTCACACTACGTTCAAAAGTTCAAAAATCTTCGATGAGAGGCCTGAGCTTTCTTCAACACAAAAGAAACTTTTAAAGGAAGGTTATATGATACCCACGTCAAGAAAAGGACTTGGATACAAGTCCCCTGAGCCAATCCGTATAACGAGGAAAGGAAAGGAGAAGATGGCAGACGCAAACCACATAACAATTGAGGAAGTAGATGATTCGAACAAAGAAGGAAATGTCATCCGAAGGACTTCTGTTTTTAGGCGTGTTGGGCCATTGGCAACACGACTCTCGACCCTCCAGAGGATAGGGGTGACTGCTGAAGAAAGTGTTTTACCAGGTCCTACTTTTGACTCCACCCGATCTTCAATCCGTCAGAGGTTAAGAATGCCCACTGATAAAGAAAAAAGAACGTCAATCACTCCAACTTTGCTGCAACCATCAGCGTTGCAACAATTAGGCACATTTACGAAAGAGAGGAAAAATATACCTTTGACTTCAAATGTGAAGCGCCCTTCAGCTTTTCACAGGTTAAGTGTAGCCACGTCAAAAAGTGAGGGTCCTTCCATGTCAGTTTTTGACCTACTTCAACATGATTGCCTGATTGAAACCTCGAAGGGTAAATCCTCTGTTGAAACAAAAGATGAGCAAGAAATTCGCTGTGCCTTTCCTTCCCGTATGAAAAGAAAAACCTTCGTTACAGTTAATACAGAGGGTGTGTTAAAGGTAAAACGACACGATATCGTCCTCACCAACCCCTCAAGAGAGGATCCTGAACATGAAGAAGGCGAGACCTCTTGTCACCATATTATGGTTGGAGAAGAAACAGAGACTGAAATGTTCGATGAGGATGCAGAAGAGGCACCATTATCACTTGAAGATGACAATCAATCAACAGTAGATGAGCTTAAAGAGGTGAACCTCGACACGCCGGAAGAGCCGCACCCAACTTCCATAAGTGCATCGTTCACTTGTGAGGAGGAAGGCGAATATATAAGCTTGCTCACTTCATATAAAGATGTGTTTGCTTGGTCCTATAAAGAAATGCTAGGACTTGATCCGAAAGTAGCTGCCCATCATCTCGCCATCAAACAAGGGTATAGACCAGTCAAGCAAGATCAACGCCATTTTCAACCAGAGCTTATTCCTCAAATTGAGGTGGAAGTTAACAAGTTGATAGAAGCAGGATTCATCCGTGAGGTGAAATATCCAACATGGATAGCTAACATTGTTCCTGTTAGAAAGAAGAATGGACAGCTTCGCGTTTGCGTGGACTTTCGCGACCTGAATAATGCATGCCCAAAAGATGACTTCCCATTGCCCATCACTAAGATCATGGTCGATGCTACTACCGGACATGAAGCTTTGTCATTTATGGATGGATCATCAGGATATAATCAAATTCGGATGGCCCTCGACGATGAAGAGATGACAACATTAAGAACTTCAAAAGGAATATACTGTTACAAAGTGATGCCCTTCGGATTAAAGAATGCCGGAGCAACTTATCAGCGTGCTATGTAAAAGATCTTCGACGACATGCTCCATAAACGTATTGAATGTTATGTTGATGATCTGGTGGTCAAATCTAAAAAGCGAAAAGATCACCTGCAAGATTTGAGAATAGTCTTTGACCGTTTAAGAAAATAGCAGTTGAAGATGAATCCTCTTAAATGTGCCTTTGGCGTGACATCAGGAAAATTTCTTGGTTTTATAGTAAGGCATTGAGGAATCGAAATCGACCAATCTAAAATTGACGCCATTGAGAAAATGCCAGAGCCGCGAAATCTGCAGGAGCTGAGAAGTCTTCAAGGACGGTTAGCTTATATCAGAAGGTTCATCTCGAACCTGGCAGGTCGATGCCAACCATTTCAAAGGTTGATGAAGAAAGATACAATATTTGAGTGGGATAAAACATGCCAAAATGCTTTTGATAGCATAAAGAAATATCTCCTTAACCCTCATGTTTTAAGTGCTCCCATAGCTGGAAGACCGTTGATATTGTATATTGTTGCACAAGAAAGGTCACTTGGAGCATTACTTGGTGGCAAAGGCTGACCCGATTAAATATGTTCTATCTAAGCCTATTATTTCAGGGTGTTTGGCTAAGTGGGCGATGTTACTTCAACAATATGATATTGTTTATGTACCACAAAAGGCAGTGAAAGAACAAGTTTTGGTTGATTTTCTGGCAGACCATCCAGCGCCATCAGATTGGAAATTGTCTGAAGAACTACCTGACAAAGAGATCTTCTACATTGAAATCGCTGAACCTTGGATCATGTATTTTGATGGTGCAAACAAGAAACTGTGCGGGCGGTGTGTAGTATTCATCTCGCCAGAAAAACACATGTTGCTATACAACTTTACATTCAGAGAGATATGTTCGAACAATGTGGCTGAGTATCAAGCGCTCATTATTGGTCTTCAAATAGCCATAGAAACCGGAGTAACATACATTGAAATTTACGGAGACTCAAAATTGGTAGTGAATCAATTATTACTCCAGTATGAGGTAAAACACGAAGACTTGATATCATACTTCAAATACGATAGGCAGTTATTGGAAGGCTTCGAGTGTGTGACGATACATCATGTCTTGAGATCTTAAAATACAAAGGCAGATGCTTTGGCAAATTTAGCTACACCTCTAACCATTTCAGAAAGGGAAGTTTTAAGCATCCCACTGTGTCAAAGATGGATCGTACCACTAGTTGAAAATGAAAGTCAAGAGTCAAATGCAATATCTGCTTATGTAATTGAAGAAGAGGATTGGCGGCAACCGATCATAGACTATTTACAACATGGAAAACTTCCTGTTGAAAGGCGACATAAGACTAAGATACGAAGAAGGGCATCTCGATTCATCTTTTACAAAGAAACTTTATACCGTCGCTCGTATGAAGGAATTTTTCTTCAATGTTTGGGAAAAGAAGAATCAACACATGCACTAGAGGAAGCTCATTCAGGTGTTTGTGGAGCTCATCAGTCTGGACCAAAGTTGCACTTTCAGTTGAAAAGGATGGGTTACTACTGGCCTACAATGATTCACGACTCAATGGAGTATGCAAAGAAATGTGAAGCTTGTCAGTTTCATGCAAACTTCATACATCAATCTCCAGAACCACTTCATCCAACTGTAGCCTCCTGGCCATTCGAAGCTTGGGGACTTGACCTTGTCGGCCCCATAACACCTAAGTCATCAGCAGGGCACTCATATATCCTTGCAGGGACAAACTACTTCTCAAGATGGGCAGAAGCTGTCGCGTTAAAAGAAGCAAAGAAAGAGAACGTGGCAGATTTTGTTCGTAACCATCTCATTTATCGATATGGCATCCCCCACCGTATTGTAATAGATAATGGGAGACAATTTTCTAATAGTTTGATGGATAAATGCGAAAAATTTGGCTTTAAGTAGTATAATTCATCAATGTACAACGCCGCAACAAGTGGCCTAGCCGAAGCATTTAACAAGACGTTGTGCAACCTGTTGAAGAAAATAGTCTCCAAGTCAAAAAGAGACTGGCAAGAAAGAGTGGGTGAAGCTGTATGGGCATACCGAACTACCTATCGTACCCCAACAGGAGCCACACCTTATTCTCTTGTTTAATGGAGTAGAGGTTGTTCTCCCTTTAGAGAGAGAAATTCCATCATTGCGAATGGCAGTTCAAGAAGGACTTACTGTCGAAGAGAATGTTAAGTTACGTGTACAAGAGTTGGAAGCATTGTATGAGAAGTGCCTTGAGGCTCAACAAGCATTAGAATGCTATCAAGCACGAATGTCTAAGGCTTTCAACCAAAAGGTACGACCTCGCTCATTTCAAGTTGGAGAACTCGTGCTTGCAATTCGAAGGCCTATTATAACGACTTGACATACAGGACATAAGTTTACACCTAAATGGGATGAACCCTATGTTGTGAAAGAAGTCTACACGAATGGAGCATACAAGATAGTTGATCAAGATGGACTCAGAATCGGCCCGATCAATGGAAAATTTCTCAAAAAGTATTATGCTTAAAAAAAAAGTGTAAAAGCTCCTTATCGTAAGAGTCTAAACTGCATGATACTCCTAGCCCACATGAGTTAAAAAGGTGAATGGCCCCCAAAAAAAAAATGTATATTGAACTACGTTATAACTTGATCCTTTTTTTTTAAAGGGTACGTAGGCAACTTAAAGTAAACTTTAAGTTCAGTCCATAAACAAAAAAAAAAAATCATCCTATGTCATGAACAAAAAAAAAATCATTCATTCATGAATTTCTTTCATTATATATATATATATATAACTCTCGATGGCCATTACTGCAGACTACTTGGATCACCTAATAAATTAGGTGCCAAGTCTAGCAGGAGTGACATCACTGTAGATGAAACAGGTGACCACCGCTGCAGGCTACTTAGGTCACCTAATAAATTAGGTGTCAAGTCTAGCAGGAGTGACATCACTGTAGGCGAGGCAGGTGACCACCGCCGCAGGCTACTTAGGTCACCTAATCAATCAGGTGTCAAGTCTAGCAAGAGTGCCATCACTGTAGTTGAGGCAGGTGACCACTGCTGCAGGCTACTTAGGCCACCCAATAAATCAGGTGCCAAGTTTAGCAGGAGCGTCATCACTGTAGATGAGGCTGGTGACCATCGCTGCAGGCTACTTAGGCCACCCAATAAATTAGGTGCCAAGTCTAGCAGGAGTGACATCACTATAGATGAGGCAGGTGACCACCGCTGCAGGCTACTTAGGTCACCCATTAAATTAGGTGCCAAGTCTAGCAAGAGTGCCATCACTGTAGATGAGGCAGGTGACCACCGCTGCAGGCTACTTAGGCCACCCAATAAATTAGGTGCCAAGTCTAGAAGGAGTGACATCACTGTAGATGAGGCAGGTGACCACCGCTGTAGGCTACTTAGGCCACCCAATAAATCAGGCCAAGTCTAGCAGGAGTGCCATCACTGTAGATGAGGCAGGTGACCACCGCTGCAGGCTACTTAGGCACCCAATAAATCAGGTGCCAAGTCTAGCAGGAGTGCCATCATCAGAGATGAGGCGGTGACCACCACCGCAGCTACTTAGGTCACCCAATAAATCAGGTGCCAAGTCTAGCAGGAGTGTCATCGCTATAGATGAGGTAGGTGACCACCGCTGCAGGCTACTTAGGTCACCCAATAAATCAGGTGCCAAGTCTAGCAGGAGTGCCATCACTATAGATGAGGCAGGTGACCACCGCTGCAGGCTACTTAGGTCACCCAATAAATTAGGTGCCAAGTCTAGCAGGAGTGACATCACTATAGGTGAGGCAGGTGACCACCGCTGCAGGCTACTTAGGTCACCCAATAAATCAGGTGCCAAGTCTAGCAGAAGTGCCATCACTGTAGATGAGGCAGGTGACCACCGCTGCAGGCTACTTAGGTCACCTAATAAATTAGGTGCCAAGTCTAGCAGGAGTGACATCACTGTAGGTGAGGCAGGTGACCACCGTTGCAGGCTACTTAAGTTACCCAATAAATTAGGTGTCAAGTCTAGCAGGAGTGACATCACTGTAGGTGAGGCAGGTGACATGTTGCATCGTTGAACAAGGCATTTTTAAAGCAATTGAAGAACAATAACAACAATACATATATATGTTCAAGCAAAAAAAAAAAAGTAATTATGAGAAAAGATCTAGGACATGATAAAAAAAAATAAAAAAAATCAAATATTCAAGTGGGGCATCGTTAAATAGAATACATGCATTAAAAAATAAATATAAAAATAAATAAAATTGGTGGAAAATGTGCATGTACCTATTAGAAGACAAGCAAAGATGAATGTGTCCCCCGAGTCTCAAAGCACTTTACTTGAAGAGTCTGTGACAACATGCATTGAAGTTAGTTAACAAAAAATAATCCAGCGAATGCAAGCGCTGAAGTTAAAAATAATAATAATAAAAAAATACTATGACACAAGGCTTTGTTGTTATAAAAAAAAAAAAATAGTGTCTACTGTCACTATGGTAGCAAAGTTTGAGGGGATTTATGAAGATTTACCGATAACGACAAGCAAGGTGCACAAGGAAGATTATTGATTGAACTCGACCTACACGACAAAAAAATGGTGTATGAACATTTGTGGTCAGATAAAAAAAAAAGAGATTGAGAAGAGAAGAATTCATCATACCTAAAAGCTTGATGATAGAAGACTCATATGTCTATGGCCTATGCAATTTCTACCATTTATAAAGGGAGAAATTAGGTCAAAGCATACAACAAAATTGACAAGTCAAATTTGGAGAATCTTTACCTATGCTATTAAGGAAAAGATTTCCTCTAAAATAATGTGAGGAAGATTTTGGCCTAATCAAAAAAATTAACAAGCCAATTTGGAGTTTCTCTACATCTGTTAAGTAAAAGATTTCCTGTAAGAGAAATCTTAGCTTAATCAAACAAGATTTATAAGCCAAATTCCAAAACTGGCAAACTAAATTTTGGAAATTTCCTACCATATTTTACTATGGAAAATATGTACCTCCAAATTTACTTATGGGAAGATTTTGACCCAATGAGAATGTCTCTACAAATTGGATAAAGATTTACTTCCAAATTAGAGAAATTTTTTAGCCAAACAAAATTTTTGTCTAAAATCAAATATTTTGACAAAATCTTGAATGCCAAAGCTTTGGCCTCTCAACTCAAAATTTTGGGCATACTCAAAATTTTTTAGCCAAATCAAAATTTGAGTGCATCTCAAATTCAAATCTCATATTCAATTTTTCACCCCGAATTCAGGTCAAGATCTATATAATCTTGATAAAGTTTCTCAAATCAAGATGAGATATACTTTAAATTTTCTCCCAAATAAAATTTGAAGGTTCAAATTCAAATTTCATTCCAAATTCAAGTCAAAATTCTGAGACTTCTCAAATTCATCAGCGAAAGTCAAAATCATTCTATATTTTGATTTCAACTAAACTTTTTCGAGATTCATCTACCGTAATACTTGTGCATAAATCTCGAAAAGGGGCATTTGTTGAATGAGAAATTTCATTCAATAAGAAATTGCCACATCATTAATTTGAATTAATGATAAGATAAATTTTGGACCAATTATAAATTTACACGTGTCCTAAAATTAAATTAAAAGACATGAAAATTTGGCAAATTAAATAATGTCACATGTCCGATATTAAAAATGGATTGGGCTCAATTTAAATAATCCAAACCTATTAAAAAAAATAAATGGATTGGATTAAGCCAAATAAGACTAAGTCCAAGAATTGGGTCCAAAGTCCACCAGGCCCAAGCCCATACAAGGTCCATCAAACTCTATAAATAGAGGAGACCACCCTTCATTTGGAGACATTCAGAAGAGTAAGAATCCAGAGCATCTAGCCGCAGAGTTCACTTGCATGACAGAGAATCCGCAATCTTCCGTAATCGAATCGAGTAAGCTTCACTCGCATGAGAATTCAGAGTCTTCCAAAGTCGAATCTGAAGCTTCACTTTCATGCCAGAGTATTCAGAGTCTTCCTGAGTCAGAATTCAGAAACCTCTTCCAGAGTCAGAATTCAGAAACCTCAGCTTAGCTAGGGAATTCAGAGTCTTCCAAAGTCAGAACTCCGAAGCTTCAAATTCAATCAAAGAGTCCAGAGAATTCAAAAGATCCAAAGATCCAGAACTCAGAAGATTCAACGACTTAAAAAGCTTCCGCAAATTGATCGTCTTTTCATCAACTACAGATCGAAGATTCAATCTCCCTCCATCTGAGAACAAGCTTGCCAGCCCTCAGATCAAAGCTCATATTCCGAGAGAAAGCATCAGAGGATTACACATTAGAGATTGTAACACTTCAATAAAATCAATAAAAATCAAGTTCATTCCACGAATTAAATTTCTCCGAAAATCTCGTGTGAACACCCCTGTAATTACCTCTTGTTCCTTAAGTCCCATTGATCCTCTAATGAACAATTGGTTTGTTGTCCAACCAGCAAACCGAATCTCTCTCGGGCCAATGAGAGGGATGGGCCCATTGTTCAAGACCCGAGTCGATGATTTAAGGGAACAACCTCTCTAATCCCTAAAGCGGGTAGGAGTGAATTCCATCTTGCAGAACTATGTTCCCAACTATCTACCCGGTTTTATCCCTGAAATGGGAGGCTTATTGAGTCGGCAGTCTCAAGCCACTCTCACCCATGCAAATCTAAGGATAATCCGAATAAACAGGAGTCCATAGAACGCTCAGGATTAAGATCGAGTTCCCTAGGTCATCGTATGAATATAGTCGCTTAAGACAATGGCGGAGTTATAAAGTCTAAGTGACTATTTCGCGGTCCAGTCTTATGCAAACTCATTGCATAGGGCACCCCCACTCACATGTCTCCACATGAACGATTTAGGATCACATCGTTTGTACTCTACAAAGTGGGTCGCGTCCATAGTGTCCCCAGGATAAGGTACCCAACCCTATCCTTATACTATAGACTGTTCTGGCTATAACTTGAACTTGATCCACTTTTATGTCACACATAAAGTTCAAGCATTCATCCTATAGCCAAGGGTTCTTTATAGGATAAAGGTTACACAATACACAATAGTCAATAACATCTTTACTGAATAAATTTCAATAACAACTTTATTGTGAAATAGAATATACATTCAGTTTACAAAACCACGAGTTTTAGGACATAAAACCCAACAATCTCCCACTTGGACTAAAAACGTCTGTGGGGTAAAACATGCTGAGCAAAGAAAAACTGCCCTACTGTACAACCCGTAGTCCTAGACTTTCTAGGTGTCCCTCAAACACTTTAGCCGTGAGGGGCTTTGTAAACGGATCAACAATGTTGTGCTCCGAAGCGATCTGCGTGACGATCACGTCTCCTCGTTGCACAATCTCCCTGATGAGATGATATTTGCGCTCTATGTGCTTTCCACGCTTATGGCTTCTAGGTTCTTTGGAATTTGCCACTGCACCACTATTATCACAATAAAGGGTGATAGGCAAATTCATATTTGGTACAATTTCCAAATCAATCAAGAACTTCCTAAGCCATACACCCTCCTTCGTTGCTTCGCAAGCTGCGACATACTCAGCCTCCATGGTGGAGTCAGCAATACAACCTTGCTTTATACTCCTCCATACTATAGCTCCTCCGTTAAGAGAGAACACTGATCCCGATGTGGATTTCTCGATCTATCACATCAATCCAAAATCGAGTCGATGTATCCCGCAAGGATCAAATCCTTTGCACCATACACAAGCATATAGTCCCTCGTTCTCCTAAGACACTTGAGGATGTTCTTAACGACAGTCCAGTGATCATATCCTGGATTAGACTGATATCTACTGACTATTCCCATTGCATAACATATGTCAGGTCGAGTACATAGCATGACATACATCAGACTACCGACAACAGATGCATAGGGAATGCGTCTCATATCCTCAACTTCTTGAGGTGTCTTAGGACACTGTTCCTTGGACAAATGAATTCCATGCCTGAAAGGTAAAAACCCCTTCTTGGAATTCTGCATCTTATATCTAACCAACATCTGTTCAATATAAGATGCCTGAGACAATGCTAGCGTTTTGTTCTTGCGATTCCGAACGATTTGGATTCCAAGAACAAACTGAGCCTCTCCCAAATCTTTTATTTGGAATTGGGTTGCTAGCCATTGCTTAACGCCAGTCAGGAACCCTGCATCATTCCCAATGAGGAAGATATCATCTACGTATAGAACTGAGAAAGCTACAATGGTATTGACTATCTTCTTGTAAACACAAGGCTCGTCAATATTCTGTTCAAAGCCATAAGATTTGATCGCAGTATCAAATCTTATATTCCAGGATCTAGAAGCTTGTTTTAATCCATAGATGGATCGCTTAAGCTTGCAAACCTTTTGCTCTTGACCCTGAACTATGAACCCTTCTAGTTGATCCATATAGATACTCTCCTCAAGATTGCCATTGAGAAAGGTTGTCTTGACATCCATTTGCCAAATTTCATAGTCATAAAACGTGCCAATGGACAAGAGTATTCTAATGGACTTACGCATGGCAACAGGGGAGAAGGTTTCTTCATAGTCCACTCATTCCCTTTGGGTATAACCCTTTGCCACAAGTCGAGCCTTAAAGGTTTGCACCTTACCGACTTGATCTCGTTTCCTCTTGTAGATCTACTTGCAACCGATAGGTCTTTCACCATCTAGTTGATCTACAAGTTCCCAGACTGAATTGAAGTACATTGACTCTATTTCAAGGTCCATGACTTTAATCCATTCGTCCCTATCCATATCATTCATTGCCTGTTTATAGGTCAATGGATCCTCAACGCCATCATCAGGTATGACGACTTGGGTTTCAGTCAAACCCATGTAACGGTCAGGTTGTCTAACATCCCTCCCACTACGTCGAGGCATTCTCAACACTTGAGAAGGACCAGCTTGATCAACAACTTTTGTTGATTTATCTGTAGCTTCCCTGGAAATTTCAGTTAAGACAATCCTGCTACGAGGTTGATGATCTCTCATGTGGTCTTCCTCTAAGAACGTGGCATTTGTCGACACAAGCACCTTGTCCTCTTGAGGATCATAAAACAGACCATCTTTCGTTTCTTTGGAGTATCCTACGAATAGGCATAATTTTGAACGATGTGTCCTATATCTTTAGATTGGACACCAACACATGTGCCAGACATCCCTAAATCCTGAAGTGACGTAAACTCCCTTTACGCCCTTTCCATAACTCGTATGGTGTTTCTGAAACACTCTTAGAGGGAACCATGTTCAAAATATATACAACAGCTTCTACTGCATATCCCCAAAACGAACTAGGCAGCTGAGCGTAGCTCATCATAGATCGAACCATGTCTAACAGAGTTCTATTTCTCCTCTCAGATATACCATTCTGCTGAGGTGTACCGGGCGCTGAGAGTTGGGATACGATTCCATGTTCTATATATAGTCTTGGAATCTTAAATCCATATACTCTCCACCTCGATCTGATCGAAGTGTTTTAATTGTTTTACCTCATGTGTTCTCAACTTCTGCCTTATATTCCTTGAACTTTTCAAGGGTTTCAGACTTATGATGCATTAGGTAAAGATAGCCATACCTTGAATAATCATCAATAAAACTGATGAAGTATTCATACCCTCCTCGTGCCTTGACATTCATAGGATCACAAAGGTCCGAATGCATGAGTTCCAAGGGCTCTTTGGCTCTATAACCTTTTTAAGAAAAAGGCCTTTTAGTCATTTTTCCCTCAAGACATGACTCACATGGTGGTAAAGAGTTGTCCTCTAACTGACTTAGGAGACCACTATTGACCAATCTCTCAATCCTATTGAGATTAATGTGGCCTAGTCTCAAGTGCCAAAGATAGGTACTAGGAGAAAGCTTCTGCCTTTTATCTTGAGTATCAGCTGTTTTAAACATCTCAGTATTCAAAATAACTTTTACTTCTGTTGGCCTTAACACATATAAGTTGTTTTCCAGTTTAGCAGAACATATTCGTACACCTCTTTTGCAAATGAACGCTTCATTATGATGAAAAGATACTTTATACATATGTTCAAGCAAACAAGAGATAGATACAAGATTTCTTTTGATTCCAGGAACCAAAAGTATATTTTTTAATAAAATAAATCTATCTCTGAACAACAACTTCACAACTCCCACTGCTTTGGTTGAGACAACCTCTCCCGTTCCAACCCTGAGAGATATCTCCCCATCAGCAAGCTGCTGCCAGGAACTAGTTTCCTGAAAAGAAGAACAAACATGGTTAGTGGCTCCTGAATCTAATATCCAGGTAGAATTATCATGTTCCACTAAACATGTTTCAATAACGAGTAAATCATATTTACCTTGTTTTTCTTTCTCGCCTTTCTTTCTCTGCGCAAGGTATTTCTGCGCCCTCTTCCAAAGGCTCTGCCTACTCCACAGTGGAAACATTTTCTTGTGGCTTTGGCCTTGCGTGTGGGAGCTGTCCCTTCCCTTTGTCCTTCTTTTTCTTCTTCTTCTGAATACCCTTATTCTTAGAAAAAGAAGGACCAAACTTGGTCCCAGAGGATCATCCTTTTAGGAACTTCTTCGAAGTGACAACATTTGCCTCCTTCTCTTTTCCTTTTGATTTCATCAGGGATTCAAAAGTCTGAAGCTCATTGAGGAGAGTAGTCGAAGTTATACTCTATCTTATTCATCCTCGCATTGGTGCGGAATGGCAGAAACTCTTCTAAGAGATTCCATAATAAAGGTTACCCGACTTTTCTCATCTATGATCGCCCCATTTACTTCAAATGACGTTGAAGTGGGTCATCATGTCAAGGACATGTTCCCTAACAGAGGCTCCCTCCTTCATACGGGAGTTGTAAACGTATTTGACAGCATCATAATGGACCGATGAGGACGGTTGTCCAAACATCGCCTGTAATGATCCTATGATCTCCTTTGCGGTGACCATGGTCTCATGTTTCTTATATAACACATCAGATATGTTGGCTAAGATATAGACTCGGGCTATCTCATTAGCCCTAATCCATCTGTTATAAGCATCCCGAACAATTCGATTTGCAGTCGAGCTGGGAGGGGGAGGACATTCTTCCGTTAAGACGAACCTCAGATCATCAAGAACAAAAATCGTATTCAAGTTTGATTTCCAGGTTCCATAATTATCGCCGCTAAGTTTATTGAAGGCGAGTAACTGGATAAAAGAGTTTGACATGCTGAAAAAGAATGTATTCTATTAGTGAATTGTTTGCAACCTATCCAATTTAAAAATTAGCAAAAATAATAATGTACCCATAAACTCATTATTGTTTTTGCAACGATACTTCAGTGAGTCAGAGCAACCGCTACCGAGGGGCAGTCAATCACTCCTTCACTAAACCAAGACATTCTTGATTAAATGCTAACACCGGAATAACTCTTATTCCTATAACATTCTAGTTATCGCTACTTTGGTCAAGAATTTACTAACACTTAACAATTCTTGTAAGTGTGACCCACCATTTTCAGACCTCAGAGGTCGACCCCAACAATGCTACCGAACTGGAGAGACAAAGCGAGGAATGGACCTAAGAGACCTTATCCACTTCTGGAGTTTGAGTTGTTCCAAATCCCATGTTACATCCCTCCGAATGGATGGTGCTACTTCGGCAACTGCGCAGCGCAACATGGGAATCTCACTGTCCCAACCTAATGGAGAGACCGTAGGATGTGTTGACACACTTCCTTCACTCACTTACTATAAATACTTTCTCCATTCACCTTGCTCTTGATTTATGCAAACATCATCCGAATGGGGATGCCCTATTGACATCACGAGGCCGAGCATAAATCTCACGGTGTGAACTTCGTGGAGAGCGTAAGAGGAAATTGATATATCATATATACCTTTTCACTCCCACTAAGTATTTTAAACAGTTTGGGTATACTTTTACTTAGGCATATTCCGGCTAAAACAATATGACCTAAGTCTACCAATATAACAATTATACTGGAATTACCTAAGTCTATTAACCATTTAATAAACCTAGATCTATGAGTTCAATTTATTAACTTTTAATAAACGCCACTCACGAAAGATAATTTATAATCTCTAGATTAAATTCAGTCCCAGGTCAGTTCCCAGGTAGGGGTGTTCTGTTTCCGTCAGCTTAACTACCCCAACCTAGCCAGAACCTTCCTTAGTCAGAGTCCCTCTTTAATCAAAGTTTATAAATTATTAGTTTCCTAATTCTAATCTTATTAGAACTAGATAACCTAAAGTCTAATTAATTTCCAGTTCTAAAACCATTTTAAAACTTGTTAATTAACCTTAAGTTACACGAATTTCTATGTTATAAATTGCTTCAACAATCATCACAAGAATAAACATTCATTTATAACAAATTCATCACATGAATAAATGCATAGCAATTATATGTTTAATTTTTAATTAATATAACTCTTATATTAATTATAATTAAAACATATAATATTTGTTTCATAAATTAATATAACACTTATATTAATTCTTATGAAACCCAATAAACATGCATACAATATATTATAACACTTATAACATACTTTCAATGCACGGAGCATGCTTCCTATGGTGGGATTTTAAAATCTATATGACATACTTTATGCACATATAATCAGGGATTTTAATTAAAACATACATTCACAATGCATAATTAATTAAACACACTAAAGTGAACTTGTTTTGGCATCTAACGCAAGCAAACTACTAAATTATTACAATAATAATCTAGAATTAACATCGAGCCACTTCGAACTCTTCGAATTTGGGTCGAACCAGCTTGCAAATGTGTGAACCGAACCTTCAAAAGCTTAAACCGGGCTGTAAAAGGCTGAACCGGGCCTCCAATTGATGAAACGGACCCCCAAAGTGGAAAAACCGACCTCAAAATAGTCAGAACCGATCTAAAAATACAAGAACCAGACTGAAAACGAGCCGAACCGACCCAAAATAGTTGAACCAGTCAAAGTCAACGATTTCTGGTCAAAGTCAAATGTTTCTCCTTCCTTTGTATTTCAAAACACGCGGGTTGAGCTTCAAAATTGTTACTGTAGCAAATTATGAAAAACAACAGCTGCTCTGTTCTATATTTTTCAGGACCTCTGCGGCTTCAAACGTCAAATTGAAGGCCTTCCTGAATTCCAATCGACCCGAAATTTTTACAGCTTATTCTACACACATTAATGCTCAAACACACTTGAGCAATTTGAAAATAAAGCACGAATTGATGCTCAATTTAAATGCCAAAGCTAGAAAAACAATTTAGATGCCCAGAAAAAAATAGATTTCAAAAAACACCCACCACAGAAAAAAATAGATCAAATTGAGTGCTCAAAATTGCTCTGATACCAATTGAAAGAGTCTAGATTAAGAAATCGGAAGCAATTTTGGCTCTTGAACACTCTAAGTTGATCAATTTTGTAAAATAAAATGCATGCTCAAATCTGGAAAAACATAGGGATAGAAAACTCAACTTTGAAGATCAAATTCTCTTCACCCGGTGGATGGTTTTCAACACGAACACTTTGTGGACAACCGTTAGAGTCTTCCCTACTATCCTCATGCCTTAGAACGGATTGTGAGATCCTAGGTTGAGAGAATTTGGAAGAAAAGACCTCAAACGTCACAAATTCGGGAATTAAGAATTTTCTGCAAAAATCTATCAACATACCTCAAATCACCATTATATAAAGCTTCAATAATCTTCATTAGAGTGACATCTCAACAGTGATGAGGATGGATTGAGGTAATTTTGAAGATGAGAGGGATTAGGAAAGTTGCTTTTTGGATTTTAATGAAAAATCCATGATAATCCAACATTTTGATTTAATTTTAATTCTAAAATCAATATTAAATTAATTTTTAATTAAAATTAATTTAATTAATTTAATTAATTTAATTAATTTAATTAATTAATTTTTAATTTAATTTAATATCAAATATTAAATTAAATAAATTGCCCGATCCCGATCGATTTTCTGAACATGAATCCTAATTCATGCTATAAATCGATCCAATATTTAAATCATATTTAAATATATCTATCTCCTGTTAATCATAGTTTAATTCATAATTAAGTTATGACTCGTTAAATATATCATATATAATTAACGATTTCTCCCAAAAACGAATTTGAACAATTCAAACTCTTTTCTCTCAAAATGTTACAAGGCTTAATCCGAGCTAGGAAGGAGGACCTAATGGACCTACAGATCATGAGCTCCAACGAAACGTGATTAACCGACCAAACTCTTTAGCCTAGCTAATCAACATTTATTAACCACTAGGACACTCCACTAAAGCCCAGTGGCTGTACTCTCCTCACTGTAGATATATTTATGTCCACACGATATAACCATGATTAGTAAGTCGATCCTTCACTGGTCGTTCATAATTACAGGTCGGTCAAAATTACCGTTTTACCCCTGTTATTACCTCTTGTTCCTTAAGTACCACTGATCCTCTAATGAACAATTGATTTGTGGTCCAACCAAAGAAATCGAATCCTCTCGGGCCAATGAGAGGGTGGGCCCATTGTTCAAGACCCGAGTCGAGATTTAAGGGAACAACCTCTCTACTTATCCCTAAAGCGGGTAGGAGTGAATTCCATCTTGCAGAACTATGTTCCTAGCTATCTACTTGGTTTTATCCCTGAAATGGGAGACTTATTGAGTCAGCAGTCTCGAGCCACTCTCACCCATGCAAATCTAAGGATAATCCAAATAAACAGGAGTCCATAGAACGCTCAGGATTAAGATCGAGTTACCTAGGTCATCGTATGAATATAGTCAGTTAAGACAGTAAACGGAGTTATAAAGTCTAAGTGACTATTTCGCGGTCCAGTCTTATGCAAACTCATTGCATAGGGCACCCCCACTCACATGTCTCCACATGAACGATTTAGGATCACATCGTTTGTACTTTACAAAGTGGGTCGCGTCCATAGTGTCCTCAGGATAAGGTACCCAACCCTATCCTTATACTATAGACTGTTCTGGCTATAACTTGAACTTGATCCACTTTTATGTCACACATAAAGTTCAAGCATTCATCCTATAGCTAAGGGTTCTTTATAGGATTAAGGTTACACAATACACAATAGTCAATAACATCTTTACTGAATAAATTTCAATAACAACTTTATTGTGAAATAGAATATACATTCAGTTTACAAAACCACGAGTTTTAGGACATAAAACCCAATAGTGGCAACCTCATATTGGTCCAACTAGAGTTAGCTGTCATATTCATTAATTGATGTGCCTTCCACGTGTTCCAATTGCTTACACTTTCTCACTGGTTGTTTGAGGCACAACCAGTGCTTCAATATTCTGGCATTTCTTTGCTCCAGCAACTGGAATATTGCTAGGACCTTACAAATGCTCTAGCAAATGGTGTTTTCTTTCCCTTTTGAAACAGATGCTACAACATTCCTTGTTAAGTCTTCATCATTTTTGGTTTTTATGATGCAACAATTCCCCCTACAAAGATCACGTTGACACTAATCAAACACAATCATACTTAAGGAAACAATAGAAGGACATTATCAAATAAAGCTGATTTTTGCTACTCTAAAAACTGAATGTAGTGTACATATAAAGGATCTAGGTTCGAGATTCAACCTAAAGGGTCTATAGTAAGGAGATAAGGTTTGGGTACCTTACCCTGGTACAACTATGGATGTGACCCACTTTGTATATGATACAAACACTGTGATCCTAACGTGCTCGTGTAGATGACATGTGAGTGGGAATATCCTATGTAATGAGATTATATAAGACTGGACCACGAAATAGTAACCTCTAGATGTAACTCCGTTGACTAGTTAGGTTTCTATTTCACTAGGATGACCTAGGCAATTTGATCTCAATCCTGAGCAGGTTACGAACTCTTGTTTGCGAGGGATTGTCCTTTGACTAGTATGGATGAGAGTTGCCAGATTCGCCGACTCAGTATGCCTACCTTCTTGGGGACAAGACCGAGTGTGCAACTGGGGACTTAGGCTAGCAAGATGGAATTCACTTATTCCTGCCTACTAGGATAAGTAGAGAAATGTTCCATTAAGTGGTGTCTCCAGGACCTGAACAAAGGGCCCGACCCTCTCATTGGCCCGAGAGAGACTCTATTTGTTGGTAGGACCACAAACAAATTGTTCATTAGAGGAGCACTGATACTTAAGGTACAAGATGTAACCTAGGGGTGAAACGGTAATTTGACCCAACTAGAGTTACGAACATTCGTGAAGGATTGACTTGTTGTTATTGGTTAATATTCGTGGACACAGAAATATATCTGCAGTGAGAAGAGTGCAGTTGCAGGACTTTAGTGGAGTGTTCCCGCAGTTAACGAATGTTGATTAGGAGGTTAATGAGATTAACCGAATAATCTTGTATCGTTGAAGCTTCTGATCTATAGGTCCATTAGGTCCACCTTCTAGCTCGTAAAGGATTCTTAGATCGTTTTGAATTTGAAATGTTCAAATTCATAAGGGAATAAATTTAATGTATATAGATACGATATAATATATAGTATATTATAGATACCACCTTCTAGCTCGTAAAGGATGCGTTTGACCGCTAGTCCAAGTGTTGGCTTTTTGGCCCTTAATCTAAAATTAATTAATTAATATTTTGATGATAACAAATCTGCTATTAATTACTAATAGTTTAATTGTTTTGAAGTGTCTATTGCATAGAGCTCGGAATAACGATTCCAATGCCTCTTGAATCACTCAAATCGGAGCTAAAACGAAGAAGTTATGACCAAAACAAGTTTGAACGGAAATTTTCCGACGCGATGACGTGGCGGCCAAATTACCATTGTAGACCCATTAAAGTATGACATGTGGACTATAAGAGAGTAACATTTGGTGGACTTTTGGTTGTTTTAAAATAAAAAGAAAATAAAATAAAAATTATATTTTTTATATATAACCGTTGGAAGTTAAAAAAAAAAAGTCAATGCAATTCTGACCGTTGGGTTTAAAAAAAAAATCAATTTTTTTTTTGCCGTTAGACACACATATATATATATAAATAATATTTTATTATTATTATTATTAAATAATTCTGTTAATAATCATTTTCTTTTTACTTTTAATCTCCACCATCTATTTCTCTTTTACCACAATCCAATGGTCTAAATTAAATTTTGGTTTTTACCCCATTTCCCTCTCTTTTTATACCATCTTCTTCTCCAAATTTTTTACAAGAAGTTTTGACATTTTACAATCCTCTAAAAATCAAAAGTCTCCATTGTTGCTCTCTCCAAGCTCTTAATTTTTTCTTTTCATCTTTTTCTTGAGAGAGTTTTGTAGTATTGTGAGGATTATTTTGTGAGAGTTAAAATTTGTGAATCTACTCTATCAAGAGAGTGTATTAGTGTGTTCTTCAAATCTTTACCAAACTTTGTAACGGTTTGATCCTAAGCCGTGGAAAGGATCGGGTTTGCTCTTGAACCCGTAAAAAGAGTGGTGTAGCGATTGGGCTCTAATTCGTGGAAAGAGTCGGTGAAATTTTTTATTCAAATTCCCAAGAGGCGCTTGGGGAGTGGAGTAGGTCGAGTTTGACCGAACAACTATAAAATTACGGTGTCCTCTTCTCTAACTCTTTCCAATTTATTTTTGCAATTACTAGTAGTTATTTATGCATGTTTTAATTTGTTCCTTAATTAATTGCTAAGTATTGGATAGAATTAATTTTTGTTATACTTTTTATTTATCTTGCATATTGGATTAATTTCTCTTAATTATTTTTTTAATTGTTTCTTAAAAAGTTTGTTAAATAGATAAATTGGGCATATTTAGCAAAAAATTTAATTAAACCCTATTCACCCCCTCTAGGGTTGTCATACCGATCCAACAATTGGTATCAGAGCGAGGTTGCTCTTTTAGAATTTTGTTTATAAACTTTAATGTTTGAGATTTATGGCAAACCTAGTAGTAAATGGTGTTATTGAAGGACAATCCACTTCTAGGCCTCCTTATTTTGATGTGTCAAATTATTCTTATTGGAAGGCTAGAATGAAAATTTATTTGCAATCCGTTGACTATAGTTTATGGTTAAATGTGGTTAATGGTCCTTATATTCCGATGAAAATTGTTAATGAAAATGATGTGCCAAAATTAGAAAATGAATATGATGAAATTGATTTGAAAAAGTGTGGTCTTAATGCTAGAGCTATAAATTGTTTTTATTGTGCTTTGAGTAAGGATGAATTTAATGGAATATCTATGTGCTCTTCGACTAAAGAAATATGGAATATTCTTGAATTGACTCATGAGGGAACTAATCAAGTTAAAGAATCAAAAATTAGCATGCTAGTTCATAATTATGAATTGTTTAAGATGGATGCTAATGAATCTATTACCGAGATGTTTACTAGATTTACTAACATTACAAATACTTTGAAAGGTCTTGGTAAAGTTTATACTAACTCGAAAAATGTTAGGAAAATTCTTAGATCTTTACCTAAGAATTGGGAAGCTAAGGTGACGACAATTGTAGAAGCAAAAGATCTCACCAAACTTCCTTTGGAGGAACTTATTGGCTCTCTCATGACACATGAGATCACTTTGAAGGAACACATGGAAGATGAGTCCAAAAAGAAGAAAGGTATTGCTTTAAAGACTTTATCCTGGGAAGTTGAGTCCGAAGATGAGGTCGTTCTTGATGAAGAAGATATTGCATATTTTTCACGTAAGTATAAAAAGTTTATTAAGAGAAAAAAAAACAATTCAATAAACACATTTCCAACCAAAAAGAGTCAAAGGGTGAAAAGAGTAAAAAGGATGAAGTCATATGCTATGAATGCAAGAAACCGGGTCACATAAGAACAGATTGCCCTCTCCTCAAATCATCCAAGAAATCCAAGAAGAAAGCAATGAAAGCCACTTGGGATGATAGTGATGAAAGTGAAAGTAGTAGTGACAATGAAGAAGTAGCAAACTTTTGCTTTATGGCTCATGGTGACAAGGGTGATGAACAAGATGCTGAGGTAACTTTAGAACCCCTTTCTTATGATGAATTATTTGAAGCTTTTGAAAACATGCAAAATGACATAGAAAAGCTTGGTTCTAAATATGTTGTACTTAAAAAGAAATACAATACTCTAACTAGTGAAAATAAGTCTTTACTT
This sequence comes from Trichosanthes cucumerina, assembly GCA_036507285.1. Lineage (NCBI taxonomy): Eukaryota > Viridiplantae > Streptophyta > Magnoliopsida > Cucurbitales > Cucurbitaceae > Trichosanthes > Trichosanthes cucumerina. The sequence continues at coordinate 31,688,632 of CM071838.1, forward strand.
GATGAAATTGCTTGCTTAAAAGAAAATGAGCATAATGTGGTTAAAATTGATGAAATGAATATCTCTTGTGATAAGCATGCTTTTGATTGTGATGAGAAAAATGCGTTGCTTGATAAAGTTAGATTTCTTGAGCATGATAGTTATGAAAAAGATAATTTGATTAAATTGCTTAAGGAAAATGAATTAAATGCTTTGCAAGAACTTGGTAAGGCAAAAGAGTCCATTAAAAAGTTGACCATAGGTGCTCAAAGATTGGACAAAATAATTGAAGTTGGCAAACCTTATGGTGATAAAAGAGGTTTAGGCTATATTGATGAAGGTTCTACTCCTTCAAGCTCTAAAACTATCTTTGTTAAAGCATCTCCCATTGTGCCTAATCATAATATGCCTAAGATTGGGTCTAAGCATGATAAATCTAGTTTTGTGCCTATATGTCATCATTGTGGTGTTGAAGGTCATATTAGACCAAATTGCTTTAAATTAAAATATGCTCATACTACTTCTTCAAGAAGAAATGTTTCTCAAAGAACAAAGCTTCACAATGCTCCAAGAAAGAATTTCTCCAAGAAAAGTAGAGTGCATAAATTTGTCGTAAGAGATAAATCCTTGCATAATGTTGTTTGTTTCTCATGTGGCAAGTATGGACATAAAGCTTATGTTTGTTACTTGTGTAAATCCAAAGATTTGAATGTGAATGCAAAAATATGGGTTCCCAAGTTTGTAAATGCTAACCTTCTAGGACCCAAACAAGTATGGGTACCAAAAGATCAATCTTGAATAATTTTGTTTGTTGGTATGTTTGAAAGTCTCCAAGAAAAACAAATGGTACTTGGATAGTGGTTGCTCGAGGCATATGACGGGAGACCAATCCAAGTTTGTAAATCTTTCCAAAAAGGATGGAGGTTTAGTAACTTTTGGTGACAACAAGAAAGGTAAAATTATTGGTAAGGGTGGTGTAGGTAATAGTTCTTCTACTTTGATTGAAAATGTAATTTTAGTTGATGGTCTAAAGCATGATTTACTTAGTATTAGTCAATTATGTGATAAAGGTTTTAGAGTTGTGTTTGATAAAAAGAATTGTATCATTGAAAATGCTAGTAATAGAAAAGTCTTGTTTGTTGGTAATAGGGATGAAAATGTGTATACTATTGATTTGAATGATTGCCCTATTAGTGATAAATGTCTTTCGGCTTTGCATGATGATTCTTGGTTATGGCATAGAAGACTAGGACATGCTAGCATGCACTTAATTTCAAATATTTCCAAGAATTCTTTAGTTAGAGGTCTACCTAAATTTAAATTTGAAAAGGATAAAATTTGTGATGCTTGTCAAATGGGTAAGCAAACCAAGTCTTCTTTCAAATCTAAAAATGTGATCTCTTCATCTAGACCCCTTCAACTATTACACATGGACTTATTTGGCCCTTCTAGAATTGCTAGTTTTGGAGGAACTTATTATGCTTTTGTGATAGTTGATGATTTTTCAAGATTTACTTGGGTTTTAATGTTAAAACATAAAGACGATGCTTTGAAAAGTTTTTCTAGTTTTGCAAAAAGAGTTCAAAATGAAAAATGATTTTTTATTTCTAAAATTAGGAGTGATCATGGAGGAGAATTTGATAGTATTTCTTTTGAAAATTTGTGTGAAGAAAATGGTTTTTCTCATAATTTCTCCGCTCCAAGAACTCCTCAACAAAACGGTGTGGTTGAAAGGAAAAATCGTACTTTGCAAGAATTTGCTAGGTCAATGTTGCATGAGTATGATTTACCTAAATACTTTTGGGCGGAAGCCGTTAACACCGCTTGTTATGTTTTAAATAGAGTTTTAATTAGACATTCTTTAGATAAAACTCCTTATGAGCTTTGGCATAACAAAATCTCAAATATTGGGTATTTCAAAGTTTTTTGTTGCAAATGTTTTATTTTGAACAACAAAGAAAAACTTGAAAAATTTGATTCTAAGACGGATGTTTGTATTTTTCTAGGTTATTCATCTATTAGTAAAGCCTATAGAGTTTTTAATAAGAGAACTTTAATTATTGAGGAATCTATGCATGTTGTATTTGATGAATCTTGCAATAATGTTTCCAATGAGTCTATTTGTAGTGATGATTTAGAAAGGAATTTTGGAGATTTACTTGTTAGTGACAAAGACAAGGAAATTGACTCAAGTAAGCAAGAAGTGAGCTTGAATGAAAAGAAGGAAAATGGTTCTTCATCTATGTCTAAAGAATGGAGGTATGCTCCATCCCACCCTAAGAACTTGATTCTTGGTGATCCCGAACAAGGTGTGAAAACTCGTTCCTCTCTTAATTTGTTTAATAATCTTGCTTTTGTTTCTCAAATTGAACCTAAAAGTTTTAAAGATGCGGAAAATGATGAATTTTGGATTTTAGCTATGCAAGAAGAATTAAATCAATTTGAAAGGAACAAAGTTTGGGAATTAGTCCCTAGACCTTCTAATGCTTCTATTATTGGGACTAAATGTGTATTTAGAAACAAAATGGATGAAAATGGAAATATCATTAGAAATAAAGCTAGACTTGTAGCTCAAGGTTATTGTCAAGAGGAATGTATAGATTATGAAGAGACTTTTGCACCCGTTGCTAGATTAGAAGCTATTAGAATGTTACTTGCTTTTGCTTCCTATAAAAATTTTATCTTGTATCAAATAGATGTGAAAAGTGCCTTTTTAAATGGTTATATTATGGAGGAAGTTTATGTAGAACAACCTCCGGGCTTTGAAAGTTTTGATTTGCCTAATCATGTCTATAAATTGAAAAAGGCTCTTTATGTATACCCATTAAAGTATGACATGTGGACTATAAGAGAGTAACATTTGGTGGACTTTTGGTTGTTTTAAAATAAAAAGAAAATAAAATAAAAATTATATTTTTTATATATAACCGTTGGAAGTTAAAAAAAAAAAGTCAATGCAATTCTGACCGTTGGGTTTAAAAAAAAAATCAAATTTTTTTTTGCCGTTAGACACACACATATATATATAAATAATATTTTATTATTATTATTATTAAATAATTCTTTTAATAATCATTTTCTTTTTACTTTTAATCTCCACCATCTATTTCTCTTTTACCACAATCCAATGGTCTAAATTAAATTTTGGTTTTTACCCCATTTCTCTCTCTTTTTATACCATCTTCTTCTCCAAATTTTTTACAATAAGTTTTGACATTTTACAATCCTCCAAAAATCAAAAGCCTCCATTGTTGCTCTCTCCAAGCTCTCAATTTTTTCTTTTCATCTTTTTCTTGAGATAGTTTTGTTGTATTGTGAGGATTATTTTGTGAGGGTTAAAATTTGTGAATCTACTCTATCAAGAGAGTGTATTAGTGTGTTCTTCAAATCTTTACCAAACTTTGTAACGGTTTGATCCTAAGCCGTGGAAAGAATCGGGTTTGCTCTTGAACCCGTAAAAAGAGTGGTGTAGCGGTTGGGCTCTAATCCGTGGAAAGAGTCGGTGAAATTTTTTATTCAAATTCCCAAGAGGCGCTTGGGGAGTGGAGTAGGTCGAGTTTGACCGAACCACTATAAAATTACGGTGTCCTCTTCTCTAACTCTTTCCAATTTATTTTTGCAATTACTAGTAGTTATTTATGCATGTTTTAATTTGTTCCTTAATTAATTGCTAAGTATTGGATAGAATTAATTTTTGTTATACTTTTTATTTATCTTGCATATTGGATTAATTTCTCTTAATTATTTTTTTAATTGTTTCTTAAAAAGTTTGTTAATTAGATAAATTGGGCATATTTAGCAAAAAGTTTAATTAAACCCTATTCACCCCCTCTAGGGTTGTCATACCGATCCAACACCAAGGCCTATATCCTGGCTGGCATATCCGATGTTTTGGCCAGGAAGTTGGAGGGTATGGTCTCAGCTCGTGAGATCATGGGTTATCTGCAGAGTTTGTCTGGACAATGGTCTGAACAAATTCGACACGAATCCCTCAAGTACGTTTATAACGCGCGCATGAAGGAGGGAAGTTCAGTGAGAGAACATGTTCTGGATCTTATAGTTCACTTCAACGTGGTCAAAATGATCGGAGCGGTCTTGGATGAGCAAAGTCAGGTATTCTTCATCCTGGAATCTCTTCCGAATAGTTTCCTGCCATTCCGTAGCAATGTGGAGATGAACAAAAAGAAGTATAACCTGACTTCCCTCCTATAGAAACTGCAGACTTACCAGTCTCTTATGGATAATAAGGGGCAGGTTGATGGAGAGGCAAATCAGTTTGCCTATTCCAAAAGGGTCTAGATGGGTTCATCCTTTGGAACCTGCAGTTCTTCTTTTGTGATTAAAAAGACTCGGAAGAAGAAGATAGAATGGAAATGGAAGGCACCTGCTGCTAATAAGAGCAAGGGAAAAGCCAAGGTTGCAGACAAAGGAAAGTGTTTCCCTGCAACATGGATGGGCACTGGAAGCGAAACTGCCCAAAATACCTTATTGAGCTCAAAGAGAAGAAAGGTAAAACCGATTTACTTGTTCTTGAAACTTGCTTAGTAGAAAATGATGATTTTACCTAGATACTTTCGCTCTTCTTTTCAGGAAACTAGTTCCTTCAAGGAGCTCAAAGTGGGTGAAATGACGCTCAAGGTCGGAACGAGAGACGTCGTCTCAGCTCGTGCAGTGGGAGATGCCGAGCTTTTTTTTAGAGATAGATTGTTATTTTTAGAAAATCTGTATATAGTTCCTAAAATAAAGAGGAACTTAATTTCTATCTTTTGTTTAATAGAACTTGGATATTGTATTTCTTTTTCCATTAATGAAGTGTTCATTTCAAAAAAGGGTGTCAATGTTTGTTCTGCTAAATTAGAAAACGGCTTGTATGTCCTTAAACCGAATCGAACTAAAGTAATTTTGAATTATGAGATGTTTAAAACTTCTAATACTAGAAGTAAAAGGCAAAGAATTTCTCATAATAATCCCTATCTATGGCATCTTATACTTGGTTATATAAATCTCAATCGGATTGAGAGACTCTCTAAGAATAGACTTCTAAACAAATTAGAATATGGTTCTTTACCTCCTTGTGAATCGTGCTTGGAAGGTAAAATGACTAAGCGACCTTTTACTGGAAAAGGTTACAGAGCCATAGAGTCATTAGAACTTATACTTTCGGATCTTTGTTGTTCGGTGAATGTTAAAGCTCAAGGAGGGTACGAATATTTCATCTCTTTCATAGATGATTATTCGAGGTATGGTTATTTATACCTAATGCATCATAAGTCTGAGGCTCTTGAGAAGTTCAAAGAGTATAAGGCTGAAGTAGAGAATGCATTAGGGAAAACCAATAAAACACTTCGATCTGATCGAAGTGGAGAGTATATGGATTTGAGATTCCAAGACTATTTGATAGAACACGGAATTAAATCTTAACTCTCAGCACCTAATACACCACAGAAAAATGGTGTGTTAGAAAGGAGAAATAGAACCTTGTTGGACATGGTTCGTTCTATGATAAGTTATTCTCAATTGCCTGCCTCGTTTTGGGGATACGCAGTAGAGACTGCAGTTCAAATCTTGAACACTGTTCCATCAAAGAGTGTTTCAGAAACACCTTTTGAATTGTGGAAGGGGTGTAAACCTAGTTTACAACACTTCAGGATTTCGGGTTGTCCGACACACGTGTTAGTGACAAACCCAAAGAAACTGGAACCTCGTTCAAGATTATGCCAATTTGTTGGCTATCCCAAAGAAACGAGAGGTGGTCTTTTCTACGACCCACAAGAAAACAAGGTGATTGTATCGACAAACGCCACTTTCTTGGAGGAAGATCACATGAGGAACCATAAACCACGTAGTAAATTAGTGCTTAATGATGCTACAGATGAACCAACAAGAGTTGTTGATCAAGCTGAACCTTCATCAAGAGTTGATGGAAAAGCTAACACCTCAAGTCATTCTCGTCCTTCTCGACCGTTGAGAATGCCTCGACGCAACGGAAGGGTTGTTTCCCAACCTAACCGCTACTTGGGTTTAGCTGAAACTCAAGTCGTCATACCTGATGACGACGTAGAAGATCCATTGTCTTATAAACAGGCAATGAATGACGTAGACAAGGACCAATGGATCAAAGCCATGAACCTTGAAATGGAGTCAATGTACTTCAATTCAGTATGGGAACTTATAGACCAACCTGAAGGGGTAAGACCCATAGGGTGTAAATGTATCTATAAGAGAAAGAGAGATGCAGCCAGAAAGGTACAGACTTTTAAGGATAGACTTGTAACAAAGGGTTTTACCCTAAGGGAAAGAGATGACTATGAAGAAACTTTTTCCCCTGTTGCTATGTTGGGATTTTTGTCCTAATCTTGTGTTTGTAATATATTGTTTGAAATTAATAAGAGTTATTCATTTCTTTACTTTGTGTCTCGCAATATTTATAAACCTTTCCAATAAACTAAGCTCCAGGGTCATTGAATTTATGAGAGAACTAGAACTTGAACGGTGTGTAGTTGACACACAAGGAGGATCACGTTCGAGTTAATGACCCGAACTGGCCTCATGATAAAGATGGGGTTGGAGACCTAATCCTGATACACTGTGGATGCGACCCGCTTTGTATTAGATACAAACGAGGTGATCTGACTTGTTCATGTAATTGACATGCGAGTGGGATCATCCTGTACAATGAGATTGTACAAGACCGGACCGTGAATTATTAGACTTACTGATATAACACCGTTGACAGTAAAGACTAATAACTTCGTAGATGACCATTAGTGACTCGACACGAATCTCGAGCGACATGCACTGCATCATGGTCCGCCCTTTGACTAGTACGTAAGGGTGGTCTCGCCATCGCCCAATATGCCTATCTTCTCAAGGACAGAACCAAGTAGGAAGCTGAGAACTTAACTACGCGAGATGGAATTCACTCATTCCCGCCTTTAGGAAAACTAGAGAGGTTGTTCCCTTAAGTGTTGTCTCCAGGGCTTGGACAACGGGCGCCCACCTTCTCACTGGCCCGAGAAGGGTGTTGTGTATGGTTGGACCATCACAATATGCTGTTCATTAGAGGAGCAATGGGGACTTAAGGAACAAGAGGTAGCCACAGGGGTAAAACGGTAATTTGACCCAACCATGTCTACGAACAACCTGTGAAGAGTCGACTCATGAGTATTGGTTATATCAGTGGACACATAATATTCTACACTGACGGGAGTACAGCTACAGGCTATAGTGGAGTGTTACTGTAGCTAATGAATATTGGTTAACCGTGTCAAAGAGTTTGACTAGTTAATCTCACATCATTAGAGTCCTTCATTGTAGGTCCATTAGGTCCCTTGGTTGACTCAATCTGGGATATAAGAAAGGTTAATGTTTTGGTATGAAATTGAAGTGTTCAATTTCACTTTAAAAGTATTTATATCATTTATATGAGATATAGATGATATAATATATAGTTTAATATGAATGAGATTCATAATAAACTATATGTTAGCCTAATTGTTTAATTAAGGGCTAATTAGAGAAATTGATTGAGAGAAATTAAATTGGATGCGATTCAATTTAATTAATCCACAATTATTGCAAATGAGATTTGTAACATGAGATATGAGATATCTTATATTATGTTATGTGATTATGTAAATGAGATTTACATAACCTATAGTTGTGGTAAAGTGGTAATAATATGAAGTTTTGAACTCCATCATTCCACTATTTAAACCCCTTTGCAAAAGGGTTTTGGGAGGCTAAGTGAAGCTAAGTTGTCATTTTTGGATTTTGCCCTAAGAATCAAAAAGTGAATTCTCTCTACTCTCTCATTTCTCCTCTCTTTCCAAAACACAAAGAAGTTCCCACCAACTTCCCTTCTCCAAAAGAGAACAACCAAGAAGATCATTTTGGAAGTGTTTGGGATCCGATCGTCGGAAGAGTTCGTAGAGATCGAGAAGCACGAAGAGTTCGTGATCAACAGGAGAGATTGTTGAATTGGTCTACAACAAGTATGTATTTTCTTCTTGCTGTAAAATTTCAGCATGTTTAGCCTAGATCTAATAGTTAGTTAATATTAATAAACACATGTTGCATGATGATACCACGACGATTCGATCGTCTTCCGCTGCACGGGGATTCTCATTCCCTTCAAATGGTATCAGAGCCATCTCGATGGTTCTTCATCTATGCACTGTTTTATTAAGATTTAGGTGGGTATTTTACCATATTTTCATGAGATGAATGTTTGGTTTGCAAAATGGATGTTTTTTGTTTTTGGCACAAGATTAGATTTAAAATTATGTTGATGAGATCAATGTAAGGGCCCGTTGTTTTTGGGCAATTTTGTTGTAAATCGAGTCTGTAAGTCCGGGTCGTTCGTGGCAAGAGTTGCTGTGAAGAAATCGTAGCGAAAACAGGCGAAAATGGAGAAAAACAGGAAGGAGCATGTTGTTCTGTCGATGGCGTTGAGACGTTGTCCAACGGTGTCTCAACGTCGTGCTTGCGGACGGAGGCCCTGCAGCACGATAGCGTTGCAACGCTGCTGGCATTGAGAACGCGCCTCGACGCTATGGGCAACAGCGTTGCAACGCTACCCACAACGTTGTAACGATGTATGCGTTAAGAAGTTAATGCGCGCGACGTGGGCGTTTTCTGACCCTTGATATTTATTTATTTTAAGTTTTTTTTTTTAAAAAAACTGAAAAACGTTTTATTTATTTATTTATTTATTTATTTTATTAAATATTATTAATATAAATGTTATATTAATTTTATTTAATTAAAGAATTGCCCCTAGGTGCCAAAAACCGGTCCATTTTTGCTATTTAATTATTTTATGCATGAGATGTATTTTTTAATTAATTTCTATGTGCATAATGTATGTCATATAGATTTAAAATCTCACCTTAGGTTAAATATATTCATGCATCATTTATATTATAAGAGTTATAATATATATATAGTTTGCATGATAGGCTATATTATAAGAGTTATAATATATTTCAATGCATGTTTAATTTACTTAATATAAGTGTTATATTTTTTAGATTAAAGTATGCTCATGCATTTATATTCATGTGATGAATGATATCATGTTATAGTATATTGTTATTCATGTGATGAATGATCAAGTACTATAACATAGAAATGCATGCAACCTAAGTTAATTATTAGTTTTAAAGTGTTTAGAACTTTAATAATTAGACTTAAGTTTTCTAATTTTCTAATAAGATTAGAAATTTAGGAAATCAAATATAATCTTTGAATGGAGAAATATTAGTAACTCTGTATAAGGAAGGTTTTGTCTAATGCTGGGGTATTTAAGTTGACGCTTGCGGAACATCCCTACCTGAAAACCGACCTGGGAGTGAATTCGGTCCAGAGATTCTTAGGTTATATTTTTGTGAGTGTCGTTAATTAAGTGTTAATTAATTTACTCATATAGACCTAAGTTAATAATATGATTATAGAATTAGGTTAATGCCATATAAGAGTTATATTGGTAGACTTAGGTAATTTTTAGCCGATTATCTAGGTCAATCCCTATTAAAATTAAAATGCTGAGTGGGAGGAAATAAAGTATATGAGATACATTTGAATTTCCAACCATAAATCTCCGTTAAGTCTGCACCGTGAGATCTATACTCGGCCTTGTGGCGCAAATGGGAGTGTCCCCCTTCGGGTGGCATTTGTATAGGTCAATATCATCGTGGATGGAGAGAATACTTATAGTGAGTGGGAGCGGGACTTGTGAAAACGAGACCCACGGTCTCTTCTTTCGATTCACACCGTGAGACGCCTATGGTCTGCTTGCTAGTTTGGTCTGGACCAGACAATCCCTTCAGAGGGCCAGATCATAGGAGTCAGAACACCGCGAATTCTCGAAAGGGATACAGTTTCCTGGTTGGTTTTCATTCTTAGTTCACCCTTCGGTGGCTATTGTTTGGACGGACACTTGGAAACTTAAAGATTGAGGGTGACACTCACATAATTCGTTAAGTGTTAATGAATTCGACCGAACAATGGTAATTGGATGCCGAATAGAATAAGAGTTATTCTGGGATTAGGGTCTGATAAAGAAAGTCTCTTCCTAGAGGAGGAGTGTTCTGTTCACCCTACGGTGGCGGTCATTCTAAACGTTTAGGGTATCATTGCAAAACTTTGAATGACCTAGGGATCATGAAACATTTTTTTGCTAAAACTAGATTGGTTTTCAAAAGGTTTTTGTGAGACTAATACAAAGTTTTTCCTAATTCTTTCAGCTAAAAATGTCTAGCGCTATAATAGCTTTACTTGCTTCCGATAAGTTAGTGGGAGATAATTACCAGAGTTGGAAAAACAACATCAATACAATATTGGTAACTGACGATATAAAGTTCGTGCTGTCTGAGGAGTGTCCTCAGATGTCGGGCTCGACCGTGTCGCGAAGTGTTCACGATACGTACGATCGGTGGATCAGGGCCAATGAAAAGGTCAAGGTCTACATAATTGCCAGCATGTCTGATGTCTTGGCAAAGAAGCATGAGTTGATGGTTTCCGCTAAGGAGATCATGGAGTCCTTGCAGGAAATGTTTGGACAACAGTCCTTTCAGGTCCGGCATGACTCACTCAAATACATTTTCAACGCTCGGATAAAAGAGGGGTCGTCTGTCCGTGAACATGTTCTAGACATGATGACCCACTTTAATCTGGTCGAGATGAATGGGGCTTCGATCGACGAGTCGAGCCAGGTCGCTTTATTATGGAGACTCTTCCAAGAGTTTCCTTCAGCCAGAGAAGTAATAATGTCTTATGAACAAAATTAGCAACAATTTGACTACCCTCCTCAATGAGCTACATAATTTCCAGTCCCTGAACAGGGTCAAGGAATCTGAGGCAAATGTTGCCTACAGGTCTTATCACAGGGGTTCGACCTGCAGGACAAAACTCGTTGTTTTTACGCCCGAAAGGGAAGAAAAAGATGAAGAGGGGTAAAACTGACCGAGCTGCCGGCCAGAAGGGCAAGAAGGTCAAGGAGGTTGCAGAGAAAGGAAAGTGTTTCCACTGCAATGGTCGGACACTGGAAGAGAAACTGTCCCAAATTCCTGGCCGAAAGGGAGAACCAAGGTAAATGTGATTTACTTGTAATCGAAACTTGTTTAGTGGAGAGTAATGACTCTACCTGGATATTGGATTCAGGCGCAACTAACCACGTTTGTTCTTCTTTTCAGGGAATTGATTCCCGCAAATTACCGCAAGAGGGTGAGGTGACTCTACGGGTTGGATCCGGGGAGCTTGTCTCTCTCACTGCAAAGAATCGACACTTTGAAGCTGCATTTTGGCGGGAAGTACTTATTGTTAGACAATTTGTACATAGTTCCAGGGTTTACTAGAAACCTTGTTTCTATTTCCTGCTTAATTGAACCTTGTATTTCGGTTTCATTTGAATTAAATAAAGCATTTATTTCTTTCAAAGGGAATGTTATTTGTTCAGCTTCACTTGAAAATAATCTGTATGTTTTGAAACCCAATTCGGTCAAAAGTGTTTTGAATACTAAATTGTTTAAAACTGCAGAAACACGAACTAAGAGAGCAAAAGTTTCTCCAAAAGAAAATACTCATCTCTGGCATCTACGGTTAGGCCACATTAATCTCAATAGGATTGAGAAACTAGTGAAGAGTAGACTTCTAAACGAGTTGGAAGAAAACTCTTTGCCAGTGTGTGAGTCATGCCTGGAAGGCAAGATGAGCAAACATCCTTTTAGTGGAAAAGGATATAGAGCCAAAGAGGCTCTTGAGTTAGTACATTCTGACCTCTGTGGTCTGATGAATGTTAAAGCTCGGGGCGGTTATGAGTACTTCGTGTCTTTCATAGACTATTACTCAAGATATGGGTATATTTACCTAATGCACAAGAAGTCTGAAACCCTTGAAAAGTTCAAGGAGTACAAGACTGAGGTTGAGAACCTCTTAGGTAAATCGCTTAAAACACTTCGATCCGATCGAGGTGGAGAGTACATGGATACCGAATTCCGTGACTATATGATAGAACACTAATTACGCCCCAACTCTCAAAGACCGGTATGCCACAAACAGAATGGTGTATCGGAGAGGAGAAACAGGACCTTGTTGGACATGGTTCGGCCGATGATGAGCTATGCTCGTCTCCCGATTCTTTTTTGGGGTACGCAGTGGAGATCATGTTTTACATTTTGAACAATGTTCCATCAAGAGTGTTTGTGAAACACCTTTTGAGCTCCGGAGTGGACGTAAAAGTAGTTTACATCACTTCAGAATTTGGGGATGCCCGACCCATGTGTTGGTATCAAACCTGAAAAAGTTGGAACCCCGTTCGAAATTGTGCCTATTTGTAGGTTACCCTAAAGAGACTAGGGGTGGTCTGTTTTACGATCCCAAGGAAAATAGGGTGCTTGTATCGACAAATGCCATTTTCCTAGAGGAAGACCACATCAGGGATCATTTGCCAAGGAGTAAAATTGTATTGATTGAAATGGACAGTTTATCAATAACAGTTGCTGATGGGGCTAGTACGTCAACAAGCGTTGTTGACCCTAGCACGTCTAGTCAAATCCGTTCCCAAGAGTTGGGAATGCCTCGACGTAGTGGAAAGATTGTGAGACAGCCCGATTGCTATATGGGTTTAGCTGAAACCTCAGTTGTCGCTCCTGACGATGACTGTGAGGATCCATTAACCTATGATCAGGCAATGGCTGATGTTGATAAAGACGAGTGGATTAAAGCTATGGACCAAGAAATGAAGTCTATGTACTTTAATTCTGTCTGGGAACTTGTGGATCAACCGGATGGGGTAAAACCTATTGGTTGTAAATGGATCTACAAGCGTAAACGTGGCGTAGATGGGAAGGTGCAGACCTTCAAAGCCTGACTAGTGGCAAAGGGTTTTACCAAGGTTGAAGGGGTTGACTATGAGGAGACCTTTTCACCTGTTGCCATGGTAAAGTCAATCAGGATCCTTCTAGCCATTGCCGCGTATTATGACTACGAGGTATGGCAGATGGATGTCAAGACAGCCTTTCTGAATGGCAAACTTGATGAGACCATCTACATGGACCAACCCAAAGGGTTCATTGCCCAAGGCCAAGAGCAAAAGGTTTGTCGGTTTCATAGGTCCATTTATGGACTGAAACAAGCTTCGAGGTCTTGGAATATAAGATTTGATGAAGCAATCAAATCTTACGGCTTTGATCAAAATGCCAACGAGCCTTGTGTCTACAAGAAAATCGTTGACAAAACTGTCGCATTTTTGGTGTTGTATGTGGACGATATTCTTCTCATTGGGAATGAGGTAGAATTTCTTACTGACGTTAAGAAGTGGCTAGCTTCACAATTCCAAATGAAAGATTTGGGAGAAGCTCGGATGTTCTAGGTATCCAGATAGTCCTAACCTAAGAACAGAATGCTAGCCTTGTCTCAAAGCGCCTTATATTGACAAGATGTTGTCTAGATATAAGATGCGAACTCCAAGAAGGGCTTGCTACTTTTTCGGCATGGGGTTCACTTGTCTAAGGATCAGTGTCCTAAGACTCCTCAAGATGTTGAGGATATGAGACACATTCCATATGCTTCAGCTGTGGGGAGCCTGATGTATGCAATGTTGTGTACTAGGCCCGACATCTGTTATGCAATAGGAATTGTCAGTAGATATCAGTCCAATCCAAGATTAGATCACTGGACAACCGTAAAAGCAATCCTCAAGTATCCTAGGAGAACGAGGAACTACAGCTTAGTGTATAGCGGTGAGGATTTGATCCTTACAGGATACACAGATTCTAATTTTCAAACCGATAAGGATTCTAGGAAATCTACTTCGGGGTCAACCTTCATTTTAAATGGAGGAGTTGTAGTATGACAAAGCATCAAACAGAGATGCATTGCTGATTCCACTATGGAAGCAGAGTATGTTGCGTCTTGTGAAGCTGCAAAGGAAGCTGTTTGGCTTAGGAAGATCATGACGGATTTGGAAGTTGTTCCAAATATGAACTTGTTGATCACGTTGTTCTGTGATAACAGTGGTGCAGTAGCCAACTCACGTGAGCCTCGGAGCCATAAGAGAGGCAAACACATTGAGCGCAAGTATCATCTGATACGGGAAATTGTGCAACGCGGAGACGTGCCAGTCACGCAGATAGCGTCGGAGCACAATGTAGTTGATCCATTTACAAAGCCCCTCACGGTTAAAGTGTTCGAGGGTCACCTTGAGAGTCTAGGCATTCGAGAGCTTCCTGACTAGGGCAAGTGGGAGATGTGTAAAATGGGTATTCAATGCCCTAGTTTATTGTATTAGTTCATTGTATTTTCTCCACTAGTTTAGTCCAAGTGGGAGTTTGTTGGGATTCTTGTCCTAATCTCGTGTTTGTAATATATTGTTTGAAATTAATAAGAGTTATTCATTTCTTTACTTTGTGTCTCGCAATATTTATAAACCTTTCCAATAAACTAAGCTCCAGGGTCATTGAATTTATGAGAGAACTAGAACTTGAACGGTGTGTAGTTGACACACAAGGAGGATCACGTTCGAGTTAATGACCCGAACGGTCTACAGTATAAAGATGGGGTTGGAGACCTAATCCTGGATACACTGTGGATGCGACCCGCTTTGTATTAGATACAAACGAGGTGATCTGACTCGTTCATGTAGTTGACATACGAGTGGGGGCATCTTGTACAATGCGATTGTACAAGACCGAACCATGAATTATTAGACTTACTGATATAACACCGTTGACAGTAAAGACTAATAACTTCTAGATGACCATTAGTGACTCGACCTGAATCCTGAGCGTATTACGAAACTCCTCCTGCTCATGGGTCCGTCCTTTGACTAGTACGGGGTGAGGTGGTCTCGCCATCTCGCCCAATATGCCTATCTTCTCAAGGACAGAACCAAGTAGGAAGCTGAGAATTTAACTACGCGAGATGGAATTCACTCATTCCCGCCTTTAGGGAAACTAGAGAGGTTGTTCCCTTAAGTGTTGTCTCCAGGGCTTGGACAACGGGCGCCCACCTTCTCACTGGCCTGAGAAGGGTGTTGTGTATGGTTGGACCATCACAATATGTTGTTCATTAGAGGAGCAGTGGGGACTTAAGAAACAAGAGGTAGCCACAGGGGTAAAACGGTAATTTGACTCAACCATGTCTACGAACAACCTGTGAAGGGTCGACTCATGGGTATTGGTTATATTAGTGGACACGTAATATTCTACACTGACGGGAGTACAACTACAGGCTATAGTAGAGTGTTACTGTAGCTAATGAATATTGGTTAACCGGGTCAAAGAGTTTGACTGGTTAATCTCACATCATTAGAGCCCTTCATTGTAGGTCCATTAGGTTCCTTGGTTGGCTTAATCTGGGATATAAGAAGGGTTAATGTTTTGGTATGAAATTGAAGTGTTCAATTTCACTTTAAAAGTATTTATATCATTTATATGAGATATAGATGATATAATATATAGTTTAATATGAATGAGATTCATAATAAACTATATGTTAGCCTAATTGTTGAATTAAGGGCTAATTAGGGAAATTGATTGAGAGAAATTAAATTGGATGTGATTCAATTTAATTAATCCACAATTATTGCAAATGAGATTTATAACATGAGATATGAGATATCTTATATTATGTTATGTGATTATGTAAATGAGATTTACATAACCTATAGTTGTGGTAAAGTGGTAATAATATGAAGTTTTGAACTCCATCATTCCACTATTTAAACCCCTTTGCAAAAGGGTTTTGGGAGGCTAAGTGAAGCTAAGTTGTCATTTTTGGATTTTGCCCTAAGAATCCAAAAGTGAATTCTCTCTACTCTCTCATTTCTCCTCTCTTTCCAAAACACAAAGAAGTTCCCACCAACTTCCCTTCTCCAAAAGAGAACAACCAAGAAGATCATTTTGGTAGTGTTTGGGATCCGATCGTCGGAAGAGTTCGTAGAGATCGAGAAACACGAAGAGTTCGTGATCAACAGGAGAGATTGCTGAATTGGTCTACAACAAGTAAGTATTTTCTTCTTGCTGTAAAATTTCAGCATGTTTAGCCTAGATCTAATAGTTAAATCAATTTTAATAAACACATGTTGCATGATGATACCACGACGATTCGATCGTCTTCCGCTGCGCGGGGATTCTCATTTGCAAGCTCAATCGATCCATTTATGGGTTGAAACAAGCATCCGAGTCTTGGAATATAAGATTTGATACTGTGATGAAGTCTTATGGCTTGGACCAAAATGTTGATGAGCCTTGCGTTTACAAGAGGATCATCAACGACAAAGTAGCTTTCTTAGTGCTTTTTGTGGACGATATCCTACTCATTGGGAATGATGTAGGATACCTTACTGACATAAAGAATTGGTTGGCAACCCAATTCCAAATGAAAGATTTGGGAGAGGCGCTTGAGATTCAGATTTTCAGGAATCACAAGAACAAAACGCTAGCTCTGTCTCAAACATCTTATATCGACAATTATTCGATGTAGAATTCCAAGAGGGGCTTATTACCCTTCAAACATGGAGTTCATCTGTCTAAGAAACGGTGTCCTAAGACACCTCAAGAAGTTGAGGATATGAGACGTATTCCCTATGCCTTTGTCGTAGGTAGCTTAATGTATCCTATGTTGTGCACGAGGCCAGACATTTGTTATACAGTGGGAATAGTCAGTAGGTACCAATCCAATCCAGGGTTAGACCACTGGACCGCAGTTAAAAATATCTTCAAGTATCTTAGGAGAACGAGGGACTATACGCTTGTTTATGGGACTAAGAATTTGATCCTTATAGGATACACTGATTCTGATTTTCAGACCGATAAAGATTCTAGCAAATCCACATCGGGATCAGTTTTCACCCTTAACGGGGGAGCTATAATATGGTGAAGCATCAAGCAAGGATGCATCGCTGACTCCACGATGGAGGTTGAGTATGTCGCTGCTTGTGAAGCAGCTAAAAAGGTTGTTTGGCTAAGGAAATTCCTTACTGATTTGGAAATTGTTCCAAATATGAAATTTTCCATCACCTTATACTGTGACAACAGTGGCGTGGAAGCCAATTCGAAGGAACCTCGCAACTATAAGTCAGGCAAGCACATCGAGAGGAAGAATCACCTGATACGAAAAATTGTGCAACAGAGAGATGTGACAGTCACAAAGATCGCTTCGGAGACCAACATTGTTGATCTGTTTACAAAGACTCTCACGGCTAAAGTGTTCGAGGGTCATCTGGGGAGTTTAGGTCTACGAGACATGTACATAGGCTAATCTAGGGCAAGTGGGAGATATGTAATGGGTATATGGATGCCCTAGTTTATTGTATTTATATTTCTATTACCACTGTTTTAGATCATGTACCCCACTAGAGTTTTAGTTCAAGTGGGAGTTTCTTGAGTTTTATGCCCTAAAACCCGTAGTTTGTAATTATGTTCTAATTAATGTAATAAATTGTTATTACTTCAATTAAGTGTTATTATTCGTTATTTACGATATTGTCATTGTTTTAACCCCAAATCCAATAAACTAAACATCCAAGGCTGTAAAATATATCTTTAACTGAATGTAGTGTACATATAAAGGATCTCGGTTCAAGATACAACCTAAAGGGTCTATAGTAAGGGGATAAGGTTTGGGTACCTTACCCTTGTAAAACTATGGATGTGGCCCACTTTGTATATGATACAAACACTGTGATCCTAAAATGCTCGTGTAGATGACATGTGAGTGAGAATATCCTGTGTAATGAGATTACATAAGACCGGACCACGAAATAGTAACCTCTAGATGTAACTCCGTTTACTAGTTAGGTTTCTATTCCACTAGGATGACCTAAGCAACTTGATCTCAATCCTGAGCAGGTTACGAACTCATGTTTGCGAGGGATTGTTCTTTGACTAGTATGGGTGAGATTGACCAGATTTGCCAACTCAATATGCCTACCTTCTTAGGGACAAGACCGAGTGAGCAGCTGGGGACTTAGCCTAGCAAGATGAAATTCACTCCTTCCTGCTTACTAGGGTAAGTAGAGGAATGTTCCCTTAATTGATATCTCCGGGACTAGAACAAAGGGTCTGACCCTCTCATTGGCCCGAGAGGGACTCTGTTTGTTGGTAGGACCACAAACAAATTGTTCATTAGAGAAGCACTAGTACTTAAGGTACAAGATGTAACCCAGGGATAAAACGGTAATTTGGCCCAGCTGGAGTTACGAACATTCGTGAAGGATTGACTTATTGTTATTGGTCAATATCCATGAAATTTATGTGCATTTAATTGTGCATTAAAACTATAGGTTAAGGGGTAAAATGATTAAATGAGATTTAATCATTATTTATAATATGTTATTTAATTAAATATTATTTAATTAAATTAATTAATTAGTTATTGAATTAATTAATTAATTGTAAACGTGTCACGATGACACGTTCCCATCACTCCCCATTCCCTTATCAATAGAGAATGGAGAGTTACCCCTTCGATTCTGCTTCTTCTTCTCCAATGGGGAGAGGTGTAGATGAATAGATGAATTTGAGTGCAATTAACGAGTTGCTGAAAAAACTCTTTCTCTCGAAATTTCCTATTTCCAATTGTTGGATTCCTTCCCACAAAGGAATTGATCAAAAGCATCCAGAGAATAGGAGGTTTTCATGTTGGTAGTGTCCTGTAGGAAAACAGAGGAGTTTGGTGTTCATGTGTTGTTGAGTTGTTGGATTCTTTTGAAGCAAGGTGTTGCTGGGAGAATAAAACTACAAAGGTAAATTACGAATTCTCTTTTAGTTTAGTTTAATTTACACAACATGTTTGCATATTTATATCCATGTCTAATTAGATTAGAAATGTATGTCGTTCTGTTTTTTCCAATATACTGGTTTTTGCTTTTCAACCAAAAACAAACTTGCAATTACGATTCAAAAAACACATTTTCACTGCTCAAGGGGATCAGATCTCCATCAAAAACAACTTCTGACTGAGAAAAAGAATAAGCCTTACTCAAAGAGACACAACTTACTCCAAACAAATCACTTAATAGCTCTCTTTTGCAGAGTTATCAATGTGTATTGTCTTTAACAATGAAAAGTAAATGTCATGAAACAAAGATTAATTAGGCTTCATTTATACACACAATTGAATTATTAACCCATTGTTACTCTTCCGGCAGATGGGTCGATTATTCAAGATGTTCTATAAACTTGTAGGTATTATAAAATGTTGGATGTAGATGCCCTGACCATGTGTCATTTTTCACTTTGAACATATAACTTATCCCCCATTAGACATGTGTCTTCCATATGCCCAATATCTACCATTGATTAGTATCCAAATGTACCAATTCATCCATGCCAAATTGACTATAATAGTGGAATTTGGTGGATTATGCAAAATCACAATTGGTTAAAAATTCTCCAATCTGTTCTTTTTTTTTCTCCACTTTCTTTTCTATTTTCTTTTCTTGATTTAATTTCATTTTCTTATATGGTAAAATGACTTTTTGTAATTTCACATAAATTTCATGCCCTTTTAGTAATTTTCTATACATCTTGGTATCCGATTTTGCATCTCAATTTTATAACACGTTATCAGCACGAGCCTCTATCATTTTTTCGTTGAGGTAGGTCCTAAAGTGTTACTTTGACAAATCTTACAAAATCAGAATTCACGACCCTGAACATTAATGATAACAATTATTTGTCATGGGTGCTTGATGTTGAAATACAATTGGATGCTATGAACCTTGGAGAGACCATTAAAGAAGGGAATACAATATCCAATCAAGAAAAGACGAAGGCCATGATTTTAATTCATCATCAGCTCCACGAGGGATTGAAGATGAAATATCGAACTATGAAAGATCTCTACATCCTGTGGAAGAACCTGAAAGAAATATATGATCATCAAAAAACTGTTATTCTTCCAAAAGCTTTTTATGATTAGATGCATCTAAGGTTGCAAGATTTTAAATCAGTAAGTGAGTATAACTCTGCATTGTTCAAAATTAGTTCACAATTGAAATTATGTGGAGAAAATATTACTATTGTGGATATGTTCGAGAAGACATTTTCTACTTTGCATGTCTCAAATATGCTCCTACAACAACAATATCGAGAGAAAAGTTTTACAAAATATTATGAACTCATCTCATGTCTTATTGTTGTTGAACAAAAATAACGAGTTATTGATGAAAAATCATGAATCTCGACCAACTGGAACAATACCATTCCTGAAGTGAATGTTGTGAATTTAATAATCGTGGTCGAGGTCGTGACCGAAGTAGATGAAGAAATAATTATTTTCGTGGTGGACATTATAATTATCAAATTTTTTTTAAAAAAAACTCACACGAAATGATGATCATAAAGGAAAAGCTCCACAAAATAAGAATTCAAGAGGTGATGAAAATAAATGTTTTCGATGTGGAATGACTGAGCATTGGCCACGTATTTGTTTTACATCCAAACACTTAGTTGATCTCTATCAAGCTTTCCTGAAGGAAAAAGGAAAAAATTGTTAGGGTGTATGTCGTAATCTCGTGTAGTTTGTAATACAGTTATTTTAAATAAATAAAGGTTGTTTATTTATCAAACTTTATATCTTGCATTTTATAAACTTAATCCAATAAACTAAGCTCCAGGGTCATATTATTTGAGAGAACTAGAAATTGAACGATGTGTAATGGACACACGGTGAGGATCACATTTGAGTTAATGACCCGAATGGTCTACAGTATATGGATAAGGTTGGGAACCTCATCTCGATAACACTGTGGATGTGACTCGCTTTGTATTAGATACAAACGAGGTGATCCAACTCATTCATGTGGTTGACATATGAGTGGGGGCATCATGTGCAATGAGATTGTACAAGACCGGACCGTGAATTATTGGACCTATTGATGTAATACCGTTAACAGTATAGGACTAATAACTTCGTAAATGACCATGAGTGACTCGTCCTTAATCCTGAGTGTGTTACAGACTCCTGTCTGCAAGAGTTTGTCCTTTGACTAGTACGGGTGAGGGTGGCATGAGCGCTCACCGAATATGTCTATCTTCTTGGGGACAGGACCACGTGAGGAGCTGGGAACTTAACTGCGCAAGAAGGAATTCACTCGTTCCCGACCTAGGGAAACTAGAGGGGTTGTTCCCTTAAGTGTTGTCTCCAAGGCTTGAACAACGGGCACCAACCCTCTCACTGGCTCGAGAGGGATGTTATTTATAGTTGGACCATGCAACAAAGTTGTTCATTAGAGGAGCAGTGAGACTTAAAGAACAAGAGGTAGACACAGGGGTAAAACGGTAATTTGAACCAGATGTGACTGCGAACAACCTGTGAAGGGTCGACTCACGGGCATTGGTTATATTGATGGACACAAGTTGTCCTATAGTGAGGAGAGTGCAACTATGGGCTTTAGTGGAGTGTTACCGTAGTTAATGAATGTTGATTAACCGGGTCAAAGAGTTTGATCGGTTAATCTCGTATCATTGGAACTCGTCATCTGTAGGTCCATTAGGTCCCTCGGTTGGCTCAAATTGGACTAAATGAGGATTTAAGTTTGGAGTGGATTTGAAGTGTTCAAATTCATTAAAAGGGTATTTATGTGTTTTATATGTGATATGATTGACATAATATATAGTTTAATGTGAATGAGATTCATAATAAACTATAGTGTAGCCTAATTATTTAATTAGGGCTAGTTTGGAGAAATTAGATTGAGAGAAGCATTTCTCATAACAAGTGCTCATTTTTGGAATTTCATCCCAAAAGAGCAATTGAAATTCACTCTACAATCCTCTCAATCTCAAAACTCTCTCCAACCCGAAATCCAAAGGGAATCCCACAACTCTCCCTCATCCTCCCGAGAATAACCAAGAAGATCAAGTGGAGGTGTCCCCTTGCATCAATTCGTGGTTCGTTTTGGAGAAGAACATTGGATCGTTGAGATCGTGACCGAGGAGGAAACGGGAAGAAGAGTACTTCAAGAGGTTAGTATGGAAATACTTTCCGTTTTCTTCTCATTTTTCATGCTTAATCTAGAAATGTATGTGATGCTTTCGATTTTAAGAAATTTAGAAACACAATGAAAAAACGACGATTCACGTCGCAATTCCGCTGCGGGAAATCCATTCCCTTCAATTGGTATCAGAGTCTAACGTTACTCTTCGTTGTTGGTTCTATATTTTTCTTACAATTAGGTGGGTGGCCTTAATAATTCATGTGATGAATGTTTTGGTTTGCAATTGGATGTTTTCGGTTTTTGACACTTAATTTAGATTTACATATTTCGTTGATGTGATCAATGTAAGGGCCCATTGTTTTAGGCATTATTGTATGTAAATCGAGTCTGCAATTCTATGTCGATCGTAGCAAGAGTTTTTGTAAAGAAACGGAGCGGAAACGAGTGAAAAACAGCAAAGTGTGTTGTTGTACAGAGCACGACGTTGCAACGTTGTTCATCGGCGTTGCAACACCATGCGACCGGGAGGACGCATGTTGCAGGCGCAGCGTTGCAACGTTGTGCGCATTGAGCACGTTGCCTTGGCGTTGAGTATTGACCGACGTTGTAACGCTGCTTCGATAGTGGAGGCATGCACGAGAATTCCGCAGGAAATGGCGTATGAGGCGGTTTTTTACGGTTTTTTCATCGAAAAAATGTATTTTAATTTTTTTTTTATTTTATTAAAATTAAGTTTTAATTAATTTTACTAATTAATATTAATATAAATGTTATATTAATGTTAATAATTAAATTAAAGTCCCTAGGGTGCCAAAAATCGGTCCAATTTGCTATTTATTTTATGCAAGTGTTGTATGAAATAATTATATGCATAATGTATGTCATATTTTTTAAAATCTCACCTTACGTTAAACATTTCATGCATCATGTTTATATTATAAGAGTTATAATATATAACATGCATGATAGATTATATTATAAGAGTTATAATATAATATTTTTTTAATTTAATTAATATAAGTGTTATATTAATTAAATTAAAAGCATTGACATGCATTTATTCATGTGATGAATGTATGTTATACAGTTTTATTATTCATGTGATGAATGATCAAGTACAATAACATAGAAATGCATGTAACCTAAGTTAATTAATTAGTTTTAAATGGTTTAGAACTTGTATTAATTAGACTTAGGTTTTCTAGTTTTAATAAGATTAGAATTAGGAAATCAAATGTGACTTATGAATGGTGACTAATTAGTAAATGTGTCTAAGGAAGGTTCTGTCTAAGGCTAGGGTATTTAAACTGACGCTTTGTGGAACACCCCTACTTGAGAACCAACATGAGAGTGAATTTAGTCTGGAGATTTATAGGTTATATTTCTCGTGAGTGGTGTTAATTAAGTGTTAATTAAATAAACTCACATAGACCTAAGTTAATATTCACTATAAGTACTCTCTCCGTGAAGTTCACACCGTGAGATCCATACTCGGCCTCGTGGTGCAAATGGGAACGTCCCCCTTCCGATGGTATTTGTATGAGTCAATATTCAAGGTGAATGGAGAGAGTACTTATAGTGAGTGGAAGCGGGATCTGTGAAAACGGAACCCACGGTCTCTTCAATCGATTCACACCATGAGACGCATATGATCTGCCTGCTAGTTTGGCCTGGACCAGACAATCCCTTCGGAGGGCCTTGATCATGGGAGTCGGAACACCATAAATTTCCGATAGGGATACGATTTCCTTAGTTTATTTTTTTTCTTTGTAGTCCTCCCTTCGGCGACTATTGTTTGGATAGGAACGCTGGAGATTTAAAGATAAAGGGTTACACTAACGGGAATCATTAAGAGTTAATGAGTCTGACCGAAAAATGGTAACTGGATGCCTATAGGAATAAGAGTTATTCAGGCATTAGGGTCTAGTCGAGAAAGTCTCGTCCCAGAGGAGGAGTGATTTTGTCTACCCTTCGGTGGCAGTCATTCTAAACCTTTGGGGTAACATTGCAAATTTTTATTTTGATGATAGAATAAAAATTTGCTAAAACATGATTGGATTTTTCAAAAATTTTTGCGAGATCTAATACAAAGATCTCAAAGTGTTAATTACCAAACGTAGAAGAATAAAAATTTTAGCTTCCGATAAGCTCGTAGGTGATAATTACCAAACGTAGAAGAACAATTTAAACACGATCTTAGTTATCGACGACCTTAAGTTCGTGCTCACTGAGAAGTGTCCTCAGGTGTCGGACTCGAACGCATCACAAAGTGTTCGTAATGTGTACGATCGATGGACCAAGGCCAATTAAAAGGCTAAGGTCTACATAATAGCTAGCTTATCTGAACTAGAAAACCTAAGTCTAATTAATTCATAAATCATATTTGATTTCTTAATTCTAATCTTATTAGAACTAGAAAACCTAAGTGTAATTAATTCAAGTTCTAAACCATTTAAAACTAATTAATTAAATTAGGTTACATGCATTTCCATGTTATTTTGCTTGATCATTCATCACATGAATAATCAACTATAACATGAATTCATCACATGAATTAAATGCATATCAATGCTTTTAATCTAATTAATATAACACTTATATTAATTAATCATGCATATTATATATTATAATTCTTATAATATAAATATGATGCATAAAATGCTTAACTTAATAAGGTGGAATTTTAAATTAATCTATATGTCATAACATAGACATATAAATAATTATACAACACTTGCATAATATAAAATAGTAAATTGAACCAATTTTGGCACCCCTAGGGACATTAACTAAATTAATTAACATTAATATATCAAATATATTAATATTAATTAATAAAAACGAAATATATAAATAAATAAATAAAAACCCATTGCCCACCCTCTGCGGAAAAAGCTTGCACAATTGCTCCATGACGCACAGTGTTGCAACGTCGTGGCCTGCGTTGCAACGTTGTGCCACTCCACGCTACTCTTACGTTTCAACGCGCACGACGTTGCAACGTTACTCCTCGTGTTGCAACGTCGCACCAGCAGCACACCTGGAACCGCCAACACGGCGTTGTGACGCTGTCACAAAGCGTTGCAACGCCATGCTCTGCACAGAACAAAACTCTTCTGTTCTTTGCCCGTTTTCGCTCCGTTTCTTCACAGCAACGCCTTGTCACAAACATCATGATCTTACAGACTCGATTTATAACATTAATACCCAAAACAATGGACCCTTACATTGAACTTTTTAACGAAAATTGTAAATCTAATCTAAGGTGCCAAAACCGAAAACATTTAATTTGCAAAACCCTTAAACATTCATCACATGAAATTAAGGCTATGAAGGAAATCTGATCCTCGTGAGCAGCGGAAACGTGGTTTAATGGATCAAATGCTTGATTATTTTCGTTTACTTCAAATACTGATACATTGGGTAAAAAATACAGAATAAGCAATCCAACTAATCTAATTAGAGCATGGAGTTTAGATATGCAAACATGTTGTAAAATATCTAAACTAAAAAAAAAAGAATTTGAAATTACCTTTGTAGATCAAATCAACAAAACCAGCAACTACTTGCTCTTTTTGCACAGCAACATAGTAAGTTCTTCCTCTGTATTTTCTACAGGACACCACCAACATGATAACCCTCCTATATCTCTAAGTTCTACTTAGATCTACCATTTGTGGGAAGGGATCCAACAATTGGAAGAACGATTTTTGGAAATTCGAGAGAGAGAATTCTTTCAGCAATTCAACAATTGCACAAATGATCGATCAGTTCCTTTCGATCCTCCCCGCTTATCCATCGATAGGGAGAGGAAGAGGGGTAGTGGGAACGTGTCATCCTCACACGTTCCCTTAATTAATTTAATAAATAATAATTTAAGTAATTTAAGTAATAATTCAATCATATTTAATTATAAATTAATATTAATTTTAATTATATCACATTTAACAAAAATTAAATTAAATATCATATATTTAATTATGATTAAATCATGTTTAATCAATTTTCCCTCTAACCTATAGTTTTAATGCACATCTTATGCACATTAAATTTTAACCTATAGTTTTTAAAATATGAATTTCATTAACATGTAAATTAATATTTGAACTCTTTCAAATATTTAATTCTCTCATATAATTTAATATGAATCATATTCACATTAAATTTATAATATAAAGTTCAAAAACATTATATTATAACGTATCTATATACATTAAATTTATTCTCTTAATGAATTTGAACATTTCAAATTCAAAAAATTTAAGAACCCTTTAGGAGCTAGAAGGTGGACCTAATGGACCTACAGATAAGAAGCTCCAACGATACGAAATTATTCAGTTACTCTCATTAACCTCCTAATCACCATTCATTAACTACGGGAACACTCCACTAAAGTCCCGCAGCCACACTTTTCTCACTGCAGATATATTTCTGTGTCCATCGATATTAACTAATAACTGCAAGTTAATCCTTCACGAATGTTCGTAACACCAGCTGGGTCAAATTACCGTTTTACCACTGGGTTACATCTTATACCTTAAGTACCAGTGCTCCTCTAATGAACAATTTGTTTGTAGTCCTACCAACAAACAGAAGTCTCTCTCGGGCCAATGAGAGGGTCGGACCCTTTATTCAAGTCCTGGAGATATCACTTAAGGGAACATTCATCTACTTACCCTAGTAGGCGGGAAGGAGTGAATTCCATCTTGCTAAGTTAAGCCCCCAACCGCTCACTCGGTCTTGTCCCACGAAGGTAGGCATATTGAGTCAGTGAATCTGGCCACTTTCACCCATAGTTGTCAAAGGACAATCCCTCACAAATAGGAGTTCGTAACCTGCTGAGGATTGGGATCAAATTGCCTAGGTCATCCTAGTGAAATAGAAACCTAACTTGTCAACGGAGTTACTGATGGAGATCTAATCTCCTTGAGCAGCGGAAACGTGATAGAAATCGTAATTTTGCTAGTTTTTTTTGGTTGAAAAACAAATACCCATACATTGGTAAAAATACAGAATAAGCATACAAAATTCTAATCTAATTAGACATGGAGAAAAATCATGCAAACACACTAAGTTTAACACTTAAACTAAAATCATGCAAACAACTCCTTGCTCCAAAAGAATTCAGCAATACAGCAACAGGTTCTCTGTTTTCTCCAACAGAACACAACCAATTCGAAAACCTTCTATTCTCTGAGTTTCTCCTTAGATCTAGGTTTTGGTGGAAACCCTCCAACAATTTGGTAGATAGGGAATTGACAGAGAGAGAGAGTAATCTTATGTGAATTCAATTGATTGACTGAATGATCGATCAATCATCCCTGCCCTTCTCACAAAGAGAAGGACACTTCAGTGGGTAACTCCCAGTTGGGGAGTAGTGGGAACGTGTCATCATGATACGTTCCCTAATTAATTAATATAATAATTAATTTCATTTAATTAAATCTAATTTAATTAAATACAAAATGATTAAATCTTATTTAATCATTTTACCCCTTAATATATAGTTTAATGCACATCAAATGCACATCAAATTTTAACCTATAGTTTTCAAATATGAATCTCATTCACATTTGAATTTAATATTTAAACTCTTTCAAATACTAATTCTCTTATACAATTTAATATGAATCATATTCACATTAAATTTATAATATATATTTCCAAAACTATATATTATATCGTATCTATATACATTAAATTTATTCCCTAATGAATTTGAACATTTCAAATTCAAACGATCTAAGAATCCTTTACAAGCTAGAAGGTGGACTTAATAGACCTACAGATCAAAAGCTCCAATGATGCGAGATTGCTCGGTTAATCTCATTAACCTCCCAATCAACATTCGTTTACTGCGAGAACACAACACTATAGTCCCACAGCTGCACTATTCTCACTGCAGATATATTTCTGTGTCCACGGATATTGACCAATAACAGCAAGTCAATCCTTCACGAATGTTTGTAACACCAGCTGGGTTAAATTACCGTTTTACTCCTGGGTTACATCTTGTACCTTAAGTACCAGTGCTTCTCTAATGAACAATTTGTTTGTGGTCCTACCAACAAATAGAGTCCCTCTCGGGCCAATGAGAGGTCGGGCCCTTTGTTCAAGTCCTGGAGATACCACTTAAGCGATCATTCCTCTACTTACTCTAGTAAGCAGGAAGGAGTGAATTCCATCTTGATAAGTTAAATTCCCAGCTGCTCACTTGGTCTTGTCCCCAAGAAGGTAGGCATATTGAGTCAGCGAATCTGGCCACTCTCACCCATACTAGTCAAAGGACAATCCATCGCGAACAAGAGTTTGTAACCTTCTCAGGATTGAGATCAAGTTGCCTAGGTCATCCTAGTGAAATAGAAACCTAACTAGTCAATGGAGTTACATCTAGATGTTACTATTTCGTGGTTCGGTCTTATGTAATCTCATTAAATAGGATATCTCCACTCATATGTTATCTACACGAACACGTTAGGATCACAGTGTTTGTATCATATACAAAGTGGGCCACACCCATAGTTTTACCAGGGTAAGGTACCCAAACTTTATCCCCTAACTATAGACCCTTTAGGTTGTATCTCGAACCGAGATCCTTTATATGTACACTACATTCAGTTAAAGATGCATTTAACAACCTTGGATGATTAGTTTATTGGATTTAGGGTTTAAACAAAGGCAAATTCGTAGATAATGAACAATAACGCTTTATTGAAGTAATAAATGTTTATTACAATAATTAGAACAGAAATACAAACTACGAGTTTTAGGGCATAAACCCCAAGAAACTCCCACTTGAACTAAAACTCTCGTGGGGTACATCATAATCTAAAACAATGGTTACAGAGATAGAAATACAATAAACTTGGGCATCCATATACCCTATTACATATCTCCCACTTGCCCTAGATTAGCCAATGTGCATGTCTCGTAGGCCTAGACTTTCCAGATGACCCTCGAACACTCTAGTCATGAGAGTCTTTGTAAACGGATCAACAATATTGTGATTCGAAGCGATCTTCGTGAAAATCACATCTCCTCGTTGCACTATTTCTCGTATCAGGTGATACTTTCTCTCGATGTGCTTGCCTCGCTTATGGTTGCTAGGTTCCTTCGAATTGGCTACCGCACCAATGTTATCACAGTATAAGGTGATGGGAAATTCCATATTTTGAACAACTTCCAAATCAGTAAGGAATTTCCTTAGCCAAACAGCCTCTTTAGTTGCTTCACAAGCAGCGACATACTCAACCTCCATCGTGAAGTCAACGATGCATCCTTGCTTGATGCTTCGCCATACTATAGCTCCCCGGTTAAAGGTGAAAACTGATCCCGATGTGGATTTCTGAGAATCCTTATCGGTCTGAAAATCAGAATCAGTGTATCCAGTAAGGATCAAATCCTTAGTCCCATACACAAGCGTATAGTCCCTCGCTCTCCAAAGTTACTTGAGGATATTTTTAACTGTTGTCTAGTGGTCTAACCCTTGATTGGATTGGTGCCTACTGACTATTCCCACCGCATAACAAATGTCTGGCCTCGTGCACAACATAACATACATTAAGCTACCTACTGCAGAGGCATAGAGAATATGTCTCATATCCTCAACTTCTTGAGGTGTCTTAGGACACAGTTCCTTAGACAGATGAACTTCATGCCTGAAGGGTAATAATCCCCTCTTGGAATTCTGCATCGAATATCGAGACAACATTTTGTCGATATAAGAGGCTTGAGACAGAGCTAGCGATTTGTTCTTGCGATTCCTGAAGATCTGAATCCCAAGAACATATTGCGTCTCTCCCAAATCTTTCATTTGGAATTAGGTCGCCAACCAATTCTTTATGTCAGTAAGGTATCCTACATCATTCCCAATGAGTAGGATATCATCCACATAAAGCACTAAGAAAGCTACTCTGTCGTTGATGATTCTCTTGTAAACACAAGGCTCATCAACGTTTTGGTCAAAGTCATAAGACTTGATCGCAGTATCAAAATCTTATATTCCATGGTCTGGATGCTTGTTTCAACCCATAAATGGATCGATTGAGCTTGCAAATTTTTTGCTCCTGACCTTGGGTTATGAACCCTTCGAGCTGAGACATATAGATGTTCTCGTCAAGATTACCATACAAAAAGGTTGTCTTGACGTTCATTTCCCAGATTTCATAATCATAAAATGTGACTATGGACAAGAGGATCCTTATGTTCAGCATAGCAACAGGGGAAAAAGTTTCTTCATAGTTAACTCCTTCCCTTTGGGTAAAACCCTTTGCTACAAGTCTAGCGTTAAAGGTCTGTACCTTTCCGGCTGCATCTCTCTTTCTCTTATAGATCCATTTACACCCTATGGGTCTAACCCCTTCAGGTTGGTCTACAAGTTCCCATACTAAAATTGAAGTCCATTGACTCCATTTCAAGGTCCATGGCTTTGATCCATTGATCCTTGTCTACGTTATTCATTGCCTGTTTATAAGACAATGTATCTTCTACGTCGTCATCAGGTATGACGACTTGAGTTTCAGCTAAACCCAAGTAGCGGTTAGGTTGGGAAACAACCCTCCCACTGCGTCGACGCATTCCAACCGATTGAGAAGGACGAGACTGACTTGAGGTGTTGACTTCTCCATCAACTCTTGATGAAGGTCCAGCTTGATTAATAACTCTTGTTGGTTCATCTGTAGCTTCATTTAACACTAATTTACTACGCGGTTTGTGGTTCCTCATGTGATCTTCCTCCAAGAAAGTGGTGTTTGTCGATACAATCACCTTATTTTATTGTGGGTCGTAGAAAAGATCACCTCTCGTTTCTTTGGGATTGCCAACAAATTGGCATAATCTTGAACGAGGTTCTAGTTTCTTTGGGTTTGTCACTAGCACGTGTGCCGGACAACCCCAAATCCTGAAGTGTTGTAAACAAGGTTTACACCACTTCCACAAGTCAAAAGGTGTTTCTGAAACACTCTTTGATGGAACAATATTCAAGATTTGAACTGCAGTCTCTACTGCGTATCCCCAAAATGAGGCAGGCAATTGAGCATAGCTCATCATAGAACGAACCATGTCTAACAAGGTTCTATTTCTCCTTTCTGACACACCATTTTGTTGTGGTGTATTAGGTGCTGAGAGTTGAGATTTAATTTCATGTTCTATCATATAGTACTGGAATCTCAAATCCATATACTCTTCACCTCGATCGGATCGAAGTGTTTTAATGGTTTTCCCTAATGCATTCTCTACTTCAGCCTTATACTCTTTGAACTTTTCAAGAGCCTCAGACATGTGATGCATTAGGTATAGATAACCATACGTCGAATAATCATCTATGAAAGAGATGAAATATTCGTACCCTCCTCGAGCTTTAACATTCACCGGACCACAAAGATCCGAATGTACAAGTTCTAAGGGCTCTATGACTCTGTAACCTTTTCCAATAAAAGGTCACTTGGTCATTTTACCTTCCAAGCATGATTTTCAAGGAGGTAAAGAATCAACTTCTAACTTGTTTAGAAGTCCATTCTTAGATAATCTCTCAATCCGGTTGATATTTATATGATCAAGTCTAAGATTCCATAGATAGGTATTATTATGAGAAATTCTTTGCCTTTTACTTTGAGTATTAGCAGTTTTAAACATCTCATGATTTAAAATTTCTTTAGTTTGATTCGGTTTAAGTACATACAAGCCGTTTTTCAATTTAGCAGAACAAACATTGACTCATTCTTTTAAAATGAACACTTCATTTATAGAAAAAGAAATACATTATCCAAGTTCTATTAAACAAGAGATAGAAATTAAGTTCCTCTTAATCTTAGGAACAATATACAGATTTTTTAATAAAATAAATCTATCTCTGAAAAGCAACTTGGCATCTCCCACAACACGAGCTAAGACGACGTCCACTGTTCTGACCCTGAGCGTCATCTCACCCTCTTCGAGCTCCTTGAAGGAACTACTTTCTTGAAACGAAGAGCAAACGTGATTAGTGGCTCCTGAATCAAGTATCCAGGTAAAATCATCATTTTCCACTAAGCAAGTTTCAAGAACAAGTAAATCTAATTTACCTTTCTTCTCTTTGAGCTCAGCAAGGTATTTTGGGCAGTTTCGCTTCCAGTACCCATCAACGTTGCAGTGGAAACACTTTCCTTTGTCTGCAACCATGGTTTTTCTCTTGCCTTTATCAGCAGCAGATGCCTTCCCTTTCCCTCCTATCTTCTTCTTTTGGGTCTTCTTAAGCCCAAAAGATGAACCACATGACTTAGTCCTAGAGGATGAACCCTTCTGGAACCTTCTGGAATGGGCAAACAGATTTGCCTCTCCATCAGTCCGTCCCTTATTCTTCACAAGAGACTGGAAAGTTTGTAGTTCATTAAGGAGAGTAGTCAGGTTATACTCTATCTTGTTCATCACCACATTGCTGAAGAATTGCAGGAAACTCTTCGGAAGTGATTCCAGGATGAACGAGACCTGACTTTGCTCGTCAATGACCACTCAGTTCATCTCAGCCACGTTGAAGTGGACCATTAGATCGAGAACGTGTTCTCTCACCGATGACCCCTCATTCATACGGGAGTTATAAACATATTTGAGGGATTCGTGCCGAAGTTGTCCAAACATATCCTGCAACGAACTCATGATCTCACGAGTTGAGACCATGCCCTCGTGCTTTTTAGCTAGAACTTAGGAAACACGAGCCAAAATGTAGACCTTGGCCTTATCATTTGCCTTGATCCAACGGTCGTACGCCTCCTTAACAGATTGAGGAGCGTTTCGAGCAGGGACCTGAGGACATTCCTCAGTCAGTACAAATCGAAGGTCGTCAACAACAAGAATCGCATTCAAGTTGGACTTCCACGTAGTAAAGTCCTCACTAGTTAAACGATCGCTTTTTAATAAGACTATTATTGAGGACGACATGCTGAAAATCCAAAATAGTTCTAATTAGTTATGCCTTTTAACCCATTATAAAAGCAATCAAATTTAGCAAAATTATTAAAGAACCCTAGTGTTTAAACTAAACCCAGTATTTAAATTAAACCTCTAATTTTGCAACAATATTTCAAGGGTTTAGAACAAAAGCCTCCGTCAGGCGGTCAGTCATTTCTCCCCTTAATTGAGACTTTCTCAGCCAATTATCACTACCAAAACATCTCTTGTCCCAATGGTTCTTAGCTACTGTTTGTTTGGTCAAGGACTTGTTAACTAGCTTAACTCATCCCGTAAATGTGACCCTACCATTTCCAGATCCAATAGGTCCGAGCCAAAAGGCTACTATTAAGAAAGACAACTGTTGGCAAATTACCTAAGAGACCCTATCCATTTCTGGAGTTCGCGGTGTTCCGATCCCTATAGTCAGACCCTCCATAGAGTTTGGCTATTCTAGGACAACCTAGCAGGCGGACTATAGAAATCTCACGGTGCAACCTAATGGAGGAGACCATAGGATACGTTGACACGCGTCCTGCTCCCATTTACTATGGATACTTCCTTCATTCACCTTGGTATTGAACCATGTAAACACTTACCGTAGGGGGATGCCCTATTGACGCCACGTAGCCGAGCATGGAACTGTGAACTCTTAAGGACGTGAGAGTAAACTCGATGCAAACATCTCGTTTTCTCCCACTAAACCTCCTAAGATTAGGGTATAGGTTTAACTAGGTCTTTTAACCTTATGTCTAGGCGAATAAACATTTTAATTACCTAGATATAAAATAGAACTAAGGTTAATTCAACTCAAGCTCTGGGTCAGTTCCCAGGTAGGAGGTGTTCCGTTAACCGTCAACTTAAGTACCCCCAACCTTAGACAGAACTTCACCAGTAGAGTTCCCTTATAACCAAAATTCTAATGTCCTACTATATTTTAAACTATTTAAAATACCATGTAAGACTAACTTCTAATCATATTAGAAATTAAAACTTAGGTCTAAATTAATTTTAAACAATTTAAAACTAATTTAATTTTGACCCAAGTTCCTATGTTTGCATGCAATTCTTTGTTGTAGGTTATGGTTTCTAAAACCCCCCTTAATTTATAACACTTATAAATTTTAATAATTAACCTATGACAAAGAACTATATTATAAAATCAACAATTATTTTTCAAATTGGAATTATAAAAAAAAATTATTCAACTAATTGAATAAATATATTACTTTAAAAAAATAACAATTATTTTAAACTAAGTAATTTCATGCTCCATGCAATTTATTTTCCATATAATCTAATTATAACATTTATAATTAATTACTCATGAAAAATAAAATAATCATACATTTAAACCATATTCATATAACAATTATACAAATAAAATGCATGAACATGTTTATCCTAAGGTGGGAAAAATTCTAAATGACATTTCATAAAGAAATACAGCTGTAAAACCGAAATAATTTGGCCCTAAAGGCAAAATAATAAAATTACTCTAATTTTATTACATAAATCGGTCTGATACTCCTTGAACCGGGCTCGAACCACTCGAACTGGACCGAAAACCAACCAAGCCACTGAACCAGTCTGCAACTTCTGAAATGTCATCATGGCGTTGCAACGCCGGCTTTGTCCCCGCGCGCCTACTATCGGGGTAGCGTTGCAACGCTGCTGACCTCTAGAGCTCCCGCGTCGATAGGAAAGGATGGCATTGCGACGTCGTTCCTCAATGTTGCAACGCTGATGAACAACGTTGTAATGCTGCTTGTAGCGTTGCAACATTGTTGCTTCGACAACAACTTTCTCCTTCGAACACAACAGCTTTCAACTTCAATTTCTCCTTCGATTCTTAACCAAAAAGAACGAAATGTCCTGAACGACTCTTAACTCAATTACAGACTCGATAATGCACTTAATTGCCCAAAAAACAGGGGCCTTTACAAATAATTTGATCAAATCAAAAGTAAACTATGGTCAAAATATTCCTAAACTAGTTTTACAACAGACCAAATGCAAATCCCACCTAACCAATTTAAATTTGTTTCAACCAAAGAAAAACAAGCACTGCACTGATACCAATTGATTGAGATCCGATATCCTTGAGCAGCGATAGAAATCATAATTTTGCTAGTTTGTTTTGGTTGAAAAACAAATACCCATACATTGGTAAAAATACAGAATAAGCATACAAAATTCAAATCTAATTAGACATGGAGAAAAATGATGCAAACATACTAAGTTTAACAATTAAACTAAAAGAAGATACATTACCTTTGTAGATTCACAACAAATCCTTGCTCCAAAAGAATTAGCAATACAACAACAGGTTCTCTGTTTTCTCCAACAGAACATAACCACTTGGAGAACCTTCTATTCTCTGAGTTTCTCCTTAAATCTAGGGTATGGTGGAAAACCTCCAATAATTTGGTAGATAGGGAATTGAGAAAGAGAGAGAGTATTCTTTTGTGAATTCAATCGATTGACTGAATGATCGATCAATCATCCCTACCCTTCTCATCAGGAGAAAGACACTTCAGTGGGTAACTCCACACTCCATAGTTGAATTTAATAATTAATTTAATTTAATTTAATCTAATTTAATTAAACACAAAATGATTAAATCTTATTTAATCATTTTACCCCTTAATCTATAGTTTAATGCACATCAAATGCACATTAAATTTTAACCTATAGTTTTCAAATATGAATCACATTCTCATTTGAATTTAATATTTGAACTTTTTCAAATATTTAATTCTCTCATACAATTTAATATGAATCATATTCACATTAAATTTATAATATATAGTTCTAAAACTACATAATATATCGTATCTATACACATTAAATTTATTCCGTAATGAATTTGAACATTTCAAATTCAAACGATCTAAGAACCCTTTACTAGCTAGAAGGTGGACCAAATGGACCTACAGATCAGAAGCTCCAACGATGCGAGATTGATCGGTTAATTTCATTAACCTCCCAATCAACATTTGTTAACTCCGGGAACACTCCACTAAAATCCCACAGTTGCACTCTTCTCACCGCAAATATATTTCTGTGTCCACGGATATTGACCAATAACAGCAAGTCAATCCTTCACGAATGTTCGTCACACCAGCTGGGTCAAATTACCGTTTTACTCTTATGTTACATCTTGTACCATAAGTACAAGTGCTCCTCTAATGAACAATTTGTTTGTGGTCCTACCAACAAACAGAGTCCCTCTCGGGCCAATGAGAGGGTTGGGCTCTTTGTTCAAGTCCCGAAGACACTACTTAAGGGAACATTCCTCTACTTACCCTAGTAGGTGGGAAGGAGTGAAATCCATCTTGCTAAGTTAAGTTCCCAGCTGCTCACTCGATCTTGTCCCCAAGAAGGTAGGCATACTGAGTCGGCGAATCTGGTCACTCTCACCCATACTAGTCAAAGGACAATCCCTTGCGAACAGGAGTTCATAACCTGCTCAGGATTGAGATCAAGTTGCCTAGGTCATCCTAGTGAAATAGAAACCTAACTAGTCAACGGACTTACATCTAGAGGTTACTATTTCGTGGTCCGATCTTGTGACATCTCATTACATAGGATATCCCCACTCACATGTCATCTACACGAACACGTTAGGATCACAATGTTTGTATCATATACAAAGGTTCATTTGGAAAAGAGGTCGGGAGACCGTGCGAATGGTTGAATTGATGACTTCGCTTCGATCTCTTCGACTCAACTCAAGGAGACTTCGATCATTCAACTTTAGTGAAGAAGGAATGAATCATGTCACTCGGAATTCCGGAGAGTGAATCTTCTCTTTTAGATCCTGGCCTTGGTAGAACTTGTCTTTGATTGGGATTTCGATTGAAAATATGTTAGGCCGGTTCCTTATGTGCCTAAGAAGCCGAGGAAATCTCGATTGAAGCCAATTCGGCGCTTTTCCTACTCAATCTTTTTATAGAAAGAGCACTCGGAGCATAAGCAAGTTCGGTGGTTTCAACCTCTCAGTAATCGATCGATGGGAACCTCGTCGCATCGAGGCGGAGCAAACTCATATTAGGCATCGCGCATCAATCGGTAGTTGGAAGGTGCACGATAGCGAAGATCAATCCATCGCAATCTACAAAAAAAACATTACCTTGGGCACCAAAAATCTCGAAAGACAGCTCGCTTGAAGAAAACTCTTTTAGAGCCTGGTACAAGCTAGCTGTTTGATTGAGTGGCTCACCGCATGGGCATGGGCTATTCACAGTTGGATGGGTTGAGCATACATGACCTTGGTAAGTATCAGAGACCACTTTTTTTAAGAATTGGAGGTCCGGGGATGTCCACGCAAATGCCACATCCATAGTTTTACCAGGGTAAGATACCCAAACCTTATCCCCTAACTATAGACTCTTTAGGTTGTATCTCGAACCGAGATCCTTTATATGTACACTACCTTCAATTAAAGATACATTTAACAACCTTGGATGTTTAGTTTATTGGATTTAGGGTTTAAACAAAGGCAAATTCATAGATAATGAACAATAACGCTTTATTGAAGTAATAACAGTTTATTACAATAATTAGAACAAAAATACAAATTAAACTACGAGTTTCAGGGCACAAACCCCAACAGTTACATCTAGCAGTTACTATTTTGCAGTCTGGTCTTATGTAATATCATTACATAGGATATCCCCACTCACATGTCATCTACATGAACACGTTAGGATCACAGTGTTTGTATCATATACAAAGTTGGCCACATCCATAGTGTTCCCAGGGTAAGGTACCCAAACCTTATCCTTTTACTATAGACCATTTAGGTTGTATCTCGAATTGAGATCCTTTATATGTACACTAGCCTTGGATGTAATTTTATTGGATTTAGGGTTAAAACAAGGGCAATACTGAACAATAACACTTTATTGAAAATAATATCTCTTTATTACAATAATTATAACAAAAATTTAAAAACTACGAGTTTTAGGGCACAAACCCCAACAAACTCCCACTTGAACTAAAACTCTAGTTACAATCTAAAACGGTGGTTACAGAGATAAAAAAAACAATAAACTAGGGCATCCATATACCCATTACATATCTCCCACTTGCCCTAGATTAGCCTATATACATATCTCGTAGACTTAGACTTTCCAGATGACCCTCGAACACTTTAGTCGTGAGAGTCTTTGTAAACGGAACAACAATGTTGTGCTCTAAAGCGATCTTCGGGACTATCACATCTCCTCGTTGCACTATTTCTCGTATTAGGTGATACTTCCTCTCGACGCTTATTGCTGCGAAGTTCCTTTAATTGGCTACCGCACCACTGTTGTCACAGTATAAGATGATGAGAAAATCCATATTTGGAACAACTTCCAAATCAGTAGGGAATTTCCTTAGCCAAACACCCTCTTTAGCTGCTTCACAAGCAGCGACATACTCAACCTCCATCGTGGAGTCAGCGATGTATCCCTGCTTGATGGTTCGCCATACTATAGCTCCCCCATTAAGGGTGAAAACTGATCCCAATGTGGATTTCCTAGAATCCTTATCGATTTGAAAATCAAAATCAGTGTATCCAGTAAGGATCATATCCTTAGCCCCATACATAAGCATATAGTCCTGCGTTCTCCTAAGATACTTGAGGATATTTTTAACTGCGGTCCAGTGGTCTAACCTTGATTGGATTGGTACCTACTGACTATTCTCATTGCATAACAAATGTCTGGCCTCGTGCACAACATAACATACATTAAGCTACCTACTGTAGAGGCATAGGAAATACGTCTATAAGGATATTGTTGTCCATAGTCGCGTTTTATGATTATGAAATTTGGCACATGGACGTCAAGACTACCTTTTTGAATGGTAATCTTGACAGAGCATCTATACGTCTCAGCCCGAAGGGTTCATAACCCAAGGTCAGGAGCAAAAAGTTTGCAAGCTCAATCAATCCATTTATGGGTTGAAACAAGC
This sequence comes from Trichosanthes cucumerina, assembly GCA_036507285.1. Classification (NCBI taxonomy): domain Eukaryota; kingdom Viridiplantae; phylum Streptophyta; class Magnoliopsida; order Cucurbitales; family Cucurbitaceae; genus Trichosanthes; species Trichosanthes cucumerina. The sequence goes on from CM071838.1 coordinate 31,727,444, forward strand.
ATCCAGATCTTGGAATGTACAATTTGATACTGCGATCAAGTCTTATGGCTTTGACCAAAACGTTGATGAGTCTTGTGTTTACAAGAGCATCATCAACGACAAAGTAGCTTTCTTAGTACTTTATGTGGATGATATCCTACACATTGGGAATGATGTAGGAAATCTAACTGACATAAAGAATTGGTTGGCGACCCAATTCCAAATGAAAGATTTGGGAGAGTCGCAATATGTTCTTGGGATTCAAATCTTCAGGAATCGCAAAAAAAGAACGCTAGCTCTGTCTCAAGCGTCTTATATCGAAAAAATGTTGTCCCAATATTCGATGCAGAATTCCAAGAGGGGCTTGTTGCCCTTCAGGCATGGAGTTCATATGTCTAAGGAACATTGTCCTAAGACACCACAAGAAGTTGAGGATATGAGACGTATTCCCTATGCCTCTGCAGTAGGTAGCATAATGTATGCTATGTTGTGCACGAGGCCAGATATTTGTTATGCAGTGGGAATAGTATGTAGGTACAAATCCAATCCAGGGTTAGACCACTGGACAACAGTTAAAAATATCCTCAAGTATCTTAGGAGAACGAGGGACTATACGCTTGTGTATGGGACTAAAGATTTGATCCTTACTGGATACTGATTCCGACTTTCAGACAGATAAGGATTCTCGAAAATCCACATCGAGATCAATTTTCACCCTTAACAGGGGAGCTATAGTATGGCGAAGCATCAAGCAAGGATGCATCGCTGACTCCACGATGGTGGTTGAGTATGTCGCTGCTTGTGAAGCAGCTAAGGAAGTTGTTTGGCTAAGGAAATTCCTTACTGATTTGGAAGTCGTTCCAAATATAGAATTTCTCATCACCTTATACTGTGACAACAGTGGTGCGGTAGACAATTCAAAGGAACCTTGCAGCCATAAGCGAGGAAAGAACATCGAGAGGAAGTATCACCTGATACGAGAAATAGTGCAACGAGGAGATGTGACAGTCACGAAGATCGTTTCGGAGAATAATATTGTTAATCTATTTTCAAAGACTCTCACGGCTAAAGTGTTCGAGGGTCATCTGGAGAGTCTACGCCTACGAAACGAGTACATAGGCTAACTTAGGGAAAGTGGGAGTTATGTAAAGATAGGGTATATGGATGCCCTAGTTTATTGTATTTTCTTATCTCTGTAATCATTGTTTTAGATTATGATGTACCCCACTAGAGTTTTAGTTCAACTGGAAGTTTGTTGGGTTTGTGCCATAAAACTCATAATTTGTAATTATGTTCTAATTAATGTAATAAAGTGTTATTATTTCAATAAAGAGTTATTGTTCGTTATGTACGAGTTTGCCTTTATATAAACCCTATATCCAATAAACTAAACATCCAAGGTTGTTAAATGTATCTTTAACTGATTGTAGTGTACATATAGAGAATCTCGGTTCGAGATACAACCTAAAGGGTCTATAGTTAGGGGATAAGGTTTGGGTACCTTACCCTGGTAAAACTATGGATGTGGCCCACTTTTCATTTGATACAAACACTGTGATCCTAACGTGTTCTTGTAGATAACATGTGAGTGGGGATATCCTATGTAATGAGATTACAAAAGACCGAACCACGAAATAGTAACTTCTAGTTGTAACTCCGTTGACTAGTTAGGTTTCTATTTCACTAGGATGACCTAGGAAAACTTGATCTCAATCCTGAACAGGTTACGAACTCTTGTTCGCGAGGGATTGTCCTTTGACTAGTATGGGTGAGAGTGGTCAGATTCGCCGACTCAATATGCCTACCTTCTTGGGGACAAGACCGAGTGAGCGGCTGGGAACTTAACTTAGCAAGATGGAATTCACTCCTTCCCGCCTACTAGGGTAAGTAGAGGAATGTTCCCTTAAGTGGTGTCTCCGGGACTTGAACAAAGGTCCCGACCCTCTCATTAGCCCGAGAGGGACTCTGTTTGTTGGTAGGACCACAAACAAATTGTTCATTAGAGAGCACCACTGGTACTTAAGGCACAAGATGTAACCTGGGGTAAAACGATAATTTGACCCAAATTTGTTATTCACGAACATTCGTGAAGGATTGACTTGTTTGTTATTGGTCAATATCCGTGGACACGAAATATATCCGCAAAGTGAGAAGAGAGTGCAATTGCGGATCAGTAGTGAGTGTTCCCGCAGTTAACGAATGTTGATTGGGAGGTTAATCCGATTAATCGAGCAATCTCGTATCGTTGGAGCTTACGATCCAGAGTCCATTAGGTCCACCTTCTAGCTCATAAAGGGTTCTTAGATCATTTGAATTTGAAATGTTCAAATTCATAAGGGAATAAACTTAATGTCTATTGATACGATATAATATATAGTTTTGGAACTATATATTATAAATTTAATGTGAATATGATTCATATTAAATTACATGAGAGAATTAAATATTTGAAAGAGTTCAAATGTTAAATTCAAATGTGAATGTGATTCATATTTGTAAACTATAGGTTAAATCCTAATATGCATGAGATGTACATTAAACTATAGGATAAAGAGTAAAATGATTAAATGTGACTTAATCATTTAATTAATATTATATTTGAATTAAATAAGATTCAATTTATTGATTAATTAATTGATTGATTAATTAATTATAATATTAATTGGAAACGTGTCATGAGGACACGTTCCCACTCTCCCTAACTCCCCCTCGATAGGGAGTGGGAGTTACCCATTGAAGTGTCCTTCTCCTGGTGAGAAGGGACAAGCTTCATTCGATCGATCAATTCAATCGACTGATTTCACTGAAAAAGAATTCTCTCTCTCTCACTCTCAAAAGAATTCTCAATTCTTCCAATTGTTGGATCCTTCCCACCTAAGGAAGATCTAAGTAGAACTCAGAGACATAGAAGGTTCTCCTGTTTGTTGTGTTCTTGTTGGAGAAAAACAGAGAAGTCTCTGTTGTGTTGTGTTGCTGCAATCAGGAGCAACGAGTTGCTGGAAATTGAAACTACAAAGGTAATCCCTTTTTCCCTTTTAGTTTAACAGTTAAACAAAGTATGTTTCTACGTATTTATCCATGCCTAATTAGATTAGGATTTACATGTTTGTTCTCTTTTGTCAATGTACTGGTTTTTGCATTTCTAACCAAAACAATCAAGCAATTACGATTCCAAACACGTTTTCGCTGCTCAAGGAGTTTCGATCTCCATCAATTGGTATCAGAGCAATGTTTGTTTTGTTTTGGTTGTAGCAAAATTGCATTGATTAGGTAGGATTTGCATTTGGTTTGCTGTAAAACTAGTTTATGAATATTTTGGCCTTAGTTTACTTTTGATTTGATCAATTTGTATGTAAAGGCCCCTGTGTTTTGGGCAATTAAGTGCGTTATCGAGTCTGTATTCGAGTGAAGAGTAGTTCGGGACCAGTTTCATGCAATTCGGTTGAGAATCGAAGGAGAATTTGAAGATTGAAGTTGTTGTGTTCGAAGAAGAAAGTTGTTGCCGAAGCAGCAGCATTGCAACGTCGTTCATCAGCGTTGCAACGCTGAGAAACGGCGTCGCAACACCAGACTCCCTATCGACGCGAGAGCTCCAGGGGTCAGCGGCATTGCAACGCTGCCCCTCAACGTTGCCACGACACCTCGATAGAAGGCGCGCGCGCGGACGAAGCGGGCGTTGCAACGCCGTGATGGCATTCCAGCAGTTACAGACCGGTTCGGGGGTTTAGTGGTTTTTTATCCGGTTCAAGCGATTCAAGCTCGGTTCAATGAGTTTTGAACCGGTTTATTTAATAAAATTAGTGTAATTTTATTATTTTGCACTTTAGGGGCCAAATTATTCTGGTTTTACAGTTGTATTTCTTTATGAATGTCATTTAGATTTTTTCCCACCTTAGGATAAACATGTTCATGCATTGTTTATTTGTATAAATGTTATATAAATATGGTTGAAATGCATGATTAATTTATTTTTCATGAGAAATTAATTATAATTGTTATAATTAGATTATATGAAAAATAAATTGCATGGAGCATGTAATTACTTAGTTTAAAATAAATGTTATTTTATTTTAAGTAATTTAGTTATTCAATTAGTTGAATAGTTTTATAATTCCAATTTGAAAAATAATTATTGGTTTTATAATATAGTTTCTTTATCATAGGTTAATTATTAAATTTATAAAAGTTATAAATTAAAGGGGTTTTATAAACCATAACCTATAATAAAGAAATGCATGCAAACATAGGAACTTGGGTTAAAATTTAAATTAGTTTTAAATTGTTTAAAATTAATTTAGACCTAAGTTTGAATTTCTAATAGGATTAGAAATAAGTCTTACATAGTATTTTAAATAGTTTAAAATATAGTAGGACATTAGGACTTTGGTTATAAGGGGACTCTACTGATGAAGTTCTGTCTAAGGTTGGGGGTACTTAAGCTGACGGTTAACAGAACACCTCTTACCTGGGAACTGATCCATAACTTGAGTTGAATTAACCTTAGTTCTATTTTATATCTAGGTAATTAAAATGTTTATTCGCCTAAACATAAGGTTAAAAGACCTAGTTATAATAGTTATAATAGGCATAGACTTAGATAGATTCTTTTAGCCAGAATCCGACTAAGTTAAACCTATACCCTAATCTTAAGAGCTTCACTGGGAGAAAACGAGATGTTCGCATCAAGTTTACTCTCACGTCCTCAAGAGTTCACACCGTGAGTTCCATGCTCGGCTACGTGGGGTCAATAGGGCGTTCCCCTACGGTATGTGTTTGCATGGTTTAATACCAAGGTGAATGAGGGAAGTATCCATAGTAAATGGGAGCAGGACGCGTGTCAACGTATCCTGCGGTCTCCTCCATTAGGTCGTGCCGTGAGAGTTGTGATGTCGCGCCGTGAGAGTTGTGAGCCAAACTCTACGGAGGGTCTGACTATAGGGATCGGAACACCGGGAACTCCAGAAATGGATAGGGTCTCTTAGGTAATTTGCCAACAGTTGTCTTTCTTAATAGTAGCCTGTTGGCTCGGACCTATTGGATCTGAAAAATGGTAGGGTCACATTTACGGGATGAGTTAAGCTAGTTAACAAGTCGTTGACCAAACAAACGGTAGCTAGGGACCATTGGGACATGAGATGTTCTGGTAGTGAGAATTGGCTGAGAAAGTCTCAATTCAGGGGAGGAATGACTGACCGCCCGACGGAGGCTTTTGTTCTAAACCCTTGAAATATCGTTGCAAAATTAAATATTTAATTTAAACACTGCGTTGAGTTTAAACACTAGGGTTCTTTACTAATTTTGCTATATATGATTGGTTTTATAATGGGTTAAAAGGCATGACTAATTAGAATTATTTTGGATTTTCAGCATGTCGTCCTCAATAATAGCCTTACTAAAAAGCGATCGTTTAACTTGGTGGGAACTTTACTACGTGGAAGTCCAACTTGAATACGATTCTTGTTGTTGACGACCTACAGTTTGTACTGATCGAGGAATGTGCTCAGGTCCCTTCTCGAAACGCTCCTCAATCTGTTAAGAAGTCGTACGACCGCTGAATCAAGGTCAATGATAAGGCCAAGGTCTACATTTTGGCTAGTGTTTCTGAAGTTCTAGCCAAAAAGCACGAGGGCATGGTCTCAGCTTGTGAGATCATGAGTTCGTTGCAGGATATGTTTGGACAACCGTCTGCACAGCTTCGACACGAATACATCAAATACGTTTATAACTCCTGTATGAAGGAGGGGTCATCGGTGAGAGAACACGTTCTCGATCTGATGGTCCACTTCAACGTGCCTGAGATGAACAGAGGGTCATTGACGAGCAAAGTCAGGTCTCGTTCATCCTGGAATCTCTTCCGAAGAGCATCTTGCAATTCCGCAACAATGCGGTGATGAACAAGATAGAGTATAACCTGACTACTCTCCTCAATGAACTACAAATTTTCCAGTCTCTTATGAAGAATAAGAGACAAACTGATGGAGAGGCAAATCTGTTTGCCCATTCTAGAAGGTTCCAGAAGGGTTTATCCTCTAGGACTAAGTCGTGTGGTTCAACTTCTGGGCTTAAGAAGACCCAAAAGAAAAAGATAGGAGGGAAAGGGAAGGCACCTGCTGCTGATAAAGGCAAGGGAAAGGCCAAGGTTGCAGACAAAGAAAAATATTTCCACTGCAACGTGGATGGCCACTGGAAGCGAAACTGCCCAAGATACCTTGTTGAGCTCAAAGAGAAGAAAGGTAAATTAGATTTACTTATTCTTGAAACTTGTTTAGTGCAAAATCATAATTTTACCTGGATACTTGATTCAGGGGCCACTAATCATGTTTGCTCTTCGTTTCAGGAAACTAGTTCCTTCAAGGAGCTCGAAGATGATGAGATGACGCTCAGGGTCGTAATGCGAGACGTCGTCTCAGCTCGTGCAGTGGGAGATGCTAAGCTGTGTTTCAGAGATAGATTTATTTTATTAATAAATCTGTATATAGTTCCTAAGATTAAGAGGAACTTAATTTCTATCTCTTGTTTAATAGAACTTGGATATTATATTTCCTTTTCTTTGAATGAAGCGTTCATTTTAAAAGAGGGTGTCAATATTTGTTCTGCTAAATTGAATAACGGCTTGTATGTACTTAAACCGAATCAAACTAAAGCAATTTTAAATCATGAGATGTTTAAAAATGCTAATACTCATAGTAGAAGGCAAAGAATTTCTCCAAATAATAATACCTATCTATGGCATGTTAGACTTGGTCATATTAATCTCAACCGGATTGAGAGACTATCTAAGAATGGACTTCTAAATAAGTTAGAAGATGATTCTTTACCTCCTTGCGAATCTTGCTTGGAAGGTAAAATGACCAAGTGACCTTTTACTGGAAAAGGCTACAAAGCCATAGAGCCCTTAGAACTTGTACATTCAGATTTTTGTGGTCCGGTGAATGTTAAAGTTCGAGGAGGGTACGAATATTTCATCTCTTTCATATATGATTATTCAAGATACGGTTATCTATACCTAATGCATCATAAGTCTGAGGCTCTTGAAAAGTTCAAAGAGTATAAGGTTGAAGTAGAGAATGCATTAGGGAAAACCATTAAAACACTTCGATCCGATCGAGGTGGAGAGTATATGGATTTGAGATTCCAGGACTATATGATAGAACATGGAATTAAATCTCAACACTCAGCACCTAATACACCACAACAAAATGGTGTGTCAGAAAGGAGAAATAGAACCTTGTTGGACATAGTTCGTTCTATGATGAGTTATGCTCAATTTCCTGCCTCGTTTTGGGGATACGCAGTAGAGACTGCAGTTCAAATCTTGAACATTATTCCATCAATGAGTGTTTCAGAAACACCTTTTGAATTGTGGAAGGGGCGTATACCTAGTTTACAACACTTCAGGATTTGGGCTTGTCCGGCACACGTGCTAGTGACAAACCCAAAGAAGCTGGAACCTCGTTCAAGATTATGTCAATTTGTTGGCTATCCCAAAGAAACGAGAGGTGGTCTATTCTACGACTCACAAGAAAACAAGGTGATTGTATCGACAAACGCCACTTTCTTGGAGGAAGATCACATGAGGAACCATAAACCGCGTAGTAAATTAGTGCTGAATGAAGCTACAGATGAACCAACAAGTGTTGTTGATTAAGCTAGACCTTCATCAAGAGTTGATGGAGGAGCCAACACCTCAAGTTTGTCTCGTCCTTCTCAACCATTGGAAATGCCTCGACGCCGTGGGAGGATTGTTTCCCAACCTGACCGCTACTTGGGTTTAGCTGAACCTCAAGTCGTCATACCAAATGACAGCGTAAAAGATCCATTGTCTTATAAACAAGCAATGAATGACGTAGACAAGGACCAATGGATCAAAGTCATGGACCTTGAAATTGATTCAATGGACTTCAATTCAGTATGGGAACTTGTAGACCAACCTGAAGGGGTTAGACCCATAGGGTGTAAATGGATCTATAAGGGAAAGAGAGATGTTGCCGGAAAGGTACAGACCTTTAAGGCTAGACTTGTAGCAAAGGGTTTTACCCAAAGGGAAGGAGTTGACTATGAAGAAACTTTTTCCCTTGTTGTTATGTTGAAGTCAATAACGATACTCTTGTCCATAGTTGCGTTTTATGATTATGAAATTTTGCAAATGGACGTCAAGACTGCCTTTTTGAATGGTAATCTTGACGAGAGCATTTATATGTCTCAGCCCGAAGGGTTCATAACCCAAGGTCAGGAGCAAAAAGTTTGCAAGCTCAATCGATCCATTTATGGGTTGAAACAAGCATCCAGATCTTGGAATATAAGATTTGATACTGCGATCAAGTCTTATGGCTTTGACCAAAACGTTGATGAGCCTTGTGTTTACAAGAGGATCATCAACGACAAAATAGCTTTCTTAGAACTTTATGTGGATGATATCCTACTCATTGGGAATGATGTAGGATACCTAACTGACATAAAGAATTGGTTGGCGACCCAATTCCAAATGAAAGATTTGGCAGAGTCGCAATATGTTCTTGGGATTCAAATCTTCAGAAATCGCAAGAACAGAACGCTAGCTCTGTCTCAAGCATCTTATATTGACAAAATGTTATCTCGATATTCGAGATAGAATTCCAAGAGGGGTTTGTTGCCCTTCAGGCATAGAGTTCATCTGTCTAAGAAACAGTGTCCTAAGACACCTCAAGAAGTTGAGGATATGAGACGTATTCCCTATTCCTTTACAGTAGGTAGCCAAATGTATGTTATGTTGTGCACGAGGCCAGACATTTGTTATGTAGTGGGAATAGTCAGTAGGTACCAATCCAATCCAGGGTTAGACCATTGGACAACAGTTAAAAATATCCTCAAGTATCTTAGAAGAACGAGGAACTATACGCTTGTATATGGGACTAAGGATTTGATCCTTATCGGATCACGATTCGACTTTCGGGGCCGAGTAGGATTCTCGAAAATCCACATCGGGATCAGTTTTCACCCTTAACAGGGGAGCTATAGTATGGCGAAGCCATAAGCAAGGATGCATCGCTGACTCCACGATGGAGGTTGAGTATATCGCTGCTTGTGAAGCAGATAAGGAGATTGTTTGGCTAAGGAAATGCCTTACTGATTTGGAAGTCGTTCCAAATATGGAATTTCCTATCACCTTATGCTGTAACAACAGTGGTGCGGTAGCCAATTCGAAGGAACCTCGCAGCCATAAGCGAGGCAAGCACATCGAGAGGAAGTATCACCTGATACGAGAAATAGTGCAACGAGGAGATGTGAAAGTCACGAAGATCGCTTCGGAGCACAATATTGTTGATCCATTTACAAAGACTCTCACGGCTAAAGTCTTTGACAGTCATCTGGAGAGTCTGGGCCTACGAAACGAGTACATAGGCTAATCTAGGACAAGTGGGAGATATGTAATGATGGGGTATATGGATGTCCTAGTTTATTGTATTTTCTTATCTCTGTAACCATTGTTTTAGATTATGATATACCCCACTCGAGTTTTAGTTGAAGTGGGAGTTTGTTGGGGTTTGTGCCCTAAAACTCGTAGTTTGTAATTATGTTCTAATTAATGTAATAAAGTGTTATTATTTCAATGAAGAGTTATTGTTCGTTATGTACGAGTTTGCCTTTATATAAACCCTAAATCCAATAAACTAAACATCCAAGGTTGTTAAATGTATCTTTAACTGAATGTAGTTTACATATATATGGAGGATCTCGGTTCGAGATACATCCTAAAGGGTATATAGTTAGGGGATAAGGTTTGGGTACCTTACCCTGGTAAAACTATGGATGTGACCCACTTTGTATTTAATACAAACACAGTTATCCTAAGTGTTCGTGTAGATGACATGTGAGTGGAGATATCCTATGTAATGAGATTACTGAAAGAGTCTAGATTAAGAAAGCGGAAGCAATTTTGGATCTTAAACACTCTAAGTTGATCAATTTTGTAAAATAAAATGCATGCTCGAAGCTGGAAAAACAGAGGGATAGAAATCTCAACTTTGAAGATCAAATTCTCTTCACCCGGTGGATGGTTTTCAACACGAACACTTCGTAGACAACCGTTAGAGTCTTCCCTACTATCCTGGGGACACTATGGACGTTGCCCACTTTGTAGAGTACAAACGATGTGATCCTAAATCGTTCATGTGGAGACATGTGAGTGGGGGTGCCCTATGCAATGAGTTTGCATAAGACTGGACCGCGAAATAGTCACTTAAACTTTACAACTCCGTTTACTTCGCTTTAATCGACTATATTCATACGATGACCTAGGTAACTCGATCTTAATCCTAAGTGTTCTATGGACTCCTGTTTATTCGGATTATCCTTAGATTTGCATGGGTGAGAGTGGCTCGAGATTGTTGACTCAATAAGCCTCCCATTTCAGGGATAAAATCGGGTAGATAGCTGAGAACATAGTTCTGCAAGATGGAATTCACTCCTACCCGCTTAAGGGATTAGTAGAGAGGTTGTTCCCTTAAGTGCTGACTCCGGGTCTTGAACAAAGGGCCCACCCCTCTCATTGGCCCGAGAGGGATTCCGTTTGCTGGTTGGACCACAAACCAATTGTTCATTAGAGGATCAGTGGGACTTAAGGAACAAGAGGTAATTACAGGGGTAAAACGGTAATTTTGACCCAGTTGTAATTACGAATGACCTGTGAAGGATCGACTTACTAATCATGATGATTACATCGAGTGGACAGAAATATATCTACAGTGAGGAGAGTGCAACCACTGGGCTTTTAGTGGAGTGTCCCGTTGGTTAACGAATGTTGATTAGCTAGGCTAAAGAGTTTGATCGATTAATCACGTATCGTTGGAGCTCATGATCTGTAGGTCCATTAGGTTCTCCTTACTAGCTCGGACTAAGCCTTGTAACATTTTGAGAGAAAAGAATTTGAATTATTCAAATTCGAGTTTGGGAGAAAGCGTTAATTATATGTGATATATTTAATGAGTCATAACTTAATTATGAATTAAACTATGATTAATAGGAGGTGAGGTGGATATATTTAAATATGATTTAAATATTGGATCAGTTTATAGCATGAATAATGATTCATGTTTGGAAAATCGATTGGGATCGGACAATTTATTTAATTTAATATTTTATATTAAATTAAATTAAAAATTAATTAATTAAATTAATTTTTAATTATTTAATTAATTATATAAATTTTAATTAAAAATCAATTTAATATTGATTTTAGAATTAAAATTAATTATAAAATTAGTGGATTTTCATGGATTTTCATAAAATCCAAATTGCAACTTGCCCAATCCCTCCCATCTTCAAATTCACCAAAATTGCCCACCTCCATCTCAAAGCATCCTCATCACTCTTGAGTTGTCACTCTATTGAAGCTTATTGAAGTTTTATATAATGGTAGGTACCCAGCCCAATCCTTATACTATAGACTATTCTAACTATAACTTGAACTTGATCCACTTTTATGTCACACATAAAGTTCAAGTATTCATTCTATAGCCAAGGGTTCTTTATTGAATTAAGGTTACACAATACACAATTCACTTTATTCAATAACACCTTTACTGAATAAATCTCAATAACTACTTTATTGCAAAATAGAATATACATTCAGTTTACAAAACCACGAGTTTTTAGGACATAAAACCCAACAAACTCCCACTTGGACTAAAACGTCTGTGGGGTAAAATATGCTGAGTAAAGAAAACCTGCCCTACTATACAACTCGTAGTCCTAGACTCTCTAGGTGTCCCTCAAACTCTTTAGCCGTGAGGGGCTTTGTAAACGGATCAGCAATTTTGTGCTCTGAAGCGATCTGCGTGACGATCACGTCTCCTCGTTGCACAATCTCCCTGATGATATGATATTTGCACTCTATGTGCTTTCTGCGCTTATGGCTTCTAGGTTCTTTAGAATTTGCCACTGCACCACTATCATAACAATAAAGGGTGATAGGCAAATTCATATTTGGAACAACTCCCAAATCAGTCAAGAACTTCCTAAGTCATACGACCTCCTTTCTTTGTCGCTTCTTCGCAGTCGCAACGTGACTTCAACCTCTCCATGGTGGAGTCAGCAATACAACCTTGCTTTATACTCCTCCATACTATAGCTCCTCCGTTAAGAGTGAACACTGATCCTGATGTGGATTTCCTCGAATCTATATCAGTCTGAAAATCAGAGTCAGTGTATCGTGCAAGGATCAAATCCTTTGCGCCATACACAAGCATATAGTCCTTCGTTCTCCTAAGATACTTGAGGATGTTCTTAACGGCAGTCCAGTGATCATATCCTAGATTAGACTCATACCTGCTGACAATTCCCACTGCATAGCATATGTCGGGTCTAGTACATAGCATGGCATACATCAAACTACTGACAGCTGATGCATAGAGAATGTGTCTCATATCCTCAACTTCTTGAGGTGTCTTAGGACATTGTTCCTTAGTCAAATGAATTCCATGCCTGAAAGGCAATAAACCCTTCTTGGAATTCAAAATCTTATATCTAACCAACATCTTGTCAATATAAGATGCCTGAGATAGTGCTAGCGTTTTGTTCTTGCGATTCCGAACAAATTTGGATTCCAAGAACAAACTAAGTCTCTCCCAAATCTTTCATTTGGAATTGGGTCGCTAGCCATTGCTTAACGCCAGTCAGGAACCCTGCATCATTCCCAATGAGCAAGATATCGTCTACGTATAGAACTAAGAAAGCTACAGTGGTATTGACTATTTTCTTGTAAACACAAGGCTCGTCAATATTCTGTTCAAAGCCATAAGATTTGATCGCAGTATCAAATCTTATATTTCAGGATCTAGACGCTTGTTTCAATCCATAAATGGATCGTTTAAGCTTGCAAACTTTTTTCTCTTGACCCTGAACTATGAACCCCTCTGGTTGATCCATATAGATACTCTCCTCAAGATAGTCATTCAGAAAGGCTGTCTTGACATCCATTTGTCAAATTTCATAGTCATAAAACGTGGAAATGGACAAGAGTGTTCTAATGGACTTAAGCATGATAACAGGGGAGAAGGTTTCTTCATAGTCCATCCCTTCCCTTTGGGTATAACCCTTTGCCACAAGTCGAGCCTTAAAGGTTTGCACCATACCAGCTTGATCTTGTTTCCTCTTGTAGATCCACTTGCAATCGATAGGTCTTTCACCATCTGGTTGATCTACAAGTTTCCAAACTGAATTGAAGTACATTGACTCCATTTCAAGGTCCATGGTTTAATCCACTGGTCCCTATCTATATCATTCATTGCCTGTTTATAGGTCAATGGATCCTCAACGCCATCATCAGGTATGACGACTTGGGTTTCAGTCAAACCCATGTAACGGTCGGGTTGTCTAACATCCCTCCCACTACGTCGAGGCATTCTCAACTCTTGAGAAGGACCAGCTTGATCAACAACTTTTGTTGATTTATCTGTAGCCACCCTGGAAATTTCACTTAAGACAATCCTGCTTCGAGGCTGATGATCTCTCATGTGGTCTTCCTCTAAGAACGTGGCATTTGTCGACACAAGCACCTTGTCCTCTTGAGGATCATAAAATAGACCACCTTTCATTTCTTTGGAGTACCCTACGAATAGGCATAATTTTGATCGATGTTCCAATTTCTTTGGATTGGACACCAGCACAAGCACCTTGTCGGGCATCCCCAAATCCTGAAATGACGTAAACTACCTTTACGCCCTTTCCATAACTCATAGGGTGTTTCTGAAACACTCTTAGAGGGAACCATGTTCAAAATATATGCAGCAGCTTGTACTACATATCCCCAAAACGAATTAGGCAGCTGAGCATAGCTCATCATGGATCGAACCATGTCTAACAGGGTTCTATTTCTCCTCTCAGATACACCATTTTGTGAATTGTACTGGGCTCTGAGAGTTGGGATACGATTCCATGTTCTATCATATAGTCTTAGAATCTCAAATCCATATACTCTCCACCTCGATCTGATCGAAGTGTTTTAATTGTTTTACCTAATGTTTTCTCAACTTCTGCCTTATATTCCTTGAACTTTTCAAGGGTTTCAGACTTATGATGCATTAGGTAAAGATATCCATACCTAGAATAATCATCAATGAAACTGATAAAATATCATACCCTCCTCGTGCCTTGACATTCATAGGACCACAAAGATCCGAATGCACGAGTTCCAAGGGTTCTTTGGCTCTATAACCTTTTTCAGAAAAAGGTCTTTTAGTCATTTTTCCCTCAAGACAGGACTTACATGGTGGTAAAGAGTTGTCCTCTAACTGACTTAGGAGACCACTCTTGACCAATCTCCCAATCCTATTGAGATTAATGTGGCCTAGTCTCAAGTGCGAAAGATAGGTACTGGGAGAAAGTTTTTGCCTTTTATTTTGAGTATCAACTGTTTTAAACATCTCGGTGTTCAAAATAGCTTTAACTTCTGTTGGTCTTAACACATATAAGTTGTTTTCAAGTTTAGCAGAACATATTCGTACACCTCTTTTGCAAATGAACGCTTCATTATGATCAAAAGATACTTTATACATATGTTCAAGCAAACAAGAGATAGATACAAGATTTCTTTTGATTCGATGAACCAAAAGTACATTTTCTAATAAAATAAATCTATCTCTAAATAACAACTTCACAGCTCCCACTGCTTTGGCTGAGATAACCTCTCCCGTTCCAACCACGAGAGATATCTCCCCATCGCCAGTAGTTTGCTAGGAACTAATTTCTGAAAAGAAGAACAAACATGGTTAGTGACTCAATCTAATATCCAGTCGGAATCATCATGTTCCACTAAACATGTTTCAATAACGTGTAAATCATATTTACCTTGTTTTTCTTTCTCAGCTTTCTTTTCTGCAAGATATTTCGGGTAGTTCCTCTTCCAATGCCCGTCTACTCCACAGTGGAAACATTTTCCTGTGGGAGCCTGTCCCTTCCCTTTGTCCTTTTCTTTTAAAACTCTTAGAATTAGAAAACGCTTCTTTTTCCATTTTTTAATTTTTTTTCGAGCTCTTTTATTAAAACGGGTTCAAAAAACGAAAGTTGTTTTCGAGGAGAACCAAACAGCTGATTCGACTTCCATTCCCAAATGAGTTTAAAAAACAAAAATCATTTTTTTGTCCTTTCTTTTTATTGAATCTTTATTAGGGATTGTAACCTAGATGTGTGCCACGGTTTGAGCGAAAAGGAAATAAGATCTTTATTTGAATACCGTCTGTTAACCAGTTTTTTGGAAATTCTTTTTCGTTTTTTGAATACCCTTCTTCTTTTTCTGAATACACTTATTCTTAGAAAAAGAAGGACCAGACTTGGTCCCAGAGGACGATCCTCTTAGGAACTTCTTCGAAGTGACAACATTTGCCTCCTTCTCTTTTCCTTTTAATTTCATGAGGGACTCAAAAGTCTGTAACTCGTTGAGGAGAGTAGTCAGGTTATACTCTATTTTATTCATCACGACATTTGTGCGGAATGGCAGGAAACTCTTCGGAAGAGATTCCATAATAAAGGTTACCTGACTTTTCTCATCTATGACTGCCCCATTTACTTCAAATGACCACGTTGAAGTGGGTCATCATGTCAAGGACATGTTCCTAATAGAGGCTCCTCCTTCATACGGGAGTTGTAAACGTGTGTTGTGACATCATAATGGACCGATGAGGATGGTTGTCCAAACATCGCCTGTAATGATCCCATGATCTCCTTTGCGGTGACCATGGTCTCATGTTTCTTAGACAACACATCAAATATGTTGGCTAAGATATAGACTCGAGCCTTCTCATTAGCCCTAATCCATCTGTCATAAGCATCCCGAACAATTCGGTTTGCAGTCGAGCTGGGAGGGGGAGGACATTTCTTCGTTATGACGAACCTCAGATCATCAAGAACAAGAATCGTATTCAAGTTTGATTTTCAGGTTCCATAATTATCGTCGCTAAGTTTATTGAAGGCGAATAACTGGATAAAAGAGTTAGACATTCTGAAAAAGAATGAATTCTATTAGTGAAATGTTTGTAACCTATTAAATTTAAGAATTTAGCAAAAGTAATAATGTGCCCATAAACTCGTTATTGTTTTTGCAACGATAGTTCAGTGAGTCAGAGCAACCGCTACCGAGGGGCAGTCAATCACTCCTTCACTGAACCAAGACATTCTTGACTAAATGCTAATACCGGAATAACTCTTATTCCTATAGCATTCTAGTTATCGCTACTTTGGTCAAGAACTTACTAACACTTAGCAATTCTTGTAAGTGTGACCCACCATTTTCAGACATTAGAGGTCGACCCCAACACTGTTACCGAACTGGAGAAACAAAGCTGGGAATGAACCTAAGAGACCCTATCCAATTCTGGAGTTTGAGTTGTTCTGAAACCCATGTTACATCCCTCCGAATGGATGGTGCTACTTCGGGCAACCTGCAGGCGCAACATGGGAATCTCACGGTCCAACCTAATGGAGGAGACCGTAGGATGTCTTGACACACTTCCTTCGCTCACTTACTATAAATACTTTCTCCATTCACCTTGTTCTTAATTTAAGCAAACACCATCCGAATGAGGATGCCCTATTAACATAAGAGGAAATTGATATATCATATATACCTTTTCACTCCCACTAAGTATTTTAAACTGTTTGGGTATACTTTTACTTAGGTATATTCCGGCTAAAACAATATGACCTAAGTCTACCAATATAACAATTATACTAGAATTACCTAAGTCTATTAACCTTTTAATAACCCTAGGTCTATCAGTTTAATTTATTAACTTTTAATAAACGCCACTCACGAAAGATAATTTATAAACCTATGGATTAAATTCACTCCCAAGTCAGTTCCCAGGTAGGGGTGTTCCGTTTCCGTCAGCTTAAGTACTCCAACCTAGCCAGAACCTTCCTTAGTCAGAGTCCCTCTTTAATCAAAGTTTATAAATTATTGGTTTCCTAATTCTAATCTTATTAGAAGTAGATAACCTAAGGTCTAATTAATTCCAGTTCTAAAACCATTTTAAAACTAATTAATTAACCTTAGGTTACATGCATTTCTATGTTATAAATTGTTTCATCATTCATCACATGAATAAACACATAGCAATTATATGTTTAATTGTTAATTAATATAACTCTTATATTAATTATAATTAAAACATATAATATTTGTTTCATAAATTAATATAACACTTATATTAATTCTTATGAACCCCAATAAACATGCATACAATATATTATAACACTTATGACATACTTTCAATGCATGGAGCATGCTTTCTATGGCGGGATTTCAAAATCTATATGGCATACTTTATGCACATATAATCAGATATTTTAATTAAAACATACATTCACAATGCATAATTAATTAAACACACTAAAGTAGACTGGTTTTGGAATCTAATGCAAGCAAACTACTAAATTATTAAAATAATAATCTAGAATTAACATCGAACCATTTCGAACTCTTCGAATTTGGGTCGAACCGGCTTGCAAATGTGTGAACCGGACCTTCAAAAGGTTGAATCGGGCTGTAAAAGGCTGAACCGAGCCTCTGATTGATGAAACGGACCCCCAAAATGGAAAAACCTGCTATGAAATAGTCAGAACCGGTCTAAAATTGCCCGAACCGGGTCGAAAACGAGTCAAACCGACCCAAAATAGTTGAATCGGTCAAAGTCAACCGAACGGGAGTCAAAGTCAACGGTCAACGGACCGGTCAACTCTATCTTAAAAACACAGCTTGTAGCAGAATTGCAGAGAGAAAAAGAAATTTGCCTCTGTTTTCGATTTTCATGACCTTCGTGACTTCTTTCTTCAAATTTAGGGTCTTCCCGAACTCCAATCGACTTGAAATTTTTACAGCTTATTCTAAACACATTAATACTCAAACACACTTGAGCAATTTGAAAATAAAGCATAAATAAATGCTCAATTTAAATTCCAAACTCAGAAGAACACTTTAGACGCCCAGAAAAATTGTATTTCAAAAAACACCCACCACATAACACAATCGATCAAATTGAGTGCTCAAAATTGCTCTGATACCAATTGCAAGAGTCTAGATTAAGAAAGCGAAAGAAATTTTTGATCTTAAATACTCTAAGTTGATCAATTTTGTAAAATAAAATGCATGCTCAAAGCTGGAAAAACAGAGGGATAGAAAACTCAAATTTGAAGATCAAATTCTCTTTACCCGGTGGATGGTTTTTAACACGAACACTTCGTAGACAACCATCAGAGTCTTCCCTACTATCCTCAGGCCTTAGAACGGATTCTGAGATCCTAGGTTGAGAGAATTTGGAAGAAAATACCTCAAAGGTCACTAATTCGGAAATTTAGAATTTTCTGCAAAATTCTCACAACATCTCTCAAATCACAATTATATAAAGCTTCAATAAGCTTCAATAGAGTGACAACTCAAGGGTGATGAAGATGCTTTGAGATGGAGGTGGGCAATTTTGGTGAATTTGAAGATGAGAGGGATTGGGCAAGTTGCAATTTGGATTTTATGAAAATCCACTAATTTTCCAATTAATTTTAATTCTAAAATCAATATTAAATTGATTTTTAATTAAAATTAATATAATTAATTAAATAATTCAAAATTAATTTAATTAATTAATTTTTAATTTAATTTAATATCAAATATTAAATTAAATAAATTGTCTGATCTCGATCGATTTTCCAAACATGAATCATTATTCATGCTATAAACCAATCCAATATTTAAATCATATTTAAATATATCCACCTCACCTCCTATTAATCATAGTTTAATTCATAATTAAGCTATGACTCATTAAATATATCACATATAATTAACGCTTTCTCCCAAACTCGAATTTGAACAATTCAAATTCTTTTCTCTCAAAATGTTACAAGGCTTAGTCCGAGCTAGTAAGGAGAACCTAATGGACCTACAGATCATGAGCTTCAACGATACGTGATTAACCGGCCAAACTCTTTAACCTAGCTAATCAACATTCGTTAACCATCGGGACACTCCACTAAAGCCTAGTGGTTGCACTGTCCTCACTGTAGATATATTTTTGTCCACTCAATATAATCATGATTAGTAAGTCGATCATTCACAGGTCATTCGTAATTACAGCTGGGTCAAAATTACCGTTTTACCCATGTAATTACCTCTTATTCCTTAAGTCTCACTGATCCTCTAATGAACAATTGGTTTGTGGTCCAACCAGCAAACCGAATCCCTCTCGGCCCAATGAGAGGGGTGGGCCCTTTGTTCAGGACCCGGAGTCAGCACTTAATGGAACAACTTCTCTACTAATCCCTTAAGTGGGTAGGAGTGAATTCCATCTTGCAGAACTATGTTCTCAGCTATCTACCCGATTTTATCCCTGAAATGGGAGGCTTTATTGAGTCGACAATCTCGAGCCACTCTCACCCATGCAAATCTAAGGATAATCCGAATAAACAGAAGTCCATAGAACGCTCAGGATTAAGATCGAGTTACCTAGGTCATCGTATGAATATAGTCAGTTAAAACAGTAAACGGAGTTATAAAGTTTAAGTGACTATTTCGCGGTCCAGTCTTATGAAAACTCATTGCATAGGGCGCCGCCACTCACATGTCTCCACATGAACGATTTAGGATCACATTGTTTGTACTCTACAAAGTGGGTTGCGTCCATAGTGTCCCCAGGATAAGGTACCCAACCCTATCCTTATACTATAGACTATTCTGGCTATAACTTGAACTTGATCCACTTATATGTCACATATAAAGTTCAAGTATTCATCCTATAGCCAAGGGTTCTTTATTGAATTAAGGTTACACAATACACAATTCACTTTATTCAATAACACCTTTACTGAATAAATCTCAATAACTACTTTATTGCAAAATAGAATATACATTCAGGTTACAAAACCACGAGTTTTTAGGACATAAAACCCAATAATTACATAAGACCGGACCACGAAATAGTAACCTCTAGCTGTAACTCCGTTGACTAGTTAGGTTTCTATTTCACTAGGATGACCTAGGAAACTTAATCTCAATCTTGAGCAGGTTACGAACTCATGTTCGCGAGGGATTGTCCTTTTACTAGTATGGGTGAGAGTAGCCAGATTTGCTGACTCAATATGCCTACCTTCTTGGGGACAAGACCGAGTGAGTGGTTGGGAACTTAACTTAGCAAGAAAGAATTCACTCTTTCCCGTCTACTAGGGTAAGTAGAGGAGTGTTCCCTTAAGTGGTGTCTCCGGGACTTGAACAAAGGGCCTGACCCTCTCATTGGCCTGAGAGGGACTCTGTTTGTTGGTAGGACCACAAACAAATTGTTCATTAGAGGAGCACTGGTACTTAAGGCACAAGATGTAACCCAGGGGTAAAACGGTAATTTAACCCAGCTGTTGTTACGAACATTCGTGAAGGATTGACTTGCTGTTATTGGTCAGTATCCGTGGGCACAAAAATATATCTGCAGTGAGAAGAGTGCAGCTACGAGACTTTAGTGGAGTGTTCCCGCAGTTAACGAATGTTGATTCGGAGGTTAATGAGATTAACTGAGCAATCTCGTATCGTTGTAGCTTATGATCTGTAGGTCCATTAGGTCCACCTTCTAGCTCATAAAGGGTTCTTAGATCATTTGAATTTGAAATGTTCAAATTCATAAGGGAATAAACTTAATGTATATTGATACGATATAATATATAGTTTTGGAACTATATATTATAAATTTAATGTGAATATGATTCATATTAAATTACATGAGAGAATTAAATATTTGAAAGAGTTCAAATGTTAAATTCAAATGTGAATGTGATTCATATTTGTAAACTATAGGTTAAATCCTAATGTGCATGAGATGTACATTAAACTATAGGATAAAGGGTAAAATGATTAAATGTGATTTAATCATTTAATTAATATTATATTTGAATTAAATAAGATTCAATTTATTGATTAATTAATTATAATATTAATTGGAAACGTGTCAGGAGGACACGTTCCCACTCTCCCCAACTCCCCCTCGATAGGGAGTGAGAGTTACCCATTGAAGTGTCCTTCTCCTGGTGAGAAGGGACAAGCTTCATTCGATTGATCAATTCAATCGATTGATTTCACTGAAAAAGAATTTTCTCTCTCTCACTCTCAAAAGAATTCCTAATTCTTCCAATTGTTGGATCCTTCCCACCTAAGAAAGATCTAAGTAGAACTCAGAGACATATAAGGTTTTCCTGTTGGTTGTGTTCTTGCTAGAGAAAAATAGAGAAGTCCTTGTTGTGTTGTGGTGTTGCAATAGGAGCAAGGAGTTGCTGGAAATTGAAACTACAAAGGTAATACCTTTTTCCCTTTTAGTTTAACAGTTAAACAAAGTATGTTTGTATGTATTTATCCATGCCTAATTAGATTAGGATTTACATGTTTGTTCTCTTTTGTCAATGTACTGGTTTTTGCATTTCTAACCAAAACAATCAAGCAATTACGATTCCAAACACGTTTCCGTTGCTCAAGGAGATCCGATCTCCATCAGTTTCAACCCATAAATGGATCGATTTAGCTTGCAAACTTTTTTCTCCTTACCTTGGGTTATGAACCCTTCGGGTTGAGACATATAGATGCTCTCGTCAAGATTACCATTCAAAAATGCAGTCTTGACCTCCATTTGCCAAATTTCATAATTATAAAAAGCGGTTATGGACAAGAGTATCCTTATAGACTTAAGCATAGCAACAGGGAAAAAAGTTTCCTCATAGTCAACTCCTTCTCTTTGGGTAAAACCCTTTGCTACAAGTCTTGCCTTAAAGGTCTGTACCTTTCCGGCTGCATCTCTCTTTCTCTTATAGATCCATTTGCACCCTATGGGTCTTACCTCTTCAGGCTTGTCTACAAGTTCCAAACTGAATTGAAGTACATTGACTCTATTTCAAGGTCCATGGCTTTGATCCATTGGTCTTTATCAACGTCATTCATTGCCTATTTATAAGATAATGAATTCTCTAACCGTCATTAGGTATGACAACTTGAGTTTCAGCTAAACCCAAGTAGCGGTCAGGTTGGGAAACAACCCTCCCACTGCGTCGAGGCATTCCCAACGATTGGAAGGACGAGACTGACTTGACGTGTCGCCTTCTTCATCAACTCTTAATGAAGGTTCAACTTGATCAACAACTCTGGTTGACTATTTTGTAGCTTCATTTAATACTAACTTACTACACGATTTATGGTTCCTCATGTGATCTTCCTCCAAGAAAGTGGCGTTTGTCGGTACAATCACCTTATTTTCTTTTGGGTTGTAGAAAAGACCACCTCTTGTTTCTTTGGGATAGCCAACAAATTGGCATAATCTTAAACGAGGTTCCAATTTCTTTGGGTTTGTCACCAGCACGTGTGTCGGACAACCCCAAATCCTGAAATGTTTTAAACTAGGTTTACGCCTCTTCCACAATTCAAAAGGTGTTTCTGAAACACTCTTTGATGGAATAGGTTCAAGATTTGAATCGCAGTCTCTATTGCGTAACCCCAAAACGAGGCAGGTAATTGAGCATAACTCATCATAGATCGAAACATGTCTAACAAGGTTCTATTTCTCCTTTCAGATACACCATTCTGCTGAGGTGTATTAGGTGCTGAGAGTTGTGATTGAATTCCATGTTCTATCAAATAGTCTTGGAATCTTAGATCCATATACTCTCCACCTCGATCGGAGCAAAGTGTCTTGATGGTTTTTCCTAATGCATTCTCTACTTCGGCCTTATACTCTTTTAACTTTTCAAGAGCCTCAGACTTATGATGCATTAGGTATAGATAATCATACCTTGAATAATCGTCTATGAAAAAGATGAAATAGTCGTACCCTCCTCGAGTTTTAACATTCACCGGACCATAAAGATCCGAAAGTATAAGTTCTAAGGGTTCTTTAGCTCTATAACCTTTTCCAATAAAAGGTCGCTTAGTAATTTTACCTTCCAAGCATGACTCACAAGGAGGTAAAGAATCATCTTCTAACTGGTTTAGAAGTCCATTCTTAGATAGTCTCTCAATCTGGTTGAGATTTATATGACTAAGTCTAAGATGCCAAATATATGTATTTTTATTTGGAGAAAGTCTTTGCCTTTTACTTTGAGTATTCGCAGTTTTAAACATCTCATGAATTAAAATTGCTTTCATTTGGTTTGGTTTAAGTACATACAAGTCGTTTTCTAATCTAGCAGAACAAATATTGTCACCCTTTTTCAAAATGAATGCTTCATTAATTGAAAAAGAAATACAATATCCACATTCAATTAGACAAGAGAAAGATATTAAGTTCCTCTTAATCTTGGGAACTATGTACAAATTTTCTAAAAATAGGAATCTATCTCTAAAAAACAACTTGGCATCTCCCACTGCACGAGTTGAGACGACGTCTCCCGTTCTGACCTTGAGCGTCATCTCACCCTCTTTGAGCTCCTTGAAGGAACTAGTTTCCTGAAAATAAATTAAGCTCCATAGCTTTTATAAATCCAATAAACTAAGCTCCAAGGTTATAACGTTTATCTTGAAATCAGTGTAGTGGACACTATTTGGGTTGAGTTCAAGATTATAACCTAAATAGTCTATGGTATAAGAATAAGGTTGGAAACCTCATTCTAGTAACACCATGGATGCGACCCACTTTGTAATTAGTACAAATGAGGTAATCCAACTCATTCATGTAGTTGACATGCGAGTGGGGGCATCCTGTATGAAGAGTTTCATACAAGACTGGATCGCAAATTATTAGTCTAACAAGTATAACACCGTTAACAGGATAAGACTAAAAATTTATAGATGGTCATTAATGACTTGACCTGAATCCTAAGCAAGTTAAGAACTCCTGCTTATAGGGGTTTGTCCTTAGACTAGTATGGGTGAGAGTGACCTGTAGCCGACTCAATAAGCCTACCTTCTCAGGGACAAAACCTCGTAGTTAGCTGGGAACTGTTGCGTGATATTTTATGATATTGCAATACCGCAGTGTACGAGTCAAGTTTTAGTATAGTGATTTATGAGTCCAAGTATCGTCCTCGGGAATGGGTTTCTAGATTAATTAATTACTAAGGTACTAATTCTCAATTTTAGCTAAAGAAACATAACATGGATAGTTGATTTGAAATTAAAAACAAGCAAACAAACAAACATGTGGAGACACGAATTGATAGAATGGTGGGAAGTGATTTTACAAGTTAAGGACCTAACTAACACATGCATTGAACCAATGAGATGAAATTATAAACAAGAAGTAAAATAATCAAGAAAATCTCTCGATTCTTAGTGAGCCTCACACATGCAATAAACTCATAGTCTCCATATGAACCTACAACATGCATGGCATTAAGCAACTTCTTTATGTGTTTCCCTAAGAATTCTAAGTCATTCTCATGCCAGAATTCTAAGGGTTTTGATAATTTTGCTCTAATTCAAGTTTCATCTCTCCAGTCCACTTAAATCAACAAATTAAGAAGTCAAGAACTAATTGTCAAAAATAAGATTAAAACATGCTTTAATACATAGCTAGAAAGTCATAACAAGTAAATCAAATCTTAACTACAATGTTTAGCTACTCTAAATCACATGAAATCAAACTAAACAAGTAGAAAACGTCTTAGAACGCTATTACAAATTGAAAGAAAGAGAAATAAACTTAGGTGTCGATGACGGTCCTTCGTCTCCGAGCTCCCGTCTTCGATCTCGAACCTCCACGAATGCTTTGGCTCCCAAAATCACTCTTTTCTCTCTTCTTACAAGGTGTATTTCGAAATTAGGGCAAAACTCTACCAATTTGTCCCCCCCTTTGCAAGAATCATAAGGTTGTATTTATAGGCATCAATGGGGCAGCGTTTCAACGTTGTACCCTAGGCGCGTATCAAATATGGAAACTATCGACAGCGTTGCAACGCCAGGGACAGCGTTGCAACGCTGCTACCTTAACGCGCGCGCTCCTTATCGAAGTAGCGTTGCGACGCTGCAAGGCAGCATTACAATGCTACCTGCACGGTCTTCATAAGCGTCTTCTTATCGAGATGGCGTTGCAACGCCAAAAGGCAGCGTTGCAACGCCATCGTCTGTAGCCTTCAAAGCCTCTTGGTTGCACATTCGTCGTTGCAACGCTCTATATGGCGCAACGCCATCACCTCGGGTCTTAAAGCTTGGTTTGATCCTTTCACTTCCATTTGATGTTCTATTTGGATCCAAATAGCCTCGTTTTGATCCCGAGTGATCCAAATTGTCTCCAATAGCTCTGTTTAAGCTTTTAACCTGAAATTGAGTGATTTAAACACGTAAAAGCTATGAAATCATTACAAAACTAGCAATAATTAAGCCTAAGGATAACACATTTTGTGTGCTATCAAACACCCCCAAACTTAAACTTTTGCTAGTTCCGAGCAAAAACAGAATTAAACATCAGATTGTTCTTGTACATTCAATTGATTCAACCCTCAAAGATTTAACAGAAAATCTAGCAATCACGTGAAACACTCAAACATAACACTTCAACAAGCAGTTTAAAATTTTTCCTAAGTGTTCCTACGCGTGTGTGTGATTAGCCTATGTTCCCTTCATTTTTACTAAGCCCGGATCAACTTTACTAGGCTCTCCATTCAACTTCCCCCTACACTGGTCATAATTACTAATCCTTGAGTCTCCCCATATTCAAGAAATAAATAACTCTACTTAGCACTTAATCATCATTTTTTTTTATGCAAGAACATTAGATTTCACACATCCACTGCAGGGACCCTTACCCAGAGCACTCGCTCAATGAGTGGCCTAACTGATCACAGTGGAGGTAGCTCTTTTTGCCCTCACGATTTTTTCTTTAGCAAACAAACAACAAAAACAAAATAGTTCACATATTATACAGATCATGCATTTCATATTGTCATTCACCCTATCCTGCAGTTTTAACTCTCAAATCAGTTTTTAGACCTATCGAGGTGACATCAAACTTCTAAGCCTAATAACTTTGTTCTAAGCACTTCAAAACTACAGAAACACAGACTATGTGCATAATAGTGCAGGAAAACTCAAGAAAAATTTTTAAATTAACTCAAATTCATATCATGCTCTCACGTTTCAGCAGAATTGCAAGAATTTCCAATTAAATCTCATCCTAGGCCATCATGATCATACTTATGTAAAAGAACACTCAGCAATTCAGCACATACTGAAGAAAGTTATAATAAATAAACAACATCCCACCCAAACTTAAACTAAACATTGTCCCCAATGTTTGTAGAAATAAGTATAAGTTAAGTATAAGGGTAGAAGTGAACGATACTGTCTTGGTTGATGGAGATCTTTCTGAGCTCCTTGGATAGCCAAAGCATGTGTGTTGGAGTTCCTCAGAATGGGAGCATGGATTTCAACGAAGAAGGGCATCTCCACAACCTACAAAGTAAAACAACAACTAACTAAGAATTGAAAAACAACAGCTAAAGCAAGCTAAAGACAGAAAAACAAAAGTAAGTAAAGCTTGGGTTGCCTCCCAAGAAGCGCTTTGTTTAACGTCTTTTAGCTAGACTGTACTCCCTCAAGGTGTTTCCTTCCTTGCTTGCAGTGCCTGGAGTGATGAATTCATTTGGCCAATCTGGGTCTCTATATTTTTTATTGCAGCTCCATGACTGGTCACTATACCAGATAAACTGGTGACTGCATTCTCCAGTTGGTTGGACCGACTTCTGGATTCAGCTATGAAGAAGTGCAATGTGTCTTCCAAAGATGGTTTCCTCTCTGATGTAGAAGCATGCCATGTAGGAGGATTCAACACATTTTTATTGTTAGCATAAGAAAAATTTTCATGATACCTCAAACCTGGATTGTAATGTGTTGGGATCTGATTTTGGTTCCCTCCATAGTTGTTGCTCTTGTTGTTCAGGTAGTGCAATTGCTCCGTAGTGGATTCTCCATTGGGCTGGGAGCATTGAGAGGATATCCCTGTTTGTGGTGATCCTGCAAAATTATTCAGAGCATGAATGAGAGATGCCATATGAGATCTAAGAGAAGTTACCTCATCCCGTTGATACAATCCAGCTACTGACTTAGATCTGTCATTGTCTGTAGGCCACTGGTAGCTGGCATTTGACACTTCCTCAAGGAGGGCACGTGCTTCAGGCACAGTCTTTGCCATGAAAGCCCCTCCAGCAGTAACATCTAGAATGGTCCTGGTCTTTCCTTCCAGTCCATTATAAAACAGTTGTACCTGGAGCCAGTCTGGGTAGCCATGCTGTGGGCACCTCCTGAGCATGTCCTTGTACCTTTCCCAGGCCTCAAATTACTGCTCTCCCTCTTGGTGCCTGAATGTTACTATCTCAGTCCTTAACCTTGTAGCTTTAACAGGTGGAAAGAATTTGGTCATGAACGCTTGGGCCAACTCTTCCCAGAAAATGATACCGCCTGAGGGAAGGGACCCTAGCCATTCTTTGGCTCTACCCTGCAAAGAAAAAGGAAAGAGACGTAAGCGAATACTATCAGCAGAGATACCATTCATTTTAAATGTACCACAGATTTCTAAGAAATTTTGAAGATGAGAGTTAGGATCTTTTGTGGCTAAGCCTCTGAAAGCACCTTCCCTAACCATTTGTATCAACCCTGTCTTAAGTTCAAAATTATTAGCATTGATAGGGGGTATGGACTATTCCAGCCTGCTCAGAATTAAACACAGGTTGGAAATACTCTCTGATAGGTTTAAGGTTATTGATGAGCTCCTGGTCAGCCATTTCCTGAGGTTCTGCTCTTCGTTCCCTTAGGAGTCTCCTACAGGTCCTCTCGATCTCAGGATCAAATGGGTGCAAGTCTGCAGTTCTCCCCTTGGGCATACACCTGGAGAAACAAAAAGAAAGAAATTAGATAAAAAGAAAAGACAAACAACTAGAAAATAAAACAAAAAATAAAGACATAAAACATAAAACTTGGGTTGCCTCCCAAGAAGCGCTTTCTTTAACGTCTTTAGCTAGACGGTGACTTATCAGGGCACATAAAATTGCTCATATTTCTTCGGGCCCTTCTTGCTCGAATCGATGTAGCCTTTTAAGTCTAAAAGGCTATCCTGTTTTTCTTCAGCCCCAGACAGAAAATTATTTTTGGGATTTTTATTTATTAAAAGAAAAGAACTGAAATCAAAGCAAGACTCGTGAGTGCAAGACAAATGGTTATAAAAAACAAAGGAAATCTCTTGGGATAAAAGAAAAGAAGACTTCTCGGCCTCTAACTCTATCACTTGGATCTCCCCTGTGGAACTAAGTGTATCACCACTGCCTTCCTCACTAACCTGATCATGGTGTGCCTCTGTCTCCCCCAAACTATCCTCACTAGCATCTAAACAAATCCTCCTAGGTGGCATTTCCTGAGTGGTAAGGATAAGAAATTGTTCCTGTAAGGACTTAAGGGAAACTACTAGCTGGTTAAGATATTGAGCTCTATCCTATACTATTTCCTAAAGTCCTACCACCTCAGTTTCTAACCTATCCAACCTCTCTAATTAACTATGAACCAAATTTTTAAATTTCAACTCTAAGGTATATTCTGCCAATTAGTCCATAAGAGAAGATTTTTCTAAGGGTTGGTTAAGGTCCGAAAAACTATGGTTCCAAGTGCCTGAATAACTACCCTCATGTGAATTTTCATATATTTCTGGTACAGAATGGTAAAAATTAGACACATGGTATTCAGAAAAATCATGATGCACCAAACTAGGTTCCTGAGAGGAGTAATAGAATGATGGAGAAAAATCATGCAAAGTCATGCTTGAAAAATCAGTAATTTCACAACAAGACTTCACACAATATCAACACAACCAAAACAGGAAACAAAGACTCAAAAATGCACAAAACTAAAATAACACAAATAAGGAAACAAACAAACACACAAATAACAAATACGGAAAAAAAAACACAAACAAGCTTTAGTCTAAAATTTCAAATTTTCTCCTAATATTAATTAATCTAAATAATCGTCATTCCCCGGCAACGGCGCCAAAAACTTGTTGCATGATATTTATGGTATTGCAATACCGCAGTGTACGGGTCAAGTTTTAGTATAGTGATTTATGAGTCCAAGTATCGTCCTCGAGAATCGGTTTCTAGATTAATTAATTACTAAGGTACTAATTCTCAATATTAGCTAAAGAAACATAACATGGATAGTTGAATTGAAAGTAAAAACAAGCAAACAAGCAAACATGTGGAGACACGAATTGATAGAATTGTGGGAAGTGATTTTACAAGTTAAGGACCTACCTAACACATGCATTGAACCAATGAGATGAAATTATAAACAAGAAGTAAAATACTCAAGAAAATCTCTCGATTCTTAGTGAGCCTCACACATGCAATAAACTCATAGTCTCCATATGAACCTACAACATGCATGGCATTAAGCAACTTCTTTATGTGTTTCCCTAAGAATTCTAGGTCATTCTCATGCCAGAATTCTAAGGGTTTTGACAATTTTGCTCTAATTCAAGCTTTATCTCTCCAGTCAACTTAAATCAACAAATTAAGAAGTCAAGAACTAATTGTCAAAAATAAGATCAAAACATGCTTTAATACATAGCTAGAAAGTCATAACAAGTAAATCAAATCTTAACTACAATGTTTAGCTACTCTAAATCACATGAAAAACAAACTAAACAAGTAGAAAACGTCTTAGAACGCTATTACAAATTGAAAGAAAGAGAAATAAACTTAGGTGTCGATGTCGGTCCTTCGTCTCTGAGCTCCCGTCTTCGATCTCGAACCTCCACGAATTCTTTGGCTCCCAAAATCATTCTTAGGTGTATTTCGAAATTATAGCAAAACTCTACTAAATTGTCCTTCCCTTTGCAAGAACCATAAGGTTGTATTTATAGGCATCAATGGGGCAGCGTTGCAACGCTAGGGACAGCGTTGCAACGTTGTGTACCCTAGGCGCGTATCAAATATGGAAACTATCGACAGCGTTGCAACGCCAGGGACAGCGTTGCAACGCTGCTACCTTAACGCGCGCGCTCCTAATCGAAGTAGCATTGTGACGCTGCAAGGCAGCATTGCAACGCTACCTGCACGGTCTTCATAAGTGTGTTCTTATCGAGATGGCATTGCAACGCCAAAAGGCAGCGTTGTAACGCCATCGCCTGTAGCCTTCAAAGCCTCTTGGTTGCACGTTCGGCGTTGCAACGCTCTATATGGCGTTGCAACGCTCTATATGGCGTTGCAACGCCATCACCTCGGGTCTTAAAGCTTGGTTTGATCCTTTCACTTCCATATGATGTTTTATTTGGCTCCAAATAGCCTCGTTTTGATCCCGAGTGATCCAAATTGTCGCCAATAGCTCTGTTTAAGCTCTTAACCTGAAATTGAGTGATTTAAACACGTAAAAGCTATGAAATCATTACAAAACTATCAATAATTAAGCCTAAGGATAGCACATTTTGTGTGCTATCAGGAACTTAACTATGCAAGATAGAATTCACTCATTCCTCTACAGAGAAATCAGATAGGTTGTTCCCTTAAGAACTGACTCCAGGTCTTGAACAACGGGGCCCCGCCCTCTCTGAGGGTATGAGTTTAAGGTAGGACCTTAGACTTGTTGTTCATTAGAGGATCAATGGTGCTTAAGGAGCAAAGAGGTAATCACAGGGGTAAAACGGTAATTTGACCCAGTTGTGATTACGAACAACCTGTGAAGGGTCGACTCATGGGCAATGACTATATCAGTGGACACAATAATATCTACAAATGAGGAGAGTGCAACTACTGGTCTATAGTGGAGTGACTTGCGGTTAATGAATATTGATTAAGCGGATCAAAGAGTTTGATCGTTAATCTCACATCATTGGAGCTCATGATCCGTAGGTCCATTAGATCCCTCCGTTGGCTCAACATGGTAATATTGAGGGTATAAAGTTAGGAGTGAAATTGAGGTGTTCAATTTCATACATGAGGAGTTATATCAATTATATATGATGTAATTGATATAATATATAGTTTTAATGTGAATTAGATTCATATATAAACTATATACTAATGAGAGATTAAAGAAGGAGTAGGATGGTCATTTCCATCCCATTCACCTATATATATAGTTGCATGAGATGCAACTAGGTTAAGACTTGGTCAAGACTTTGGTAAGACTTTGGGAAAGTATACCTAGCTTTCTTGTAGTGTTGTTGGAAGAGTTCCAAAACACAACTCTCTCTCTCACAAGAAATACCTCACATCTGCTAAAGGGAACCCACATTCCTCCCTCACCTAGAGAACAACGGAGAAGATCCGGTGGTCGTGTCTTCGTCATGTTGGAATTCTTGTTCTTTGAGATTGTGACCGTGGAGAGAGAGCACTTGAAGAAAGGTTCTTCAAAGGTAAACTTCTTCTTTGTCCCATTTCTCGTATTTTATGCTTAATCCATGTTTTTCGTTCATGAATTTTCCATTGTAACTAAATCAAGAACACGCGATTCACAATCGCTTCCGCTGCAGGGACTTCGATTCCCTTCAATTGGTATCAGAGCCCAATTGTGTTCTTGATTTATGTTCTGGAATTTTCAAGAACAAGGTGGGATTTACTGTTTTGTGCATGAGATGTATGAACGGTTTTTGCGAAATTAGATGTTTTCGATTTTGGCACTAAGATTTACAATTTTTCATTCAGATTTTCAATGTAAGGGCCCGGTGTTTTGGGAAGTTTTAATTGTAAATCGAGTCTGTAAGTCCGTGTCGATCGAGGCAAGGCGGTTGCTGAAAAGATCAGAGCGAAATTGAGCTGAAAACAATGGAGATTGTTGTCGTCTGTGTGCAGCGTTGCAACGTTGTTCATCGGCGTTGCAACGCCGCGCTTGCGGGAGAAGGCACGCTCAGGAGGTAGCGTTGCAACGTTATGGCGTTGTGCAACGCTCGGCAGAAAACAACAAAGGCAGCGTTGCAACGCTGCTATCAGCGTTGCAACGCCGAAGACGTTTCACGGGAGGAGCAACGGGCAGAAACCGAAATTTTTATTATTTATATTAATTATAAAAATGTTTTATTTTAATATATTTAATAATTTTAATTTCAATTAATATAATTAGATTATATTAATTAAAATTATTTCTATGGTACCAAAATTTGTCTAATTTTTGCTATTTTAATTATGCAATTGTTGTGTAATTATTGTCATGCTTAGTGTATGCTTGTATTTTAGAAATCCCACCTTAGGTTAAGCATTTTCATGCATCATTTATAATATAAGGAGTTATATTATATAGTTTGCATGATTAATTCATATAAGGTTGTTATATTAATTTTGGACAGCATTGACATGCATTATATTTCATGAGATAAATATGCTATGTATGTTTTATTATTCATATGATGAATGATCAAGCACTATAACATAGTATGCATGTCACCTAAGGTTAATTATTAGTTTTAAAGTATTTAGAACTTGGAAATAATATACCTTAGGTTATCTAGTTCTAATTAGATTAGAATTAGGAACCAAGTAATTTATAAGCTATGATTAAAAGAGGAAGGTCTAAGGAAAGTTCTGTCTAGGCTGGGGTATTTAAGCTGACGGAAACGGAACACCCCTACCTGGGAACTGACCTGAGAGTGAAATTTAATCAGAGAGTCTTATAAATTACAGTAGTGTCAACGGGTTTATTAAGGGGTTAATAAACTAGAAATCCTAGGTTTAATATAAGGAGTTATATTAACAAACTTAGGATAAAATCAATATAAGAGTTATATTGACTATCAATATAAGAGTTATGTTGATAGATATAGGTAAAACCATTAGCCGGGTTTTAGCCTAAGAAAGATTCCTATAGAATTAAAGTATTCAGTGGGAGGAAAAAATGTATGAGATACATATTTTTCCACCTATGCTATCTCCGAGAAGTTCACACCGTGAGACTCATACTTGGCCTCGTGGCGCAAACGGGAGCGTCCCCCTTCGGATGGTGTTTGTATGAGTCAATGCCAAGGTGAATGGAGAGGATACTTATAGTGAGTGGGAGCAGGTTTAGTGAAAACAAAACCTACGGTCTCTTTTGTCGGTTTACACCGTTAGACCACTATGGTCACCGCTAGTTTGGCTTTGGACCGGACAATCCATTCGGAGGGCTTGATCATAGGGGATCGAACACGATGACACACCGAAAGGGATAAAGATTTCCTTAGACTATTTTTCAATCTAGTCCTCCCTTCGGCGGATTTTATTGGATCGAGACTCTGGGATCTAAAGACAAAGGGTTACACTCACGGAATACATAAGTTGTGTATGTATTCAGACCGAAAAATGGTAACTAAAACCTATAGGAATAAGAGTTATTCTGGTGTTAGGTTTTGGTCAAGAATGTCTTGATCCAGAGGAGGAGTGTTTTTGATTACCCTTCGGTGTCATACATTCTAAACCTCTGGAGTATCATTGCAAATTATAAATGCCTAGGAATCATTTGATAATTAGCTAAAACATGATTGGATTAGAGTACAAGAAACTCATACAAGTTTGTTTGTAAATGTCTAGCTCTATAATTTCCTTAGTGGGTGCGGAAAAGTTAACCGGAGAGAATATGATGACATGGAAAAACAAACTCAACACTATTTTGGTAGTGGATGATCTGAAGTTTGTGCTAACTGAGGAGTGTTGTCAGGTGCCAGGTTCGAATGCGTCACGAAATGTTCGTGATGCATATGATCGATGGATCAAGGCCAATGATAAGGCCAAGGTCTACATGCTGGCAAGTATGTCTGACATATTAGCCAAGAAGCATGAGGGCATGATTACCGCCAAGAAAATCATGGATTACTGCGGGGGTATGTTTGGACAACGATCCACACAAGCCCGACATAATGCCCTAAAGTACATATTCAACTCGAGGATGCCAGAGGGTACATCTTTTCGGGATCATGTCCTTGATATGATGGTACACTTTAACATCGCGGAGTCGAATGGTGTTTCCATCGATGAGTCGAGTCAGGTCAGCTTCATTCTGGAAACCCTTCCAGATAGTTTCCTGCAGTTTAGAAGTAATGTTGTTATGAACAAGCTTACTTTTAATCTTACCTCCCTTCGTAATGAACTCCAGATGAAAATTCAGGGATCGAAAGGAGAGGCAAATGTTGCCAGTAGGAGTTATCACAGAGGTTCGACCTCTGGGACAAAAATAGTGGCTTCATCTTCTTCTAACCTGAGAGGTAAGAAGAAGAACATGAAGAAAGTTGGTAAAGGGAAACAGGCTGATAAAGCTGCCGCCCAGAAGGGCAAGAAAGTTAAAGACGTTGCTGACAAAGGATAGTGTTTCCACTGCAACGAATACGGGCATTGGAAATGGAACTGTCCGAAGTACATTGCAGAAAAGAAGAAGGAAGGTAAATATGATTTACTTTGCTTAGAAGCTTGTTTAGTAGATAATGATAAAACAACTTTGATACTTGATTCAGGCGCCACTAATCATATTTGTTCTTCTTTTCAGGGAATTGATTCCTAGCAGCAGCTACAACAAGGAGAGATAACACTCCAGGTTAGAAATGGAGAAATCGTCTCAGCTGTAGCAGTAGGCAAAATGAAGCTTTATTTTGGCAAGAAATATGTATTGTTGGACAATATATTAGTGATACCAGGGTTTACTAGAAACCTTATTTCCATTTCTTGCCTTATTGAACAATGTATTTATGTTTCCTTTTCTATGAATAAAGTGTTTATTTTGAAGAAAGGTTTAGAAATATGTTTTGCTTCATTAGAAAATGGATTGTATGTTTTAAGGCCTAATTCAGTCAAAATGGTTTTGAACACTGAATTATTTAAAACTGCAACCGCACAAACTAAGAAACGAAAAATTTCTCCTAAAGAAAATGTTCATCTTTGGTATCTAAGATTGGGTCACATTAATCTCAATAGGATTGAGAGATTGGTAAAGAACGGACTTCGAAACGAGTTAGAAGAAAATTCCTTGTCAGTATGTGAATCCTGCCTAGAAGGCAAGATGACTAAAAGATTTTAGTGGAAAATGTTATAGAGCCAAAGATACTCTAGAGTTTATACATTCAGACCTTTGTGGTCCGATGAATGTTAAAGTCAGGGGAGGATATGAATATTTTATCTCTTTTATAGATGATTATTCCAGATATGGGCATATTTACCTAATGCACCACAAGTCTGAAGCACTTGAAAAGTTCAAGGAATTCAAGACTGAGGTTTAAAATCAATTAGGTAAAAGAGTTAAAACACTTCGATCGGATCGAGGTGGAGCGTACATGGATTTAAAATTCCAGAACTATATGATAGAACATGGAATTACATCCCAACTCTCAGCTCCCAGCACACCACAACAAAATGGTGTATCGAAAAGGAGAAATCGAACCATGTTGGGCATGGTTCGATCAATGATGAGTTATGCTCATCTCCCTAGTTCTTTTTGGGGTTATGTAGTGGAGACTGTAGTATACATTTTGAATAGGGTGCCCTCCAAAAGTGTTTCTAAAACACCTTTTGAACTCTGGAAAGGACGTAAAGGTAGTTTATGTCACTTCAGAATATGGGGTTGTCCAGCACATGTGCTTGTGACAAATCCAAAGAAGTTGGATTCACGTTCAAAGTTGTGTTTATTCGTAGGATACCCAGAAGAAACAAGAGGTGGTTTATTCTATGATCCTAAGGAAGATAAGGTCTTTGTGTCGACAAATGCCACTTTCTTGGAGGAGGACCACATAAGGGACCACAAACCAAAAAGCAAGGTAGTGTTGAATGAGTTAGATGGAACAATAGCAAATGTTGCTAATAAGAACACTAGTACGTCAACAAGAGTTGTTGATACTAGTTTGTCTAGTCAAGAGGGTCCATCTCAAGAGTTGAGTATGCCTCGACGTAGTGGGAGGGTTGTGATACAGCCTAACCGTTACATGGGTTTAGCTGAAACCCAAGTTGTTATACCAGATGACAACTGCGATGATCCATTGACTTATAATCAAGCAATGGTTGACAAAGACAAAGACAAATGGGTCATAGCCATGGACCAAGAAATGGAGTCTATGCACTTCAATTCTGTTTGGGATCTTGTAGATAAGCCTGATGGGGTAAACCTATAGGTTGTAAGTGGATCTACAAGAGAAAACGTGGTGTAGATGGGAAGGTGCAAACCTTTAAAGCTAAACTAATAGCAAAGGGTTATACCCAGGTTGAAGGGGTTGACTTTGAGGAAACTTTTTCACCTGTTGCTATGGTAAAGTCTATCCGTATCCTTCTTGTCATTGTCGCATATTATGACTATGAGGTATGGCAAATGGAAGTCAAGACAACCTTTTTGAATGGAAATCTTGAGGAAACCATCTGCATGGACCAACCCAAATGGTTCATTAAACCAGGACAAGAGCAAAAGGTTTGCAGGCTTAAAAGGTCGATTTATGGACTAAAACAAGCCTCTAGGTCCTGAAATATAAGATTTGATGAGGCTATCAAGTCCTATGATTTTGACCAGAATGATGATGAACCTTGTGTCTACAAGAAAATCATCAATAGTTATGTCGCTTTCCTAATTCTCTATGTGGATGATATCCTACTCATTGGGAATGATGTAGGTTATCTTACTGACATCTAGGAATGGCTAGCTACGCAATTCCAAATGAAAGATTTGGGTGATGCGTGATCTGCTTCTTGGGATCCGCAGTTGTCCGAACCGCAAGAATAAAACACTAGCCTTGTCTCAAGCATCATACATAGACAAAGTGTTGTCAAGGTTTAAGATGCAAGATTCCAAAAGGGCATGTTGCCTTTTAGACATGGAATCCATTTGTCTAAGGAACAGTATCCTAAGACACCTCAAGGAGTTGAGGATATGAGACGGATTCCTTACGCATCAGTTGTTGAGAGCCTGATGTACGCCATGTTGTGTACTAAGCCTGACATCTGTTTTGCAGCTGGGATAGTCAGTAGGTATCAATCCAATCAAGGACTTGAACACTGGACAATGGTTAAAACGATCCTTAAGTATATTCGGAGAACAAGGAACTACATGCTTGTGTATTGGGCTAAGGATTTGATCCTTACAGGATACACGGATTCTGACTTTCAAACTGATAAAGATTCTCGAAAGTCTACATCAGGGTCAGTTTTCACTCTTAATGGAGGAGTTGTAGTATGGCGAAGCGTCATCGTTGATTCCACCATGGAGGTTGAATATGTAGCAGCTTGTGAAGCAGCTAAGGAGGCCGTTAGGTTGAGAAAATTTATGCTAAATTTGGAAGTTGTTCCAAATATGACTTTGCCCGTCACACTGTATTGCGACAACAGTGGTGCAGTGGCAAATTCGAGGGAACCCCTTAGTCACAAGAGGGGAAAGCACATAGAGCAGAAAAATCATCTCATCCAGGAGATCGTGCATAGAGGAGACGTGATTGTCACGAAGATAGCCTCAGAGCACAACATTGTTGATCCTTTTAAAAAGGCTCTCACGGCTAAAGTATTTGAGAGTCACCTAGAAGATCTAGGTTTACAAGTCTTCCCCAATGATAGCACACAAAATGTGTTATCCTTAGGCTTAATATTTACATGTTTAAATCA
This sequence comes from Trichosanthes cucumerina, assembly GCA_036507285.1. Taxonomy (NCBI): domain Eukaryota; kingdom Viridiplantae; phylum Streptophyta; class Magnoliopsida; order Cucurbitales; family Cucurbitaceae; genus Trichosanthes; species Trichosanthes cucumerina. The sequence continues at coordinate 31,764,923 of CM071838.1, forward strand.
CTCAAGATTAGGTTAAGAGCTTAAACAGAGCTATTGGAGACAAATGCTAATAATTTTGAACTTAAGACAGGGCTGATACAAATGGTTAGGGAAGGTGCTTTCAAAGGCTTAGCCACAGAAGATCCTAACTCTCAACTTCAAAATTTCTTAGAAATCTGTGGTACATTTAAAATGAATGGTATCTCTGCTGATAGTATTCGTTTACGCCTCTTTCCTTTTTCTTTGCAGGGTAGGGCCAAAGAATGGCTAGGATCCCTTCCCTCAGGGAGTATCACTTCTTGGGAGGAGTTGGCCCAAGCCTTCATGACCAAATTCTTTCCACCTGTAAAAGCTGCAAAGTTAAGGACTGAGATTGGAACATTCAGGCAACAGGAGGGAGAGTAACTATTCGAGGCATGGGAAAGGTACAAAGACATGCTCAGGAGGTGCCCACAACATGGCTACCCAGATTGGCTCCAGGTACAATTGTTCTATAATGTACTGGAAGGTAAGACCAGGACCATTCTGGGCGCCACTGCTGGAGGGGCTTTCATGGCGAAAACTGTGCCAGAAGCATGTGCCCTCCTGGAGGAAGTGTCTACTGCTAGCTACCAGTGGCCTACAGAAAATGACAGATCTAAGCCAGTAGCTGGATTATATGAACTCGATGAGGTAACCTCTCTTAGATCTCATATGGCATCTCTCACTCATGCCCTGAATAATTTTGCAGGAACACTACAGACAGGGATGTCCTCTCAATGCTCCCAACCCAATGGAGAATCCACTATGGAGCAATTGCACTACCTGAACAACAGAAGCAACACCTATGGAGGAAATCAGACTCAGAATAACCTACCAACACATTACAATCCAGGTTTAAGGTATCATGAAAATTTCTCTCATGATAACAACAAAAATGTGTTGAATCCTCCTACAGGGCATGCTTCTACATCAGAGAGGAAACCATCTTTGGAAGACACATTGCACTCCTTCATAGCTGAATCTAGAAGTCGGTCCAACCAGCTGGAGAATGCAGTCACCAGTTTATCTGGTATAGTGACCAATCATGGAGCTGCAATAAAGAATATAGAGACCCAGATTGGCCAAATGAACACATCACTCCAGGCACTGCAAGCAAGGAAGGAAACACCTTGAGGGAGTACAGTCTAGCTAAAGACGTTAAACAAAGCGCTTCTTGGGATGCAACCCAAGCTTTACTTACTTTTATTTTCCTGTCTTTAGCTTGCTTTAGTTTGTTGTTTTTCAATTCTTAGTTAGTTGTTGTTTTACTTCGTAGGTTGTGGAGATACTCTTCTTCGTTGAAATCCATGCTCTCATTCTGAGGAACTCCAACACACATGTTTTGGCTATCCAAGGAACTCAGAAAGAGCTCCATAAACCAGGATAGTATTATTCACTCTTACCCTGATACTTAATTTATGCTTAATTCTGCAAACATTGGGGGCAATGTTTAGTGTAAGTTTGGGGGTGGATGTGTTTATCTGTTGAGACTGTCCTGAGTATGTGCTGAATTGTTGATTGATCTTTTACATAAGTATGAGTATGATAGCCTAGGAAGAGATCTAATTGAAAATTCTTGTGATTCTGCTATAACTTGAGAGCATGACATGAATTTGAGTTAATTTAAAAATTTTCTTGAGTTTTTCCTGCACCATTATGCACATAGCATGTGTTCCTGTACTTTTGAAATGCTTAGAACAAAGTTATTAGGCTTAGAAGTTTGATGTCACCTCGATAGGTCTGAAAACTGATTTAGTAAAACTGCAGGATAGGGTGAATAACAATATGAAGTGCATGATCTGTATAATATGTGAAATAGTTTGTTTTTGTTTTTTGTTTACTAAAGAAAAAAAAATCGTGAGGGCAAAAGGAGCTACCTTCACTGTGATCAGTTAGGCACTCATTGAGCGAGTGCTCTGGGTAAGGGTCCCTGCAGTGGATGTGTGAAATCTAGTGTCCTTGCACAAAAAAAAATAATGAAAAAATAAAAAAAAAAAAAAGAAGAAGAAAATAGAAAAAGTGGCATCAAAAGAGTGATTAAGTGTTGAGTAAAGTTGTTTATTTCTTAAATGTGGGGAGGCTCAAAGATTAGTAATGAAGACCAGTGTAGGGGGAAGTTGAATGGAGAACTTAATAAAGTTGATCCGGGCTTGGTAAAAATGAAGGGAACATAGGCTAATCACACACACACGTAGGAAACTTAGGAAAAGTTTTAAATTACTTGTTGAAGTGTTATGTTTAAGTGTTTCCTGTAATTGCAAAATTTTCTCTTATATCTTTGAGGCTTGAATCAAATGTATGTTTAAGAACAATCTGATGTTTAATTTTGTTTTTGCTCGGGACTAGTAAAAGTTTAAGTTTGGGGATGTTTGATAGCACACAAAATGTGTTATCCTTAGGCTTAATAATTGCTAGTTTTATAATGATTTCAGGGCTTTTACATGTTTAAATCACTCAATTTCAGGTTAAGAGCTTAAACAGAGCTATTGGAGACAAATTGGATCACTCGGGATCAAAACGAGGTTATTTGGAGCTGAAAAGAATACCAATTGGAAGAGAAAGGACCAATTCAAGCATGATGACCCGAGGTGATGGCGTTGCAACGCTGTTTATAGCGTTGCAACGCCGAAGTGCAGCCAAGACGCGTTGAAGACCCCAGGCGGTAGTGTTGCAACGCTGCCTTGCAGCGTCGCAACGCTATCTCGATAAGAAAGCGCGCATGAGAGACCGCACAGCAGGCGTCGCAACGCCGCATCAATCCGATGGCGCGCGCGTTAGGGTAGCGGCGTTGCAACGCTGCCCTCAGCGTTGCAACGCCATCGCTAGATTCCATATTTGATACGCGCCTAGGGTACAGCGTTGCAACGCTGCACCGATTGAGCCTATATATAGAATATTATGTATTCTTGTAAAGGAGAGCCGAATTTGGTAAAGTTTTGCCCTAATTTCGAAATACACTTTGTAAGAAGAGAGAAAAAAGTGATTTTTGGGAGACAAAGCATTGGTGGAGGTTCGAGATCGAAGACGAGAGCTCGGAGACGAAAGACCGACATCGACACATAAGTTTAATTTCCTTTTCTTTCAATTTGTAATAGCGATCTAAGACGTTTTCTACTTGTTTTGTTTGATTTTCATGTGGTTTAGAGTAGCTAAACATTGTAGTTAAGATTTGATTTACTTGTTATGACTTTCTAGCTATGTATTAAAGCATGTTTTGTTCTTATTTTTGGCAATTCGTTCTTTACTTCTTAATTTGTTGATTTAAGTGGACTCGAGAGATAAAACTTAAATTAGAGCAAAATTGTCAAAACCCTTAGAATTCTGGCATGAGAATGACTTAGAAATCTTAGGGAAACACATAAAAAAGTTGCTTAATGCCATGCATGTTGTAGGTTCATATGGAAACTATGAGTTTATTGCATGTGTAAGGCTCACTAAGAATCGAGAGATTTTCTTGAGTAGTTTACTTCTTGTTTATAATTTCATCTCATTGGTTTAATGCATGTGTTAATTGAGTCATTAACTTGTAAAATCACTTCCCACAATTCTATCAATTCGTGTCTCCACATGTTTGTTTGTTTGTTTTTTTTTACTTTCAATTCAACTATCCATGTTATGTTTCTTTAGCTAAAATTGAGAATTAGTACCTTAGTAATTAATTAATCTAGAAACCCATTCCCGAGGACGATACTTGGACTCATTAATCACTATACTAAAACTTGACCCGTACACTGCGGTATTGCAATATCATAAATATCACGCAACACCCAACTAGGGCAAGTGGGAGTATTTTTGTACAAAGTGGTTTAAATGCCCTAGTTTATTGTATTTACATTATTGTAATGTTTAGTACTCCACAAGCTTTAGGTCAAGTGGGAGATTGTTGGGATTTATGCCCTAAACTTGTGTAATTTTGATCAATTAAATAAAGTGTTATTTGTTTTGATAAGATTACAGTCTTGCTTTTATAAATCCAATAAACTAAGCTCCAAGGTTATAACGTTTATCTTGAAATCAGTGTAGTGGACACTATTTGGGTTGAGTTCAAGATTATAACCTAAATAGTCTATGGTATAAGAATAAGGTTAGAAACCTCATTCTGGTAACACCATGGATGCGGCCCACTTTGTAATTAGTACAAATGAGGTAATCCAACTCATTCATGTAGTTGACATGCGAGTGGGGGCATCCTGTATGAAGAGTTCATACAAGACTGGATCGCAAATTATTAGTCTAACCAGTATAACACCGTTAACAAGATAAGACTAGTAATTTATAGATGGTCATTAGTGACTTGACCTTAATCCTGAGCAAGTTAAGAACTCCTGCTTATAGGGGTTTGTCCTTAGACTAGTATGGGTGAGAGTAGCACATGGCCAGACTCAATAAGCCTACCTTCTCGTGACGTGAAACCTCGTAGGTAGTAGGGAACTTAAGCTGTGCAAGATGGAATTCACTCATTCCTCACCGAGGAATCGGATAGGTTGTTCCCTTAAGAATCGACTCGTGTCTTGAACAACGGGCCCCGCCTCTATGAGGGTATGAGTTTAAGGTAGGACCTTAGACTTGTTGTTCATTAGAGGATCAGTGGTGCTTAAGGAGCAAAGAGGTAATCACAGGGGTAAAACGGTAATTTGACTCAGCTGTGATTACGAACAACCTGTGAAGGGTTGACTCATGGGCAATGACTATATCAGTGGACACAATAATATCTCTGATGAGAGAGTGCAGCTCACGGTCTATAGTGGAGTGACTTGCGGTTAATGAATATTGATTAACTGGATCAAAGAGTTTGATCAGTTAATCTCACATCATTGGAACTCATGATCTGTAGGTCCATTAGATCCCTCCATTAGCTATACATGGTAATATTGAGGGTATAAAGTTAGGAGTGAAATTGAAGTGTTCAATTTCATACATGAGGAGTTATATCAATTATATATGATGTAATTGATATAATATATAGTTTTAATGTGAATTAGATTCATATATAAACTATATACTAATGAGAGATTAAAGGATGGGTAGGATGGTCATTTCCATCCCATTCACCTATATATATAGCTGCATGAGATGCAACTAGGTTAAGACTTGGTCAAGACTTTGGTAAGATTTGGGAAAGTATACCTAGCCTCCTTGTAGTGTTGTTTGAAGAGTTCCAAAACACAACTCTCTCTCTCACAAGAAATTTCTCACATCTCCTAAAGGGAACCCACATTCCTCCCTCACCTAGAGAACAACGGAGAAGATCCGGTGGTCGTGTCTTCGTACGTTGAAATTCTTGTTGCTGAGATCGTGACTGTGGAGAGAGGAACACTTAAAGAATGGTTTTTCAAAGGTAAACTTCTTGTTGTCCATTTCTGTATTTTATGCTTAATCCATGTTTTTCGTTCATGAATTTTTCATTGTAACTAAATCAAGAACACGTGATTCACAATCGTTTCTGCTGCGGGGACTTCGATTCCCTTCACGGACTATAGAAATCTCATGGTGCGACCTAATGGAGAAGACCGTAGGATACGTTGACACGCGTCCTGCTCCCATTTACTATGGATACTTCCCTCATTCACCTTGGTATTGAACCATGCAAACACTTACCGTAGGGGGACACCCTATTGACGCCACGTAGCCGAGCATGGAACTCACGGTGTGAACTCTTGAGGACGTGAGAGTAAACTCGATGTGAACACCTTGTTTTCTCCCACTGAAGCTCCTAAGGTTAGGGTATAGGTTTAACTTAGTCGGATTCTGGCTAAAAGAATCTATCTAAGTCTATGCCTATTATAACTATTATAACTAGGTCTTTTAACCTTATGTCTAGGTGAATAAACATTTTAATTACCTAGATATAACGTAGGACTATGGTTAATTCAATTCAAGTTTCACGTCAGTTCCCAGGTAGGAGGTGTTTCGTTAACCTTCAGCTTAAGTACCCCCAGCCTTAGACAGAACATCACTGGTAGAGTTCCCTTATAACCAATGTCCTATTGTCCTACTATATTTTAAACTATTTAAAATATAGTAGGACAATAAACTTAGGTCTAAATTAACCAATGTCCTATTGTCCTACTATATTTTAAACTATTTAAAATACTATGTAAGACTAACTTCTAATTCTATTAGAAATTAAACTTAGGTCTAAATTAATTTTAAACAATTTAAAACTTATTTCATTTACCCCAAGTTCTTATGTTTGCATGCAGTTCTTTGTTATAGGTTATGGTTTCTAAAACCCCTTTATAACTTTTATAAAAAAAAAAAAATAACCTATGACGACGAACTTTATTATAAATTCAACAAACGATTTCAAATTGGAAGTATATTCAACTAATTGAATCATGCTAAATACTTAAATAAAATAACGCTTTATTTTAATTTAAGTAATTTCATGTTCCATGCTATTTATTTTTCATATAATCGAATTATAACAATATAATTAATTACTTATGAAAAATAAATTAAAACATGCATTTCTACCATATTTATATAACAATTATACAAATAAAATGCATGAACATGTTTATCCTAAGGTGAGAGATATTCTAAATGACATTCGTAAGGAAAATAGCCGTAAAACAAGAAAAATTTGGCCCCTAAAGTGTAAAAAATAATAAAATTACACTAATTTTATTGCAAAACCGGTCCAAAACACTTGGAACCGGGCTCAGACCGCTCGAACTAAATCAACCACCACCCAAACCGCTTGAACAACCTCCAAACCGGTCTACTTGACCCACCAGCTGTCACGGCGTTGCAACACTGAGGAGAGTGTTGCAACGCCGGCTCCTCTCGTGCTCGCGTCAGGTATCGGGGCAGCGTTGCAACGCTGCTAACTCCTCGGATTTCCTTGTCGATAGGGGCTTCGGCGTTGCGATGTCGTTCCGCGTTGGCATCACAACGTTGCTGGTAGCGTTGCAATGTTGTTGCTTCTGTAGCAGTTGTTTTCTTCCAAAAACAGTGGCTTCCAATGGTGATTTCTCCCTGATACTCATCGAATTGCATGAAATTTGTCACGAACGACTCATAACTTAATTACAGACTCGATTATGTACTTAATTGCCCAAAACGCAGGGGCCCTTACATTTAATTTGATCAAATCACAATCAAAACTAAGGCCAAAAATTTCCTAAACTAGTTTTACAGCAAACCATATGCAATTCCCACCTATCCAATGCAAATTTGTTTCAACAAAAACAAAACAAGTATTGCTCTGATACCAATTGAAGGAGATCTGATCCCCGTGAGCAGCGAAAACATGGTTTAATGGATCAAATGCTTGATTATTTTGGTTTACTTCAAATACCGATACATTGGGTAAAAATTATAGAATATGCAATCTAACTAATCTAATTAGAGCATGGAATTTAGACATGCAAACATGTTGTAAAATATCTAAACTAAAAAAAAAAAAAATTCGAAATTACCTTTGTAGATCAAATCAGCAAAACCAGCAACTCCTTGCTCCTTTTGCACAGCAGCACAGTAAGTTCTTCCTCTGTATTTTCTACAGGACACCACCAACGGGATAAACCTCCTATATCTCTGAGTTCTACTTAGATCTACCCTTTGTGGGAAGGGATCCAACAATTGGAAGAACGATTTTTTGGAAATTCGAGAGAGAATTCTTTCAGCAATTCAACAATTGCACAAATGATCGATCAGTTTCCTCACTGATCCCCTCTCCCTGTTTATCTGTCGATATGGAGAGGAAGAGGGGTAGTGGGAACGTGTCATCCTGATACGTTCCCTTAATTAATTTAATAATAAATTAATTAATTTAATTAATAATTCAATCATATTTAATTATAAATTAATATTAATTTTAAGTAAATCACATTTAACCAAAATTAAATTAAATATCATATATTTAATTATGATTAAATCATATTTAATCAATTTTTTCTCTAACCTATAGTTTTAATACACATCTTATGCACATTAAATTTTAACATATAGTTTTTAAATATGAATCTCATTCACATTTAAATTAACATTTGAACTCTTTCAAATATTTAATTCTCTCATATAATTTAATATGAATCACATTCACATTAAATCTATAATATAAAGTTCCAAAACTTTATATTATAACGTATCTATATACATTAAATTTATTCCCTTATTGAATTTGAATATTTCAAATTCAAATGATCTAAGAACCCTTTACGAGCTAGAAGGTGGACCTAATGGACCTACAGATCAGAAGCTTCAACGATACGGAATTATTCAGTTAATCTCATTAACCTCCTAATCACCATTCGTTAACTGCGGGAACACTCCACTAAAGTCTCGCAGCTGCACTCTTCTCACTGCAGATATTTTTCTGTGTCCACGGATATTGACCAATAACAGCAAGTCGACTTCACGAATGTTCGTAACACCAGCTGGGTCAAATTATCGTTTTACCCCTGGGTTACATTTTGTACCTTAAGTACCAATGCTTCTCTAATGAACAATTTGTTTGTGGTCCTACCAAGAAACAGAAGTCTCTCTCAGGCCAATGAGAGGGTCGGACCCTTTGTTCAAGTCTCAAAGACATCACTTAAGGGAACATTCATCTACTTACCCTAGTAGGCGAGAATGAGTGAATTCCATCTTGCTAAGTTAAGTCCTCAGTCACTCACTCGGTCTTGTCCCCAAGAAGGTAGGCATATTGAGTCGGTGAATCTGGTCACTCTCACTCATACTAGTGAAATAGAAACCTAACTAGTTAATGAAGTTACATCTAGCGGTTACTATTTCGCGGTTCGGTCTTATGTAATCTCATTCCATAGGATATCTCCACTCACATGTCATCTACATTAACACGTTAGGATCACAGTGTTTGTATCATATACAAAGTGGGCCACATCCATATCGTTATCAGGGTAAGGTACCCAAACCTTATCCCCTTACTATAAACCCTTTAGGCTGTATCTCGAACTGAGATCTTTTATATGTACACTACATTCAGTTCAAGAGACATTTTACAACCTTTGATGTTAGTTTATTGGATTTAGAGTTAAAACAAGGGCAATACTGAAAAATAACACTTTATTGAAAATAATATCTTTTTATTACAATAATTAGAACAAAAATTTACAAACTACGAGTTTTAGGGCACAAACCCCAACAGGCCACCCACCTAATTTTAAGGAAAAATACAGAACAACAAAAAAACAAAAGCATGGCTCTGATACCAATTGAAGGGATTGAATCTCGTAGCGGAAGCGACGTGAATTGCGTTGCATTTCGTTGTGTTACCGTTTTTCTTAAAATTAACATACATCTCATAAATATCTAGGTTAAGCATACTAAAGAGAAGGAAAAAGTACAATAAGATGCACTAACCTCTTGAAGAACACTTCTTCACGATTTTCCCCTCCTGGTCATGATCTCAACAATCCCAAGTTCTCCATTATGAACCACGAACCGAACACGATCTTGGGACACCTCCACTTGATCTTCTCGGTTGTCCTCCGACAGATGAGGGAGAGTTGTGGGACTCCCTTTGGATTTTGGGTGAGCAGAAAGTTAGAGAATGCCTATAAAATGCTTCACATCCCACCATTAAATAGTGGTATTTGGTGGAGGTGAAATCTCCACTAATTTACCACTTTACCACAACCATATGATATGCAAATCATATTTGCATACCATATAGTATAAGGTATCTCATACTTTATTATACAAATCTCATTTGCATAATTGTGGAATTGAATCACATTCAATTTTATTTCTCTCAAATCAAATTCTCCAACATAAGCCTTAATTTCATAATTAGGTTATACTATAGTTTATTAAACTATATATTATGTTAATCATATCTCATATAAATGACATAAATACCCTTTATATGAATTTGAACACTTCAAATTCACTCCAAACTGTATACCCTCATTAAGTCAAAAATTGAGCCAACCGAGGGACCTAATGGACCTAAAGATCATGAACTCCAATGATCCGAGAGATTAATTGATCAAACTATTTGATCTGGTTAATCAACATTCATTAACTACGGGGACACTCCACTATAGCGTGTAAACATGTTGTACACTATACTAAACTAAAAGGAAAGAACAATTACCTTTGTAGTTCGAAATTCAGCAACTCCTTGCTCCAAAGTCTACACAACAACACCAAGTTTTTTTCTTCTCCTCTATTCTTCATTTCCAACAGAACACAATCACTTGGAGAACCTCCATTTCTCTGAGTTTCACTCAGATCTAGGTTTGGTGGGAAAACCTCCAACAATTTGGTAGAGGAAAGGAATATGTGAAAGAGAGAGAATTGGGATGAAAACCAGTTTTTCCCAATCACCAAAATGATTGATCCCTTCAACACTGATCCCATCTCCCTGTTTATTTATCGATAGGGAGAGGAAGAAGGGTAGTGGGTTGACACGTTCCCTTAATTAATTTAATTAATAAATAACAAATTATTTATTAATTAATTTAATTAATAATTAAATCATATTTAACTATATATTAATATTAATTTCAATTAAATCACATTTAACCAAGATTAAATTATTACCATATATTTAATTATGATTAAATCATATTTAATCAATTTTCCATCTAACTTATAGTTTTAATGCACATCTTATGCACATTAAATTTTAATCTATAGTTTTTAAACAGGAATCTCATCTGACAGACTTATTTACGAAAGCATTACCAACTACAACATTTAAAAAATTGGTGCACAACATTGGAATGAAGCGACTTAAAGATCTCAAGTGATGTTTCTATGAGGGGGAGAAAAAAATATTATATTCTTTTAGATTATATAAAATATGTACTCTTTTTCCTTCACTAGATTTTTTTCCATTGAGTTTTTACCTAGTAATGTTTTAACGAGACATATTTTAATATAAAATAGGCATCTAAGGGAGAGTATTATAAAATATTGGAGGTAGATGTCCATTACCATTTGTCATTCTTCCCTCTGAACATGTAACCTATCCTCCATTGGACACGTGTCTTCCATATGTCCAATATGTACCATTGATTAGTGTCCAAATGTACCAACTCATCCATGCCAAATTGCCTATAAATAGTGACATTTGGTGAGTTATGCAAAATCACAATTGAGTGAAAATTCTCCAATCCCTTCTCTATTCCTCCACTTTCTTTTATATTTTCTTTTCTTTATTTAATTCCATTTTCTTATATTATTTATATATATATAAATTGGTAAAATGGCTTTTGGTCATTTCACGTAAATTTCATGTCCTTTTAGTAATTTTCTATACATCTTGGTACCCGTTTTTGCATTTCAATTGTAACAGTAGGAACCTCATTTTCATTATAGTTAGATAAGGGGGAGGGTGCATATAACGACCGAGGATTTTAAATATGGTTAATTGTGAAATTTGATAAAATTTCTTAAAAAATAGTTGAATTAGAAGTTAATTCTCATCCTCAGTTCTTCTCAATTTTGAAAAGGGAATTTGATTAGAAATAAAATTTGTATTGGAGTTATAATGTGAGTAATTTTATTTTATGTTAAATTACAAGTTTAGTCCCGGAACTTTGAGGTTTGTGTCTATTTAGTCCCTAAACTTTAAAAAGTGTCAAATAGGTCCCTGAACTTTCAATTGTGTATCTAATAAGTCCCTGAACTTTAAAAATGTCTAATTAGTCCTTGAACTTCAATAAGTCCCTAACAAATTCACAATTTTTTAAAAAATAAGCGATCTATTATATATAAAATTGATTTTTTTGTCCAATAGAAGTTTAAGTTTTCAATTTTATGCCTAGTAAGTTCATGAATTTTAAAAAACGTCCACTAGGTCAATGATCTATTAGACACAAAATTGAAAATTTAATGACCTATTGGATACAAAATTGAAAATTTGAGGACTTATTAGACACATTTCAAAGTTTAGGGACCAAATAGATACAAAATTGAAAGTTAGACATCTTTATTACTTTTAAAAGTTCAGGAAGCAAATAGATACAAGTTTCAAAGTACAGGAATTAAACTTGTAATTTAACCTTATTTTTATTAGAATTTTTGGGATATTGATATGGTTTGTAGTTTAATGATTTATGAAGGGTAAATTTGGAAGAAGAGGATAGTTATATGGCCTAGGGTTTTTCAATAGGTCTCTTTTGTCATATTAGACACGCGAATCGAAAAGCTTTCTTCCTCATTCCCTTCATCTTCACGATTCGAGCCAAGATTGAGAAAACAGAACTATCACCCCTAAGACTACGTGTTGATACTTATATTATTGTTTATTTTAATCGATATATAATCATTCATCATCTTAAACAACTTAGATTATAATTATGTAATCATTCACCATACAATTAAATTTAAAGTTGTTTAATTAAATTATTTTTAAAAAGTAAAACCACAACCTGAAAATCCACTACTTCATATATTATTGAACTCAAAATAACATCATTAAAAATGAAAAAAATACATAAATAAGAACCATGGATCCTTCAACTATATATATCTCCGGCCAAAATCTTGGGGAGAGAATCAAAATGGAAGGAGTCAATGGAAAAAATCTCTAAATGTTTCTTAAATTTAAGATCTTGATCCGTCAATATTTCCATCATCTCAGTAGTGGAGTCATATAAGATTATATAGGAGTCCGGCATAAAGACACAAAATCTTCCCATCTTCACAAACTTTGAGGAGTTGGAGGTGAAATGGTCCAACACGATGTTCAGAAACTACTAGATGTGGTTCGGGAAAAGAAAACAGTTTAATCCATGATGCAGAATCTTGTTGCATCTGCCACACTTGGTAAGTCATGGTGCCAATAGTTCCAATGCAAAAAGTTAAATAGAAAGTGTCATTAAGGACTCCAAAGTAAAAACTATCACAAGTATAGCCTCGGCGTAACCCAACATGGGGAAGAGAAAATTGGTCAAACTTGTAATTTTCTAAATCCAAACGATATATGAAAACTACATCTTTTGGTAAGTATAGGTGAGCTCCAACCCAATAGAGAGCTCCATTGAAGTAAGCAGCATCAGTACAAATGTCAGGAGGGAGAAAACCAACACGGGTCCACTGAGGAGGAGAAATAGTTCTCCCAAATGAGAGAATCTCTACCATTGTTGTTGTTTTTCTTCTTGTTTTGAATTTATGTTTGGAGTAGTGTCGGGCTATTTTGTATTGCATCGTCTTAGGACAATATCCAAATCCATAAGAGAACTCTACACCCTTAGGATGGGAGGATGGAATTTGGATATACTCATTTGTCATGGGATTTAATACGCAAAGTAGTGTTGTTTTATGTTTTTTATTGAAAAAAGAACAACAGAGGAGTCCACGGCATGAATGGAGCATGTTGATATAAGAGTACTTAGAGGAGAAATTAAGAGGGAAGGTAATTGAGGCAACACTTGTCATCCCTCCCAAATGTTTAGGATCCAATTGGATACAGTGGAGGGCATTTCGACTGGGAGAATCAGAAATATGAGCGATGAAAAGGTTGGATTTGGAATCAACCAAAGTTGAAATCAGATTCTTCCATGTTTTACAAACCTGCTCGCAAGCGCGTAAATCCAGAATGGAGAGTTTCGAGAATATTACATAAATAATATCATCTGGAAGCTCTGAATTTATGTTGCTAATTATTCTACTTTTATTCGTTTGCTTCTTCATCTTCATCTTCATCCGTAACACAAAAAATTCAATTCCCAATCGTTACCGCCTAATTCTTAACTCAAAAGAATGACCTCTGTATGCGTGTGAGAGAGAGAGATTTAAAGAGATTTAAAGAGATTTAGAGAGATTACGTTTTCCTTTTCCTTTTCCTTTTCCTTTTCCTTTTTCCTTTAGATTTTGGTAAAGGAAAGATTAAATTCTATAAATTATGAATTTTACATTTACTTAAAAACCTTTCTACCTCAACAATTTCCATTCATCCAATCAAATTCATTTTAATCAAACCAGTTCAAATCCTAAATTAATATGCTCTATAACTAAAATTAGTCCTTGCTTAAAATATTGCGTATCAATTAATTAATAGTTTTGTGTGTTTTTTATATTCAAGTTTTCCGTATTTTAACTTTTCACCTATTTTTTTATTTTTAAATTTTTCGAATACATTTAAATTATCAATTTCAATGTTTTTTTTAAAAAACTCTTCGAATATTTTGCAGCTTGTTTCAAAAATATTTTTATCTATACTTCTATCTATATCTATCTATATCTTTAATCTATTAAAAAGTAAGCATCTTTATTTTTGGACAATTTTATCCCTTTTATTTTTAGTGAATTACAAATATGCCATTACATCATTTACATCTTTTTTTAGGAAAAAATGTCTAGGATCATTTTTGCAAACGAGATCTTGTTGTAGATGGTTTTTCCTTTTAAATTTAAATTTAATAATATAGAATTTTAAATTATTTATGAATAATAATTATACTATTATATAATTTAACAACGTAATTATGAATTACAATTTGGTTCATTTTCGTATCTATTAGGTCCGTTAACTTTTAAAATGTCAAATAGTTTTTGAACATTCAACATTTATTAAAATTAACAAATATATTAGATATAAAATTGAATTTTGTGATAGGTAATTAAACTATTAAACTTTTAATTTTGTGTTCAATAGTTCATGAATTTTTTAAAAAATTGTTGAATAGATCAATATTAACCTATTAGACATAAATTTGAAAGTTTAGTAAAATTGTTTTAAAATGATTCTTCTAAAAAATGATTCTCGAAAAACGGTCTTCCTTTCAGTATCTTTTTAAACACCAAATAGGTACTAGTTATACGCTTTTTTAAGTTTAAAGACCTATTATACACAAAATTTAAATTTAAAGTTTAAAAACATATTAAACACTTTTTAAAATTTAAGGACCTATTTAATGCAAACCTAAAAATTGAGGGAAGGAACTTATATTTATCACTATTTTCAATTGGGGGTAAGGAGATTCAAACCCATAATTGATGCCAGTTGAGTTATGCTCGTATTGACATTAATTGATATTATTGAATGTTAACTATAAATTATCTTTATTTTAATTTTCTTATATTGGCTTAAAGATTCTACACATCTATACTCAATCTTGATAGAATATATTAAATAAGAATTCATTTTGTACCTATAATATATATACACTTTAAATCAATCGCATAAGGTAGGAAAAAAAATTATCTCATAAATTTCTTAATATAATATAGTTAATCTTTACATCGAAATTTAATACACAATATTCTCTTCAAAAAGAAAAATAACAATACATTAGTAGTAGTTTAGAGAGTTATTAAAAGTTTGCGATAAATCTTTTTCATATGTGTATATATATACTATTTTATATATAATATATAAGTTTTATATATTTAAATTTTTTTAGATTTATTGTGAGAGAGAGATTTACAATATACTAAAAAATTAGTGCATAAAAAAGACTATGAAAGAGTTTTAATACCAATTAAGTAACTTTGGAGCATGACGTTCTTCTTTCTTAGGAAAGAAACATAATTTTTTTTTAAAAAAAAAAACCAAAACCTAATGTTACGGCCAAAAAATAAGATCTGATTCAACAACAAGAGAGATCCTAAGAGTGGCCGAAGGAGAGCCGACCGGTTGGGTTCGGGAGGCCGACCCCGGCCGAAGAGAGAGCCGACCCCATGGGGTCGGCTCCGACCGGTTTGTCCTGGGAGGCCGACCCGACCGAAGAGAGAGCCGACCCCTCGAGGTCGGCCCGGCTCGAGAAGTTGACCCAAGGGGTCGGCCCCGGTCGAGGGAGAGTTGACCCTTCGGGGTCTACTCCGACCGGTTTGGCTCGGAAGGCCGACGCCAAGGGGTCGACTCCGAGCTCAGGAAGGCCGACCTCAAGGGGTCGGATTCAACTATAGAAGGGTCAACTCCATGACGCCAACCCGCCGACTAGCCGACTAGCAGGCTGTGGACCATCACCGTGCAGCCTCATTCGGTTCAGCACGCCACCATTCTGGACGAAGACGGCGAGTCGCACGCCGTTCGCCGCCTGGTCGCACACTCTAGCGATCGTCTGAGCTCGCCAAGCCTTTTCATCATCAAGTTTGCAACCGTGTCGCGTCATCGATCAGCCGGGCTCCATCCCCGAGCCGTCGAACGCTTCATCTGCAGCACATGAACTGGAACGAACCCGAACCGTCGCGCTAACCAGACTTGATGCGTCGCCGCCTCGGTTCGTCTCAACGGCCTCGATTCCAATCGGTTCTGAGTAGATCCATAGTTGGGCATCCCAAAATCGAACAACACATGCATACATGCGTCGCCGTATGCGCTGCCGCTCGTCGATGTGAGCGCAATCCAGCCATTTCGACTCCTGAGCTTGATTCGATCCTCCATTAGTGGGCAAATTAAACCATTAGTTGATGTTTTTGAGTTGGTTAAATTAACTATAATTTGGATTTTAAATTTGACTTTAGGAGACCCACGAAGATTTGATATTGAATAAGCACAATTGGATAATTGGGGTCACACTTCAGCCGCCCATTCAGTTTCAAAGTAATCTTGGTTTGGAAGGGGCACTTTGGGAATTAAGATCTCACGCGGATTTTCCAAAATTGGGAGCAAAACAGGATTTCTGAAAATTTTGCTCTAAACGCCTATTTTGAGATAGATAAATTTTTTCAAAGAATTTAAAAGAGCTCTTATTTATCTTTTTATTCACTTTGTGATGTTAATGGTTTATAATTCCTTCCATGATTTTATGATGAATGCACGTATGAATTGTTGACCTCTGATATATGTTTTTGTGACTGTCAAACCATGTTGCATATATGTGAATCAATGACTTGTTGACCTCTGATATATGTTTTTGTGACTGTCAAACCATGTTGCATATATGTGAATCAATGACTGAGACCTCATGCATACTGCTTGTTCATCAAAAATGATTTTGAAGGTTGTGACAATTAATCTCCTAAATGATTTTCTTAGAGTTTGAGAAGACTCTCTACGATTTGAGGACCCTAATTAATTTTCTTGGAATTTGAGAGGACATTTAAGGGTTTGAGAGGACCCTAGTTGATTTCCTCAGGATGAATTAATTGTCCACAATAAGCCGAGCAGAAAAGTCATGATTTTATGAAATGAGATTTTAGGTCTCATAAATGAAAGTTTCAAAGTCACTTTAAAAGTCATGTTGCATGTGATTGCATCTCCCAACCCTAATAGTAGAGTGATTTTCTGAATATTATTTTATAATGTTCACCCATTTCTTTTTCAAAAATGTTTTCAGGTAGGTGAGAATCACAAAGGGGCATGATTTGTTTGCTTACTAGGTTATTTTGAAACCCGAGGCTAGATTTGAACTATAACCATTTTAAATGTTTCCATTTTATGAGATTCTAAATTAAAAGTGGTTTTATTTTCATCAATTTTTATTTTTTTAATGTTATTTTATGACCTCAAATACATGCATGAATAGTAATGATGTTGGGAAAATGTGTCCTAAAATTTGAGTCATTACCAGTGTACAACTCCTTAAACCTTTTAAAGTTATGTATTTAGAGATTTTCTTAGTAGCATATGAAATCAAAGACCATATTCATATAATCTTATTATGCAAAATTTTATTTATATAGGAATTAAAAGGGATGCACATTTATATTAGTGTTAGTAATAATTTAAAAGTAAACTTACATCCATTGTATTAAATTTTTGTTGATACGTTAATATTTTCATCGATATTTTCATATATTCATAGGTTTGACATCGACATTTCTACTATAACGTTCAAAAAAATTGATGAAATATTAAAAAAAATAGCAAGAAAATATAACAATGTAAATATAATATTGTAAAAAATATTTTACCTCGTTTAAAAGTGTAAAATATCCTTTATTAATTTAAATATTTCTTAATTTCTTAATTTTAATTTTTTTTCAGAAATATCTACCGACATCGACATCTTATCGATATTTTCATAAAATTGAGATTTCGATATTTTAAACCTTACTTACATCTAGCCTCATCATCTGTATAAATATTGTGAAAAAAACAACTATAATACAAGGGAAAAATTAAAATAGTGTAAATATATTTTTAGTTCCTAAAATTTAAACGTATTCTCAATTCGGTCCCTAAATTTTCAAAGCTAACTTTTTGGTCTTTGTTCTTTGATATTAGTTTCTAATTGGTTTTAAAAGTTTTAAAAGTGACAGATTTAATTTTTGTTGTTTGAATTTGATTTTTAATTAGTTCTTAATAGGGGTGACCATCGGTCGGTTGGTCGGTTTTTTTCGACCTAGCAAATCCAATTCCAAACCAACTAAGGCGTCGGTTGGTTTGGCGGATTTTTTTTTTTAAAAAAAAAAATTACCAAAATCGACCGGTGGGTTTGGTTGGTTTATATATATATATATATTTATTTAATTAAATATTAAATAATTATAATTATTATTTTATTATTATTTAATAATTTATTGGGTCAATTGGGTTGGTAGCAAAAAGACCCAATATAATTGTCCATATAGCAAATGGCTCAATCTATTTGCAAAAATAGCAAAAATTTGAAAAGAGGAATTGAAATTACTAAAACACCCCACGCCAGTCACTGTTATCAGTAATATCACTGATAGGATTCTATCAGTGATATCATAGATAGAAATCTGTTTATTTAATAACTAATTTTTTTGTCTGTTTATTTAATAACTAATTTTTTTCTTATAATTTTGATAAACTACTATTGTGATATCTATCACTGATAGAAGTGATAGACTTCTATCAGTAATAGTTGTCTGATAGACTTCTACCATAGTTGTCTATCTATTACTTATTACTCATAACTTTTCTATTATCTATTAGACTTCTTGTTCCAATTCGACTTCTATCACTGTCTATCACTGATAGAAGTGATAGACTACTATCACTGATAGAAGTCATAGGTTTCTATCAGTGATAGTTGTCTGATATATTTCTACCTATCTATTACCTATTACTCATAACTTTTCTATTAGACTTCTTGTTTTACATGATTATTCACTTATTTCTTTTATCCGACTTCTATCAGTGATAGATGTCTATCACTGATAGTTGTCTATCAATCATTAACTTGTTTCCAGTGATAGACTTCTACCAGTGATAGATGTCTATCACTGATAGAAGTGATAAACCTCTATCAGTGGTAGTTGTCTATCACTATCACTGACAGTTGTCTATCTGTTAGCTATTACTGTTTGTTGTGTGGTCTTCAAACTTTCTCATCAGATGCCAAAGTTCTTGTGTTTATAGTATTGATATTAAACTTTTGAAACAATCACAAACCTTGTATTGATAGTATGAATAGTATGATAACAACAATATTGAGTTTTATCTTGAAAAAATATATCTAAAACCAATTGTCAAAAATTACATCATGGTAAAAATGGTGAAAATTTACATGTCCTACGATTGTGACCAACACGATGACAATGATTACATTTTGTGTGACTTCTTGCTTCACCAATCGACGAAATCCTTTGCTTTCAGGGTATTCCTGCTTGACGTTTAACAATTGGAGGCAATGCATTCATGTCAACATCTATCGAACTCCATTTAGAATGATTCTCAACTGGGCGGATTACACCTTCATAAATTGTCACTCCTATCACTAATTGCACAAGAGGAGCAATCAAAACAAGCATCATTAATATGAGCAACTAAGGGATATCTTGTATTTTGATCTTTCACTAAAGTTAAAACCAAGCAACATTTTTTATCTTCTTGAATTTTAACCACATCCTGAGCATCATTCATCCCATAACCTAATAACATCGACAATTCTATAGAAGAAATAAAACTATTCATTCGAACTTCTTTCACAATCAAATTAATAAAATCATCAAAACACATCATCTCATCAACCAAAATTCCAATGGTTTTGTAATTCTCATAGAAATTTTTCTCATTCCATTACCCACTATAAAAAATAACTATTGGAAGCTTTATCATAGTTCCTACGAAAAGTAATAACAACATTAACAACATTAAGTAATATAGAAACCGATCACCACAATAGTCACTCGTATATCATTGATTAATGATATCACTGATAGTATTGATATCTATTGATCACTGATATCACTGATATCATTGATATCTAGAAAACAGTGATAGATATCACTGATATCATTGATATCTACTGATCATTGATATCATATATATTGATTAATGATATCATTGATATCATTGATATATAGAAAACAATGATAGATATCACTGATGTCATCTGTATTCACTAGCATATCTAGAAAACAAAACAATCACAAAAATCAGACTTGCGACTCCAAAACATTGCAGAAAAACAGTGATTTAACAAAATGAACAAAAGAAATACCCACGAAAAGAGCTCTAGTTGATTGAAAAACTCAAATACCCACGAAAAGAGCTCTAACAGAAGATCGTATATCACTAACTGGAAACACAATACTCACTCGTATATCACTAATATCACTAATATCATTGATATCTATTGATCACTGATATAACTGATATTTATTGATCATATCTAGAAACACAATGATAGATATCACTGATGTCACGTATATCGTCGATCATCTAGAAAACAGTATTGTTGATAAAACAAAAAATGAAGAAGACTTGCGACTTTAAAGCAGAAAAACAGTGATGTAACAAAATGAACATAAGAAATACCCACGAAAAATGTTGATTGAAAAACTCAAATACCCACGAAAAAAGCTCCGTTGGACTTCGAAAATATCGAATTGGAAGATACTTCGACCGAATAAGAAGATACTACAATGCGATCGAATTGGAGAAGATAATCAGACAAACTTGCGACTTCGATCGAATTGGAGAAGATAATCAAACAAACTCGATGAAAATTCATGGACTGCAATTCAACAGATCGAACTGGAAGATACCCGATCGAATAGGTGAAGGCTTGGGACTCCGATTGAATTTGAGAAGATACTCAAACTTGCGACTCGACAGAAGATTGGACTGGAATCGAAAAGAGTTTGGGAAGATTGGACTGGAATCAAGAAGATGTTGTCGCAAAAATTGGAAGAAGAAAAATATAGTGAAGAACAAATACCAATTGAAAAACAAATACCAATTAAAAAGGGAATAGGTTTAAGCCAAGGGTATAATTGGAATTATAAAAAAATTAAAGATTTTTGCCATATTTGCAATTCTTTTAAAATGTTGCTATATCTACAAATACTAAAACTATAATGGTTACCCATTACAAATTCTCTAAAAAATAGTATATTAAATAAATTATAATACATCACATTTGATTTGACTGTGAATTTAGAGCCTTACAAGTACTTAAATATTTATTCCTGTTTGAGAATCTAGAAAATTGAAATGTTTAAATGCTTAAAATTGTAGAATAATAAAAAAATATAAATGTCGGATATAATCATGTTTGTTTTGAATATAAAAATATAAAAATAACAAGGAATATTTAAGTAACCGTGAAGAACAAATACCAATTGAAAACCAAATACCAATTAAAAAGGGAATATGTTTAAGCCAAGGGTATAATTGGAATTATAAAAAAATTAAAATTTTTTGCCATATTTGCAATTCTTTTAAAATGTTGCTATATCTACAAATACTAAAACTATAATTGTTACCCATTACAAATTCTCTAATTTATAATTATTTTATAATTATTATTTAATTATTTTGAGAATTTTTTTTAGTTATTTATTTATTATTATTATTATTATTATTATTATTATTATATATATATTTTAATTTTCGCTCGGTTCGGTCGGTTTTGTGATGGCCAAAACCAACCCCGACCGAATCCTTCACAAAACCGACCGACCGCCCTCGGTTCGGTCGATTTCGGTCGGTCGTGTCGGTTTTCGGTCTTTTTTTGCTCACCCCTACTTCTTAAGATACTTTGAAATTGATTTATAATTGGTCCTAGAGTAGAGTTGACCAATCACCCTATGTTAACAACCATTTTTTTATTTCCTTAGGTCAACTGACATTCATTTCAACGAGAAACACATCACAAACTTTATAACCGATTAAAAGTTAAATTCAAATCTCAGAAACCTACCTGTCGAAACATAAACTAAATCTTGACCTCAAATAAAAATAAACTTTAAATTTTAGGGTTGAAACCCATTTTGGCCATTATATTATAAATATAAACAAATGAAAATGGGATCAACAAAGTAGTCGCTTTGGCCGAGTGGTTAAGGCGTGTGCCTGCTAAGTACATGGGGTTTCCCCGCGAGAGTTCGAATCTCTCAGGCGACGTTTTTGTTTTCTAATTTTTTCTTAACTTAACTTTTTATGCATTCGTCCAGTTGTAAGCCTCTACCGTAACTTTAAGGCTTAAATTGCCAAATTCCAATTCCACCCCTCTTGGCTTCTCGGTAGTTGGGTTCCGGCATTCCGCTCTGGTATTCCGCATTTTCTATATATGTTTTTTTTTTAATTTGAAAAATTATAATATTATAATATTATCATAGTATGAGTTAAATTGTATCGGTATTTTTTATATGGTTAAATTATCAAAAATACTTTTCAATTATGAAATCTGGTTTAATTATACTTCTAAACCTTTAAATTTTGAAAAGTTTCATTTTAACTTTTGAATTTTGAAATTTGTTTCAAAACAATTATGGATAGCTTTTTTCCATTAAATTTGTGGATGAAAAAGGACGTATTTGCATATGTTTTATTTTTTGATTAACATATATGTTTAAATATGTTCACCTAAGTAACAATTACAAATACAACATTTTTCGTCCATGAACTTAATGAAAAAAAATTCTCTAAAGATTATGTACTTTTAAAATTGTGTAATAGGTTGAAAGTTTTGAAAAGTATGAACTAGAACTAGAACCAGATCTAAATAGAAAAAATTGGATAGAAGGAATTCAATACTAAAGGGAGTGTATTGCATATTTTCAATGTTTTTTTTGTGTGTTGAGTCGCAAATTTCAGTCAGTCCCCAAATGTATGTAGATTTTTTTATAAAAATACTCAACGTTGATTATTGAGAGTGAATTATTATTTTTGTCGTTTATGCTTGGGATACATACAAATATTTATAATGATTTTTTTAAAAAAATACTTGACCTTCCCTAATAAGGATGTCCATGAGTTGGTCGGGGAGGATATAGCTTCCTCATCTCTACCCTCTATTTTAATCCATTCTCGTAAAATTTGCCATAAAATTCTGTGGGGATCGAGATAGAGATTCCCTGAAAAAATTCACAGGATTGGTTTCTCTAGAGAGAATTATTTGGTGTTTAGCTTTTTTTTTTTAAATTTTTTTTTAAATTTCAATTGAATCAAATAATTTTTTTTTGATAAATTTTGAAGTGATTAACCTTTTATGGGCAGTATTCGTTAATTTTCAATTAGATGGTTAATTATTTATGAAAAATCTTCATTTAATTGGTTATTTTTTTAAAAAAAACTATTACAATGATAAGTAATTGTACAAATATTGTATATAGCAACAACTCTAAACTCAAGAACAAAGGATTGTAAATAGTCGAGGCGCGCTTACTAAGCGTGTCCTGAAAAAAATTATTCGCTCTGCACGGGTTGCAAGCAGAACTACAACGATCCTCACAGTAGGATACAACGACTAGCTCTGATAGAACAACAACCTCGAACTACTCGGATCTGACAGAACTCTTGGACACTTGCTCTCAACTTGACTCAATATCAAAGAGAAGAAAGAAATGAGAGACTCTTCAATTGGAATACTTCAAATTGGAATAAGATACTCCAAATGAATAACCAAGTTGCTATTTATATGCTAGCAACTTAGTAACTCTCTAAAATCAAATAAATATGAACAATGTAAAACATACATCAAAAGTAACTCAATTGTGTAGTTAATTGTTGAAATTCAAACAAAACTAACAAACTTAAACTTTTTAAGTTAAATTTGTATAAGAAACATCAACACATTTGGATGTTTCAAACCATTTTGAAACTTTTAAATTTAAAGTTAAGTAATATCAACATCAATTGAATTTGATGTTTCAAATCAACACTTTCTTTCACACTTTTTGTTATATAAAATCCAACAATCCCCCACATGAAAGAAAGTTTGAAAATCAAAATAAAATTGTTGAGAGCAAACAAACAAGTTATGCATCAGGACAGGTGTCTTATGGACTTGAACCTTCCTTAGTGAATATTTATCGAACTTACCGAAGAAATAGTGAGACTAACTTTGGAATTATCTTTCTCATTGGTAAATTGAGACAACAAACATCACACATAACTTATCTTATATCTCTGAGTTTTATACGTTTGTGTCCATTTTGCTGGACAAAATCTCGAAATCATGAGAGCTTTAGAGAACATGAGCCATTTTAAAATTCCTCATAGAAGCGACCCCGCTTCTACTCTCACATAGGTGATATTGATTAAGAGTATTCTGTCATTACTCCTCTTGCAAACAAGATATCAACATGACCTCAACATCAACATATCACACACTCTACAATATCATAAAAATGGGAAGAAACCATAAGTTTCTTAGTGTGTCAACTATAAATTATCCAACTAGTTTGCCTATTGAACCTAGATCTTGGGATCTTCAGTCAACTAGGTTAGGTTACCATCAGATAATTCATTTCATAGGCTTTAGCCCCATTTCCCTCGATGTATATGTCACTTGTTCTCTTGACAATCGTTTCGTTAAAGGATCTGTAATATTCTCTTTTGATTTCACATAGTCAATGGAAAAAACTCCATTAGAGAGCAATTTCCTTATAGTATTATGTCTACGTCTTATATTTCGTGACTTTCCATTATAGACATTATTCTTGGCCCTCATAGAGACCACCAAACTGTCATAATAAATACATATTGCGCTTACAGGCTTTGGCCATAATGGAATATCTTCAAGAAAGTTTCTAAGTCATTCTGCTTCTTCTCCAATTTATCAAGAGCTATAAGCTCTGTTTCCATAGTCGAACGTGCTATACATGTCTATTTTGAAGATTCCATGATACAACTGCTCCACCTAAGGTAAATATATACCCACTGGTTGATTTAGTCTCCATGCTATCAGAAATCCAATTGTCATCACTAAATCCTTCCAATACTTGTGGATCCCTCGTATATTGCAATCCATTGTCTAGAGTGTACTTCAAGTACCTTAGAACTCTGACTAAAGCATGCTAAAATCATGCACAGGATTGCTGGTGTATCTTGCTAACCTTCCTACTCAATAGGCAATATCAGGTCATGTACAATTCATTATGTACATTAAGCTACCAATAACTCTAGAGTATTCTAGAGAAGACACACCTTCATCTTTGTTCTTCTTTAACTTACAGTTTAGATCAAATGGACTAACATTTGGTTTGCTCTCAAATTGATTAAATTTCTCAACACTTTCTCTATATAGTGAGATTGAGAAAGTACATATCCACTAGAGTTTCTAGTTATATGGGTTCCATGTATAACATCAACAAGACAAAGGTCTTTCATATCAAAGTTAGATTTTAACATCCTTTTAGTGGAATCAATGACACAATTTTAACATTCTTTTAGTGGAATCAATGACACTTCTATTTGTGCTCATTCTTAACATGTCATCGACATATAAACAAATAATGACATAGTCTTAATCTATGGTTTTATCTTAGACACATTTATCACACTCATTTATCTTGAATCCATTCGATAACATAGTGTGATCAAACTTTTCATGCCATTATTTGGGTGCTTGTTTCAACCAATAAAGAGACTTAACTAGTTTACAAATTTTATCTTTAAGTCCCTTTACAACAAAACCCTCAGGTTGTTCCATATATATTTCTTCATCTAAATATACATTTAAAAATGTAGTTTTTACATCCATTTGGTGTATTTTAAAATTTTGTAAAGTTGCTACGCGATTAACATCTGAATGGAATCTGATCCCCATGAGTAGAGGAAACGTGGTATAAATTGTAATTTTTCGTTTATTTTTTGTTTACTCCAAAAATCAGTACATTGACTGTAACGCCCCAGAAATTTCAAATACCTTTAGGTTGTGCTTTGGGTTGATTTAATGGAAATTAAAGTAACTGGGCTTTGGAGTTTCTTAATTCGATTTAAGTTTTATCAATTTAAGGGAATATATATAGGTATAAGTAAATATATAAGTTAAGTTGGGATTTGCATGATTAAAGGCGTAGGGGTGAATTTTGAAAGATTGGAGGGCATTTTGGTAATTAGAGTGATTTAGGGTTTCGAAAAAGGGCATCCTTGTCTTATTAGGACATGTTTTTCGAGGCAATCTCCTTCCTTCATCTTCTTCCTTCTCTACTTCACGAGCAGCCACGTTGGGGTGTTTCCAGCCAGTCAACTGCACGAGATTCAGGTTGGAGTCGCTGCAGATACGCCCCGATTGCTACTTCGGAACCCACTGCCGCCGTCGAACTACTCCACGCCATCTGTAGTCGCCTGCCAAGTCGGATCCGAGCCACTGGAGTTGTCCAGACGTCAAGCCTAGTCGCCGATGTTAACGTCGTTCCGAAGCTGCAACCGCCGCCATGAGGAGTTGGTTACACGCTAGAACGGTCTGAGGTTGAGGGCGTCCGCCGCTGCCTTCGTCGAGCCGCAGGTTGAAGCCTCTACTGCCGCAAACCACCAGTCGCCGGCAACAAGTGTCAAGTGGGTTATCAACTTGGTTCAACCGGTTTGCGATCTTGCCGACCGGTTTTCACTAAATCGACATCGGTTTTGGATAGAACGAGTCACGAGCTTTCCAACGGTGTGCTTCACGCTCCGAGATGTGCCACCACACGTGCCGACGCCAGCCACCACGCGTCGCCGCTCACTGCAACTGTTTCCATCCCACCTGTTTTCATCCCCCGAGTTCGTTTTCAACCTCCGTTAGTGGTAATTCAAAACCTGTTTATTTGTGAAATTCCAAAGATAAGATTATTTATGTGTGTGTTAATTAAGAAAATTGGATTTGACTTAAGGAACTCGGGTATTGGACACGAGCGAAAGGATTGCTGAGTTAGAGATTCAATTTTAGGATATCTCGGAGCTAAGGCTAAGGCAAGGAATTTGCTATAAATGATTTTAAAAAGGGGGAATGAGCATGTTTTATGAAAGATTTATTTCAAAAGATGAAATCCAAAGGTTTATTCCAAAAAGAGGAATATCAAGGATTTATTTCAAAGAATGATTTTCCAGGATTTATGCTTAAGACTTAAATTTAGAAAAGGAATATTTCAAAGAGTTTGAAAGGACACTGAGTAAATGATTTTCAAAAGTTTTGGAAAGGAACTTCACCTTGGAATTTGAGAGCATTCCAGATGATTTAAGGGTTTGAGAGGACCCGAATAGAAATGACTTTGAAGTATTTGAAAAAGAGTTTTAACACAGTTATTCAGATTTTCATAGAATGAGATTTTCACTTCTTCTTGTGTTGAATACGTATTTTAAATTGTAAATGTACTTATGATTTATTACTGATTGACTCAAGTTTAAAGTTATGAAAGTTATGTCATGATTGTATGATTGTTGCATCATTATGACTGCATATGTACATGTGATTGACATTTGGGACCTCGTGCATATTGTATGTATATGAATATGTCTATGAAGGTTGTGACAATTGGTCTACTGAGGATTTATGCATGATCAAACATGCATCAGAGAGCTTATGGGTCAAACTTATAGGAGTCTGTGAGGGACTTAAATTTATAGGGGTCTGTGAGGGACTCAAACTTATAGGGGTCTGTGAGGGACTCAAACCTACAGAGGTCTGTGAGGGACTCAACATGAAAACACTCAGGTAGATTCAATTGACCACGTATAGCCAAAGAGAAAAGTCATGATTTTATGAAAGGAAGTTCTAGGCCCCACTACAGAAAGTTTTATGATTTTAAAAGTCACGATTAAAAGCCATGTTTAAAAGTCATGTTGTATGTGGTTGCATTTCTCGACCCCCACTTACTGGGTATTATTATAATACTCACCCTTTACCTTTGTTGTGTTTTCTCCATTTTTAAAATGTTTTCAGGTAAAGGCGAGGGCATACCAGGCGAGTGACAGGGATGCGCTACAGAAGCCATGGCAACCAAGTCATAGTTTTCCGCACACATGTCTTAGAAAGTAATTTTAAAAGATTACCGTTTTCGCTTATGTAT
Source organism: Trichosanthes cucumerina (assembly GCA_036507285.1). Taxonomy (NCBI): domain Eukaryota; kingdom Viridiplantae; phylum Streptophyta; class Magnoliopsida; order Cucurbitales; family Cucurbitaceae; genus Trichosanthes; species Trichosanthes cucumerina. The sequence goes on from CM071838.1 coordinate 31,792,982, forward strand.
TACAGAGATTTGAAACCAGAGGCCACACTTATTTATGTATTTTAAATATTTTGTATTTCTATGGGATCGGAAATTAAAGTGAATTTAATTATTAAGTTTTATCCATATAAAGTCATTTAGGGCCTCAAATCCATGCATGATAGTAATGACCCTTAAAAAGAGAGTCTTTAAAAGTAGGGTCGTTACAGTTAGTATAAGAGCCCTAGGTTAGGGTTCTGTAGACTTGCTTACATGGTAAGCACTAGTAATCCCATTGCTAAATAGCAGCTCCCAGTCATCGCCAGGTATGCCTTTGAAATAAAGTTCTATTTTGTTCATGAAAAGAAAATTATGTATTTTATGTAAAGTTATATTTGTATAAGAATCGAGTTCAATGAATTTTTGAACTAAGAAAGAATGATGATGTATGAGCTAAATTGTTTGTCTATAGAAAGAAAATGTCCATATATGAAGCTCTATAGGTTATGTGTATATGACATGTAGATATGTTATGAAAATGATGTGCTTCTACGCTGGGGAAAAAAAGAATGCATGTGATTCCTACACCTGGAAAAGAAAGCGTTGAGTTAGAAAGGTTGATACCTAAAGGAAGTCTTGTAAACCTGAGGCACTTATGTGTTATTGGAAGGATTGGTTTAGATAAAAGGAGGGAAGAGTAGGTCCTAAAAGGCAAAGGCGGTCGAAAGGTCACTAAGGAGTTAAGTTCTCAAACTTTGAAAGGTAGCTTGATGCATTTTGTTAAGCTAAAAAAAAATAAAATAATAAAAAAAAGGGAATGTGTGACCTTAGGTGGTTGCTGATAGATAGGAGATGTATGAGCTGAGAACGTTAAGACTCAAGGGAAGCTTTGTCAAGCTGAGACACTCACTTGCGCGTTATTGAAAGAGTCATTTTGGACAAAGGGAGGAGAGAGTAGACCTTATTGAAGGGAATGAGAATCCCTGCGCAGCGGAAGACGATCGAATCGTCGTAGTATCATCATGCAATATGCTTATTAAAATTGATCTAACTATTAGATCTAGGCTAAACATGCTGAAATTTTACAGCAAGTAGAAAAACTCACTTGTTGTAGATCAATTCAGCAAACTCTCCTTGTAGATCACGAACTCTTCGCGTTTCTCGATCTTAACGAACTCTTCCCACGAACGGATTCCAAACACTACCAAATGATCTTCTTGGTTGTTCTCTTTTGGAGAAGGGAAGTTGGTGGGAACTTTTGAGTTTTGGAAAGAGTAGAGAAATGAGAGAAATGGAGAGAGTTCACTTTTGGATTCTTAGGTCAAAATCCAAAAATGAGAAGTTTGCTTACCAAACCCATCTTACAAAGGGTTTAAATAGTGGAATGATAAAGTTCACAACTTCACATAATTACCACTTTACCACAACCATATGTTATGTAAATCTCATTTACATAATTATATAATATAAGATATCTCATATCTTATGTTGCAAATCTCATTTGCAATAATTGTGGATTTAATCAAATTGAATCACATTCAATTTATTTTCTCTCTATCAATTTCTCCAATTAGCCTTTAATTCAACAATTAGGCTAGCATATAGTTTATTATGAATCTCATTCATATTAAACTATATATTATATCATCTATATGATATAATTATTCTTAAAGTGAAATTGAACACTTCAATTTCATACCAAAACATTAACCCTTCTTTTATCCCAGTTTGAGCCAACCAAGGGACCTAATGGACCTACAGTGACGGGCTCCAATGATTTGAGGTTAACCACCAAACTCTTTGACCCTTCAACAACCAATGTTTATTAGCTACGATAACACTCCACTAAAGCCCGTAGTTGTACTCCCATCGGTGTAGAATATTACGTGTCCACCGATATAACCAATGCTCATGAGTCGACCCTTCACAGTTTGTTCGTGAGACACGGTGGTCAAATTATCGCTTTACCCTCGTGTCTACATCTTGTTCCTTAAGTCCCCACTGCTCCTCTAATGAACAACATATTGTGATGGTCCAAGCCCTGGAGACAACACTTAAGGGAACAACCCCTCTAGATTCCCTATAGGCAGGAACGAGTGAATTCCATCTCGCGTAATTAGGTTCCCAGCTCTCTACTTGGTTCTGTCCCTGAGAAGATAGGCATATTGGGCAAGTAACCAAGACCACTCTCACCCGTACTAGTCAAAGGACAGACCCCCGAGATGGTGAGTCCGTGTACGCTCGTGGATTCGTGTCGAGTCACTAATGGTCATCTATGAATTTATTAGTCTTTACTGTCAACGGTGTTATATCAGTAAGTCTAATAATTCACGGTCCGTTCTTATACAATCTCATTGTACAGGATGCCCCCACTCGAATGTCAACCACATGAACGAGTCAGATCACCTCGTTTGTATCTAATACAAAGCGGGTCGCATCCACAGTGTATCCAGGATTAGGTCTCCAACCCCATCCTTATATTATAGACCGTTCGGGTCATTAACTCGAACGTGATCCTACTTGTGTGTCAACTACACACCGTTCAAGTTCTAGTTCTCTCATATATTCAATGACCCTGGAGCTTAGTTTATTGGAAAGGTTTAAAATATTTGCGAGACACAAAGTGAAGAAATGAATAACTCTTATTAACTTCAAAACAATATTTTACAAACACGAGATTAGGACAGAAATCCCAACACATACGAGGTGAAAGTCCTTCAAGAAACATAAAGTAACTAAGTCCCTTAAGTAAAACCTTGATAGATGAACATGGTTTCTTGCAAAGTCCAAGGTCTAGAGGTGCTAAGTAAAGTATGCGTGTTCGAAGTCTGAACGTTAGGATTTCATGACAAAAGAGACAAAAAAGTTATCAGATGTAGAAGTTGTTGTTCTAAAGTTCCCAACCCTATTGGCGTTGAAGAAAATTTCATCACATTCAAGTGAACACTTGAACAGGATATTTAAGAAGGTGAAAGGTAAAGAGAAAATAAATTTTAAAAGACTAAGGTTTGTTTTTAGAGGGTCACTTGATGACCTAAGAGATGAAGAGTTTTGAGGTGTAGTGTATGCTCCTATGAAGTGCTTAACCTTTAAAGTTATAAAGTAGAGTTCTTTCGCCTTCAAGCGAATATATGAACTTAGTATTTAAGGAGCTAAAAGGTGAATAAAAAAAGAGTTATAAGATATTGAAGTTTGTTTTTCAAAGGGATACTTGGTATAGGAGTTTATGTCTTTTGGATGAGATTTTGAGGAGATAATAGGAATGACTATTGTATCGTGTCATAGATAGAGGAAAGGTTAAAATAGAGTCCAAGTGGCTTTACGAAGAACTTTCTTTAAAAGGTTCGTTCTTTTGATATGTGATGAGGAAACCAGAGTAGTTTGGAATTAAGAGCTTGAGGTTTAAATGGAAAATAAAAATAGTTTTCAATTCGAAGTTAAGCTTTCAAGATACTTTCGAAATACTTAGATCTTAACCATGATGAGTATTGTGGATAGAGACAACTAAGTTATTGATGTGGATAGGTTCTGTACGAAGTCTTAAAAAAATGGCACCATAAGGTAAATGACCTTATTAAAGACGAGCATGAAGTGGAGAAGTAAAGTCAGAATTTTAGTTCTAAGCATAAAGGGATTGAATATTTGAATTTCAGATACTTGAGTAGTTTAACTTTTGCAGGGTCGTTTTTGTGCACGAGCCTTTTTGGAATCAGTTTGAGGAACTTCACCACTAATTCCAATTTTATGTTATGATTAAGCTGAAAGGAATTATTTAAGACTTTAACCTTGAAGCTCCTAGCAAGGTTGCTAACGCAATCCTTAATGAAGTCACATCTCTTGGAAAAGTGATAAGGTTAAGGAATCGATGTTCAGACGAAACGATTGAGCCATGCCTTGAAATAAATGCCAGTGACTAGTACAGTAAACCTTAAGGGAGTCTTGAGAATCAACCAAAAGGGAATCAATTTAGTAAAGCATGCCACCCTAGAATCATAAGACAAAAGAGACTATATGGGGACAATAGAAGAAAAGACAAGGTAAATATTTTGAGTTATTTCATGATTTTGATTTGGAACTTTCAAGATTTAGAGTTTGAGCCAAGAATATCAGTTATTTAAGCCTTAATAAAAAGATCCCATAGAGGAGAAAGAGCTCAAGTCAAAGTTATGAGACCGTGGAGTAATGAGTAAGTTTACGCCAGTGTGAGTCACTTGAGGAGCAACTAGTACTCATCCTCGCATAGGGACCGAAGACCCTTCGTAACTGAGTGAAGAAGGTGCGAGCGAGCTATCCAGAAGTTATTACAAGATTGAAAACTTTCGAGGACGAAAGTTCATAAGGAGGGAAGATTGTAACGCCCCAGAAATTTCAAATACCTTTAGGTTGTGCTTTGGCTTGATTTAATGGAAATCAAAGTAACCGGGCTTTGGAGTTTCTTAATTCGATTTAAGTTTTATCAATTTAAGGGAATATATATAGGTATAAGTAAATATAAAAGTTAAGTTGGATATTTGCATGATTAAAGGCTTAGGGGTGAATTTTGAAAGATTGGAGGGCATTTTGGTAATTAGAGTGATTTAGGTTTTGGAAAAAGGGCATCCTTGTCTTATTAGGACACGTTTTTTGAGGCAGTCTCCTTCCTTCATCTTCTTCCTTCTCTACATCACGAGCAGCCACGTTGGGGTGTTTCCAGGCAGTCAACTGCACGAGATTCGGGTTGGAGCCGCTGCAGACATGCCCCGCCTGCTACTTCGGAACCCACCGCCATCGTCGAACCACTCCATGTAGTCGCCGACCAAGTCGGATCCGAGCCACTGGAGTCGTCCAGAAGTCGAGCCTAGTCGCCGATGTTGACGTCGTTTCGAAGCTGCAACCGCCGCCATGAGCAGTCGACTACACGCTAGAACGGTCTGAGGTTGAGGTCGTCCGCCGCTGCCTTCATCGAGCCGCAGGTTGAAGCCTCCGTTGCCGCAAACCACCAGTCGCCGACAACAAGTGTCAAGTGGGTTATCAACTTGGTTCAACCGGTTTGTGATCTTGCCGACCAGTTTTCACTAAATCGACATCGATTTTGGATAGATCGGGCCACGAGCTTTCCAACGGTGTGCTTCACACTCCGAGATGCGCCGCCACACGCGCCACCGCTAGCCACCACACGCCGTCGCCACGAGCCGCCGCTCACCGAAGTTGTTTCCATCCCACTTGTTTTGATGCCCCGAGTTCGTTTTTAGCCTCCGTTAGTGGTAATCCAACCTGTTTATTTGTGAAATTCCAAAGATAAGATTATTTATATGTGTATTAATTAAGAAAATTGGATTTGAGTTAAGGAACTCGGGTATTGGACACGAACGAAAGGATTTCTGAGTCAGAGATTCAATTTTAAGATATCTCGGAGCTAAGGCTAAGGTAAGGGATTTGCTATAAATGATTTTGAAAAGGGGGAGTGAGCATGTTTTATGAAAGATTTATTTCAAAAGATGAAATTCAAAGGTTTATTCCAAAAAGAGGAATATCAAGGATTTATTTCAAAGAATGATTTTCCAGGATTTATGCTTAAGACTTGAATTTAGAAAAGGAACATTTCAAAGGGTTTCAAAGGAGCCTGAGTAAATGATTTTCAAAAGATTTAGAAAGGAACTTCATCTTGGAATTTGAGAACATTCCAGATGATTTAAGGGATTGAGAGGACCCGAATAGAAATGACTTTGAAGTATTTGAAAAAGAGTTTTAACAAAGTTATTCAGATTTTCATAGAATGAGATTTTCACTTCTGCCTGTGTTGAATAAGTATTTTAAATTGTAAATGTACTTATGATTTATTACTGATTGGCTCAAGTTTAAAGTTATGAAAGTTATGCCATGATTGTATGATTGTTGCATCATTATGACTGCATACGTACATGTGATTGACGGTTGGGACCTCATGCATATTGTATGTATATGAATATTTCTATGAAGGTTGTGGCAATTGGTCTCCTGAGGATTTATGCATGGTCAAACATGCATCAGAGACCTTATGGGTCAAACTTATAGGAGTCTGTGAGGGACTCAAATTTATAGGAGTCTGTGAGGGACTCAAACTTATAGGGTGCGTGAGGACTCAAACCTATAGGGTCCGTGCATGAGGGACTCAACATGAAAAGACTCAGGTAGATTCAATTGACCACGTATAACCGAAGAGAAAAGTCATTATTTTATGAAAGGAAGTTTTAGGTCCCACTATAGAAAGTTTTATGATTTTAAAAGTCACAATTAAAAGACATGTTTAAAAGTCATGTTGTATGTGGTTGCATTTCCTGACCCCCACTTACTGGGTATTATTATAATACTCACCCTTTACCTTTGTTGTGTTTTCTCCGTTTTTAAAATGTTTTCTGGTAAAGGCGAGGGCATACCAGGCGAGTGACAGGGATGCGCTACAGAAGCCATGGGAACCAAGTCATAGTTTTCCGCACACATGTTTTAGAAAGTAATTTTAAAAGATTATCGTTTTCTGCTTATGTATTACAGAGATTTGAAACCAAAGGCCACACTTATTTATGTATTTTAAATGTTTTGTATTTCTATGGGATCCCAAATTAAAGTGAATTTAATTATTAAGTTTTATCCATATAAAGTCATTTAGGGCCTCAAATGCATGCATGATAGTAATGACCCTTAGAAAGAGAGTCTTTAAAAGTAGGGTCGTTACAGTTAGTTTTCAGCATGTTGTCTTCCATTATTTCTTTACTCGTGAATGAAAAATTAACTGGCGATAACTATGAAATGAATGAGAATTCCCACGCAGCGGAAGACGATTGAATCGTCATGGTATCATCATGCAACATGTGTTTATTAAAACGATCTAACTGTTAGATCTAGGCTAAACATGCTAAATTGTACAAACAAGAAGAACATACTTACTTGTTGTAGACCAATTCAACAATCTCTCCTGTAGATCACGAATTCTTCGTGCTCCTCGATCTCAACGAACTCTTCCCAGGATCGGATCTCAAACACTACCAAAATAGATCTTCTTGGTTGTTCTCTTTTGGAGAAGGGAAGTTGGTGGGAACTTTTGTGTTTTGGAAGGTGAAGAGAATTGAGAGATTAGAGAGAATTTCACTTTTGGATTCTTAGAGCAAAATCCAAAAATGACAACTTGGTTTATCAAACCCTTCTTACAAAGGGTTTAAATAGTTGAATGATGAAGTTTACAACTTAACATTATTACCACTTTACCACTACCATAGGTTATGCAAATCTCATTTACATAATTCTATAATATAAGATATCTCATATCTCATGTTGCAAATCTCATTTGCAATAATTGTGGATTAATTAAATTGAATCACATCCAATTTATTTTCTCTCTATCAATTTCTCCAATTAGCCCTTAATTAACAATTAGGCTAACATATAGTTTATTATGAATCTCATTCATATTAAACTATATGTTATATCATCTATATCTCATATAAATGATATAAATACTCTTAAAGTGAAATTGAACACTTCAATTTCATACCAAAACATTAACCCTTCTTTTATTCCAGATTGAGCCAACCAAGGGACCTAATGGACCTACAGTGATGGGCTCCAATGATCTGAGGTTAACCAGTCAAACTCTTTGACCCGGTCAACCAATGTTCATTAGCTACAGTAACACTCCACTATAGCCTGTAGCTGTACTCCCATCAGTGTAGAATATTACGTGTCCACTGATATAACCAATGCCCATGAGTCGAACCTTCACAGGTTGTTCGTAGACACGGCTGGGTCAAATTACCGTTTTACTCCTGTGTCTATTTCTTGTTCCTTAAGTCCCCACTGCTCCTCTAATGAACAACATATTGTGATGGTCATACCATACACAACACCCTTCTCGGGCCAGTGAGAAGGTGGGCGCCCGTTGTCCAAGCCCTGGAGACAACACTTAAGGGAACAACCCCTCTAGATTCCCTATAGGCGGGAACGAGTGAATTCCATCTCGCATAGTTAGGTTCCCAGCTCTCTACTTGGTTCTGTCCCAGAGAAGATAGGCATATTGCGCGAGTAACTAAGACCACCCTCACCCGTACTAGTCAAAGGACAGACCCCCGCAGACAGGAGTCCGTAATACGCTCAGGATTCAGGTCGAGTCACTAATAGTCATCTATGAATTTATTAGTCTTTACTGTCAACAGTGTTATATCAGTAAGTCTAATAATTCACAGTCCGGTCTTGTACAATCTCATTGTACAGGATGCCCCCACTCACATGTCAACCACATGCACGAGTCAGATCACCTCGTTTGTATCTAATACAAAGCGGGCCGCATGCACAGTGTATCTAGGATTAGGTCTCCAACCCCATCCTTATACTGTTGACCGTTCGGGTCATTAACTCGAACGTGATCCTCCTTGTGTGTCAACTACACACCGTTCAAGTTCTAATTCTCTCATATATTCAATGACCCTGGAGCTTGGTTTATTGAAAGATTTAAAATATTGCGAGACACAAAGTAAAGAAATGAATAACTCTTATTAATTTCAAAATAATATTTTACAAACACGAGATTAGGACAGAAAATACGAGATTAGGACAGAAATCCCAACAAACTCCCACTTGGACTAAGCTGGTGGAGAAGATACATTTCCAAAATGTATTTGAGTTACAATGAAAAATACAATAAACTAGGGCATTGAATACCCGTTTACACATCTCTCACTTGCCCTAGTCAGGAAGCTCTCGAATACCTAGACTCTCTAGGCGACTCTCAAACACTTTAGCCGTGAGGGGCTTGGTAAATGGATCAGTTACATTGTGCTCCGATGCTATCTGCGTGACTATCACGTCTCCGCGGTGCACAATTTCCCGTATCAGATGATACTTGCGCTCAATGTGTTTACCTCTCTTATGGCTTCGAGGCTCACGTGAGTTGGCTACTGCACCATTGTTATCACAAAACAGCGTGATTGACAAGTTCATATTTGGAACAACTTCCAAATCCGTCATGAACTTCCTAAGCCAAACAACTTCCTTTGCAGCTTCACAAGCCGCAACATACTCGGTTTCCATAGTGGAATCAGCGATGCATCCCTGCTTGATGATTCGCCATACTACAGCTCCTCCATTCAAAATGAAGGCTGACCCCGAAGTGGATTTCCTAGAATCCTTATCGGTCTGAAAATCAGAATCTGCGTATCCTGTAAGGATCAAATCCCCACGACCATACACTAAGCTGTAATTCCTCGTTCTCCTAAGATACTTGAGAATTGTCTTTACTACCGCCCATCCGGTGATCTAATCTCGGATTGGGTGATATCTCACCGACAATTCCCTCTTGATAATGGATGTCGAGCCTAGTACACAACATTGCATACATCAGGCTCCCCACAGCTGAAGCATATGGAATGCGTCTCATATTCTCAACATCTTGAGGAGTCTTAGGACACTGATCCTTAGACAAGCGAACCCCATGCCTAAAAGGCAGCAAACCCTTCTTGGAGTTCTGCATCTTATATCTAGACAACATCTTGTCAATATAAGACGCCTGAGACAAGGCTAGCATTCTGTTCTTCCGGTTCTGGACTATCTGGATACCTAGAACATACTGAGCTTCTCCCAAATCTTTCATTTGGAATTGTGAAGCTAGCCATTTCTTAACGTCAGTATGAAATTCTACCTCATTCCCAATGAGAAGAATATCGTCCATATACAACACCAAAAATGCGACAGTTTTGTCAACGATTTTCTTGTAGACACAAGGCACGTCGGCATCTTGATCAAAGCCATAAGATTTGATTGCTTCATCAAACCTTATATTTCAAGACCTCGAAGCTTGTTTTAGTCCATAAATGGACCTATGAAGCCGACAAACCTTTTGCTCTTGGCCTTGGGCAATGAACCCTTTGGGTTGGTTCATGTAGATGGTCTCATCAAGTTTGCCATTCAGAAAGGTTGTCTTGACATCCATCTGCCATACCTCCTAGTCATAATACGCGGCAATGGCTAGAAGAATCCTGATTGACTTTACCATGACAACAGGTGAAAAGGTCTCCTCATGGTCAACCCTTTCAACCTGGGTAAAACCCTTTGCCACTAGTCGGGCTTTGAAGGTTTGCATCTTCCCATCTATGCAACGTTTACACTTGTAGATCCATTTACAACCAATAGGTTTTACCCCGTTCGGTTGATCCACAAGCTTCCAGACAGAATTGAAGTACATAGACTCCATTTCTTGGTCCATAGCTTTAATCCATTCGTCTTTATCAACATCAGCCATTTCCTGATCATAGGTCAATGGATCCTCACAGTCATCGTCAGGAGCGACAACTGAGGTTTCAGCTAAACCCATATAGCGATCGGGCTGTCTCACAGTCCTCCCACTACGTCGAGGCATTCCCAACTCTTGAGAACGGATTTGATTAGACGTGCTAGGGTCAACAACGCTTGCTGACGTACTAGCCCCATCAGCAACTCTTGCTGATGCACTGTCCATTTCATTCAATACAATTTTACTTCTTGGTATATGATCCCTGATGTGGTCTTCCTCTAGAAAAATGGCGTTTGTTGACACAAGCACCCTATTTTCCTTAGGATCGTAAAACAGACCACCCTAGTCTCTTTAGGGTAACCTACGAATAGGCACAATTTCGAACGAGGTTCCAACTTTTTCGGGTTTGACACCAGCACATGGGTCGGGCATCCCCAAATTCTGAAGTGATGTAAACTACCTTTACGTCCACTCCAGAGCTCAAAAGGTGTTTCACAAACACTCTTCGATGGAACATTGTTCAAAATGTAAACCGTAGTCTCCACTGCGTACCCCCAAAAAGAATCAGGGAGACGAGCATAACTCATCATCGACCGAACCATGTCCATCAAGGTTCTGTTTCTCCTCTCCGATACACCATTCTCTTCATGGCATACCAGTCTTTGAGAGTTGGGACGTAATTCCGTGTTCTATCATATAGTCCTGGAATTCAGTGTCCATGTACTCTCCACCTCGATCCGATCGAAGTGTTTTAAGCGATTTACCTAAGAGGTTCTCAACCTCAGTCTTGTACTCTTTGAACTTTTCAAGGGTTTCAGACTTCTTGTGCATTAGGTAAATATACCCATATCTAGAGTAATCGTCTATGAAAGACACGAAGTACTCATAACCGCCCCCGAGCTTTAACATTCATCGGACCACGAGGTCGAATGTACTAACTCAAGAGGCTCTTTGGCTCTATATCCTTTTCCACTAAAAGAACGTTTGGTCATTTTGCCTTCAAGGCAGACTCACACACCGCAAAAAGAGTTTTCTTCCAACTCGTTTAGAAGTCCACTCTTCACTAGTTTCTCAATCCTATTGAGATTAATGTGGCCTAACCGTAGATGCCAAAGATGGGCATTTTCTTTTGGAGAAATTTTTGCTTTCTTAGTTCGTGTTTCCGCAGTTTTAAACAATTCAGTATTCAAAACACTTTTAACCGAATTGGGTTTTAAAACATACAGATTATTTTCAAGTGAAGCTGAACAAATAACATTCCCTTTAAAAGAAATAAACGCTTTATTTAATTCAAAAGAAACTGAAATACAATGTTCTATTAAGCAGGAAATAGAAACAAGGTTTCTAGTAAACCCTGAAACAATGTACAAATTGTCCAACAATAAGTACTTCCCGCCAAAATGCAAACTTCACACTGCGTTTGATTGCTCGCGCAACTCGAGACAAGCTCCCCGGATCCAACCCGTAGAGTCACCTCACCCTCTGCAGTGGCTGCCAGGAATTAATCCCCTGAAAAGAAGAACAAACGTGGTTAGTGGCGTCTGAATCTAATATCCAGGTAGAATCATTACTCTCCACTAAACATGTTTCTACCACAAGTAAATCACATTTACCTTGGTTCTTCCTCTCGGCCAGGAATTTGGGACAGTTTCTCTTCCAGTGTCCGCCCCCATTGCAGTGGAAACATTTTCCTTTCTCTACAACTTCCTTGACCTTCTTGCCCTTCTGGACGACAGCTCGGTCAGCTTTACCCCTCTTCATCCTCTTTTTTCCTTTCGGGCGTGAAGGAGCAGCGAGGTTTTGTCCTGCAGGTCGAACCCCGTGATAAGACACAGTAGGCAACATTTGCCTCGATTCCTTGACCTGCTCAGTGGACCGGAAATTCTGTAGCTCATTGAGAAGGGTAGTCAGATTGTAGCTAATTTTGTTCATAACAGCATTGTTACGAAACTGAAGGAAACTCTTCGGAAGAGTCTCCATTATAAAACTGACCTGGCTCGACTCATCGATCGAAGCCCCATTCATCTCGGCCAGATTAAAGTGGGTCATCATGTCTAGAACATGTTCACGGACGCATCGACCCTCTCTTCATCCGAGCGTTGAAAATGTATTTGAGCGAGTCATGCCGGACTGAAAGGATCATGTTGTCCAAACATTTCCTGCAAGGACTCCATGATTTCCTTAGCGGAAACCATCAACTCATGCTTCTTTGCTAAGACATCAGACATGCTGGCAATTATGTAGACCTTGGCCTTTTCATTGGCCCTGATCCACCGATCGTGTTGGGTTTTATGTCCTAAAACTCGTGAGTTTGTAAATTGAATGTATATTCTATTTTGCAATAAAGTTATTATTGAGATTTATTCAGTAAAGGTGTTATTGAATAAAGTGAATTTTATATTTTGAAACCCTAATCCAATAAAGAACCCATGGCTATAGGATGTATACTTGAACTTTATGTGTGACATAAAAGTGGATCAGGTTCAAGTTATAGCCACAACGGTCTATAGTATAGGGATAGGGTTGGGTACCTTATCCTGGGGACACTATGGACGCGACCCACTTTGTAAAGTACAAACGATGTGATTCTAAATCGTTCATGTGTAGACATGCGAGTGGGGGCGTCCTATGCAATAAGTTTGCATAAGACTGGACCGAGAAATAGTCACTTAGACTTTATAACTCCGTTTTCTGTCTTAACTGACTATATTCATACGATGACCTAGGTAACTCGATCTTAATCCTGAGCGTGCCATGAACTCCTGTTTATTCGGATTATCCTTAGATTTGCATGGGTGAGAGTGGCCTGAGATTGCCGACTCAATAAGCCTCCCATTTCAGGGATAAGACCGGGTAGATAGCTGGGAACATAGTTCTGCAAGATGGAATTCACTCCTACCCGCTTTAGGGATTAGTAGAGAGGTTGTTCCCTTAAGTGCTGACTCTGGGTCTTGAACAAAGGGCCCACACCTCTCATTGGCCCGGGAGGGATTCGGTTTGTTGGTTGGACCACAAACCAATTGTTCATTAGAGGATCAGTGGGACTTAAGGAACAAGAAGTAATTACAGGGGTAAAACGGTAATTTTGACCCAAATTGTAATACTGAACGACACATGAAGGATCGACTTACTAATCATGGTTATATCGAGTGGACGAGAAAGATATCTACAGTGAGGAGAGTGCAACCACTAGGCTTTAGTGGAGTGTCCCGGTGGTTAACGAATGTTGATTAGCTAGGCTAAAGAGTTTGACCAGTTAATCTTGTATCGTTGGAGCTCATGATCTGTAGGTCCATTAGGTCCCCTTACTAGCTCGGACTAAGCCTTGTAACATCTTGAGAGAAAAGAATTTGAATTGTTCAAATTCGGTTTTGGGAGAAAACGTTAATTATATGTGATATACTTAATGTGTCACAGTTTAATTATGAATTAAACTATAATAAAAAAGAGGTGGAAATATTTAAATGTAATTTAAATATTTGCTCGGTTTATAACATGAATAGGGATTCATGTTTAAATGATCGATTTAAAAAATCGGGATTGGTCCAATTATTTAATTTAATATTTGATATTAAATTAAATAAATTATTTAAAATTAATTAATTAAATTATTTAATTAATTGAATTAATAAATTTATTTTTAATTTAAAATTAATTTTATATTAATTTTTGAATTAAAATTAAATGAAAAATTCAAAATTGATTTTGAATTTCAAGTGGACCAAAAATTAAAAGGATGAGCAACCTTGCTACTTTTTCAAATTCACTCAAATTGAGCACCTCCTTCTTGCTAAATCCTTCTCATCGTCTTGCTGTCATCTTCTCCTAGCTTGAAGAAGCTTTTGGATTCTTTAATTGAAGAAAAAACCATTAGTTTAAATGGAATTAAACAGTTTTTTGATAATTCACGTTTTTTAGACCTTTCTCTCATCTCTCTTCAAATGCTCTCTACCAAAGATCCCACAATCTGTTCTAAGGCCTGAGGATAGTAGGGAAGACACTAGAGGTTGTCCACAAAGTGTTTGTGACAAGAAATTCCCCACGGATTTGGAGAATTTTGAACAATAAAGGTATGTGTTCATACTCTCTGTTTTTCCAGTTTTGAGCATGCTTTTTGTTTTATAAAATTGATCAACTTAGAGTGTTCAAGATCCAAAATTGCTTCCGGTTTCTTAATCTACACTCTTTCAGATCGTACGTATCGCGAACACTTCACGACGCTTGCCGAGCTCGCATCTCGAGGACACTCCTCGAAAAGCACACGAACTTTATGTCGCCGCTACACAAAATTGTATTGATGTTGTTTTTCCAACTCGTAATTATCTCCCACTAATTTGTCGGAAGCAAGTAAAGCTATAATAGCGCTAGGCATTTTTAGCTAAAAATTTAAGAAAAACTTTGTATTAGTCTCGCAAAAACCTTTTGAAAACCAATCTAGTTTTAGCAAAAATGTTTCATGATCCCTAGGTCATTCAAAATTTTGCAATGATACTCTAAAGGTTTAGAATGACCGCCACCGAAGGGTGAACAGAACATTTCTCCTCTAGGACGAGACTTTCTCTATCAGACCCTAATCCCAGAATAACTCTTATTCCATTAGGCATCCAATTACCATTGTTCGGTCGAATTCATTAACACTTAACAAATTCTGTGAGTGTCACCCTCAATCTTTAAGTTTCCTAGTATCCGTCCAAACAATAGTCACCGAAAGGGTGAACTAAGAAGGAAAACCAACTGGGAAACTGTATCCCTGTCGGGAATTCACTGTATTCCGACTCCCATGATCAGGCCGTCCGAAGGGATTGTCTGGTCCAGGCCAAACTAGCAGGCAGATCATAGGTGTCTCACGGTTTGCATCGAAAGAAGAGACTGTGGGTCTCGTTTTCACAAGTCCCGCTCTCACTCACTATAAGTACTGTCTCCATCCACGATGATATTGACCTATACAAATGCCACCCGAAGGGGAACACTCCCATTTGCGCCACGAGGCCGAGTATAGATCTCACGGTGCGGACTTAAAGAAGATTTGTGGTTGGAAATTGAAATGCATCTCATACATTATATTTCCTCCCACTCAGTACTTTAATTTTAATAGGGATTGACCTATATAATCGGCTAAAAATTACCTAAGTCTACCAATATAACTCTTATATGGTATTTAACCTAAGTCTATAATCACATTATTAACTTAGGTGTATGTGAGAAAATTAATTAACACTTAATTAATGACACTCGCGAAAATATAACCTAAGAATCTCCGGATCGAATTCACTCCTGTGTCGGTTTCGGTGTAGGGGTGTTCATGGCGTCAACTTAAATACCCCAGCCTTAGACAAAACCTTCCTTAGACATAGTTACTAATCAGTCTCCATTCAAACATTATATTTGATTTCCTAAAATTCTAATCTTATTAGAAAATTAGAAAACCTAAGTCTAATTATTCAAGTTCTAAACACTTTAAAACTAATAATTAACTTAGGTTGCATGCATTTCTATGTTATAGTGCTTGATCATTCGTCACGTGAATAACTATATACTATAACATAATAATCATTCATCACATGAATATAAATGCATGAGCATACTTTAATCTAAAAATATAACACTTATATTAATTAAATTAAATATGCATTTAATTACATTATAACTCTTATAATATAACCTATCATGCAAACTATATTATAACTCTTATAATATATATGATGCATGAATATGTTTAACCTAAGGTGGGATTTTAAAAACTATATGACATACATTATGCACATAGAAATTAATTAAAATTATACATCTCATGCATAAAATAATTAAATAGCAAAAATGGACCGATTTTTGGCACCTAAGGGCAATTATTTAATTAAATAAAATTAATATAACATTTATATTAATAATATTTAATAAAATAATTAAATAAATAAAAAATAAAACGTTTTTTAAAAAAAAACTGAAAAAATATTAAAAACAAACGGACAGAAAACGCCCACGTCGCCCGCATTAAATCTTCAACGTACACAGCGTTGCAACGTTGTCGCCTATAGCGTCGAGGCGCGTTCTCAACGCCAGCGGCGTTGCAATGCTACGCCCAGCGTTGCAACGCTATTGTGCTGTAGGGCCTCCGTCCGCAAGCACGACGTTGAGACGCCGTTGGGCAGCGTCTCAACGCCATCGACAAAACAACATGCTCCTTGCTGTTTTCCCCCGTTTTTCGCCTGTTTCCGCTCCGATTTCTTCACAGCAACTCTTGCCACGAACGACCCGGACTTACAGACTCAATTTATAACAAAATTGCCCAAAACAACGAGCCCTTACATTGATCTCATAAACATAATTGTAAATCTAATCTAGTGCCAAAAACCGAAAACATCCATTTTGCAAACCAAACATTCATCTCATGAAAATATGGTAAAATACCCACCTAAATCTTAATAAAACAGTGCATAGATGAAGAACCATTGAGATGTCTCTGATACCAATTGAAAGGAATGAGAATCCCCGCGCAGCGGAAGACGATTGAATCGTCATGGTATCATCATGGAACATGTGTTTATTAAAACGATCTAACTGGTAGATCTAGGCTAAACATGCTAAATTGTACAACAAGAAGAACATACTTACTTGTTGTAGACCAATTCAGCAATCTCTCCTGTAGATCACGAATTCTTCGTGCTCCTCGATCTCAACGAACTCTTCCCAGGATCGGATCCCAAACACTACCAAAATAGATCTTCTTGGTTGTTCTCTTTTGGAGAAGGGAAGTTGGTGGGAACTTTTGTGTTTTGGAAGGTGAAGAGAATTGAGAGATTAGAGAGAATTTCACTTTTGGATTCTTAGGGCAAAATCCAAAAATGACAACTTGGCTTATCAAACCCTTCTTACAAAGGGTTTAAATAGTGGAATGATGAAGTTCACAACTTCACATTATTACCACTTTACCACTACCATAGGTTATGTAAATCTCATTTACATAATTATATAATATAAGATATCTCATATCTCATGTTGCAAATCTCATTTGCAATAATTGTGGATTAATTAAATTGAATCATATCCAATTTATTTTCTCTCTATCAATTTCTCCAATTAGCCCTTAATTTAACAATTAGGCTAACATATAGTTTATTATGAATCTCATTCATATTGAACTATATGTTATACCATCTATATCTCGAATAAATGATATAAATACTCTTAAAGTGAAATTGAACACTTCAATTTCATACCAAAACATTAACCCTTCTTTTATTCCAGATTGAGCCAACCAAGGGACTTAATGGACCTACAGTGATGGGCTCCAATGATCTGTGGTTAACCAGTCAAACTCTTTGACCCGGTCAACCAATGTTCATTAGCTACATTAACACTCCACTATAGCCTGTAGCTGTACTCCCACCAGTGTAGAATATTACGTGTCCACTGATATAACCAATGCCTATGAGTCGACCCTTTACAGGTTGTTCGAAGACACGGTTGAGTCAAATTACTGTTTTACCTGTGTCTACTTCTTGTTCCTTAAGTCCCCACTGCTTCTCTAATGAACAACATATTGTGATGGTCCAACCATACACAACACCCTTCTCGGGCCAGTGAGAAGGTGGGCGCCCGTTGTCCAAGCCCTGGAGACAACACTTAAGGGAACAACCCCTCTAGATTCCCTATAGGCGGGAACAAGTGAATTCCATCTCGCATAGTTAGGTTCCCAGCTCTCTACTTGGTTCTGTCCCTGAGAAGATAGGCATATTGGATGAGTAACTGAGACCACCCTCACCCGTACTAGTCAAAGGGCAGACCCCCGCAGACAGGAGTCCGTAATACGCTCAGGATTCATGTCAAGTCACTAATGGTCATCTATGAATTTATTAGTCTTTACTGTCAACGGTGTTATATCAGTAAGTCTAATAATTCACGGTTCGGTCTTATACAATCTCATTGTACAGGATGCCTTCACTCGCATGTCAACCACATGAACGAGTCAGATCACCTCGTTTGTATCTAGGATTAGGTCTCCAACCCCATCCTTATATTGTAGACCGTTCGGGTCATTAACTCGAACGTGATCCTCCTTGTGTGTCAACTACACACCGTTCAAGTTCTAATTCTCTCATATATTCAATGACCCTGGAGCTTAGTTTATTGGAAAGGTTTAAAATATTGCGAGACACAAAGTAAAGAAATGAATAACTCTTATTAATTTCAAAACAATATTTTACAAACACGAGATTAGGACAGAAAACACGAGATTAGGACAGAAATCCCAACAAACTACGCTACGTGGAAGTCCACCTTGAGTACGATTCTCGTTGTGGACAACCTTTAATTCGTCTTAACTGAGGAATGCCCTAAGATCCGTACTCGAAATGCATCCCAAATGATTAGGGACGCTTATGACTACTGAACCAA
The DNA here is from genome assembly GCA_036507285.1 of Trichosanthes cucumerina. NCBI lineage: Eukaryota > Viridiplantae > Streptophyta > Magnoliopsida > Cucurbitales > Cucurbitaceae > Trichosanthes > Trichosanthes cucumerina. The sequence goes on from CM071838.1 coordinate 31,811,571, forward strand.
GGCCAATGACAAAGCCAAGGTCCATATCTTAGCTAGTCTGTCTGACGTGCTGGCTAAGAAACACGAGGGCATGGTCTCAACTCATGAGATCATGAGTTCGTTGTAGGAGATGTTTAGACAACCGTGTGGAAAACCTGTACGAAGGTGTCAAATACGTTTATAACGCGTGCATGAAGGAGGGGACTTCAGTGATAGAACACATTCTCGATCTGATGGTCCACTTCAACGTGGCCGAAATGAGATAGGGCGGTCATAGACGAGCAAAGTCAGGTTCTTTCATCCTGGAATCTCTTCCATGAAAGAGTTAATATCATGAAAGCGAAAGAAATTAGGATCTTAAGCACTCTAATTTGATCAATTTTATCATGCAAAAAGTATGCTCATAATTGGAAAACTGTAAAAAAAAAAAACAGAGTATAAGAAAACTCACATTTGAAGCTCAAATTCTTTAAACCCGATGCGAATTTCTCCTCACGAACACTTCGAGAACCACAACTAGAGTCTTCCCTACTATCCTTAGGCCTTGGAACGAATTGTGGGATCCTTTGTTGAGAGAAATTTTAGAGAGAGAGAGAACAATGGTCTGTGAAATTTTCTGTAAAATTCTTATACATCTCGTGTTTCTTCTTCTATTTATAAGCAACCCGCAAGTTGAAATTTAGGTTGGTGGACATCTCTTGGCTTCATCACAAAACTTAATTTAGCTTGTTAAAGAAGACTTCACAAAAGAAGATGGCTTGAATACAAAGCTGAATTAGCTTGTTGTCCAATTTTGGTGAATTTTGAAATCAAAGAAGTTAATTTTAAATAAAAAATTAAAATGAATTATTTGATTAATTAATTAAATAATTTAATTAAATAATTTTATTTTATTTAATATCAAATATCAAATTAAATAATTGAACCAATCTCGATTTCAAAACCGACCTCTCAAACATGAATGCTTATTCATGTATTAGGTCAAACCAATATTTAAATCATATTTAAATATGCCCATCTATTTTTTATCATAGTTTAATTCATAATTAAGCTATGAAATATTAAGTATATCACAATAATTAACGCTTTCTCCCAAAATTGAATTTGAACAATTCAAATTCTTTTCTCTCAAATTGTTACAAGGTTTAATTTGAGCTAGTAAGGGTAACTAATGGGCCTACAGATCATGAGCTTCAATGATACGAGATTAGCCAACCAAACTCTTAAACCTAGTTAATCAACATTCGTTAACCACGAGAACATTCCACTAAAGCACAGTGGCTGCAAATTAAATTGAATTGAATCATATTCAATTGAATAAAGTGGAAATTAAATTGAATCATATTCATTTTACATATCTCTCAAATTATTTTTTTTCTAATTATGCCTTAATTCCATAATTAGGCAATAATATAGTTTATTATGAATCAAATTCACATCAAACCATATTCTATATCGATTATATCGAATATAAATGATATAATTCTCTAAATTGAATTTGAACAATTCAAATTCATTCCAAAACTTTATACCCTCATTATTTCCATGTTGAGCAAACTGAGGGAACTAATGGACCTACGGATCATGAGCTCTAACGATATGAGATTAACTAATCAAACTCTTTGATCCCGTTAATCAACATTTGTTAACTACGAGTCACTCCACTATAGACTTGTAGTTGCACTCTCCTCACTGTAGGACAAGTTGTGTCCATTGATTTAACCAATGCCTGTGAGTCAACCCTTCACAGGTTGTTCGTAGTCACAGTTGGGTCAAATTACCGTTTTATCCCTGTGACTATTTCTTGCTCCTTAAGTACCACTGATCCTTAAACAACAAGTTTATGGTCCGACCATAAACAATGTCCCTCTCGAGCCAACAAGAGGGAGGGGTCCCATTTTTCAAGACCTGGATTTATTTATTAAGGGAACAACCTATCTAGTTACCCTAGTTCGGGAACGAGTGAATTCCTTCTTGCAGAGTTGAGTCTCCAACTCCCTACGAGGTTTCATCCTCGAGAAGGTAGGCTTATTGAGTCGACAGTTGTGGCCACTCTCACCCATACTAGTCCAAGGATAAACCCTCACAGACAGAAGTTCACAACTCGCTCAGGATTCAGGTTGAGTCATTAATGGTCATAATTGAATTATTAGCCATAATCTATCAACGACGTTACCAGAGTGGTCTAACAATTCTTGGTCCGGTCTTGTACAATCTCATCGCACTGGATGCCCCCACTCGCATGTCAACTACATGAACGAGCTGGATCACCTCGTTTGTATCAAATACAAAGTGGGCCACATCCATAGTCTTTCCAGGATGAGGTTCCCAACCTAATCCATGTACTATAGACCATTCGGGTCAACTACTTTAACTTGATCCTAGATATGTGTCAACTACACACAGTTCAAGATCTCCTAAATGTGACCCTGGAGCTTAGTTTATTGGATCTAAATTTGTAATTGCGAGAATACAAGATTTAAGGAAAAATAACACTTCCTTGAATAGTTACAAATACACGAGTTTAGGGCATAAATCCCAACATATAGGAAAAGTTGTGTCCACTGATTTAACCAATACCCTTGAGTCGACCCTCACAAGTTGTTCGTAATAACAACTAGGTCAAATTATTGTTTTACCCCAGTTATTACCTCTTGCTCCTTAAGTACCACTGATCCTCTAATGAACAATTTGTTTATGGTTCTATCATAAACAACGTCCCTTTCGGGCCAATGAGAGGGTGGGGCACTATTGTTCAAGACCTGGATTCAACCCTTAAGAGAACAACCAATCTAAATTTCTTAACTCGGGAACGAGTGAATTTCATCTCGCGGAGTTAAGTTCCCAGCTCCCCATGTGGTTTTGAACCCAAGAAGGTAGGCATATTGAGTTAGCAACTCTGGCCACTCTCCCCCATACTAGTCAAAGGACAAACCCCCCAGACAAGAGTTCGTAGCCCACTCAGGATTTAGATCGAATCACTAATGGTCATCTAAGAATTATTAGATTTAATCATTAGTAGGATAATAATTTGTGATCCAGTCTTGTACGATTTCATCGCTCAAAATGCCTCCACTCGCATGTCAACTACATGAACGAGTTGGATTGCCTAATTTGTATCAAATACAAAGTGGGTCGCATCCATAGTGTTATCAGGATGCACTTTCCAACCTTATCCATGTACTATAGACCATTCAGGTTATATATTTGAACATGATCCAACCTGTGTGTCCATTACACACTGTTCAAGTCCTCATAATCATAACCCTGAAGCTTAATTTATTGGATTTAAGTTTAAATACGAATATACAAGAAAAGATGAAAAAATAACTCTATATTAATTTCATCGAACATTTAAAAACTAGACGAGTTTAGGGAATAACCACAACATTTCGAAGAGTTTCCTGCAATTCTGCATCAATGCGGTGATGAACAAGATTCAGTATAACCTGACTACCCTCCTAAATGACTTACAAACTTAATTAGTCTCTTATGAAAAGTAAGACTAACTGAAGGAGAGGCAAATTTGTTTGCCTATTCCAAAAGGTTCCAGAAGGATTCTTCCTCTGGAACCTGCTGGGGTTTGTGTCCTAAAACTCGTAGTTTGTAATTATGTTCTAATTATTGTAATAAAGTCTTATTATTTCAATAAAGAGATATTGTTCGTTATTTACGATATTGCCATTGTTTTAACCCTAAATCCAATAAACTAAACATCCAAGGCTACAAAATGTATCTTGAACTGAATGCAGTGTACGTATAAAGGATCTCGGTTCGAGATACAACCTAAAAGATCTATAGTAAGGGGATAAGGTTTGGGTACCTTACCCTGGTAACACTATAGATGTGGCCCACTTTGTATATGATACAAACACTGTGATCCTATCGTGTTCGTGTAGATGACATGTGAGTGGGATATCCTTTATAATGAGATTACATAAGACCGGACCGTGAAATAGTAACCAATAGGTGTAACTCCGTTGACTAGCTAGGTTTCTATTTCACTAGAATGACCTAGGCAACTTGATCTCAATCCTGAGCAGGTTACGAACTCCTGTTCGCGAGGGATTGTACTTTGACTAGTATGGGTGAGAGTGGCTAGATTCGCCGACTCAATATGCCTACCTTCGTGGGGACAAGACCGAGTGAGTAGCTGAGGACTTAGCCTAGCAAGTTGGAATTCACTCCTTCCCGCCTATTAGGGTAAGTAGATGAATGTTCCCTTAAGTGGTGTCTCTGGGACTTGAACAAAGGGTCCGACCCTCTCATTGGCCCGAGAGGGACTTCTGTTTGATGGTAGGACCACAAACAAATTGTTCATTAGAGAAACACTGGTATTTAAGGTACAAGATGTAACATAGGGGTAAAACGGTAATTTGACCCAGTTGGTGTTACGAACATTCGTGAAGGATTGACTTGCTATGATTGGTCAATATCCTTGGACACATAAATATATCTGCAACGAGAAGAGTGAAGCTGCGGGACTTCAATGGAGTGTTCCTGCAGTTAACGAATGTTGATTAGGAAGTTAATGAGATTAACCGAGTAATCTCGTATCGTTGGAGCTTCTGATCTGTAGGTCCATTAGGTCCACCTTCTAGCTCGTAAAGGGTTCTTAGTTCGTTTGGATTTGAAATGTTCAAATTCATTAGGGAATAAATTTTATGTATGTAGATACGATATAATATAAAGTTTTGTAACTATATATTATAAATTTAATGTGAACATGATTCATATTAAATTATTTGAGAGAATTAAATATTTGAAATAGTTCAAATATTATTTTAAATATGAATGAGATTCATATTTGAAAACTATAGGTTAAAATTTAATGTGCATTAGATGTGCATTAAAACTATAGGTTAAGGGATAAAATGATTAAATGAGATTTAATCATATTTTATGATATGGTATTTAATTAAATATGATTTAATTAAATAAATTAATTTGATTATATATATTCAATTAATTAATTAATTATTAATTAATTAATTGGGAACGTGTCACGATGACATGTTCCCATTACTCCCCAATCCTTTCTCGATAGGGAGTGGGGAGTTACCCCTTCTACAGTTCTTCTTCTCCAATGGAGAAGAGGGAACATGTGGTTGATCGATCAATGCATTTGGAGAATTGCTCTCTCTGAAAATTCTCTCTCTCTCAATTCCCTTATCTCACTCTCCAATTGTTGGAACCCTTCCAACCAAGGGAGATCTAAGTTGAACTCAGAGTCATAGGAGGTTTTTCAAGTGGTGCTGTCCTGTTGGAAAAAAAGTACAAAGGATTTTCTCTTGGTTACTGTGTTGTAGCGTTCTTGGAGCAAGAAGTTTCTGTTGGGAATCTACAAAGGTAATCTAAAATTTTCCTTTCAGTTTAGTTTATTTTACAACATGTTTGCACGATCATTTCCATGTATAATTAGATTAGAAATGTATGTTTATTCTCTATTTTTTTTCCAATGTATTGGTATTTGTTTCAAAAAAAAAAAAACTAGCAAAATCGATTTCAAATCACGTTTCTGCTGCTCAAGGGGATCTGATCTCCATCAATTGGTGTCAGAGCAATGCTTGTTTTGTTTTGGTTGAAACAAATTTGCATTGGTTAGGTGGGAATTGCATTTTGGTTTGCTGTAAAACTGTTTAGGAAAATTTTGGCCTTAGTTTGCTTTGATTTAATCAAATTAAATGTAAAGGCCCCTTTGTTTTGGGTAATTAAGTGCATAATCGAGTCTGTAATCGAGTTGTGAGTCGTTCGGGACCAGTTTCATGCATTTTGGAGGAGTATCGAAGGAGTATTTGGCGATTGAAGCTGTTGTGTCAAAGGAAATTGCTATTGCCGAAGCAACAACGTTGCAACGCTATTAGCAGCGTTTCAACACCGAGGCTCCCTATCGATGCAGAAGCTCCAGAGGTCAGCAGCGTTGCAATGCTGCCCCCAGTGTTGCAACGTTACCCCGATGCCAGGCGCACACGCGAATGAAGTTGGCGTTGCAACGCTCCCCTCAACATTGCAACATTGTGATGCCAAACTGAAGCAGAGGACCGGTCTGTGCGCTTCAGATGGTTTTTGGTCCGATTCGAGCGGTTTGAGCCCGGTTCAAGGAGTTTTGGACCGATTTGTAATAAGATTAGTGTAATTTTATTATTTTGCACTTTAAGAGCCAATATTTTTCGGTTTTACAGCTATTTTTCTTTAATAATGTCATTTATAATTTTCCCATCTTAGGATAAGCATATTCATGCATTTTATTTGTATAATTGTTATATAAATATGGTAGAAATGCATGACCTAATTTATTTTTTATAAGTATTTACTTATAATTGTTATAATTAGATAATATGGAAAATAAATTGCATGGAGTATGAAATTACTTAGTTTAAAATAAATGTTATTTTATTTAAGTAATTTTGTCATTCAATTAGTTGAATAATTTTTTTATAATTTCAATTTGGTTTTATAACATAGTTTCTTGTCATAGGTTAATTATTAAAATTAATAAAAGTTAAGGGGTTGTAGGAACCATAACCTATAACAAAAAATTGCATGCAAACATAGGAACTTGAGTTAAAATTAAATTAGTTTTAAATTGTTTAAAATTAATTTAGAGTTAATTTTTATTTTCTAATAGGATTAGAAGTTTGTCTTACATAGTATTTTAAATAGTTTAAAATATAGTAGAACAATAGAACTTTGGCTATAAGGGAACTCAACCGGTGAAGTTCTGTCTAAGGTTGGGGGTACTTAAGCTTACGGTTAACGGAACACCTCCTACTTGGGAACTGACCCGGAGCTTGAGTTGAATTAACCATAGTTCTGTTTTATATCTAGGTAATTAAAATGTTTATTCACCTAGACATAAGATTAAAAGACCTAGTTATAATAGGCATAGACTTAGATAGTTTCTTTTAGCCAGAATCCGACTAAGTTAAACCTACACTCTAACCTTAGGAGCTTCAGTGGGAGAAAACGAGATGTTCGCATCAAGTTTACTCTCACGACCTCAAGAGTTCACACCGTGACTTCCATGCTCGGCTACGTGGCGTCAATAGGGCGTTCTCCTACGGTAAGTGTTTGCATGGTTCAATACCAAGGTGAATGAGGGAAGTATCCATAGTAAATGGGAGCAGGACGCGTGTCAACGTATCCTACGGTCTCCTCCATTAGGTTGTACCGTGAGATTTCTATAGTCTGCCTGCTAGGTTGTCCTGGAACAACCAATCCCTACGGAGGGTCTGACTCTAGGGATCAGAACACCGCGAACTCCAGAAATGGATAGGGTCTCTTAGGTAATTTGCCAACAGTTGTCTTTCTTAATAGTAGCCTGTTGGCTCGGACCTATTGGATCTGAAAATGGCAGGGTCACATTTACGGGATAAGTTAAGCTAGTTAACAAGTCCTTGACCAAACAAACGGTAGCTAAGGATCATTGGGACATGAGATGTTCCGGTAGTGAGAATTGGTTGAGATAGTCTCAATTCAGGGGAGGAGTGACTGACCACCCGACGGTGGCTTTTGTTCTAAACCCTTGAAGTATCGTTGCAAAATTAGAGGTTTAATTTAAACACTAGGGTTCTTTAATAATTTTGCTAAAATTGATTGGTTATAATGGGTTAAAGGCATAATTAATTAGATCTACTTTTGGAATTTCAGCATGTCGTCCTCAATTATAGCGTTACTCAAAAGTAAACATTTAACTGGTGAAAACTACACTACGTAGAAGTCCAACCTGAATACGATTCTTGTTGTTGACGATCTTCGGTTTGTACTGACTGAAGAATGTCCTCAGGTCCCTGCTCGAAACACTCCTCAATCTGTTAAGGATGCGTACTACCGCTGGATTAAGGCCAATGATAAGGCCAAGGTCTACATTTTGGCTAGTGTTTCTGAAGTTCTGGCCAAAAAGTACGAAGGCATGGTCTCAGCTCGTGAGATCATGAGTTCGTTGCAGAACATGTTTGGACAACCGTCTGGACAACTTCGACATAAATCCCTCAAGTACGTTTATAACTCCCGTATGAAGGAGGGGTCATCGGTGAGAGAACACGTTCTCGATCCGATGTTCCACTTCAATGTGGCTGAAATGAACGGTGCGGTCATAGACGAGCAAAGTCAGGTCTCGTTCATCCTGGAATCTCTTCCGAAGAGTTTTCTGCAATTTCGCAGCAATACAGTGATAAACAAGATAAAGTATAACCTGATTACTCTCCTTAATGAACTACAAACTTTCTAGTCTCTTATGAAGAATTAGGGACAGGCTGATGGAGAGGCAAATGTGTTTGCCCATTCCAGAAGGGTTCATCCTCTGGGACTAAGTCCTGTAGTTCATCTTCTAGGCTTAAGAAGACCCAAAAGAAGAAGATAGGAGGGAAAGGGAAGGCACCTGCTGCTGATAAGAGCAAGGGAAAAGCAAAGGTTGCAGACAAAGGAAAGTGTTTCCACTGCAACATGGACGGGCACTGGAGGCGAAACTGCCCAAAGTACCTTGCTGAGTTCAAAGAGAAGAAAGGTAAATCCGATTTACTTATTCTTGAAACTTGTTTAGTGGAAAATAATGATTTTACCTGGATACTTGATTCAGGAGCCACCAATCACGTTTGCTCTTCTTTTCAGGAAACTAGTTCCTTCAAGGAGCTCGAAGAGGGTGAGATGACGCTCAGGGTCGGAACGGGAGACGTCGTCTTAGCTCGTGCAGTGGGAGATGCCAGACTGTTTTTTAGAGATAGATTTATCCTTTTAGAAAATCTGTACATAGTTCCCAAGATTAAGAGGAACTTAATTTCTATCTCTTGTTTAATTGAACTTGGCTATTGTATTACTTTTTCTTTTAATGAAGCGTTCATTTTAAAGAAATGTGTAAATATTTGTTCTGCTAAGTTAGAAAACGGCTTGTATGTACTTAAACCGAATCAAATAAAGGCGATTTTAAATCATGAGATGTTTAAAACTTCTAATACTCAAAGTAAAAGGCAAAGAATTTCTCATAATAATATCTATCTTTGGCATCTTAGACTTGGTCATATAAATTTCTCATAATATTATCTAAGAATGGACTTCTAAACAAGTTAGAAGATTATTCTTTACCTCCTTGCGAATCTTGCTTGGAAGGTAAAATGACCAAGCGACCTTTTACTTGAAAAGGTTATAGAGCCATAGAGCCCTTAGAACCTATACATTCGGATCTTTGTGGTCCGGTGAATGTTAAAGCTCGAGAAGGGAACGAATATTTCATCTCTTTCATAGATGATTATTCGAGGTATGGTTATCTATACCTAATGCATCATAAGTCTGAGGCTCTTGAAAAGTTCAAAGAATATAAGGCTGAAGTAGAGAATGCATTAGGGAAAACCATTAAAACACTTCGATTTGATCGAGGTGGAGAGTATATGGATTTGAGATTCCAGGACTATTTGATAGAACATGGAATTAAATCTCAACTCTAAAAACTTATTACACCACAACAAAATGGTGTGTCAGAAAGGAGAAATAGAACCTTGTTGGACATAGTTCGATCTATGATGAGCTATGCTCAATTGCCTGCCTCGTTTTGGGGATACGCAGTAGAGACTGCAGTTCAAATCTTGAACACAGTTCCATAAAAGAGTGTTTAAGAAACACCTTTTGAATTGTGGAAGGGGCGTAAACCAAGTTTACAACACTTCAGGATTTGGGGTTGTCCGACACACGTGCTGGTGACAACCCCAAAGAAACTGGAACCTCGTTCAAGATTATGCCAATTTGTTGGCTATCCCAAAGAAACGAGAGGTGGTATTTTCTATGACACACAATAAAACAAGGCGATTATATCGACAAACACCACTTTCTTGGAGGAAGATACATGAGGAACCATAAACCACGTAGTAACTAAATGAAGCTATAGATGAACCAACAAGAGTTGTTGATCAAGCTGGACGTTCATCAAGAGTTGATGATGAAGCCAACACATCAAGTCAGTCTTGTCCTTTTCAATCGTTGGGAATGCCTCGACGCAGTGGGAGAGTTGTTTCCCAACCTGATCGCTACTTGGTTTTAGCTGAAACTCAAGTCGCCATACCTGATGATGACTTAGAAGATCCATTGTCTTATAGACAGGCAATGAATGACGTAGACAAGTACCAATGGATCAAAGCAATGGACCTTGAAATGGAGTCAATGTACTTCAATTCAGTATGGTTACTTGTAGACAAACCTGAAGGGGTAAGACCCATAGGGTGTAAATGGATCTATAAGAGAAAGAGAGATGCAGATGGAAAGGTACAAACCTTTAAGGCTAGACTTGTAGCAAAGGATTTTACCCAAAGGGAAGGAATTGACTATGAGGAAACTTTTTCCCCTGTTGCTATGCTTAAGTTTATCAGGATACTTTTGTCCATAGCCGCATTTTATGATTATGAGATTTGGCAAATGGACGTCAAGACTGCCTTTTTGAATGGTAATCTTGACGAGAGCATCGATATGTCTCAGCTCGAAGGGTTCATAACCTAAGGCCAGGAGCAAAAAGTTTGCAAGCTCAATCGATCCATTTATGGGTTGAAACAAGCATCCAGATCTTGGAACATAAGATTTGATACTGCGATCAAGTCTTATGGCTTTGACCAAAACGTTGATGAGCCTTGTGTTTACAAGAGGATCATCAACAACAAAGTAGCTTTCTTAGTGCTTTATATGGATGATATCCTACTCATTGGGAATGATGTAGGATACCTTACTGACATAAAGAATTGGCTGGCGACCCAATTCCAAATGAATGATTTGGGAGAGGCGCAATATGTTCTTGGGATTCAGATTTTCAGGAATCGCAAGAACATAACGCTGGCTCTGTCTAAAGCATCTCAATTGCCTGCCTCGTTTTAGATGAATGTTCCATTAAGTGGTGTCTCCAAGACTTGAACAAAGGGCCCGACCCTCTCATTGGCCCGAGAGGGACTTCTGTTTGTTTGTAGGACCACAAACAAATTGTTCATTAGAGGAACACTAGTACTTAAGGTACAAGATGTAACCCAGGGGTAAAACGGTAATTTGACCCAACTGGTGTTACGAACATTCGTGAAGGATTGACTTGCTGTTATTGGTCAATATCCATGGACACAGAAATATATCTGCAGTGAGAATAGTGCAGCTGCGGGACTTTAGTGGAGTGTTCCCGCAGTTAACGAATGTTGCTTAGGAGGTTAATGAGATTAACCGAGTAATCTCGTATCGTTGGAGCTTCTGATCTGTAGGTCCATTAGGTCCACCTTCTAGCTCGTAAAGGGTTCTTAGATCATTTGAATTTGAAATGTTCAAATTCATTACGGAATAAATTTAATGTATATAGATACAATATAATATATAGTTTTGGAACTATATATTATAGATTTAATGTGAACATGATTCATATTAAATTATTTGAGAGAATTAAATATTTGAAATAGTTCAAATATTATTTTAAATATGAATGAGATTCATATTTGAAAACTATAGGTTAAAATTTAATGTGCATTAGATGTGCATTAAAACTATAGGTTAAGGGGCAAAATGATTGAATGAGATTTAATCATATTTATGATATAGTATTTAATTAAATATGATTTAATTAAATAAATCAATTTGATTAATTATATTCAATTAATTAATTATTAATTAATTAATTAATTTAGAACGTGTCACGATGACACGTTCCCATTACTCCCCAATCCCTTCTCGATAGGGAGTGGGGAGTTACCCCTTCGAGAAGAGGGAACATGTGGTTGATCGACCAATGCATTTGGAGAATTGCTCTCCTTGAAAATTCTCTCTCTCTCAATTCTCTTCTCTCACTCTCCAATTGTTGGAACCCTTCCCACCAAGGGAGATCTAAGTAGAACTCAGAGTCATAGGAGGTTTTCCAAGTGGTGTTGTCCTGTTGGAAAGGAAGTACAGAGGATTTTCTCTTGGTTTCTTTGTTGCAGCGTTCTTGGTGCAAGGAGTTGCTATTGGGAATCTACAAAGGTAATCTAAACTTTTCCTTTTAGTTTAGTTTATTTTACAACATGTTTGCATGATCATTTCCATGTCTAATTAGATTAGAAATGTATGCTTATTCTCTATTTTTTCCCCAATGTATTTGTATTTGTTTCAACCAAAAACAAACTAGCAAAATTGATTTCAAATCACATTTCCGTTGCTCAAGGGTATCTGATCTCCATCAGAACCAAGTCTGTAGGCTCAACTTCTGGTCCCAAAAAGATACAGAAGAAGAAGAAAGAAGGAAAGGGAAAGGCTCCGCCCACTGCTGAAAAAGGCAAAGGAAATCTAAAGGTGCAGATAAAGAAAAATGTTTCTACTGCAACGTGGATGAGTGATTGCATGCAAGTATGCTATCTTATTTCTTATATTTTAGCTAGTTTTTATAATTAAAACATAGGCTTTCATGACATTTTAGGGTTAATTTCAAGGAACTGAGCTCGAGAAGCAAGAATAGAGTGTTTTGAGACTATTTTGGTGCAATTTGGAACATGTGTATACTTAATTGAAGACCCAAGAAATATCTAAATGTATTTTAAGTATAAGAAATATACTGAGAGAGTCTATATCGAATCACGATTCCAACACATCAAACCAGAGGTCATTCAGACACCCGAGTGAAAAGATATGACAAAAATGGTCGCAGTGGGCTGGCTGGCAGCAAGCACGGCGTTGCAACACCGACCCTAGTGTTGCAACACCATGGTGAAAATCCCTATAAATATAACATGTTGTTTTCATTGCAAAGAGAGCCGAATTTGGTAGTTTTTAGCCCTAATTTCAAAATACACACTCTAAGAGAAGAAAGAAGAGCATTCCTTAGGAGCCAAAGCGTTTGTGGAGGCTCGAGATCGTGACGGTAGCGTGGGAACGAGGGACCGACATCGACACATAAGTTTATTTCTCTTTCTTTTAGTTTGTAATTGAGTTTAAAAACTTTTCCTATGACTTTAGCTTGTTTTTATGGTGATTTTGAGTAGCTAAATGTTGTAGTTGAGATTTGATTAGCATATTTTGGATTTATTTGATTATGTATTGAACTTTATTGTGTTATTTATTTTTGGCAATTCGTTCTTAAATTCAACGATCTTGTTGGTTTAAGTGGACTCGAGAGAAATAAGTTTAGATTAGAGCAAAGTTGTCAAAATCCTTAGAAATCTGGCATGAGAATGACTTAGAATTCTTTGGGAAACATATAAAGAAGTTGCTTAATGTCGTGCATGGTTTTAAAATTCACAAGGAAACTGTAGGATTTATCGCTTGCACGAGGCTCACCATGGGTCGAGAGATTTTTTTGAGTATTTTCACTTCTTGTTTATAAATTCATAACCATAGTTCATTGCATGTTTAAATAAGGAATTAATTTGTAAAATCAATTTCCCATAAATTCTATCATATTCGTGTCCCCAATTGTATATGTATTTTTCTTTCTTTGTTTTCACTATCTATCAAAGTTTTGTTGCTTTAGATAACATTTAGAATAAGTATCTTAGTATTTAATCAATCTAGAAAACCATTTCGGAGGACGATATTTGGAACTCAAATCACTATATTAAAATTTGACCCGTACACTTGGGGTATTGCAATATCATTTTACGCATCAATGAGCATTGGAAATGTATGTGCCCTAAGTACCTAGCCAAGCTGAAGGAGAATAAAGATAAATTCGATTTACTCGTTCTAGAAACTTGTTTAGTGGAAAATGATAATTCCACCTGGATACTTGATTCATGAGTCACTAATCATGTTTGCTCTTTTTTACAGGGAATTACTTCATTTAGGTAGCTCGAAGAGGGTGAGATGATGTTCATGGTCGAAATGAGAGGCGTCGTCTCAGCTCGTGCAGTGGGAGCTGTCAAGTGATTTTTTAGAGATAGATTTCTCTTTTTAGAAAACTTGTACATAATTCCTAAGATAAAAAAGAAACCTCTTATCTTTCTCCTTTCTAATTGACAAGGTTATTCAATTTCTTTCGATCTTAATCAAGCGTTCGTTAGTAAGAACGGTGTAGTTATTTGTTCAACTAAACTTGAAAACAACTTGTATGTGTTGAGACCAATCGAAACAAAAACACTTTTAAATCATGAAATATTTAAAACTGCAAATACTGAAAGTAAAAGGCAAAGGATTTCTCCGAAAAACGATACCTATTTTTGGCATTTAAGGCTTGGTCACATTAATTTCAATAGGATTGAAAGATTCGTAAAGAATGAGGTTCTAAGTTAGTTAGAATACCTCTATGTGAATCTTGTCTTTAAGGAAAAATGACAAAAAGATCTTTTATTGGAAAAGGTTATAGAGCCAAAGAGACCTTAGACCTCATACATTCGGATCTTTGTGGTCTAATGAATGTAAAAGCTAGAGGAGGGTACAACTATTTTATCTCTTTTATAGATGATTATTCGAGGTATGGCCACTTTTATCTAATGCAACATAAATCTGAAGCCCTTGAAAAGTTCAAAGAGTTTAAGATTGAAGTTGAGATTGAAGGGAATCTAATCCCTGTGAGTAGCGAAAACGTGTTTTAAAGATCAATTACTTGAATGTTTTTGGTTTACTTCAAATACCAGTACATTGGGTAAATAAAACAGAGATAAGAAATTTCAACAATTCAAAGCATGGATTAAACATATTTACAGGTTGTACAGAATTCCTAAACTAAAAGGAAAGTAATCATTACCTTTGTAGTTTCGAATCAACAACTCCTTGCTCCAACTTGTACAACAACACACAAACAACAAATTTTCCTCTGTGTTTTCAACATGACACCACCACTTTGAAAAACCTCCTATGACTCTGAATTCTTAGACCAATTCCTTGGTAGGAAGGAACCAACAATTGGAAGGGAAGGGAATTGGATTGAGAGAGAAAATTTTGCAGCAATTTGTAAGTTGCAAAAATTGATCGATCATGCAACTCTTCTCACTAGGAGAAGAGGTAGGAGAAGCAGGATAACTCCCAGTGATGGGAACGTGTCATCGTGACACGTTCACAATTAATTAACTAATAATTAATTAATTAATAATTAATATAATTAATCAAATTAATTATATTAATATTTATTTTAATTTAATCACATTTAATTAAAAAACAATTAAATACCATATATTTAATTATGATTAAATCCCATTTAATCATTTTACCCCTTAACCTGTAGTTTTAATGCACATCTTATGCACATTAAATTTTAACTTATAGTTTTTAAATATGAATCTCATTCACATTTAAATTTAATATTTGAACTCTTTTAAATACTTAATTAACTCATATAATTTAATATGAATCATATTCACATTAAATTTATAATATAATTTAATATGATTATTCCCTAATTGAATTTGAACATTTCAAATTCAAACGATTTAAGAACCCTTTACGAGCTAGAAGGTGGACTTAATGGACCTACAGATCAGAAGCTCCAACGATACGAGATCACTCGATTACTCTCATTAACCTCCTAATCAACATTTGTTAACTGCGGGAACACTCCACTAAAGTCCCGCAACTGCACTCTTCTCACTGCAGATATATTTCTGTGTCCACAAATATTGACCATTAACAACAAGTCAATCCTTCACGAATGTTTGTAACACCAGCTTGGCCAAATTACTGTTTTACCTCTGAGTTATATCTTTTACTTTAAGTACCAGTGCTCCTCTAATGAACAATTTGTTTGTGGTCCTACCAACAAACAAAAATCCCTCTCGGGCCAATGAGAGAGTTACACCCTTTGTTCAAGTCCAAGAGACACCACTTAAGGGAACATTCATCTATTTACCCTAATAGGCGAGAAGGAGTGAATTCCATCTGCTTGGTTTTGTCCCCAAGAAGGTAGGCATATTGAGTCGACGAATCTGGGCACTCTCACCCATACTAGTCAAAGGACAATCCCTCTCAAACAGGAGTTCGTAACCTACTAAGGATTGAGATCAAGTTGCCCAGGTCATCCTAATGAAATAGAAACCTAATTAGTCAACGAAGTTACATCTAGTGGTTACTATTTCGCAGTTCACTCTTATGCAATCTCATCACATAGGATATCTCCACTCACATGTCGTCTACACGAACACGCTAGGATCATTGTGTTTGTATCATATACAAAGTGGGTCATATCCATAGTATTACCAGGGTAAGGTACCCAAGCCTTATCCCCCTTACTGTAGACCCTTTAGGTTGTATCTCAATCTGAGATCCTTCATATGTACACTACATTCAGTTCAAGAGACATTTTACAGCCTCGGATGTTAGTTTATTGGATTTAGGGTTAAGAGAAGGGCAATATTGTAAATAATGAACATTAACTGTTTGAAAATAATAACTCTTTATTACATTAATTAGAACAATATTTACAAACTACGAGTTTTAGGGCACAAACCCCAACAAACTCCCACTTGAACTAAAACTCTAGTGGGGTACATTACAATCTAAGACAGTGGTTACAAAGATACAAAATACAATAAACTAGGGCATCCAAATACCCATTACATATCTCCCACTTTCCATAGAGTAGCCTATATACATATCTCGTAGTCTTAGACTCTCCAGATGACCCTCGAACACTTTAGCTTTGAGAGTCTTTGTAAACGGATCAGCTATGTTGTGCTCTGAAGCGATCTTCGTGATTGTCACATCTCCTCGTTGCATTATCTCTCGTATAAGGTGATACTTCCTCTCGATGTGCTTGCCTCGCTTGTGGCTGCGAGGTTCCTTCGAATTGGCTACAACACCACTGTTGTCATAGTATAAGGTGATGTGCTTGCCTCACTTGTGCACAACATAACATACATTAAACTACCTACTGCAGAGGCATAGAGAATACGTCTCATATCCTCAACTTCTTGAGGTGTCTTAGGACACTGTTCCTCAGACAAATGAATTCCATGCCTAAAAGGTAATAAACCTCTCTTGGAATTCTGCATCGAATATCGGGCCAACATTTTATCGATATAAGATGCTTGGGACAGAGCTAGCGTTCTGTTCTTGCGATTCCTGAAAATATGAATCCTAAGAACATACTGCGCCTCTCCCAAATCTTTCATTTGGAATTGGGTCGCTAGCCATTTCTTTATGTCATTTAGGTATCCTACTGATGGAACACGAGACATACGCAGCAGAAAAATGATCTAATGACACTCTAATTGCATCTAACTTAATAGAAATTAACATGCAAACAAGCCAAAAAACAGTGAACTAAAAAGGAAAGAAAGTACAACCTTTGTATCTTGATTTCTTCACGATCTCCTCGCCAAAGCACAAACCGAACACAACCAGACCACCACTAGAGCTTCTCCGCTATCCTCTAGACTCAGAATCGGGTTGTGGGACCCAGTGAATGAAGGATTGAAAAGGAAGAATGGGAGGTTGAAAGCTTTATGTGAGAAAAGGAAAAAAAGTACTTTTTGGAGAGAACACTCTTGTCCCTTAAGTCCCACTAAACCTTTATAGAACAATTGATTTGTGATCCAATCAACAAATCTAGTCCCTCTCAGCCTAGTGAGAGGGTGGGGCCCTTTGTTCTAATTCCGAAGTCAGCACTTAAGGGAACGACCTATCTATTATCCCTAGAGTCGGGTAGGAGTGAATTCCGTCTTGCACCCTATGTCCCAACTATATACATGGTCTTACCCCTGAAATATAAGGCTTATTGAGCCAGCGCCGTTGAGCTGCTCTCACCCATGCAGATCTAAGGATAATCTCGAATAAACAGAAGTTCATAGTTAGCTAAGGATTGAGATCGAGTTACCTAGGTCATCAAAATTGAATTAGTCAGTTTTATACAGTAAACGATGTTATAAAGCAAACGTGACTATGTCGTGGTCCAGTCTTATACAAACTCATTGCATAGGATGCCCCCACTTACATATCTCTATATGAATGATTCAGGATCACATCGTTTGTACTAACTACAAAGTAGGCCGCATCCATAGTGTCCCCAGAATAAGGCGCCCAACCTTATCCCTATACTATAGACAGTTTCAGGCTATATACTCGAACTCGATCCGTGTTTTATGTCATCACATCACATAAAGTTCAAGTCTACATTAAATAGCCTCGGGACCTTAGTTTATTGGATTCAAGATTATAGCATACTAATTCAATAACAATTTTATCGAAAAAGAAACACGAAAAATGTTTATCAATTACAAACTACGAGTTTTAGGACATAAAATCCAACAAACTCCCACTTGGACTAAAACTCCTAGTGGAATATCACAATGTTGAATTTAAGTGAGAAACATACGAGTACAATAAACATATGAATATAATGAACTAGTGCATATACCCAAAAGTTCTCCCACTCGTCCTAGTAACTTCGTAGACCTAGAGACTGCAGGTGACCTTCAAACACGTTAGTCGTGAGGGTCTTTGTAAAAGGATTAGAAATATCAGCTTCTTGGTTCTCTTGAATTTGCAACTGCACCACTATTATCACAATATAGGGTGATAGGCAGATGCATATTTGGAATGACTTCCAAATCTTTCAAGAATTTCCTCAACCATACTGCTTCCTTTGTTGCTTCACATGCAACTACTTATTCAACTTCCATTGTGGAGTATGCAATACAGTTTTGCTTCACACTTCTCCACACTACTGCTCCTCCATTCAGAATGAACACTGATCCCGATGTGGATTTTCTTGCATCTTTATCGATGCGGAATCGAGTCGGTTGTATCCGTGAAGGATCAAATCCTTAGCACCATACACGAGCATGTAGTTCCTCGTTCTCCTAAGATACTTGAGGATATTCTTAACGACAATCCAATGATCATATCCAAGATTGGACTGATAAACCCAAGTAACGGTCAGGCTGATGAACAACCCTCCCACTACATCGAGGTATTCTCAACTCTTGAGAATGATGTGACTGACCAGATGTACTAGTTTTATCTACTACTTTAGTAGAGGAACTATCTCTATCTGTAGCGTCTGTGGAAAGTTCATTCAATACTAGTCTACTGCGAGGTTGATGACTTCTGATGTGGTATTCCTCTAAGAATGTTGTATTTGTCGACACAAAAACCTTATGCTCTTGAGGATCATAAAAAGACCGCCTTTTGCTTCTTTTGGATAACCTAAAAGTAGACATAACTTTGAACGACGTTCTAATTTTTAACACGTGTGTCGGGCATCCCAAGATCCTATAGTGACGTAAACTGCCTTTACGCCCTTTCCATAGCTCATAAGGTGTTTCTAAAACATTTTTAGAGGGAACGTTATTCAAAAAATATAGACAGTAGTTTCTAATGCATGTCCACAAAAGAAATCAGGTAACTTAGCAAAACTCATCATTGAGTGAACCATGTCCAACAAGCTTATGTTTCTTCTTTCAGATACACCGTTCTGTTGAGGCATATTAGGTGCAGAGAGTTGTGACTTGATTCCGTGTTTTATCATATAGTTCTAGAATCTTAAGTCCATGTACTCCCCACCTCGATCTGATCAGAGTGTCTTAATCGTTTTACCTAACTGGTTCTCAACCTCAGTCTTATATTCTTTGAACTCTTCAAAAGAATCAGACTTGTGATGCATTAGGTAAATATGACCATACCTTGAATAATAATCAATGAAATTGATGAAATATTCATACCCACCTCGAGCTTTGACATTCATCAGTCCACAGATGTCCGAATGTACGAGCTCTAAGGGTATTGTTGTTCTGAGACCTTTTCCAGTAAAAGATCTCTTAGTAATTTTTTCCTCAAGACAAGACTCACATGGAGGTAAAGAATTGTCTTCTTACTGATTTAGGAGTTCATTCTTAACCAATCTCCTCATCCTATTGAGATTTATGTGACTAAGTCTTAAGTGCCATAGATAGGCATTGGAAGAAACTTTTTGCCTTTTATTATGAGTTTTGGTTGTTCTAGACATCTCAGTGTTTAAGACAAATTTTTCTTTAGTTGGTCTTAACATTTATAAGTTGTTTTCTAGTACAGAAGAACAAATTTGAATACCTTTTTGAAAATGAACGCTTCATTGATTTCAAAGGATATTTTATACATTTGTTCTAATACACATGTGATAGATATTAAATTATGTTTCATTTTAGGAGCATACAAAACATCTTTAAAGTATGATATATCTATCGTCGAAATACAACTTCAAGTCTCTCACTGTATCGGCCGAGACAACCTCTCCTGTTCCAACCTTGAGGGTGATCTCGCCTTCTTCTAGCTTTTTCGAGGAACTAGTTTCCTGAAAAGAGAAGCAAATATGATTAGTGGCCCCTGAATCCAATCCAGTTTGAGGCATCCTACTCCACTAAACATGTTTCAACAACTAGTAAATCGTATTTACCTTGTGCTTCTTTATATTCTTTTTCCTCAGCAAGGTACTTCGGGCAGTTCCTCTTCCAGTGCCCGTTTTGGTTACAGTGAAAACATTTTTCTTTTTCTGCAACTTTCTTTCCCTTGTTTGTCATGGGAGCCTTCCCCTTGCCCTTCTTTTTCATTTGAACATTCTTGTTCTTTGAAGGTCCAACTTTAGTTTTAGAGGACGATCCTCTTAAAACTTTCTTTGTGGTGACAACATTTGTCTCCACCTCTTTCCCTTTAGACTTTGTAAGAGTTTGAAAATGTTGGAGCTCGTTAACAAGGTTGTCAGATTAAACTCTATCTTATTCAGAGAAGCATTCGTCTGAAATGGTATGAAGCTCTTCGAAAGAGACTCCATAATAAAGCTAACCTGATTTACCTCGTCAATGGTGCCACCATTTACTTCAGCAATATTGAAGTGGACCATCATGTCCAGAACATGTTCTCTAACAGAGGTCTCTTCGTTCATACGCTTGTTGTAAATGTACTTACTAGGCTCGTGTCTTAGAACTGATGACGGTTGCCCGAACATATCTTTTAACGAATCCATGATAGCCTTAGTTGTACCCAAGGATTCATATTTCTTCGCCAATACATCAGTCATGCTGGCAAGAATATAGACACGAACTTTATCGTTAGCCTTTAACCCATCAATCATAAGCTTCCTGACTAGTTCGGTTAGCATTTGAGGCAGGGGCTTGAGGACATTCCTCAGTTAAGACAAATATCAGGTCATCTATTACTAGTATTGTATTTAGATTTGTTTTCCATGTTGTGTAGTTTTCGCCGTTAAGTTTTCCGGAAGCTAATAGTTGAACTAAAGAGCTAGTCATGCTGGAAAAAAAATATCATTTTTAGTAAAAAATATTAACCTTTACAATCTAATCAAGTTTAGCAAAAAATAATGTACCCATCATTATTATGTTTGCAAGGATATTTCAACGGTTTAGAATAACCTTCACTGAGGGGTGACTGACCATTCCTCCGTTGAACCAAGACTATCTTGGCTAAATACTATCACCAGAATAACTCTTATTCCTATAGTAACTTAGTTATCGCTCATTTTGTCGAGAATTTGCTAACACTTAGTAATTCTTGTAAGTGTAACCTTCCATTTGTAGACCTCAAAGATTAGGATCATTATGCTCCCGAAATTGGAAAGACAAGAATGAAAACGGACCTGAGAAACCCTATCTATTTTTGGAGTTCGCGGTGTTCCGAATCCTATAATACGACCCTCCGATTCGTAAGGTCGCTCCAGGGTAGACATGCAGGTGCATTATAGGAATCTCACGGTGCGACCTAATGGAAGAGACCGTAGGATGCATTGACACACTTCCTTCTCCCATTTACTATGAACGACTTTCCCTATTCACCTTGATATTTACTCATGCAAACACTCTCCGAATGGAGTCCGCTCCCAGGGCGGCTCAAAGCCAAGCATGAATCTCACGGTGTGAACTCTTAGGGACGCTAGAGTTAAAAGTACATTACTTCTCTCCAGCTAAAGTGTTCTAGACGGTTAGGGTATAAATTACTTAGCAATATATTTCGGCTAACTAAAACATATCCTAAGTCTAGGCGAAACATCAGAGTATAACTTATATACTGGATTTTTACATACGATGTCTAGGTGATAAACAAATTTTATTACCTCACACCGCTCATAAAATCGATTTAACCTAACTTAGACGCCGACTTGATCTCCAGGTAGAAGGTGTTCCGTGAACCGTTAACTTAAAAACCTTTCAACCTTAGTCATCTTATCTGACTTTTTGCCAAGATCTTGTCGGGTGACTTTTCTTTGTAACTTCGGTTTTACAAGATATCGACCTAAATTCTATGAAAAATAGATTGTCAATGGTTAACCTAAGTGAGCATGCATCTTATCTTTGTTATAGATTTAAGGAGTCTAATTGATTTTATAACACTTATAAAAAGAATTGACAAACTTATAACATACATTCCACATTCATTACATAACAATTATATAATGAAAATTTAATATGGATTTAATTTACTTAATTTAATAAAATAAAATTAAACAAATTAAATTAATTAATTAAACATTTAATTAATCAATTACCATATTAAGTAACTTAGAGAAATCATGAATTATATATAACTTTTACATTAATTCATGAAATCCAACATGCATATTATAAATATTATAACCATTATGACATACTTTCAATGCATGTGCATGTTAACCTATGATTGGAATTTAAATCTACATGACGTACTTTACGCACAATAAGATTTAAACAATTAAACACAGTCATAATGCATAAAGAAAACAAAACATAAAAGCATCCTAAACAAGCAATTAACTAAATTATTACAAAAATAATTTGAAAACCAACTTCAAACGAATCTCGAACACTTCGAACCAACCCGAACCAGATTGAAAATGGCAGCAACTTCACACGGACAACGGCTGAAAAATGGCTCCAAAAAAATAGCACAGTGCAGTTTTAATCGACAGTGCGCAATGTCGGTTGAAACTCCAATTACAACCTAATTTAAACTCTATTGACTCCCAAATTTTACAGACTCCTTGAGCACACATTAAGGCTCAAAACTCTTGAGCAAATTACAAATTATAACAAGAAATTAAAGCCTAAAAGATGGCAAAACAGTGAGCCAATTTTAGCTTCCAACAATTTCATCACATGAAAAATAACAACCCACATATGCAATTGAGTGAAATTAAAGCATGCCCTGATACCACATGATGGAACACGAGACATACGCATCGAAAAAAGGATCTAATGACATTCTAATTGCATCTAACTTAATAGACATTAACATGCAAACAAGCCAAAAAACAATGAATTAAAAAGGGAAGAAAGTACAACCTTTGTAGCTTGATTTCTTCACGATCTCCATGCGAAAGCACAAACCGAACACAACTGGACCACCACTAGAGCTTCCCCGCTATCCTCTGGACTTAGAACCGGGTTGTGGGACCCGATGAATGTAGGATTGAAAAGGAAGAATGAGATGTTGAAAGCTTTATGTGAGGAAAGGAAAAGGAGTACTTTTTGGTGAGACTTGTTTTTGAAAAGTCTAAAAATTCAGCAAGAGAAACCCTTTGTTTTAAAAACAATCCTATTTATAAAAAAATTACATGCATCAAATGCATGTCAAAGCTCACCAAAATGCAACACGTCACAAAACACTAACTAAAGTAGGTTATGTGTCATTCTATAATGTTTACACATAGTCCACTTAAGTTAGTGGGATTGTCCAACAAAAAGTTGGATAATTCCACTAACTCTAGTCAAGGGTAAAATAGTCTTTTCCATTTGGTCAAAGTCAAACTTTGACTTTTTCCGAGCCAAAAAATCAACCCTTTGACTTTTTACGATTTTGACCCTCTTGACTAATTTTGACCTCCCGAACATGAATCCACATTCATATTTTTGAAACTCAAATCACATTTGAATATATTGTGTCATAAAAAACTGATAGTTATATCACATATACTTGTCGGTTTAAAACTCCTTTCCTAATTCGAACAATTCGAATTAATCCATCATACCATTCTAAGTTTAATCCATATGAGCTAGCAGGGGGAACTAATGGACCTACAGATCATGGACTCCAACAATCCGAGAGTAACAGGTCAAACTCTTTAACCTAATTAATCAACTTTTGTTAACTAACGGGTCATTCCACTAAAGTTCCGTAGTTGCACTCCCCTCACTGTAGATATATTTTTGTCCACCTGATATAACAGTAACCAGTAAGTCAATCTTTCACAGGTTGTTCGTGGTCTCGGCTGGGTTAAATACCGTTTTACCCCCGAGAACACTTCTTGTTCCTTAAGTTCCACTAAACCTCTATAGAACAATTGATTTATGGTCCAACCAACAAATCTAGTCCCTCTCAGCCTATCTACTTAAGGGAACAACCTATCTACTATCCCTAGAGTCGGGTAGGAGTGAATTCCGTATTGCACCCTATGTCCCTAGCTATCTACTCGGTCTTAGCCCTGAAATGGGAGGCTTATTGAGCCAACGTTGTTGAGCTGCTCTCATCCATGCAGATCTAAGGATAATCCCGAATAAACAGGAGTTCATAGTTAGCTCAGGATTGAGATCGAGTTACCTAGGTGATCAAAATTGAATTAGTCAGTTTTATAAGTAAATGGTGTTATAAAGCAAAAGTGACTAAGTCGTGGTCCAGTCTTATACAAACTCATTGCATAGGATGCCCCCACTTACATATCTCTATATGAACGATTTAGGATCACATCGTTTGTACTAACTACAAAGTAGGCTGCATCCATAGTGTCCCCAGAATAAGGCACCTGATAGCACACAAAATATGTTATCCTTAGGCTTAAATTATGTTAGTTTTGTGATAATTTCAAGGCTTTCATGTGTTTAAATTGTTGAATATCAAGTTAAAGAGCAATACAAGGACGGATGGAGAAATATGGGTGAAAAAGGAGTCAAAGTATGCTTAAAGGAGCTAAAAATGGCATTAAATGGAAGGAGGAAGGCCAAACCTAGCAATCAAACCCGTGAAGATGGTGTTGCAACGCCATTCTAGGCGTTGCAACACCCTGCGTTCAACCATTCAACCTTGAGAATTCATGTCGATGGCGTTGCAATGTTGCCTTGCAGCGTTGCAATGCCCAACACGCAGCAAAAATGCATTGAAGACCCGCAGCGATGGCGTTGCAACACTACTTCGATAAGAAAAGGCGTGCGAGGGTAGAAGCGTTGCAACGCTGCGCTCAGTGTTACAACGTTGCAAGATCTTTTCCTTTTTTATATATTCGCCTAGGGCACGACGTTGCAACGTCGTGCCGATAGTATAAAAAAAATGTTTTGGTTCTTGATTTAGGGGGGACCTTTTTGGAGAGCTTTTGAAACCATTGACTAAAATTCATTGTGAGGGGTTGTAAGAAGGCTGTCGAGAGATTTCAAGTGGAAGACTTTTGTAGCTCGAGGTTCGTGATAGGTGTCGGGATCGTTGTCGTTCACGCACGAGAGTTCTTTCTTCGTTCTTTTCACTTTGATTGTTGAACTATGGTTTTGTATTTGAGTTTAGTAGGATTTATAGTAGACATGAGTAGCTAAACTTGTTATCTTAGAGATATATGTAACCTTTTAATTATGCTATTTTGTTGAATTGATTGCTTTTGGTTTATTGTAATGCTTTTATTCATGCAATTGCATCCTTAATGCTTATAGACTCTTGATCACGGTTTATTTGTTCTTAGGTCTAAATTTATTCTTTTGAAAGATATTTTAGATTTGATCTCAATTGCATGACTGATAGTTACTTTGACTTGAGAATGATTGAAGTGCTATTAGAAACCCATAAGAATTGAACTTAGTGTCATGTTTGATTTTTAGGTTGAACAAAGATGTTTAATTCTATGTCTTGCATGAGATTCACTTCCCTCGAGAGAGGTTATTTGTTATATTAGTTTCTTGGTTTATAAAAGCAGTGCAATAACCCATTAGCATGATCTCAATAAAATAGTTAATTAATTGGTGAAATCTAGTCCCTAAGATATTTGTCTCTCCTGATTGTTCTCAATTTTCACTCCTTGATTTTGTATTTCACTTCACCTTAAGTTTGATATTTCTAGATAAAATTGAGTGGTGTTATTGATAGAAATTAATTGAGTTAAATAACCCAATCCTGTGGACGATACTCGTACTCAAATTCACTATATTAAAACTTGACCCGTACACTTGCGATATTGCAAAATTTACGCAACAACACCCAACCTTATCCCTATAATATAGACCATTTCAGGTTATATACTCGAACTTGATTAGAGATGTCCATAGGGCGGGGCGGGGTCGGGGAATGGCTCCCCGTCCCCGTCTCTGTCCCCCATTTCAATCCCCGTCCCCGCAAAATTCTCCATTTAATTTTGCGGGGAACGGGGTGGGGATTCCCCGCAGAAAATTTGCGGGGATCGGGTTCCCCACGGGGAATAATTTCTCGTTTATAATTTTATTTTTTAAAATTGTATTAACTAATTTCTTTTTTTTTTTGGAAAATTTGTATTTAAATGGTTAATTATTCTTTAGAGATTTCTAGTTAAGAGGCATTTTTTCAATTTTCGTAGAAAAATAAAATTATATTTAATAAAATTTTAGACTTATGGTTTATTAAATGTATAAAAATATATATATTTAAAATTAAATAAATTAATCGGGGCGGGGACGGGGTCAGGGATGGGGACGGGGAATGTATTCCCCGTCTCCGTCCCCGTTTAGCGAACAGGGAAAATTTTGTCTCTGCTCCGTCCCCCGTTACCCGCCTAAATGGACGGGGCGGGTCCCTGCGGGGCTCCACCCACGCGGGGAAAATGGACATCTATAAACTTGATACATGTTTTATGTCATCACATCACATAAAGTTCAAGTCTACATTAAATAGTCTCGGGACCTTAATTTATTGGATTCAAGATTGTAGCATACTAATTCAATAACAATTTTATCGAAAAAGAAACACGAAAAATGTTTATCAATTACAAACTACGAGTTTCAGGATATAAAATCCAACACCTACATTATTCCCAATGAGTAGGATATCATCCACATAAAGTATTAAGAAAGCTACTTTGTCGTTGACAATTCTCTTGTAAACACAAGGCGCATCAACGTTTTGGTCAAAGCCATAAGACTTGATTGCAGTATCAAATCTTATGTTCCAAGATCTGGATGCTTGTTTCAACCCATAAATGGATCGATTGAGGTTGCAAACTTTTTGCTTCTGACTTTGGGCTATGAACCCTTCGGCTGAGACATATAGATGCTCTCATCAAGATTACCATTCAAAAAGGCAGTCTTGACGTCCATTTTCCAGATCTCATAGACATAAAATGCGGCTATGGACAAGAGTATCCTTATCGACTTAAACATAACAACAGGAGAAAAAGTTTCCTCATAGTAAACTCCTTCCCTTTGGGTAAAACCCTTTGCTACAAGTCTAGCCTTAAAGGTCTGTACCTTTCCAGCTACATCTCTCTTTCTCTTATAGATCCATTTGCACCCTATGAGTCTTACCCATTTAGGTTGGTCTACAAGTTCCTAAACTGAATTGAAGTACATCGACTCCATTTCAAGGTCCATGGCTTTAATCCATTGATCCTTATCTACATCATTCATTGCCTGTTTATAAGACAATGGATCCTCTACACCGTCATCCGGTATGACAACTTGAGAGTAAGTTAAACTCAAATAGCGGTCAGGTTGGGAAACAACCTCCCACTGCGTCGAGGCATTCCCAGCGATTGAGAAGGACGAGACTGACTCGATGTGTCGGCTTCTTCATCAACCTTTGATGAAGGTCCAGCTTGATCAACAACTCTTGTTAATGAAAGAGTCTAGATTAAGAAAGTAGAAACAATTTGGATCTTGAACACTCTAAGTTGATCAATTTTGTAAAATAAAATGCATGCTCAAAGCTGGAAAAACTGGGAGTTAAGAAACTCACCTTTGAAGATAAAATTCTCTTCACCCGGTGGATGATTTTCAACACGAACACTTCGTGGACCACCTCTAGAGTCTTCACTACTATCCTCAGGTCTTGGAACGGATTGTGGGATCCTAGGTTGAGAGAATTTGGAAGAAAAGACCTCAAAGGTCACAAAACGGGAATTCTTTAAATTTCTACAAAATTCTCTCAAAACACCTCAAAACACCATTAAATAAAGCTTCATCAAGCTTCATTTGAGTGATAACTCAAGTGTGATGAGGATGGTTTGAGATGAAGGTGGCCAATTTTGGTGAATTTGAAGATGAGAAGGATTGGGCAAGTTGGCAAGTTGCCATCCATGAAAATCCTTGATTTTTCATTTAATTTTAATTTAAAAATCAATATTAAATTGATTTTTAATTAAAATTAATTTAATTAATTAATTAATTAATTTTAATTTAATTTAATATCAAATATTAAATTAAATAAATTG
Organism: Trichosanthes cucumerina; assembly: GCA_036507285.1. NCBI lineage: Eukaryota > Viridiplantae > Streptophyta > Magnoliopsida > Cucurbitales > Cucurbitaceae > Trichosanthes > Trichosanthes cucumerina. The sequence continues at coordinate 31,839,796 of CM071838.1, forward strand.
CCCGATCCCGATCGATTTTTCGAACATGAATCTTTATTCATGCTGTAAACCGATACAATATTTAAATCATATTTAAATGTATACACCTCATTTTAATCATAGTTTAATTCATAATTAAGCTATGATTCGTTAAATATATCACATATAATTAATGCTTTCTCTCAAACTCGAATTTGAACAATTCAGATTCTTTTCTCTCAAAATGTTACAAGGCTTAGTCCGAGCTAGTAAGGAGGACCTAATGGACCTACAAATCATGAGCTCCAACGATACGAGATTAACCGACCAAACTCTTTAGCCTAGCTAATCAACATTCGTTAACCACCGGGACACTCCACTAAAGCCCAGTGGTTGCAATCTCCTCACTGTAGATATATTTCTGTCCACTCGATATAACCATGATTAGTAAGTCGATCCTTCACAAGTTGTTCGTAATTACAGCTGGGTCAAAATTACCGTTTGACCCTTGTAATTACCTCTTGTTCCTTAAGTCTCACTGATCCTCTAATGAATAATTGGTTTGTGATCCAACCAACAAACCGAATCCCTCTCGAGCCAATGAGAGGGAGGCCCTTTATTCAAGACCTGGAGTCAACACTTAAGGGAACAACCTCTCTACTAATCCCTAAATCGGGTAGGAGTGAATTCCATCTTGCAGAACTATGTTCCCAGCTATCTACCCAGACTTATCCCTGAAATGGGAGGCTTATTGAGTCGGCAGTCTCAGGCCACTCTCACCCATGCAAATCTAAAGATAATCCGAATAAACAGGAGTTCATAGAACAGTCAGGATTAAGATCGAGTTACCTAGGTCATCGTATGAATATAGTCAGTTAAGATAGTAAACAAAGTTATAAAGTCTAAGTGACTATTTCGCGGTCCAGTTGATATGAACCACCAGGGCATCAAATTGTTATTTTCTAATTTTTATATAATTCTATTATTTTTCCAATTTTATCCTTTTTATGACATTTTAAGTAGGGGTATTTTTGTCATTTGTCATGAAATGGCATTTAGGGTTTTGGGAAGCTATTTAAAGCTTGGCCATTAGGTTGTACAAGATAGTTTTGTTTTGAATGAAAAGGTAGTGATCTACATTTGAGAGTCATGAGCCTTGTCGCTTTGCAATTCTTGATCTAGGGTTGCATGCCTGAGCATTCAAGTAAGTCTGATCAATTTGCTTGTGGAGTGTTCAAACTTAGAGTAGGGATTTGTTCTCCTTACCTCTTATTCTTCGATCATCAAGGTAATCCACATCTAGTCCTTTTCCTTGAGATTGAATTGAATCGATTTGGGGGTTTTAGTGTTTGAGAATTAGGGGTTCACATAACCAAAGGGTTCCTAATTCCAATTCGCTAGGGTTTTCTTATCACCAGTCTTATACAAACTCATTGCATAGGACACCCCCACTCGCTTGTTTCCACATGAACGATTTAGGATCACATCGTTTGTACTCTACAAAGTGGGTCGCGTCCATAGTATCCTCAGGATGAGGTACCCAACTCTATCCTTATACTATAGACCGTTCTGGCTATAACTTGAACTTGATCCACTTTTATGTCACACATAAAGTTCAAGTATTCATCCTATAGCCAAGGGTTCTTTATTGGATTAGGGTTACACAATACACAATTCACTTTATTCAATAACACCTTTACTGAATAGATCTCAATATAGCAACTTTATTGCAAAATAGAATATACATTCAGTTTACAAAACCACGAAAATTGCTTTCGCTTTCTTAATCTAGACTCTTTCAATTGGTATCATAGCAATTTTGAGCACTCAATTTGATCTATTTTGTTATGTGGTGGGTGTTTTTTTAAATCTATTTTTTCTGGGCGTCTAAAGTGAAATTCTGGTTTTGGCATTTAAATTGAGCATCAATTCGTGCTTTATTTTCAAATTGCTCCTTCCTATGTGGGATTTAAAAATCTATATGGCATAGTTTATGCACATACAATCAGGGATTTTAATTAAAACATACATTCACAATGCATAATTAATTAAACACACTAAAGTAGACTGATTTTGGCATCTAATGCAAGCAAACAACTAAATTAATACAATAATAATCTAGAATTAATATCGAACAACTTCGAACACTTCGAATTTGGGTCGAACCGGCTTGCAAATGTGTGAGCCGGACCTTCAAAAGGTTGAACCGAGATGTAAAAGGCTGAACCGGGCCTCCAAATGGTGAAACAAACCTCCAAAATGGGAAAATCAGCCTCGAAATAGTAAGAATCGGTCTAAAAATATCCGAATCGAACCAAAATCGAGCCAAACCGGTCCAAAATAATTGAACCAGTCAAAGTTAACGAGCCGGTCAATGGTCAAAGTCAAAGTCAACTTCATCTTCTCAAATTGGAAATCGCGTGTCTTGGAGGTTGAGGTACTGTAGCAGAAAATTAAAAAAAAAACTTGCTCTATGTTTTTCCATTTCAGTGACCTTTCGTGCTTCTTTCTTCAAATTGAAGGCCTTCTCGGACTCCGATCGACCCGAAACTTTTACAGGTTATTCTTTACACATTAATGCTCAAACACACTTGAGCAATTTGAAAATAAAGCACGAATTGATGCTCAATTTAAATGTCAAAATACGAATATCACTTTAGACGCCCAGAAAAAATAGATTTCAAAAAAACACCCACCACAACATAAAATAGATCAAATTGAGTGCTCAAAATTGCTTCATGCATTGAAAGTATGTTATAAGTGTTATAATATATAATATGCATGTTTTTTAGGTTTCATATGAATTAATATAAGAGTTATATTAATTTATGAAACAAATATTATATGTTGTAATTATAATTAATATAAGGGTTATATTAATTAAAAATTAATCATATAATTGTTATGCATTTATTCATGTGATGAATTTGTTATAAATGTATTTTTCTTCATGTGATGAATGATCAAACAATTAACATAGAAATGCATGTAACCTAAGGTTAATTAATTAGTTTTAAAATGGTTTTAGAACTGGAATTAATTAGACCTAAGGTTATCTAGTTCTAATAAGATTAGAATTAGGAAACCAATAATTTATAAACTTTGATTGAAGAGGGACTCTAACTAAGGAAGGTTCTGGCTAAGTTGGGGTACTTAAGCTGACGGAAATGGAACACCCCTACTTGAGAACTGACCTGAGAGTGAATTTAATCTAGAGGTTTATAAATTATCTTTCGTGAGTGGTGTTTATTAAAAGTTCTTAAATTGAACTCATAGACCTAGGTTTATTAAATGGTTAATAGACTTAGGCAATTCCAGTATAATTGTTATATTGGTAGACTTAGGTCATATTGTTTTAGCCAGAATATGCCTAAGAAAAAGTATACCCAAGCTATTTAAAATACTTAGTGGGAGTGAAAAGGTATATATGATATATCAATTTCCTCTTACGCTCTCCGAGAAGTTCACAACGTGAGATTTATGTTCGACCTCGTGATGTCAATAGGGCATCCCCATTCTGATGTTGTTTGCATAAATCAAGAGCAAGGTGAATGGAGAAAGTATTAATAGTAAGTGGGAGAAGGAAGTGTGTCAACACACCTTACGGTCTCCTCCATTAGGTTGAACCGTGAGATTCCCATGTTGCGCCTGCAGGTTGCCCGAAGTAGCACCATCTATTCGGAGGGATGTAACATGGGATTCAGAACAACTCAAACTCCAGAAATGGATAGGGTCTCTTAGGTCCATTCCCAGCTTTGTCTTTCCAATTCGGTAGCATTGTTGGAGTCGACCTCTGAGGTCTGAAAATGGCGGGTCTGAAGGGAATCGAATCCCGCAGCGGAAGCGATTGTGAATCGCGCGATCTCGATTTAGTTACAATGATTTCATTCAAGAAAAAAACTAACTAGATTAAGCATATAAACACAATATGGACAACAAGAAATTGTACCTTTGAAGAACTTTTCTTCTAGTGCTCCTTTCTCCCACGATCACGATCTCAGCAACTGGAACACAAACGGACTAAGACACGACCACTGGATCTTCTCCATTGTTCTCTAGGTGAGGGAGGAATGTGGGTTCCCCTTAGGTAATGTGAGATGTTGTGAGAGAGAGAGATTGTAGTTTTTGGAATCTTTCCAACAACACAATCAAATGACACACAATGTCTTAACCTGTAGTTGCATCTCATGCAACCATATATATATAAGGAAATAGGATGGAAATGACAATCCTACCCTTCCTTCATTCTCTCATTAGTATATGCTTTATATGTGAATCTAATTCACATTAAAACTATATATTATATCAATTATATCATATACAATTGATATAACACCTCATGTATGAAATTGAACACTTCAATTTCATTCCTAACTTTATACCCTCAATATAACCATGTTGAGCGAATGGAGGGACCTAATGGACCTAAAATTCATGAGTTCCAATGATATGAGATTAACTGATCAAACTTTTTGATCCAGTTTATCAATATTCATTAACTACAAGTCACTCCACTATAGACTTGTAGTTGCACTCTCCTCATTGTAGATTATATTGTGTCCACTAATATAATCATTACTCATAAGTCGACCCTTCACAGGTTGTTCGTAATCACAGCTGGGTCAAATTACCATTTTTACCCCTTTGATTACCTCTTTGTTCCTTAAGCACCACTGATCCTCTAATGAACAACAAGTCTAAGGTCCTACCATATACTCATACCCTCATAGAGGGCGGGACCCCGTTGTTCAAGACCTGGAGTCAATTCTTAAGGGAACAACCTATCTAATTCCTTAGTGTAGGAATGAGTGAATTCCATCTTGCACAGTTAAGTTCCCAGCTACCTACGAGGTTTTGTCCCTGAGAAGGTAGGTTTATTGAGTCGGCTACAGGCCACTCTCACTCATACTAGTCTAAGGAAAAACCCCTATAAGCAGGAGTTCTTAACTTGCTCAGGATTCAGGTTGAGTCACTAATGACCATCTATAAATTACTAGTCTTATCCTGTTAATGGTGTTACACTGGTTAGACTAATAATTTGCGGTCCGGTCTTGTATGAACTCTTCATACAGGATGCCCCGACTCGCATGTCAACTACATGAATGAGTTCGATTACCTCATTTGTACTAATTACAAAATGGGTCGCATCCATGGTGTTTCCAGAATGAGGCTTCCAACCTTATTCTTATACCATAGACCATTTAGGTTATATTCTTGAACACAATCCAAATAGTGTCCACTACACTGATGTTCAAGATATATGTTATAACCTTGGAGCTTAATTTATTGGATTTATAAAGCAAGACTGTAATTCTATCAAAACAAATAACCGTTTATTTAATTGATCAAAATTTCACAAGTTTAGGGCATAAATCTCAACAATCTCACACTTGACCTGAAGCTTGTGGAGTACTAAAACATTACAGTAATGAAAATACAATAAACTAGGGTATTTAAACCCTTTATACAAAATACTCCCACTTGCCCTAGTTGGGGAAGACTTGTAAACCTAGACCTTCTAGGTGACTCTAAAAAACTTTAGCCGTGAGAGCATTTGTAAAAGGATCAACAATGTTGTGCTCTGAGGCTACCTTCGTGACAATCACGTCTCCTCTATGCACGATCTCTCGGATGGATGATATTTTCGCTCAATGTGCTTTCCCTTCTTGTGACTTCGGGGTTCCCTCGAATATACCATTGTACCACTATTATCGCAATACAGCTTGACGGGCAAAGCCATATTTGGAACAACTTCCAAATTTAGCATGAATTTTCTTAACCAAACGACCTCTTTAGCTGCTTCACAAGCTACTACATATTCGGCCTCCATAGTGGAATCAACGATGCATCCTTGCTTGACGCTTCACCATACTACAACTCCTCCATTAAGAGTGAACACTGACCCTGATGTAGATTTCCGAGAATCTTTATCATCGAAAAATCGAAATCAGTGTATCTGTGAGGATCAAATCCTTAGCCCCATACACAAGCATGTAGTTCCTTGTTCTCCGAAGATACTTAAGGATTGTCTTAACCGTTTCTAGTGTTCAAGTCCTGGATTGGATTGATACCTACTGACCATCCCAACTGCAAAACATATGTCAGGCCTAGTACACATGGCGTACATTAGGCTCCCAACAACCGATGCATAAGGAATCCGTCTCATATCTTCAACTCCTTGTTGGGTTTTGTGACCTAAAACTCGTAGTTTTTAATTATGTTCTAATTAATGTAATAAAGTTTTATTAATTCAATAAAGTGTTATTGTTCGTTATCTATGAGTTTGCCTTTATTTAAACCCTAAATCCAATAAACTAAACATCCAAGGTTGTTAAATGTATCTTTAACTGAATGTAGTGTACATATAAAGAATCTTGGTTCGAGTTACAACCTAAAGGGTCTATAGTTAGGGGATAAGGTTTGGGTACCTTACCCTGGTAAAACTATGGATGTGACCCACTTTGTATTTGATACAAACACTGTGATCCTAACGTGTTCGTGTAGATGACATGTGAGTGGGGATATCGTATGTAATGAGATTACATAAGATCGGACCACGAAATAGTAACCTCTAGCTGTAACTCCGTTGACTAGTCAGGTTTCTATTTCACTAGGATTACCTAGGCAACTTGATCTCAATCCTGAGCAGGTTACGAACTCCTGTTCGCGAGGGATTGTCCTTTGACTAGTATGGGTGAGAGTGGCGGTTCGCGGACTCAATATGCCTACCTTCTTGGGCACAAGACCGAGTGGCGGTGGGAACTTAACTTAGCAAGATGGAATTCACTCCTTCCCGCCTACTAGGGTAAGTAGAGGAATGTTCCCTTAAGTGGTGTCTCTGGGACTTGGAAAGGGCCCGACCCTCTCATTGGCCCGAGAGGGACTCTGTTTGTTGGTAGGACCACAAACAAATTGTTCATTAGAGGAGCACTAGTACTTAAGGCACAAGATGTAACCTAGGGGTAAACGGTAATTTGACCAGGTGGTGTTCACGAACATTCGTGAAGGATTGACTTGCATTATTGGTCAATATCCATGGACCGCGAGAAATATATCTGCGGTGAGAAGAGTGCACGGTGTGTGGACTTCAATGGAGTGTTCCGCGATTAACGAATGTTGATTGGGAGGTTAATGAGATTAACAAGAGCAATCTCGTATCGTTAGAGCTTACGATGCAGTAGGTCCATTAGGTCCACCTTCTAGCTCGTAAAGGGTTCTTAGATCATTTGAATTTGAAATGTTCAAATTCATTATGGAATATATTTGATGTATATTGATACGATATAATATATAGTTTTGGAACTATATATTAAAAATTTAATGTGAATAGGATTCATATTAAATTACTTGAGAAAATTAAATATTTGAAAGAGTTCAAATATTAAATTCAAATGTGAATGTGATTCATATTTGAAAACTATAGGTTAAAACATAATGTTCATGAGATGTACATTAAACTATAGGTTAAAGGGTAAAATGATTAAATATGATTTAATCAATTTAATTAATATTATAATTGAATTAAATATGATTTGATTTATTGTTATTAATTAATATTTGATTAATTAATATAATATTAATTGGAAACGTATCAGGAGGACACGTTCCCACTACTCCTCAACTCCCCCTCGATAGGGAGTGGGGAGTTGCCCATTGAAGGTTCTTCTTCTCCTGGTGAGAATAAGAAAGATTTTGATTGATCAATTTTTGGTGTGCTCATAGAAGAAAAATTCTCTCTCAATCTCAAATTCCCTTCACATTCCAAAAGTTGGAATCCTTCCCACCAAGGAGGATCTAAGTATTCAGAGACATAGGAGGTGATCCAAGTGGTGGTGTTGTTGCACAGAGAAAAACAGAGAAGTTCCTTTGTTGCTGTACTGCTTGGAGCAAGGAGTTGCTATTGGAGAAAGTCTACAAAGGTAATTCTTCTTTCTCTCCTTTAATTTAAACGTTAAACTTGTAGCATGTTTGTATGCACTTAATCCATACCTAATAGGATTAGAATATATGCTTGTTCTGTATTTTTTATCAATGCACTGGTTTTTGTTTCAATTAAAACAATCAAGCACATTAAGATCCCAAACACGTTTCCACTGCTCAAGGAGATTAGATCTCCATCACTCCTTGAGGTGTCTTAGGACACTGTTCCTTTGACAAATGGATTCCATGTCTAAAAGGCAACAAGCCCTTTTTGGAATCTTGAGTCTTAAACCTTGACAACACTTTGTCTATGTAAGATGTTTGAGACAAGGCTAGTGTTTTATTCTTGCGGTTTCGGACAATCTGGATTCCAAGAACAAACCGCGCATCTCCCAAATCTTTCATTTAGAACTGCTTAGCTAGCAATTCCTTAATGTCAATAAGATAAACTACATCATTCCCAATGAGTAGAATATCATCCACATAGAGAATTAGGAATGCGACAGAACTATTGATGATTTTCTTGTAGACACAAGGTTCATCATCATTCTGGTCAAAACCATAAGATTTGATTGCCTCATCAAATCTTATATTCCAGGACCTAGAGGCTTGTTTCAGTCCATAAATTGACCTTTTAAGCCTGCAAACCTTTTGCTCTTGTTCTAGTTCAATGAACCCTTTGGGTTGGTCCATGTAGATGTTTTCCTCAAGAATGCCATTCAAAAAGGCTTTCTTTACATCCATTTGCCATACCTCATAGTCATAATATGCGGCAATTGCAAGTAGGATACGTATAGACTTTACCATAACAACAGGTGAAAAGGTTTCCTCATAGTCAACCCCTTCAACCTGGGTATAACCCTTTGCTACTAGTCTAGCTTTAAAGGTTTGCACCTTTCCATCTACACCACGCTTTCTCTTGTAGATCCACTTACAAACTATAGGTTTTACCCCATCAGGTTTATCTACAAGATCCCAAATAGAATTGAAGTACATAGACTCCATTTCTTGGTCCATGGCTATGACCCATTTGTCTTTGTCTTTATCAACCATTGCTTGATTATAAGTCAATGGATCCTCGCAGTTGTCATATGGTATAACAACTTGAGTTTCAGCTAAACCCATGTAACGGTCAGGTTGTATTATAACCCTCCCACTACGTCGAGGCATGCTCAACTCTTGAGATGGACTCTCTTGACTAGACAAACTAGTATCAACAACTCTTGTTGACGTACTAGTTTTATTAGCAACCTTTGCTATTGTTCCGTCTAACTCACTCAACAAAACTTTACTTTTTTGTGGTCCCTTACGTGGTCCTCCTCTAAGAAAATGGCATTTGCCGACACAAAAACCTTATCTTCCTTAGGATCATAGAATAAACCACCTCTTTTTTTTTTTTTGGTATCCTACGAATAGGCATAACTTTGAACGTGAATCCAACTTCTTTGGATTTGTCATAAGCACATATGTTGGACAACCTCATATCCTGAAGTGACATAAACTACCTTTACGTCCTTTCCAGAGTTCAAAAGGTGTTTCAGAAACAATTTTTGAGGGCACATTATTTAAAATGTATACTGCAGTCTCCACTTCGTAACCCCAAAAGGAACTAGGGAGATGAGCATAACTCATCATTGATCGAACCATGCCCAACAAGCTTCTATGTCTCCTTTTCGATACACCGTTTTGTTGTGGTGTGTCGGGAGCTGAGAGTTGGGATTGTTGGGATTTTTGTCCTAATCTCGTGTTTGTAATATATTGTTTTAAATTAGTAAGAGTTATTCTTTTCATCACTTTGTGTCTCGCAATATTTATAAACTTTTCAAATAAACTAAGCTCTAGGGTCATTGAATTTATGAGAGAACTAAAACTTGAACGGTGTGTAGTGGACACACAGGGAAGATCACGTTCGAGTTAATGACCCGAACGGTCTAAAGTAGATGGACAGGGTTGGAGACCTAATCCTCGATACACTGTAGATGCGGTCCGCTTTGTATTAGATACAAACGAGGTGATCTGACTCGTTCATGTGATTGACATGCGAGTGGTGGCATCTTGTGCAATGAGATTGTACAAGACTGGACCGTGAATTATTAGACCTACTGATGTAACACCGTTGACAGTAAGGACTAATAACTTCGTAGATGACCATTAGTGACTCGACCTATCCCGAGCGTGTTACGGACTCACACTGCTGAAGTCCGTCCTTTTGACTAAATGCGGGTGAGGGTGGTCACAGTTACTCGTCCAATATGCCTATCTTCTCAGGGACAGGACCAAGTAGGGAGCTGGAAACTTAACTACACGAGGAATTCACTCGTTCCTACCTTTAGGGAAACTAGAGGGGTTGTTCCCTTAAGTGCTGTCTCCAGGGCTTGGACAACGAGCGCCCACCTTCTCACTGGCCCGAGAAGGGTGTTGTGTATGGTTGGACCATCACAATATGTTGTTCATCGGAGGAAGCGCAGTGGGGACTTAAGGAACAAGAGAGGTAGACACGGGGTAAAGCGGTAATTTGACCCAACCGTGTCTCGAACAACCCGTGAAGGGTCGACTCATGGGCATTGGTTATATCGGTGGACACGTAATATTCTCGCGAGCGACGAGTGCGGCTACGAGCTATAGTGGAGTGTTACCGTAGCTAATGAATGTTGGTTAACCGAGTCAAAGAGTTGACAGTTAATCTCGGATCATTGGAGCCCGTCACTGTAGGTCCATTAGGTCCCTCGGTTGGCTCAATCTAGTTTAAAAGAAGGGTTAATGTTTTGGTAAGAAATTGAAGTGTTCAATTTCACTCTAAGAGCATTTATGTCATTTATATGAGATATGAATGATATAATATATAGTTTAATGTGAATGAGATTCATAATAAACTATAGGTTAGCCTGATTGTTGAATTAGAGTTAATTGGAGAATTTAATTGAGAGAAATTAAATTGGAAGTGATTCAATTTAATTAATCCACAATTATTGCAAATGAGATTTGCAATATGAGATATGAGATATCTTATATTATGTGGTTATGCAAATGAGATTTGCATAACCTATGGTTAATATTAAAGTGGTAATAATGTGGAGATTTTAACTCCATCATTCCACTATATAATCCCTTCTTGCAAGAAGGAATGTAACCATTCTCTCATTTTTTTTATTTTCATCAAAGAGAAGAAGAAGAATTCTCTCTACTCTCTCTCAATTCTCCACCCTCTCCAAAACACCGAAGTTCCCACAAACTTTCCTTTTCCAAAAGAGAACAACCGAGACTCCAAGTGGCGGTGTTCGAGTTCCGTTCGTGGGAAGCGTTCGTTGAGATCGAGAAGCACGAAGAGTTCGTGATCTGAGGAAGAAATCTTGAAGAGTGTCTTCAACAAGTAAGTACCTTGAACTTGCTGTTTTTTTCTTCCTTTTTTCAGCATGTTTAGCCTTAGATCTTTTGTAGATCGTTTTAACAAAATCGAGTTGCGTAATCATACCATGACGATTCGATCGTCTTTCGCTGCGCGGGGATTCTCATTCCCTTCAGGGATGTTATTCCATGTTCTATCATATAGTTCTGGAATTTTAAATCCATGTACTCTCCACCTCGATCCGATCGAAGTGTTTTAATAGTTTTACCTAATTGATTTTCAACCTCCGTCTTGAATTCCTTGAACTTTTCAAGTGTTTCAGACTTGTGGTGTATTAGGTAAATATGCCCAAATCTAGAATAATCATCTATAAAAGAGATGAAATATTCATATCCTCCCCTGGGTTTAACATTCATCGGACCACAAAGGTCTGAATGTATAAGCTCTAGAGGGTCTTTGGCTCTATAACCTTTTTCATTAAAAGGTCTTTTAGTCATTTTGCCTTCTAGGCAAGATTCACATACAGACAAAAAGTTTTCTTCTAACTCGTTTAGAAGTCCGTTCTTTACCAAACTCTTAATTCTATTGAGATTAATGTGACCAAACCTAAGATGCCAAAGGTGAGCATTTTCTTTAGGAGAAATTTTACGTTTCTTAGTTTGTGCGTTTGCAGTTTTAAATAATTCAGTGTTCAAAACCATTTTGACTTAATTAGGCCTTAAAACATACAATCCATTTTCTAATGAAGCTGAACATATTTCTATACCTTTCTTCAAAATAAACACTTTATTCATTGAGAAAGAAACATAAATACATTGTACTATGAGGCAAGAAATGGAAATAAGGTTTCTAGTAAACCTTGGTATCACTAATATATTGTCCAACAATACATATTTCTTGCCCAAATAAAACTTCATCGTTCCTACTGCTACAACTGAGACTCCATTTCCAACACGGAGCGTTATCTCTCCTTTTTGTAGCTGCTGCCAGGAATCAATCCCCTGAAAAGAAGAGCAAACATGATTAGTGGCGCCTGAATCAAGTATCCAAGCAGCTTTATCATTATCCACTAAACAAGCTTCTAGGCAAAGTAAATCATATTTACCTTCCTTCTTATTTTCCGCAATGTAATTCAGACAGTTCCGTTTCCAATGCCCGTCTTCGTTTCAGTGGAAACACTTTCCTTTGTCAGTAACTTCTTTGACTTTCTTGCCCTTCTGGGCGGCAGGTTTGTCAGCTCGTTTCCCTTTACAAACCTTCTTCATGTTCTTCTTCTTCCCTTTCAGGTTAGACGAAGATGAAGGCACTGTTTTAGTCCCAGAGGTCGAACCTCTGTGATAACTCCTACTGGCAACATTTGCCTCACCTTTCGATCCCTGAATTTTCATCAAAGATTGAAAGGTCTGGAGTTCATTCAGAAGGGAGGTAAGGTTAAAAGTAAGCTTATTCATAACAACATTCCTTCTAAACTGAGGAAACTATCTGGAAGGGTTTCAAGAATGAAGCTGACCTGGCTCGACTCATCGATGGAAGCACCATTCGACTCTATGATGTTGAAGTGCACCATCATATCCAGGACATGATCCCAAACAGATGTACCCTCTACCATCCTTGAGTTGAATATGTACTTTAGGGCATTGTGTCGGGCTTGTGTGGACTGTTGTCCAAACATACCACCGCACTTTAATCCCGATTTCCTTGGCGGTTATCATGCCCTCATGCTTCTTGGCTAATATGTCAGACATACTTGCCAACATGTAGACATTGGCCTTATCATTGGCCTTGATCCATCGATCATATGCATCACGAACATTTCGTGACGCATTCGAGCCTGGCACCTGAGGACACTCCTCAGTTAGCACAAACTTCAGATCATCCAATACCAATATAGTGTTGAGTTTTTTTTTCCATGTGATCATATTCTCTCGATTAACTTTTCCGCACTTTTGATAAGGAAATTATAGAGCTAGACATTTTTTTGAAAATTTACAAACAAACTTGTATGAGTTTCTTGCTATTACTCTAATCCAATCATGTTTTAACCTAATTATCAAATGATTCCTAGGTCATTTATAATTCGCAATGATACTTCAAAGGTTTAGAATGTATGACACCGAAGGGTAATAAAAAACACTCATCCTCTGGATCAAGACACTCTTGACCAAAACCTAATGCCAGAATAACTCTTATTCCTATAGGCTTTAGTTACCATTTTTCGGTCAGGATACATACACAACTTATGTGCCCCGTGAGTGTAACCCTTTGTCTTTAGATCCCAGAGTGTCCATCCAATAAAATCCGCCGAAGGGAGAACTAGATTGAAAAACAGTCTAAGGAAATCTTTATCCCTTTTGGTTGTCTACTATGTTCGATCCCGTATGATCAAGCCCTCCGAAGGGATTGTCTGGTCCAGGCCAAACTAGCAGGCTGACCATAGTGGTCTAACGGTGTAAACCGACAAAAGAGACCGTAGGTTTTGTTTTCACTAAACCTGCTCCCACTCACTATAAGTACCCTCTCCATTCACCTGATATTGACTCATACAAACACCATCCGAAGGGGGACGCTCTCGTTTGCGCTACGAGGCCAAGTATGAGTCTCACGGTATGAATTTTCCAGAGATAACGTAGGTGGAAAAATATGTATCTCATACACTTTTCCTCCCACTGAATACTTTAACGTTTATAGGAATCTTACTTAGGGTAAAACCCGGCTAATGGTTTTACCTAACTCTATCAATATAACTCTTATATCGATAATCAATATAACTCTTATATTGATTTTATCCTAAGTTTGTTAATATAACTCTTTATATTAAACCTAGGATTTCTAGTTTATTAACCCCTAATAAACTCATTGATGCTCTTGTAATTTATAAACTTTACGATTAAATTTCACTCCCGTGTCGGTTCCTCATTAGCGGTGTTACATTTCCGCGACTTAAATGCCCCAGCCCTAGACATAACTTTCCTTAGACAGAGTTCCTCTTTTAATCATAACTTATAAATTACTTGGTTCCTAATTCTAATCTAATTAGAACTAGATAACCTAAGGTCTATTATTTCCAAGTGCTAAACATTTTAAAACTAATAATTAACCTTAGGTGACATGCATACTATGTTATAGTGCTGGATCATTCATCACATGAATAACAAGACATTCATAACCTAATCATCTCATGATATATAATGCATGTCAATGTTGTCCATAAATTAATATAACAACTTTATATTAATTAATCATGCAAACTATATAATATAACTCTTTATATTATAAATGATGCATGAAAATGCTTAACCTAAGGTGAGATTTCTAAAATAAAAGCATACATTATGCATGGCAATAATTACACAACAATTGCATAATTTAAATAGCAAAATTAGACAAATTTTGGCACCCTAAAATTAATTTTAATTAATATAATCAAATTATATTAATAAAAAATTAATTAAATAAATATATTAAATATAAAACGTTTTTATAATTAATATATAAAATAATACAAAAACGCGTTTACGCGTCGATGCTCATTGGCGCCTTGCATTTGCAGCGATGGCAACGCGTTGGAACAGCGTAAGTTGTCCGTTTACGCGTTGGGCGGCGTTGCGCGAAACGCTTCGACGTTACTGTAACGGCGAAGGCTGCGTTGCAACACTTCGCCTCGATCGCGCACTCCCTTCCGCAAGCGCGCGCGTTTAACGCGCCAATGAGCAGCGTTACAGCACACCAGAGCAACATGTGGAATCTCCTATTCCTTGCTCGTTTTACGCTCCGATCTTCTCAGCAACCACCTTACCTTGATCGACACGGACTTATAGACTCGATTTACAATTAAATTGCCCAAAACACCGGGCCCTTACATTGAACAATTCAATGGAAAAATTGTAAATCTAAGTGCCAAAATCGAAAACATCTAATTTGCAAAATCGTTCATACATTTCATGCAAAACAGTAAATCCCATCTCGTTCTTGAAAAATTCAGAACATAAATCAAGAACGCAATTTGGCTCTGATACCAATTGAAGGGAATGGAATCCCGCAGCGGAAGCGATTGTGAATCGCGCACTCTCAATTTAGTTACAACGATTTCATTCAAGAACGAAACTAACTAGATTAAGCATATAAACACAATATGGACAACAAGAAATTGTACCTTTGAAGAACTTTTCTTCTAGTGCTCCTTTCTCCCACGATCACGATCTCAGCAACTGGAACACAAACGGACTAAGACACGACCACTGGATCTTCTCCGTTGTTCTCTAGGTGAGGGAGGAATGTGGGTTCCCCTTAGGTAATGTGACATGTTGTGAGAGAGAGAGATTGTGGTTTTTGGAACCTTTCCAACAACACAATCAAATGACACACAATGTCTTAACCTAGTTGCATCTCATGCAACCATATATATATAAGGAAATAGGATGGAAATGACAATCCTACCCTTCCTTCATTCTCTCATTACCATATGCTTTATATGTGAATCTCATTCACATTAAAACTATATATTATATCAATTATATCATATAAAATTGATATAACACCTCATGTATGAAATTGAACATTTCAATTTCATTCCTAACTTTATACCCTCAATATAACCATGTTGAGCCAACGGAGGGACCTAATGGACCTACAGTTCATGAGCTCCAATGATATGAGATTAACTGATCAAACTCTTTGATCCAGTTAATCAATATTCATTAACTACAAGTCACTCCACAATAGACTTGTAGCTGCACTCTCCTCACTGTAGATTATACTGTGACCACTGATATAATCATTACCCATGAGTCGACCCTTCACAGGTTGTTCGTAATCAAAGCTAGGTCAAATTACCGTTTTACTCCTATGATTACCTCTTTGTTCCTTAAGCACCACTGATCCTCTAATGAACAACAAGTCTAAGGTCCTACCATAGACTCATACCCTCATAGAGGGTGGGGAACCCTTGTTCCAGACCTGGAGTCAGTTCTTAAGGGAACAACCTATCTAATTCCTTAGTGTAGGAATGAGTGAATTCCATCTTGCACAGTTAAGTTCCCAACTACCTACGAGGTTCTGTCCCTGAGAAGGTAGGCTTATTGAGTCGGCTACAGGCCTTTTTCACCCATACTAGTCTAAGGACAAACCTCTATGAGCAGGAGTTCTTAACTTGCTCAGGATTCAGGTCGAGTCATTAATGACCATCTATAAATTACTAGTCTTATCCTGTTAATGGTGTTACACTGGTTAGACTAATAATTTGCGGTCCGGTCTTGTATGAACTCTTCATACAGGATGCCCCGACTTCGTGTCAACTACATGAATGAGTTGGATTACCTCATTTGTACTAACTACAAAATGGGTCGCATCCATGGTGTTTCTAGAATGAGGTTTCCAAGCTTATTCTTATACCCTAGACCATTTAGATTATATTCTTGAACACAATCCAAATAGTGTCCACTACACTGATGTTCAAGATATATGTTATAACCTTGGAGCTTAGTTTATTGGATTTATAAAGTAAGACTGTAATTCTATCAAAACAAATAACCCTTTATTTAATTGATTAAAATTACACAAGTTTAGGACATAAATCCCAACAGGGTCACACTTACAAGAATTGCTAAGTGTTAGTAAATTCTTGTCCAAAGTAGCGATAACTAGAATACTATTGGAATAAGAGTTATTCTGGTGTTAGCATTTAGTCAAGAATGTCTTGGTTCAGTGAAGGAGTGATTGACTGCCCCTCGGAAGCGGTTGCTCTGACTCACTGAAGTATCATTGCAAAAACAATAATGAGTTTATGGGTACATTATTACTTTTGCTAAATTCTTAATTGGATAGGTTATAAGCAATTCACTAATAGAATTCATTCTTTTTCAGCATGTCGAGCTCTATTATTCAGTTACTCACCTTCGACATGAAGGGAATGAAAATTCCGTGCAGCGGAAGACGATTGAATCGTCGATGTATCAATTACGCAAACCGTCTTTGTTAAAATTGATCTAAAACATAGATCTAGACTAAACATGCAACTGAGAAGAAGAAAAACAGTAAGAAAGGATTTTACTTACTTGTTGAAGACTTTCTTCACAATATCTTCTTCAAATTCACGAACTCTTCGTGCTCCTCGTACACAACGATTTTCTCCAACAGTGATGAAACAAACACCACCAAAAAGCCTTCTCGGTTGTTCTCTTTTGGAGAAAGGAGGCTTGTGGGAACCTTTTTGATTTTGGAGAGCGAGGAGAATTTGAGAGAGAATAGAGAGAGTTTCTCTTCTCCTTTTTGTGTAAAACTAAAAAAATGAGAGTGTGAAGTGTCATCCTTCTTGCAAGAAGGGTTTATATAGTGGGATTAATGGAGTTAAAATGTCCACATTATTACCACTTTACCACAACCATAGGTTATGCAAATCTCATTTGCATAACCACATAATATAAGATATCTCATATCTCATATTGCAAATCTCATTTGCAATAATTGTGGATTTATTAAATTGAATCACATCCAATTTAATTTCTCTCAATAAAATTCTCCAATTAGCCCTAATTCAACAATTAGGCTAACCTATAGTTTATTATGAATCTCATTCACATTAAACTATATATTATATCATTCATATCCCATATAAATGACATAAATGCTCTGAAGGTGAAATTGAACACTTCAATATCATACCAAAACTTTACCCGTTCTTAAATCCAGATGGAGCCAACCGAGGGACCTAATGGACCTACAGCGATGGGCTCCAATGATCCGAGATTAACCTGCCAAACTCTTTGACCCGGTTAACCAACATTCATTAGCTACGGTAACACTCCACTAAAGCACATGTAGCTGCACTCCCGTCGATCACGAGAATATTACGTGTCCACCGATATAACCAATACCCATGAGTCGATCCTTCACAGGTTGTTCGTAGACACGGCTGGGTCAAGTTGCCGTTTTACCCCTATGTCTACCTCTTGTTCCTTAAGTCCCCACTGCTCTTCTAATGAACAACATATTGTGATGGTCCAACCATACACAACACCCTTCTCGGGCGGTGAGAAGGTGGGCGCTGTTGTCCAAGCCGGAGACGAACACTTAAGGGAACAACCCTCTAGTTTCCCTAAAGGCGGGAGCGAGTGAATTCCATCTCGCGTAGTTAAGTTCCCAGCTCCTCCCTACTTGGTTCTGTCCACGAGAAGATAGGCATAATGGGCGAGTAATCGTGACCACCCTCACCCGTATTTAGTCAAAGAACGGACCCTCGCATGACGAGTCCGTAACACGCTCGAGATTCGGTCGAGTCATTAATGGTCATCTACGAAATTATTAGTCTCTTCACAATCAGCGGTGTTACATCGGTGAGGTCTAATAATTCACGGTCGATCTTGTACAATCTCATTGCACGGGATGCCCCCACTTGCATATCAACCACATGAGCGAGTCGATCACCTGCCTGCGTATCTAATACAAAGCGGGCGCATCCACGGTGTATCGAGTTAGGTCTCCAACCCTATCCATATATCATGACCGTTCGGGTCATTAACTCGAACGTGATCCTCCTGTGTGTCCACTACACACCGTTCAAGCTCTAGTTCTCTCATAAAATCAATGACCCTGGAGCTTAGTTTATTGGAAAAGTTTATAAATATTGCGAGACACAAAGTAATGAAATAAATAACTCTTATTAATTTCAATCAATATATTACAAACATGAGATTAGGACAAAAATCCCAACAAACTCCCACTTGGACTAAGCTAGTGGAGAAAATACATTTTTAAATGTACATAAATTACAACGAAGTAATAAAATAAACTAGGGCATTGAATACCCGTTTACACATCTCCCACTTGCCCTAGTCAGGAAGCTCTCGAAGACCTAGACTCTCTATGTGACCCTCAAACACCTTAGTCGTGAGGGCTTTGTAAATGGATCATTACGTTGTGCTCAGGACGCTTTATCTGCGTGGCCGAAATCCACGTCTCGCGGTGCACAATCTCCCGTGTCGGATGATACTTGCGGTCAATGTGTTTGCCTCTCTTATGGCTCGAGGCTCACGTGAGTTGGCTCTTTGCACCACTTGTTATCACGAGCGATCGATGGGCAAGTTCATGTTAGGAACAACTTCCAAATCATCATGAACTTCCTAAGCCAAACGACTTCCTTTGCGACTTCACAAGCGCAACATACTCCCGCTTTCCATAGTAGAATCGGCGATGCATCCTCGCTGATGCTTCGCCATACTCTGACTCCTCCATTCGAATGAAGGTGACCAGAGGTGGATTTCCTAGAATCCTTATCGGTCTGAAAATCAGAATCCGTGTATCCCGTAAGGATCAAATCCCCACTACTATACACTAAGCTGTAGTTCCTCGTTCTCCTAAGATACTTAAGGATTGCCTTTACGGATGTCCAGTGATCTAATCCTAGATTGGACTGATATCTACTGGCAATTCCTACTGCATAACAGAGGTCGGGCCTAGTACACAGCGTGGCATACATGAGGCTCCCTACAGCTGAAGCATATGGAATCCGTCTCATATCCTCAACATCTTGAGAAGTCTTAGGACACTGATCCTTAGACAAGTGAACCCCATGCCTGAAAGGCAGTAAGCCATTCTTGGAGTTCTGCATCTTATATCTAGACAACATCTTGTCAATATAAGACGCATGAGACAAGGCTAGCGTTTTGTTCTTCCGGTTCCTGACTATCTGGAAACCTAGAACATACTAGGCTTCTCCTAAATCTTTCATTTGGAATTGCGAAGCTAGCCACTTTTTAACGTCTGTAAGAAACTCTACCTCATTCCCAATGAGAAGAATATCGTCCATGTACAACACTAAAAAAGCGACAGTTTTGTCAACGATTTTCTTGTAGACACAAGGCTCGTCGACATTTTGATCAAAGCCATAAGATTTGATTGCCTCATCAAACCTTATATTCTAAGACCTCGAAGCCTGTTTCAGTCCATAAATGGATCTATGAAGCCGGCAAACTTTTTGCTCTTGGCCTTCGGCAATGAACCCTTTGGGCTGGTCCATGTAGATGGTCTCATCAAGTTTGCCATTCAGAAAGGCTGTCTTGACGTCCATCTGCCATACCTCGTAGTCATAATACGCGGCAATGGCCAGAAGGATCCTGATCGACTTTACCATGGCAACAGGCGAAAAGGTCTCCTCATAGTCAACCCCTTCAACCTAGGTAAAACCCTTTGCCACTCGTTGGGCTTTGAAGGTCTGCACCTTCCCATCTACGCCACGTTTACGCTTGTAGATCCATTTGCAACCAATAGGTTTTACCCCATCCGGTTGATCCACAAGCTCCCATACAGAATTGAAGTACATGGACTCCATTTCTTGGTCCATAACTTTAATCCACTCGTCTTTGTCAACATCAACCATTGCCTAATCATAGGTCAATGGATCCTCACAATCATCATCAGGAGCGACAACTGAGGTTTCAGCTAAACCCATGTAGCGATCAGGGTGTCTCACGACCCTCTCCCACTACGTCGAGGCATTCCCAACTCTTGGAAACGGATTTGACTAGGCGTGCTGGGATCAACAACACTTGTTGACGTACTAGCCCCATCAAAGAACTCTTGGCGAACCGCCCATTTCATTCAATACAATTTTACTCCTTGGTACATGATCCACACGTGGTCTTCCCTAGGAAAGTGGCGATTGTCGACACAAGCACCCTATTTTCCGTAGGATCATAAAGCAGACCACCTCTAGTCTCTTTAGGGTAACCTCACGAATAGGCATAATTTGAGCGGGGTTCCAACTTTTTGGGTTTGACACCAACACATGGGCGGGCATCCCAAATCCACGAAGTGATGTAAAGCGCCTTTACGTCCACTCCGGAGCTCGAAAGGTGTTTCACAAACACTCTTCGAGGGAACGTTGTTCAAAATATAAACCGCAGTCTCCACTACGTACCCCCAAAAAGAATCAGGGAGATGAACATAGCTCATCATCGACCGAACCATGTCTAACAAGGTTCTGCTTTCTCCTCTCCGATACACCATTCTCTTTGTGGCATACCAGTACCGAGAGTTGGGATGTAATTAGTGTTCTATCATATAGTCACGGGAATTCGGTGTCCATGTACTCTCCACCCCGATCCGATCGAAGTCTTTTAAGCGATTTACCTAAGAGGTTCTAAACCTCAGTCTTGTACTCCTTGAACTTTTCAAGAGTTTCAAACTTCTTATGCATTAGGTAAATGTACCCATATCTAGAGTAGTCGTCTATGAAAGACACAAAGTACTCATATCCGCCTCGAGCATTAACATTCATCGGACCACAGAGGTCAGAATGCACTAACTCAAGAGGCTCTTTGGCTCTATATCCTTTTCCACTAAAAGGACGTTTGGTCATTTTGCCCTCAAGGCATGACTCACACACCGGTAAAAGTTTTCTTCCAACTCGTTTAGAAGTCCACTCTTCAGTAGTTTCTCAATCCTATTGAGATTAATGTGGCCTAACCGAAGTTGCCAAAGATGGGCATTTTCTTTTGGAGAAACTTTACGCTTTCTTAGTTCGTGTTTGCAGATTTTAAATAATTCGATATTCAAAACACTTTTGACCGAATTGGGTTTCAAAACATACTGATTATTTTCGGTGAAAGTTTGAACAAATCACATTCCCTTTGAAAGAAATAAACGCTTTATTCGATTCAAAAGAAAGCTAAATACATTGTTCAATAAGACAGGAAATTGAAACAAGGTTTCTAGTAAACCCTGGAATTATGTACTTCCCGCCAAAGCTTAGCTTCACCGTGCCGATCGCTGCAGCAGAGACAAGCTCCCCGTATCCAACGCGTAGAGTCACCTCACCTCTCGCGTGTGTGCGCCAGAATCAATCCCGAAAAGAAGAAAAACGTGGTTAGTGGCGCGTGAATCCGATTATCGGCAGAGTCACTACTCTCCACTAAACGAGTTTTGATCCAAGTAAATCACATTTACCTTGATTCTTCTTCTCGGCAATGAATTTGGGACGAGTTTCTCTTCCGGTGACCGCCCCATTGAAGTGGAAACACTTTCCTTTCTCTGCAACCTCCTTGACCTTCTTGCTTGCCCTTGTGGGCGGCGGCCGCGTCGATTTTACCCTCTTCATCCTCTTTCTTCCTTTTCGGGCGTGAAGGAGCAACAAGTTTCATTCCCTCCAGGTCGAACCCACGTGATAAGACCTATAGGCAACATTTGCCTCGAGATTCCTGACCCTATGCAAGGATTGGAAGTTCAGCAGCTCGTTGAGCGGGGTTGTCGATGTGTAGCTAATTTTGTTCATAACGACATTGCTCTGGCGAAGAAACTCTTGGAAGAGTCTCCAAAATAAAAGCGACTGGCTCGACTCATCGATCGAAGCCCCGTTCATCTCGGCGGATGGAAGTGGGTCATCATGTCTAGAACGTGTTCACGGACGAGCGACCCTCTTTCATCCGTGCGTTGAGCAGTATTTGAGCGAGTCATGCCGGATCTGAAAGGATCGTTGTCCAAACATTTCTGCGAGAGACTCCATGATCTCCTTAGCGGAAACCATCAGCTCGTGCTTCTTTGCCAAGACATTAGACATGCTGGCAATTATATAGACCTTGGCCTTTTCATTGGCCCTGATCCATCGATCGTATGCATCGCGAACACTTCGCGACGCTGTCGAGCCCGACATCTGAGGACACTCGTCAGATAACACGAACTTAATGTCGTCTTGCACCAAAATTGTATTTATGTTGTTTTTCCAACTTTGATAGTTATCTCCCACTAATTTGTCCGAAGCGAGTAAAGCTATTATTGCGCTAGACATTTTTAGCTGAAAAACAAGAAAATCTTTGTATTAGTCTCGCAAAAAAAAACTTTTGAATCCAATCAAGTTTTAGCAAAATTTGTTTCATGATCCCTAGGTCAATCAAAATTTTGCAATGATACCCTAAAGGTTTAGAATGACCGCCACCGAAGGGTGAACAGAACACTCCTCCTCTAGGAGGAGACTTTCTCGATCAGACCCTAATCCCAGAATAACTCTTATTCCATTAGGCGTCCAATTACCATTGTTCGGTCGAATTCATTAACATTTAACGAATTACAGTGAGTGTCACCTCAATCTTTAAGTTTCCAAGCATCCGTCCCAAACAATAGCCACCGAAGGGTGAACCAAGAAGGAAAACCAACCAGAAATCTGTATCCCTTTCGAAATTCACGGTGTTCAGACTCCCATGATCAAGCCCTCCGAAGGGATTGTGCAGTCGAGCCAAACTAGCGAGGCAGATCATAGGGGTCTCACGGTGTGAATCGAAAGAAGAGACCGTGGGTCTCGTTTGCACAAGTTCCGCTCCCACTCACTATAAGTACTCTCTCCATCCACGATGATATTGACCTATACAAATGCCATCCGAAGGGGGACGCTCCCATTTGCGCCACGAGGCCGAGTATAGATCTCACGGTGCGGACTTAAAAGAGATTTGTGGTTGAAAAATCAAATGTATCTCATACACTTTATTTCCTCCCACTTAGCACTTTAATTTTTAATAGGGATTGACCTAGATAAACCGGCTAAAATTTACCTAAGTCTACCAATATAACTCTTATATGGTATTAACCTAAGTTTATAATCACATTATTAACTTAGGTCTATGTGAAATAAATTAATTAACACTTAATTAACGACACTCACGAGAATATAACCTAAGAATCTCGGACCGAATTCACTCCCGTGTCGGTTTCGGGTGTAGGTGTTCATGCCGTCAACTTAAATACCCCAGCCTTAGACAAAACCTTCCTTAGACAGAGTTACTTATCAGTCACCATTCAAAGGTTATATTTGATTTTCTAAATTTCTAATCTCATTAGAAAAATAGAAAACCTAAGTCTAATTATTCAAGTTCTAAACACTTTAAAACTAATGATTAACTTAGGTTGCATGCATTTCTATGTTATAGTGCTTGATCATCCATCACATGAATAATACTATATACTATAACATAAAATAATTCATCACATGAATTAAATGCATGAGCATGCTTTTAATTTAAAATATAACACTTATATTTAA
This sequence comes from Trichosanthes cucumerina, assembly GCA_036507285.1. Classification (NCBI taxonomy): domain Eukaryota; kingdom Viridiplantae; phylum Streptophyta; class Magnoliopsida; order Cucurbitales; family Cucurbitaceae; genus Trichosanthes; species Trichosanthes cucumerina. The sequence continues at coordinate 31,864,044 of CM071838.1, forward strand.
ATAAATTAAAACATGCATACATTATATTATAACTCTTATAATATAATCCTATCATGCATACTATATATTATAACTCTTATAATATAAAAATGATGCATGAAATGTTTAACCTAAGGTGGGATTTTAAATCTATATGACATACAATAGGCACATAGAAATTAATTAAAATATACATCTCATGCATAAAATAATTAAATAGCAAAAATGGACCGATTTTTGGCACCTAGGGGCAATTATTTAATTAAATAACATTAATATAACAATTATATTAATATTATTTAATAAAATAATTAAATAAAAATAAAATAAATTACATTTTACAAAAAAAAATAACTAAAACGTGTGAAAACCGCCCAAGAGAGGCCTTGAACCCACGACCTCGCGTAACTGCCGCGAACTGCTCCTCAACGCGTACAGTGTTGCAACGCCGTGGCGGCGTTACCAGCGTAACGCTGTCGTCTCGGCGTCGACCGCGTTCTCAACGCCAACGTGGCGTTACAACGCTTACGCCAAATTACCAGCTGCGCTGTTTCGCAGCAGGGCCTCCAACGCAAGCGATAGCGTTGTGACGACGTGTGGGCGGCGCTCAACGCCATCGACATAACATCAAACTCATTTCTTTGTTCTTCGTCGATTTACGCTGTTCCGCTCCGATTTCTTCACAGCAACACTTGCCACGAGCGACACGGACTTACAGACTCGATTTATTTTCTAAAATGCCCAAAAACACGGGCCCTTTACATTTGATCTCATCAAACAGAAAATAAATCTAAAAGTGCCAAAAATCGAAACATCCATTCTGCAAACCAAAACATTCATCTCATGAATAATGGTAAAATACCCACCAAATTTTAACAAAACAGTGCATAATTAAGAAACCATCGAAATGGCTCTGATACCAATTGAAGGGAATGAAAATCCCGTGCAGCAGAAGACGATTGAATCGTCGATGTATCAATTACGCAAACCGTCTTTGTTAAAATTGATCTAAAACATAGATCTAGGCTAAACATGCAACTGAAAAGAAGAAAAACAGTAAGAATGGATTTTACTTACTTGTTGAAGACTTTCTTCACAATATCTTCTTCAAATTCACGAACTCTTCGTGCTCCTCGTACACAACGATTTTCTCCAACAGTGACGAACCAAACACCACCAAAAAGCCTTCTCGGTTGTTCTCTTTTGGAGAAAGGAGGCTTGTGGGAACCTTTTTGATTTTGGAGACGGAGGAGAATTTGAGAGAGAATAGAGAGAGTTTCTCTTCTCCTTTTTGTGTAAAACTAAAAAAATGAGAGTGTGAAGTGTCATCCTTCTTGCAAGAAGGGTTTATATAGTGGGATTAGTGGAGTTAAAATGTCCACATTATTACCACTTTACCACAACCATAGGTTATGCAAATCTCATTTGCATAACCACATAATATAAGATATCTCATATCTCATATTGCAAATCTCATTTGCAATAACTGTGGATTTATTAAATTGAATCACATCCAATTTAATTTCTCTCAATCAAATTCTCCAATTAGCCCTAATTCAACAATTAGGCTAACCTATAGTTTATTATGAATCTCATTCACATTAAACTATATATTATATCATTCATATCCCATATAAATGACATAAATGCCCTTAAGGTGAAATTGAACACTTAAATTTCATACCAAAACTTTACCCCTTCTAAAATCCAGATGGAGCCAACCGAGGGACCTAATGGACCTACAAAGGATGGCGGGCTCCAATGATCCGAGATTAACTCACCAAACTCTCGGCCTTGTTAACCAACATTCATTAGCTACGGTAACACTCCACTAAAGCCCGTGAGCTGCACTCTCGTCGATCACGAGAATATTAGGTGTCCACCGATATAACCAATACCCATGAGTCGACCCTTCACGGGTTTTTCGTATACACGGCTGGGTCAAATTATCGTTTTACCCCTATGTCTACCTCTTGTTCCTTAAGTCCCCACTGCTCCTCTAATGAACAACATATTGTGATGGTCCAACCATACAAAACACCCTTCTCGGGCCAGTGAGAAGGTGGGCACCCGTTGTCCAAGCCCCGAGACGAAGACTTAAGGGAACAACCCTCTAGTTTCCTAAAGGCGGGAGCAGTGAATTCCATCTCGCGTAGTTAAGTTCCCAGGCTCCTACTTGGTTCTCGTCCCACGAGAAGATAGGCATAATGGGCGAGTAACTGTGACCACCCTCACCCGTACTAGTCAAAGAACATACCCTCGCAGACAGGAGTCCGTAACACGCTCAGGATTCAGGTCGAGTCACTAATGGTCATCTACGAAATTATTAGTCCTTACTGTCAATGGTGTTACATCAGTAGGTCTAATAATTCACGGTCCGGTCTTGTACAATCTCATTGCACAAGATGCCCCATTCGCATGTCAACCACATGAACGAGTCAGATCACCTCGTCTGTATCGAATACAAAGCAGGCCGCATCCACAGTGTATCCAGGATTAGGTCTCCAACCCTATCCATATCATCAGAGACCGCTCGGGTCATTAACTCGAACGTGATCCTCCCTGTGTGTCCACTACACACCGTTCAAGCTCTAGTTCTCTCATAAAATCAATGACCCTGGAGCTTAGTTTATTGGAAAAGTTTATAAATATTGCGAGACACAAAGTAATGAAATAAATAACTCTTATTAATTTCAATCAATATATTACAAACACGAGATTAGGACAAAAATCCCAACACGACAAACTCAACGGCGATAACTACGAAACCTGGAAATCAAACTTGAATACGATTCTTGTTGTTGATGATCTGAGGTTCGTGTTAATGGAGGAATGCCCTCTCGGTTCTAGCTCGACTGCAAATTGAATTGTTCGGGATGCATATGACAGATGGATTAAGGCTAATGAGAAGGCCCGAGTCTACATCTTAGCCAGCATATCTGATGTGTTGTCTAAGAAGAATGAGAGCATGGTCACCGCGAAGGAGATCATGGGATCATTGCAGGCGATGTTTGGACAACCTTCCTCATCAGTCTGCCATGATGCTCCCAAGTTTGTTTACAACTCTCGTATGAAGTGAGGGAGTTTCTATTATTGAACATGTCCTTAACATGAAGGTCCACTTCAACGTGGCAAAAGTAAATAGCGTTGTTATAGATGAGAAAAGTCAGGTTAGCTTCATTATGGAATCTCTTCTGAAGAGTCTCCTGCAACTCCGCACCAATGCAGTGATGAATAAAATAGAATATAACCTGACTACTCTCCTCAATAAGCTTCAGACTTTTGAATCCCTGATGAAATCAAAGGGAAAAGAGAAGGAGGCAAATGTTGTCACTTCGAACAAGTTCATAAGAGGATCGTCCCCAGGGATCAAGTCTGGTCCTTCTTTACCCAAGAATACGATTATTCAGAAAAAGAAGAAGGACAAAGGGAAGGGACAAGCTCCTACACGCAAGGCTAAAGCCATAGGAAAATGTGCTCCATTGTGGTGGTGACGGGCACTAGAAGAGGAACTGCCCGAAGTACCTTGCAAAAAAGAAAGCTTAGAAGGAAAAACAAGGTAAATATAATTTACTTGTTGTTGAAACATGTTTAGTGGAACATGATGATTCCGCCTGGATATTAGATTCAGGAGCCACTAACCATGTTTGTTCTTCTTTTCAGGAAACTAGTTCCTAGCAACAGCTTACTAATGGAGAGATAACTCTCAGGGTTGGAATGGGAGAGGTTGTCTCATCCAAAGCAGTGGGAGCGGTGAAGTTGTTGTTTAGCGATAGATTCATTTTATTAGAAAATGTACTTTTGGTTCCTGAAATCGAAAGAAATCTTGTATCTATCACTTGTTTGCTTGAACATATGTATAAAGTATCTTTTGATCATAATGAATCGTTCATTTGCAAAAGAGGTGCAATAAGTTCTGCTAAACTAGAAAACAACTTATACGTGTTAAGACCAACAGAAGCGAAAGCTATTTTGAACACCGGGATGTTTAAAACAGCTGATACTCAAAATAAAAGGCAGAAACTTTCTCGTAGTACCTATCTTTGGCACTTGAGACTAGGCCACATTAATCTCAATAGGATTGGGAGATTGGTCAAGAGTGGTCTCCTAAGTCAGTTAGAGGACAACTCTTTACCACCATGTGAGTCCTGTCTTGAGGGAAAAATGATCAAAAGACCTTTTTCTGAAAAAGGTTATAGAGCCAAAGAACCCTTGGAACTCGTGCATTCGGATGAATGTGGTCCTTTGAATGTCAAGGCATGAGGAGGGTATGAATACTTCATCAATTTTATTGATGATTATTCTAGGTATGGCTATCTATACCTAATGCATCATAAGTCTGAAACCCTTAAAAAGTTCAAGAAGTATAAGGTAGAAGTTGAGAACACATTAGGTAAAACGATTAAACACTTCAATCAGATCGAGGTGGAGAGTATATGGATTTGAGATTCCAAGACTATATGATAGAACATGGAATTGTATCCCAACTCTCAGCGCCAGGTACACCTCAACAGAATGGTAGATCTGAAAGTAGAAATAGAACCCTGTTAGACATGGTTCGATCCATGATGAGCTATGCTCAGCTTCCTAGTTTGTTTTGGGGATATGCAGTAGAAGCTGTTGCATATATTTTGAACATGGTTCCCTCTAAGAGTGTTTCAGAAACACCCTATGTGTTATGGAAAGGGCGTAAAGGTAGTTTACGTCACTTCAGGATTTGGAGATGTCCGACACATGTGTTGGTGTCCAATCCAAAGAAATTGGAACATTGTTCAAAATTATGCCTATTCGTAGGATACTCCAAGGAAATGAAAGGTGGTGTGTTTTATGATCCTCAAGAGGACAAGGTGCTTTTGTTGACAAATGCCACGTTCTTAGAGGAAGACAACATGAAAGATCATCAGCTTCGAAGCAGGATTGTCTTGAGTGAAATTCCCAAGGAAGCTACAGAAAAATCCACAAAAGTTGTTGATCAAGTTGGTCCTTCTCAAGAGTTGAGAATGCCTCGCCGTAGTGGGAGGGATGTTAGACAACCTGACCGTTATATGGGTTTGACTGAAATCCAAGTCGTCATACCTGATGATGGCGTTGAGGATTCATTAACCTATAAATAGGCAATGAATGATATAGATAGGGACCAGTGGATTAAAGCCATGGACCTCGAAATGAAGTCAATGTACTTAAATTCAGTCTGGGAACTTGTAGATCAACCAGATGGTGAAAGGCCTATCGGTTGCAAGTAGAACAACAAGTGGAAACGAGATCCAACCGATAAGGTGTAAACTTTTAAGGCTCGACTTATGGAAAAGGGTTATACTCAAAGGGAAGAGGTGGACTATGAAGAAACCTTCTCCCCTATTGCCATGCTTAAGTCCATTAGAATACTCTTGTCCATTGCTACGTTTTATGACTATGAAATTTGGCAAATGGATGTCAAGACAGCCTTTCTGAATGGTAATCTTGAAGAGAGTATCTATATGGATCAACAAGAGGGGTTCATAATTCAGGGTCAAGAGCAAAAGGTTTGCAAGCTTAAACGATCCATCTATGGATTGAAACAAGCTTCTAGATCCTGGAATATAAGATTTGATACTGCGATCAAATCTTATGCCTTTGAACAGAATATTGACGAGCCTTGTGTTTACAAGAAGATAGTCAATACCACTGTAGCTTTCTTAGTTCTATACGTAGACGATATCTTGCTCATTGGGAATGATGCAGGGTTCCTAACTGGCATTAAGTAATGGCTAGCGACCCAATTCAAAATGAAAGATTTGGGAGAGGCTCAGTTTGTTCTTTGAATCCAAATCGTTCGGAATTGCAAGAACAAAACGTTAGCACTGTCTCAGGCATCTTATATTGAAAAAATGTTGGTTAGATATAAGATACAGAATTCCAAGAAGGGTTCATTACCTTTCAGGCATGAAATTCATTTGTCTAAGGAATAGTGTCCTAAGACACCTCATGAAGTTGAGGATATGAGACGCATTCCTTATGCATCTGTTGTCGATAGTCTGATGTATGCCATGCTATGTACTCGACCCGACATATGCTATGCGATGGGGAATAGTCGTGAGATATCAGTCTAATCCAGGATATGATCACTAGACTGCCGTTAAGAACATCCTCAAGTATCTTAGGAGAACGAGGAACTATATGCTAGTCTATGGCGCAAAGGATTTGATCCTTGTAGGATACACTGACTCTGATTTTCAGACTGATGTAGATTCGAGAAAATCCACATCAGGATCAGTGTTCACTCTTAACGGAGGAGCTATAGTATTGAGGAGTATAAAGCAAGGTTGTATTGCTTACTCCACCATGGAGGTTGAGTACGTCGCAGCTTGCGAAGCAGCGAAGGAGGTTGTATGGCTTAAGTAGTTCCTGACTGATTTGGAAGTTGTTCCAAATATGAATTTGCCTATTACCCTTTATTGTGATAATAGTGGTGCAGTGGCAAATTCTAAAGAACCTAGAAGCCATAAGCGCGGAAAGAACATAGAGTGCAAATACCATCTCATCAGGGAGATTGTGCAACGAGGAGACGTGATCGTCACACAAATCGCTTCAGAGCACAACATTGTTGATCTGTTTACAAAGCCCTTCACGACTAAAGTGTTTGAGGGACACCTAGAGAGTCTAGGACTACGGGTTGTACAGTAGGGCAGTTTTTCTTTACTCAACATATTTTACCCCACAGACGTTTTAGTCCAAGTGGGAGTTTGTTGGGTTTTATATCCTAAACTCGTGGTTTTGTAAATTGAATGTATATTCTATTTTGCAATAAAGTTGTTATTGAGATTTATTCAGCAAAGGTGTTATTGAATAAAGTGAATTGTGAATTGTGTAACCTTAATTCAATAAAGAACCCTTGGCTATAGGATAAATACTTGAACTTCATGTGTGACATAAAAATGGATCAAGTTCAAGTTATAGCCAGAACAGTCTATAGTATAATGATAGGGCTGGGTACCTTATCCTGGGGACACTATGGACGCAACCCATTTTGTAGAGTACAAACGATGTAATCCTCAATCGTTCATTTGGAGACATGCGAGTGGGGGCGCCCTATGCAATGAGTTTGCATAAGGCTGGACTGCGAAATAGTCACTTAAACTTTATAACTCCGTTTACTGTCTTAATAGACTATATTCATACATGACCTAGGTAACTCGATCTTAATCCTGAGAGTTCTATGAACTCCTGTTTATTCAGATTATCCTTAGATTTGCATGGGTGAGAATGGCCCGAGACTGCCGATTCAATAAGCCTCCCATTTCAGGGATAAGTCTGGGTAGATAGTTGGGAACATAGTTCTGCAAGATGGAATTCACTCTTACCCGCTTTAGGGATTAGTAGAGAGGTTGTTCCCTTAAGTGCTGACTCCTGGTCTTGAACAAAGGGCCCACCCCTCTCATTGGCCCGAGAGGGATTCGGTTTGCTGGTTGGACCACAAACTAATTGTTCATCAGAGGATCAGTGGGATTTTAGGAGCAAGAGGTAATTACAGGGGTAAAACGGTAATTTTGACACAGCTGTAATTACGAACGACCTGTGAAGGATCGACTTACTAATCATTGTTATATCGAGTGGGCGTAAATATATCTCAAAGAGGAGAGTGCAACCACCGGGCTTTTGTGGAGTGTCCCGGTGGTTAATGAATGTTGATTAGCTAGGCTAAAGAGTTTGGTCGGTTAATCACGTATCGTTGGAGCTCATGATCTGTAGGTCCATTAGGTCCTCCTTACTAGCTCGGACTAAGCCTTGTAACATTTTGAGAGAAAAGAATTTGAATTGTTCAAATTCGAGTTTGGGAGAAAGCGTTAATTATATGTGATATATTTAACGAATCATAGCTTAATTATGAATTAAACTATGATTAAAAGGAAAAGTATATATTAAATATGATTTAAATATTAGATCGGTTATAGCATGAATAAAGATTCATGTTCGAAAAATTGATCGGATCAGACAGTTTATTTAATTTAATATTTGATATTAAATTAAATTAAAAATTAATTAATTAAATTATTTATTTATTAATTTAATTAATTTTAATTAAAAATTAATTTAATATTAATTTTTTGAATTAAAATTAAATGAAAATTAATGGATTTTTATGGATTTTCCATGAAACCCAACTTGGCAACTTGCCTAATCTTACTCATCATCAAATTCACCAAAATTGGCCACCTCCATCTCAACCCATCCTCATCATACTTGAGTTGTCACTCAAATGAAGCTTGATGAAGCTTTATTTAAAGGTGTTTTGAGAAAATTTTGGAAAAACATAAGAATTTCCGAGTTAGTGACCTTTGAGGTCTTTTCTTCTAAATTCTCTCAACCTAGGATCCCACAATTCGTTCCAAGGCCTGAGGATAGTAGGGAAGACTCTGACGGTTGTCCACGAAGTGTTCGTGTTGAAAACCATCCACCGAGTGAAGAGAATTTGATCTTCAAAGTTGAGTTTCTCAATTCCCTAATTTTCCAACTTTGAGCATGCATTTTATTTTACAAAATTGATCAACTTAGAGTGTTCAAGATCCAAAATTGCTTCCACTTTCTTAATCTAGACTCTTTCAATTGGTATCAGAGCAATTTTGAGCACTCAATTTGATCTATTTTGGTCTGTGGTGGGTGTTTTTTGAAATCTATTTTTTTTGGGCATCTAAAGTGTTCTTCTGGTTTTGGCAATTAAATTGAGCATCAATTTGTGCTTTATTTTCAAATTTCTAAGGTTTGTTTGAGCATTAATGTGTGCAGAATAATCTGTAAAAGTTTCGGGTCGATCGGAGTTCGGGAAGGCCTTCAATTCGAAGAGAGAAGCCACAGAGGTCACTGATACAACAAAACAGAGGCATTTTTTTTAGTTCTGCAACTCAGCTACAGTAACCAAGTTCTTGTTCAGCCCGTGCTTTTCTAAATGAAGGAGAAGTGGACTTTTTGACCATTGACTTTGACCGGTCCAGTTGACTTTGATCGGTTCAAGTCATTTTGGATCGGTTCAACTCGTTTTTGGTCCGGTTCGGGTTATCTTAGACCGGTTCTGACTATTTCGAGGCAGGTTTTTCTATTTTAGAGGTCCATTTCACCAATTGGAGGTCCAGTTCAGCCTTTTACAGCTCGGTTCAACCTTTTGAAGGTCTGGTTCACATATTTACAAGCTGGTTCGACCCAAATTTGAAGAGTTCGAAGTGGTTCGATGTTAATTCTATATTATTATTGTAATGATTTAGTTTGCTTGCATTATATGCCAAAACCAGTCCACTTTAGTGTGTTTAATTAATTATGCATTGTGAATGTATGTTTTAATTCAAATCCCTGATTGTATGTGCATAAAGTATGTCATATAGATTTTAAAACCCCACCATAGGAAGCATACTCCATGCATTGAAAGTATGTTATAAGTGTTATAATATATTGTATGCATGTTTATTGGGTTTCATAAGAATTAATATAAGTGTTATATTAATTTATGAAATAAATATTATATGTTTTAATTATAATTAATATAAAAGTTATATTAATTAAAAATTAAACATATAATTGCTATGTATTTTTTATGTGATGGATTTGTTATAAATGTATGTTTATTCATGTGATGAATGATCAAACAATTTATAACATAGAAGTGCATGTAACTTAAGGTTAATTAATTAGTTTTAAAATGGTTTTAGAACTAAAAATTAATTAGACCTAAGGTTATCTAGTTTTAATAAGATTAGAATTAGGAAACCAATAATTTATAAACATTGATTAAAGAGGGACTCTGACTAAAGAAGGTTTTGGCTAGGTTGAAGGTACATAAGCTGAAGGAAACGGAACACCCCTACCTGGGAACTGACTTGGGAGTGAATTTAATCCATAGGTTTATAAATTATCTTTCGTGAGTGTCGTTTATTAAAAGTTAATAAATTAAACTCATAGGCCTAGGTTTATTAAAAGGTTAATAAACTTAGGAAATTCCAGTATAATTATTATATTGGTAGACTTAGGTCATATTGTTTTAGCCGGAATATGCCTAAGTAAAAGTATACCCAAAAAGTTTAAAATACTTAGTGGGAGTGAAAAGGTATATATGATATATCAATTTCCTCTTACGCTCTCCATGTAGTTCACACCGTGAGATTTATGCTCGGCCTCATGATGTCAATAGGGCATCCCCACTCGGATGGTGTTTGCATAAATCAAGAGCAAGGTGAATGGAGAAAATATTTGTAGTAAGTGAGCGAAGGAAGTGTTTCAACACATCCTACGGTCTCCTCCATTAGGTTGAACCGTGAGATTCCCATGTTGCGCCCGCAGGTTGCCCGAAGTAGCATCATCCATTCGGAGGGATGTAACATGGGATTCGAAACAACTCAAACTCCAGAAATGGATAGGGTCTCTTAGGTCCATTCCCAGCTTTGTCTCTCCAATTCGGTAACATTTTTGGGGCCGACCTCTAAGGTCTGAAAATGGTGGGTCACACTTACAAGAATTGCTAAGTGTTAGTAAATTCTTGACCAAAGTAGCGATAACTAGAATGTTATAGGAATAAGAGTTATTCCGGTATTAGCATTTAGTCAAGAATGTCTTGGTTCAGTGAAGGAGTGATTGACTGCCCCTCGGTAGCTGTTGCTCTAACTCACTGAAGTATCGTTGCAAAAACAATAATGAGTATCGTTGCAAAAACAATAATGAGTTTATGGCTTCATTATTACTTTTGCTAAATTCTTAAATTGGATAGGTTACAAACAATTTACTAATAGAATTCATTCTTTTTCAGCATGTCGAACTCTTTTATCCAGTTACTCGCCTTCAATAAACTCAGCGGCGACAATTATGGAACCTGGAAATCAAACTTGAATACAATTCTTGTTCTTAATGATCTGAGGTTCGTCTTAACGGAGGAATGTCCTCCTCCTCCCAGCTCGATAGCAAACCAAATTGTTCGGGATGCTATTAGGGCTAATAAGAAGGCTTGAGTCTACATCTTAGCCAACATATCTGATGTGCTGCCTAAGAAGCATGAGAGCATGGTCACCGCGAAGGAGATCATGGGATCATTACAGGCGATGTTCGGACAACTGTCCTCATCGGTCCATTATGATGCTCTCAAATATGTTTACAACTCCCGTATGAAGGAGGGAGCCTCTGTTAGGGAATATGTCCTTGACATGATGTACCACTTCAACGTGGCTGAAGTAAATGGGGCTGTCATAGATGAGAAAAGTCAGGTAATCTTTATTATGGATTCTCTTCCGAAGAGTTTCCTGCCATTCCGCACTAATGCGGTGATGAATAAAATAGAGTATAACTTGACTACTCTCCTCAATGAGCTTCAGACTTTTGAATCCCTGATGAAATCAAAAGGAAAAGAGAAGGAGACAAATGTTGTCACTTCGAAGAAGTTCCTAAAAGGATCGTCCTCAGGGACCAAGTCTAGTCCTTCTTTTACCAAGAATAAGGGTATTCACAAGAAGAAGAAGGACAAAGGGAAGGGACCAACTCCCACGCGCAAGGCTAAGGCCACAGGAAAATGTTTCCATTGTGGTGGTGACGGGCAGTGGAAGAGGAATTGCCCGAAGTACCTTGCAAAAAAGAAAGCTGAGAAGGAAAAACAAGGTAAATATGATTTACTTGTTGTTGAAACATGTTTAGTGGAACATGATGATTCCGCCTGGATATTAGATTCAGGAGCCACTAACCATGTTTGTTCTTCTTTTCAGGAAACTAGTTCCTGGCAACAGCTTGCAGATGGGGAGATAACTCTCAGGGTTGGAACGGGAGAGGTTGTCTCAGCCAAAGAAGTGGGAGCAGTGAAGCTGTTGTTTAGAGATAGATTCGTTTTATTAGAAAAAGTACTCTTGGTTCCTGGAATCAAAAGAAATCTTTTATCTATCTCTTGTTTTCTTGAACATATGTATAAAGTATCTTTTGATCATAATGAAGTGTTCATTTGCAAAAGAGGTGTACGAATATGTTTTGCTAAACTTGAAAACAACTTATACGTGTTAAGACCAACTGAAGTAAAAGCTATTTTGAACACTGAGATGTTTAAAACAGCTGATACTCAAAATAAAAGGCAGAAACTTTCTCCGACCTAGTACCTATCTTTGGCACTTGAGACTAGGCCACATTAATCTCAATAGGATTGGGAGATTGGTCAAGAGTGGTCTTCTAAGTAAGTTAGAGGACAACTCTTTACCAACATGTGAGTCTTGTCTTGAGGGAAAAATGACCAAAAGACTTTTTTCTGAAAAAGGTTATAGAGCTAAAAAACCCTTGGAACTCGTGCATTCGGATCTCTGTGGTCCTTTGAATGTTAAGGCATGAGGAGGGTATGAATACTTCATCAGTTTTATTGATGATTATTCTAGGTATGGCTATCTATACCTAATGCATCATAAGTCCGAAACCCTTGAAAAGTTAAAGGAGTATAAGGTAGAAGTTGAGAACACATTAGGTAAAACGATTAAAACACTTCGATCAGATCGAGGTGGAGAGTATATGGATTTGAGATTCCAAGACTTTATGATAGAACATGGAATCGTATCCCAACTCTCAGCACCAGGTACACCTCAACAGAATGGTGGATCTGAAAAGAGAAATAGAACCCTGTTAGACATGGTTCGATCCATGATGAGCTACGCTCAGCTGCCTAGTTCGTTTTGGAGATATGCAGTAGAAGCTGCTGCATATATTTTGAACATGGTTCCCTCTAAGAGTGTTTCAGAAACACTCTATGAGTTATGGAAAGGGCGTAAAGGTAGTTTACGTCACTTCAGGATTTGGGGATGTCCAACACATGTGTTGGTGTCCAATATAAAAAAATTGGAACATCGTTTAAAATTATGCCTATTCGTAGGATACTCCAAAGAAACGAAAAGTGGTATATTTTATGATCCTCTAGTGGACAAGGTGCTTGTGTCGAAAAACGCCACGTTCTTAGAGGAAGACCACATGAGAGATCATCGACCTCGTAGCAGGAATTTCTTGAGTGAAATTTCCATGGAAGCTACAGATAAATCAACAAAAGTTGTTGATCAAGCTGGTCCTTCTCAAGAGTTGAGAATGCCTCGACGTAGTGGGAGGGATGTTAGACAACCTGACCATTACATGGATTTGACTGAAACCCAAGTCGTCTTACCTGATGATGGCGTTGAGGATCCATTAACCTATAAACAGGCAATGAATGATATAGATAGGGGCCAGTGGATTAAAGTCATGGACCTTGAAATGGAGTCAATGTACTTCAACTCAATTTAGGAACTTTTAGATCAACCAGATGGTGAAAGACCTATCGGTTGCAAGTGGATCTACAAGAGGAAACGAGATCAAGCCGGTAAGGTGCAAACCTTTAAGGCTCAACTTGTGGCAAAGGGTTATACTCAAAGGGAAGGGGTGGACTATGAAAAAACCTTCTCCCCTGTTGCCATGTTTAAGTCCATTAGAATACTCTTGTCCATTGCTACATTTTATGACTATGAAATTTGGCAAATGGATGTCAAGACAGGCTTTCTAAATGGCAATCTTGAAGAGAGTATCTACATGGATCAACCAGAGGAGTTCATAGTTCAGGGTCAAGAGCAAAAGGTTTGCAAGCTTAAACGATCCATCTATGGATTGAAACAAGCTTCTAGATCCTGGAATATAAGATTTGATCTTTGCGATCAAATCTTATGGCTTTGAAACAGAATATTGACGAGCCTTCCTTTACAAGAAGATAGTCAATACCACTTTGTAGCTTTCTTAGTTCTATCGTAGAGCGATATCTTGCTCATTGGGAATGATGCAGGGTTCCTGACTGGCGTTAAGCAATGGCTAGCGACCCAATTCCAAATGAAAGATTTGGGAGAGGCTCAGTTTGTTCTTTGAATCCAAATCGTTCGGAATCGCAAGAACAAAACGTTAGCATTGTCTCAGGCATCTTATATTGACAAGATGTTGGTTAGATATAAGATGCAGAATTCCAAGAAGGGTTCATTACCTTTCAGGCATGGAATTCATTTGTCTAAGGAATAGTGTCCTAAGACACCTCAAGAAGTTGAGGATATGAGACGCCTTCCGTATGCTTCAGCTGTCGGTAGTCTGATGTATGCCATGCTATGTATTCGACCCAATATATGCTATGCAGTGGGAATAGTCAGCAGGTATCAGTCTAATCAAGGATATGATCATTGGGTTGCCGTTAAGAACATCCTCAAGTATCTTAGGAGAACGAGGGACTATATGCTTGTGTATGGCGCAAAGGATTTGATCCTTGCAGGATACACTAACTCTGATTTTCAGACTGATGTAGATTCGAGGATATCCACATCAGGATCAGTGTTCACTCTTAACAGAGGAGCTACAGTATGGAGGAGCATAAAGTCGGGTTGTATTGCTGACTCCACCATGGAGGTTGAGTACGTCGTAGCTTGCGAAGCAACGAAGGAGGTTGTATGGCTTAGGAAGTTCTTGATTGATTTGGAAGTTGTTCCAAATATGAATTTGCCTATTACCCTTTATTGTGATAATAGTGGTGTAGTGGCAAATTCTAAAGAACCTAGAAGCCATAAGCGCGGAAAGCACATAGAGCGCAAATATCATCTCATCAGATAAATTGTGCAACGAGGAGACGTGTTCGTCACGTAGATCGCTTTGGAGCACAACATTGTTGATCCGTTTACAAAGCCCCTCACGGCTAAAGTGTTTGAGGGACACCTAGAGAGTCTAGGACTACGGGTTGTACAGTAGGACAATTTTTCTTTGCTCAACATGTTTTACCCCACTGACGTTTTAGTCCAAGTGGGAGTTTGTTGGGTTTTATGTCCTAAAAGTTGACTCATTTGTAGCTTCATTTATTACCAACTTACTATGCGGTTTATGGTTTCTCATGTGATCTTCCTCCAAGAAAGTGGTGTTTGTCGATACAATCACCTTTTTTTCTTGTGGGTCGTAGAAAAGACCACCTCTCGTTTCTTCGGGATAACCAACAAAATTGGCATAATCTTGAACGAGGTTCCAATTTTTTGGGTTTGTCACCAGCACGTGTGTCAGACAACCCCAAATCCTGAAGTGTTGTAAACTAGGTTTACACCCCTTCCATAACTCAAAAGGTGTTTCTGAAACACTCTTTGATGGAACAGTGTTCAAGATTTGAACCGCAGTCTTTATTGCGTAACCCCAAAACGAGGCAGGCAATTGAGCATAGCTCATCATAGATCGAACCATGTCTAACAAGGTTCTAATTCTCTTTTAAGATACATCATTCTACTGTGGTGTATTAGGTACCGAGAGTTGAGATTGGATTCTATGTTCTATTAAATAGTCCTGGAATCTTAAATCCATATACTCTCCACCTCGATCAGATCGAAGTGACTTAATGGTTTTTCCTAATGCATTTTCTACCTCAACCTTATACTCTTTGAACTTTTCAAGAGCCTCAGACTTATGATTCATTAGGTATAGATAACCATACCTCGAATAATCATCTATGAAGGAGATAAAATATTCGTACCCTCCTTGAGCTTTAATATTCACCGGACCACAAAGATCCGAATGTATAAGTTTTAAGGGCTCTTTGGCTCTATAACTTTTTCAAGTAAAAGGCCGCTTAGTCATTTTACCTTCCAAGCATGATTCACAAGGAGGTAAAGAATCATCTTCTAACTTGTTTAGAAGTCCATTTTTAAATAATCTCTCAATCCGGTTGAGATTTATATGACCAAGTCAAAGATGCTAAAGATAGGTATTATTATTTTGAGAAATTCTTTGCCTTTTACTTTGAGTATTCGCAGTTTTAAACATCTCATGATTAAAAATTGCTTTAGTTTGGTTCGGTTTAAGTACTTATAAGCCATTTTGTAACTTAGCAGAACGAATATTGGCACCCTTTTTCGAAATGAACACTTCATTAATAGAAAAAGTAATACAATAACCGTGTTCAATTAAGCAAGAGATAGAAATTAAGTTCCTCTTAATCTTGGGAACTATGTACAGATTTTCTAAAAATAAAAATCTATCTCTAAAACCTAGCTTGGCATCTCCCACTGCATGAGCTGAGACGACGTCTCCCGTTCCGACCCTGAGTGTCATCTCACCCTCTTCGAGCTCCTTGAAGGAACTAGTTTCCTGTAAAGAAGAGAAAACGTGGTTAGTGGCTCCTTAATCGAGTATTCAGGTAAAGTCATTACTTTCCACTAAACAAGTTTCAAGAACGAGTAAATCACATTTACCTTTTTTCTCTTTGAGCTCAACAAGGTACTTTGGGCAGTTTCGCTTCCAGTGCTCGTCCATGTTGTAGTGGAAACATTTTCCTTTATTTGCAACTTTGGGTTTTCCCTTGCCTTCGTCTGCAGCAGCGAGTGCCTTCCTTTTCCCTCATTTCTTCATCTTTTGGGTCTTTTTAAGCCCAAAAGACGGACTGCAGGACTTAGTCCCAAAGAATGAACTCTTCTGGAACCTTTTGGAATTGGCAAATAGATTTGCCTCTCCATCAGTCTGTCCCTTATTCTTCATAAGGGACTGGAAAGTATGCAATTCATTAAGGAGAGTAGTCAGGCTGTACTCTATCTTGTTCATCACCGCATTGTTGCGGGATTGCAGGAAACTCTTCGAAAGAGATTCCAAGATGAAGGACACCTGACTTTGCTCGTCGATGACCGCGTCGTTCATTTCTGCCACGTTGAAGTGGACCATCAGATCGAGAACATGCTCTCTCACCGATGACCCCTCATTCATACGGGAGTTATAAACGTAATTGAGGGATTCGTGCCAAAGCTGTCCAGACGGTTGTCCAAACATATTCTGCAACGAACTCATGATCTCACGAGATGAGACCATGCCCTCGTGCTTTTTTGCCAGAACTACAGAAACACTAGCCAAAATATTGACCTTGACCTTGTCATTGGCCTTGATCCAGCGGTCATACGCATCCTTAACAGTTTGAGGCGCGGTTCAAGCAGAGACCTGAGGATATTCCTCAGTCAGTACAAACCGTAGGTCGTCAAAAACCAGAATCGTATTCAGGTTGGACTTCCACGTAGTATAGTTTTCGCCAGTTAAACGTTCACTTTTGAGTAAGGCTATTATTGAGGACGACATGCTGGAATTTCAAAATAGTTCTAATTAGTTATGCCTTTAACCCATTACAAACCAATCAATTTTAGCAAAATTATTAAAAAAACCCTAGTGTTTAAATTAAACCTTTAATTTTGCAAAGATATTTCAAGGGTTTAGAATAAAAGCCACCCTCGGGTGGTCAGTCACTCTTCCCCTGAATTGATATTATCTCAACTAATTCTTACTACCAGAACATCTCATGTCCCAATAATTCTTAGCTACCGTTTGTTTGGTCAAGGGCTCGTTAACTAGCTTAACTTATCTCGTAAATGTGATCCTACCATTTTCAGATCCAATAGGTCCAAGCCAACATACTACTATAAGAAAGACAACTGTTGACAAATTACCTAAGAGACCCTATCCATTTCTGGAGTTTGTGGTGTTCTGATCCCTATAGTCAGGCACTCCGTAGGGATTGGATGTTCAAGGACAACCTAGCAGGCGGACTATAGAAATCTCACGATGCGACCTAATGGAGGAGACCGTAGGATACGTTGACACACGTCTTACTCCCATTTACTATGTATACTTCCCTCATTCACCTTGGTATTGAACCATGCAAACACTTATTGTAGGGGGACAACCTATTGACGCCACGTAGCTGAGCATGGAACTCAGGGTGTGAACTCTTGAGGACGTGAGAGTAAACTTGATGCGAACATCTCGTTTTCTCCCACTGAAGCTCCTAGGTTAGTGTATAGGTTTAACTTAGTCGGATTCCGGCTAAAAGAATCTATCTAAGTCTATGCCTATTATAACAATTATAACTAGGTACTTAAAACTTATGTCTAGGTGAATAAACATTTTAATTACCTAAATATAACATAGAACTATGGTCAATTCAACTCAAGCTCGAGGTCAGTTCCAAGGTAGGAGGTGTTCCGTTAACCGTCAGCTTAAGTACCCCCAACTTTAGACATAACATCACTGGTAGAGTTCCCTTATAACCAATATCCCATTGTCCTACTATGTTTTAAACTATTTAAAATACTGTGTAAGACTAACTTCTAATCCTATTAGAAATTAAACTTAGATCTAAATTAATTTTAAACAATTCAAAACTAATTTAATTTAACCCAAGTTTCAATGTTTGCATGCAGTTCTTTGTTATAGGTTATGGTTTCTATAAACTCCTTTATAACTTTTATAAATTTTAATTAATTATCCTATGAAAAGAAACTATATGATAACTCCAACAAACAACTTCTAATTGGAATTACATTCAACTACTTAAATCATGCAAATTACTTAAATAAAATAACACTTTATTTTAAACTAAGTAAATTCATGCTCCATGCTATTTATTTTTCATATAATCTAATTATAACAATTATAACTAATTACTCATAAAGAATAAATCACGCATTTCTATCATATTTATATAACACTTATACAAATAAAATGCATGAACATGCTTATCCTAAGGTGAGAAAAATTCTAAATGACATTCATAAAGAAAATAACCGTCAAACCGGAAAAATTTGGTCTTTAAAATGCAAAATAATAAAATACACTAATTTTATTACAAAAATCAACCCAAAACTCATTGAACCGGGCTCAAACCGCTCGAATCGGACCACCCACGACCCGAACCGCTCGAACCACAGGCAAACCGGTCTGCATCTTCGAGTAACTGTCACGGCGTTGCAACACTGCTTCCATTCGCGCTCGCGTCAGGCATTAGGGTAGCGTTGCAACGCCATGAAACACGTTGTAATGCTGCCACCCCTTCAATTTCCTTATCGATAGGGGCCTTCGGCATTGCGACGCCGTTCTCCAGCGTTGCGACGCCGTTGCAACGCTGCTGCTTCTGCCAGTGACTCTTCTTCAAAAAACAACAGCTTCAAATGACAATTTCTCACCGAATCTCAACCGTATTGCTTGAAACTTGTCACAAACGACTCATAACACTATTACAGACTCGAATATGCACTTAATTGCCCAAAATGCTGGGGCCTTTACATTTAATTTGATCAAATCAAGGCCAAAATTTTTTCTAAACTAGTTTTACAGCAAACCAAATGGAATTCCCACCTAACCAATGCAAATTTGTTTAACCAAAACAAAACAAGCATTGCTCTGATACCAATTGAAGGGAATCTTTCCCCCTGAGCAGCGGATACGTGTTTTAAAGATCGATTACTTGTTTGGTTTGGTTTACTTCAAATACCAGAATATTGGGTAAATAAAACAAAGATAAACAACTTCAACAATTCAAGCATGGATTAAACATATTTACATGTTGTACAAAATTCCTAAACTAAAAAGAAAAGGAATTATTACCTTTGTAGTTTCGAATCAACAACTCCTTGCTCCAACTTGTACATCATAACACACAAACAACAACTTTTCCTCTAAGTTTTCAACAGGACACCACCACTTTGGAAAACCTCCTATGACTCTGAATTCTTAGACCAATTCCTTAGTGGGAAGGAACCAACAATTGGAAGGGAAGGGAATTGGATTGAGAGAGAAAATTTTGTAACAATTCTGTAAGTTGCAAAACCTGATCGATCATGCAACTCTTCTCATTAAGAGAAGAGATAGGAGAAGTAGGGTAACTCCCTACTTCCTATCGAGAGGGGATTGAGGAGTGATTGGAACGTGTTATTGTGACACGTTCCCAATTAACTAACTAATAATTAATTAATTAATAATTAATATAATTAATTAAATTAATTTTATTAATATTTATTTTAATTAAAAAATAATTAAATACCATATATTTAATTATGATTAAATCTCATTTAATCATTTTACCCCTTAACCTATAGTTTTAATGCACATCTTATGGACATTAAATTTTAACGTATAGTTTTTAAATATTAATCTTATTCACATTTAAAATTAATATTTGAACTCTTTCAAATATTTAATTCTCTCACATAATTTAATATGAATCATATTCACATTAAATTTATAATATAAAGTTCCAAAACTTTATATTATAATGTATCTATATACATTAATGTTTATTCACTAATTGAATTTGAACATTTCAAATTCAAACGATCTAAGAACCCTTTACGAGCTAGATGGTGGACCTAATGGACCTACATATCAGAACCTCCAACGATACGAGATTACTCGATTAATCTCATTAACCTCCTAATCAACATTCGTTAACTGTGAGACTTTAATGGGATATTCCCACAGTTAACGAATGTTGATTAGGCGGTTAATGAGATTAACTGAATAATCTCGTATCGTTGGAGCTTCTGATCGGTAGATCCATTAGGTCCACCTTCTAGCTCGTAAAGGGTTCTTAGATCGTTTGAATTTCAAATGTTCAAATTCATTTAGAGAATCAACATTAATGTATATAGATATATTATAATATAAATTTGGAACTTTATATTATAAATTTAATGTGAATATGATTCATATTAAATTATATGAGAGAATTAAATATTTGAAAGATTTCAAATATTAATTTAAATGTGAATGAGATTCATATTTAAAAACTATAGGTTAAAATTTAATGTGCATAAGATGTGCATTAAATTATAGGTTAGAGGGAAAATTGATTAAATATGATTTAATCATAATTAAATACATGATATTTAATTTAATTTTGGTTAAATGTGACCGAATTGAAATTAATATTAATATATAATTAAATATGATTTAATTATTAATTAATTTAATTTAATAAATAATTTGTTATTTATTAATTAAATTAATTAAGGGAACGTGTCATCAAGACACATTCCCACTACCCCTCTCCTTCTCCCAATCGATAGATAAACAGAGAGAAGTGAGATCAGTTGGTTGATCGATGTGTGAGTTTTTAGTTTTTTTGGGAAAAAATCTCACAAGTACACAAACTCTCTCTCAATCAAAGAAACTCCTTTACCTCTCCTAATTGTTGGAGTCTTTCCCACAAAAGCTTAGATCTAAGTTTCTCAGAGAATAGGAGGTTCTCCAAGTGGTAGTGTCCTGCTGAAAAACAGAGGAAATACTTGTGTTGCTGTAGATTCAAAGGAGCAAGGAATTGTTGTGGAAATTCGAAACTACAATGGTAATTGTTCTTCCCTTTTAGCCTAGTATAGTGTACAACAGGTTTAGATGCTTAATCCATGTTGTAATCTTTTGATTTCTTATCTTTGTTTATTAATTCCCAATGTACTGATTTTTAAAGTAAACCAAAACAAACAAGCAAATCGATTTTTAAATCACGTTTCCGCTGTTCACGGGGATCAGATTCCCATCAATTGGTATCAGAGTAATGTTTGTTTTGTTTTTGTTGAAACAAATTTACATTGGTTAGGTGGGAAATGCATTTGGTTTGCTGTAAAACTGTTTAGGAAAATTTTGGTCTTCGTTTTAATTGTGATTTGATCAAATTAAATGTAAAGGCCCCTGCATTTTGGGCAATTGAAGTGCAATTAGAGTTTGTAAATTTGTTTTTGAGTCGTTCGTGACAAATTTGAAGCAATTCGAATGAGACTCGAGTGAGAAATTGACATTTGAAGCTGATGTTTTTCGAAGAAGAGGCACTGGTAGAAGCAACAACATTACAACGCTACTAGGGGCGTTGCAATGCCAATCATCAGCGTCGCAACGCTAGAGAACGGTGTCGCAACGCCGAAAGCCCCTATCGACAAGGAAATTGAGGGGGTGGAACCGTTGCAACGCCGTCTCATGGCGTTGCAACGCTACCTCGATGCCTGACGCGAGCGCGAGAGGAGGCAGCGTTTCAATTCTCTCCTCAGCGTTGCAACGCCGTGGCAGCATCTGGATGAGGCAGACCGGTTCAGCGGCAGTTCGAGCGGTTCGGGTCGTGGACGATCCGGTTCGAGCGGTCTTACTCCGGTTCAGTGGTTTTTAGACCAGTTCTGTAACAAAATTAGTGTAATTTTTATTATATTTGCACTTTAGGGACCAAATTTTTTCGGTTTTACAACTATTTTCTTTATAAATGTCATATAGAATTTTTCCCACCTTTGGATAAGCATATTCATGCATTTTATTTGTATAACTGTTATATACGTATGATAGAAATGCATGATTTAATTTATTTTTCTTGAGTAATTAATTATAAATGTTATAATTAGATTATATGAAAAATAAATAGCATGGAGCATGAAATTACTTAGTTTAAAATAAAGTGTTATTTTATTTAAGTAGTTTGCATGATTTAAGTAATTGAATGTAATTATAATTAGAAATCGTTTGTTGGAGTTATCATATAGTTCGCTTGTCATCAGTTAATTAATTAAATTTATAAAAGTTATAAAGGGGTTTTAGAAACCATAACCTATAACAAAGAACTGCATGCAAACATAGGAGCTTGGGTTAAATTAAATTAGTTTTAAATTGCTTAAAATTAATTTAGACCTAAGTTTAATTTCTAATAGGATTAGAAGTTAGTCTTACATAGTATTTTAAATAGTTTAAAATATAGTAGGACAAGAGAACATTTGTTATAAGGGAACTCTACCAGTAATGTTCAATCTAAGGTTGGGGGTACTTAAGCTGACAGTTAACGAAACACCTCCTACCTGGGAATTGATCTGGAACTTGAGTTGAATTAACCTTAGAAGTGTGTTATATCTAGGTAATTAAAATGTTTACTCATCTAGACATAAGGTTAAAAGGCCTAGTTATAATAGTTATAATAGGCACAGACTAAGATATATTCTTTAAGCCGGAATCCGACAAAGTTAAA
Organism: Trichosanthes cucumerina; assembly: GCA_036507285.1. Lineage (NCBI taxonomy): Eukaryota > Viridiplantae > Streptophyta > Magnoliopsida > Cucurbitales > Cucurbitaceae > Trichosanthes > Trichosanthes cucumerina. The sequence goes on from CM071838.1 coordinate 31,886,782, forward strand.
CCTATACCCTAACCTTAGGAGCTTCAATAGGAGAAAACGAGATGTTCGCATCGAGTATACTCTCACCTTCTCAAGAGTTCACACCGTGAGTTCCATGTTCGGCTACGTGGTGTCAATAGGGCGTCCCCTACGGTAAGTGTTTGCATGGTTCAATACCAAGGTGAATGAGGGAAGTATCCATAGTAAATGGGAGCAGGACGCGTGTCAACGTATCCTACGGTCTCCTCCATTAGGTCGCACCGTGAGATTTCTATAGTCTGCCTGCTAGGTTGCCCTGAATCAGCCAAACCCTATGGAGGGCCTGACTATAGGGATCGAAACATCGCGAACTCCAGAAATGGATAGGGTCTCTTAGGTAATAGTTGCCTGTTGGCTCGAACTTATTGGAGATGAAAATGGTAGGGTCACAATTTACGGGATAAGTTAAGCTAGTTGATGAGTCCTTGACCAAACAAACGGTAGCTAAGAATCATTGGGACATGAGATGTTCTGGTAGTGAGAATTAGCTGAGATAGTCTCAATTCAGGGGAGGAGTGACTGACCACCCGACGGTGGCTTTTATTCTAAACCCTTGAAGTATCGTTGCAAAATTAAAGGTTTAATTTAAACGCTAGGGTTCTTTAATAATGTTGCTAAAATTGATTGGTTTGTAATGGGTTAAAGGAAAAAACTAATTAGAACTATTTTTTAAATTTCAGCATGTCGTCCTCAATAAGAGCCTTACTCAAAAGTGAACATTTAACTGGCGAAAATTACACTACATGGAAGTCCAACCTGTTTATGGTTGTTGATGACTTACAATTTGTACTGACTGAGGAATGTCTTGAGGTCCCTGCTCGAAACGCTCATCAAACTGTTAAGGATGCGTATGACCATTGGATCAAGGCCAATGATAAGGTCAAGGTCTACATTTTGGTTAGTGTTTCTGAAGTTCTGGCCAAAAAGCACGAGGGCATGGTCTCAACTCGTGAGATCATGAGTTCGTTGCATAATATGTTTGGACAACTGTCTGAAGAGCTTCGACACGAATCCCTAAAGTACGTTTATAACTCCCGTATGAAGGAGGAAACATCAGTGAGAGAACACGTTCTCGATCTGATTGTCCACTTCAACGTGGCAAAAATGAACGACGCGGTCATTAACGAGCAAAGTCAGGTGTCATTCATCCTGGAATCTCTTCCGAAGAGTTTCCTGCAATTCCACAACAATGCGGTGATGAGCAAGATAGAGTACAACCTGATTACTCTCGTAAATAAAGTGCAGATTTTCCAGTCTCTTATGAAGAATAAGGAACAGGCTGATGGAGAGCAAATTTGTTTGCCCATTCTAGAAGGTTCCAGAAGGGTTCATCCTGTGGGACTAAGTCCTACGGTCCATCTTCTGGGCTTAAGAAGATCCAAAAGAAGAAGAAATGAGGGAAAAGGAAGGCACCCACTACTGCTGATAATGGCAAGGGAAAGGCTAAGGTTGCAGACAAAGGAAAGTGTTTCCACTGCAACATGGATGAGCATTGGTAACGAAACTGCCCAAAATACCTTGCTGAGCTCAAAGAGAAGAAAGGTAAATGTGATTTACTCGTTCTTGAAACTTGTTTAGTGGAAAGTAATGACTTTACCTGGATACTTGATTCAGGGGCCACTAACCACGTTTGCTCTTCTTTACAGGAAACTAATTCCTTCAAGGAGCTCGAACAGGGTGAGATGACGCTTAGAGTCGGAACGGGAGACGTCATCTCGGCTCATGAAGTGGGAGATGCCAAGCTGTTTTTTAGAGATAGATTTCTATTTTTAGAAAATCTATACATAGTACCCAAGATTAAGAGGAACTTAATTTCTATCTCTTGTTTAATTGAACACTTATTGTATTACCTTTTCTATTAATGAAGTGTTCATTTCGAAAAAGGGTGTCAATGTTTCTTCAGCTGATAGCAAACAAAATGTGTTATCCTTAGGCTTATTTATTGCTAGTTTTATGACAATTTTAGGGCTTTTATGTGTTTAATCATTGAATTTCAGGTTAAGAGCTAAAACAAAACATTTGGAGACATTTTGGATCACTCGAGATCAAATCAGGGCTTTTTGGAGCTTAAAATAACATCAGATGTAAGAAGAATGGACAAACCTAGCCAATTGACCCGAGGTGATGGCGTTGCAACGCCTTGCAACGCCATGCTTGCTGTTATGAAGCATAAAAGACTCATGCTGATAGCGTTGCAACGCTACCTTGCAGCGTCGCAACGCTATCTCGATAAGGAATCCACGTTGAAGACCCGTCCAGGTAGCATTGCAACGCTGCCTTGCAGCATCGCAACGCTACATCGATAAGGAAGGGTGTGCGCGAGGGTAACGGTGTTGCAACGCTGCCGATGCTTTCCATATATGCTTTTCCTAGGGCACAACGTTGCAACGTTGTGCCGATTAACTTTATAAATACACCACTTTGCCATCTTTCAAAGGGAGCCGAATTTGATAGTCTCTGCTCCCTAATTTCGAAATACACTCTTGAAGAGGAGAAAAGTGAGCATTCCTTGGGAGCCAAAGCATTCGTGGAGGTTCAAGATCGTGACGGGAGCTCGGGGACGAGGGACCAACATCAACACAGAAGTTTATTTTCTCTTTCTTTTGGATTGTAACACCATTTTAAAGACGTTTCTATAACTTTAGCATTGTTTTATTGTGATTTAAAGTGGCTAAACATTGTAGCTAGGATTTGATTTGCATGTTTAAGACTTGTTTGCTTATGTATTGAACTATGTTTTGTTATTTATTTTTTGCAATTCGTTCTTAATTTCATAAATCTTGTTGGTTTAAGTGGACTCGAGAGAAAGAAACTTAGATTAGAGCAAAGTTGTCAAAACTCTTAGAAGTCTGGCATGAGAATGACCTAGATGTCTAAGAGAAGCACATAAAGAAGTTGCTTAATGTCGTACATGCTTTTAAAATTCATAAGGAGACTTTAGAATTTATCGTGTGTGCGAGACTCACTAAGAATCGAGAGATTTTCTTGAGTATCTTCACTTCTTGTTTATAAATTCATCATGTTAGTTCATTGCATGTGCTAAATAAGGTTTTAACTTGTGAATTTATCTTCCTTTAATTCTTTCATATTCGTGTCTCCAATTGTACATTTATTTTCTATCTTTGTTTTCACCATTTATCTATCCACATTTTGTTACTTTAGCTAAAATTGAGAATAAGTATCTTAGTAATTAATTAATCTAGAAACCCATTCCCGAGGACGATACTTGGAACTCTAAAATCACTATATTAAAACTTGACCCGTACACTTTCGGTATTGCAATATTATTTTACGCAACAAGTTTTTGGCGTTGTTGCCGGGGAATGACGATTCTTTAGATTGATTAATATTATGAGAAAATTCAATATTTTAGACTAAAGTTTGTTTTTCCTTTTGTGTTCTCCTTCCTTATTTGTTTTCTTTATGTGTGTTGTTTGTTCCCTTATTTGTCTTAATTTAGTTTTGTGTGTTTTCGAGTCTTTGTCTCTTGTTTTGGTTGTGTTGATTTTTTGTAAAAGTCTATATTTGAATTGTTGTGAGCTAAAGTATGACTTTTCATGATTTTAATCCTTCGCCAATGTACCATCCTTCTCAGGACCCTAGGTAAGTGACACATGATTTTTCTGGATACCATTTGTCTAATCCTTACCATTCTGAATCTATGATTTATGAGAATTTTTTTTATGGTAATCATATAGGCACTTGGAACCAAAATTTCTCTTATCCTAACCAATCTACTAGAAACTCTTCTTTTGTGTATTTATTAATGGAATATACGTTAGAGTTGAGGATTAAAAATTTGTTTCATGTTGAATTAGAAAGGTTGGATAGGTTGGAAGCTAAAGTGGTAGAACTTGGGGCAGTAATACTTGGAAGGACTCATTATCTCAATCAACTGGTAGAATCCCTTAAAGTCCTACAGGAACAATTTCTTATTCTTGCCACTGAGGAAGAGTAGTCTAGGAGGACTTATGCATATGATAGTGAGGATGAGTAGGAGGAGACTGAAACACACCAGAAACAGGTTTGTGAGGTAGACACTGGTAATGCAATCACTTCTATAGAAGGAATTCAGGTGATATAGTTTGAGGCTGAAAAGTCTCCCTTCCCTTTATCTCCAAAAGTTTTTTTAATCTTCATAACCAGTTTTCCTATACTCACGAGTCTTGTCTTAATTTTTGTTATTTTATTTCATTAAACAAAAATACCAAAAATAATTTTCTTTTAGGTGCCCAAGAGAAACAAGATAGCCTTTTAGACTTAGAAGGTTATATCGATTCAATCAAGAAGGGCCCAAAGAAATACGAGAAATTTTACGTGCCTTGATGCCAATCATGAGTACAGTTTAGCTAAAGACGTTAAAGTAATCGCTTCTTGGGAGGCAACCCAAGATTTAAGTTTTAGTTCTTTGTTATTTCTTTTGAGTTTTTGTTTTAGTTGTTTGTTTACTTAGTAGTTTGTTTTGTTTTATTTTATTAGGTTGTTGTTGATGTCACCCCTCATTGAAACCCATGCTCTCGTTCTGTGGAACTTCAACACACGTGTCTTGGCTATCCAAGGAATCTAAAAAAATGAATATCTCCATTACTCAGGACAGTATTGTTCACTCTTACCCTTTTCACTTGATTTGAGCTTATTTTGCAAACATTGGGGACAATGGTTAGTTTAAGTTTGGGGGTGGGAAGTTGTGATTCTATTGTGACTGTCCTAAGTATATACTGAATTGCTGATTGATCTTATGCATAAGTATGATTATGATAGCCTATGATGAGATTTAATTGAAAATTTTTATGATTCTGTTGAAACTTGAGATGATATGAATTTATGTTAATTTAAAATTTTTCTTGAGTTTTTTCTGCACTATTATGCACATAGCATGTGTTCATGTAGTTTTGAAATGCTTAGAACAAAGTTATTAGATTTAAAAGCTCGATGTCAGCTCGATAGGTCTGAGAACTGATTTGAGAGTTAACTGCAGGATAGAGTGAATGACAATATGAAGTGCATGATCTGTATAATATGTGCATTATGTGAAAGAGTTGTCGTCTGTTTTTGTTGTTTGTTTGTTTAAAAAAAATCGTGAGGACAAAAAGAGCTACCTTCACTGTGATCAGTTAGGCCACTCATTGAGCGAGTGCTCTGGGTAAGGGTCCCTGCAGTGGATGTGTGAAACCTAGTGTCCTTGCACAAAAAAAAAAAAAAAGAAGAAAATAGAAAAAAGTGATAAAAAGTGATTAAGTGTTGAGTAGAGTTATTTATTTCTTGAATGTAGGGAGACTCAAGGATTAGTAATTATGACCAGTGTAGGGAGAAGTTGAACGGAGAGCCTAATAAAGTTGATCCGGGTCTAGTAAAAATGAAGGGAACATAAGCTAATCACACACACGTAGGAACACTTAGGAAGAGTTTTAAATTGCTCATTGAAGTACCATGTTTGAATGTTTCCTGTGATTGCCAAAATTTCCTTTTAAATCTTTGAGGCTTGAATCGAATGTATGTATAAGAACAATCTCATGTTTAATTTTGTTTTTACTCTGGACTAGCAAAAGTTTAGGTTTGGGGGTGTTTGATAGCACAAAAAATGTGTTATCCTCAGGCTTATTTATTGCTAGTTTTATGACAATTTCAGGGCTTTTATGTGTTTTAATCATTGAATTTCAGGTTAAGAGCTTAAACAGAACATTTGGAGACATTTTGGATCACTCGGGATCAAATCGAGGTTTTTGGAGCTTAAAATAACATCAAATGGAAGAAGAATGGATAAACCTAGCCAATTGACCCGAGGTGATGGCGTTGTAACGCCATGCAGAGCGTTGCAACACCATGTTTGCTGTTTTGAAGCATAAATGACTCATGTCGATAGCGTTGCAACGCAGCCTTGCAGCGTCGCAACACTATCTCGATAAGGAATCCACGTTGAAGACCCATGCAGGTAGCGTTGCAACGCTGCCTTGCAGCGTCGCAACACTACTTCCATAAGGAAGGGTGCACGCGAGGGTAGTGGCGTTGCAACGCTGCCGATGCTTTCCATATATGCTTGTCGCCTAGGGCAAAGCGTTGCAACCCTGTGCCGATTAACTTTATAAATACACCACTTTGCCATCTTTCAAAGGGAGCTGAATTTGATAGTCTTTGCACCCTAATTTCGATATACACTCTTTAAGAGGAGAAAAGTGAGCATTCCTTGGGAGCCAAAGCATTCGTGGAGGTTCAAGATCGTGACGGGTGCTCGGGGACAAGGGACCGGTATAGACACATAAGTTTATTTCCTCTTTCTTTTAGATTGTAACACCGTTTTAAAGACGTTTCTATAACTTTAGCTTTGTTTAATTGTGATTTACAGTGGCTAAATGTTGTAGCTAGGATTTGATTTGCATGTTTAAGACTTGTTTGTGTTGGGATGTTTGTCCTAATCTCGTACTGTTTGTACATTTGAAATTAATAAAGTGTTATTCATTTCATCATTTTTGTGTCACGCATTTTATACAAACTTTGACCAATAAACTAAGCTCCAGGGTCATTGAATATATGAGAGAACTAGAACTTGAACGGTGTGTAGTGGACACATAGGGAGGATCACGATCGAGTAAATGACTCGAACGGTCTACAGTATATGGATGGGATTGGAGACCTAATCCTGGATACACTGTGGATGTCACCCGCTTTGTATTAAGATACAAATGAAGTGATCTGACTCGTTCATGTGGTTGACATGCGAGTGGGGGCATCCTTTACAATGAGATTATACAAGACCGGATCGTGAATTATTAGACCTCACGATGTAACACCGCTTGTGATGAGGACTAATAACTTCGAGATGACCATTAGTGACTCGACCTAAATCCCGGCGTGTTACGGACTCACATGCGTGGGGTCATCCTTTGACTAGTACGGGTGAGGGTGGTCACGATTTACTCGCCCAATATGCCTATCTTCTCGAGAGCGGGACCAAGTAGGGAGTTGGGAACTTAACTACGCGAGATGGAATTCACTCGTTCCCGCCTTTAGGGAAACTAGAGGAGTTGTTCCCTTAAGTGTTGTCTCCAGGGCTTGGACAACGGGCACTCACCCTCTCACTGGCCCGAGAGGGTTGTTGTGTATGGTCGGACCATAATAACGTTGTTCATTAGAGAAGCAGTGGGGATATAAGGAGCAAGAAGTAGACACAGGGGTAAAACGGTAATTTGACCCCGCAGTGTCTACGAACAACCTATGAAGGGTCGACTCATGGGTATTGGTTATATCAGTGGACACGTAATATTCTGCACTGATGGGAGTGCAGCTACGGGCTTTAGTGGAGTGTTACCGTAGCTAATGAATGTTGATTAACCGGGTCAAAGAGTTTGATAGGTTAATCTCGGATCATTGGAGATCGTCATTGTAGGTCCATTAGGTCCCTCGGTTGGCTCAATCTGGGTTAAAAGAAGGGTTACTGTTTTGGTGTGAATTGAAGTATTCGATTTCACTAAAGGATATTTATGTCATTTATATGAGATATGAATGAAATAATATATAGTTTAATGTGAATGAGATTCATAATAAACTATAGGTTAGCCTAATTGTTGAATTAAGACTAATTGGAGAAATTAGGTTGAGAGATATTAAATTGGATGTGGTTCAATTTAATAAATCCACAATATTGCAAATGTGATTTGTGATATGAGATATGAGATATCTTATAATATATGGTTATGCAAATATGATTTGCATAACCCATAGTTGTGGTAAAATGGTAAATAGGTGGAGATTTCAACTCCACCTATGTCCATTATTTAAACCCTTCTTGCAAGAAGGGTTGAAAGCCAATTCTCTCATTTTTTGATTTTCACCAATACAAGAGATCAATTCTCTCTCAAATTCTCTCTAGCTTTCTCCTCTAAAAAACCAAAACACCAAGTTCCCACTAACTTCCTTCTTTCAAAAGAAGAACAACCGAGAAGCCGAAGGGTGGTGTTCGTTCTTGTTCGTGAGAAGGATTTGAGATCGTTGAGTTCGAGAAAGCACGAAGAGATCGTGGATCGTTGGAAGGAATTGTGAAGAAAGTCTTCAACAAGTAAGTACTACGTTTAACTTACTGTTTTTCTTCCAATTTTATGCATATTTAACTTAGATCTAAATGTTAGATCGATTTTAACGAAATTCAAAGGCACAACAACACCGCGATGATTCTATCGTCTTCCGTTGCGTGGGAGTTTTATTCCCTTCAGTTTGCTTATGTATTGAACTATGTTTTGTTATTTAATTTTTGCAATTCGTTCTTAATTTCATAAATCTTGTTGGTTTAAGTGGACTCGAGAGAAAAAAACTTAGATTAGAGCAAAGTTGTCAAAACTCTAAGAAGTCTGGCATGAGAAGGACCTAGATGTCTAAGGGAAACACATAAATAAGTTGCTTAATGTCATACATGTTTTTAAAATTCATAAGGAGACTTTAGAATTTATCGTGTGTGCGAGGCTCACTAAGAATCGAAAGATTTTTTTGAGTATCTTCACTTCTTGTTTATAAATTCATCATGTTAGTTCATTGCATGTCCTAAATAAGGTTTTAACTTATGAATTCATCTTCCTTTAATTCTATCATATTCGTGTCTCCAATTGTACATTTATTTTCTATCTTTGTTTTCACTATCTATCTATCCACGTTTTGTTACTTTAGTTAAAATTGAGAATATGTATCTTAGTAATTAATTAATCTAGAAACTCATTCTCGAGGACGATACTTGGAACTCTAAAATCACTATACTAAAACTTGACCCATACATTTGCGGCATTGCAATATTATTTTACGCAACATCAGCTAAGTTACAAAACGACTTTACTTACTTAAACCGAACCAAACTAAAGCAATTTTAAATCATGAGATGTTTAAAACTTCGAATACTCAAAGTAAAAGGCAAAGAATTTCTCCTAATAACAATACCTATCTTTGGCATCTTAGACTTGATCATATAAATCTCAACCGGATTAAGAGATTATCTAAGAATGGACTTCTAAACAAGTTAGAAGATAACTCTTTACCTCCTTGTGAATCATACTTTGAAGGTAAAATGACCAAGTGACCTTTTACTAGAAAAGGTTATAGAGCCAAAGAGCCCTTAGAGCTTATACATTCGGATCTTTGTGGTCTGGTGAATGTTAAAACTCGAGGAGGGTATGACTATTTCGTCTTCTTCATAGATGATTATTTGAGGTATGGTTATCTATACCTAATGCATCATAAGTCCGAGGTTCTTGCAAATTTCAAAGAGTATAAGACTGAGGTAGAAAATGCATTAGGAAAAACCATTAAGTCACTTCGATTTGATCGAGGTGGAGAGTATATGGATTTAAGATTTCAGGACTATTTGATAGAACATGGAATCCATTCTCAACTCTCGGCACCTAATACACCAAAGCAGAATGGTGTATCAGAAAAGAGAAATAAAACCTTGTTAGACATGGTTCGATCTATGATGAGCTATGCTCAATTTCCTGCCTCGTTTTGGGGTTATGCAGTAGAGACCGCGATTCAAATCTTGAACACTGTTCCATCGAAGAGTGTTTCAGAAACATCTTTTGAGTTATGGAAGGGGTGTAAACCTAGTTTACAACACTTTAAAATTTGGGGTTGTCCGACACACGTGTTGGTGGCAAACCCAAAGAAATTGGAACCTCGTTCAAGATTATGCCAATTTGTTGGCTATCCAAAACAAACGAGAGGTGACTTTTTCTACGACCGACAAGAAAACAAGGTGATTATATCGACAAACACCACTTTCTTGGAGGAAGATCACATGAGAAACCATAAACTGCGTAGTAAGTTAGTATTGAATGAAACTACAGATGAGTCAACAAGAGTTGTTGATCAACCCTAATTCCAATAAACTAACATTCAAGGCTATAAAATGTCTGTTGAACTGAATGTAGTGTACATATAAAGGATCTCAGTTCGAGATACAACTTAAAGGGTCTATAGTAAGGGGATAAGGCTTGGGTACCTTACCCTGGTAATACTATGGATATGACCCACTTTGTATATATGATACAAACACAGTGATCCTAGCGTGTTCGTGCAGACGACATGTGAGTGGGGATATCCTATGTAATGAGATTGCATACGACCAAACCACGAAATAGTAACCACTAGGTGTAACTCTGTTGACTAGTTAGGTTTCTATTTCACTAGGATGACCTAGGCAACTTGATCTCAATTCTGAGCAGGTTACGAACTTCTGTTTGCAAGGGATTTCCCTTTGACTAGTATGGGTAAGAGTGGTCAGATTCGCCGACTCAATAAGCCTACCTTCTTGGGGACATGATCGTGCAGGCGATTGGGGACTTAACCTAGCAAGATGGAATTCACTCCTTCCCGTCTATTAGGGTAAGTAGATGAATGTTCCCTTAAGTGGTGTCTCCGAGACTTGAACAAAGGGTCTGACCCTCTCATTGGCCCGAGAGGGACTTATGTTTGTTGGTATGACCACAAATAAATTGTTCATTAGAGGAGCACTGTTACTTAAGGTAAAAGATGTAACCCAGGGGCAAAACGGTAATTTGACCCAACTAGTGTTACGAACATTCGTGAAGGATTGACTTTCTTTTATTGGTCAATATCCATGGACACATAAATATATTTGTAGTGAGAAGAGTGCAGTTGCGGGACTTTAGTGGAGTGTTCCCGCAGTTAACGAATGTTGATTAGGGGGTTAATGAGATTAACCGAATAATCTCGTATCGTTGGAGCTTCTGATCTGTAGGTCCATTAGGTCCACCTTCTAGCTCGTGAAGGGTTCTTAGATCGTTTGAATTTGAAATGTTCAAATTCAATTAGGGAATAAACATTAATGTGTACTTTATATTATAAATTTAATATAAATATGATTCATATTAAATTATATGAGAGAATTAAATATTTGAAAGAGTTCAAATATTAATTTAAATGTGAATGAGATTCATATTTAAAAACTATAGGTTAAAATTTAATGTGCATAAGATGTGCATTAAAACTATAGGTTAGAGGAAAAATTGATTAAATATGATTTAATCATAATTAAACATATGATATTTAATTTAATTTTAGTTAAATGTGATTTAATTGAAAAAAATTCTCAATCAAAGAAACTCCCTTACCTCTTCTAATTGTTGGAGGCTTTCCCACAAAAGCTTAGATCTAAGTTTCTCAGAGAATAGGAGGTTCTCCAAGTGGTAGTGTCTTGCTAAAAAACAGAGGAAATACTTGTTGTGTTGCTATAGATTCCAAGGAGCAAGGAATTGTTGTGGAAATTCGAAACTACAAAGGTAATTGTTTTCCCCTTTTAGTTTAGTATAGTGTACAACATGTTTAGATGCTTAATCCATGCATTAATCTTTTGATTGCTTATCTCTGTTTATTTATTTCCAATGTACTGGTTTTTGATGTAAACTAAAACAAACAAGAAAATCGATCTTTAAATCACGTTTTCGCTGCTCACGGGGATCATATTCTCATCATATTATAACTATTATAACTAGGTCTTTTAGCTTATGTCTAGGTGAATAAACATTTTAATAACCTACATATAATGCATGTTAACAAGACTATGGTTAATTCAACTCAAGTTCCAAGTCAGTTTCTAGGTAAGATGTGTTCCGTTAACCGTCAGGTTAAGTACCTCCAACCTTAGACAGAACATCACCGATAGAGTTCCCTTATAACCAAGGTCCTATTGTCCTACTATATTTCAAACTATTTAAAATACTATGTAGACTAACTTCTAATCCTATTAGAAATTAAACTTAGGTCTAATTAATTTTAAACATTTTAAAATTAATTTCATTTTACCCATGTTCCTATGTTTGCATGCATTTCCTTGTTATAGGTTATAGTTTCTAAAACCAATTTATAACTCTTATAAATTTTAATGATTAACCTATGACAAAAAACTATGTGATTTTTCCAACAATCAAATTCTAATTGGAAGAAATTGTCATTCATCAAATTGAATTAAACAAATTACATAAATTATAAATATTAAACTAAGTCATTTAATGGTCCATGCTTTTCATTTTTCATATAATTAAATTATAACAATTATAATTAATTACTAATGAAAAATAAATCATGCATTTTTATCATACTCATATAACACTTATATAAATAAAATGCATGAACATGCTTATCCTAAGGTGGGAATTTTCTAAATGACATTCATTAAAAAAAATAGTTGTTAAACTAGAAATTTTGGCCTCTAAATTGTAAAAAATAATAAAATTACAATAATTATATTACAAAATCGGTTCAAAACACCCTGAACCGGAGTCGAACCGTTCGAACCAAATCATAAATGAACCGAACTGCTCGAACCATGTTTAATCGACCATCCTTCAATCTGTCAATGGCACGACGTTGCAACGCCGAGGACAGCGTTGCAACGCCTTGGCTACTCGTGCTCGTGTCCAACATCGGGTTGGCGTTGCAACGTTGGCACCCCTCAGATTCCTTATCGGTAGGGATCATGAGCGTTGCAACGCTGATGAATGGCGTTGCAACACCCTTACTAGTGCAGCAACAGTCTGCTTCTTCAAAAACAATAGCTTCAATCAGCATTTTGGCACCCGAATCTCATCCGAATTACCTCGAACAAGTCACGAACGACTCAAGAACACTTATACAAACTCGATATTGCACTTTATTGCCCAAAAACGCAGGGGCCTTTACATTAATTTGATAAAATTAAACAAAAACTATGGCCAAACTTCCTAAACAGTTTAACAGCAAAACAAAATGCATTTTTCCACCAACCAATGCAATTTTGTTTCAACCAAAACAAAACACAAATATTGCTCTGATACCAATTGAAGGGAATCGAATCCCCTTGAGCCGGGAAAACGTGGTATTAAATCGTATTAACTTGATTTGTTTTGGTTTACTCCAATTCTAATCTAAGCATGGATTAAACATGTTGTATATTTCTAAACTAGAGAGGAAAGAATAATTACCTTTGTAGTTTCACTTTCTCAGCAACTCCTTGCTTTTCCAAATGTGTACAACAACAACAAAAATTTTTCTCTTCTGTTCTTAGTAAGACACCACAAATAGTGAGAACCTTCTATGTCTCTGAGTGTGTTAGATCTTTCCTTAGTGGGAAGGAATCCAACAATCGGTGAGGGAAGAGAATTTTTAGGTTGGGAGAATAATCTTATAGCAATTCACAATTTTCTAGATTAATAGCATCACCTTCTTCTCTTCACCATCGAGAAGACAAGGCAACATAGGGACTTCCCCTACTCCCTATCAATAGGGAGTTAGAGGGGAAGTAGGGAACGTGTCCTCCTGACACATTCCCACATTTTAAATATTATTATTTAATAATTAATCTAATTAATTATTAAATCAATTAATTAAATCATATTTAATTAACATTAATTAAATAACTTATATTTAATTTAAGATTAAATCACATTTAATCATATTTCCCTTTATCCTATAGTTTTAATGCACATCTTATGTACATTAAATTTTAACCTATAGTTTTTAAATATGATATCTCATTCACACTTAAAATTAGTATTTGAACTCTTTCAAATATTTAATTCTCTCATATAATTTAGTATGAATCATATTCAAATTAATTTATAATATAAAGTTCTAAAACTTTATATTATAATGTATCTTTATACATTAATGTTGAAGGAAATGAGAATCCCCGCGCAGCGGAAGACGATCGAATCGTCGTGGTATCATCATGCTACATGCTTATTAAAATGATCTAACTATTAGATCTAGGCTAAACATGCTGAAATTTTACAGCAAGAAGAATAACTTACTTATTGTAGACCGATTCAGCAAACTCTCCTTGTAGATCACGAACTCTTCGCGCTTCTCGATCTCCACGAACTCTTCCCACGAACGGATCCCAAACACTACCAAATGATCTTCTTGGTTGTTCTCTTTTGGAGAAGGGAAGTTGGTGGGAACTTTTGAGTTTTGGAAATAGTGGAGAAATGAGAGAATGGAGAGAGTTCACTTTTGGATTCTTAGGTCAAAATCCAAAAATGAGAACTTGGCTTACAAAACCCATCTTACAAAGGGTTTAAATAGTGGAATGATGAAATTCACAACTTCACATAATTACCACTTTACCACAACCATATGTTACGTAAATCTCATTTACATAATTATATAATATAAGATATCTCATATCTTATGTTGCAAATCTTATTTGCAATAATTGTGGATTTAATCAAATTGAATCACATTCAATTTATTTTCTCTCTTTCAATTTCTCTAATTAGCCTTTAATTCAATAATTAGGCTAACACATAGTTTATTATGAATCTCATTCATATTAAACTATATATTATATCATCTATATGATATAATTACTCTTAAAGTGAAATTGAACACTTCAATTTCATACCAAAACATTAACCCTTCTTTTTATCCCATTTGAGCCAACCAAGGACCTAATGGACCTACAATGGATGTGCTCCAATGATTTGAGGTTAACTAATAAACTCTTTGACCCAGTCAACCAATGTTCATTAGCTATAGTAACACTCCACTAAAGCCTGCAGTTGTACTCCCATCAGTGTAGAATATTACGTGTCTACTGATATAACCAATGCTCATGAGTCGACCCTTCACAGGTTGTTCGTAGACACGGCTGGGTCAAATTACCGTTTTACCCCTGTGTCTACATCTTGCTCCTTAAGTCCCCACTGCTCCTCTAATGAACAACATATTGTGATGGTCCAACCATACACAACACCCTTCTCGGACCCGTGAGAAGGTGGCCGCCCGTTGTCCAAGCCCTGAAGACAGCACTTAAGGGAACAACTCCTCTAGTTTCTCAATAGACGGGAACGAGTGAATTCCATCTCGCGTAATTAGGTTCCCAGCTCTTTACTTGGTTCTCGTCACACGAGAAGATAGGCATATTGGGCGAGTGACGAGACCACCTCACCCCGTACTAGTCAAAGACGGACCCTCGCATGATGTAAGTCCGTAATACGCTTAGGATTCAGGTCGAGTCACTAATGGTCATCTACGAATTTATTAGTCTTTACTGTCAACGGTGTTATATCAGTAAGTCTAATAATTCACGGTCCGGTCTTGTACAATCTCATTGTATTGGATGCCCCCACTCGCATGTCAAGCACAAGAACGAGTCAGATCACCTCGTTTGTATTTAATACAAAGCGGGTCGCATCCACAGTGTATCCAGGATTAGATCTCCAACCCCATCCTTATCATCAGAGACCGTTCGGGTCATTAACTCGAACGTGATCCTCCTTGTGTGTCAACTACACACCGTTCAAGTTCTAGTTCTCTCATATATTCAATGACCTTGGAGCTTAGTTTATTGGAAAGGTTTAAAATATTTGCGAGACACAAAGTGAAGAAAAGAATAACTCTTATTAATTTCAAAACAATATTTTACAAACACGAGATTAGCACAGAAATCCCAACAAACTCCCACTTGGACTAAGCTAGTGGAGAAGGTACATTTCTAAAATGTATTTGAGTTACAATAAAAAATTACAATAAACTAGGGCATTGAATACCCATTTACACATCTCCCACTTGCCCTAGTTAGGAAGCTCTCGAATACCTAGACTCTCTAGGTGACCCTCAAACACTTTAGCCGTGAGGGGCTTTGTAAATGGATCACCTACATTGTGCTCCGATGCTATCTGCGTGGATCATCCACGTCTCGCGGTGCACAATTTCTCGTGACGATGATACTTGCGCTCAATGTGTTTACCTCTTTTATGGCTTCGAGGCTCACGTGAGTTGGCTACTGCACCACTATTATCACAGAACAACGTGATTGGCAAGTTCATATTTGGAACAACTTCCAAATCTTTCATGAACTTCCTTAGCGAATACTTTCCTTTGCGCCTTTCACAGTCGCAACATACTCGCTTCCATAGTGAAATCGCAATTCATCCTCGCTTGATGCTTCGCCATACTACAGCTCCTCCATTCAAAATGAAGGTTGACCCGAAGTGGATTTCCTAGAATCCCTATCGGTCCATTCAAAATCGAATCGTGTATCCCGTAAGGATCAAATCCCCACGACCATACACACTGTCGTAGTTCCTCGTTCTCCTAAGATACTTGAGGATTGTCTTTACGGTACCGCCCAAAGGATCTAATCCTGGATTGGACTGATATCTACTGACAATTCCTACCGCATAACAGATGTCGGGCCTAGTACACAGAATTGCATACATCAGGCTCCCTACAGCTGAAGCATATGGAATACGTCTCATATGCTCAACATCTTGAGGAGTCTTAGGACATTGATCCTTAAACAAGTGAACCTCATGCCTAAAAGGCAGCAAGCCCTTCTTGGAGTTCTGCATCTTATATCTAGACAACATCTTGTCAATATAAGATGCCTGAGACAAGGCTAGCATTTTGTTCTTCCGGTTCCGGACTATCTGGATACATAGAACATACTGAGCTTCTCCCAAATCTTTCATTTGGAATTGCGAAGCTAGCCAATTTTTAACGTCGGTAAGAAAATCTACCTCATTCCCAATGAGAAGAATATCGTCCACGTACAACACCAAAAATGCGATAGTTTTGTCAACGATTTTCATGTAGACACAAGGTTCGTCGGCATTTTGATCAATGCCATAAGATTTGATTGCTTCATCAAACCTTATATTCCAAGACCTCGAAGCTTGTTTCAGTCCATAAATGGACTTATGAAGCCGACAAACCTTTTGCTCTTGGCCTTGAGTAATGAACCATTTAGGCTGATCCATGTAGATGGTCTCATCAAGTTTGCCATTCAGAAAGGCTGTCTTGACATCCATCTGCCATACGTCGTAGTCACAATACGCGGCAATGGCAAGAAGAATCCTGATTGACTTTACCATGGCAACAGGTGAAAAGGTCTCCTCATAGTCAACCCCTTCAACTTGGGTAAAACCCTTTGCCACTAGTCGAGCTTTGAAGGTTTGCACCTTCCCATCTACACCACGTTTACGCTTGTAGATCCATTTACAACCAATAGGCTTTACCCCATCCGGTTGATCCACAAGCTCCCAGACATAATTGAAGTACATAGACTCCATTTCTTGGTCCGTAGGTTTAATCCACTCGTCTTTATCAACATCAGCCATTGCCTGATCATAGGTCAATGGATCCTCACAGTCATCGTCAGCAGCGACAACTGAGGTTTCAGCTAAACCCATATAGCGATCGGGTTGTCTCACAGTCCTCTCACTATGTCGAGGCATCCCCAACTCTTGGGAACAGATTTGACTAGACGTGCTAGGGTCAACAACGCTTGCTGACGTACTAGCCCCATCAGTAACTCTTGCTGATGTATTGTCCATTTCATTCAATACAATTTTACTTCTTGGTAAATGATCCCTGATGTGGTCTTCCTCTAAGAATATAGCGTTTGTCGACACAAGCACTCTATTTTCCTTGGGATCGTAAAACAGACCACCTCTAGTCTCTTTAGGGTAACCTACAAATAGGCACAATTTCGAACGGGGTTCCAACTTTTTCGGGTTTGTCACCAACACATGGGTCGGGCATCCCCAAATTCTGAAGTGATGTAAACTTCCTTTACATCCACTCCAGAGCTCAAAGGGTGTTTCACAAACACTCTTTGAGGGAACATTATTCAAAATGTAAACCGCAGTCTCTACTGCGTACCCCCAGAAAGAATCAGGGAGACGAGCATAGCTCATCATCGACCGAACCATGTCCAACAAGGTTCTATTTCTCCTCTCTCGATACACCATTCTCATTGCAGGCATACCAGTCTTTGAGAGTTGAGACGTAATTCCGTGTTCTATCATATAGTCCTGGAATTTAGTGTCCATGTACTCTCCACCTCGATCTGATCGAAGTGTTTTAAGCGATTTACCAAAGAGGTTCTCAACCTCAGTCTTAAACTCCTTGAACTTTTCAAGAGTTTCAGACTTCTTATGCATTAGGTAAATATACCCATATCCGGAGTAATCGTCATGAAAGACACGAAGTACTCATAACCGCCCGAGCTTTAACATTCATCTACCCACGAGAGGTCGAATGTTCTAACTAAAGAGGCTCTTTGGCTCTATATCCTTTTCCACTAAAAGGACGTTTGGTCATTTTGCCTTCAAGGCATGACTCACATACTTTGGTAAAGAGTTTTCTTCCAACTCGTTTAGAAGTCCACTCTTCACCGCTTTCTCAATCCTATTGAGATTAATGTGGCCTAACTGTAGATGCCAAAGATGGGCATTTTCTTTTGGAGAAATTTTTGCTTTCTTAGTTCGTGTTTCCATGCTTTTAAACAATTCAAAGATTTAAAACACTTTTAACCGAATTGGGTTTTAAAACATACAGATTATTTTCAAGTGAAGTTTAAAAAATAACATTCCCTTTGAAAGAAATAAACGCTTTATTTAATTCAAAAGAAATCAAATACGATGTTCAATTAAGGTGAAATAGAAACAAGGTTTCTAGTAAACCTCGAACTATGTACAAATTGTCTAACAATAAGTACTTCCCGCCAAAATTCAAATTCTTCACTGTGTCGATTGTCTTTGCAGCAGAGACAAGCTCCTAAACCAACCCAGAGAGTCACCTCACCCTCTTGCAGCGGTGCCAAGAATCAATCCCTAAAAAAGAAGAACAAACGTGGTTAGTGGCGCTGAATCCAATATCCGGGAAGAGTCATTACTCTCCACTAAACATGTTTCTACCACAAGTAAATCACATTTACCTTGGTTCTTCCTCTCGGCCAGAATTTGGGACAATTTCTCTTCCAAAGGTCCGCTTCCATTGCAGTTGAAACACTTTCCTTTTTCTACAACCTCCTTGACCTTCTTGCCCTCTCGGGCGACAAATGGTCGCTTTACCCTCTTCATCCTCTTTTTCCCTTTCGGTGTAAAGGAGCAACAAGTTTTGTCCTGCAGGTCGAACCCCGTGATGAGACACTGTAGGGAAACATTTGCCTCGATTCCCGACTCTGCTGGTGGGACCAAAATTCTGTAGCTCATTGAGGAGGGTAGTCGAGTGTAGCTAATTTTGTTCATAACAAAGATTGCACTCTGGCAAGGAAACTCTTCGAAAGAGTCTCCATAATAAAATCGACTGCTCGACTCACGATCGAAGCCCCATTCATCTCGCCAGATTAAAGCGGGTCATCATGTCTAGAACATGTTCACGGACGACGACGACCCCTCTTTCATCCGAGCGTTGAAAATGTATTTGAGCGAGTCATGCGGACCGAAAGGATCGTTGTCCAAACATTTCCTGCAATGACTCCATGATTTCCTTAGCGGAAACCATCAGCTCATGCTTCTTTGCCAAAACATCAGACATGCTGGCAATTATATAGACTTTGGCCTTTTCATTAGCCCTGATCCAACGATCGTACGTATCGCGAACGACTCACGACGCGGTCGAGCCCGGCATCTGAGGACACTCCTCAGACAACACGAACTTTATGTCATCAGTCACCAAAATTGTATTGAAGTTGTTTTTCCAGCTCTGGTAATTATCTCCCTACTAACTTATCGGAAGCAAGTAAAGCTATAATAGCGCTAGACATTTTTAGCTGAAAATTTAAGAAAAAACTTTGTATTAGTCTCGCAAAAACCTTTTTGAAAAACCAATCGAGTTTTAGCAAAAATGTTTCATGATCCCTAGGTCATTCAAAATTTTGCAATGATACCCTAAAGGTTTAGAATGACTGCCTCCGAAGGGTGAACAGAACACTCCTCCTCTAGGACGAGACTTTCTCGATCAGACACTAATCCCAGAATAACTCTTATTCCAATAGGCATCCAATTACCATTGTTCGGTCGAATTCATTAACACTTAACGAATTCTGTGAGTGTCACCCTCAATCTTTAAGTTTCCAAGTATCTGTTCTAACAATAGCCACCGAAGGGTGAACTAAGAAGGAAAACCAACCAGAAATCAGATCCGTTTGAAATTCATCAGTGTTCCACTCCTATGATCAAGCCCTCCGGCGGGATCGTGCGTCCAGGCCAAACTAGCGAGGCAGATCATAGGTGTCTCACGGTGTGAATCGAAAGAAGAGACCGTGGGTCTCGTTTTCACAAGTCTCGCTCCCACTCACTATAAGTACTCTCTCCATCCACGATGATATTGATCTATACAAATGCCACCCAAAGGGGGACGCTCCCATTTGCGCCACGAGGCCGAGTATAGATCTCACGGTGCGGACATAACGGAGATTTGAGGTTGGAAATTCAAATGTATCTTATACACTATATTTCCTCCCACTCAGTACTTTAATTTTAATAGGGATTGACCTAGATAATCGGCTAAAAAATTACCTAAGTCTACCAATATAACTCTTATATGGTATTTAGCCTAAGTCTATAATCACATTATTAACTTAGGTCTATGTGAGAAAATTAATTAACCCTTAATTAACGGGGCTCACGTAAATATAATCTAAGAATCTCCGGACCGAATTCACTCCCAGATCGGTTTCCAGGTAGGGGTGTTCCGCAAGCGTCAACTTAAATACCCCAGCCTTAGACAAAACTTCCTTAGACAGAGTTACTAATCAGTCACCATTCAAAGATTATTTTTGATTTCCTAAAATTCTAATCTCATTAGAAAATTAGAAAACCTAAGTCTAATTATTCAAGTTCTAAACACTTTAAAACTAATAATTAACTTAGGTTGCATGCATTTCTATGTTATAGTGCTTGATCATTCATCACATGAATAACTATATACTATAACATAATTACCATTCATCACATGAATATAAATGCATGAGCATACATTAATCTAAAATATAACACTTATATTAATTAAATTAAAAATGCATTTAATTACATTATAACTCTTATAATATAACCTATCATGCAAACTATATTATAACTCTTATAATATACATGATGCATGATTATGTTTAACCTAAGGTGGGATTTTAAATCTATATGACATACATTATGCACATAGAAATTAATTAAAATTATACATCTCATGCATAAAATAATTAAATAGCAAAATTGGACTGGTTTTTGGCACCTAGGGGTAATTATTTAATTAAATAAAATTAATAGAACAATTATATTAATAATATTTAATAAAATAATTAAATAATTAATAATTAAATTAATTAAAACGTTTTTATATAAAAAGAAAACTAAAAATTAATAAAAAAAAACTGAAAAATGGCCACTTTCACGCGCATTTACTCCCGCAACGTATACAGCGTTGCAACGCTATGGGGCAAATACGTTGCAACGCCATCGCTTCAGCGTTGAGGCGCGCGTCCTCTCAACGCCAAATGCGCGTTAACGCCACTCTGCTGCAGAGCCATCTACTGCGGGCACGGCGTTGAGACGTCGTTGGGCAGCGTCTCAACGCCATCGACAAACAACAATGCTCCTTGCTAGTTTTGCCCGGTTTTTGCTGCTTCGCTCCCGATTTTCTTCACACAAGAACTCTTGCCACGAAACGACCGGACTTACAAACTCGATTTACAACAAAATTTCCCAAAACAATGGGCCCTTACATTGATCTCATCAACATAATTGTAAATCTAATCTAGTGCCAAAAACCGAAAACATCCATTTTGCAAACAAACAATCATCTCATGAAAACATGGTAATTTACCCACCTAAATCTTAATAAAACAGTGCATAGATGAAGAACCATCGAAATGGCTCTGATACCAATTGAAGGAAATGAGAATCCCCGCACAGCGGAAGACGATCGAATCGTCATGGTATCATCATGCTACATGCTTATTAAAATGATCTAACTATTAGATCTAGGCTAAACATGCTGAAATTTTACAGTAAGAAGAATAACTTACTTGTTGTAGACCGATTCAGCAAACTCTCCTTGTAGATCACGAACTCTTCGCGCTTCTCGATCTCCACGAACTCTTCCTACGAACGAATCCCATACACTATCAAATGATCTTCTTGGTTGATCTCTTTTGGAGAAGGGAAGTTGGTGGGAACTTTTGAGTTTTGGAAAGAGTGGGAAAATGAGAGAATGGAGAGAGTTCACTTTTGGATTCTTAGGTCAAAATCCAAAAATGAGAACTTGGCTTACAAAACCCATCTTACAAAGGGTTTAAATAGTGGAATGATGAAGTTCACAACTTCACATAATTACCCCTTTACCACAACCATATGTTATGTAAATCTCATTTACATAATTATATAATATAAGATATCTCATATCTTATGTTGCAAATCTTATTTGCAATAATTGTGGATTTAATCAAATTGAATCCCATTCAATTTATTTTCTCTCTTTCAATTTCTCCAATTAGCCTTTAATTCAACAATTAGGCTAATACATAGTTTATTATGAATCTCATTCATATTAAACTATATATTATATCATCTATATGATATAATTACTCTTAAAGTGAAATTGAACACTTCAATTTCATACCAAAACATTAACCCTTCTTTTATCCCAGTTTGAGCCAACCAAGGAACCTAATGGACCTATAATGACGGGCTCCAATGATTTGAGGTTAACCAGTCAAACTCTTTGACTGGTCAACCAATGTTCATTAGCTACAAATAACACTCCACTAAAGCCAGTGTGTTGTACTCCCATCGTTGTAGAATATTACGTGTCCACCGATATAACCAATGCTCATGAGTCGACCCTTCACAGGTTGTTCGTAGACACGGCTGGGTCAAATTACCGTTTTACCCCTGTGTCTACATCTTGCTCCTTAAGTCCCCACTGCTCTTCTAATGAACAACATATTGTGATGGTCCAATCATACACAACACCCTTCTCGGTCCAGTGAGAAGGTGGGTGTCCGTTGTCCAAGCCCTGGAGACAACACTTAAGAGAACAACTCCTCTAGTTTCCTTATAGACGGGAACGAGTGAATTCCATCTCGCGTAATTAGGTTCCCAACTCTCTACTTGGTTTTGTCCTTGAGAAGATAGGCATATTGGGCGAGTGACTGAGACCATCCTCACCCGTACTAGTCAAAGGACAGACCCCCGCAGACAAGAGTCCGTAATACGCTCAGGATTTAGGTCGAGTCACTAATGGTCATCTACGAATTTATTAGATTTTACTTTCAACGGTGTTATATCAGTAAGTCTAATAATTCACGGTCCGGTCTTGTACAATCTCATTGTACAGGATGCCCCCACTCGCATGTCAACCACATGAACGAGGCAGATCAACTCGTTTGTATCTAATACAAAGCGCGCCGCATCCACAGTGTATCCAAGATTAGGTCTCCAACCCCATCCTTATACTGTAGACCGTTCGGGTCATTAACTCGAACGTGATCCTCCTTGTGTGTCAACTACACACCGTTCAAGTTCTAGTTCTCTCATATATTCAATGAACCTGGAGCTTAGTTTATTGGAAAGGTTTAAAATATTTGTGAGACACATAGTGAAGAAAAGAATAACTCTTATTAATTTCAAAACAATATTTTACAAACACGAGATTAGGACAGAAATCCCAACAAATGTTTATTCTCTAATTGAATTTGAACATTTCAAATTCAAATGATCTAAGAATCCTTTACGAGCTAGAAGGTGAACCTAATTGACCTATAGATTCGAAGCTCCAACGATACTAGATTATTCGGTTAATCTCATTAACCTCCTAATCAACATTCGTTAACTGCGGGAACACTCCACTAAATGCCCACAGTTGCACTCTTCTCACTGCAGATATGTTTCTGTGTCCACAGATTATGACCAATTATAGCAAGTCAATCCTTCACGAATGTTCGTAACACCAGTTGGGTCAAATTACCGTTTTACCCCTAGGTTACATCTTTTGCCTTAAGTCTCAGTGCTTCTCTAATGAACAACTTGTTTGTGGTCCTACCAGCAAACAAGTACCTGTCGGGCCAATGAGAGGGTCGGACCCTTTGTTCATGTCCCAGAGTCACCACTTAAGAGAACATTCATCTACTTACCCTAATAGGTGGGAAGAAGTGAATTCCTTCTTTCTAGGTTAAGTCCCTAACCGCCTGCTCGGTCTTGTCCCCAAGAAGGTAGGCATATTGAGTCAGCGAATATGGCCAGTGTCACCCATACTAGAAAAAGGACAATTCCTCACAAACAGGAGTTCGTAACCTTCTTAGGATTGAGATCAAGTTGACTAGGTCATCCTATTCAAACAGAAACCTAACTAGGCAACAAAGCTACATTTAGTGGTTACTATTTCGTAGTCCGGTCTTATGAAATCTCATCACATAGGATATCCCCACTCACATGTCGTCTACACAAACACGTTAGGATCACTTGTGTTTGTATCATATACAAAGAAGGTCATATCATACTATTACCAGGGTAAGGTACCCAAGCCTTATCCTCTTACTATAGACCATTTAGGTTGTATCTCGAACTGAGATCTTTATATGTACACTAAATTCAGTTCAAGAGACATATTACAACCTCTGATGTTAATATAAGACAATAATGTAATTAATAAACAATAACTTTTTATTGACAACAATAGCTCTTTATTGATTTAATTAGAACATTATTTACAATCTATGAGTTTTAGGACATAAAACTCAACATGAAGGGGTTAGACCCATAAGGTGTAATTGGATCTATAAGAGAAAGAGAGATGCAGTTGGAAAGGTACAAACCTTTAAAGCTAGACTCGTAGCAAAGGCGTTTATACAAAGGGAAGGAGTTGACTATGAGGAAACTTTTTTCTTTTGCTATGCTTAAGTCTATTAGGATTCTCTTGTCCATAACCACGTTTTATGATTATTAAATTTGGAGAATAGATGTCAAGATTACCTTTCTGAATGGTAATCTTCAAGAGACATCTGTATGTCTCAGCTCGAACGGTTCATAGCTCAAAGTTATGAGCAAAAGGTTCGCAAGCTTAATCAATTCATTTATGGGTCGAAGCAAGCTTTCAGATCTTAGAATATAAGATTTGATACTACGATCAAGTCACTTAGTTTTGACCAAAACGTTGATGAAACTTGTGTATACAAAGGAATCATTAACAACAAGGTAGCTTTCTTGGTACTTTATGTGGACAATATCCTACTCATTGGGAATGACGTAGGATTTCTTACTAACATAAAGAAATGGTTGGCAATCCAATTCAAAATGAAATACTTGGGAGAGACACAGTACGTTCTCGAGATTTAAATCATAAGGAATCACAAGAATAGAAGGTTAACCTTGTCTCAAGCATCCTATATCTGAAGGGAATGAAATCCCGTGCAGCGGAAGGGTGATTGAATCACCGTGGTATCGTTGCGAAATTCGTTTTCTTAAAATCGTTTCTAACATAAAAACTAGGCTAAACATGATTTAGAAGGAAAAAACTGTAACAATTACTTACTTGTTGAAGAACCGTCTCCACGTTTTCATTCTCCGTTCACGAACCCTTCGTGATCACAATCTCAACGTAATCGATCTCCTCGAACAGTGAATTATCCGGACACCTCCACACAGTTTCTCGGTTGTTCTACTTTTGGTAGAAGGAGAGTTGTGGGACTCTACCTTTTGGGTGAAAGGGAGGAGAAATTGAGAGAATGGTTGAGAGAGAATGCAAGAGCTCTTTGGTGAGAAATCCAAAAAATGAGCATTATGTTACCAAATCCTTCTTGCAAAGGAGTTTAAATAATGGTGATAGGTGGAGTTGAAATCTCCACCTATTTACCATTTAACCACAACCATAGGTTATGCAAATCATATTTGCATAACCATATAATAAGATATTTCATATATCATTTTACAAATCACATTTGTATAATTGTGGATTTTTAAATTGAATCACATCCAATTAAATTTCTCTCAATCCAATTTCTCCAAATTAGCCCTAATTAGACAATTAGGCTAACCTATAGTTTATTATGAATCTCATTCACATTAAACTATATAATATGTCAATCATATCTCATATAAATGATATAATTACACTTTAGTGAACTTGAACACTTCAAATTCACACCGAAACTGTAAACCCTCTATTAATCCAGTTTGAGCCAACTGAGTGACCTAATGGACCTACAGTGACGGGCTCCAATGATCCGAGATTAACCTGTCAAACTCTTTGACGCAATTAATCAACATTCATTAGCTACGGTAACACTCCACTGAAGCCCGTAGCTGCACTCCTATCAGTGTAAGACAAGTTGTGTCCATTGATATAACCAATGCCCGTGAGTCTACCCTTCACAGGTTGTTCATAGACACTACTGGGTCAAATTACCGTTTTACCCCTGTGTCTACTTCTTGCTCCTTAAGTCCCTACTTCTCCTCTAATGAATAACAACGTTGTAATAGTTCAACCATACACAACACCCCTCTCGGACTAGTGAGAGGGTGGGTGCTCGTTGTCCAAGCCCTGGAGACAACACTTAAGGGAACAATCCATTTAGTTTCCCTAAAGTCGGGAACGAGTGAATTCCATCTCGCGTAGTTAAGTTCCGAGCTCCCCATGTGGTCTTGTCCCTGAGAAGATAGGCATATTGGGTGAGTAACTGTGACCACCCTCACCCGTACTAGTCAAAGGACAAACCCTCGCAAACTGGAGTCCGTAACACGCTCAGGATTCAAGTCGAGTCACTAATGGTCATCTATGAAGTTATTAGTGCCACTGTCAACGGTGTTACATCAGTAGGTCTAATAATTCACGGTTCGTTCTTGTACAATCTCATTGCATAGGATGCCCCCACTCGCATGTCAACCACATGAATGAGTCAGATCACCTCGTTTGTATCTAATACAAAGTGGGTCGCATACTCAACGTATCCAGGATTAGGTCTCCAACCCTATCCATATACTGTAGACCGTTCGGGGCATTAACTCGAACGTGATCCTCCCTAAAGCTTAGTTTATTGGATAAAATTTGTAAAATTGCGAGAAACAAAGTAATGAAAGAAATAACTCTTATTAATTTCAAATAGTAATATTATGAACAAAACGAGATTAGGACATACATCCCCACGAACTCCCACTTGGACTAAGCTAGTGGAGCAAACATACATTTCTCAAATGTACAATAGATTATAATAAAGTAATACAATAAACTAGGGCATTGAATACCCTTTAAAATAATCTCACTTGCCCTAGTCAGGAAGCAATCGAAGACCTAGACTCATTAGGTGACCCTCAAACACTTTAGCCGTGAGGGCCTTTGTAAATGAATCAACAACGTTGTGCTCCGACGCTATCTGCGTGACTGTCACGCGCCGCGGTGCACAATCTCTCGTATCAGGTGATACTTCCGCTCAATGTGTTTGCCCCTCTTATGACTCCAAGGCTCTCTGGAGTTGGCTACAACACCACTGTTGTCACAAATTAGCATGATAGGAAAGTTCATATTTGGAACAACTTCCAAATCCGTCATGAACTTCCTAAGCCAAACAGCTTCCTTTGCAGCTTCACAAGTCGCAACGTACTCAACTTCCATAGTGGAATCAGCGATGCATCCCTACTTGATGCTTTGCCATACTACAGCTCCTCCATTCAGAATGAAGGTTGACCCCGAAGTGGATTTCCTAGTTCCTTATCGGTCTGAAAATCAGAATCTGTGTATCCCGTAAAGATCAAACCCCCACTCCCATACACTAAACTGTAGTTCTTGGTTCTCCTAAGATACTTGAAGATTGCCTTTATGGTTGTCCAGTGATCTAATCCTGGATTGGATTGATACCTACTGACAATCCTTACTGCATAACAGATGTCAGGCCTAGTACACAACATGACATACATCAGACTCCCTACAGCTGAAGCATAGAGGATCCGTCTCATATCCTCAACCTCTTGAGGAGTCTTAGGACATTGATCTTTAGACAGGTGAACCCCATGTTTGAAAGGCAACAAGCCCTTCTTGGAGTTTTGCATCTTAGACAATATCTTGTTAATATTAGACGCCTGAGACATGGCTAGCGTTCTGTTCTTCCGGTTCCGGACAATCTGGATACCTAGAACATACTGTGCTTCTCCCAAATCTTTCATTTGAAATTTCAAAGCTAGCCATTTCTTTACGTCAGTAAGAAATCCTACCTCATTCCCAATGAGAAGGATATCATCCACGTACAATACCAGAAATGCGACAGTTTTGTCGATGATTTTCTTGTAGACACAAGGCTCGTCAACATTCTGATCAAAGCCATAAGATTTGATTACCTCATCAAACCTTATATTCCAAGACCTCGAGGCTTGTTTTAGGCCATAAATGGACCTATGAAGCCGGCAAACCTTTTGCTCTTGGCCTTGGGTAATGAACCCTTTAGGGTGGTCCATGTAGATGGTTTCGTCAAGGTTTCCATTCAGAAAGGTGGTCTTGACATCCATCTGTCATACCTCATAGTCATAATATGCGGCAATGGCCAGAAGGATCCTGATCGACTTTACCATGGCAACAGGTGAAAAGGTTTTCTCATAGTCAACCCTTTCAACCTAGGTAAAACCCTTTGCCACTAGTCGTGCTTTGAAGGTCTGCACTGAAGGGAATGAGAATCCCAGCGCAGCAGAAGACGATCGAATCATCGTGGTATCGTTATGCAATTTAATTTTTTAAAATTAAACTATCTAATAGTACAAGGTTAAACATGCATTTAAAGAAGGAAAACCTGCAAGTTAGAAGTACTTACTTGTTGAAGACCGTCTTCAAATTCCCTTCTTCCGATCATGAACTCTTCGTGCTTTCCTAAACAATCTCAAACTTCTCGAACAATCCCAACGAACGGACACCTCCACTCGATTTCTCGGTTGTTCTACGTTTGGTAGAAGGAGAATTGTGGGATTCTTAGTTTTGGAGAAGGGAGGAGAATTTTGAGAGAGAGTTGATTTGAGAGAGAATTTTGATTGCTTCTTTTGGTGAGAATTCCAAAAATGAGCAAAACCTTAATGAACATTTCTTGCGAAGGGGTTTATATAATGGTGATAGGTGGAGTTGAAATCTCCACCTATTTACCATTTTACCAAGACTATAGGTTATGCAAATCATATTTGCATAACCACATATAATAAGATATCTCATATCTCATTTTACAAATCACATTTGTATTATTGTGGTTTTTTAAATTGAATCACCTTCAATTTAATTTCTCTCAATCTAATTTCTCCAAGTTAGTCGTATTTCAACAATTAGGCTAACCTATAGTTTATTATGGATCTCATTCACATTAAACTATATAATATATCATTCATATCTCATATAAATGACATAATTGCCCTTTAATGAACTTGAACATTTCTAATTCACACCAAAAATGTAAACCTTCTATTAATCCAGTTTGAGCCAACCGAGAGACCTAATGGACCTACAGTAACAAGCTCCAATGATCCGAGATTAACCTATCAAACCTTTTGACCCGCTTAATCAACATTCATTAGTTATGGTAACACTCCACTAAAGCCCGTAGTTGCACTCCCGTCAATGTAAGACAAGTTGTGTCCACTTATATAACCAATGCTCATGAGTCGACCCTTCACAGGTTGTTCATAGACACTGTTGGGTCAAATTACTATTTTACCCCTGTGTCTACTTCTTGCTCCTTAAGTCCCCACTGCTCCTCTAATGAACAACAACGTTGTAATGGTTCAACCATACACAACACCCCTCTCGGGCCAGTGAGAAGATGGGTGCCCGTTGTCAAGCCATGGAAACAACACTTAAGGGAACAATCCCTCTAGTTTCCCTAAAGGTGGAAACGAGTGAATTCCACCTTGCATAGTTAAGTTCCTAGTTTCCTACTTGGTCCTGTCTCTGAGAATATAGGCATATTGGGTGAGTAACTGTGACCACCCTCACCCGTACTAGTCAAAGGATGGACCATGCAGATGAGAGAGTCCAGAACACGCTCGGGATTCGTGTCGAGACACTAATGGTCATCTCACGGTTATTAGTCCATACCATTAACGGTGTTACATCGCAGGTCTAATAATTTCATGGTCCGGTCTTGTACAATCTCATTGCACAGGATGCCCCCACTCACATGTCAAGCACATGAACGAGTCAGAACACCTCGTTTGTATATTAATACAAAGCGGGTTGCATCCAAAGCATATCCAGGATTATGTCTCCAACCTTATCCATATATTGTAGACCGTTCGGGTCATTAACTCGAACGTGATCCTCCCTGTGTGTCCACTACACACCGTTCAAGTTCTAGTTCTCTCATATATTCAATGACCCTGGAGCTTAGTTTGTTGGACAATGTTTGTAAAAATTGTGAGACACAAAATGATGAAATAAATAATTTTTATTAAATTCAAATGTTAAATTTACAAACTAAACGAGATTAGGACATAGATCCCAACATGCACCTTCCCATCTACGTCACGTTTACGCTTGTAGATCCATTTGCAACCTATCGGTTTTACCCCATCAGGTTGATCCACAAGATCCTAGACGTAACTGAAGTATATCGACTCCATTTTCTGGTCTATAGTTTTAATCCATTCGTCCTTGTTAACGTCTGTCATTGCATGATCATAGGTCAATGGATCCTCTCAGTCATCATCATGGGGTGACGACTTGGGTTTAAACTAAACCTATGTAACGTTCAGGCTGTCTCACAACCCTCTCACTACGTCGAGGCATTCCCAACTCTTGGGAACGGACTTGACTAGACGTGCTAGGATTGACAACACTTGTTGGCGTACTACCCCCATCAGCAACTCTTGCTGATGTACTATCCATTTCGTTCAACACGATTTTGCTTCTAGGCAAATGATCCCTGACGTGGTCTTCCTCAAGGAAAGTGGTGTTTGTCGTCACAAGCACCCTATTTTCCTTAAGAGCGTAAAAAAGACCACCCCTAGTCTCTTTTGGGTAACCTACAAATAGGCACAATTTTGAATGGGGTTCCAACTTCTTCGGGTTTGACACCAACACGTGGGTCGGGCATCCCCAAATTCTGAAATTGTGTAAACTGCCTTTACGTCCATTCCAGAGTTCAAAAGGTGTTTCACAAACACTGTTCGACGGAACGTTGTTCAAAATATAGACCGCAATCTCCACTGCGTAACCCCAAAAAGAATCAGGGAGACGAGCATAGCTCATCATCGACCGAACCATGTCCAACAGGGTTCTGTTTCTCCTCTCCGATACACCATTCTGCTGTGGCATATCAGGTGCTGAGAGTTGGGAAGTAATTTCATGTTCTATCATATAGTCCTGGAATTTTGTGTCCATATACTCTCCACATCGATCCGATAGAAGTATTTTTATCGTTTTACCTAACAGTTTCTCAACCTCAGTCTTATACTCCTTGAACTTTTCAAGAGTTTCAGACTTCCTATGCATTAGGTAAATATACACATACCTCAAATTGTCATCTATAAAAGATACAAATTATTCGTAATCACCTCGTGCTTTAACACTCATCGGACCACAGAGGTCAGAATGTATAAGCTCAAGGGGCTCTTTGGCTCTATATCCTTTTCCACTAAAAGGACGTTTGATCATTTTGCCTTCGAGGCATGACTCACACACCGGTAAAGAGTTTTTTTCCAACTCGCTTAGAAGTCCACTCTTCACTAGTCTCTCAATCCTATTGAGATTAATGGCACCTAACCATAGATGCTAAAGATGGGCATTTTTTTTTGGAGAAACTTTTACTCTTTTAGTTCGTGTTTCTGTTGTTTTAAATACTTCAGTATTCAAAACGCTTTTGACCGAATTTGGTTTCCAAACATACAGATTAGACTCAAGTGAAGCATCACACAAGAAATTTCCATTTCTAGAAATAAACACTTTATTACTAGAAAAAAAATACACAAATAGAGTGTTCAAGAAGGCAGGAAATAGAAACGAGGTTTCTAGTAAACCCTGGAACTATATACTAATTATCTAATAATAAGTAATTCCTGCTGAAATAGAGATTCACTTTGCCGATCGCTGCAGCAGAGATAATCTCCCCAGATCCAACCTGTAGAGCCACCCACCCTCTCGTAGCTGCTGCCAGGAACTAATTCCCTGAAAAGAAGAACAAACGTGGTTAGTGGCGCCTGAATCCAATATCCAGGCAGAGTCATTACTCTCCACGAAATAAGTTTTAGTTACTAGTAAATCACATTTATCTGTATTCTTCCTGTCGGCAAGGAACTTGGGACAGTTACGCTTCCAGTGGTCGTCCCCATTGTAGTGGAAACACTTTCCTTTCTCTGCAACTTCTTTGACCTTTTTACCCTTTTGGGCGGCAGCGCAGTCAGCTTTGCCCTTCTTCATCTTCTTCTTCTTTCCTTTCGGGTGAGAAGGAGCTACAGGTTTAGTCTAGAGGTCGAACCCCTGTGATAGGACCTGAAGGCAACATTTGCCTCAACTTCCAGTGTCCTGATCCTCATCATGGTCTGGAAGTTTTGTAACTTGTTCAGAAGGGTGGTCAGTGTGTAGCTAATTTTGTTCATAACAGCATTGCTACGAAACTGAAGGAAACTCTTTGGAAGAGTTTCCAGTATAAAGCTGACCTAGCTCGACTAATCGATCGAAGCCCCGTTCATCTCCGCCAGATTTAAGTGGGTCATCATGTCTAGAACGTGTTCTCAGACAGACGTCCCTTCTTTCATCCGAGCGTTGAAGACGTATTTGAGCGAGTCATGTCGGACTTGAAAGGACTATTGTCCAAACATTTTCTGCAATGACTCCATGATCTCCTTGGCGGTGATCGCTCATGCTTTTTTTCCAATACTTCAGATAAGTTGGCAATGATGTAGACCTTGGCCTTTTCATTGGCCCTGATCCACCGATCATATGCATCAAGAACACTTCGTGACGCAGTCGAGCTCGACAACTGAGGACACTCCTCAGTAAGCACAAACTTAAGGTCGTCGGTTACTAGAATCGTGTTTATATTATTTTTCCAAGTTTGGAAATTCTCCCACTAATTTGTCGGATGCTTGTAACACTATAATTGAGCTAGAGATTTTTGCTGAGCAATCAAATAAAAGCTTAGTGTCAGTCTCGCAAAAAACTTTTTGAAATCCAATCAAGTTTTAGCAAAAATTTATCCTATGATCCGTAGGTCATTTAAAATTTGCAATGATATCACAAAGGTTTAGAATGACCGCCACCGAAGGGTGAACAGAAACACTCCTCCTCTAGGACGAGACTATCTCGACCAGACCCTAATCCCAGAATACTTTTTATTTCATTAGGCGTCCAATTATCATTTTTCGGTCGAATCCATTAACTCTTAATGAATCCCGTGAGTGTCACAACTAATCTTTAAGTTTCCAAGTATCCGTCCAAACAATAACCACCCAAGGGTGAACTAAGAAGGAAAACCAACAACGAATAGAAAATCATGCAAACCAAAATCATCTCATCAAATTGAAACAATTACCCACCTAATTTTAAGAAAACGGATGCACAATGAGAAGTCAACGATTGGCTCTAATACCAATTGAAGGGAATGAAATATCGTGCAGTGGAAGGGTGATTGAATCACTGTGGTATCGTTGCGAAATTCGTTTTCTTAAAATCGTTTCTATCACATAAAATCTAGGCTAAACATGATTTAGAAGGAAAAAACTAGTAACATTTACTTACTTGTTAAAGAAACATCTTCACGTTTTCCTTCTCCGTTCACGAACCCTTCGTGATCACGATCTCAACGTACTCGATCTCCTCGAACAGTGAATTACCCAAACACCACCACACAGTTTCTGGTTGTTCTACTTTTGGTAGAAGGAGAGTTGTGGGACTCTTCCTTTTGGGTGAAAGGGAGGAGAAATTGAGAGAATGGTTGAGAGAGAATGCAAGAGCTCTTTGGTGAGAAATCAAAAAAATAAGTCTTGGGTTACCATATCCTTCTTGCAAATGAGTTTAAATAATGGTGATAGGTGGAGTTGAAATCTCCATCTATTTACCATTTAACCACAACCATAGGTTATGCAAATCACATTTGCATAACCATATATAATAAGATATCTCATATCTCATTTTACAAATCACATTTGTATAATTGTGGATTTTTAAATTGAATCACATTCAATTAAATTTCTCTCAATCCAATTTCTCCAAATTAGCCCTAATTAGACAATTAAGCTAACCTATAGTTTATTTTGAATCTCATTCACATTAAACTATATAATATGTCAATCATATCTCATATAAATGACATAATTACCCTTTAGTGAACTTGAACACTTCAAATTTACACCAAAACTGTATACCCTCTATTAATCCAGTTTGAGCCAACCGAGGGACCTAATGGATCTACAGTGACAAACTCCAATGATCCGAGATTAACTTGTCAAACTCTTTAACCCGGTTAATCAACATTCATTAGCTACGGTAACACTCCACTAAACCCCGTAGTTGCACTCCCGTTAGTGTAAGACAAGTTGTGTTTATTTATATAACCAATGCCCATGAGTCGACCCTTCACAGGTTGTTCGTAGACACTGCTGGGTCAAATTATCGTTTTACCCCTGTGTCTACTTCTTGCTCCTTAAGTCCCTACTTGTCCTCTAATGAACAACAACGTTGTAATGGTCCAACCATACACAACACCCTTCTCGGGCCAGTGAGAGGGTGGGCACCCGTTGTCCAAGCCATGGAGACAACACTTAAGGGAAAAACCCTCTAGTTTTCCTAAAATCGGGAACGAGTGAATTCCATCTCGCGTAGTTAAGTTCCTAGCTCCCCACGTGGTCCTGTCCCTGAGAAGATAGGCATATTGGGTGAGTAACTGCGACCACCCTCACCCTTACTAGTCAAAGGACAGACCCCCGCAGACAGAAATCCGTAACACGCTCTGGATTCTGGTCGAGTCACTAATGGTCATCTATGAAGTTATTAGTCTCATACTGTCAATGATGTTACATCAGTAGGTCTAATAATTCACGGTCCGGTCTTGTACAATCTCATTGCACAGGATGCCCCCACTCGCATGTCAACCACATGAACGAGTCAGATCACCTCGTTTGTATCTAATACAAAGCGGGGCGTATCCACAACGTATCCAGGATTAAGTCTCGAACCCTATCCATATACTGTTGATTGTTCGGGTCATTAACTCGAACGTGATCCTCCCTGTATGTCCAGTACACACCGTTCAAGTTCTAGTTCTCTCATATATTTAATGACCTTGGAGCTTAGTTTATTGGATAAAGTTTGTTAAATTGCGTGACACAAAGTAATGAAAGAAATAACTCTTATTAATTTCAAATAGTAATATTACAAACAAAACGAGATTAGGACATATATCCCAACAATATCGACAAAATGTTGGTATGATATTCAATGCAGAACACCAAGAAGGGTTTATTGCCTTTCAGACACGAAGTTAATCTGTCTAAGGAAAAATGTTCTATGACATCTCAAGAAATTGAGGATATGAGACGTATTCTCTATGCCTCTGTAATAGGTAGCCTAATGTATGTTATGTTATGCACGAGACCACACACTCGTTATCTTGTGGGAATGTCAATAGGTAAAAGTCTAATCCAGGGTTACACCACTAAACTGCAGTTAAAAATATCTTCAAGTATCTTAGGAGAACAAGGGACTATATGCTAGTGTATGGGACTAAGGATTTGATCTTTACAGGATACACTGATCTGAATTCTAGACTAATAAGGATTCTAGAAAATCCACATTGGAATTCATGTTCACCCTTAACAAGGGAGCTATAGTATGGTGAAGCATCAAGCAAGGATGCATAGTAGACTCCACGATGGAGGTTGAGTATGTAGCTGCTTGTGAAACAGCTAAAGAAGCTGTTTGGCTCTGGAAGTTCTTAACGGATTTGGAAGTTGTTCAAAATCTGGAATTGTCTATCACCTTATACTGTGACAACAGTGGTGTTGTGACAAATTCAAAAGAATCTCACAATCACAAACGAGGAAAGCACATCGAGAGGAAATATCCTCTCATTCGAGAGATAGTGTAACAAGGAGATGTGATTGTCACGAAAATCGCGTTGGAACACAACATTGTTGATCCCTTTACAAATACTCTCACGGCTAAAGTGTTTTAGAGTCATCTAGAGAGTCTTGGTCTACGAGATATGTACATAGGGTAATCTACGACAAGTGGGAGATATGTAATAGGTATAAGGGTGCCCTAGTTTATTGGACCTTAAATCCAATAAACAAACATCCTAGATTGTATTATGTGTCTTGAACTGTATGTAGAGGCATATGGGGATCAAAAGTTCATGAAACAACTTAAAAGTATAGGGATGAGGTTGGGTACATCATCCTGGTAACATTATGGATACAACTCACCTTGTATTTGATATAAACACAATGATCCAATGTGTTCGTGTAGGTGACATGCGAGTGAGGGTATCCTATGTGATGAGTTCACATAAGACCGGACTGCGAAATAGTAACTGATAAATGTAACTCTATTGACTAATTAAGTTTCTATTTCAATAGGATGACATAGGGAACTTGATCTTAATCCTGAGCATGTTATGAACACCTATCTACGAGACTTGAATAATGGGCGCTACCCTCTCATTGGCCCGAGAGAGGTTTTCTATTTAATGGTTGGACCCTAAACCACTAGAGGAGCACTGGTACTTAAGGTCATAGATGTAACTCAGGAGTAAAATGGTAATTTGATCTAGCTGGCGTTACGAACACTCATGAAGGATTAAGTTGTTGGTTTATATCCGTGGATACAAAAAAATATCTGCAGTGAGAAAAGTGTAGTTGTGGGTCTTTAGTGGAGTGTATCCATAGTTAACGAATGTTGATTAATGTGGCTAATAAGGTTAGTCAATTAATCTCGTATTGTTTGACCTTTTGATATGTAGGTCCATTAGGTCCCCTTCCCAGCTCGTAAAGGGTGTTGGGGTTATTTGATATTGATTGAAATTTGAAATGTTCAAATTCACTTAGGGAATTAACATAATGTATGGAGATACATTATAATATAAAGTTTGTATTTTATTTAGAACTTTATTAAACTTTATATTATAGAAGAATTATAATTGAATATGATTCAAATATAAGTTTAAATTAAATATATAATATTTAATTTAGCAGTTAATTAATTGGTGAATTATTTAATTATTTAATTAGTTAATTTAATTAAATTAATTGAATTTAAACTATAGGATATGTGAGAGATGTTCATTTAAATATGATTTACATAAATTTTAATTAAATTAGATTTAATTAATTAATTATGATTAGTTAAATTAAATTACATTAATTTATTTTTTAATTTAATTTAATTAACCCATATACAACTTCCAGTGGAAGTTAACGGAAGTTGGAAAAAGAATGTGGCATTCCCAGGTTGTATCTTGTTCTCTCACTCTCCTCTCTTTTACGATAAGAAAAACACAAAGGGGATGAGTTTTGTTGGTTGTTGAACTACTTTATAAGCTTCCTCTCCCTGAGAAAATTCTCTCAAGATTTTTTTTCCTCAAGAAAAGAATTCCCTTCTCTTACATCAAGGTTGGATCCCACCATCCATACCTTACACGCTCAGAGATATAGGAAGGTTGCACTTTTGGTAGGGTCCAGTTTTTGGTTCCAAATAGTGTTGGCGAAACGTGAATTTGAGGTTGTACATTCGTGACCTTGAGGGAAGAACAAAAAGTATTCTTGGTTTCCTAAGATTAAAAGTAAGTGTTCTAACTTTTAATTCTGTAGAAATATGTTCTCTGTGTTTGCTAATGTATTGGTATTTTAGAATTAAATTAAAATACGAAAAATATTTTCGATTGGCTTTCGTTGTGCTTAAAGATTTTTCGAAACATCAGTCGATTCATCTCACTCATCTCCCCTGTCATCTTTGAGGAAGAAGAGGAAACTCATAGTGGAGGACGATAATGATGATGATGATGATAAAGATGAGGAGGAGAATAAAGACGATGTTAAACTAAATGGAGAGAACATTATGAAAGAAAGGAAGAAGGAATGAGTGAAAAGTGATTGATAATGTGATTAGAAACAAAGGCATTTATATAGGCTTTAATACACCAAAAATAGACTTACTAAAAAATAGTAAAAAAACTTAAGTGCCAACTATCCTAAAGAATTGGTAAGAGCTTTTAATAAGTTTAACATCCTCCCTTAAACTAAAACTATGACATTAGTATTTAGTTTAAATTAAACAAAAAGACAACACCAAGCAAATTCTGAAGCTTCACAAATGTTGCTAATTTAAGAGGCTTGGTCAAAATATCAGCAATTTGATCTTCACTCTTGCAGTAGCTTAGTTTCATGGTTCCGTCATTTGTAAGATCACTTAAGTAATAATATCTTACATCAATGTGTTTGCTTCGTCCATGCAAGACAGGATTCTTTGAAAGCTTGATTGTTGAAGTATTATCACAATAAATGATAGATGTTTCTTCTTGCTTATAATGCAACTTCTCAAGAATGTTTCTCAACTAGATGGCTTGGCAAGCACATGATGTTGCTGCTACAAATTCAGCTTCAGTGGTAGATAATGTGACGATTGACTACTTTTTCGAAGACCATGAGATAGCTCCTGAACCAAGCATGAAAACATACCCTGAAGGACTCTTTCTGTCATTTAAATCTCCTGCATAATCACTATCACT
The DNA here is from genome assembly GCA_036507285.1 of Trichosanthes cucumerina. Taxonomy (NCBI): domain Eukaryota; kingdom Viridiplantae; phylum Streptophyta; class Magnoliopsida; order Cucurbitales; family Cucurbitaceae; genus Trichosanthes; species Trichosanthes cucumerina. The sequence goes on from CM071838.1 coordinate 31,925,237, forward strand.
AAAACCAATAAGGTTTAATTCTCCTATTTTTTGATAAAGAATGTCAAAATCAGGAGTCCCTTTTAAGTAACGTAGGATTCTTTTTGCAGTAAGAAGATTAAGTTCAGTTGGAGATTCCATAAACCTGCTAATTAAACTTACAACATACATTATATATGGCCTTGTAGTGGTCAAGTACATCAAGCTTCCAACAATTTTCTTATAGAGAGTACCGTCGATTTTGTTTCCTTCATGGTCCATTGTGAGCTTCAAATTGCATTCAACTGGAATTGTAGTTGAGTTATAATTCTTCATTTGAAACCTGTCCAAAATCTCTAGTATATATTTCTTCTGATTGAGGAAAATTTCACTGGTTGATTGCATTACCTCAATGCCAAGAAAATAATGCATATTGTCCCTATATCTGTCATTTCAAACTCTGTCATCATGGACTGCTTGAATTCTTCAAACATAATCGAATCATTGCCTGTATAGATCAAATCATCTACATACAAACATACTATCAAAATCTTGATTGCAGGTTGAAATTTAATAAAGAGAGTATGCTTATATGGGCATTTCTCAAATCCAACTTTAATGAAGTAGGCTTCAATTCGACTGTACCAAGCCCTAGGAGCTTGCTTCAAACCATATAAAGCTTTCTTTAGTCGATATACCTTTCATTCGTCGCATTGTTGGACATAGCCAGGAGGTTGATCTATGAAAACCTCTTCATTCAAGTTTCCATGCAGAAAGGCTGATTTTAGATCCATTTGAAGAATTTTCCAATTATTTTGTGTTACCAATGCTACCACCATTTGAATGGTATCGTGTCTTGCAACTGGAGCAAAAACTTCATTGTAATCAACGCCAATTTGTTGTTTGTACCCCTTTGCAACGAGACGAGCTTTATACTTATCTACTTAGTCATCTTTATTCAACTTCGTTTTGTAAACCCATTTAACACCATTGGATTTTTTCCCTTCAGGAAGTTCTGATAGCTCCTAAGTGTTTTTTTTTTTTATCGACTTAATCTCTTCATCCATGGTTTGCTTTGACTTTGTATCTTTGATAGCTTCTTCAAAAGTTAATGGATCACATTCTGATAATAAAGCATAATGGACAAGTGCTTCATCAGAAAGATCACCACTAACCTCATAATTTTCCATCCAAGTTGGTCTTCTTCTAACTCGTTGTGTTCTTGAGCTTGTACCTTCTATTTGAGTCTCAGTAGTCTCAACTGATTGTTGGACTGGATCTTCAGGTTGTGGAGACAACGATACATCATTGTCTTCTAAGTTCACCGGTATTAATTGTTGCTCTATAGTGTCTTCTGTCCAATTCCAAGTGTTTAGTTCATTAAATATAACATCTCGGCTAATTACAATTTTACCTGTGATTGGATTGAACAATTTGTAAGTCTTTGATTGCTCATTGATGCCAAGTAAGACACATTTTTGGCTTTTATCATCTAACTTCTTCCTTTTCTCGTCAGGAATGTGTGCATATGCAATGCACTCGAACACCTTAAAGTGATCAACAGATGGTTTACGCCCACCCCAAGCTTCTTGAGGAGTCATATTTTTAACCGAAAAAGTGGGACTTCGATTCAAAACATGAACACCCCAATTTACTGCTTCTAGCCAGAATTGCTTTGGAACTCTTCCATTAGCAAACATACTTCGAACCATGTTGAGGATCGTACGATTCTTTCTTTCGGCGACACCATTTTGTTGAGGTGTGTAGGTTATTGTCAACTGTCGTCGAATTCCATGCTTGACACAAAAGTTTATAAATTCTTGTGACATGTATTCTCCTCCACGATCCGTTCGAAGGGTTTTGATTTTCCTCTCAATTTCATTTTCAATTCTCGCCTTAAAGCTCTTGAAAATTGAAAAGTCATCGATAAAAGAAATAAAATATTTCTTGTTCCCATTTGATATTGGGTTTATTGGGCCACATATGTCGGAAAGGATCAACTCCAAAGGATTACGAGCTCTCCATGTTTTTCCTTTTGGAAAATTCTCACGATATTGTTTACCAACAACACAATCTTCACATATTTTTGTAGGAGGTAAAATTTGGGGAAAACCAACCACCATTTGCTTTTGAGAAACGACTTGCAAACCATTGAAATTTAGGTGGGCAAATCGCAAATGCCAAAGCCACTTATGGTTTTGGTCTATGTTAGTTTTCAAGCACAATCTCAGACCTTCTAGTTTGAGTGGGAACAACCTATTTGAGGTCATTTCAACACGAGCTATCAATCCTCTCCTAGGATCATATATCTCACAGGCGCCTTCTTTGATGGTTGTGACATAACCCTTCTCTTGTATCTGTCCAACACTCAATAAATTGCTTTTCAAATCAGGAATATAGAACACATTTGATATTGTTTCAATATTTCCCTTTTTTGTTTTGATTTGTATATTGTCTTCACTCACTTACATCTACTTTAGAATTATCACCAAATGAAACAGTGGAATAATAACTTTCATTATCCAAATGAGAAAATAGAGACTTGTTACCACACATATGATTGTTGCAACCAGTGTCTATGTACCATATGTTTGGTCCAAGTTCATCGTTGTGTTGGCACGTCATCAATAGGGTTTCTTGCTCATTTTTCTCAATGAAATTGGACTGCTCATTTTTCTTGCTCATTGTAATGGTCAAACCTCTGGCAACGATAACATTGAATGTTGGACTAATCAAACTTCGAGTTGTTGGATGTTTGCTTTTGTTGATCATGGACATCACCTCTTCCTCTTCCTTGCCATTTCCACGACCTCAGCCACGACCTCTTCCAGTTGAGTTTTCACCATGAGTTAAAGGCTTCAAGGCTTGTTCTTCAGTTGGACTTGCATTTGACGTCATTCTCTGCTCATGCACAAGTAAATAACTTTGTAATTGATCAATTGATAAGTTATCGATATCTTTTGATTTCTCAATTGAACAAACCACATATGCAAATTTATGATCCATTGACCGAAGAATCTTCTCAACTACGGCTACATCTTCAATCTTCTCTCCATGGATCCACCTCTTGTTTACTATAGCCAAGGTCTGTGAGAAATACACATCCACGAACTCACCTTGCTTCATTTGAAGAATCTCGAACTCTTTGCGAAGAGCTTGAAGTTGTTGTCTTTTCACCCTCGTCGTGCCTTGATACTTTTTCTTCATTGAGTCGCAAATTTGCTTACATATATCCTTTTGCAAGATGGTCTCCAAGTTAGTGCGATCAATGGCTTGGAATAAATAATTCTTTGCCTTAAGATCCTTCAATTTTCGTTCCTCTAGCTCTTTGGTTCAACTTCTGACAAGACAACTCCAACAGCTGGTTCATCTACTCCTGCTTCGACAATGGCCCAATACTCTTTGGACCGTTGAAAATTTTCCATCAACATGCTCCAATGATCAGAATGACCATCAAAGCGAGGAATTGTTGGTTGCACATAGTTGTCAGAGGTCATAACTATTGCTTGCAAGCTTTTAAAGATAAAGGAATGGAGGTTGGTTTAATGGCTAAGAAAAGATGCTACAACTAGCTCTGATACCACTTGTTAAACTAAATGGAGAGAACACTATAAAAGAAAGGAAGAAGGAATGAGTGAAAAGTGATTGATAATTTGATTAGAAACAAACGCCTTTATATAGACTTTAATACACCAAAAATAGACTTACTAAAAAATAGTAAAAAAACTTAAGAATAGCCAACTATCCTAAAGAATTGGTAAGAGTTTTGAATAAGTTTAACAGACGATGAAGATGAGAATGATAAAGAGGACGATGGGGATGATGATGAGGATAAAGACCACAACAATGGAGAACCGTCGGTGGTTGCCTCAAGCACTAAGTCACCAACAATGAACTTCTCGGGTTGGATCGATGCATGCAACACTTCTCGGCACGAATGTGAGCTAGACATTGGATTTGACATATTAGAATGAGGTCAATGAACCCGACTAATAATGCATGTCTAACCCTTTTCTCTTTTCATTAAGTCAAACGACGTTTGTATTTCTATGTTTGCTTTTTTAAGTATAGTTAGATTATATTTTTTCTTTTGTAACGTTGTATATATTTATTTTCTTTTGTATTTACTGTTTTTCTTTTGTACATTAAGTGCTAATATATTTATACAAATCTACGAAATTGATTGTGATTATTTGTTGGTCTTCTTTTAACAAAGTTTAAAAATGATAATGGTATTATTTATTATTTCCACTTAACAAAACATCCATCCATCAACTGGTTAAATGAATGCATGCAAGTGGATTTTCAAAAATCAATTGTGGTAATTATTTATTTATTTTCATTTTGTTTTCCCTGCCGCCAAACGATCCATGAAAGCTAAAAACACATTTCTATACAAACTAATTGTGAAGCTTCACTATACAAATAGATCAATTAATAAATTAAAATATAAGAAAAATCAACTACAAAAGGCTAGAACATATTGGCAATGAAATCTGAAATAGATGAGCAAATTTTAATATTCAGGTCACCTGGATGAAAAACTTGATGATGTCATTGGATAGTGGGAAAGAGCTAAGATGTCCTTTTGATTGAACTTTGAAGGTTATTGAAACGTTAGACAATTCATTGTTATCCAATTGAAAAAAAAAAAATCTCTGAGCTTTTAGGAAAATCATCAAATTTCCTCCTTTTCATGGAGTTCTTTTCAATACTGGATTCCTTCGAGCAATGCTCATTCATTTCTAGCAAAAAGGAGCAAGGACAATGTCTTATCAATTAAGGTTTCTGATTTCTATTCGAAAGGAGGGTGTCATTTGAGAAGATGAATTTTTTGTGTCTATAACCTTTTCTTAGGTGATTTTTTTTGGTTCTTGTTAATAGACACAATTATAGCAGATTAGATTTGATTGTATTTACTTCCTTAGTTATAACTTTCCTTGTATGTATCACATTTCGGGGTATTTTATACTCTTGTACCTACAGAAAATATATACAATAAAATATACAAGTCCATATTTTACATGGTATCAGAGACCTAGGGTTTCATAACACCCACCGCCGCCGCCGCCGCTTATCGCCATCGCCGCCGCCGCCGCGCTCACCATCGCCTTAATCTCCATACCGCAAAGCGCCATTGCCAGATCTGCACTTCAGATCTCGATCCACCACAATGAGTCGTCGCGATCCGCCCGCCGAATCCGCCAGCAGTACCGCCCGAATCCGCCGGCATTCCGCGGCCCTCCGTTTCAGATCTCCAGATCTCTGCCTCCTTACCTCCAGATCTCCGTCCGCCCAGATCTAGATCTCCGTTGCTCGATTCGAGATCTTGAGCTTCGAATCTCGAACCGCTTTCGGTTGCTCGTCCGCTCGGTTGCTCGTCCGCCCCTACAGACCGCTCGGTTGCTCGTCCGTCCGCCATCTAGATCGGTTGCTCGATTCAGATCACCACAGCAGATCTAGATCTCCGTTGCTCATCCGCTCGGTCCAGACCGCTCCATCGTCCGCCACCTGTTCAGATCTGCATCTCCGTTTCAGATCTCCGTTCCAGATCACTCGTCGGACGCTTCAGACCGCCAGATCTTCGTTCTCCAGATCTCAGTTCTTCAGACCGCCAGTCCAGATCCTCTTTTGATAGTTTTGAGAAAGGTAGAGTTTTGACATCCAAGCCACTTAGACTCAGCTCCTCGGGAAGCGTAATAATAAAGTTACTGCCACAGTCCAAAGTTTTTTTTTTATCAATGGAGAAAAGTGATATCTTTCGTCCCATCAGCACGATTCTTAATGGAACGAACTATATCACTTGGGCACATCAAATGAAAAGCTTCTTAATTGGTAGAAGATTATGGCGAATTGTCACTGGAGATGTATCAAAACCATTAAAAAGCAACACAGATGAGGATGATGTCAAATTTCTAGATCAGTTAGAAGAATGGGACAGCAAAAATCATCAAATAATGACCTGGATTGGTAACACCTCTACTCCTGCCATTCATGTTCAATTTGATAGGTTTGACAATGCTAAAGAGTTATGGGATTTTCTGTCTACACGTTTTCAATCTGTTGGGTTAGCCCATTACTATCAACTACATTGTAGCCTTGTCAGTCTGAATCAGGATACTAGTCAATCCGTCAATGAATACCTTGCCACGCTTCAACCCATCTGGACTCAGTTAGATCAAGCTCAAATCAGCAAAGACCATCTACGTCTTATTAAGGTTCTTATGGGTCTTCGGCCAGAATATGAATCTGTTCGTGCTGCCTTACTACACCGAGATCCTCTACCCACCTTAGATGCAGCAATTCGAGAAATCTTATTTGAAGAAAAACGGCTTCACATAACTCCGTCTCCACAATCTGAAGTTGTTCTAGCAACCACTCATTCACACAACACATCTGGGTCGCTCTTCTGCAAGAACTGTAAGTCTCATGGTCATAAATTTATTGACTGTCCTAAAATTGAGTGCAGGTATTGCCACAAGAGGGGGCATATTCTAGATAACTGCCCTACTCGACCACCGCGCCCTTCAGGACATCCTACAAAATCCAGGACTTTTTCTAAAGTCGGTTCTTCATCTATTGCTGCTGCCACGCCATCAGAGGATCTCACCACTCCTAACTTTCAGATGAGTGACCTTCAAGACTTATTAAAACAGGTGATTTCATCCAACTCACCTGCTCTTGCTGTCGCATCAGGTAATTCATGCCTCCTTGACTCTGCCTGTTGTAATCATATGACCTCTGATCTTTCTCTCATGACATCAGTCACACCTACACAATCTCATCCTCCCATACATACTGCTGATGGCAACTGTATGACTATCTCTCACACTGGCACAATAGACACATCCAATCTCAAATTGTCCAATACCTATTGTGTTCCAAATCTTGCCTTTAATCTTGTATCTGTGGGACAATTATGTGAACTTGGTCTAAATGTTTGCTTCTCTTCTACTGGTTGTCAGGTTCAGGATCCGCAAACGAGGCAGACGATTGGTGTGGGTCGCAAAGTGGGAAGATTGTTTGAGCTCACGTCACTTTAGTTGCCTACATATTCGATCATTTCTGCCCCTGTCACCAACTCTGAAGTATATCAGTGGCATCTTAAACTTGGTCACGCTTCTTCTGAAAAACTTCGTCATTTAATTTCTACTAGTAGTTTCCATAATATCGCTAAATTTAGTTCCTTTGATTGTTTGAACTGCAAACTTGCAAAACAACCTGCTTTATCTTTTTCTACATTATCCTCCATATGTGACACTCCTTTTGAACTAATTCATTCAGATATTTGGGGTCCTGCTCCTACCTGCACTGTCAATGGATATCGTTATTTTGTGTTATTTATTGATGATTATTCCCGATTTACTTGGATATATTTTCTTAAAAATCGTTATGAGTTATCCCACATTTACATTGCTTTTGCTAAAATGATTCAAACTCAGTTCTCTCGAAGTATTAAAATCCTCCGCACAGATAATGCAATGGAGTATAAGGATTCCAGTCTTCTTTCATTCCTCACTCAACAGGGCACTCTCGTTCAACGATCATGTCCTCATACCTCACAACAAAATGGACGAGCAGAACGTAAACATCGTCATATTTTGGACTCTGTTCGTGCTCAACTCCTTTCTGCCTCCTGTCCTGAGAAATTTTGGGGTGAGGCTGCCCTTACCTCTGTCTATACCATTAATCGACTTCCTTCCTCGGTCCTTCAAAATATCACTCCATTCGAACGACCATACGGTACTCCTCCTTCCTTCTCTCATCTTAAAGTATTTGGTTGTGCATGCTTTGTTCTTCTCCATTCTCATGAACACACTAAACTGGAACCACGTGCACGACTTTGTTGCTTTCTTGGCTACGGAACCGAACATAAAGGTTTTCGTTGTTGGGATCCAATCTCTAACCGTCTACGCATATCTCGACATGTTACATTTTGGGAACACATTATGTTCTCCAGTCTTTCGTCATTTCATACCTCCCTCTCGAGTCATCAATCTTTTTTTTCTAATCCGTCTGAGGATCTTTTCCCATCGTCTGAACCTCCTCATATATGTGAGCTTGACGAATCTGTACCAGTCTCTGCAGTCCGGACCACCCGTCTGTCACAATTGCTGAACCTGAACTTGATCCGACCCCTCCCGTTCGTCGCTCAATTCGGGTAAGAGAAACTCCTCATCATCTTCAAGATTATCATTGCTTTTCCACTATTGCTTCATTATCTGAACCAACCTCTTATAAAGAGGCTAGCACTAACCCTCTCTGGCAGCAAGCAATGAATGAAGAATTACAGGCTTTAGAAAAGACACACACATGGGATTATGTTGATTTGCCCCCAGACAAGAAACCCATTGGTTGCAAATGGATTTATAAAATCAAAACACATTCTGATGGCTCCATCGAACGCTATAAAGCTCGTCTCGTTGCGAAAGGCTACTCTCAAGAATATGGCATTGATTATGAAGAGACCTTTGCTCCCGTTGCCCGCATGACTTCGGTTCGCAGTCTACTAGCCGTTGCTTGCGCCAAGCAAAGGCCCCTTCATCAGATGGACGTCAAAAATGCGTTTCTGAACGGTACCTTATCAGAAGAAGTTTACATGACACCTCCTCCAGGTGCATCACATCCACCGAAGAAAGTATGCCTCCTTCGTCGTGCATTATATGGCCTAAAACAAGCTCCTCGAGCCTGGTTTGCAACATTTAGCTCCACCATAATTCAACTTGGGTTCACATCCAGTCCTCATGATACAGCATTATTTACACGACAAACGCCACATGGTATTGTCCTCCTTCTATTATATGTGGATGATATGATTATTACAGTGTGCGACTCTCGGCTATATCCGACTTACAAAACTTATCTTGGCGACACTTTGAAATGAAAACTTGGGACCACCGAGTTATTTCCTTGGACTTGAAGTGTCATCTTTGCTCTCTTTGAATCTTTCTCTCTCCCAAGCAAAATATGCTGCTGACCTTATTAGTCGATCGGGCATCTCGACTCAGTTCCAACACCAACGCCTCTTGATCCAAATGTTCGTCTGACTCCTTTTGATGGGGTCCCTCTTGAAGATGCCACTCTATATCTACAACTTGTAGGTGGCCTTATTTATCTGACTGTGACTCGTCCAGACATTGCCTATGCTGTTCACATCGTTAGCCAATTCATGGTTTGCTCCTCGGACTATACACTTCTTTGCGGCCGTGCTTCGTATTCTTCGCTATGTTAAAGGTTCTCTTTGATCATGGACTTAAGTTCTATTCCCAGTCGTCATTAGTATTATCTGGCTATTCGGATGCTGATTGGGCGGGTGACCCTACTGATCGACGTTCCACCACAGGCTACTGTTTCTACTTAGGTGATTCTCTCATCTCGTGGCGCAGTAAGAAACAAACAGTTGTCTCGCGATCCAAAGATCAATCCGAATATCGCACTCTCGCAGATGCTACATCCGAATTACTCGCTCGATGGCTCCTTGCTGCGATATGGCGCCTCAAACATCTGCTACTACACTTTACTGTGACAATCGGAGTGCTATTCAAATTGCTCATAATGATGTTTTCCATGAACGAACAAAGCACATTGAAAATGACTGTCACTTTGTGCGACATCATCTCTTGAGAAGTACCCTTCACTTACAACCCATATCAACTATCGACCAACCAGCGGATATTTTTACGAAAGCTTTATCCTCCAGCAGGTTTTCTCAACTACGATCCAAACTCAAGTTGGTTGCCACCTTCCCACCTTAAGTTTGAGGGAGGGTGTTAATAGACACAATTATAGCAGATTAGATTTGATTGTATTTACTTCCTTAGTTATAACTTTCCTTGTATGTATCACATTTCGGGGTATTTTATACTCTTGTACCTACAGAAAACATATACAATAAAATATACAAGTCCATATTTTACAGTTCTAATGTTTTCGTAGTGATTTGTACTGGTTTTATTTATCAATTTAACTAAAATTGGAGGATGAACTTTGGGCGCTTTTATCATGTTAGAGGATAGAAGATGAACCACTGACACTTTTTTGCTATAGTAATATGTATATTTCAGGTTTGAGTGTTGTGTATGTGCAAATATACACATATATCTATAGCAAGTGTGCTATTATCGTATCCACAAAGATTTTATTCTTAAAAACTCAATTGGTAACTAAACAAATTCATTCAGAGGATTAACTAACATATAACGGGAAAGCTGCTCAAACAAAATGATTGTGATAACAGAGCAAAACAGGAGAAACGACAGAAAACGGATAAAAACTGGATTAAAGGTAAAAATATAGATTAAAGGCTCGGATTAGAGGCAAATCATGCAATTGATTATGCTACAACTTAAGCAGACATTCATTTCAATCTGTTCACTATCGAAAACACGACATTCTCCCGAATCACCTAAGTTATGTTATTTCATTTCCATTACTCCAACAATATTAGTCTCACTGTACTATGTGTGCATTAGGTAGGTAATTATACATAATCTCTTAACTTAGTTAACTTCTAACCCTAACTCAGGGCTAATGTGGTTTTTAAGAAATTAGCTCCCTCTATTCGTCCTAGAAATCAAAGGAACAAAGCTACGAAATTGTTGGCCAAACGAAATTGAACTAAAAATTTAAGAACACTTAAAAATTTAATTGATTAAATGAACTATGCTTAGCTATAAAAGAGATCAGAATGCAATCATTCTCTAGTCATCACCTTTAGGTGGTTTAGTTCATAATGTAAAATAAATAACAGAGAAATCGGAATACAACCACGAATAAAATAGTACAAAAAACAAAAACTAAACAAAAAGAGAAAGAGAAGAAAAAAAAATTGGAATGTTTCCCTAAATAGTTCATTTCAGCCTCTGTTCCAGCTCTACGAGGAGAAATCTATCTTATCGGGAAAGCCTATCGCCCATGGTCACCATTTTTGCAGTTCGTCCTCTTTTCTCTCCTTAGACATCCCTTTTTATTCGTTTCTTCAAAAATATGGTTTCCCAACATATAACCTCACATTGTTTGCAAATAAGAGATTAGACAGGACCCATGATGTGGTGTGCTTCTATTGGCTGGGCAATGCTAACTCTTCTAACATATTCCAGGTCAATTAATAAACTATCGTTTCTACGTGCAGAAATCATGTTGTTGGGGTTTTTCCCTAAACTCGTGGCTTGTGAATGTACATTTGTTTATCTATGTAATAAAAGTGTTATTCATTCAGACTCGCAATTTAAACTAAAGTCTAATAAAGAAACATCCAAAGGTCATTAATGAAACTTGAACAGTATGTAGAGACATACAAGAGGATCTTGTTCAAATAATAACCTAAAGGGCCTATAGTATATGGATAAGGTTGGGTACCTGATAACTCTTAGAAATAAGAGTTATTCCTTGATATTTAGTTATGCTTTTCATATAATTATTTGACTTTTATGTGTGAAATCTCCTAAACTTGTGTACTTTTCTATAATATTAATTTTGAGACAGTAAAAATATTATTTGAGCATAATTGGCTTAATTAATGAGTTTAATGCTTCTAATTAGGAGTGAAGTAAAGAAGATGGCTCAAGGTTTTCGGGTAGTAGATGTTGAACTATTTTGCTGGAACAAAATAGCCAAACAAAATTCGCACGTGGGAATTAAGACTTCATTAATTGACGTGGATTCTGTCAATCTAATCAGCTTCAGTGGACCGCAGAGCTTCTGCCACGTGAATAAAAAGCGTCTATTCAGCCCTGATTTGCCCAAAAAGAGAGGAAATGGATTAGGGTAACTGCATTTAAGGAAGGAAGCTTGGGTATATTCGGAGAGTTGTTCTTTGGGGAGAGAGTTGTTATTCTTTTTGGAAGAAACATGTACGGAAAGAAAGGAGAAATCCTCTGCGATAGAGCTGTCGGACTGAAACGTTCTGCCACAAACGAAAGATTCCTCGTCGAAACTTTCCTCGGAGATGGAACGGAAGACTCGAAACTGCAATTCTTCTCTCTTTCTCTTACTTTGTAGTTGTTTAACTTTATTTACTGTCTTTTTAATGTATATCCATTCTCGACTTTGTTTTTCTTTACTTTAGACTATAAACTAACTCACCTAAGGTTGAGGATTAGAGGATGATTGTATTCTTTTAACTGCATTTTAGTTAAGTAAATATAATAGTCAATTGAATTTATTTTTGTGTATGCTTAATCCTAGCTCGATTTCGTTTGGCCAACCATTTTGTGCTTTGTTTTCTTGATTTCTAGGAAGAATAGGGATAGTTGATTTCATAAAAACCACATTAGCCTCTTAGTTAGGGTTAATAGTTAGTTAAGTGAGTGGATTAGGGATAACCACCCACCTAATGCACACATAACACAATGAATTATTTATCATCGAAGTAATGGGAATGCAACAACGCTTAATCGATAATTGGGGAAAATGTCGTGTTTACTGTGGTGTGATTCAATTAGCTTGAGTATTTACTTAATAAAGGTGTAGTTAAATACATGATTACCTCTTATCCGAGCCCTATTTTGATTGATTGATATTATTTGAATCAATTCTGCTATGTTTCTGTTAAGTGCTCTGGTTTTGTTTTATTGGTGCATTTATTTTGGTCCACCATCTCTATTTTATTCCAACATTTTTATAAGAAATTAGTTTGTTTGGTTACAATTGAGTTCTCCAAGAATTAACCTATATAAGAAATTATTATTCCCTGTGGATTTATGATAATTTACTTATTGTTAAGCTATAAATTTATGATTATACTTGCGCATAAGGCAACGTACTAAGCGGAATCATATAAATTTTTGTAGCAAATTATTTAGCAATCAGTACCTTATACTGGTAACTGAAGGGAATCGGATCTCCGTGAGCAGCGGAAACGTGGTTTAAAATCGATTTACATGCTTGTTTTGGTTATTCCCAATACCAATACATTGGTAAAAAACAGAGAATAAACAATAAAATACTAATCTAATTAGGCATGGATTCTAGACATGCAAACATGTTGTATAAGACTTAAACTAAAAGGAATGAACTAATTACCTTTGTTGTTTCAATTTCCAGCAACTCCTTACCCCTTGGAATCTACAGCAAGACAGTTTACTTCTCCTTTGTTCTTCTTTTTCAGTAGGACAACAACCACTTGGAGAACCTCCTATTCTCTGAGTCTTAGATCCAACCTTGGTGGGAAGGATTCCAACAATTGGAGAGGTATGAGAATTTTAGGTTGTGAGAGAGAATTCTAAAGTTGCAGCAATTTTCACCAATTGCAAGATCACCATCGTCCTCTTCATCTACCAAAAAGAGAAGAAAAATAAACTTCCCCAACTCCCTATCGATAGGGAGTTGGAGGGAAGTGGGGAACATGTCCTTCTGACATGTTCTCATTTATTTAATATTAAAAATTAAATAAATAATAATAATAATTAATATAATTAATTATTATATATATTAATTAAATCATATTTAATTAATCATAAATTAAATATCATATATTTAATTTGGATTAAATCACATTTAATCAAATTTTCCCTCTAACCTATAGTTTCAATACACATCTTATGTACATTAAATTTTAACCTATAGTTTTCAAATATGAATCTCATTCACATTTAGATTAATATTTGAACTCTTTCAAATGTTTAATTCTCTCATACAATTTAATATGAATCATATTCACATTAAATTTATAATATAAAGTTCCAAAACTTTATATTATAACGTATCTATATATATTAAATTTATTCCCCAATTGAATTCACATTTCAAATTCAAACGATCTAAGAAAGCTTTACAAGCTAGAAGGTGGACCTAATGGACCTACAGATCAGAAGCTCCAACAATGCGAGATTATTCGATTAATCTCATTAACCTACTAATCAACATTCGTTAACTGCGGGAACACTCCACTAAAGTCCCGCAACTGCACTCTTCTCACTGCAGATATATTTCTGTATCCACTGATATTGACCAATAACAACACGTCAATCCTTCACGAATGTTCGTAACACCAGCTTGGTCAAATTACCGTTTTACCCATGCGTTACATCTTTTACCTTAAGTACCAGTGTTTCTCTAATGAACACTTTGTTTGTGGTCCTACCAACAAACAGAAGTCCCTCTCGGGCCAATGAGAGGGTCGGACCCTTTGTTCATGTCTCAGAGACACCACTTAAGGGAACATTCCTCTACTAACCCTAATAGGTGGGAATGAGTGAATTCCATCTTGCTAAGTTAAGTCCCCAGTCGCTCACTCGGTCTTGTCCCCAAGAAGGTAGACATATTGAGTCGACGAATCTGGCCACTCTCACCCACACTAATCAAAGGACAATCCCTCGCAAACAGGAGTTCGTAACCTGCTCAGGATTGAGATCAAGTTGCCTAGGTCATCTTAGTGAAATAGAAACCTAACTAGTCAACAGAGTTACACCTAGTGGTTACTATTTCGCGGTCTGGTCTTATGCGAGCTCATCACATAGGATATTCTCATTCACATGGCATCTACACAAACACGTTACGATCACAGTGTTTGTATCATATAGAGGTGAGAATCGATCGGGCGGCGTCGATTTTGGGCTCAAACCGACATCGAACCACCAACTCGGTGATAGTTGGTTTCGAATGTAGTTATAGAACCAATTAATCGAACACACAAAAATCTGAGCTGCTGAGAAAAAGGTTGGCGTGTCCATGGAAAGTCGGCAACAGTGGGCTCGGCGAAGGAACCTAGATAAAAAATAAAAAGAAGAGAGAAATAAGGAAGAAAAATATGAAAAAGAGATATGATAGAAGGAGGAAGAAGAAAGAAGAAAAATAAACAAATTCGTTGGTGGTGCATGAGGTGGATGGACTCCGGTGGACGGATGCAGTGATTCCGATGGGCGTGGGAGGACGAAGTCGTAAGAGAAAAAATATGAGGAAGAAAGTGAAAGAGAAGAAGAGGAAGACATGAAGGAAAAGGAAAAATGTATTTGTCATACGAAAAAAATATAAAAGGTAAAATAAAAATATTTTTTTAATAGATAATAATTACCTATTATAAAAAGACATGGTTTTATAAAACCATGTGCTAGCCCATGGTTTTACAAAGTTTTAACTTCTTCTTTAATTTTCTTTATTATAAAATACAAAGATAATCCTCAAAGTTTTTTGGTCGGTTTTTTTCATACAAAAACCTACCACCGACCGATTGAACCATAAAATCGATTGACCGACGTCGATTCGGTCAGATTCGATCGATCGGTTCGATTTTTCGGTTTGGTTTGCTCAGCCCTAGTATCATATACAAAGTGGGCCACATCCATAGTATTACCAGGGTAAGGTACCCAAACCTTATCCCCTTACTATAGACCCTTTAGGCTGTATCTCGAACTCAGATCCTTTATATGTACTCTACATTCAGTTCAAGAGACATTTTACAACTTTGGATGTTAGTTTATTGGATTTAGGGTTAATAAAAGGGCAATATCGTAAATAACGAACAATAGTTATTTATTGAAAATAATAACTCTTTATTACAATGATTAGAACAGAATTTACAAACTACGAGTTTTAGGTCACAAACACCCAACAGTAACACTATGGATGTGACCCGCTTTGAATTTGATACAAACGAATTGATCTGATTCGTTCATGTAGTAGACATGCGAGTAGGGGTATCCTGTGCGATGAGTTCGTACAAGAACGGACTGAGAATTATTAACAAATTTTTGTAACACTGTTAACTGTTTAAGTTTAATAATTCATAGATGATTATTGATAACTCGACCTGAATCCTAAATGGGTTATGGACTTCTGCTTACGAGGGATTGTCCTTTGATCTGCATGGGTGAGAGTGGTTCGTGTCGCCAATTCAACAATCTTAACATTTTGGAAACAAGACTGAGTAGGGAGCTGGAAACGTAATCACACAAGATAGAATTATTGTTGACCTTAGGGAAAATAGAGGAGTTGTTCCTTTAAGTGTTGAATCCGGACTTGAACAATGGGGTCCCACTCTCTCACTAGCCCGAGAGGGACTTTATTTATGATCGAACCATAAATAGGTTGTTTATTAGAGGATCAATGGTACGTAAGGAGCAATAGGTAATTACAAGGGTAAAATGGTAATTTGACCCAACTATAATTACGAACGACTCGTGAAGGATCGACTTATGGAAAATGGTTATATCGATGGATACAATTTGTCCTACAGTGAGAAGAGTGCAACTATGGTTCTTTAGTGGAGTGAACCATAGTTAATGAATATTGATTAATTCAATTAAAGAGTTTAATTGATTAATCTCGAATCATTGTAGCTTTTGATCTGTAGGTCTCTTAGGTTTCTCTGCTAGCTCATAAGAATTAAACAAGGATCAATAGTTTTGGAAGAATTTGAACTGTTCAAATTGTATTAGGGAGAGCGTATCAATTATATGTGTCATAATTGATATAATATAAAGTTTATTTTGAATGAGATCCAAAATTGAACTTTGTGGTAAAATTGAATTAGATTACATTTTTTTTAATGTGAATTTGATTCATATTAGGTCTTTAGGATACAATTGGTTTCAATATGATTTTCAAATTAAAACTAGGAGATATACATTAGAATGTGATTCTATGCACATTTAATTAAGTATAAGATGCTTAATTAAATGCATTATGCAAATTGATCATTTTGCATAGTGCTTGTTTGGTGGAATTAGTGGAATGATGGAGGGAGGAAGTTACCTTCATCCACACCACTATAAATAAATGTAAGGAGTTGCATTTTTCAACTTAAGTTCTCATTTTTTGGAAAAGAGCTTTCCATAAAATTATACAAAAAAAAAAAACAAAACAAAAAAAACACTCTCTACAACTCTTCCTTTCCTAATTCTCTCTAGAATTCCTTCTTCTAAAAAGAGTTCCCACCAACTGGTCCTTGCCGGAGAATAGCGGAGAAGATTTTTTTGGAGGTGTCACTGAGATCAAGATCATTGAGAACGAAGAAACGGATTACAAGAAAAATATTCTTCAAGGGTAAGTTCCATTTCTTCTCTCTTTATTGTATGCTTAATCTAGGCTCAATTCTATATTTGTAAATTTGTTGTAAATTGATTGCAAATTATGATTCAATTCGCTTCCACACGAGATTCAATCCCACCCCACGTGACTGAAATGCTCCAACAAAATAGTGTATTCACCAATTAACTTCCTAATTTTCATGTATTAACAATTAAACCAGTCAAATAAAATCATAATTAGTGTAATAAATATTTTGCAACCTTTCAAATTATTAATAAAACAATTATAAGATTTAAATAAAGAAGTTCATACAAATCACAATAAAATGATCACTAAAATAGCTCTAGATAACTCTTTTTATAAGAATTATCAACGACCCACCAAGACTAAAGGGAAAAAATAATTCTGGTGAAAATGGTGAAAATTCACTCGGTAGGAGTGAGAAACAATAAATTCGTCATGCTCCTTTATGTGGATAATCTCAACTTTGAATTGTGCGTAGGAGGATATAAATGAGTTTCATGCAGTTCTTGGTGGGGATGCAACTACAATTTCCTATGAGACCTTTGTTGGTCTTTCTTCAACTATTGGTGGTGGTGAGGACTAGTCAAATTTAAATTCCTTTTCTTTTGACTTTGATGTTGCAAATTTGCCCCAACTTCCTTTTCTCTTGTTTTTACTTGCTCTTTTGTGAGACTCACAAATGTTGACATCTATGTCCTAAAATCTCATAATTAATGATTTATTTAATCATTAATAATAATTGTTATTGTTTTATTTATAATATAATATTATTCATTGAATGAAAAATTCAAGGTTGTTAATGTAATCTTAAACGGTATATGGTTAACATACGCGAGAATCATGTTCAAGCAATAACCTAAAGGATCATAGTATATGGATAAGGTTGGATGTCTTATTCTGGTAACACTAATAAGATGATTCACTTTCTAATAGTTACAATGATTTGATTCAAATCGTTCATGCAGAGACATGTGAGTGGGGTATCTTATACTATGAGTTTGTGTAAGACTAGACTATAAAATATTTAACCTCTCTTTATAAATATGTTAATTGAGAAGTTTAATCTTACAACAAGATGATCATATGCGACTCGATCTTAATCCTAAGTGAGTTATGAACTTCTGCCTGTGAGAACTAGTCTTTTGATTTGCATGGGTAAGAGTGAATTTTGTAGTCGATTTACAAACCTACCATTTTAGGGACTTCACCAAATATGGAGTTGGGAACATAATCTCACAAGATGAAATTCACTCCTTCCCTTATAAGGTAAGTAGATGAGTAGTTCCCTTAAGTACTGATTCTGGGACTTGAATAATGGGGGCCCACACTCTCACTAGTCCGAGAGAGACTTAGTTTATGATTGGATCATAAACAAATTATTCATTAGAGGATCATTGATATTTACTGTGTAAGATGTAATAACAAGAAAAAAACGAATTTTTGACACAGTTGTTATTACAAACAACTCGTGAAGGATCAACCTACATATAGTGATTATATCCGTGGACACAACTTATTCTACAGTGTATAAGAGTGCAACTCTTGGTCTATAGTGAAGTGACCTATAATTACTTAATTAAAGTTAATTAATTAATTAAAGAGTTTAATTAATTTATTTTAATATCATCGGAGCTTATAATATGTAGGTTCATAAGGTTCCCTTGTTGACTCATATAAACATTAACTCATATAAACAAATAGGGACTATTTGGGGCACAAGTTATAATAATGTGTTATTATAACTGTTGGGATTTATGCTCTAAACTTGTGTAATTTTGATCAATTAAATAAAGTGTTATTTGTTTTGATAAGATTACAGTCTTGCTTTTATAAATCCAATAAACTAAGCTCCAAGGTTATAACGTTTATCTTGAAATCAGTGTAGTGGACACTATGGGTTGAGTTCAAGATTATAACCTAAATAGTCTATGGTATAAGAATAAGTTTGAAAACCTTATTCTTGTAACACCATAGATGCAACCCATTTTGTAATTAGTACAAATGAGGTAATCTAACTCATTCATGTAATTGACATGCGAGTGGGGGCATCCTGTATGAAGAGTTCATACAAGACTAGATCGCAAATTATTAGTCTAACCAAAGATAACAATCAAGTAATGTTGGATAAGACTGGTAATTTATAGATGGTCATTAGTGACTCGACCTGAATCCTGAGCAAGTTAAGAACTCCTGCTTATAGGGGTTTGTCCTTAGACTAGTATGGGTGAGAGTGGCCTGTAGCCGACTCAATAAGCCTACCTTCTCGTGACGAACCTCGTAGGTAGTTGGAAACTTAACCTGTGCAGATGGAAATTCACTCATTCCTCTCTGGAGGAATTAGATAGGTTGTTCCCTTAAGAACTGACTCTAGGTCTTGAACAACGGGGCCCCGCCCTCTATAAGGGTATGAGTCTAAGGTAGGACCTTAGACTTGTTGTTCATTAGAGGATCAGTGGTGTTTAAGGAGCAAAGAGGTAATCACGAGGTAAAACGGTAATTTGACCCAGCTGTGATTACGAACAACCTTGTGAAGGGTCGACTCATGGGTAATGACTATATCAGTGGACACAATAATATCTACGGTGAGGAGAGTGCAGCTACAAGTCTATAGTGGAGTGACTTGTAGTTAATGAATATTGATTAACTGGATCAAAGAGTTTGATCTGTTAATCTCACATCATTAGGTCCATTAGATCCCTCTGTTGGCTCAACATGGTAATATTGAGGGTATAAAGTTAGGAGTGAAATTGAAGTGTTCAATTTCATACATGAGGAGTTATATCAATTATATATGATATAATTGATATAATATATAGTTTTTATGTGAATTAGATTCATATATAAACTATATACTAAAAAGAGATTAAAGGAGGGATAGGATGGTCATTTCCATCCCATTCCCCTATATATATGGTTGCATGAGATGCAACTAGGTTAAGTTATTCTAAGGTTTTTACAAGCTCTCTTGTTGTGTTGTTGGAAGAGTTCCAAAACACACATCTCTCTCACAAAATACTTCACCTCTCCTAAAGGGAACTCACCTTCCTCCCTCACCTAGAGAACAACGGAGAAGATCCGGTGGTCGTGTCTTCGTACGTTGGAGTTCCTGTTGTTGAGATCGTGACCGTGGGAGAGAGGAGCACTCGAAGAAAGGTTCTTCAAAGGTAAATTCTTGTTGTCCATTCTATTTTACATGCTTAATCTATGTTGTATGTTCTTGAATTAATCGTTGTAACTAAATCAAGAGCGCACGATTCACAATCGTTTCCACTGCGGGGACTTCGATTCCCTTCAATTGGTATCAGAGCCAAGTTGCGTTCTTGATTTATGTTCTGGATTTTTCAAGAACAAGGTGGGATTTACTGTTTTGCATGAGATGTATGAACGGTTTTGCAAAATTAGATGTTTTCGATTTTGGCACTTAGATTTACAATTTCCATTGAAACGTTCAATGTAGGGCCCGGTGTTTTGGGCAAATTTAATTGTAAATCGAGTCTGTAAGTCCGTGTCGATCGAGGCAAAGCGGTTGCTGAGAAGGTCGGAGCAAAAACGAGCATGGAATGGAATTCAAAGTTGTTGTCTGTGTGCAGCGTTGCAACACTGTTCATCGGCGTTGCAACGTTGCGCTTGCGAAAGAAGGCACGCGCAGAAGGCAGCGTTGCAACGTTGCGCTTGCGAAAGAAGGCACGCGCAGAAGGCAGCGTTGCAACGTTGTGGTGTTGCGCAACGCTCGACAGAAGACGACAAAAGCAGCGTTGCAACGCCAGATACGTTTCACGCAATGAGCAACGGGCAGAAAACAGATTTTTTAATATATATATTAATTATTAAAACGATATTTAATATATTTAATTTATTTAATTTTAATTAATATAATTAGATTATATTAATTAAAATTATTTCTAGGGTGCCAAAATTGGTCTAATTTTTGCTATTTTAATTATGCAATTGTTGTGTAATTATTGTCATGCATAATGTATGCTTGTATTTTAGAAATCTCACCTTAGGTTAAGCATTTTCATGCATCATTTATATTATAAGGAGTTATATTATATAGTTTGCATGATTAATTAATATAAGGTTGTTATATTAATTTTTTGACAGCATTGACATGCGTTATTTTTCATGAGATGAATATGTTATTAAATATATTAAATCCTTATTCATGCTATAAATCGATCTAATATTTAAATCATATTTAAATATATCCACCTCATTTTAATCATAGTTTAATTCATAATTAAGCTATGACCCATTAAATTGATCACATATAATTAACGATTTCTCCCAAACTCGAATTTGAACAATTCAAATTATTTTCTCTCCAAATGTTACAAGGCTTAATCCAAGCTAGTAAGGAGAACCTAATGGATCTACAGATCGTGAGCTCCAACGACACAAGATTAACTGGCCAAACTCTTTAGCCTAGCTATTTAACATTCGTTAACCACCGAGACACTCTACTAAAGACCAGTGGTTGCACTCTCTTCACTGTAGATATATTTATGTCCACTCGATATAACCATGATTAGTAAGTCGATCCTTCACAGGTCATTCGTAATTACAACTGGGTCAAAATTATCGTTTTACCCCTATAATTACTTCTTGTTCCTTAAGTCCCACTGATCCTCTAATGAACAATTGGTTTGTGGTCCAACCAATAAACCGAATCCCTCTCGGGCCAATGAGAGGGGTGGGACCTTTGTTCAAGACCTAGAGTCAGCATTTAAGGGAACAACCTCTCTACTAATCCCTAAGGCGGGTAGGAGTGAATTCCATCTTGCAGAACTATGTTCTCAGCTATCTACCCGGTCTTATCCCTAAAGGTAGGCTTATTGAGTCGGTAATCTCGGGCAACTCTCACCCATGCAAACCTAAGGATAATCTGAATAAATAGAAATTCATAGCATGCTCACGATTAAGATCAAGTTACCTAGGTCATCGTATGAATATAGTCAGTTAAGACAGTAAACAGAGTTATAAAGTCTAAGTGACTATTTCGCGATCCAGTCTTATGCAAACTCATTGCATAGCATGCCCCCACTCGCATGTCTCCACATGAACGATTCAGGATCACATCGTTTGTACTCTACAAAGTGGGTTGCATCCATAGTGTCACTAGGATAAGGTACCCAACTCTATCCTTATATTATAGACTGTTCTGGCTATAACTTGAACTTGATCCACTTTTATGTCACACATAAAGTTCAAGTATTCATCCTATAGCCAAGGGTTTTTTATTGGATTAAGGTTACACAATACACAATTCACTTTATTCAATAACATCTTTATTGCAAAATAGAATATACATTCAATTTACAAAATTACGAGTTTTAGGACATAAAACCCAACAGTTAGGGGATTGATTTGCACGTTTTGAACTTATTTAAGTCTGTATTGAACTTTGTTTGTGTTATTTTATTTTTGGTAATTCGTTCTTAAATTAGTTGATCTTGTTGATTTAAGTGGACTCGAGAGAAAGAACCTTAGATTAGAGCAAAGTTGCCAAAACTCTTAAAAAAATCTGGGCACGAGAATGACCTAGAATTCTCTAGGAAATATTTAAGAAGTCGCTTAATGTCGTGCATGCTTTTAAAATTCACAAGAAAATTGTAGGATTTATCGCTATGCATGAGAATCACTATGGATCGAGAGATTCTTTTGAGTACCTTTACTTTTTGTTTATAAATTCGCAATCATAGTTCATACATGTGTTAAATAAAGAATTAATTTGTGAAATCAATTTCCCTAACAAATCTATCATATTCGTGTCTCCACTTGTATATTTACTTTTCTTTATCTTTGTTTCCACCTTTATCAAAATTTTGTTGCTTTAGCTTAAATTAAGAATTAGTATTTTTGTAGTTAATCAATCTAGAAAACCATTCCTGAGGACGATACTTGGAACTCAAATCACTATATTAAAACGTGACTCGTACACTTGCGGTATTGCAATATCATTTAACGAAATAGTGACCTTAGGCTTCAAGTGCTTGTATGATTTAAATAATAGAAGAAAGGGGAAAGAAGGGTGCATAGCAATGACGTTGGACGTGAGCAAGGCCTACGATAGGGTTGAATGGAACTTTCTCAAGAATGTTACGATTAAATTGAGTTTTGCCCAGGGTTGGATAGCCAAAATAATGAGGTGTGTGGATTCCATGAGTTGTGCTATTCTAATCAACGATACACCCCATGAGACGTTCAAACTCGAAAGAGGGTTGAGATAGGGAGACCCTATCTCCACCTTGATGCAAAAAAGAAGCCTCTATGAATCCTGGGGTGGGCGAACCAAGGAGCACGAAACCTTCTTTCCCAATCCAGGCACAACCTAAGGTGGAGGTAAGCAGCGAAATACCTAATGGTCGAGAACCACGAGATAAGATAGCATGGTCTAGTCTCTAGCTGAAACACTCCACAAGTTTGATGACCAACTAAACTTGAATGCTTCAAACATGCAAACCTAAGCACAATGGATGAAAATAATAGATTTACAAAGGAAATTCTAAAAAAGAAAACTCTCTCAAATTTATTATCTCTCAAATTCGTTGTTGTTGTTTTCCAATGAGAGGGTCCCTGAGATTTAAATAGCCTCAGGGAGAATACAATCTTTCCTAATCTTATCTAGATTTGGAAATAATTAAAAATACTTTAAATTAAGATCTTTAACAATTCTCCTAATTTGAAAAGGAAACTCTAAAATAATAATTAAAAATACTAACAATTCTCGTAATTTTAAAAGGGAACTCAATTTAAAATAACAAAGACTTGATCAAAGTTGAATTCAAATAATCAAGTGGGTCCCTCTTAGTGTCACGCATGGTCATGTGTGTGAGGTTGCACAGTAGAGTGATGGTCGTGCGTGGGGCTACACGATTGGGTCGGTGGGCAAGCGTGCATCGAATCAGGTGGCTTTAAAGCTGAGCTTTGGGATCACATGCATGGTGGTGCATGATAGGGCGGGTGGATGCATAGGGATGCATGGTAGGGCGAGTGGTCGTGCATGCGGCGAATTCACATAGCCAAAGGGTTGGGCCTGCAAATGATTCTTCCTTCTCTTGGGCCTTTTCTCTTTGTCTTTGGACTCATTTAGGTCCATGATCACATCACACCTACCCTTTTCTCTTGTGTGTTGAAGGCTTCTCTACATTATTAACCAGGGAGGAATCTCTATCTCTTCTCACTAACTTTGGAATTAATAAATTTGCCCTTTCTTTGACTCACCTCTTTTTTGCATATGACAGTTTGTTACTTTTCAAAGCCTTTAAGAGGGACTGTGAGGCCATTAATAGAATTATGAGCTATTATGAGAAGACTTCTGCGGCAAACCATAAATCTTGATAAGTCCATGTTGATGGCTAGTAAAAATGTTCTTAATTCGAAGGTTCAAGAGTATGGGGCAATCTTGGGAGTGAAGATATCCAATTCCTTAGTAGGCCACTTGAGGCTTCCTTCCCAAACGACTCAAAACAAGACAAGGATCTTTTGGAGAGTAAAACTAAACTCTAGAAAGTTCTTTAATATTGCAAAGATAATTTTTTTTTGCTTGGAAGCAAAGAGATCCTTATCAAAACCATAACACAAGCCTTTGCAACCTATTCGACGAGTTGCTTTAAACTACTCAAGAACCTTGATGAACTGAACAGAATGTGTATCCGCTTTTGGCGAGGATTGAGTTAATCTAGACAAAAAACTCATTGGATGAGTTGGGACAAGCTTTGACAAAGGAAAGAGGATGGGGGGATGGGTTTCCTTGAGCTATACCATTTCAATCATGCTATGTTAACTAGGAGAAATTATTGAAGATCCATGGCTTCACAGAAAGGGGAGTAACTATCCTACCTTTGTTTCTCCCTCCTTGAGGAATGAAAGAGTAAATGCCCTGATTGATGAAAATGGAAGTTGGAACGAAAGGCTTATCATGGAAAACTTTTCTCTTATTGATTCTAAATTGATCCTTAAAATTCCTTTAGGGTCATTGTAGGATAAAGATGGGATTATTTAGCACTTTGATGTCAATTTTGCTCTCAATTCAATTATTTCCTTTAATATTTAATATGAAACAATTTCACACTTGAACACGATCCTGTCTATGTGTCTACTACACATTGTTCAAGTTCTCATAATCATAACCCTGGAGCTTAGTTTGTTGGATTTCAAGTTTTAAATGCGAGAACACGAGAAATGATGAATAATAACTCTTTATCGATTTCATCGGATATTTACAAACTACACGAGTTTTAGGGCATAAAACCGCAACATTATTAGCTAAGGCGAGGATATGTGTCTGGAAGATTATCAATGACATTCTCCCCACTCAGTTGAATATTTATAAAAAGGGCATTGATACTAACCTTTTTTTCGTATTTTTCAGGGATAAATCAAAATCTATTTCTCATGTGTTGTGGAGGTACAAACTTGCGAGAGAAGAGTGGTTGCCCTATTCTTCTAACTTATTCGATCTTTTTTCTTTATGTAGGGAGGATTGGAGCCCATATACCTACTGGGATTGGATGGTTGATAATATGAAGGACAAGGAGATCAATATGATGATTATCATTCTTTGAAGCTTATAGAATTTCAAAAACAGAGTCCTCCACAAGTAAAAAAAGTGGATATCACGACTATCAGTAGATTCATCAATATTTTAAATCTTAATGAGCAAGCAAAGAGGGAGGTTAACGAACTTGATGGACACATATTAAAGGTTGTTGATTTGGTTGGAATACTGCATCCTGTTGATCTTGAAAGGCCAAAAACCCTCTGAGTCAAGCTAATTGGATCCCCCTTAGTCTGTTTTGGAATTGAACTGTGATGCGACTTGGAACGGTGCTAAGGGTACGAGAGTTATCGGGGTGAATCGTGCATGACTTCAATGGATCTTTGATCAATGCAAGTGTACTTAATGTCAAACGAATATGGAGCACCAAGGAAATCGAATTGAAAGTGGTGTTTGAAGGCCTTAAATGTTGGTTTTGAAAAATCATGGCAGAGGAAGCCAATTGGAATCGATTCGTAATTTAATAAAGTTTCTAAAATACCAATATATTGACAATTTAACAGATAAGCATACATTCCAGAAAAAATCCAACGATTAATTCTAAACTAAAATGATTAGAAATAATTACCTTTTGGCTTTTTGAATTTCTACAACAAAGATAATTCTTCTGTAGATCATGAACTTCCAATCCCAAACGATTTGTGAATCGATATGTAGAACACAACCACCAAGAAACCTTCCTATTTCTTTGAGTTCTCTGAGGTTTGTCTAGTGGGAATCAATCTCAATTGGAAGGAAATTTTGTGGATTTTTTAGATAGATTGAGAGGATTCTGAGAGTAGGAAAAGATTAAAAAAAAACTTTAATCTTTCGATTGACCTCCACACTCTTCCTCCATTCTCTTTATCGATAAAAGAGAGAGGGAGATGATCGTGAGAATAAATCGTGGGATGATCCCGTGATTTTTTTAAATATTATATTAAATAATAAGTATAATATTAATTCAATTAAAATAATAATTAATTTAATTAATAATTAATTAAATCTAATTTAATTCATTAATTCATTAAAATAATATTTGAATGAATATCTCTCAGGTAACCTATAGTTTAATTCAATTAATTTAATTAAATCAAATTAAATTAAATTTAACTAAATTAAATAATTAATCAATTCACCAATTAATTAGTTGCTAAAAAGTAAATATCCTATATTTAGTTTAAACCTCATAATTGAATCATATTCAATTATAATTCTCTCATAACCTATAGTTTTAATATTAATGTGCATTAAATTTATAGTTTTAATACGAACCCAATTCATTTAAAAATAATATTTAAACTCCTTCAAATACTCATAAATTAATTTTGAATCATATCCAAAATGAAATTTATATTATAAAGTTTTGATCAACATGACAATTTTATATTATAATGTATCTCCATACATTATAATGATTTCCTATGTGAATTTGAACATTTCAAATTGCAATCAAGATCAAATAACCTCAGCACTCTTTATGAGCTAGGAAGGGGACCTAATGGACTTACATATCAAAAGCTCCAACGATACAAGATTAATTGGTCAATCTCATTAACCACGTTAATTAATATTTGTTAACTGCGGGTACACTCCAGTAAAAACTCGCAACCACACTCTTCTCATTGCAGATAGTTTTCTGTGTCCAAAGATAAAGACCAATAACAACAAGTTAATCTTTCACGAGTGCCCATGTTGCGTAAAATGATATTGCAATACCGCAAGTGTACGGTCAAGTTTTAATATAGGGATTTGAGAGTCCAAGTATCGTCCTCGGGAATGGGTTTCTAGATTAATTAATTACCAAGATACTAATTCTCAATTTTAGCTAAAGCAACATAACATGGATAGATGGTGAAAACAAAGATAAAAAACAAACAAACACGTGGAGACACGAATTGATAGATTTAGAGGAAATTGACTTCACAAGTTAACACTTATTTTACACATGCAAAGAACTAATGTGATGAATTTATAAACAAGAAGTAAGATACTCAAGAAAATCTCTCGATTCTTAGTGAGCCTCACACACACAATAAATTTGATAGTCTCCATATGAACCTAGAGCATGCACGACATTAAGCAACTTCTTTATGTGTTTCCCTTAGACTTCTAGGTCATTCTCATGCCAGACTTCTAAGAGTTTTGACAACTTTACTCTAATCTAAGCTTTTTCTCTCGAGTCCACTTAAACCAACAAGATCAAGGAATTAAAGAACGAATTGCCAAAAGTAAATAACAAAACATAATTCAATACAGAAGCAAACAAGTCTTAAACATGTGAATCAAATCCTAACTACAACATTTAGCTACTCTAAATCACAAGAAACCCAAACTAAATGTGTAGAAAACGTCTTAAAACGGTGTTACAATCTGAAAGAAAGATGAAATAAACTTATGTGTCGATGCCGATCCTTCATCCTTGAGCTCCCGTCTCGATCTCGAACCTCCCCCAATGCTTTGGCTCCCAAGGAATGCTCACTTTTCTCTTCTTACAGAGTGTATTTCGAAATTAGGGTGAAATCTCTATCAAATTCGGCTCCCTTTGTAAGAAGATCCAATGTTTTATTTATAAGTGAAATCGGTACAACGTTGCAACGTTGTACCCTAAATGTGTGGTATATATGAAATGTATCGATAACGTTGCAACGCTGCTACCTTAACGCGCGTGTTTCTATAGATCTGGCGTTGCGACGCTGCAAGACAGCGTTGCAACGCCCTCTGCCACGGGTCTTCTGCTTATTCTCTTATCGAGATAGCGTTGCAACGCTGCCTCGGCATAGCTCTTCAACGCCTCAAAGCAGCACGCTCGGCGTTGCCACGCTCTGCATGGCGTTGCAATGTCATCACCTCGGGTTCTCAAGCTTGGATTGGTCTTTCTACTTTCAATTGATGTTATTTTTAGCTCCAAAAAGCCTTGTTTCGATCCCGAGTGATCCAAAATGTCTCCAATTATCCTATTTAAGCTCTTAACCTGAAATTTAGTGATTTAAACACATAAAAGCCCTGAAATTATCATAAAACTAGCAATAATTAAGCCTAAGGATAACACATTTTGTGTGTTATCAACCCGTAACACCAGTTGGATCAAAATTATCGTTTGACCCATGGGTCACATCTATGACCTTAAGTACCAGAACTCCTCTAAAGAACAACCTGTTTATGGTCCAAGCATTAAACAAAAACCCCTCTCGGGCCAATAAGATGGTAGGGTCCTGTATTCAAGTTCTGGAGGAACCACTTTAGGGAACTCATCACTTACCCTAAGTCGAGAAGGAGTGAATTCCATCTTAAAAAGTTAAGTTCTCAACTGACCACGCAGTTTTATCCCCAAGAAGGTAGGCTTATTGAGTCGTCGTCTCGAGTCACTCTCACCCATACTAGTAAAATGACAATCGCTCACAGATAGAAGTTCGTAACTGATGGAGATCGGATCTCCTTGAGCAGCGGAAACGAATTTAGAATCGTAATTGCTTGATTGTTTAGGTTGAAGCAAAAACCAGTACATTGACAAAATATACAGAACAAACATATAATTAACTCTAATCTAATTAGGCATGGATAATAGCATACAAACATACTAAGTGTTGCGTAAATTTTGCAATACTGTAAGTGTACGGGTCAAGTTTTAATATAGTGAATTTGAGTACGAGTATCGTCCACAGGATTGGGTATTTAATTCAATTAATTCCTATCAATAACACCACTCAATTTTATCTAGAAAATTAGACTTTAAAGTGAGGTGAAAACACAAAATCAAAGAGTGAAAGTTGAGAACAATCAAGAGAGACGAATATCTTAGGGACTAGATTTCACCAATTATTTAACTATTTTATTGAGATCATGCTAATGGGTTATTGCACTGCTTTTATAAACCAAGAAACTAAGATAACAAATAACCTCTCTCGAGGCAAGTGAATCTCATGCAAGACATAGAATTAAACATCTCTGTTCAACCTAAAAATCAAACATGACACTAAGTTCAATTCTTATGGGTTTCTAATAGCACTTCAATTATTCTCATGTCAAAGTAACTATCAGTCATGCAAAAGAGATCATATCTGAAGTATCTTTCTCAAGAATAAATTCAGACCTAAGAACAAATAAACCATGATCAAGAGTCTATAAGCATAAAGGATGCAATTGCATGAATAAAAGCATTACAATAAACCAAAGACAATCAATTCAACAAAATAACATAATTAAAAGGCTACATTTATTCCTAAGATAACAAGTTTAGCTACTCATGTCCACTATAAATCCTACTAAACTCAAATACAAAACCATAGTTCAACAATAAAAGTGAAAAGAACGAAGAAAGAACTCCCGTGGCATGAACGACAACGATCCCGGCACCTATCACGAACCCCGAGCTCCAAAAAGTCTCCTTCTTGAAATCTCTCCAAAATCTTCTTACAATCTCTCACAAATATGTCTAAACAATGGTGTCAAAAACTCTCCAAAAATGCCCTCCATCCAAGATGCATCTTTTCCTTTTTATATCAATAGGACGGCGTTGCAACGCTGGAAATGGCGTCGCAACGTCGTGCCTTAGCGAATAAATCATAAATGGAAAATATTAGGCAGCGTTGCAACGCTGCTGCCCTCGCGCGCCTTTTCTTATCGAAGTAGCGTTGCAACGCTGCTACCCTCACGTGCCTTCTGCTATCGAAGTAGCGTTGCAACGCTACAAAGCAGCGTTGCAACGTCATCGCTACGAATCTTCATGGCGTCTTTTCTGCGTGTGGAGCGTTGCAACGCCATCGGTAAGTGCTTCCATAGTAAACGGCTGCACACAGAACGTTGCAACGCCATCGGATTTGATGGCTTGTTTTGACCTTGCTTCTTCCATTTAATGTCAATTTTGGCTCCTTTTTCACCCATAATTCTCCATCCATTCTCATATTGCTCTTTAACCTGAATTTCAACAAATTAATTACATTAAAGCTCTGAAATTATTATAAACTAACACAATTTAAGTCTAAGGATAGCACATTTTGTGTGCTATCAAATACCCCCAAACTTAAACAATTGCTAGTCCTCGAGCAAAAATGAGAAAAAAACGGATCATATCAGAGTAAGTTTCATACTACAGACTCAAATCTCAGGAATTGTATGAATCGAGAAATACATTCATCAAAAAGGTAACATTGATTAAAAACTACATAATAAGATTTTAAAATTAAATCAAATTATTCCTTGAGTGGGTGTGTGATAGCCTTTTCCAGTTTAGTCCTTATAAGCCCAAGATAACCTTATTGAGTCCTCTGTTCATTTTCCCTCTACACTGGCCCTAGGCTCCAAATCTTCAACTCATTTACATAATCAGAAAATTTTTACCTTTTATCACTGTTTTTCTTTCACCTCTAAACTTAAACTTTATTTTACTAACAACATATTTATTATTATTATTATTATTATTATTTTTGGAGGGAATCCTTCAGTCGTCTATGTCTTTGCTCCAACATATTAACACTTTGTGGTGAAAATAGCTGACTACGAGCACAGATACCATACAGATTGTCAAAGACTACTTGCATCCTAAGTTTAATCCTTCAAAAGACAAGTATTGGTCACAATACTTAAGATGTTGGAGTACCCTCTTATTTATCACTTTTGGTTTTTAGTGGAAAAACTTTAACAAAAAGTATAATTTTCAATTAAGCAAACTTACTCTTTCATTAGCTCCTAAGCCTATCGAGGTGACAACGATCTTCTGGACAAAATAAACTTGCCCTAAGCATTCAGGACTTTTCCAGGATTGGCTAAGTGCAATTAGGTTCAAGGAATTCTCTAATCAATTTTAAACATCCTAAAATTGGAATTTAATCAAGTTCTATAGGCTGATGTACATTATTCACAATTCTCAATTAAATTTCATCAGTCATAGTCAAAGTATGAAAAATTTACAATGAGTAATCCATTCCATTAACCTGAAATTGATCAAATGCACCAAAAACACACATCAGAAAAGAATATGATAGAAGATGGAATGGAGTCAGATAAATCTCATGCAGTAAACAGTAATTAAAAGTCATACAGTCACCTCCAAACTTGAGAACAACATTGTTCTCAATGTGCAAATACAGATAAGAAAATAACATCCAAATCAGCTAAAGAGACAACGAGGAGAGAAAAGAAGCATGTTTCCTCTCAACATGAAAAAGTCTCATTCCTCATCGGAAGAGGCGTAAGGAGGCATAGGGCCGGAATGAAGGATCTGCGCCATGAATGTGCTCTGAGAGCAGTCATAAAGGTGGCGGTGAGAGGCCTCACCATGTCTGAGATGTCTCATGATCCGCGCTCCTCCCTACGACTCTAAGTCTCATCTTTGGTCGAACCGCTGCTCGAGTCTAGCCATGGCTCGAACCAGATCCCCGTACTCACTGTGGCCAGTGGCGGTATTTGTGGTGACTCATGTTGCTCCTCCTTTCCTATCACACACTCGACTGCGTCAAGGAAAAATTCTGGCTTGTCTGCTTGCATCCCCGTAAGTGCTGCTTGATCATGATCCCGAAGTCCCATGATGTAGTTTTTATCCATCACCCTCTTGGGGTGAATCAGCTCCTCCTCTGATGTTCAGGTGACTCCGACAAGACGACAAAGGGCTGTGATGAGAGAGGGATGGCCTAGTCCACCCGTGGTCGTGCCTCGCCGCACGTGCCTGATGTATCGACTGATGACTTTGCCTACATCAATCATCTTGCCAGTGACAATGGCATACAAGAGGATGGCGCGCTCCTTCGTCACGTCACTCATGTGTGCAACCGGGCTTGTTTTCTAGCACAGATAAAACTGTGCCACACTCTGCTGGACACGGTGAGGTCCGATGTCCGGAGTTTGGAGACCTCGCCTCTCCTTGTTACCCATTGTGCCCCAGGCCGTGCTAGCGTATCAAGTACCTGTGCAGAGTCGAACTGTGTCCTGACATAGATAGTGTACTCATCAGTCTCATAGTCAGGTAAGTGAAAATACATGTTAATGGACACAGCGTCGAACGGGATGCGTTTCCCTCGCACGGTGGTATGGTAAGCCTCCAGAGGCATGTTAGCGTAAAATTCCCGCACAAGCGGGACCACTCCTGCCTCGGGTTGTTGCACCAACAACTCCCAATGTCTCTGCTGAATGGTAGTGTAGATGTCCTGGTGATGGGAGTCATTAGGAACAATGCCCTGCTCAGGAACCAGAGCGCGATGCACTACATAACTTTGGTACCGACTCACAGCTTCAGCATCCACGAACCGTTGTCCATCATATTCAGAACTAGAGCCAGTTGTTGTCTTTGCCCTTTTTGGTGCCATATGGGAACAGTGTAAAAGAAAGAACTAGACAAGGGCAAGTAACAAAGTTAGTGCAAAGTAACAGGGAAAACAAGGAGATGCCCTATGGATGGTGCATGAGGTATAAATGAAAATGAACTTTGAAGTTCTCTACCCATGAATGATGTAAATGGGGAGAAAGATAAGGACCCAATGATTCTCGTCACCTATCAATCATGAACAAGAAGTGGAAATACAACACAATAAGGCCATATATAAAAGTGGACCACTTCATCATATGCATACTAGGGGCAAGGGAAAAATAAGCATAAGCCCAAAGACAATCCAAGCAAAACAATTATCCATGCCCCATCCAATAATAAGAATAAGTTCCCAATTAGTAAGTGAAGACATCCAAATGCCCAAATTGACATACTAATTCAAATCAACTCATCTCATGCTCATGTAGGAAGAGTAGTCCAAAGAGAAATTACAAACACAACTAAAGAGCAAGGAAGTGTCTTACCAAGATCAAAATGCACCTAATGATCAAGAACTTGTCTTACCAAAATTAATGAGCAAAGATACAACCACACAACCAAATCATATATTTATCAAAATGCACAACTAAGGAGGAGGGACTTATGTTACCAAAATCAATGAATTCAATAAACTTAAGATTCAAGCCTTAAGGAGTAATAGTGCCCAAAGATGGAAAAAATTGAAAACTAACATCAATTTACCATGAAAATACATCTAGGGCACTTCCATTAAACTACCCAAATCTCCTAATCTCAACAATATGCTATGAAAATTCATCTAAGCCCAAGATTCATCATCCTAAACAATAATACAACAACACAAACAACCAATCTTAGGCCTAATCACAGAAACATCACAAAAATTGGAAAGAAAATGGTGGAGAAATAGTTACTCACGATTTGTCTTCAAATGGGTATGAAACTTGCCCCAAAATACCCAATCTAGCACAAAATAGGAAGAATAATGAGTGGGAAAAGTTTAAAGTGAACCCTCTTGAGGAAATAGTGAGGGAGATTGAAAGAAAGAAGAGAGAAAATAGAAGAGAGAGTGAAATTTTGAGGTTGTTCGGGGAAATCTGGAACTTTAAAATTCCAGATTTCACGACAGCGTTGCAACGCTGAGGGCAGCGTTGCAACGTTGTCCTCACGGGTCGCGTGCCTGATACAGTGCGTCTGGCGTTCCAACGCCATCGCAAGGGTTGCAACGCTTGGATAAGCATTGCGACGCCGTTTCGAACCCCTTTCTTCTTCTTTTTTTTTTTGTTTTTTTGTTTTTTATTTTTTTAACCTGAAAATAGAAAACAAAAAAAAGTCAACCAACTAATAAATAATAAAATAATAAATAAAATAAAGTAAAATAAAATAAAATAACATAATGAAATAAAATAAAATAAAATTGAAATAATTGAATGAAAATACAACGGGTTGCCTCTCGTTCAGCGCTTTCTTTAACGTCTTTTAACTATACCATTTTTTTTAATTTTTTAATTTTTTTCTTCTTTCACATCTGAAAACAAAAAGAACTACAAAGATCAAATAACCAAATAAGACAGAAATAATCACAGGATACGTAGATAAATTTCCTAAGAAAGTGTAATGCAGATGTGCAAGTAATTGTTTCAACTCTAGAACAGGAGGTTTTGTTTCTTCTACCTTAGTGACATGTAGTTGTGACAATTGTTCATATTGAAGTTTAGGCAATTGATTCAGTGATTCATTACAATAAGTAACTTCATTATCCAAAATTTCTAACTGATCTACCATTGAATTTGTCATATAAGTCTCTAAGGGGTCACCAGATAAAACTAGCTCTCTAGGTGTATTCACAACATTATCCAGAATATCGATCATGTGACAGGTACTTACCTCATCAGGGCACTTCAAGGATCAAAAAATGTCAAATACAACCTTGTCTTCACCAACCCTTAGAGTTAGCTTACCATCATGCACATCTATCAATCCTCTTCCAGTGGCCAGGAAAGGTCGCCCCAAAATAATTGGGATCTCAGAATCTTCCTCCATATCCAGGACCACAAAATCTGCAGGGAAAATAAATTGTTCAACTTTGAGCAACACATCTTCTACAATACCTCTAGGATATTTGATAGAACGGTTCGCCAACTGTAGTGAAATGGTTGTAGGTTGAACCTCCCCAAGACCTAGTTTCCTGTAAACAGATAAAGGCATCAAATTAATACTGGCCCCTAGATCACATAAAGCTCTATCAACAAAAATACTACCAATATTGCAAGGAATAGTAAAACTCCCTAGATCTTTTAATTTTTGTGGTAGTTTCCTCTGGAGTACAGCACTGCATTCTTCAGTGAGATTGATTGTCTCATATTTGTCAAATTTCTTCTTTCTGGACAGGACTTCCTTCATGAACTTAGCATATTTGGGCATTTGTTCCAAGGCATCTGCAAAAGGAATGTTAATGTGCAGTTTCTTAAACATATCAAGAAATTTAGCAAAATCAGAGTTAGTCTTTTTCTTTTGAAAGCGCTGAGGATAAGGAATAGAGTTAGGAACAATAGGAATAGAGAAATCAGAAATCTTCTCTGTTTGTTTCGATGTGCTCACTTCCTCTATCACTTCCTCTGTATCCTTCTTTGCATCAGAATTGAGCTGCTCTTCAGAGTTTACCTTTTCAGTCTCAGCAAGCTCCTTACCACTTCTTAGGGTCACAACGTTGCATTGTTCCCTAGGATTCACCTCAGAGTCACTAGGGAATTTACCTTTCTGCAGCGTGTTTAGGGTGGTTGCCATCCGACTAATTTGTACCTCTATGTTCTTAATGGTTGCTCCATGTGAGTTCACTGTGTTGCTCAAACTTAGCACTGCATTTTCCAACTCGTTGGTTTGATTCCTGTATTCAGTGATGAATGAACTCATCATGTCCTCCAGAGATGGTTTTCCCTCAGTTGTAGATGTAGATGCATAACCTGGAGGAGGTTGCAGAACATTCTTCTGATTAGCATAAGAAATATTTTCATGATTGCGCAAACTTGGATGATAATTAGTGGGCAACTGATTTTGATTCTAATTTCCACGGTACCCATAGCCTCTATTGTTGACATATTGCGCCTGCTCAGGTTCCAGACCTTCAACCCCTGCAAGTTTGTTAGCAGTCGCAACTGCAGCTATGGATTCACTGTTACCTGTACCTGCAAGTTTATCCAAAGCACTAGTTAGGGAGGCCATATGAAACTTGATGGAACTTACCTCATCTATCTCGTACATCCCTGCCACAGGTTTGGCAGTTGATCTTTCAGAGTGCCAATTATAACTAGTGGTCGTCATCTCCTCAAGCAAAGTACGATCATCCTCAGCAGACTTAGAAAATATTGATCCCCCAGCAGCTGCATCCAAAAGAGATTTATTATTTCCAGATAATCCATTATAAAATAATTGAATTTGCAACCAGTCAGGATAACCATGTTGTGGGCATTTTCTAAGTAAATCTTTGTATCTTTCCCAAGCCTTAAACATTTGTTCTCCATCCTGCTGTCTGAAAGTGTCAATCTCAGTGCGCAGCCTCGTAGTCTTGGCAGGTGGGAAGTATTTTGCCAAGAATGTCTGGGCTAATTCCTCCCAAGTGCTAATTCTACCAGGGGGTAAGGACTCCAACCAGAATTTTGCCTTATCCTGTAGAGAAAAAGGAAACAATCGTAGCGAATAGCATTAGGAGATACACCATTAATTTTCTTGTGCCCGATTTCAAAGAAAGGATCTCAGATGCAGATTGGGATCCTCAGTGGCATGTCCTCTGATGGCATTTTCTCGAACCATCTGGATGAGACCTGTCTTTATCTCAAAATTATTAGCTTGAATAGGAGCATAAATAATTCCATATTGGTTTCCAGCAAAAGTGGGTTGGAAGTGCTCTCTGATCGGCTTATACTCTCCATGTTGCTCCTCCATGATTCTGACCTTGTCCTCAGTCTCCTTAAGCTTCCGTCTAAAAGTTCTGTCAACTTCAGGATCAAAAGGAACTAGATCAATTTTTTAGTTACTTCGCATGCAACACACAACACAGAAAA
Organism: Trichosanthes cucumerina; assembly: GCA_036507285.1. NCBI lineage: Eukaryota > Viridiplantae > Streptophyta > Magnoliopsida > Cucurbitales > Cucurbitaceae > Trichosanthes > Trichosanthes cucumerina. The sequence goes on from CM071838.1 coordinate 31,962,066, forward strand.
ATAGAAAATTTAAAACAAAAAGAAAAACACAAATCACAATAAACAAAAACAACAAAAACAAACACAAAAAAGAAACACAGACTCTAGATTAAGACTAAGAGACTTCTTAATAATATCAAAAGAATTAAATAAACGCCAATCCCTGGCAACGGCGCCAAAAACTTGTTGCGTAAATTTTGAAATACCGCAAGTGTACGGGTCAAGTTTTAATATAGTGAATTTGAGTACGAGTATCGTCCACAAGATTGGGTATTTAATTCAATTAATTCCTATCAATAACACCACTCAATTTTATCTAGAAAATTAGACTTTAAAGTGAGGTGAAAACACAAAATTAAAGAGTGAAAGTTGAGAACAATCAAGAGAGACGAATATCTTAGGGACTAGATTTCATCAATTATTTAACTATTTTATTGAGATCATGCTAATGGGTTATTGAACTGCTTTTATAAACCAAAAAACTAAGATAACAAATAACCTCTCTCGAGGCAAGTGAATCTCATGCAAGACATAGAATTAAACATCTCTGTTCAACCTAAAAATCAAACATGTCACTAAGTTCAATTCTTATGGGTTTCTAAATAGCGCTTCAATCATTCTCATGTCAAAGTAACTATCAGTCATGCAAAAGAGATAAGATCTAAAGTATCTTTCTCAAGAATAAATTCAGACCTAAGAACAAATAAACCGTGATCAAGGGTCTATAAGCATTAAGGATGCAATTGCATGAATAAAAGCATTACAATAAACCAAAGGCAGTCAATTCAACAAAATAACATAATTAAAAGGCTACATCTATCCCTAAGATAACAAGTTTAGCTACTCATGTCCACTATAAATCCTACTAAACTCAAATACAAAACCATAGTTCAACAATAAAAGTGAAAAGAACGAAGAAATAACTCTCGTGGCGTGAACGACAACGATCCCTGCACCTATCACGAACCCCGAGCTCCAAAAAGTCTCCTTCTTGAAATCTCTCCAAAATCTTCTTACAATCTCTCACAAATATGTCTAAACAATGGTGTCAAAATCTCTCCAAAAATGCCCCCCATCCAAGATGCATCTTTTCCTTTTTATATCAATAGGACGGCGTTGCAACGCTGGGAATGACGTTGCAACGCCGTGGCCTAGCGAATAAATCATAAATGGAAAATATCAAACAGCGTTGCAACGCTGAGCCTTTTCTTATCAAAGTAGCGTTGCAATGCTGCTACCCTCGCGTGCCTTCTGCTATCGAAGTAGCGTTGCAACGCTACAAAGCAGCGTTGCAACGCCATTGCTACGGATCTTCATGGCGTCTTTTCTGCGTGTGGAGCGTTGCAACGCTGCAAAGCAGCGTTGCAACGCCATCGGTAAGTGCTTCCATAGTAGACGGTTGCACACAGAGCGTTGCAACGCCCTGAATGGCGTTGCAACGCCATCTCCTCGGATTTGATGGCTTGTTTTGACCTTGCTTTTTCCATTTAATGTCAATTTTGGCTCCTTTTTCACCCATAATTCTCCATCCAATCTCATATTGCTCTTTAATCTGAATTTCAACAAATTAATTACATTAAAACTCTGAAATTATCATAAAACTAACACAATTTAAGCCTAAGGATAGTACATTTTGTGTGCTATCACAAAGTTTAACAATTAAACTAAGAAGGAAGAGGAATAAATGTTTACCTTTGTAGACTCGTAGCAACTCCTTGCTCCAAGCAAATTCCAGTAACTCAGCAACACATCAACTCTCTGTTTTTCAAGCAGGAACACTACCACTTGGAAAACCCTCTATATCTCTGAGTGCTTAGATCTTCCTTGGTGGGAAGGATCCAACAATTGGAAAAAGAAGGGAATGAGAGTGTGAGAGAGAGAGTTTTTGCAGTAATTCTCCAATTGCAAAAACCAGTTGATCGATCGAAGAGCAACCCCCTTCTCCAATTGCAATATCATATATTTAATTTGGATTAAATCTCATTTAATCATATTACCGTTTTAACCTATAGTTTTAATGTACATCCAGTCCACATTAAATTTTAACCTATAGTTTTCAAATGTGAATCACATTCATATTTAATATAATATTTGAACTCTTTCAAATATTCAATTCTCTCATATAATTTAATATGAATCATATTCACATTAAATTTATAATATATAGTTCCAAAACTATATATTATATCGTATCTATATACATAAAGTTTATTTCCTAATGAATTTGAACATTTCAAATTCAAATGATCTAAGAACTCTTTACGAGCTAGAAGGTGGACCTAATGGATCTACAGATCAGAAGCTCCAACGATACGAGATTGCTCGGTTAATCTCATTAACCTCCCAATCAACATTCGTTAACTGCAGGAACACTCCACTAAAGTCCCACAGCTGCACTCTTCTCACTGCATATATATTTATGTGTCCATGGATATTGACCAATAACAGCAAGTCAATCTTTCACGAATGTTCGTAACACCAGCTGGGTCAAATTACCGTTTTACCCCTGGGTTACATCTTTTACCTTAAGTCTCATTGCTCCTCTAATGAACAACCTGCTTATGGTCCTACCAGCAAACAGAAGTCCCTCTCGGGCCAATGAGAGGGTCGGACCCTTTGTTCAAGTCTCGGAGACACCACTTAAGGGAACATTCATCTACTTACCCTAATAGGCGGGAATGAGTGAATTCGATCTTGCTAGGTTAAGTCCCTAGTCGTCTGCTCGGTCTTGTCCCCAAGAAGGTAGGTTTATTGAGTCGACGAATCTAGTCACTCTCACCCATACTAGTCAAAGGACAATGCCTCGCGAACAGGAGTTCATAACCTGCTCAGGATTGAGATCAAGTTGCCTAGGTCATCCTAGTGAAATAGAAACCTAACTAGTCAACGGAGTTACAGCTAGAGATCACTATTTCGTGGTCCGGTCTTATGTAATCTCATTACATAGGATATACCCACTCACATGTCATCTATACGAACACGTTAGGATTACTGTGTTTGTATCAAATACAAAGTGGACCACATCCATAGTTTAACTAGGGTAAGGTACTCAAACCTTATCCCCTTACTATAGACCCTTTAGGTTGTATCTCGAACCAAGATCCTTTTTATGTACATTACATTTAGTTAGAGATTCATTTAACAGCCTTGGATGTTTTGTTTATTGGATTTAGGGTTTAAAGAAAGGCAAACTCGTAGATAACGAACAATAACATTTTATTGAAATAATAACACTTTATTACATTAATTAGAACATAATTACAACCTACGAGTTTTATGGCACAAAACCCAACAGTAACCTACTCAGAATTAAGATCAAGTTGCTTAGGTCATTCTATTGAAATAGAAACCTAAATAGTCAATGGAGTTACATCTATCGGTTACTATTTCATAGTCCTGTCTTATGTGAACTTATCACATAGGACACCTCCACTTGCATGTCACCTACACGAACGTGTTGTGTGTCAAATAAAAAAGTGAGTTGTATCCATAGACCAGGATAAGGTGCTCAACCTCATCTCTATACTATAGACCCTTTTGGCTATTTGTTGACCTTGATTTCGTATGTCTCCACATACTGTTCAAGACACATATACACAACCTAGGATGTTTGTTAATGGATTTAGGGTTGTATTAAAGCAAATAAAACTCAACAACGTTTTATTGAATATTAACAATAACACTTTAATTTATTGATAAAATTGGAACAAATTACAAATTTACAAACTACAAATTTTAGAGCATAAAACACAACATTAAAAGCTTACGTGACCGTGTGATTGGTCTTCTGCCGAAGATCATTGTCGAATCAGACTCAAGCGAGGTGATCAACCTTTTGTGCAATTACTCCGTTAATCTAACAGAATTGGCAAATATCCAGAAGAAGTGAAGTGGATTGCGCTTTCTGTTGGCATGGTTTCGTTCTTCAAGTCCCACACGTCTGCAACTTCGAAGCTCATTGGTTAGGTAGCAGGGGCAGATTTATCATAGGCCCGGGGGGCTTGAGCCCCCCCTCAAATTTTTACCTTTACTAATATGTATAGAAAAAGTCAGATTAAATAATAAAAAAGTCTTCTGGCATAGTGGTTGATAGGTTATAAGCCCCTCTCAAGTCACAGATTCAATCTTTGGTTTGTATAATTTTAAATAATTTTTTCCAATGTCATATTTAAGCCCCCCTCGATACAAATTGAATTTTTGGGTTGGGGTTTTCTTCCATTTCGGGAGAGGGTATGTATTTTTGGAACTCAAACCGTCATCTTCCAGCCTTTAGTTTTAATGAGGTGGTTTTGGTTGGTTAGCACTCTTTTTCCTGATAAAAAATATGTTGTTGGTTCATTTAATTTTTTCTCTTTATTTTAAAATAAAAATACTTTATTTCTGATCGATCAAAGTCATAAATTTATGAGGTTGAAAACTGACATATATTTATGACGTTAAAAAACTATCATAGATTTTGTCAAAGAGAGCATAGGTAACCGCTATAATGAATGTGTTAACTATCACAAGTTCGTGGTTCGAATCTCTCCAACCCCGATTGCACTATAAAACCTATCATAATTTTTAGTATATAAAGATAAAACCTTAGACATGTTATACTTCAATTCATATTATTGTGAACAATACGTAAAACAAGAAATTCCTGGAGAATGTAATTATCAAACGGGCTCTTAGATGATGATAATTGAATTTTACGCTTTGGAATTATATTACATGTCGCATATAAGTAGAAAGTCCTAGTGAAGCTTAAATAAGGAAGAATTTTGCGCGAATGAGAATTCTTGGAAAACTTATAATATCATACAGACACTGCTTGTGCTTTTTATGTAAGAGTGGTTTGTTGGGCATGCAACTACAATTCCCTTTTGTATGTGATTTAGTCGAATTGGTATTGGTATTGGTCTTCTAAATAGTAGTTCTACTTTAACTTGTTATATATTATTGTGATTTTAAAGCCGAAATCTTGAAAGACCTACTTTGTAGCCAGTTTCTTTCACATCATCTCTGACTTGTTTCCTGTACTCTGCAAAAGTGAAATGTCTATAAGGTGAAGGATATCTGCAACTCCCGATTCGAGAATGGTAAGAAGGGCAAAGGAAGTATGCTATCGAATATCTTTCCCGCATCGAATTAGTCACGACCTTGTGTTTCACACTCTTGTACGTATCATTGCTCCAAGCCTGCGACTCAGCTTATTAGTCTCTGATATTTAAAATATTTGGTAATCCCAAAAGAGAATTTAGATCATGTTGGGTAACTACTCGGTTTTTAGTTTTTAATTTTTTAAAATTAAGCTTATAATTACTACTTTCACCTAACGATTTACGTGTTTTAAATTAGAAGAAACTAAGGTTAATTTTAAAAAGCCAAAAACTAAAAATTAAGGCGTCGTTTGATGACCATTTGGTTTTTAGTATTTAGTTTTGAAAATTAAACCTATCAATACTACTTTTATCTATGACTTTATATGTTTTCTTATCTATTTTTTAAATGTGTTTTAAAAAATCAAGCCAATTTTGAAAACTAAAAAAAGTAGTTTCCAAAACTTGTTTTTTTTTTAAACTGAGTTAAGAATTCAAGAAAGGGAAGATGGAAACCATTGTAGTGAAATAGCGAGAAAACAAGTACAATTTTTAAAAATAAAAAATTAAAAACCAAATGATTATCAAACATGACCTAAATGGTTATCGAACGGGTCTTAGGGTGCTCTCTTATTGTGTTTTATGAGGAAACTAGTTTCTAAAAATGCTCTTAAAAAAGAAATTTTATGTTGTTCACGTGTTATGTACACTTGTTACTAACATTTGAAGGTTCTCTGACTCAAAACAAAAGAAAAATGGAAGGTTCTTCTCTGAATTAGGGTTCTACAAAATAGCTTTTACACCATTTTTAGACACCACATTAGGTGCATATATATATAATATATGCCAATGTTTTTTAGTTTTATAGTTATAATATAGAAGCTATGATGTAGTAATGTGAGATTGGAGAATACCCTATGATTGAATCCAAAAATTACTAGATTCAGTTTTGAAGAAAAAACACATGAGATTAATTACTTATACATTATCATATTTTTTATGTAATATGTAAATTCAGCATTTCTTTCTACATTCCCAAATTTCTCTCATATACTCTATAGAGTAAGATCTTTCAACAACAAATAAAATGAAGATGAAAACAATGAGAAAATATTAAAATTAAAGGAACAAGTTTATGTTCTAATAGGGCTTAGAACAAGGTTCTGTTCTAGTGGATCAGTTGAAGGTCAATAATGAGGAGATATCACACTTGTTTGGGTCAAGAAGTTTCATAGGAGGGGATGCAAACATATATGTAAAATGAAAGTCAACCAAATGTCAAATAAAAAACACAATAATACACATATTATATTTTGGCTCTTATAATATTTTGATTATTGTACTTATATTTGTAATGTTTTTTGTTTTATGTACTTTGAGAAATGCAGTAATTGAGTTGTTGAGATAACATTTTCATGAAAATATTTTATGAAAAAACAGTCTAATAAATGGAATATTGGAAGTGATGAAAAGCATAACTATAATCCAAAATTGAAAAGTGGTTTAATTATTTGTCTAGTGATTACAATATGTCTTTAATATTAGGTACCAAGTTATTGGAATAAATTATTAAGAAAGTGTAAGGATGAACAAAATATATAATGACTAAATATATGTTTTAATTTAATTACTATTTTTATATATAAAGATGGATGGCTAGAAAAAGCATATTCAGAAAAGTTGTAAAAGTTAACCCGTGTTTGGAACCATGAATTTGGGATGATTTCAAATCATAACGGATTTGAAATCATTTCAAACGATTGGAAACTAAAAAAAAAAAAAATGAAGGATTTGAAATCGTTAATCTTGTTTTTTTTAAAAAAAAAAATTATTCCAAATAGGTCGGATTTGATAGGATTTTAAGTTTAAAAAAATATATTTTCAATTTTACCCCAACTCATACAATAGTTTCTTCACGATAGTTTTTTTTCCAATTAAATTCATACTATCGATATTCCTTATTCAAACTCTACGCCAAAAGTAAACTCAAATTAGGTTTTTATTTTACTTTTTTATTGCATTTTTCTATTTTTTTAAAAATTAATAATAATAATTTCAATTTTTTACATGCAACTTTTACATTTTTAACCATTTTTTTTATAGACAAATAATTCTAGAAGTGTTTTTTTCCGTTACTTTGTTCATCTTCTAAACTTTTTTTAATTTATTGATTTGATAGGAATAATATGTTTTTTTTGTTTCTTTTTATATATTGTTTCAATCGATTTTTTTTTTATAGATTTCTTTAGTTTCGTGTTTTCATTCATTGGGTTCAAGAAGAAATCAACGAAAAAAAAGGAGATTATTTTGATTTTTTTTCCACAAAATATATCAAATCTCTGGATTTTGTTTAGATTCGACTAGGTTCAATTTTTTTCCATTTAAATTAAGACATTTTGTATTTTTTTTTAATTTTTAATAATAATGATAACATTTGTAAATTTTAATTTAATAAGCTGACTGTTTTGATTATTGATATGTTTACCTGATGATATGTATTTGATAATATTACTTAAAATTAAAATATTTTGCTATTAATTAAAATAATCTCATATAAAATCCATAAGAGCATGATAGTAAAATAATATAAATTATTTTCATTTCTTGTGAGTTTCAAAAAATAAGAAATTTTAATTTTGGTGATTTTCAAATCAATTTGGTTCTAAACACAAACAAGAATTTAAAATCATTTTCATTTTTTAAAATTCTGAAATTTGAAATCATTTTTTACTAAATCTATTCGCCGAACAAAGCATAAAATTCTATTTATGGTTTTATTAGATTTTCCCTCCTAATGTATTTTATGGTATAATATTGAATTTGATGACCAACCTCACTAAATAATCAACTTATCTTGAATTGAAGACCCGTTTGGTGAGGTATTGTCCCATTATATTAAAAAAAATTATTAGGTATTTTGTCCAGTATTAACGACGATTTTATTAAATAGAGATTTGATTAAAAAATTTGTAACACGCCACACCGGACAAAATAAAACTTTTGAAACATTATAAATATATTGAAAAGTGTATTCTCAACAAATTATGAATCGTTTTTTTAGTGACATAAAAATTAAACAAAAGACAATATCCATACCAAACTTTACATATTAGATGTTCAAACTTCTATTATTTATCTGTTGAAGAAAAGTTTTACAAATTTCTTAATTTTGATATTGAATGTACAATTTTATAAATTGATATTTTAACCATTGGAGTCTAGGATAAGATCTTATTTAAATATTTAATAATTTTTATATTTATGATTTATGTATTAATAATCTCTAGTGGTAAGAGGTTGAGATGTATAGAGAGATTCTCTCCAAAGCCTTTGGGTTCATGTACTTTAGGGGCTATGAGCATAAGAAATAATGCAAGAAGTGGGACCTATTCCCCGATTATAAAAATACATGCTTATATTTATCTACATATTTATTTTAATTTATGCATTTCTTTAGACTTGAAATTTAATTTTAATTTGGTTTTTATGGTTGGACAAAATTTACCTATTATCTCCCAATTATGTTTTAGCCCTTTAAAATTTATATTTTTTTAGTTCAACCATTGTAGGGTGAAATATAGAATCATTACCTTTAAGAAGGGTAAAAGATTGTTCACTAAACTATATTCAGATTGGTAACAATGAGGGTTATATGTGAAGTTTAACTAAATGTTAAATTAAAGTTTAGTCTCTACACATTTAGATTTGTATTTATTTAGTCTCTAAACTTTGAAAAGTGTGTAACAAGTCACTAAACTTTTAAATCTTTGTCAACTTTAAAAAATCTCTAGTAGGAGTTTACAGTTTTATTAAACATAAAATTCAATTTCTATCTAATAGATCAGTTAATTTTGAACAAATTCAGATAAGCCAAAGATTTATTAATCACAACAATGAAAGTTATTAAATACTTTTAAAGTTTAGGAATCTATTAGATGTAAAATTGAAAATTTAGAGATTTATTAAAATTTTTAAAATTAAGGGACAAAAGATATAAATCGGAATGATATAAAGAGCGAAAGAGGAGTTGTTTGAGAGAGAAGAACCAAAAAAAAAGAATCAAGAGTAAGATAAAATAAAAAAGAAGAAACGGTTGCAAATTTTTTTCAACAATAAAAAAAAGAAAAAAGAAATGGTTGCAATTCACATTGATGGGCACACATCAACATTTAGTTCACAATCATTCAATGGGGAGGTAAGAAAAATGTTTTAGACATTTTCTCTTAGTGGGCCCACATCAATTTTTTTTTTTTTTTTTAAAATAACCACGTCGCAACCCTTCAATGGAAAGGTAAGAAAAATTTACCTCGGGAGGTAAGAAAAATTTTCCTACCGTAGATTCCTAAGACTAGAAATATTCACCTCAACCCAAAGAAATTTTTCATAAACTCTCACTTATTGCTTGTTATGTTAGAATTGTTTTAAAATCCATAGACATTAAAAAAAAACTATTTGTACTCAAAATTATAGTGTGAAAAAGAATTATAACCTTAATCTAATCTTTGTCTTAAAGTAAAATATGCTAGTGATAATATTTGTTTGAATTTATTTATAATAAATGTGAGGATAAAAATAACTTAACAGATCATAATTTAACTGACATAGTGTATTAACCACTATAAGATCTATGTTCGAATCCCACCATTATTGGGCTACTAAAAAAAGTGATGGTAAAAAATGTGAGATTAAATGTGGTGTGACGAGACTTCCTCATATAACACTAGACAATCCGCCAGCAAATTAAACCTCAAACCACGTGAAACGATGAACACATTTAACCCTAGAAAATCCGCCAGCAAACTAAACCAAAAGACTTGCAGTGCGTACCTGTAGAAGGTCTCCAATGTTGACGACGAGGGCTTCCGGATTGGGTTTCACAGCTACCCATTGCGATCCTTTCATAAGCTGAAGACCGCCGCCGGAATCTTGATGAAGTATGGTCAGAAAATCGCTATCGGTGTGGGGCACCAGGCCGGAAACATCGCCGGAAAATGGACAAACCGGGTAGTGATTCAACCGGAGGAAGCATGTGCTTTCATCGCATATATCGTCAAATACTTCCTTCCGGTGGCCCAAACTCTCCACTAAAACTCCTGCTAGAGATCTTGCTAGCTTCGACATGGCGGTTGCCAGTTCCTCCATCACTTCCCTGGCATTCGAAGATGTAAGGTCAGTGAGATATCGACTCTCCTTATTTTTCTAATTTAGTACAATTGTGGGCGAATTTGACCATTGGTTGATTATGGTATCGAAGTGCCATTACTTCTGCAGTCTAACTGTTTGTGAATTGCAGTCTAACTGTATGTGAAAATGTCTAGAAGAGCTAAACTCTTCAATTTTGCGGGATGTTGATGGAAAGTGCATGAATATTATGATGTTAAAGATACCAGTATAATTCTTAGACGTTGGATTTTGGATTTATTTTATTATATTCTTAAACTTTGAATTATGCTTTATTTAGTGATTGTATTGAAACTATCAAGGAATGCTAATGTGGCATGTTTTTATATGACACCTAGCTGAGTTGGTGTGATATAGCAAACAACTGACAGGCGAACAGCTTGTCATATTAAGCATTCTGATGTTAACAAATAAAAACATAATCTATATTTTAAGAATGGATTGGGGTTTTTGTAAGTTCAATGGAAATAGACAGTGTTTTTAAGTATATGAACTAAATAAATTTGACACAATGCTCAAGAGAAGTTTGTAGTTGGAAGGAAGGGTGATAAAATTGATACCTTAAGTAAATGAATTCGCCATAGCAGGAAGCTTCAGAGACCTTTGTGAGGGGAATGTGAAAAGCTTCAGACCAAGAGAACTGGTTTGGTTGGGTTGCCGTAGCTGCTCCCCATCTGTAAGAATTATCCAAAATCCCACTTGTAGATTTTTTCTCAAAGGGTGCCCCAAACAATTTCATTTGTTCTTTGCTCATTCTGCTCAGCAGCTCTGTGCCTATCCCATGGTTAATCACTTGGAAAAATCCCCATTCTGCAGATGCTCCAAAAATCTCTCTACTGCAAGCCACCCTCTCCTTTTCATTTACACTTTCCAAACCTTTAAGATCAATAAGAGGCAGCTGACATTCCTCCATGACCGAGCTAGTTGGTTGATGGTCATTGTTAAATGGTTGGAAATGAGCTGTGGATTGTAAAAGCAACTCATATTGATGGAAGAGCGGTGGATTGGAGTCCATCATATTCATAGTAGTATCTTCCTTAAACATGCGGCTTTCCTTTCCTACAAAAGTTTTGAAACTGAGAAGTGTTATTTATATTCTCTGTTTGTGGAAAAGAGAAGTTGGGTCTTAAATTGTGGGAAGGAGGAAGAGCACAAGTGGAAGAGAACAAAGAGAACAGAAGAGGACATTGTAAAGGGGCTACCATGTAGTGACAATTGTCGCAAAAACACTGATTCTCTCTCCTTCCATTTTCTCACAAAAATTTGGGAAGACAAGGTCTGTTTTGATCTCTTTTAATATTAACGATGGAAGACCAAGCCTTAAAAAGTGGGAAAACGATGCAGAGGAAAGATCCAAACCTACCTTCAACTTTTTGACTTTTGGGGGACAAGAAAAGTTTACATTGGGACCCGTTTTTTGTCATCTAGCAAGTTTGTTCCCAATTGGCAGTAGGCCCACATGAAGTAGAATGTTCTATTTCTTCATGATTGTTTATTTAGTTTCTTGAATAATTGTTTATGCTCTGCAGGTTGTTTCTTTTGTGCATAATTGGTGAGTAGTTGCTCTAAAACGACATTGTCTTTTTCTTCTGCAGCAAACCTAACCAAACCTGCCATGTCTGGTTTCTTCATTGGTTTTGTCAGTTTTTTTTTTTTAACTCTTCTCTGCTCGTGTTAGTGGATGGATGAAAGATGAGGATGATAATTTACAGGTGCGTCTAGTCGAAGTCCAATTAGTGGAGAATTTATGGCGATGGCAGAAATCCACAGGTTATTATACCTATAACCCCAAGTTCCAATTATATCATGTTAGGAATGTTTCTTGAGTCAATATATGAAATAAAATACTTGAAGATATTCTTGAGAGAATAGCTCTCGATTTCATTCAACCATAGAATACAGTGATAGAACACTGTTTATAAAGAAGATACATGCCCTCTGATTAGGGCAAAGAATCAGGCTAAAAATGATTGTAACCAACCTAGAGGACAGGTGGCAAAACCAACATAACAAACAAATAAAGAATGCAACGTTAAGCCTACAAAAAAGATATCAGAAGATTCTGGATTTTGGGCCAATGACTCAGTCACTCAGCTTCCCTTGATGGGATTGTTAACTCGGTCCATTGATAGCTTATTCTGGACTTTTATCCTTAGCTTCCCCCCGCAAACGAGAGGGTAGTGCCAATACACCGAGTTTGGACCGTAGCAGATGTAACTGAGCATGAGTGAGGGTTTGGTCAGACAATCGACCAACTGATCAGCTGAGGGAACATGTCGAACCTCAGGGCTGCCATTAAAAACTTGATCTCTCACAAAATGAACGTCTATCTCGATGTGTTTGGTCCGAGCATGAAACACGGGGTTGGCTGCTAAGACCCCAACACTTAGATTATCACACCAAATGATTGGAGTGACGGAAGGAGCAATGCCTAACTCAGTCAGTAGTTGTTTTAACCAAATAATCTCAGAAGAGGCATGAGCAAGGGCCCGATACTCTGATTCAGTACTTGACCGTACAACGACAGACTATTTTTTCGAAGCCCAAGAGACTAGTGTATTGCCAAGAAAGACACAATAGGCAGCCACTGACTTCTTGTCATCGACATTCGACGCCCAGTCAACATAAAAAAAAGCCGATATAGAGAGATCACTACTCTGTTGAATGAACAACCAAAAATGTTTTGTCCCACTTGTATATCGAAGGACTCGTTTGATAGCCTGCCAGTGAGCATCAGTTGGGCATTTGAGGAATTGACTGAGACGGTTGACTATGTAGGCGATATTAGGTCGCGTGTTGGTGAGGTATTGAAGAGGGGGTTTTTGTACGGAAGACCCCTTTTTAATATTTTTAATGCGAAATGACCTGACACTCAGATATAATGAAAACTGACCAAATGTGCGTGGCAAAGTGCGCAAAATTACGCTAAAGGGCATTCCAGTTATACGCGAACGTTCATCCGCACAGTCGCTCACCCGTGTTATGAGACTCGCTTACTCGCTTTGTCGCTCACTCGGACTCGCACCCGATTACTCGTACTCGCCCACACGTACTCGCTCATCCGTACTCGCTCACTCGCTCTCACTCACTCGCTATCGAAGCACTACTCGCTCTTTCGCTTGAGCGCTCACTCGCTCACTACTCGCTCACTCGTACTCTCTTACTCGCTCACTCGTACTCGCACTCGCACTCGAAGCACTACTCTCTCTCATTCGCTCGCTTAGCACTACTTGCTCACTCGCACTCGAAGCACTACTCTCTCCCATTCGCTCGCTTAGCACTACTCGCTCACTTGCACTCGAATACTCGCTCACTCGCACTCGATGGCTTAACATTTGAAACAGAATATGCAACCAGAGATATTTATAAAAGTTGAAAAAAAACGGGAAATATATAAAAATTACAAAACATAAACAAAATAAAGAAAATGTAGAAATGCCATTTCGTCCCCTAGTCTGACTCGGTTGAGGAGTCGATTATGATTAATGACGCATCTTGAATGACCTTCCTCTTGAGGCGCTGTGTAGGAATGTTGACCGAACATTTCGATGGCGCCTGTTCGGCAAGGGGTGGTTGTGGTGGTTCGCGTGCGTGGGGAGTAAGCTCATTGTCCCCAAACGGGACTTCGGAGCACTCGAGGGAGTCATGTGAGGACTCCTTCAATGACTCGCTTGAGTCCTCTGAGGACTCTTCGGAGGACTTGCTTGAGTCCTTAGAGGACTCCTCCGAGGATTCCTCCGATGAATTGTTCGGGGCCTCCCCAGGATAGTTGAAGAAACTATCCTCCAACGACTGTTCAGCAGGTGTAGTGAGAGAAGAATCTGGCTGGTCAACCTCTTCTCCGACAATGTTGCCGGATGTAGTTTTTTCAGAACTGAATTCGGTTGTGTTGGAATTCATGATGAGGAGGATGAAGAAGATGAAGATAGCTTAATTGTGTGTTATGATAGAATTTGCATTAGCCTCGTTGTTTATTAATACTAATAACTCAACGGTCGAAATTAAAGACGCCTGAGCACTCATTATTGCGTCGGTTGGTTCTCCGAATCGGGAATTAATACATTTTAGAATAAATTAATAATAAGCGAGTAAGCGCGTCAACGAATGCAAGAGCGAGTTAACGGGATAGCCTGTCTGCACAGCGCATAAGAGTTCAACTCTAGGTCTATCGTAGAATGACCCTAGAGTTAATGAATGCAAATTGATTAATTAAAAAGTTTAATTACTTAATTTTGTATCATTGGAGCTTATAATCTATAGGTACATAAGGTGCCCTTGCTAGCTCATAGTAACACTAGAAAGATCAGTTTAGTTGAAAGAAATATTTGAAATGTTCAAATTAATATTAATTTGAATTGTTCAAATTACTATTTATATTAGATTTATTAAATATAAAAGAGGAAAATATATTTATTGTATTTGATACATTAAATATTAAAATAACTAATGTATATTAGATACATTAAAGAAACGATATTTATAGAATTTGAATAAGATTCAAATGATTAAATATCATAGGAGATTTGAATAAGATTCAAATAAGTATAAGATATATTTTAATATATTTGATATTAAAATATAGTTTTTTAATATGGTAAAGATTTTCCCATGGACTCTATAAAAAGAACCCTTAGGTTGAACCATAAGACATACCATCTCTCCTTATTTTGAGAATTGGAGAAATTTCTCTACACTCTTTCCTCTCCCATCCCTTTGGGGATTTTCTTTTTAGAGGCTCCCACAAGCCATGGTCTGTGTTCGAGTCATAGCGAGGAAGGCTTTGTGGATAGGAGATAAAGACCTGTTAGAAAGTTTCTCCATATTCTCCAATGTAAGTTCATGCTTGACCTCAATACTTTTAGTTTAATTCTAAATAAAATCAAATGCGATCCAACGCTTCCTCTGCCGAGTGAATCGTTCATTCCTACTTAATTGTCGTCATGAGTAACTCTTACAAGAGTTCTATTACCTTTATTTGCTCCAATGAACTGAGACTACAAGAAGGTGGAGCTTCTATTATAATGGTCGAAGTAATGACGTAATTGCCAGGGGCATTTACTAACAATGAGTTTCTTGTCAACTATAAACGCTTGTTCGATCTCGATTCTAATGTAGTGCCTATTATGATGACTGAAACAAGCACTATGGAAGAAACAATGAAAAAGATGTAAGAGCAGATCAACATCTTGATGAAAGCGATTTAATAAAGAGATTCTCAAATCCAACACCTAAAGAGCTAGATTGAGAACCAAAATGTAGTTGATGTAAGAGTTAGATTGTCATACTTTTGTCATCAAAGATCGCAACAAAGGAAAGATCGTTGTGTAGGAAGATAAACTACAATGATTGTTGCGTAAATTTTGCAATACCGCAAGTGTACGAGTCAAGTTTTAATATAGTGAATGTGAGTACGACTATCGTCCACAGGATTGGGTTATTTAATTCAATTAATTCCTATGAATATCATCACTCAATTTTATCTAGAAAAATCAAACTTTAGGTGAAGTAGAACACAATATCAAAGAGTGAAAATTTGAGAACAATCAGGAGAGACAAATATCTTAGGGACTAGATTTCACCAATCAATTAGCTATTTTATTGAGATCATGCTAATGGGTTATTGCACTGTTTTTATAAATCAAGAAACTAATATAACAAATGACCCCTCTCGAGGCAAGTGATCTCATGCATGACATTGAAACAAACAATTCTGTTTAGATCTAAATATCAAAAATTACACTAAGTTCAATTGTTTTAGGTTTCTAATAACACTTCAATCATTCTCAAGTCAAAGTAACTATCAATCATGCAATTGAGATTAGATCTAAACTACCTTTCACAAGAATAAATTTAGACCTAAGAACAAATGAACCGCGATCAAGAGTCTATAAGCATTAAGGATGCAATTGCACGAATAAAAGTAGTACAATAAACCAAAAGCAGTCAATTCAATAAAATAGCGTAATTGAATGGCTACATCTGAAGGGATCGAATCACGCAGCGGAAGCGATTGCAAATTGCATGTTCTTGATCTTATTACACAGATTCATATCAAGATCATAAAATCTAAGATTAAACATGCATAAAGAGATTAGGACAACATGAATTTTACCTTTGAAAAACAATTTTCTTCTTGTATTCCTTGTTCAAGGTGTTGCTCACGATCTCACGATCTCTACGATCAGAACCCGATATGTACAAAGATCTACCATTAGATCTTCTCCGTTGTTCTCTAGGTGAGGGAGGAAGGTGAGTTCTTTAGAATGAGGTGTAGAGAATTTTGAGAGAGTTGTGCCTTGGAACTTTTCCAACAACACAATGAGATGAGCTTTAGGGTTACACAAATGGCATGGCTCAAAGTTGCATCCCATGCAACTATTTATAGGAAAATATGATGGAAATTACCATCTTATCCCTCATTTATTCTCTCATAAGTATATAGTTAATTTGTGAATCTAATTCACATTAAAACTATATATTATATCAATTATATCACATATAATTGATATATCACCTCCTATATGAAATTGAAAACTTCAATTTCATTCCTAACTTTATACCCTCAATATTACCATGTTGAGCCAACGGAGGGACCTAATGGACCTACAGTTCATGAGCTCCAATGATGTGAGTTTAACTGATCAAACTTTTTGATCCGGTTAATCAATATTCATTAACTACAAGTCATTCTACTATATACTTGTAGTTGCACTCTCTTCACTGTAGATTATATGGTGTCCATCGATATAATCATTACCCATCAGTCAACCCTTCACAGGTTGTTTGTAATTATAGGTGGGTCAAATTACCATTTTACCCCTGCGATTACCTCTTGCTCCTTAAGCACTACTGATCCTTTAATGAACAACAAGTCTATGGTCCTACCATAAACTCAATCCCTCTTAAGCTAGTTTAGAGGGCGGGGCCCCGTTGTTCAAAATCTGAACTCAATTCTTAAGGGAACAACATATCTAATTCCTTAGTCTAGGAATGAGTGAATTTCATCTTGTAGAGTTAAGTCCCCAACTACCTACGATGTTCTATCCTTAAGAAGATAGACATATTGAGTCGGCTACAGGCCACTCTCACCCATACTAGTCTAAGGACAGACCCCTATAAGCAAGAATTCTTAGCTTGCTCAGGATTCAGGCCGAATCACTAATGATGATTTATAAATTATTAGTCCTATCTTGTTAACGACGTTATACCGGTTAACCTAATAATTTGTAGTCTGGTGTTGTATGAACTCATCATACATGATGCCCCCACTCGTATGTCATCCACATGAATGAGTTGGATTACCTCATTTGTACTAACTACAAAGTGGGTCGCATCCATGATGCTACCAGAGTAAGATTTCCAACCTTAAACATATATCATAGACCATTTAGGTTATACTCTAGAACATAATCCAATTAGTGTCTACTACACTCATGTTCAAGATCTATTATAATCTTGGAGCTTAGTTTTATTGGATTTCTAAAACGAGAATATAATTTTATCAAATCAAATAACTCTTTATTTATTTGACTAAAATTACACAAGTTTAGGGCACATATCCCAACAACATCAATAGCCCTAAGATAACAAGTTTAACTACTCATGTCCACTATAAAACCTACTAAACTCAGATACAAAACCATAGTGTAACAAACAAAGTAAAAAGGATGAAGAAAGAATTATCGTGGCGTGAAAAACGTCGATCCCGACACCTATCACGAACCCCGAGCTTCAATAATCTTCTTCTCGACCTCTCCAAATGTCTTCTTATAGTCCCTCACACTTACTTTTCGACAATGACTTTGTTCCTCTCCAAAACATTTCCTAAATTACAGCCAAAGATACAAATTTATACTATCGGCATGGCGTTGCAACGCCGTGCCCTAGGCGATCAATTATGAAAGGAAAAAATCTGTGCCATTGCAACGCTGAGCGCAGCGTTGCAACACTGCTACCCTAACACGCCTTCCTTCTTATCGAAGCGTTGCAACGCCATCACCACGAGTCTTCCATATTAAATAACCGCACGATGGGTGTTGCAACGCCATTGGCTCGGGCCAATTGACTTGGTTTAGTACTTCTCCTTCCATTTGATGCCATTTTTAGCTCCATTAATCATAATTTGACTCCTTTTTCAACCAAATTTCTCCTTCCACTCTGGTACTGCTCTTGAACCTGAAATTCAATAATTTAAACACATGAAAGCCCTAAAATTATCACAAAACTAGTATAATTTAAGCGTGAGGATAACACATTTTGTGTGCTATCAATGACCCTCCACTTCAATCTCTTCAATATCTTCCAATAACTTTGAGACATGATAACAAACTCCATTAGAGCGTAATATGATAGACTTGTTTAGAACTTCATCTTGCATTCTGATAAGTCTAACTCACGATACATTTTTAGGGTTTTCCTATTCCACTTTTAAAGACATTATCAAATACTTTCATGCAATTAAATGTTTGTTTTGTAGGAATCGAGAATTCTAGGTAAAGTGTCGAAGAAGAAGAAGAGAGGCAAAAAAAAAAAAAAAAGAATTATTTTGGAGGCTTAATTTGGCACTTGGGAATTATATGAAGTGAAGAAACTAGATGAAAATTTGTGAGGTACCGTTGCAATGCTACCATGATATGTAAAAGAGAAATAATGGGACAACGTTTCAACGTTGTCACTTGTGTATAAAAGGAAAGTTATACCTTCGTGTAAGGGGGCTATTTTGAAAGATCAAAACCATAAGTTCGACAACAACATTGTCTAAAGACCTAGAGGAGACCTTTGGAGAACCAAAGAGGGGCTCAATGCTCGAACTCGTGAACCACGCATCGGGAACGAGTGGTGGAAAGTGACCTAAGTTTTATGGATAGTAATGTTATTGTGTATCTGTGTTTAAACGCGTGTATGGTTGTATGTTATCTAAAACTTGGTTGATTTTATTTTAGTTTGTATATGGACACCTTTCATGCATTTATTTTTGTTTGTTATCTTAACCTTAGACCTTTATTTTATATGTTGAACTAAACTTAGCTTGGAAAAATGAGTTTAGTTATAGAACACTAGATACATGACTAAGTTTGATTTATTGCATGGGAATGAGTAAATTAATCCTAGAGTCTTAAGAGCATAACTTAAAGTCATGCTTAACAACGAAAATAGATTGAGAGATTGTGATATGACCTGTAAAGTCATATTTAATTACACTTATTTATTGTTAGTTAAAATAATTATGTGTGTTTTATTATTATTTTGAAGGAATTTGAGCAATTCACGTATTTTGGATTCAACATTTCCGAGTTAATTCGAACTAAATCAAAGATGATTCAAGCAGTTGAATTTTTATACCATATTTGATCGATCTTACCATGACATTTAAAGATGCGAATATATTCAAATTTGGTATCAAATCGAAGTTTATTGAATTAATTTTCCTACAATACAAGATTCATTACATTCCACCAAGTATTCTGAAAATTATGATATTTTGAATGGTCACTGCTCTTGTTAGAAAACTGTTGTACACAAGAATCATTTGTTCCAACTTCCATTTACATTGTCTTACTAACTACATTTGAGAATATAACCAACTTAGATACCATTTTAAAAAGCTCTCTGAAATAGTTTTCCGTCCCTATGAAGATTAAGTCAAACTAAGTCTTGGAGAAGAAATTATTGGCAAAATACTAAACACTATACAATCTAAAAATTTTCCTTATTTGCAACATTCTATGTTTGTTTCAAGAATTTAGGAAAGGATTTTTTTTTTCCGGATGTATTTTCTAGAATTTTGCAAGATAGAAGATTATTTGCTTTATTTTATTTTATCTTGAATATTATCCCCTAATTATTTTGAGAAAATATCTTTCTAAAATTTAGGGTTTCTTGTTTTCAAGGCTATTTAAGCCCTCTTTTAGACAATTAGAGAGACTCCTTAATGTAATCTTTTCTAGACAATTGTTTTTAGTTTTTTTTTTTCTTTTCCTTTACTTTTCTTTTGGCACTATATCAAACCATTGAGGAATCATGGCTACTTCATCATAATGAGCAACTAAGGTAAGTATTACAATTCAAAGGTCGGTTTTAACCAATTGCAATTTTTGTGAGGATTAGACCTTAATTAATTTTTTTAGACTTGCAAGTATTCTTTAATTCTTGTTTTAATTTATGAGCATGTATCTGGAATAAATTGATGCGTTAATCATTGTATTTGTTCAATTGCTATTCATGATGCATGATCTGTAATTGTTGTGTTGATTGACCCTTATAGCGTTAGGATATTACATGTGTGTTTTTATGAATTTCCATAATTGCATAGCTTACATGATTAATTCTAGGACTTAATGGAGCATCTTGATTATGTTAAACTTACTTTATCTAATTGGTTGTCTTGGTCTTTCCAAAATATTTAATGCTTTGATCAAAATAACTCGAAACGATTTCATGCCAAATTGTTTAGGTAACTAGCATTAACTTTGAGGTTTGATAGAGTTAATGACTTCAGGGAATTTGATACTTGGGTCTCCTAATTAATTGACTAGGTGTTGGGATATATGCTCTAAAGCCTCGTAATTAATGTTTTATTTAATAATTAATAATTTTTTAATTATTTTGTTTGCACAGTAATATTATCCATTATAGAAAAAATATAAGGTTATTAGTGTAATCTTGAACAGTATGTAATTGAAATATGAGAGGATCATGTTCAAGAAATAACCTAAAGGGTCATAGTATTTGGATAAAGTTGGAGTGTTATCCTGGTAACACTATTGATACGATACACTTTGTAATAGTTACAAATGATTTGATTTAAATAATTCATGTGGAAACATGTGAGTGGAGGTATCATATACAATGAGTTTATGTAAGACTAGACCACGAAATATTTAATCTCTGGTAATAAATCCGTTAATTGAGAAGATTAATATTTCATTAGGATGATCATATGTGACTTGATCTTAATCTTGAGTGAGTTATGCACTCTTGTCTGTGAGGGCTTGTCCTTTGTTTTGCATGGGGTGAGAGTGACTTTTGTAGTCGATTCAATAAGCCTACCATTTTGGGGACTTGACCAAATAGAGAGCTGCGAAACTAGATAAAATTCACTCCTTTCCATATAGGGAAAGGAGATGGGTTGTTCTCTTAAGTACTGATCTTGAGACTTGAACAATGGGGCCTCACCTTTTCATGACTTGAGGAGGATTTTTAGTTTATGGTTGGATCATAAACAAATTGTTCATTAGAGGATCAATGGTACTTAAGGTGTAAGATGTAATTAAAGAGGTAAAACGAACTTTTAACCAAACTGTAATTACAAACAACTTGTGAAAGATCGACTTGCATGTAGTGATTATATCCATGGTTACGACTTGTTCTATAGTGCATAAGAGTTCAACTCTAGGTATATAATGGAGTGTCCCTAGAGTTAATGAATGAAAATTGATTAACTAAAAAGTTTAATTAATTAATTTTATACGATTGAAACTTATAATTTGTAGGTCTATAAGGTCTCCTTGCTAGCTCAGACGAACAATAAACGATCAATTTGTTGAAAGAAAATTTGAAATGTTCAAATTGATATTTGTGATATATTAAATATATTAAATAAGGGAAAATATGTTTATTGTATTTGAAATAGTAAATATCAATGAAAATATTAATGTATTTTGATACATTAAGGTAAAAGATATTTATAAATTTTGAATAAGATTCAAATGAAGAAATAAATATGTTGGAGAATTCAAAAGATATGAATAAGATTCAAATATGTTAAATACATAGATATTTTCTTATATTTGAGATTAAAATATATATTATTTAATTGTGGCAAAGATTTCCCCTATGTCACTGTAAATAGGACCCTAGGGTTGTGTCATTTAAGTATTCCATTCCATAAGATAAGAGAAAGCTCTTGAGAAATTCTCCTCCAATTCTCTATCTTTCAAAGAAGGTTCCCATAAGCCACTTTGTTCCATTATTCGAGTCATAACGAGGAAGATTTTGTGGAGAGGAGATAAAGACCTGCCAGAAAATTTCCCCACATTTTCTCCAATATAAATTTATGTGTTGTTATGGGTGTCCAACCCATTTGTTAGACAAACATGAGTTTTCTTATGTTTGTGGGCGCAAAATATCGGGTTATACGTTTAGCCCATTTGAGGTTAAATGAGTTAACTTATCTAAAAAGCCTAGGATTTTTTTAGCAAGATATAACCTAAAAAGAAAAGGAAAAAACGGAAGGAGAATACAGAAAAATGTTGGGAGATCAGTGCAGTTCGGTTTTTCAACGACGACGTTCACAAAGTTGTCGTTTGTCGGGTTTCAACCGTTGGATTTTACTTAAATTTTGTCAGCTTGTTGAGGACTCACAGACCTTGTTTTGAACGGTTGGATTGTGGTTCTGAGCTTCGGTTTATCAGATATTGATGTCGGACAGAACCTGCAAAAACTTGGTGATATTTACATCTTTCATCTCTCAATTATTGTTCTCTTATGTATGGAACTATTGGTGGATTGTGAATCTTTGTAAGACTGATTTGAGTTCTTTTTCCCTCGATTTTATCATAATAATAGAATGTGATAAGGGTGGACTCCTCACAAGTCACGTGGTTTTTACTCTTCACATCGAAAAGGTTTTCCACGTATAATTCGTGTGTTTCTTACATTTAGGTTTCTGCATTTGTTTATGGTTTGTTGTTGTCCATTGCTGGTTGTTGCTTGAGAATTATTTGGTGAATAATTTGTGGTGGATTGAAGTACTATTTTTGGTTGATTGTCTTAAAGGAGATCTTGGTGGGTTATTAATTTATTATTTTGGCCCTATCAGTTGGTATCAGAACCAATGTTTAATTTAATTATTGTTATGGAGTCTACTAATGGTAGTGGGGGTAATTCAATGGTTAGGCTGACATTAACCAATTATTCCATCTGGAGACCGATGATGGAGGATTTGCTATTTTGCAAAGATTTATATGATCCAATTGAAACAACTATAGAAGCTGATGACACAATTTCTAAACCTTCAAAACCAAATAAAATGGAAGAGAAAGATTGGGTAAAGTTAAAGAGGAAGACTTTGGGAACTATTAGGCAGTGAGTTGATCTTAGTATTTTCAACCATGTGTCTAAAGAGTCCGACTCATATGATTTGTGGAAGAAATTGGAAGGTATTTATGAAAGGAAGACCACACATAATAAAACTTCATTAATCAAAAGACTTGTTAATTTGAAATTGAAGAGTGAGAAGTGTGTTTCTGAACATTTAAGTGACTTCCAGGATATTATTAACAAGTTGACTACTATGAAGATTATTTTTTATGATGAATTGCAGGATTTGTTCTTGTTGAGTTTTTTGCCAGACAGTTGGGAAACCTCAGTTGTGACTATTAATAACTCTGTCCCTGAAGGTGTTCTATATGTGAATATGATTAAAGAAAGCATGTTCAATAAGAAATAAGAAGAAAGGAGATGGAAGTTGATAAATTGAATGCTCTTCTTGTTGAGAATCGTGGTAGAAGCAAGAGTAAAACACCCAAAGGTCGTGGTAACTCAAAGGAAAGGTCCAAGTCTAGAGACAAAGAGATTAGGACATGTTATCACTGTAACAAGCTTGACCATATTAAAAAGTTTTGCTACCGTTGGAAGAAAGAAAAAGGTAAGAAGCAAGACTCACAAAAGAAAGGAGATGATAAAAATACTGCAACAACCGCTACTACATGTAATAGTGATGTTACTTTAGTTTGTGCAACTAGTGAATGTCATCATGTAGAAAGTTTAGACACAGAGTGGTTGGTAGATTCAGGAGCCTCATATCATTGTATTCCTAGAAAGGAGTATTTCATGAACTATTAATTGGGTGATTTTGGTAGTGTGAAGATGGGAAACAAGAGTTCAGCTAGTATTGTTGGGTTAGGTGATATTCGTGTGAACACAAGTGTTGGGTGCATGCTTACATTAAAGAATGTGCGTCATATTCCTGATTTACGCCTTAACTTGTTGTCTGCAAGTGTCCTTGATCAAAAAAGGTTTCAACATACCTTTGATGATGATAAATAGAAATTGTCTAAAGGTTTGATGACAGTTGCTCGAAGTGAGTTATGTTGTTATTTGTATAAAACATACTTGAGGGTATGTTCTTGTGAGCTGAATGCAGTTGAAGAAAAGAATTCTCCTAATTTGTGGCATCGAAGGCTAGGGCATATGAGTGACAAGGGGATCAAAATGTTGGCAGGTAAATCTCTTATTCTTGTTGATAAAATAGTTTTTCTTGACCCTTGTGATTATTGCTTGGCAGGTAAGCAACATAGAGTTTCTTTTGCTAAAAAGTTCATTAGAAGGCAAGGGAAATTGGAGTTAGTCCACTCTGATGTTTGTGGTCCTATTGAGGTAGAACCACTTGGTGAAAATAGATATTTTGTCACTTTTATTGATGATGCTACTCGAGAACTTGGGTGTATATGTTGAAAACAAAAAACCAAGTGTTTGAGATTTTCAGAAATTTTTATGGGAGACTGAAAGAAAGTTGAAGTGTGTTCGATCTGACAATGGTGGAGAGTATACTTCGAATGAGTTCAGGTATTATTGCTCACAACATGATATTAGGCATGAGAAGACAGAGCCCGACACACCCCAACACAATGGAGTTGCTGAAAGGATGACAAAACCATTGTAGAGAAGGTGAGGTGCATGCTTAGAATGTCTGATCTTCCTAAGACATTTTGGGCTGAAACAGTGTAATGTGTCGTGTATTTGATTAATCAATCTCCATCGATTGCTCTTGGTTATGACATTTCAGAGAGAGCATGAAAGGGGCGTAATCCCACTTATTCGCATTTGAGAGTCATTGGTAGTAAGGCATACATGCATGTGCCTAAAGAACAAAAGTCAAAGCTTGATTCGAAAACTAATCCATGTGTATTTGTTGGGTATGAGGATGAAGAGTATGGTTACAGGCTCTACGATCCAGAAAACAAAAAGTAGTGAGAAGTAGAGATGTAGTATTCTTTGAGCACGAGAAGGGTGCAGATCTTCTGAGTACGAGGTATACTTCTATTTCAAAATCGTCTTTTGATACTACTAATGATCCTTCTTCTACTCCTTCTATTATTCAGTCCTCGAATGAGAATGTTGAGGATGTACTTGATGATGTACGTGATGATTTTGGTGAGGTAGAACCTGATGGTAATGTACCAGATCATGTTGATGATGATGATCTTGATGAGTCTTCATCTGATGAATAAATCCATGAGGAAGTGATTCATGAAAAAGTTCATGAGCAGGGGGAGCAACCTATCCCTCAAGTGGAGGATACACAGGTTCGAAGGTTTAGAAGAGAGCGTAAACCTTCAACAAAGTATCCAAGCTCAGAGTTCATTCTAGTTAGTGAAGATGGAGAGCCAGATAACTATCGGGAGGTCTTGTCTCATGATGAAAAAGACAAATGGCTTGATGCAATGAAGGAAGAGATGAATTCCCCGAAAAACAATGAAACCTATGAGCTAGTGCAACTTCCAAAGGACAAGAAAGTCTTGAGAAACAAGTGAGGTTTCAAGTATAAAACGGATGGCGAGAAGATAGTAAAGTTTAAAGCCAGATTAATGGTAAAATGATGCAACCAGAAAAAGGACATTGACTTTGATGAGATATTCTCTACAGTAGTGAAAATGATATCTATCAGAACAATTTTGGGTTTAGCAGCAAGTCTAGATCTTGAATTGGAACAACTTGATGTAAAAACTGTATTTTTACATGGTGATTTGCATGAAGAGATTTACATGGAGCAACCTGAAGGATTTGAAGAAAAGGGGAAAGATAAACTTGTTTGCAAGTTGAAAAAGAGTTTTTATGGGCTTAAACATGCACCAAGACAGTGGTACAAGAAATTTGATTTGTTTATGATAAACAACTATTATAAACGAACTACAGCTGATTTCTGTGTGTATTTCAAAAAGTTCCCTGGAGGTAAGTTCATTATTCTTCTTTTATATGTAGATGATATGTTGATAGTTGGACAAAATGTTGATATGATTCAAAGTTTGAAGAAATACTTGTCCAAGTCATTTGACATGAAAGATTTAGGCCTTGCAAAACAAATCTTAGGCATCGAGATTACTCGTGACAGGAAAGCTGAGAAATTATGGTTATCCTAGGAGAAGTATATTGAACGGGTACTTGCAATGTTCAATATGAAGCATGCTAAGCCTATTGGTACACCATTAGCAACTCACTTCAAGCTAGATAAGAAAGCTTGTCCTACAATAGAGAAGGAGAAAGAAGCAATGTCAGCCATTCCTTACTCTTCTGCAGTTGGTTCTCTGATGTATGCTATGGTGTGTACTAGACCTGATATTACACATGCAGTCGGTTTAGTGAGTCGTTTCTTATCCAATCCAGGTAAGCTCACTGGGAAGCAATGAAGTGGATCTTCAGATACTTGCGAGGCACCTCCAAATTGAGTTTATGTTTTAGAGGTGGTAAATCTATACATCAAGGCTATACTGATGCAGATATGGCAGGTGATCTTGATAACAGAAAGTCTACCTCAGGTTATGTGTTTACATTTTCAAGGAGAGTCATCTCATGGCAATCCAAGCTACAAAAATGTGTAGCATTGTCCACAACTGAGGCAGAATATATTGCAGCAGTGGAAGCAAACAAAGAGATGCTATGGCTTAAAAGATTCTTTCAAGAGTTAGGTTTAAAGCAAGATGAGTATGTAGTCTTCTATGATAGTCAGAGCGCTATGGATTTGAGCATGAATTCAATGTATCATGCTCGCACCAAACACATTGACATTAGATATCATTGGTTGCGAGATGTGATTGAAGAGAAGATAATGAAACTGAAGAAAGTCTACACCAACAAGAATAGTGCAGATATGTTGACTAAATTAGTTCCTAGAAGCAAGTTTGAGTTTTGTAGTAATCTTGTCGGGATGAAGTTCAAGTGATCATGGATGTGATTGTGTCTTCCCCACAATGGGGTTGGAGGGAGAGATCGTTTAACCTTAATATTTTTAGTTTAATTCTAAATAAATTTGAAGGCGATTCAATGATTCCACTGCATTGTGAATCGTTCATTCCTACCATTGGTATCACAACCTACTTTAATTTTTATTTAGAAAAAAAAATTTGCATGGTGGGTATTTTAATTTTTTTCATATATGTGATACAGGTAATTTTTGCAAATGGACTGTTTAAGCATATTTATGACATTAGATTTATGGCTTTTGTTAGATCAATTGTAAAACCCATAAAGGGTTAGCATTTTATGCATTTTTTGCCACAAACATTCAAAAATATGAAATTTCATATATGCCGGCGGTTGTGTGCAAATCAACAGCACATTGTGCTGATGATTGTTCCTTATGTTGTTCAATTGGGTGAAGCTGTGATATTGATTTCTTGAAGAAGACTCAAGGCGGGGTGATAATTCAACGACTTCTTTTGTGGAATAAAATTAAAAAAAATTAGGGTTTTCTTTAACTCTAAATTCTTGCCAAAAAGGAAAAGATCTTGAAGGTCAAGATGTCTGAGATTTGAATTATTGTAATTTAAAGTTCTTTCAATTTCTTACGTTATGCCAAATATGTCGGTCAATTTTGCTATTTTTAAATTTAATTATACATGTGATGTTTGTTTTTAAATTAATTGATTGTTGCATAAAGTATGTCATTTAGTTTAAAACATCACCGTAGGTTAAGTATGATCACATGAATCTTAATTATCTTTAAATATAATAGTTATATTTGGAAATTAATTGGAAAACTAAATTAAGATATTTGCTTTCTTAATTTGAATGCATCATTCCTTAATAGAATTAAGATGTTTTCTTTGATGGTTGATATTTTTCATATCTTTGAATATAATAGTTTATTTGAAAATTAATTGGAAAATAAAATCAAGATATTTGGTTTCTTAATTTGAATGCATCTTTCCTTAATAGAATTAAGATTCTTTCCTTGATCGTTGATATTTTCCATATCTTTGAATATAATAGTTATATTTGAAAATTAATTGGAAAATAAAATCAGAATATTTGCTTTCTTAATTTGAATGCATATTTCTTTAATAGAATTAAGATGCTTTCCATGATGGTTGATATTTTCTATATCTTTAAATATAATAGTTATATTTTAAAATTAATTGGAAGATAAAACTAGGATATATTTTCTTTCTTAATTTGAATGTATGTTCCTTAATATGATTGAGATATTTCCTAATAGGATTAGGGGTTTCTTAAAATAAAGATATTTCTCATTCATATTATAAATAGTTTAAAATTTCAATTTATTCTATCTTGATTGGTTCCTAATGAGATTATGGTTTCCTTGTATTGAAGATCTTCAAGTTATTTTGTTTAAAATGGTTTAATTTTAGTTTATCTTCTTCTGCCTCTAATAGGATTAGAATTTAAGATAATCTTTCATTTTAGTTTTAAAGGGTTTAAAATGATAGAATTTGAAGATTTTCACAGAAGTGAAATTAGTTTTTAATAGGATTAAAAACATGACTTAAATTCACTTAGATTTATTAATCTTGAAATTAACCATCAATTAAAGATTAATGAATTTTTGAAATAAAAATTGACTATAAAGAAATTCTGTATAAGGAAGAGAGTTGAATTAGTCAAATTTTATTTACTTTCATTAAGCATAATATGATTAGTCTTTTAAATAGTTTAATAAACTTTATAATTCACATTAAAATCAACTCAACATAAGGGTTATGGAGGATGGATTGGGAACTCTGTCTAATTTGTCAAAGTAATAGAAAACCCTATTGCAAAATACTTAGAGGGAGAAGGACATTTGTCAACATATTCTTTGGTCTCTATCATTGATTCACAACATGAAATTCATACGGGGTCTCGTGGAGGTTTTTTGACCGTTCCCCTACGGAAGGTTTTTGTATGAGTCAATATGTAGTGAATCTTTTGAGAAAGTATTATAGTAAGTGGGAGAAGAAAATGTGTTAACATATCCTACGGTCTCCATCATTAGTTCACAATGTGAGATCCATGTGGGGCCTCGTGGCAGCTTTTGGATCGTCTCCCTACGAAAGGTGTTTGCATGGGTCAATATCATGGTGAACTCGTGAGAAGGATAGGATTGTAGTTTTGTTTCCAATACTTGACCTACCCTACACTAGTACTTGTTGGGATAAAACTGCATAATCTAAAATAATGGGTCACACTTACAAAGAGCTTATTAAGATTGTTAATAATGTTCTTGATCAAACTAATAGTAACTAAATATTATAGGAATAATAATTATTCTGGTGTAATACTTGGTTGAGATTGTCTCAGTTTAGTGAATGAACACTTGACCTACCTTACAACGACACTTGTTCTAGCCCACTAAAGTATCATAACATTAGAAATGATTTATAGGGTTTATTTTTCAAATTTTTTGATTTCTATGCTAAAACTGAATGGATAATTGATTGCATGATGTTAAATAATATGTTTTATATATTCCAATATTATGTCAATTTCTCTCATAAATTTAATTTTTAATGTTGATTTGTCAAATTGAGAAAACTTTATTACTTGGAAAGGTAGCATTAACACTATAATGATAGTGTAAAATATTTATTTGTCTTTCTTGAGAAATATTCTCAAAACCTATTGTAAATGTTAATCGAATTGTTCGTGAAGTACAACTAACGAGATAACTGGTAATTATTTCTTAGTTGCCATATGTTAGATGTTAAGTTTAGAAGATAAGAGAGATGTTGAAGTCAATAAAAGCTAAATTTAGACAATTGTCTAAATGATCTCAAAATTAAGTATTAAAAAATCGAAGAAAAGAAATAAAATGACTAAAGCTATATAAAAGGAAATAGTTCCTAAATTAGTCAAGAGAATCATAATGAGAGGAATTTTTGAAATACCTCTATGAAAGAAAAATAGAAATGAAAGTAAATTTGACTTACTAGATTTTTGGTGGAATATGAACAACTCCACCTATATAGTCGATATAAGATCTACTATCAAGATTTATTATTCATTACATTTAAATATGTAATTCATGGAAATTACTTAACATGTAGAATAGCTCCTACAGGTTTGAGGGAAATCCATCTCAGTTAATGTAGTGGGAGACATTAAGATGTCACTAGATGATAATTATTACTTAATGTTGAATTGGTATTTTATTACCCTAAGAAAAGTTCAATTTCTCAAACTTTATTACTAGTTCATATGATATGAATTATTTTAAAGTATTAGAGTTTGTATTTTCAAAATTGTTTTGAAAATATATTCAGTTGAAAATAAGAACAATTTGTATATGTTAAGATGTTAACATACAATATAATACAAAATGCTGAGATATTTAGGATTATAAAATCCAGAATATGAAAACATTGTTTTCTCTCAAAAATGATACTTGACTTTGGCAGTAAAAGTTGATTAGCATCAACTTGAATAGAATGAAAAGACTAATAAAGAGGCAATTCTCTAAAAGTTAATTAATTACCTTACCTATGGATAGGTTTTGCCTTTCATGTAAGATAATCTTTTGGGCTTTATTAGATAAGGCTACAAGTCAAAAGAATACCTTGAGCTTACACATTTTGACCGAGGTAGTCTGATGAATGTAAAGACCAACTAAAATCAAGAATATTTTATAACTCTAGTTGATGATCATGTTGGAGTTTATGCCCTAAACTTGTGTAGTTTTGTAAATTATTAATAAATAAATAAAGAGTTATTTATTTTGACAATTACTGTCTTGTCGCACATAAAACTAAATCCAATAAACTAATCTCAAAGGTTATAATAGTAGATCTTGAACAAATGTGTAGTGGACTTTAGTTGGATTATGTTTAAGTATATAACCTAAATGTTCTATGGTATACGCATGAGGTTGGAAACCTTATTCTGGTAACACCATGGATGCAACCTGCTTTGTATTAATACGAACTGATAGAGATTCGATCCCTTGAGCAGTAGAAACGTGATTTGAAATCGTAATTGGTTGTTTATTTTGATTAAACACAAATATTAGTACATTGGAGAAAAATACGGAGAATAAGCATATATTTCCATCTGATTAGGCATGGAACTAATCATGCAAACATGTTGTAAATTAAACTAAACTAAAAGGAAAAGTTTAGATTACATTTATAGATTCTTAACAACAACTCATTGCTCCAAGAACGCAGCAACACAACAACTAAGAGAAAATCCTCTGTACTTCCTTTCCAACAAGACAATACCACTTGGAAAACCTCCTATGGCTCTGAGTTCCACTTAGATCTTCCTTGGTGGGAAGGGTCCAACAATTTGGAAAGTGAAGGAAATTGAGAGAGAATTTTTTAGAGAGCAAAATCAATTTTGCAGCAGTTCTGCCAAAGGCACAAAAATTGATCGATCCCTTCATCTCCCAACTCCCTTCACTTAACGATAGGGAGTGTAGACAAAGCATGGAAGTGGGGAATGTGTTATCTACATGTTCCCCTATTTTAATTAATTAATAATATAATTAATTTATATATAACCTATTTAATTAAATCAAATTTAATTAAAATAATTAATTAATTCTTAATTAATTCATTCAAATATCTTATATTTCATTTAGGTTATATATATTTCCTTTTAACCTATAGTTTTAATGTACATGTTATGCACATTAAATTTTAACCTATAGTTTTAAATATGAATCACATTCACATTTAAGTTAATATTCAAACTATTTTAAATATTTAATCTCTCATATAATTTAATATGAATCATATTCACATTAAATTTATAATATAAAGTTCCAAAACTTTATATTATAACGTATCTATATACATTAAATTTATTCCCTAATGAATTTGAACATTTCAAATTCAAACGATCTAAGAACCCTTTACAAGCTAGAAGGTGGACCTAACGGACCTACAGATCAGAAGCTCCAACGATACGAAATTATTTGGTTAATCTCATTAACTCCCTAATTATCATTCGATAACTGCGGGAACACTCTACTAAAGTCTCGCAGCTGCACTCTTCTCACTGCAGATATTTTTATGTGTACACGGATATTGACCAATAACGAGAAGTCAATCTTTCACGAATGTTCGTAACATCAGCTGAGTCAAATTACCGTTTTACCCCTGAGTTACATCTTGTACGTTAAGTACCAGTGCTCCTCTAATGAACCATTTGTTTATGGTCCTACCAACAAACAGAAATCTCTCTCGGGCTAATGAAAGGGTCGGGCCCTTTGTTCAAGTCCAGGAGACACCACTTAAGGGAACATTAATCTACTTACCCTAGTAGTTGGGAAGGAGTGAATTCCATCTTGTTAGGCTAAGTCCCCAGCTGCTCACTCGGTCTTGTCCCCAAAAAGGTAGGCATATTGAGTCGGCGAATCTAACGATTCTCATCCATACTAGTCAAAGGACAATCTCTCACAAACTGGAGATTGTAACCCGCTCATGATTGAGATCAAGTTACCTAGTTCATCCTAGTGAAATAGAAACCTAGCTAGTCAACGGAGTTGCATCTAGTGGTTACTATTTCGCGGTCTGGTCTTATGTAATCTCATTACATAGGATATCCCCACTCACATGTCATCTACACGAACACGTTAGGATCACAGTGTTTGTATCATATACAAAGTGGGCCACATCCAGTTTTACCAAGGTAAGGTACCCAAGCCTTATCCCCTTACTATAGACCCTTTAGGTTGTATCTCGAACCAAGATCCTTTATATGTACACTACATTCAGTTAAACATACATTTTACAGCCTTGGGTATTTCGTTTATTGGATTTAGGGTTAAAACATGGGCAATATCGTAAATAATGAACAATAACTCTTTATTAAAATATTAACACTTTATTATAATAATTAGAATAAAATTACAAACTACGAGTTTTAGGGCACAAACCCCAACAAACTCCCACTTGAACTAAAACTCTAGTGGGGTACATAATAATCTAACATAGTGGTTACAGAGATAAATACAATAAACTAGGGCATCAATATACCCATTACATATCTCCCACTTGCCCTAGACTAGCCTATGTACATATCTCGTAGACCTAGACTTTCCAGATGACCCTCGAACACTTTAGCCGTGAGAGTTTTTGTAAATGGATTAACAATGTTGTGCTCTGAAGCGATATTTGTGACTGTCACATCTGCTCGTTGCACTATTTCTCGTATCAGGTGATACTTCCTCTCGATGTGCTTGCCTCGCTAATGGCTGCAAGGTTCCTTCGAATTGGCTACTGCACCACTGTTGTCATAGTATAAGGTGATGAGAAATTCCATATTTGGAACAACTTCCAAATCAGGAAGAAATTTCCTTAGCCACACAACATCTTTAGCTGCTTCACAAGCAACGACATACTTAGCCTCCATCGTGGAGTCAGTGATGCATCCCTATTTGATGATTCGTTATACTATAGCTCCCTCGTTATGAGTGAAAACTGATCACGAAGTGGATTTCCTAGAATTCTTATCGGTCTGAAAATTAGAATCAGTGTATCCAGTAAGTATCAAATCCTTAGTTCCTTACACAAGCGTATAGTCCCTCGTTCTCCTAAGATACTTGAGGATATTTTTAACTGTGGTCCAATGGTCTAACCCTGGATTGGATTGGTACCTACTGATTATTCCCACAACATAACAAATGTCTGGCCTCGTGCACAACATAACATACATTAAGTTACCTACTGCAGAGGAATAGAGAATACGTCTCATATCCTCAACTTCTTGAGGTGTCTTAGGACACTGTTCCTTAGACAAATTAACTTCATGCCTGAAGGGTAATAAGCCCTTCTTGGAATTCTGCATCGAATATCGAGCCAACATTTTATCGATATTAGATGCTCGAGACAGTGCTAGCATTCTGTTCTTGCGATTCCTGAAAATCTGAATCCCAAGAACATACTGTGCGTCTCCCAAATCTTTCATTTGGAATTGGGTCGCCAGCCAATTCTTTATGTCAGTTAGGTATCCTACATCATTCCCAATGAGTAAGATATCATCCACATAAAGTACTAAGAAAGCTACTTTGTCGTTGATGTTTCTCTTATAAACACAAGGCTCATCAACGTTTTGGTCAATGCCATAAGACTTGATCACCGTATCAAATCTTATGTTCTCTGGATGCTTGTTTCAACCCATAAATGGATCGATTGAGCTTGCAAACTTTTTGCTCCTAACGTTGGGTTATGAACCCTTCGGGTTGAGACATATATATGCTCTCGTCAAAATTACCATTCAAAAATGTTGTCTTGACGTCCATTTGCCAAATCTCATAATCATAAAATGCGGCTATGGACAAAAGTGTTCTTATAGACTTAAGCATAGCAACAAGGGAAAAAGTTTTCTCATAGTCAACTTCTTCTCTTTGGTTAAAACCCTTTGCTACAAGTCTAGCCTTAAAGGTATGTACCTTTCCGGTTGCATCTCTCTTTCTCTTGTAGATCCATTTGCACCCTATGGGTCTTACCCCTTCAGGTTGGTCTACAAGTTTCCATACTGAATTGAAGTACATTGACTCCATTTCAAGGTCCATAGCTTTGATCCATTAGTCATTATCTACGTCATTCATTGCCTGTCTATAAGACAATGGATCTTCTATGTCGTCATCAGCTATGACGACTTGAGTTTCAGGTAAACCCAAGTAGCGGTCAGGTTGGAAAACAACTCTCCCACTACGTCGAGGCATTGCCAACGATTGAGAAAGACGAGATTGACTTGATGTGTTGGCTTCTTCATCAACTCTTGATGAAGGTCCAACTTGATCAACAACTCTTGTTGGTTCATCTGTAGCTTCATTTAGTACTAGTTTACTACGTGGTTCATGGTTTCTCATGTGATCTTCCTCCAAGAAAGTGGTGTTTGTCGATACAATCAACTTGTTTTCTTGTGGGTCGTAGAAAAGACTACATCTCGTTTCTTTGAGATAGCCAACAAATTGGCATAATCTTGAACGAGGTTCCAGTTTCTTTGGGTTTGTCACCAGCACGTGTGTCGGACAACCCCAAATCCTGAAGTGTTGTAAACTAGGTTTACGCCCCTTACATAATTCAAAAGGTGTTTCGGAAACACTCTTTGAAGGAACTGTGTTCAAGATTTGAACTGCAGTCTCTACTGCGTATCCCCAAACAAGGCAGACAATTGAGTGTAGCTCATCATAGATCGAACCGTGTGTAACAAGGTTCTATTTCTCCTTTCTAATACACCATTTTGCTGTGGTGCATTAGGTGCTGAGAGTTAGGATTTAATTTCATGTTCTATCAAATAGTCCTGGAATCTCAAATCCATTCTCCACCTCGATCGGATCGAAGTGTTTTAATGGTTTTCCCTAATACATTCTCTACTTCAGCGTTATATTTTTTGAACTTTTCAAGAGCCTCAGACTTATGATGCATTAGGTATAGATAACCGTACCTCGAATAATCATCTATGAAAGTGATGAAATATTTGTACCCTGCTCGAGCTTTAACATTCACCAGACCACAAAGATCCGAATGTTTAAGCTCTAAGGGATCTATGGCTCTATAACCTTTTCCAGTAAAAGGTCGCTTAGTCATTTTACCTTCCAACCATGATTCGCAAGGAGGTAAAAAATCATCTTTTAACTTGTTTAGAAGTCCATTCTTAGATATTCTCTCAATCCGGTTGAGATTTATATGACCAAGTCTAAGATGCCAAAGATAGGTATTATTGTTTAGAGAAATTATTTGGCTTTTACTTTGAGTGTTCGCAGTTTTAAAAATCTCATGATTTAAAATTGCCTTTGTTTGATTCGGTTTAAGTACATACAAGTCGTTTTCTAACTTATCAGAACAAATATTGACATATTTCTTTAAAATGAACGCTTCATTAAACGAAAAGGTAATACAATAGCCAAGTTCAATTAAAAAAGAGATAGAAATTAAGTTCCTATTAATCTTGGGAACTATATACAGATTTTCTAAAAATATAAATCTATCTCTAAAAAACAGCTTGGCATCTCCCACTGCACGAGCTAAGTCGACGTCTCCCGTTTCGACCCTGAGCACCATCTCACCGTCTTCGAGCTCCTTGAAGGAACTAGTTTCCTGTAAAGAAGAGCAAATGTGATTAGTGGCTCCTGAATCAAGTATCCAGGTAAAATCAATTGATGGAGATCCAATCTTCTTGAGCAGCGGAAACGTGATTTGAAATCGTAATTACTTGTTTATTTTGATTAAACACAAATACCAGTATATTGGAGAAAAATACAGAGAATAAGCATACATTTCCTAATCTGATTAGACATGGAACTAATCATGCAAACATGTTGTAAATTAAACTAAACTAAAAGGAAAAGTTTAGATTATTTTTGTAGATTCTCAACAACAACTCCTTGCTCCAACAACGCAACAACACAACAACTAAGAGAAAATCCTCTGTATTTCCTTTTCAACAGGACAACACCACTTGGAAAACCTCTTATGGCTCTGAGTTCCACTTAGATCTTCTTTGGTGGGAAGGGTCCAACAATTTGGAAAGTGAGGGAAATTAAGAGAGAGAATTTTTGAGAGAGTAAAATCAATTTTGCAGCAATTCTGCCAAAAACACAAAAATTGATCGTTCCCTTCATCTCCCAACTCCCTACACTTAACGATAGGAAGTGGAGACAAAGCAGGAAAGTGGGGAACGTGTCATCTACACGTTCTCCTATTTTAATTAATTAATAATATAATTAATTTATATATAACCTATTTAATTAAAATAATTAATTAATTCAAATATCTTATATTTCATTTAGGTTATATGTATTTCCTTTTAACCAATAGTTTTAATGTACATCTTATGCACA
This sequence comes from Trichosanthes cucumerina, assembly GCA_036507285.1. Lineage (NCBI taxonomy): Eukaryota > Viridiplantae > Streptophyta > Magnoliopsida > Cucurbitales > Cucurbitaceae > Trichosanthes > Trichosanthes cucumerina. The sequence continues at coordinate 31,999,095 of CM071838.1, forward strand.
TTAAATTTTAACCTATAGTTTTAAATATTAATCACATTCACATTTAAATTAATATTTGAACTGTTTCAAATATTTAATCTCTCATATAATTTAATATGAATCATATTCACATTAAATTTATAATATAAAGTTTCACAACTTTATATTATAACGTATCTATATACATTAAATTTATTCCCTAATGAATTTGAACATTTCAAATTCAAACGATCTAAGAACTCTTTACGAGCTAGAAGGTGGACCTAATGGACCTACAGATCAGAACCTCCAACGATACGAAATTATTCAGTTAATATCATTAATCTCCTAATCACCATTCGTTAACTGCAGGAACACTCCACTAAAGTCTCGCAGTTGCACTCTTCTCACTGCAGATATTTTTTTGTGTCCACATATATTGACCAATAACGACAAGTTAATCCTTCACGAATGTTCGTAACACCAGCTGAGTCAAATTACCGTTTTGCCCCTAGGTTACATCTTATACCTTAAGTTCCAGTGCTCCTCTAATGAACAATTTGTTTGTGATCCTACCACAAACAGAAGTCCCTCTCAGGCCAATGAGAGGGTCGAGCTCTTTGTTCAAGTCCCAGAGACACCACTTAAGAGAACATTCATCTACTTACCCTAGTAGTCGGGAAACAGTGAATTCCATCTTGTTAGGCTAAATTCCCAGCTGCACACTCGGTCTTGTCCCCAAGAAGGTAGGCATATTGAGTCGGCGAATCTGGCCACTCTCACCCATACTAGTCGAAGGACAATCCCTCGCAAACAGAAGTTCGTAACCCACTCAAGATTGAGATCAAGTTGCCTAGGTCATCCTAGTGAAATAGAAACCTAGCTAGTCAACGGAGTTACATCTAGTGGTTACTATTTCGCGGTCTGGTCTTATGTAATCTCATTACATAGGATATCCCCACTCCAATGTCATCTACACGAACACGTTAGGATCACAGTGTTTGTATCATATACAAAGTGGGTCACATCCATAGTTTCCATGGTAAGGTACCCAAACCTTATCCCCTTACTATAGACCCTTTAAGTTGTATCTCGAACCGAGATTCTTTATATGTACACTACATTCAGTTAAAGATACATTTTACAGCCTTGGATGTTTAGTTTATTGGATTTAGGATTAAAACGGGGGCAATATCGTAAATAAAGAACAATAATTTTTTATTAAAATAATAACACTTTATAACAATAATTAAAACAAAATTACAAACTACGAGTTTTAGGGCACAAACCCCAACACGAACGAGGTAATCCAACTCGTTCATATAGTAGACATGCAAGTGGGGACATCTTGTACGATAAGTTCGTACAAGACCAGACTACAAATTATTAGCTTATTTGTATAACACCGTTAACATGATAGGTCTAAGAATTTATAGATAATCATTAGTGACTCGACCTGAATCCTGAGTTACGAACTCCTGCTTATAGGGGTTTGTCCTTAGATTAGTATGGTTGAGAGTGACCTGTAGCCGACTCAATATGCCTACCTTCTCTGGGACACAACCTCATAAGTAGCTGGGGACTTAACTCTACGAGATGAAATTCACTCATTCCTGAATTAGAGAATTAGATAGATTGTTCTCTTAAGAACTGCATCCAGATCTTGAACAACGGGGCCCCACCCTTTTACTAGCCTAAAAGAGATTATGTTTATGGTAGGACCATAGACCTGTTGTTCATTAGAGAATCAGTAGTGCTTAAGGACCAAGAGGTGATCATAGGGGTAAAACGGTAATTTGACCCAGCTATGATTACGAACAACCTATGAAAGGTCGACTCATAGGTATTGATTATATCAATAGACACAATAGATTCTACAGTGAGGAGAGTGTAACTACGAGTGTTTAGTGGAGTGACTCGCTGTTACTGAATGTTGATTAATTAGATCAAACAGTTTTATTGGTTAATCTCGTATCATTGAAGCTCATGATTTGTAGGTCAATTAGGTCCCTTCGTTGGCTCAATGTGGAAATGTTCAGGGTATAAAGTTTGGAGTGAAATTGAAGTGTTCAATTTCATATATGAGGTGATATATCAGTTATATGTGATATAATTGATATAATATATAGTTTAATGTGAATTGGGTTCATAATAAATAATATACTAAAATATATATATGAGAGATATGAAAAATTGAATGTTTATTCAGTTTATACATATTATATTAATGTGATTTATACAAAAAGGTATAAGATACCTTATAATTGGGCACTTGCATGAATAGAAAAAATATATAAATATTGCACCCATGTCACTTCTTAATTAAATTTGCAAAAATAGAAACAAAAAAAGGCCCAACCCAAACGAATGGCGTGCAAAGTCAAAAATACTCTTATATTTTTCGCGCGCGTTTTTCATTATGAAATATATTAATAGCCTATCAATAGTCTATCAAAAACATACTTATCAACAATCTATAAAAAACATACTGATGTACTTATGATATACTGTTGATATACTAATGATATACCTATAATGAAATACACTATTGATATACTACTGATATACCAAATATAAATTATATCAGATATACTGTTGATATACTACTGTATCTAAAAAATTATTGCTAGATTTACAAATACTTTCTCCGTGTTGTTCAATATCGAGAAAATCAGTAGTTTATCGACAATAAATCTAATATAACAACGATATATCTAACCAAAAAATAACTGCATAAGCGATATACTACTGATTCTGTTGATTTTACTAATATTAAGTATATATTAATGTGATATACTACTGATATACTTTATTTAGTATATCAACATTATATCACAAATAGGGATTTATGCTTCATAGTGATTTATGCTCATATACTTTATTCAGTAATATTAGGTATATCAATGGAATCTCAAAATCTATTGCTAGATTGACAAATGTCTTCTTTGTGTTTTTCAATATCGAGAAAATAAGTAGTTCATTGATAATCCCATGAAATGGGAGTTAATTATCACAATTCCGCTCTTAAATCTAGCTAAAAATCAAGTAAAGTGAAATTCATTATTGATTTTAGGTCTTTTTCTTGGGTTGTAGCGAAGCATGCCGGTATTTAAGAGAAATTTTATTATTTGCCCGTCATTTTTATGGTGTTATCTTCCTTTTGTTTAGGTTTTGAAGCTGAACCAAAAAGAGTGTAGGATGATAAGCATTGATATTGAATTAGTTGTGCAATGAGGCTACAATGCTACAACTGTAGGGAATCGAAGTCCCCGCAGCGGAAGCGATTGCGAATCGCGCGCTCTTGATTTAGTTACAATGGAAAATACAAGAACGCAAAACAAATATTAAGCATAAAATACAGAAATGGACAACAAGAAGTTTACCTTTGAAGAACCTTTCTTCAAGTGCTCCTCTCTCCATGGTCACGATCTCAGCAACAAGAACTCGTACGAACACCGACACCACCACCGGATCTTCTCCGTTGTTCTCTAGGTGAAGGAGGAAGGTGGGTTCCCTTTAGAAGTGGTGAGGTATTTTGTGAGAGAGATTTGTGTTTTGGAACCCTTCCAACAACACAACTAGGAGGCTCGTAAAACTTTCTCAAAGTTTTTCAAAAGTCTTAACCTAGTTGTATCTCATGCAACTATATATAGGGGAATGAGATGGAAATGACCATCCTACCCCTCCTTTAATCTCTCTTTAGTATACAGTTTATATATGAATCTAATTCACATTAAAACTATATATTATATCAATTACATCATATATAATTGATATAACTCCTCATGTATGAAATTGAACACTTCAATTTAACTCCTAACTTTATACCCTCAATATTACCATGTTGAGCCAACGGAGGGATCTAATGAACCTACAGATCATGAGCTCCAATGATGTGAGATTAACTAATCAAACTCTTTGATCCAGTTAATCAATATTCATCAACTACAAGTCACTCCACTATAGACTTGTAGCTACACTCTCCTCACTGTAGATATTATTGTGTCCACTGATATAGTCATTACCCATGAGTCGACCCTTCACAGGTTGTTCGTAATCACGGTTGGGTCAAATTACTGTTTTACCCCTATGATTACCTCTTTGCTCCTTAAGCACCACTGATCCTCTAATGAACAACAAGTCTAAGGTCCTACCTTACACTCATACCCTCATAGAGGGCGAGGCCCCGTTGTTCAAGACCTGGAGTCAGTTCTTAAGGGAACAACCTATCTGATTCCTCAGTAAAGGAATGAGTGAATTCCATCTTGCACAGTTAAGTTCCCAACTACCTACGAGGTTCTGTCCCTGAGAAGGTAGGCTTATTGAGTCGGCTACAAGCCACTTTCACCCATACTAGTCTAAGGACAAACCTCTATAAGCAGGAGTTCTTAACTTGCTCAGGATTTAGGTCAAGTCACTAATGACCATCTATAAATTACTAGTCTTATCCTGTTAACGGTGTTATACTGGTCATACTAATAATTTGTGATCCAGTCTTGCATGAACTCTTCATATAGGATGCCCTCACTCGCATGTCAACTACATGAATGAGTTGGATTACCTCATTTGTACTAATTACAAAGTGTGTCACATCCATGGTGTTACTAGAATGAGGTTTCCAACCTTATTTTTATACCATAGACTATTTAGGTTATAATCTTGAACTCAATCCAAATAGTGTCCACTACACTGATTTCAAGATAAACGTTATAACCTTGGAGCTTAGTTTATTGGATTTATAAAAGCAAAACTGTAATCTTATAAAAACAAATAACACTTTATTTAATTGATCAAAATTACACAAGTTTAAGGCATAAATCCCAACAATCTCCCACTTGACCTAAAGCTTGTGGAGTACTAAACATTACAATAATGTAAATACAATAAACTAGGGCATTTAAACCCCTTTGTACAAAATACTCCCACTTGCCCTAGTTGGGGAAGATTTGTAAACCTAGACCTTCTAGGTGACTCTCAAATACTTAGCCGTGAGAGCCTTTGTAAAAGGATCAGCAATGTTGTGCTCTGAGGTTATCTTCGTGACAATCACGTCTCCTCTATGCACGATCTCTCAGATCAGATGATACTTCCGCTCTATGTGTTTTCCCCTCTTGTGACTTCGGGGTTCCCTCGAATTTGTCACCGCACCACTATTATCGCAATACAACGTGATGGGCAAAGTCATATTTGGAACAACTTCTAAATTTAGCATAAATTTTCTTAACCAAACACCTCCTTAGCTGTTTCACAAGCTGCTACATATTCGGCCTCCATGGTGGAATCAACGATGCATCCTTGCTTGACGATTCGCCATACTACAACTCCTCCGTTAAAAGTGAAAACTGACCTTAATGTAGATTTCTGAGAATCTTTATCAGTCTGAAAGTCAAAATCCGTGTATCCTGTAAGGATCAAATCCTTAGCCCCATACACAAGCATGTAGTTCCTTGTTCTCCGAAGATACTTAAGGATCGTTTTAACCGTTGTCCAGTGTTCAAGTCCTGGATTGGATTGATACATACTGACCATCCCAACTGCAAAACAGATGTCAAGCCTAGTACACAACATGGCGTACATCAGGCTCCCAACAACTGATGCGTAAGGAATCCGTCTCATATCCTCAACTCCTTGAGGTGTCTTAGGACACTGTTCCTTAGACAAATGGATTCCATGTCTAAAAGGCAACAAGCCATTTTTGGAATCTTGCATCTTAAACCTTGACAACACTTTGTCTATGTATGATGCTTGAGACAAGGCTAGTGTTTTATTCTTGCGGTTCCTGACAATGCGATCCCAAGAACAAATCAAGCATCGCCCAAATCTTTCATTTGAAATTGCGTAGCTAGCCATTCCTTGATGTCAGTAAGATAACCTACATCATTCCCAATGAGTAGGATATCATCCACATAGAGAATTAGGAAAGCAACAGAACTATTGATGATTTTCTTGTAGACACAAGGTTCATCATCATTCTGGTCAAAACCATAAGATCTGATAGCCTCATCAAATCTTATATTCCAGGACCTAGAGGCTTGTTTCAGTCCATAAATCGACCTTTTAAGCCTGCAAACTTTTTGCTCTTGTCCTGGTTTAACGAACCCTTTTTGCTCTGATGGTTTCCTCAAGATTGTCATTCAAAAAGGCTGTCACGTGGATGAGGTGATTGAAAAATAACCCTAAAAGAGAAAAAGAGGAAGAAACCATCGATTAGAGAGGAGAAGAGAGGCTCTTTTCGAAAACCCATCATTTTTGGAGAAGAAGAAGAAGAAATCAGCAATTGGAGATCCATTCTTGCAGAAGAAGAAGAAGATCATTCATCTCCCACTCTCTCCCCCTCATTTTATTGTTGTTATTTTAGTTTTGTTGTGGATTTTCATTGTGCCCTAAGTTTTCTTAAGCTTTTAGCTAGATTATTATACTCTTGGAACCATTTAGGTGTAAACCTTAGTTAAGCATCTCATTATGTTGTTGAATTCTTATTTATTGAGGTTTATTTTCTGCTTTTCAACTATGGGCTAAGTGTATTATGGCTGGAATTTATGGTTGAATGTGGTTTGTTTGAACTTTTTTTGATCCAATGCACATGTATGAAGTTATATTTCCATTTGTGGTGAGTATTGCAGGTTCTTATTTGAGTTTGATCACCTTAAATAGGACATCTAGCTTGTTCTTAATACTGAAAAGGTTAGGAATGTGTGGATTAACACATATGGAGCAAGTGATTTCTCATAGGGAGAAGTTGTAGGGTGTAGACATGCATTCTAAGCTTGTGATTTTAGGGAATTCAATCTTTTAATGTCCGTTAGCATTGGGTTTTCATAGACATATGCTTAACTCTGTGTTAAAGGCAAGAAAATCGAGTTCGGAAAGTCTCGGGTCGATTTTAGCATAAAATTTCCTGCTATATAACAGTGTGGTGATTAATGTTGCAGTATTGACAAGTCAAAATTTGTAAAAACAACCACTGCTTCCTAAAATTCCAACCCTCTATTTTATCCATTTTACTACTTGTTTAGCATCTTAAGCCTTTGTTCTAAGCTAGTTTTTGGTCTTGTTAAGTCTCATTTGCTTTATTGGTTGCTTTGTTGCTTGTTTCTAGTCGTTTTGCATATTTAGTTGTGTTCTTTAATATTGTTTTACACTTAGTAGTTTGTACTTAATTTCATCATTTTCGCTAACTTTGGTCCATGTGGGATCGACCTTGTTCACCAAATACTACCTACGATTGTGTATGCTTGCGTAGTGAGTTTTTGCACAACATTCATCAATAATAGATCTGATACACCAATGATATATCCAACCAAAAAGTAACTACATGAATGATATGATATCTGTTGATTTCGCTAATATTAAGTATATATCAGTGTGATATACTAACGATATACTTTATTTAATATATCAACGGTATATCACAAATGGTGATTTATGCTTGGCAGTGATTTATGTGATATGTTTTATTCAATAATATTAGGTATATCAACGGGATCTCAAAAACTATTGCTAGATTTGGAAATGCCCTCCCGTGTTTTTCAATATCGAAAAAATTAGTAGTTTATTAACAATAGATCAGATATACCAATGATATATCTAACAAAAAAAAAACTAATAACCGTTGATTTCACTAATATTAAATATATATCGGTGTGATATACTACCAAAATACTTTATTCAGTATATCAACGATATATCACAAATAATGATTTATGCTTGATAGTGATTTATGATGATACACTTCATACAGTAATATTAAGTATATCAACGGGATCTCAAAAGCTATTTGTAATGTTCGACATTTCAGGTAGAGTAAATTTCAGGTCATGCTTTTAAATTTCAGGTAGAATTCATAATTTAAAACCAAATTGGATTGTTATATCTTATTGTGTGAGATGTATTATTGTATACAGTATATCACTAATATACTACTAATATATGTATATAAAGTTAATTACGAGTATATCAAAGAATCAAGATATATGATATATGTTCATTTCACTGATATACTAATGATATACTAAATGTTAGGTATATTAGTGAAATAAACATATCTATAATGAAGTACATTAGTGATATACTAATATGTAAAATATCTCTAATTTGCTACGGATATATAGGAAGTATATCATTCTAAATGATAAACCAAAAAGAAGGGTATTCGTACTATATCAGTAATATACTATTAACATAGTTCATTTTGAGGTATATATTGGTATATAAAAATAAAGTATATCAGATATACTTCTGATATTCCAATATAAAGTATATCAGATATACTACTGATATACCAAATGTAAAGTATATCAGATATACTACTGATATATCTGTTGCTACACCAATGAGGGTAAATCTGGAATAATAAAAAAACAGAAATCAGATTTAAAAAAATTTGCTAGACTTGCAAATCTAAAAAATCATATCTAAGTTTGCAAATATGCTAATATTTTGTGCTACCCATTACAATTCTCCTATAATTATGTAGATATGCAAATATGATTTACATATGCATAATATGAACATTACATTATACAATAGGGATAGAATGGTAATTTACATCCTATTTTCCTATAAATAGGTACATGGGATGCAACTATGAAGCTAAGCAAATTGAGAAACCCTAACGCTCATATTGTGTTGTGGAAAAGTTCTAAAACATATTCTCTCTCTAATCTCTCTACATCTCTCCTAAGCCCAAAAGGAATCTTACCTTCCTCCCTCTCCTAGAGCTACAACGGAGAAGATCTAGCAGCGGTGATCATTGATCAATTGTGTCGGATTCGTTCGAGGCCTGGAGAGAACGTGAGATCATGAGGAGCACTAGAAGAATTAGTCCATCAATGGTAAAATGTTGTCCATCTTCCTCAATTTACATGCTTCATCTATTTTGTATATTGTTCTTGAACCGATCTACGTAACTAAATCAAGAACACGCGATTCAATTCGCTTCCGCTGGGGGATTCAATCCCTTCAAATCATTCATGGTACAAGTATCTTTACCTAATACAACATAAGTTAACATTTTTTTTGAAAGGTTCAAGAAAATTAGGACTAAAATTGAAAAATAATTAGGTTATATGAAGATATTATGATCAGATCTTAATCAAAAGTACAAGAACCTTAAGTACTAAGATTAATTGATAGAAAATGGATTTTTGTTCCAATTATTTTAAACACCAAGTGCATTTATGTAAAGAGGAGAAACAAGTCCTTGTTGGACATGGCCAAATCAAGAGTGAGTTACACGTCATTACAAAGACTCTAGTTAGGATATGCATTAGAGATTGCATATTAGACATTATTCCCTACAAAAGTGTCTACGAGACAATTTTGAGATCATAGAAAGTAGTAAAACTAGTTTACAACACTTCATTATTTGTAAATGTTAAGCTTACACGCTGAAACAAACTTTAAAAGCTTGTATATGTTCAAAGATAAGCCAAAATGTAGGCTACCACCCTAAGTAGTAAAAAATCGTCTTTTATGTAGTGCTAAAATAAATAAGGTATTTTTATGACAAATATAAGGTATTTTTATGACAAATATCATTTTTGTAAAAAAAAAAAAATAAACGACTAAAAATCTTTAATAAGGTGATATAATGTTAATAAATTTGTTTCAAGTAAAACCACTAAAATAGTTAACAAAAGTTGTTAACGATTAATTTCTTTTGAAAGTCAAATGAATCATAATCATGAATTAGCTAAGCCTCATCATAATAGGATAATTATGAGATGATTCAACATTTACAATAACTTAATTGAGGCCCAAGTTGTCATCTAAGTTGAAGGTTTATCACCTTTAAAGTGAGACTAATGGCAAAAGGGTTAAACCTGACAAAGTAGACTACGAGTAAACTTTCTTACATGTTGCCATATTAGAGTCTATAGGTATTATTTAATTCATTGTTGCACATTTAATATGCAAAACTATGTTCCCAGCTATCTATCCAGACTTATCCCTAAAATGGGAGGCTTATTGAGTCGGCAGTCTCGAGTCACTCTCACCCATGCAAATCTAAGGATAATCCGAATAAACAGGAGTCCATAGAACGTTTAGGATTAAGATCGAGTTACCTAGGTCATCGTATGAATATAGTTAGTTAAGACAGTAAACGGAGTTATAAAGTCTAAGTGACTATTTCGCAGTCCAGTCTTATGCAAACTCATTGCATAGGACGCCCCCACTCGCATGTCTCCACATGAACGATTTAGGATCACATCGTTTGTACTCTACAAAGTGGGTCGCGTCCATAGTATCCCCAAGATAAGGTACCCATCCCTATCCTTATACTATAGACTGTTCTGGTTATAACTTGAACTTGATCCACTTTTATGTCACACATAAAGTTCAAGTATTCTTCCTCTAGCCAAAGGTTCTTTATTGGATTAAGGTTACACAATACACAATATTCAATAACACCTTTACTGAATAAATTTTAATAACAACTTTATTGCAAAATAGAATATACATTCAGTTTACAAAACCACAAGTTTTAGGACATAAAACCCAACAAACTCCCACTTGGACTAAAACGTCTGTGGGGTAAAACATCTTTGAGCAAAGAAAACTAACCTCTTCAGACAACCTGTAGTCCTAGACTCTCTAGGTGTTCCTCAAACACTTTAGCCGTGAGGGGCTTTGTAAACGGATCAACAATGTTGTGCTCCGAATCGATCTGCGTGACGATCACGTCTCTTCGCTGCACAATCTCCCTGATGAGATGGTATTTGCGCTCTATGTGCTTTTTGCGCTTATGGCTTCTAGGTTCTTTAGAATTTGCTACTGCACCACTATTATCACAATAAAGGGTGATAGGCAAATTCATATTTGGAACAACTTCCAAATCAGTGAAGAACTTCCTAAGCCATATAGCCTCCTTCGCTGCTTCGCAAGCTGCGACGTACTCAACCTCCATGGTTGAGTTAGCAATACAACCTTGCTTTATACTCCTCCATACTATAGCTCCTCCGTTAAGAGTGAACACTGATCCTGATGTGGATTTCCTCGAATCTACATCAGTCTGAAAATCAGAGTCAGTGTATGCTACAAGAATCAAATCGTTTGCACCACACAAGCATATAGCCTCTCGTTCTCTTAAGATATTTGAGGATGTTCTTAACGACAGTCCAGTGATCATATCCTGGATTAGACTGATACCTACTAACTATTCCCACTACATAGCATATGTCGGGTCGAGTGCATAGCATGGCATACATTAGACTACTGACAGCTGAAGCATAGGGAATGTGTCTCATATCCTCAACTTCTTAAGGTGTCTTAGGACATTATTCCTTAGACAAATGAATTCCATGCCTGAAAGGTAATGAACCCTTCTTGGAATTCTGCATATTATATCTAACCAACATCTTGTCAATATAAGATGCCTGAGACAGTGCTAGCGTTTTGTTCTTGCGATTCCGAACGATTTGGATTCCAAGAACAAACTGAGCCTCTCCCAAATCTTTCATTTGGAATTGAGTCGCTATCCATTGCTTAATGTCAGTCAGGAACCCTGCATCATTACTAATGAGCAAGATATCGTATACGTATAGAACTAAGAAAACTACAGTGGTATTGACTATCTTCTTGTAAACACAAGGCTCGTTAATATTCTGTTCAAAGCCATAAGATTTGATCGCAGTATCAAATCTTATATTCCAGGATCTAGAAGCTTGTTTCAATCATAGATGGATCGTTTAAGCTTGCAAACCTTTTGCTCTTGACCCTGAACTATGAACCCCTCTGGTTGATCCATATAGATACTCTCTTCAAGATTGCCATTTAGAAAGGTTATGTATACATCCATTTGCCAAATTTCATAGTCATAAAACGTGGCAGTGGACAAGAGTATTCTAATGAACTTGAGCATGGCAACAGGGGAGAAGGTTTCTTCATAGTCCACCCCTTCCCTTTGAGTATAACCCTTTGCCACAAGTCGAGCTTTTAAGGTTTGCACCTTACCGACTTGATCTCGTCTCCTCTTGTAGATCCACTTGCAACCGATAGGAATTTCACCATCTGGTTGATCTACAAGTTTCCAGACTGAATTGAAGTACATTGACTCCATTTCAAGGTCCATGGCTTTAATCCACTGGTTCCTATCTATATCATTCATTGCCTGTTTATAGGTCAATGGATCCTCAATGCCATCATCATGTATGACGACTTGGGTTTCAGTCAAACCCATGTAACGGTCGGGTTGCCTAACATCCCTCCCACTACGTCGAGGCATTCTCAACACTTGAGAAGTACCAACTTGATCAACAACTTTTGTTGATTTATCTGTAGTTTCCCTGGAAATTTCACTTAAGACAATCCTGCTACGAGGCTGATGATCTCTCATGGTCTTCCTCTAAGAACGTGGCATTTATTGTCACAAGCACCTTGTCCTCTTGAGAATCATAAAACAAACCACCTTTCGTTTCTTTGGAGTATCCTACGAATAGGCATAATTTTGAACGATGTTCCAATTTCTTTGGATTGTACACCAATACATGTGACGGACATCCCCAAATCCTGAAGTGACGTAAACTCCCTTTACGCCTTTTCCATAACTAATAGGGTGTTTCTGAAACACTATGAGAGGGAACCATGTTCAAAATATATACAGCAGTTTCTACTACATATCCCCAAAACAAACTAGGCAGCTGAGCATAGCTCATCATGGATCAAACCATGTCTAACAGGGTTCTATTTCTCCTCTCAGATACACCATTCTGCTGAGGTGTACCGGGCACTGAGAGTTGGGATAGGATTCCATGTTCTATCATATAGTCTTGGAATCTCAAATCCATATACTCTCCACCTCGATCTGATCGAAGTGTTTTAATCGTTTTACCTAATGTTTTCTCAACCTCTACCTTTACTCCTTCAAGTTTTCAAGGGTTTCAGACTTATGATGCATTAGGTAAAGATAACCATACCTAGAATAATTATCAATAAAACTGATGAAGTATTCATACCCTCCTCGTGCCTTGACATTCATGGGACCATAAAGATCTGAATGCACGAGTTCCAAGGGTTCTTTGGCTCTATAACCTTTTTTAGAAAAAGGTCTTTTAGTCATTTTTCCTTCGAGACAGGACTCACATGGTGGTAAAGAGTTGTCCTCTAACTGACTTAGGAGACCACTCTTGACCAATCTCCCAATCCTATTGAGATTAATGTGGACTAGTCTCAAGTGCCAAAGATAGGTACTAGGAGAAAGTTTCTGCCTTTTATTTTGAGTATCATCTGTTTTAAACATCTCGGTGTTCAAAATAGCTATTACTTCTGTTGGTCTTAACACATATAAGTTGTTTTCAAGTTTAGCAGAACATATTCGTACACCTCTTTTGCAAATGAACGCTTCATTATGATCAAAAGATACTTTATACATATGTTCAAGTAAACAAGAGATAGATACAAGATTTCTTTTGATTCCAGGAACCAAAATTACATTTTCTAATATAATGAACCTATCTCTAAACAACAACTTCACTGCTCCCACTGTTTTAGCTGAGACAACCTCCCCATTCCTACCCTGAGAGTTATCTCCCCATCAACAAGTTGCTGCCAGGAACTAGTTTCCTGAAAAGAAGAACAAACATGGTTAGTGGCTCCTGAATCTAATATCCAGACAGAATCATCATGTTCCACTAAACATGTTTCAACAACAAGTAAATCATATTTACCTTGTTTTTCCTTCTCAACTTTCTTTTCTGCAAGATACTTTGGGCAGTTCCTCTTCCAGTGCCCGTCACCATCACAATGGAAACATTTTCCTGTGGCCTTAGCCTTGCGTGTGGGAGTTGGTCTCTTCCCTTTGTCCTTCTTTTTCTTCTTAATACCCTTATTCTTGGTAAAAGAAGGACCAGACTTGATCCCTGAGAACGATCCTCTTAGGAACTTTTTCGAAGTGACAACATTTGCCTCCTTCTCTTTTCCCTTTGATTTCATCAGGGACTCAAAAGTCTGAAGCTCGTTGAGAAGAGTAGTCAGGTTATACTCTATTTTATTCATCACCGCATTGGTGCGGAATGGCAGAAAACTCTTCTTAAGAGATTCCATAATAAAGGTTACCTGACTCTTCTCATCTATGACAACCCCATTTACTTCAGCCACGTTGAAGTGGACCATCATGTCAAGGACATGTTCCCTAACAGAGGCTCCCTCCTTCATACAGGAGTTGTAAACGTATTTGAGAGCATCATAATGAATCGATGAGGTCGGTTGTCCGAACATCGCCTATAATGATCCCATGATCTCCTTAGCGGTGACCATGCTCTCATGTTTCTTAGACAACACATCAGATATGCTAGCTAAGATGTAGACTCGGGCCTTCTCATTAGCCCTAATCCATCTGTCATAAGCATCCCGAACAATTCGATTTGCTGTCGAGCTGGGAGGGGGAGGACATTCCTCCGTTAAGACGACCTCAGATCATCAAGAACAAGAATCGTATTCAAGTTTGATTTCCAGGTTCCATAATTGTCGCCGCTAAGTTTATTGAAGGCGAGTAACTGGATAAATGAGTTCGACATGCTGAAAAAGAATGAATTCTATTAGTAAATTGTTTGTAACCTATTCAGCAAAAGTAATAATGTACCCATAAATTCATTTTTGTTTTTGCAACGATACTTCAGTGAGTCAGAGCAACCGCTACCGAGGGGTAGTCAATTACTCCTTCACTGAACCAAGACATTCTTGACTAAATGCTAATACTGGAATAACTCCTATTCCTATAACATTCTAGTTATCGGTCAAGAATTTACTAACACTTAGCAATTCTTGTAAGTGTGACCCGCCATTTTTCAGACCTCAGAGATCGGCCCCAACAATGTTACCGATTTGGAGAGATAAAGTTGGGAATGGACCTAAGAGACCCTATCCATTTCTGGTGTTTGAGTTATTCTGAATCCCATGTTACATCCCTCCGAATGGATGGTGCTACTTCGGGCAACCTGTAGGCGCAACATGGGAATCTCACGGTCCAACTTAATGGAGGAGACCGTAGGATGTGTTGACACACTTACTTCTCCCACTTACTATAAATACTTTCTCCATTCACCTTGCTTTTGATTTATGCAAACACCATCCGAATGGGGATGCCCTATTGACATCACGAGGCTGAGCATAAATCTCACGATGTGAACTTCGCAGAGAGCGTAAGAGAAAATTGATATATCATATATACCTTTTCACTCACACTAAGTATTTTAAACAGTTTTGGTATACTTTTACTTAGGCATATTCCAACTAAAACAATATGACTAAGTCTACCAATATAACAATTATACTGGAATTACCTAAGTCTATTAACCTTTTAATAAACCTAGGTTTATGAGTTTAATTTATTAACTTTTAATAAACGTCACTCACGAAAGATAATTTATAAACCTATGGATTAAATTCACTCCCAGGTCAGTTCCCAGGTAGGGGTGTTCCGTTTCCATCAGCTTAAGTACTGAACCTAGCGTAACCTTCCTTAGTTAGAGTCCCTCTTTAATCAAAGTTTATAAATTATTGGTTTCCTAATTCTAATCTTATTAGAACTAGATAACCTTAGGTCTAATTAATTCCAGTTCTAAAACCATTTTAAAACTAATTAATTAACCTTAGGTTACATGCATTTCTATGTTATAAATTGCTTGATCATTCATCACATGAATAAACATACATTTATAACAAATCCATCACATGAAAAATGCATAACAATTATATGTTTAATTTTTAATTAATATAACTCTTATATTAATTATAATTAAAACATATAATATTTGTTTTATAAATTAATATAACACTTATATTAATTCTTATGAAACCAATAAACATGCATACAATATATTATAACACTTATAACATACTTTCAATGCATGGAGCATGCCTCCTATGGTGGGATTTTAAAATCTATATGACATACTTTATGTACATACAATTAGGGATTTTAATTAAAACATACATTCACAATGCATAATTAATTAAACACACTAAAGTGGACTGGTTTTGGCATCTAATGCAAGCAAACAACTAAATTATTACAATAATAATCTAGAATTAACATCGAACCACTTCGAACTCTTCGAATTTGGGTCGAACCAGCTTACAAATGTGTGAATCGGACCTTCAAAAGGTTAAATTGAGCTGTAAAAGGCTGAATCGAACCTCCAATTGGGGAAACGGACCTCCGAAATGGGAAAACCGGTCTCGAAATACTCAGAACCGGTCTAAAAATACCCGAACCGGACCAAAATCGAGTCGAACCGGTCCAAAATGACTTGAGCTGATCAAAGTCAAAGTCAACAGTCAACTTTATCCTCAACCTTTTGAAAACACGGGCTGAAATAAGAACGAACACTGTAGCTGAAATGCAAAATTAAAAAAAAAAAAAAAAACCTTTGTTTTTCGATTTTTTGGACCTCCGAGGTTTCTTTCTTAAAATTGAAAGCCTTCCCGAACTCCAATCGACTTGAAACTTTTACAGATTATTCTACACACATTAATGCTCAAACACACTTGAGCAATTTTAAAATAAATCACAAATTGATACTCAATTTAAATGCCAAAATCAGATTAACATTTTAGACGCCCTGAAACATTGTATTTCAAAAAACACCCACCACAAAACAAAATAGATCAAATTGAGTACTCAAAATTGCTCTGATACCGATTGAAAGAGTCTAGATTAAGAAAGTGGAAGCAATTTTGGATCTTGAATACTCTAAGTTGATCAATTTTGTAAAATAAAAAACATGCTCAAAACTGGAAAAACAGAGGGATAGAAAACTCAATTTTGAAGATCAAATTCTCTTTACGCGGTGGATGGTTTTCAACACGAACACTTCGTGGATAAACGTTAGAGTCTTCCCTACTATCCTCAGGCATTAGAACGGATTGTGGGATCCTAGGTTGGGAGAATTTGGAAGAAAAAGACCTCAAAAGTCACTAATTCGGGAATTTAGAACTTTCTGCAAAATTCTCTCAACATCCCTCAAATCACCATTATATAAAGCTTCAATAAGCTTCAATAGAGTGATAACTCAAGGGTGATGAGGATGATTTAAGATGGAGGTGACCAATTTTGGTGAATTTGGTGATGAATAAGATTGGGCAAGGTACCAAGTTGGGTTTCATGGAAATCCTTGAATTTTCATTTAATTTTAATTCAAAAATCAATATTAAATTGATTTTTAATTAAAATTAATTTAATTAATTAAATTATTAAATAATTAATTTAATTATTTAATTTTTAATTTAATTTAATATCAAATATTAAATTAAATAAATTGTCCGATCCCGATCGATTTTCTGAACATGAATCCTTATTCATGCTATAAATCGATCCAATATTTAAATCATATTTAAATATATCCACCTCCTGTTAATCATAGTTTAATTCATAATTAAGCTATGAGTCGTTAAATATATCACATATAATTAACGATTTCTCCCAAAAACGAATTTGAACAATTCAAATTCTTTTCTCTCAAAATGTTACAAGGCTTAGTCCGAGCTAGCAAGGAGGACCTAATGGACCTACAGATCATGAGCTCCAACGAAACGTGATTAACCGACCAAACTCTTTAGCCTAGTTAATCAACATTCGTTAACCACCGGGACACTCCACTAAAGCCAAGTGGTTGTACTTTCCTCACTGTAGATATATTTATGTCCACTCGATATAACCATGATTAGTAAGTTGATCCTTCACCATAATTACCATTTTACCCCTATAATTACCTCTTGTTCCTTAAGTCCCACTGATCCTCTAATGAACAATTGATTTGTGGTCCAACCAACAAACCGAATCCCTCTCGGGCCGATTAGAGGGGTGGGCCCTTGATTCAAGACCTGAAGTCAGCACTTAAGGGAACAACCTCTCTACTAATCCCTAAAGCGGGTAGGAGTGAATTCCATCTTGCAAAACTATGTTCCCAGCTATCTATCCAGACTTATCCCTGAAATGGGCTTATTGAGTCGGCAGTTTCGAGCCACTCTCACCCATGCAAATCTAAGGATAATCCGAATAAACAGGAGTCCATAGAACGCTCAGGATTAAGATCGAGTTACCTAGGTCATCGTATGAATATAGTCGATTAAGACGATGCTTGAGTTATAAAGTCTAAGTAACTATTTCGCAGTCCATTCTTATGCAAACTCATTGCATAGGACGCCCCCACTCGCATGTCTCCACGCGAACGATTTAGGATCACATCGTTTGTACTCTACAAAGTGGGTCGCTTCTATAGTGTCCCCAGGATAAGGTACCCAACCCTATCCTTATACTATAGACTGTTCTGGTTATAACTTGAACTTGATCCACTTTTATGTCACACATAAAGTTCAAGTATTCTTCCTATAGCCAAGGGTTGTTTATTGGATTAAGGTTACACAATACACAATATTCAATAACACCTTTACTGAATAAATTTCAATAACAACTTTATTGCGAAATAGAATATACATTTAGTTTACAAAATCACGAGTTTTAGGACATAAAACCCAACACTGAGGACATTACTCAGTCAGTACGAACCAAAGGTCATCCATAACTAGAATCGTATTCAGGTTGGACTTCCACGTATGTAGTTTTCTCCAGTTAAACGTTCACTTTTTAACATGGCTATTATCTAGGACGACATGCTGAAATTTGAAAAACAGTTCTAATAAGTTATGCCTTTTAACCCATTATTAAAACCAATCTAATTTAGCAAAATTATTAAAAACTCTAGTATTTAAACTTAAACCTTTAATTTTGCAATGATATTTCAAGGGTTTAGAATAAAAGTTATCGTCGGGTGGTCAGTCACTCAACTAACTATCACTACAAGAACATCTCATGCCCCAATGATTTTTAGCTACCGTTTATTTAGCCAAGGACTCGTTAACTAGTTTAACTTATCCCGTAAATGTGACTCTACCATTTTCAAATCCAATAGGTCTGAGCCAACAGGATACTATTTAGAAAGACAACTATTGGCAAATTACCTAGGAGACTCTTTCCATTTTTGGAGTTCGCGGTGTTCCGATCCCTATAGTCAGGCCCTCCGTAGGGTTTAGTTGCTCCAGGACAACCTAGACGGTGGACTATAGAAGTCTCACGGTGCGTCCGAATGGAGGAGACTGTAGGATACGTTAACACACGTTCTTCTCCCATTCGGGATTATCCTTAGATCTACATGGGTGAGAGCAGCTCAACAGCGCTGACTCAATAAGCCTCCCATTTCAGGGGTAAGACCGGACAGATAGCTGGGGACATAGGGTGCAAGACGATTCACTCCTACTCGACTCTAGGGATAGTAGATAGGTTGTTCCCTTAAGTGCTGACTTCGAAACTAGAACAAGGGGCCCCCCCTCTCACTAGGCTGAGAGGGACTAGATTTGTTGGTTGAACCACAAATCAATTGTTCTCTAGAGGTTTAGTGGGATTTAAGGAACAAGAAGTGTTCTCGGGGGTAAAACGGTATTTTGACCCTGCCGAGACCACGAACAACCTGTGAAGGATTGACTTACGGGTTATGGTTATATCAGGTGAACAGTGAGGGGAGTGCAACTACGAAACTTTAGTGGAATGACCCGTTAGTTAATAAAAGTTGATTAATTAGGTTAAAGAGTTTGACCGGTTAATCTCGGATTGTTGGAGCCCATGATCTGTAGGTCCATTAGCTCCCCCTCCTAGCTCATATGGATTAAACTTAGAACAGTATGATGGATTAATTCGAATTGTTCGAATTAGGAAAAGAGTTTTAAACCGACAAGTATATGTGATATAACTATCATTTTTTATGACACAATATATTCAAATGTGATTTAAATTTCAAAAATATGAATGTGGATTCATGTTCGGGAGGTCAAAATTAGTCAAGAAGGTCAAAATCGTAAAAAGTCAAAGGGTTGACTTTTTGGCTCGGGAAAAGTCAAAGTTTGACTTTGACCAAATGGAAAAGATCATTTTACCCTTGACTAGAGTTAGTGGAATTATCCAACTATTTGTTGGACAATCCCACTAACTTAAGTGTACTATGTGTAAACATTATAGAATGACACATAGGTGGGTTTAGTTAGTGTTTTGTGAGTTGTTGCATTTTGGTGAGTTTTGACATGCATTTGATCCATGTAATTGCTTTATAAATAGGTTTTTTTCAAAACAAAGGGTTTCTTTTGCTGAAATTTTTAGTTTTTTCAAAAGAAGTCTCACAAAAAAATATTTCTTCTCCTTTCCTCACTTAAAACTAATTTGAACCTCTCATTCTTCCTTTTCATTCCTTCATTCACCGGGTCCCACAACCCGGTTCTGAGTCCAGAGGATGCGGAAAAGCTCTAGTGGTGGTCCGGTTGTGTTCAGTTTGTGCTTTGGCAAGGAGATCGTGAAGAAATCAAGCTACAAAGGTTGTGTTTTCTTCCCTTTTTAGTTCATTATTTTTTGGCTTGTTTCCATGTTAATTTCTATTAAGTTAGATGCAATTAGAGTGTCATTAGATCTTTTTTCCGTTGTGTATGTCTCGTGTTCCATCAACATCAAATGTATAAATGCATGTCAATGCTTTTAATCTAAGAAATATAACTCTTATATTAATTAAATTAAAAACATACATTATATTATAACACTTATAATATAATCCTATCATGCATACTATATAATATAACTCTTATAATATAAAAATGATGCATGAAATGTTTAACCTAAGGTGGAATTTTAATCTATATGACATACATTATGCACATAGAAATTTTCATACATCACATGCATAAAAATAATTAAATAGCAATATTGGACATGTTTTGGCACCCTAGAGACTTTAATTTAATTAATTAACATTTATATAACATTTATATTAATATTAATTGAATTAAATTAATTAAAAACTAATTTTATAAATAAAATAAATAAATAAAATAAGAAAAAACGGCTACTAAGTGAAAAAACTGCCCCATCTGCCCACTTCGCGCGAAATGGTCTCGCAAACCACCCACTATGCACATGGCGTTGCAACGTCGTAGGCTGTGTTGTAACGTCGTGCGTCTCAACGCCCGTCTTAGGGTCTCAACGCCCAGTGGCGTTGCAACGCTGGTTTGCAACACAACCATCTTCCGTGCTGACAACGTTGAAATGCCAAAGAATAGCGTTTCAACGCCATCGACTGTCCAACAACACAGCTTGCTGGAAATCGCCATTTTTTCCCGTTTTCGCTCCGTTTTCTTCACGACAACTCTTGCCACGAATGAAACGGACTTACTGACTCGATTTACATTAAATTTGCCCAAAACAACGGGCCTTTACATTGATCACATCAACGAAAATGTAAATCTAATTTTAAAGTGTCAAACACTGAAACATCCGATATGCAAAACAACAATTCATCTCATGAATTTAAAGCATACCCACCTAATTTTAAGAAATTCAGAATGCACAACGAATAGCCAATCTGACTTTGATACCAATTGAAAGGAATGAAAATCTCGTAGCAGAAAACGACATGAAACATCATGGTGTTCGTTATGCAATTGATTTCTTAAAATCGAATTTAACTCTTAAATTCTAGGCTAAACATGCTGAATTTGAAGAAAATGGAAAGTAAATAATGATACTTACTTGTTGAAGAACACTTCTTTCATGTTTTCTTCTCCGGTCACGAACTTGTTCGCAACAACGATCTCTACAACTCGATCTCTCGAACCAAACGATTTGGACACCTCCAAAAGAACTTCTCAGTTGTTTCGATAGGTAGAGGGAGAGTTGTGGGACTCACTTTGGTTTTGGATTGGAGAGAATTTGGTAGAGAGAAATGGAGAGAATAGAGAGAGAGTTCTCTTTGTTCTTGGAAGAGTAAATCCAAAAAATGAACCAATGTCCTACCAAAGACTTCTTGCAAAGCCTTTATATAATGGTGAGTGATGGAGTTGAAATCTCCACCAAATCACCATTTTACCACAACCTTATAATATGCAAATCATATTTGCATATTACATATAATAAGGTATCTCATACCTTATTATACGAATCTCATTTGTATAATTGTGGAATTTAAATTCAATCACATTCAATTTAATTTCTCTCATTTCAATTTCTCCAATTAGCATTAATTAATCAATTAGGCTAACTTGTAGTTTATTATGAATCTCATTCACATCAAACTAAACATTATGTCGACTATATCACATATAAATGACATAAATACCCAATTAATGAATTTGAACACTTCAAATTCACACCAAACTGTAAACACTCAATTTATCCAATTTGAGCCAACCGAGGGACCTAATGGACCTACAGATGACGGGCTCCAATGATTCAAGATTAACCTGTCAAACTCTTTTACCCGATTATTCAACATTCATTAGCTACAGTAACACTTCACTAAAGCTCGTAGTTGCACTCTCATCACTGTAGGACAAGTTGTGTCCATCGATATAACCAATGCCCGTGAGTCGACCCTTCACAGGTTGTTCGGAGTCACAACTGGGTCAGATTATCGTTTTACCCATGTGTCTACCTCTTGCTCCTTAAGTCTCACTACTCCTCTAATGAACAACTACGTTGTATGGTCCAACCATGAACAACATCACTCTCGGCCCAGTGAGACGGTGGGCGCCCGTTGTCCAAGCCCTTGAGACAACACTTAAGAGAACAACCCCTCTAGTTTCCCTAATTCGGGAATGAGTGAATTCCATCTCGCGTTGTCAAGTTCCCAGCTCCCCACGTGGTCCTGTCCCTAAGAAGATAGGCATATTGGATGAGTAACTGTGACCACCCTCACCCATACTAGTCAAAGGACAAACTCCCGCAGACAGGAGTCCGTAACACGCTCAGGATTAAGGACGAGTCACTATTGGTCATCTACGAAGTTATTAGTCCTATATTATTAACGATATTACATCAACAAGTCTAATAATTCACGGTCTAGTCTTGTACAATCTCATTGCACAAGATGCCCCCACTCGCATATTAACCACATGAACGAGTTGGATCATCTCGTTTGTATCTAATACAAAACGGGTCGCATCCACGGCGTATCCAAGATTAGGTCTCTAACTCTATCCATATACTGTAGACCGTTTGGGTCATTAACTCGAACATGATCCTCCGCGTGTGTCCACTACACACTGTTCAAGTTCTATTTCTCTCATAATTCAATGACCATGGAGCTTAATTTATTGGATTAAGTTTATAAATATGTGAGACACAAACTGATGAAAAATAACTCTTATTTATTTCAATATGTAATATTACAAACTTACACGAGATTAGGGCATACATCCCAACAACAGCTGGGTCAAATTATCGTTTTACCCCTGTGACTAGTTCTTGCACCTTAAGAACCATTGATCCTCTAATAAACAACAAGTTTATGGTCCGACCATAAACATTATCCCTCTCAGGCCAGCAAGAGGGAGGGGCCCCGCTATTCAAGGCCTGAATTCAACTCTTAAGGGAACAACCTATCTAGTTACCCTAGTTCGGGAACGAGTGAATTCCTTCTTGCGAAGTTGAGTCCCCAACTCCCTACGAGGTTTCATCCCTAAGAAGGTAGGAAAATTGAGTCGGCAACTCTGGCCACTCTCACCCGTACTAGTCAAAGGATAATTCCCCGCAGACAGGAGTTCGCAACTCGCTCAGGATTCAGGTTGAGTCACTATTGATCATCGTTTGAATTATTAGCCCTAACCTATCAACGATGTTACTGGATTGGTCTAACAATTCTTGGTCCAGTCTTGTACAAACTCTTTGCACAGGATGTCTCCACTCGCATGTCAACTACATGAACAAGCTGAATCGCCTCGTTTGTATTAAATACAAAGTGGGTTGCATCCATAGTGTTAGCAGGATGATGTTCCCAACCTAATCCATCTACTATAGACCATTCGGGTCACAAAATTGAAATTTATCCTAGATCTGTGTCAAGTACACAGTTCAAAGATGTCTAAATGTGACACTGAAGCTTAGTTTATTGGATTTAAGTTTGTAATTACGAGAATACAAGTTTGAAGGAAAAATAACAACTTTATTCATTTCCTCAAATAATTACAAATACACCAGTTTAGGGCATAAATCCCAACATATTTGTCCTTGAAAGTGTCTATCGGCGACCAACACTTCACCCAGGTTCTTCCTCGAAAGTGAAAGTGTTTAACATTATCCAAGTATTTCCTCGAAAGTCAATGTCAAGACGGTCTTGATTTGCACGATGTCACCCAACTGTTTCATTCCACGAGAGTCACAATTATTGCCACAATAGACCCCATTCAACTCTTGTCCGACTTCCCGCACAAAAGTTGGCTCAAGTGTCACGGTCGTACCTTTCGCACCATGCGATGCCATAATTCTTCCATCGATCATGGTCAACCTTAAGGGGAATACAAACCCCATCTCTATGATCCAACACTTTGTGGCTTCGGACCTTAGGCGAGGTTGTTTCATCCTCAATCAAGCATCAAGTAAATATGCAGCGGAATATAACTTGATTGTACACAGCGCCCGTCCGTGTACATGCACTCGATCTTTCCCATGAGTTGCTTTAATGGAGCATTTTCGGATCGTTGGTCGCTAACGACCCTATATCTGAACCTCCAAGCCATAGGAAAGGGTGCAATGTTGGCACATCTGTGTCGTCCGACGCTATCTCTTGAAAACCCATTACAAATGAAGTCGCCCAAGACACTCGTATTATAACGCTCGCCCCAGCCATGACACGTTAACGAGTAACGGGGTGACTCACTTAGACCCTCGAGCCTAGGGGTGGTGGAGAGTCGATACCATGCTACCCCTTATAGTATATTATGAGGATTATTAGGTCTGACACCATTGCATGTACGTCAATATGGCGAGAGATCATATGCCCATACATTGACCCCTTCGACTACATAGTTGTCCCCAATCTTACTTGTCCTCAATTTAGCCATCAAGTCCACCTATTTTGGTGTGTTAGATAATGTATCGTCCTCCTCGGTCGCATCATGGCACATGTCATCACGGTGAGGTCACAACATACGCTTCTAGTATGATTGTGACACACCACATCATATATATACACACTGTTATACACAATATTTGATGTGTTTAATTATATGTGTATAAAACTATAGACTTTGAAAATAATTATAGTATATTTGGTACTCTATGTTACATTATAGGTATATATATTGCAACATCATAGAACTTTGCATGCATGATATTCGTACTTATTGTATATATTACTATATACTTACAAATATGAATGAGAATGTTGTGAGTATATACTTAGTTGTATAATTAGGATGGTTCGAAAAAGTGGAAAATCAAATTTTGCTTGTAGTGTTTGTTGATAAAGGATTCTAAGTATAAATAATGAGAAAAAAAGCAAAAACAAAAATTGTGATTGATATATTGAATTAAGGTAAAATTCATAGATCTGTAAATAATTAGAAATAAACTTTTGCAGATTTTAACTGTCAAAGATTTAGGGACTGAAATTTTGGATAAAAATCTTAAATTGAAATAAGATTAATAAACCCCATCGAATAATCTGATGGGAGGTCATTTTTTATTGTATCGTTCAGGAATCAATGAATTCGAAACCTAATCGTGAAATGAATCAGAGATTCAAACTGCATAGATGAAAATAAAATATATGCCACTTAAAAATCAATAAATTAAAAAAATTTGTGAGAAAAAAAAAAAAAAACAGAGATTCAATCTGCACAAATCTAGGTGTAGGAACTGCTTCGAGAAATAGGTGGTTGCTGTTTTCTTTTTGTGAATCAATTTTTGGTTAGCAATGAGCTAAGCGTAAATAAAAATATATACTGAACGTATTTTGGGAAGAAAAAATATGAACACTCATCCCCTACCTGGTGGCTAAAATCCTGAATATTAAACCTTTTTGGATATTTTTCTTTTTATTTTTAGTTATCTGCCACAATTTTCCAACAAAAAAATCTAACATTTTAGAGTAAGAGATTTCAAAAATCTTCTCATTCCAATAAATTAAGAGTAAAAATAAAAAGAAATCAAAATCTAAATTTTTTCAAGAAAGATATTTTCTTTTTAAAGTAGGAGATAAATTTATTCTCTGTTTTGCAAAGATGAAAAATCCAAAAAGTTGAGTGTCCGACTTACCACACCATGGTGTTTAGTTTGATTCTGCAAACATGAAATTTATTGCCCAAATTAAATTTTTTTGCTTTTTTGTTTAGCTTAGTTTATTTTTATTGAGTACATCAACAATCGGAAGTGGGAGAATTCAAACCATGAGTCATCCTTTATGCCAGTTGAGCTATCTTGTTGGCATTTAAACTAGTTTGTTTGTGTGTTCCTTTTTGTATGGATATATATACACATTTTGGTTTCTTGAATATCCACTTACATTCAAGTCAGCCAACTCACTCAAAAACCTTATGAATCAAATAATTGATAACGATTGTTGATGGAAAACGAAACACCATCAATTGCACATCATGTGTGAAATGTATAAATATTTGAACGATATGAAGCAAATAATTGGGGTTGGCCTATGACATTGAATCACCTAAACATGCTCTACACTTTCTTTCAGTTCTAATGATAAATTACCTGTTTCCCATCAAATGAACATCAAGACGAGGATGAACCAAGTGCATCAGCTCGCTCCAACTCCGCTTCTCATTTCGTCGAAACTCGAAAATATTCGAAAGAAGAAACCCGCTATCAATAAAATCTAAATTTACACTCTCCCTACCCACCCATCCTAGTTGAAGAATAGTCAAGATGCCTTGAAAATGAAAACCAAGAACAGCAGCAGCAGCAACAACAACAATGACAATCAAAATGCAAACTTGAAATTTGGAAGCCATTCAAATGCTTAAATGTTCTTCCCTGGGCAAACTCTGGACGATATCTGACCATCTCCCTGGTGAATGGTCACTACTGTTGGATGAGATTTGAGCCTCTGCTCTTGTATCTCTTATCATCTTTAGAACATCCCTCATCGTCGGTCGGTTTTGTGGAATGAGCGAAACACAAGCCATTGCAATGT
Source organism: Trichosanthes cucumerina (assembly GCA_036507285.1). Taxonomy (NCBI): domain Eukaryota; kingdom Viridiplantae; phylum Streptophyta; class Magnoliopsida; order Cucurbitales; family Cucurbitaceae; genus Trichosanthes; species Trichosanthes cucumerina. The sequence continues at coordinate 32,026,016 of CM071838.1, forward strand.
TCAAAAGAGCTTGAAGTTTCTCTTCCGATGCCTCATTCCCAGATGCAGGATCGTCCCCAGACTCCGTCTCCTCTTCTCTAACGGAATTAACCCACTTGGGAATGTCAGAACCATGCTCTTGGACTAGATCTTGAAATGGTGTTTTTCCAGTTAGAAGCTCCAACAGAAGAACACCAAAGCTATAGATGTCGGCTTGTTGTGTGGTTGGCTTACGAATGTCGCGGCATTCGGGAGCTCGGTAAAAGAGTGAAGTTGCGCTAGGTTCTTCAAGTGAATCGGGATCTCGGAATAAGTTAAGACCATAATCAGTAAGACATGACTCGAAATCAGATCCTAATAGTACGTTTGAGGATTTAAGGTTTCCATGGGTTAAGCCAGGGTTCTGGTGGATATACAGCAGACCATTGGCCAAGTCTTCAGCTATTTTGAGGCAGGATGTCCAATGAAGAGGCTTTCCTCCACCTGAAGTTCTCGATCCTGTAATGGTAACCAAACAAATTATTGGTGAAAGCAACAGGAATTTACTAAGAACGCCCAGTTGACATTATGTTTTTGGATCTACAAATTCCACAAAATAATCATAAAAGTACTTAGAAGGAATCATGTACGAAATATTTCTTTTAGAAGAAACAAAATCTTTTACTGATAAGCAAAATATTACTGTAGAAAAACCCAAAATAAATCTAATCAGCCATAATATATATATTTAAAAAAAAAAGAACTAACATCCTGAACCACCTAAAACAACCAACCTCAAACTAGATTTAAAAAGGTCAAACCATGACGCTGCTCCAAGTTTAATGTGAATGAAATAGAAAGAAGGAATGTGCCTTTCTGATCAATCTCTGTCAAATAGTTAGAATAGTGATTTAATCTCTGTCAAGGAGTTCACTAATGACTGGTGTCCCAGAAGTGTAGACATAAATACACATTATACTTCCTTGATAAATAACTTGGGAATTTTTTAAAAGGATGTTATCTCCTAAATAGCCAAGAAGTAGATACGGATCTGGACCCATCATTTTCTATAAAATTAGAAGACACGACAAAGATGTATTATTAAAATAAACATTTTTTTCAAGGGAATTAAATACACATTGTTTTTTAAAATTATATTTGACCATTAACATTCATTCCAATTATTTTTAGATTAAAAATATAATTTTAATTTATGATATTTATATTTAAGTGATGAAATATGCATTACCTTGAGAAGTTAAAGCAATCAAACACATAATTCTAATTATGCAATGCCTGATTATGAAAAGTTTGAAAACAGATCTATAACCGAAGAAGTGTTTTCCTTCAAAAAGAAAAAAGTTTTCCTAGATGACTCAACATCCTGTGAAAAAGAAATTTAAAAATCAATTATATGCTCGTATGCATGCATGTTTAAAACAAGTTCAATATTTTCGTACTCAAACTTTATTATTTTTCCTCTATATTTCTTCTTTATTCATCAACTAATTTCCAAACAGACATAAAGAAAACATTTGAAACTTTAGATTAGTGTTCCACAAGTCTCCAACATGTTTCTAATAGGTTGAAGTGACTACCGTCTGATAAATGTTGAGTATGGGCATAGTACTGGCTAAAACTCCCATGTTTTAGGTCAATAATGACAGCTTAAATTATCAAAGTAGCTAGCATGTCATCTTTAATAAACTCCAATCTATCACCATCCTCCGGACCCCTTCCAGAGGAAAAAGGAACAAAACAGGAAAACAAGGAGATCATGACTACAAATATTTGGACATATTAATGGTTTACATTTTACATATACATTGAAAAAAATATTCGAAAAATAAAATAATGATAAACTGAATTGGAAAATCTTAAGGTCAACTAGTCTAAAAGTTCAAACAAATCTACTGGTCAGCAAAATCGGCAAGCTCAGAGTTATGACGAAAATGCCATGTGAAGAGGGACAAGAGAGAGAAAATCAAGGGAATAAAGTAAGCGGTAGAAAACTACGACTACACGAAAACACTGGCATATTTTAAGCACATAACTCTAAATCAATAGGAGATTAGTGGGGGAGCTACAGAAAACGCCAGCATGCGCGGCTGAGGCTTTGAAAGATGAGTTGTCAGCCAGAGGAAGGTTAATATCCTCTTTCCCAAATCAATAACTATTTAATCATATTCATACATTTGAAAAGTAGGGACATGAAAATAATGAACATTGTCGTTATTAAGCTGGATGGAAATCCTTCCAAAATATGGCAGAACTAAGTAATGGGAAAACATAATGTGTGGTAAGCAGCAGAGTACTACGGTATCGTTATGATGCGCAAGACGGGCCCATCACAAGACAATGATACAACAATGAATGGTTAATCATCTCCACGATAATTCTCAGAAGAGCAACGATTAAGACCTTCCACCCATATTTAATCCTTTCTTTTCATTATCCTTTAACATCCATCCAGCAATGTGTTCCAAGAAAATGAACATGAAAGGGGTAGATGAAGAACAAAGCAAAGCATGTCAACAAAACGAGGGCCCCAGATGATAAAACGACTTGAGCAAGGGTCAAAACTGGCAAAAGGGGGTGAGAGAGGCAACGGGAAGTATGGGGAAAGCCACGTGATCTGTGTATCTATAGCTCAACTTTTGCTCAAGTCTACCACAAGACACGAGGTTAGCTTTACCAGAGCGTGTCCCCCACGCTTTTCTATGAATTTCCAAAAGATCCAGCCCTCTAACTTACCCTAATTTACGCAAATTAAAATTTTTTATGTATGTGCACCTCAGCATGAATTTTGTCTTAACTGTTTAAATTTAATCACATCGTTTTTTTATAACGATATCAAATCAAGATGGGTACGGAAGACCATTTTCTTTTTGTCCCTTTGCAATGCCCATGTTCTCAATCTCAACAAGACCATCATTGGTACTTCAAAAGGCTAACTTTACACTTTACAAGCGGTAATATACTCTACTTTTCGGCATTAAGAACACAACTGATGGCAGAAAAAATTTCAACAAGAAAACGAAATGATTAAAAAGTGCAGAGGGTGACCGACACTTACCGTGGATGAGAGAGAAGAGACTGCCATTAGGGAAATAATCGTATACGAGCAAGCGTTCCTCCTTAGCCTGGAAATAGGCCCTGAGAGGGACTAGGTTGGGATGTCTGAGCCGCCCAAGAACCTCCATCTGCCGACCGAACTCCTCTGGTCGAGGGTACCTTGCATCCTTCAGCCGTTTCACTGTAACAATATACCCAGATTCCATCACTGCCTTGTATGTGCTTCCGATGGTCCCTCTCCCCAAAGTCTCCGCCGAAGCTTTCAATAGATCTTCCAAGCTATATGTCATTTTCTGATCCCCTGCTCCGCAAAACACTAGACTCCCTAGTCCTTCACTTTCCCACGAAAAACCCCCTTGCTTTCCTCCGTTATTACCTCCTCTGCCACCGCCGGCCGTTCCAGATGTTTCCTCCATCCCCATCCCCATCCCCTCGTCGCCGATTCCTTTGTTTCTAACCTCCGCTAGGCTCTTTCTTTCCCTACACTTGCAAATCATACACAGTAGAAGAATTATTAACACAAGTCCGATGAACCCACCAACGCTTCCTGCTATTATCTTGACTAATTTTTTACGTCTTGAAGACGAGCTTGAACTTTGGATTTGTGGATAAGAGGGACTCGATGATGGCACAGTGGCAACATTTCCACAGGTGTTCTGAATTTGTTCCCCGCAAAGCTCCAGGTTGCCGGAAAATGACGACACATTGAAGCGGGCCAAGGCGGGGGTTGCTGGGATGTCGCCGGAGAGGCGGTTGTTAGAGACATTGAAGAAACGAAGACTGGTTTGGTTGAAAGGAGGGATGGAGCCGCTGAATTGGTTGTCCTGAAGGTGTAGAACATAGAGACGCCGGAGTTTCAGCAGCGAGTTTGGGATAGGACCAGATATTTGGTTACCAGAAAGAACGACGACCTTCAAACGGTGGAGATCCGAGATGGAGCTCGGAAACTCGCCGGAAAAGTTGTTGTCGCTTAGATAGAGAGACTTGAGATTAACAAGACCCGAGAGGTCAGGGATTTGGCCGGAAAGTGAATTTCCTTTGAAACTAAGAACACGAAGCTGATCCAAACGATTCAAAATCTTGTGGTTAAGAACACCAGAGAGATTTAGATGCTCCAAAACGAGCTTCGTTACCCGTCCATTTGTGCACTCTTTTACACCTTGCCAGTTGCAGACGGAGCTTCCTCGCCATGGCAGCGAGTTCCCAGGGTCGAGAGATTCTTTTAATGCTAACAGAGCTTCTGCATCTCCTGCTCGAACCAGAGGTAGCACACAAACCAACAAGACAAAGAAAAATGGAGAGTACCTCAAAACCATAAGTTTCATCGCAGAAAACACCCTGAAATCGCGATCTCAAATGCGAAGTAGATCCTCTCGCATCACCAAGGAAAGAACAGAATCTAATCAAGCTAACCAGCGATGCAAAAATGGATTGAAAATGTTCAAAACAAGCAATATTCCCTTTTCTTTCATCTATCTACTCGCTGTTGGCGCTATTACTCTCAGAAACCTTTTTCTTCACTGTGCCTTCAAACTCCATCATCCACACAGAGTCCAAGAAAAACAAAATCGCGCCAGTTTGAGTCCTTTTCAGTGTCTTGAGTATCTTTGACCAAAACAAAGAAAAAAAACAGAGTCATCTACCTCTTGAAGCTCGCTCGGATTGGCATTGCAAACAGTCTCACCTTCTGTAGACATGGAGTTAAGAACAAGATGCTCTCCAATGGCGATGCCCTCGGGAAACACCGACTGGAGACGCTCATTCACCTGTAAAAACTCACGGGCATCGCGCCAAAACCTTCACGTGAACCCCTCTCTGAACTCGCAGACGAGAAATTAAACGATTCTTCTCTCCTCCCCATGATTCGCATCTAATTCTTTATTCAAAACCTGCAGGCATTATTAAATCCCCGAAAACCAAACTTCAAAAAACACAAAAACAAAAACCTAACTAAGTCCAAAATTCCTCGAATCACTAAACAAAAACCACACACCGATTTTCACAGCTTCAACAACAAATCCACTACTCCACTTTCTCACACTCGCCTACTGAAACCAGCGAGTTCCGGACTGCGATACCGACGAACTCTCCGTTCCACCACTTCCGTCGATTAACAAGCTCGCATTACCATTTCCGCCGGTTGAAGCTCACAGATTGATCAGAAACTGGTGGTTTGGTTGAGGAATGGGATTGGGTGAGGCAAAGGAACAGAAATTAGAGGACTTATAATTGCAGATTGAAGAAAGGGGGCCATTGCCATGGATCTGTACTGGCTGCGTGACAGTAGTAATAATTCGAGAGAGAGAGAGAGAGAGAGAGAAAGAGAGCTCAGGAAATTGGTGAAGAAATTGAATGGGAAAGAAAAAAAGCTCCGATTGGTAAAAATTTAATTAAATTAGTACGCGATGGGTAGAGGGGGATGGGAAAATGGGGGCCCAACAACCTCACACGTGTTCTCATTTAATTAATTTATTAATTTTCTTCGAACATAAATTATTTTTCTTAAAGGCTGGTTCGGTTCTTGAGTTTCAACGTAACGGACTTCATGTTCCCACGTCCACTTTACAAAATGTTTTCTACTCCCACAAAAATCCTTGTTGGATTGCTGGAGATCCAAGAAAGTCATTGTTAGATGGGTGGAGGTTAAGGATGACGAACCTATTTGCGGACCCAAACTCTTATCGAACCTATTTCGAATAGGGGTGTACAAGTAAACCGGTAACCCGACCAACTCGGACTATCCCACCAAATCGTAAGGTTTGGATTGGGTTAGAAGTTTGGAGAACCGAAAAGTTTGGGTCGGTTCTTGGGTTGGGCCTTTTAGGCTCGGGTTGACCCAACCCAACTCAAATTTTATATTTTTTAAATTTTATTTCTTATGTTTTCTTCTATACTTCTAACAAAATGTTAAGATCTTATGGATTTTGAAGTTTGATATTTGAATTTTATGTGATTTTAGTTATTAATTCAAGAAAAAAATATTTTAAATAATTTAAAAATTAATTTAAAAAATTAAAAAGTTAACCTGGTGACCCAACCCAACCCAACCCGAAAATATTGGGTTGGGTTGAGTTGGGTTACTCTCATAAATAGGGTTGGTTGGGTTAAAGGAATGTTGGTCCAAAAATCTCCCTCAACCCAACCCAACCCAGTTTATGTACACCCCTAATTTCAAATGAAGCGAAAATATCCAATTTGATTGGCAATCAAATAAAAAATTCTTTTCGAGTCTCTAGTCGGAAGGAATATTCCTTCTCCGATCTCGAATTCCACTTTGAATAATTTCATTTGATTTTTAAAAAATTATAAAATATAGGAAAATGATAATGGGTGATCAAAAAATATTAGTATATTTACAAATCTAGTCATGATTTTTTAAATTTGCAAATATAACACAATTTTTAAGAATCTAGTTTTTCGTTTTTTATTATTCTAATTTTACCTTCATTGGTGTATCAGTATTATATGTACTTTACATTTGGTATATTGGTAGTATATCTGATATACTTTACATTTAATGTATCGGTAGTATATCTGATATACTTTTTGTTTATATATTAGTCCTATGATATATACCGAAAAAAAAATATTAGTTCTACATTTTCGATATACTATGGATACACTTCTCTTTAGTAATATGAGTTAAATGATATACTTTGTATAATATTCATAGCATATGAGAAATATTTTCCATCTTGGTATATTACTAATATACTTTATCTTAGATATGTTTATTTCATTGATATACCTAACATTGAATATATCAAATAGTATATAAGTGAAATGAATACTATCATATATAAGTTATATCACTATTTCTATTACTATTATATTCTTGATATATCATCAACATAAATCACTACCAAACATAAATCACTATTTGTGATATACCGTTGATATACTGAATATTAATATTTTCATTTTATTTATATACCTAAGTAAAGCATATCAATATATCTTGCTTTAGATTAATCTAATATGTCGAATTATGAATTACTATTGTACTATTGATATAGTAAGTATTTCTTATTTTTTATATACGCAAATAAAGAATATCATTAATATATCACACTAATATATATTTGATATTAGTGAAATAAACAGATATTAGTAGTATATCACATTGATATATTCAACTTACTAATTTATTTTCGAACAAATTCATATAAGTATATCAGTAGTGTACAACACCCGTGATAAATCATATTGCACTTACGGATATATTCTTGATTAATTTCAAATAAAAATATCAATAGTATATCATGTAGTTACTTTTTAGTTATACTATTGATAGACTATTGAAAAAACTTTTTATTGAACAACATTCGTGATAAATCAAGTATATGAGTATTGCACTTACAGATATATTCTTGATTAACTTCAAATAAGAATATCAAAAGTATATCATGTAGTTACTTTTTAGTTAGGTATATAGTTAGTATATCAATACATAGGAGGACATTTTTGACTTTTTGTTGCATGTGGTTGGGTTGGGTCGATAAAATTTGTTATTTTTGCAAATTGAATTTATCAATGATACACCTACAATTTTCCTAATTTAAAATGTTATCTTTGTAAGTGACCCTAAAATATATGTTATAATTATTTATAATAATAATACTAATAACATTATATATAAAAATATTTTAAAATCTTCTACGATATTCTATATATCAATTTTTAGTTTCTATTTTTTTTTTCTAAATTTAATTTAATTTCATTAGTTTGGATGTGTTATACCGTTATTATACATTTTATAATTTTAATATTAAATTTACAATGATAATATTAAATATTTTTTAAAATTAATTATTTAAATAAATAAAACAATAATAATACTATGTTAACTATATATAATTTTAATACATTTTCTGATTTTTAAATAATTTCTATTGAAAATAAAGAACAACAAATCAGAATTTTTTTCGTGGGGACCCGAGTATCAAACCGTGATTCTTCGACCCCAACTTTGACTCTCCAAAACCGAGAATGAGACGGGGCGGGGATGAAAATTTTCCATGCGAATGAGGAGTGCATCTGATCGGTGTACGATATGTACGTGCAAGCGCACACGATCGAAGTAATAATAAAACGATAAAAGAGTACTGAATATCGTAATCACAAGGGGAGCAGATGGAAATTTTTACCGCGAAAATTAATTATTGAAAATAATCAAAATTGGAATGAAATTAAACTATGAAAGTAAATAAAAAGGGTCAGAGATATTGATTGAAGGGAAGTTTAGGGGTGATAAGCCTTACCATTAAGGTTTATTTAACATCTTTATATTTAAGAAAGTGCTTGGTTTTGCCTTGAGAAGAATGAAAAATAGTTTTAGATGTGTAAAAATGGATTATAAATAAAGAATGGGAAGAAGTAGAAGAAGAAACTAAGAATAAATCCTTTTGTGCACGAAAAATTGCATAATCAACATTGCAAGATCAGATTTTGCAATTTACAACAATTGAAGAAAAACACCAATAAGGAATGAAAAAAAATTGTAGAATTGGACTTTGCAATTTTTCAGTAGTCTGAAGAACGCAGAAAAGAAAAAAAAAAAGTAATGAAACCATTTTGAAAAATCCTTGTTTCTTGCACAAATTGAAGAGGTGATGGACGAAATTGATTGGACATTCAATCCTAATAGAAGACCATAAAAAGAGAGCAATTGAGGTCATTTTGGAAGTCGTTTTGGGAGTCATTCGAAAGAGTTAGTTCGTGGGTTTTGTTTCCCTTATTTCCTTTTTTTATTCCCTTCTTTTGGGGTTGTGTGCCCTAAACTCGTGTAGTTGGTAATTATTTGGTGAAATGAATAAAGAGTTAATTTTTATCAATTCTTGTAATCTCACATTTAAAACTTAAGCTAATAAACTAAGCTCCAAGGTTGTAAATATGAGATCTTGAACTAGTGTGTAGGGGACACACAGGTAGGATCATGTTCGAGTATATAACCCTAATGGCCTATAGCACATGGATAAGGTTGGGAACCTCATCCTAGTAACACTATGGATGCAACCCACTTTGTATTTGATACAAACGAGACGATCCAACTCGTTCATGTAGTTGACATGCGAGTGAGGGCATCATGTGCGATGAGATTGTACAAGACCGAACCGTGAGTTATTAGCTAACTGTTATAACACCGTTAACAGATTAGGTCTATAGATTAGGTCTAATAACTCATAGATGACCATTAGTGACTCAACCTGAATCCTAAGCGGGTTATGAACTTCTATCTATAAGGGTTTGTCCTTAGACCAGTATGAGTGAGAGTTGTCATAACTGCCAACTCAATATGTCTATCTTCTCAGGGACGAAACCTCGTGTGGAGTTGGGAACTTAACTCTGCAAGAAGGAATTCACTCGTTCTCGAGCTAGGGAAATTAGATCGGTTGTTCCCTTAAGGACTTAATCCAGGTCTTGAACAACGGGGCCCATCCTCTCATTGGCCCGAGAAGGACATTGTTTATGGTAGGACCATAAACTAGTTGTTCATAGAGGATCAATGGTACTTAAGGAGCAAGATGTAGTCACAGGAGTAAAACGGTAATTTGACATAACTATGACTACAGACAATTGGTGAAGGGTCGATTCATAGACATTGGTCAAATCAATGGGCACAATTAGTACTGCAGTAAGGAGAGTGCAACTACGAGTCTATAGTGGAGTGACTCGTAGTTAATGAAAGTTGATTAACGATATCAAAGAGTTTTATAAGTTAATCACGTATCATTGGAGCTCATGATCTGTAGGTCCATTAAGTCCCTCCGTTGGCTCAATATGGATATATCGATGGTATAAGCTTTTGAAATGAATTTCAAGTGTTCAAAATCATATAAGAGATTTATATCAATTATATGTGATATTTGATATATTATATAGTTTGATGTGAATATGATTCATAATAAATTATATACTAAATTTGGATTAATTTCTAAATTATTGCTTAATTATGAAATTGTTTCATATTAGATGAATTAATTATGAGAGATATGTAAAAAATTGAATATGATTCAATTTATAATGTAAATTATGCAAATATATTTGCATAATGTATAATTTGTACATTTAGTGGGATAATGGGTGGAGGAAGTTATCTTCACCCCACTCCCTATATAAAGGAGCATTTGGATGCACAGAGGTTAGAAGTTCATTTTTTTTGGAAATAGGTTTTTCCATAACTCAAAACTCTCTAAAATTCTTCTCAAGATCTCTCCCTTTCTCCAAGAAGAATCTCACACATTCTCCCTCTCCTAGAGAACAACAGAGACGACTTTTTTGCAAGTGTTCGATCGGTTTGTGATCGTTGAGAACGAGAGGAGCATCATTGGTGGAGAAGAACTAGAATAAGTGTCTTCAAAGGTAATCTTGTTTTCTCTATTATGCTTAATCTTACTTTCTGTTTTTGTTGAAACTCATATAACGTAAATTGAGAGCAAAACAATTCAAAAATGCTTTCGCTACGGGATTCAATCCCTCTTCTTCTGGATCTTTCCTTGTGTATCTAATGAGTCTGAATGATGTAGGAAAACGAAAATTTGTTTCCTTTCGCAAGGAACATAATGGATCGATTAGATACAAGAGAAAGGGCAGCCATGGGTTTTTGTTAGTTATTTTCGGTACGTTGGCTGAAACTTTAAGTAAAAAATTCTCATACTCCAGTGATATATTTCGATTTTGTTTTCTATCTTAAAGTGTACTGGATGTTTATTTTGGATTGAGGCTTTATTTATTATTATTATTATTTTTATTTTTATTTTTATTTTGTGAAAGTTTGTTATGTGGGTTCAATTACTGCATGAAACTAGTGAATAAAAAGGGTTGTTATTTTCCTTGATTGTCAAGCATAGTGAAGCATTCACCAAACTGGATGTCAATGGCATTAACAATGTTATTTTAATTTGTTTCAGGGAAGGTTGGAAACTAAGCTGACTATAGAATCCAATCTAAAGAATTTTCACTCTCTTTCCATCATTTTGCACTCATACATGATGTTTTGACATATGCAAAATGATATAGGTTGCACTAAACGATGTCGTGATTGGATTTGAAAATCTTTTGAATTATGGACTATAATGTGTATAAAGCTTCATAAGGAGATAGGTAAGCCATTGAAATAAGCATATTAAGAGTTGAACTGAAGTAAATTAAGATCATTAACAAATTGAGTAAATTTTAGGTGTATTATGTATTGAATGAAAAGTTCTTATTTCTCACAAACTTAGGTAAAGTTGGCTAATTGTTTTAGGTTGATTTATTTACTTATTTTGGTGTTTTAAAAAAAGGATTATGATGTACATAAGGAAGTAGGAGTTGGCCAAAGGATATGAAGCCTCAGATGTGAGTTTGGCAAGTAGGTGTTGTCCAATTCTTAATAAAACAGCAAGCTGCTGGAAAAAATGATCAACTTCAAACAACCATATCTCTTAATGTACTGAACCAAATTCGGTGATTTTAGAGTCAAAAGCTCAGAAAGTGAGTGTAGAATATGAAAGTGGTCGGTTGTTTTGAAAATACGAAGAAGAAAGAGGTAAAAATTGTAGAAAACAGAGAGGAGTTCACAGTTCTTATGTAGCAGAACAATGTGAAGAAATCAGTTTCTTTTGAGCTCTTGAAGAGGAATTAGAAGCTTAACTTTTGAGGTAAGTAAGTTAAGATGTTGTACTTGAGGTTTATAAAAAAATATTAGGTTGTTGTTTTACTAAATTTTGAGGAACCCAATCTGAAAGTTGAACCTGGAATTTTAGGTGCAAGGAAAAACTGCTAGCAAGATATTGAAGGAGATGTGCTTCCATTTCTATATACCTTACAACCAAGTGTGTATGGTTATTATGAATTGAGTTATGGGACTGAATTAGATCTATTTTTAAGGTGAATAAGGAAAGGAATTAATGTTATTAATTTCATTTTCAGGGCAAATGGAGATAAGAATAGCTTATAATCCTTGGAACCCTTTTGGTGATTGTGAGTAACTCTATTTTAGAACTATACTTGACATTTGTTTCTCTTCAAAAGCATAAATGTTGATCATTGAATCATGCTTGAAACACTTTTGTATAATTTCATGGAGTTCTTAATAGAATGTCCTTGGTGGAACTTAAGCATGTTTTGAATTAGTTTGTAACTATATATTCAAGTATGAAAACTAAATTATGGAAGTATGATTTCCTCTAGAGAATGCCTTGTGTAAATCCACTTGGAAACATGTTTAGAAAGGAAATATGCAAATGTTGAGAATTTGTTGTATGTGTTTTCAAAACATGATTTTCATGGTAAACAAAGTATGCCTCTATATGTTGTTAACCCCCAGTACTGAAGGACATTGAGAAGGTACTTGGGAGGGAGGAATTATGATTTTCCAATACTGAAGGACAATGAGAAGGTATTCGGGTCCCTAATCCTGAAGGACATAGAGAAGGTATTAGGAAAAAAAAAGTGTCCAATAGCATTCCACGTGCACGTGAGAGAGGTATGAACATTGTTGGTATAGAGATGACTCTACCACCGCTAAGGTTCGAAAGCGGTATCATGCCATGAGTTTTATTGTTATGAGCTTTTACGCTTTTGATATGCCTATTCTTCATTATAGTACTACATTATGAGTTTCTATGATATATATAATGTGGTGACTTAAACCTGTAAATTGATTGCATGGCTTGATTATGTTTACAAACAAGTGTTAAGTTATCTCTACTTATAGTTTGTACATCATTATGCTATTAGGGTTTGTGCCCTAAAACTCGTAGTTTGTAAATTTTGTTCTAATTAAATGTAATAAAGAGTTATTATTTTCAATAAAGTGTTATTGTTCAGTATTGCCCTTGTATTAATCCTAAATCCAATAAACTAACATCCAAAGCTATAAAATATCTCTTGAACTGAATGTAGTGTACATATAAAGGATCTCAGTTCGAGATAAAACCTAAAGGGTCTGTAGTAAGGGGATAAGGTTTGAGTACCCTACCCTGGTAATACTATGGATGTGACCCACTTTGTATATGATACAAACACTGTGATCCTAACGTGTTTGTGTAGATGACATGTGAGTGAGGATATTCTATGTAATGAGATTGCATAAAACCGGACCGCGAAATAATAACCACTAGGTGTAACTCCATTGACTAGTTAGGTTTCTATTTCACTGGGATGACCTAGGCAACTTGATCTCAATCATGAGCAGGTTACGAACTTCTGTTTGCGAGAGATTGTCCTTTGACTAGAATGGGTGAGAGTGGCCAGATTCGCCGACTCAATATGCTTACCTTCTTGGGGACAAGACCGAGTGAGCAGTTGGGGACTTAACTTAGTAAGATGCAATTCACTCTTTCCCTCCTATTAGGGTAAGTAGAGGAATGTTCTCTTAAGTGGTGTCTATGAGACTTGAATAAAGGGTTTGACCCTCTCATTGGCCCGAGAGGGACTTCTGTTTGTTGGTAGGACCACAAACAAATTGTTCATTAGAGGTGCACCGGTACTTAAGGTAAAAGATGTAACCTAGGGGTAAAACGATAATTTGACTCAGCTGGCGTTACGAACATTCGTGAAGGATTGACTTGCTGTTATTGGTCAATATCCGTGGACACAGAAATATATCTGTGAAAGGAATAAAACTCCCGCAGCGAAAAAATGACTTTGAATCGTCGTGGTTTCGTTGTGAAAACATTTTCTTAAAATCAATTTTATCCTATAGAAATTAGGCTAAACATGCAATTAAGAAGGAAAAAACTAAGAAGAAGTTTATTTACTTATTGAAGAACCGTTCTTCGCGATTTCCTTCTCCGGTCACGAACTCTTCGTCCTCTCGATCTCAATGTTCACGATCTCACCGAACCTCGAACAATCGGACACCTCCGAAAGGACTTCTCGGTTGTTCTTCTTAAGTAGAAGGAGAGTGGTGGGACTCCTTTTGTAAAGGGGAAGGAGAGAAAGCTTAAGAGAGAAGAGAGAATTTGAGAATTGCAATTTTGGTGAGATTCTAAAAAATGAATCAACTCTTACCAAAAGCCTTCTTGCAAAGGCTTTAAATAATGGTGATAGGTGAAGTTGAAATCTCCACCTATTTACCATTTTACCACAACCATAGGTTATGCAAATCATATTTGCATAACCACATATAATAAGATATCTCATATCTTATAATACAAATCACATTTGTATAATTGTGGATTTTAAATTGAATCACATTCAATTTAATTTCTCTCAATCCAATTTCTCTAAATTAGCCCTAGTTAAGCAATTAGGATAACCTATAGTTTATTATGAATCTCATTCACATTAAACTATATAATATATCAATCATATCTCATATAAATGACATAAATACCCTTTTAATGGATTTGAACACTTCAAATCCACACCAAACTGTAAACCCTCTATGTATCCAGTTTGAGCCAACCGAGGGACCTAATGGACTTAAAGGTGACGAGCTCCAATGATCCGAGACTAACCTGTCAAACTCTTTGACCTGGTTAATCAACATTCATTAGGTACGGTAACACTCCACTAAAGCCCGTAGTTGCACTTCCATCACTGTAGGACAAGTTGTGTCCATTGATATAACCAATGCCCGTGAGTCGACCCTTCACAGGTTGTTCGTAGACACTGTTGGGTCAAATTATCGCTTTATCCCTGTGTCTACTTCTTGCTCCTTGAGTCCCCACTGCTCCTCTAATGAACAACAACGTTGTATGTGAAAGGAATGAGAATCCCCGCGTAGCGGAAGACGATCGAATCGTCAAGGTATCGTTAAGCTACTCGAATTTCATTAAAATCGATTATCAAATAATCTAGGCTAAACATGCTCAAAGGAAAGAAATTACAGCAAGTTAAGTAAACTTACTTGTTGAAGACCTTCTTCAAGAACTCCTTTCCAGCAAATCACAAACTCTTCGTGTAACCTCGATCTCTACGAAAACTTCTCTCGAACAAAATCCAAACACTACCAACGACCTTCTCGGTTGTTCTTCCTTTGGAAGAAGGAAAGTAGTGGGACTTTTGGTTTTGGAGAGGGAGGAGATTTGAGAGAGTAGAGAGAAAATTTACTCTTCTTTTTGGTTAGAATCCAAAAAATGAGAGCTTAGCTTAGGAAATCCTTCTTGCAAAGCGTTTAAATAGTGGAAAGAACATGGAGTTAAAATCTCCATATTATTACCATTTTACCATAACCATATATTATAAGATATCTCATATCTCATCTTACAAATCACATTTGAAATAATGTGGATTTATTAAATTGAATCACATTCAATTTAATTTCTCTCAATTAATTTCTCTCAATTAATTTCTCCAATTAGCCCTAATTCAACAATTAGGCTAACCTATAGTTCATTATGAATCTCATTCACATTAAACTACATATTATATCATTCATATCTCATATAAATGACATAAATGCCCTATAAGTGAAATTGAACACTTCAATTCACACCAAAACATTAACCCTTCTTTTAACCCAGATTGAGCCAACCGAGAGACCTAATGGACCTACAGTGACGAGCTCCAATGATCCGAGATTAACCTATCAAACTCTTTGACCCGGTTAATCAACATTCATTAGCTACGGTAACACTCCACTAAAGTCCGTAGTTGCACTCCCGTCAGTGCAGAATATTGCGTGTCCACTGATATAACAAATAACCGTGAGTCGCATCACAGGTTGTTCGTAGACACGGCTGGGTAAAATTACTGTTTTAGCCATGTGTCTACTTCTTATTCCTTAAGTCCCCACTGCTCCTCTAATGAACAACATATCCTGATGGTCCAACTATACACAACACCCTTCTCGGGCCAGTGAGAAGGTGGGCGTCCGTTGTCTAAGCCTTGGAGACAACACTTAAGGGAACAACCCCTTTAGTTTCACTAAAGGCGAGAACGAGTGTATTCCATCTCGGGTAGATAAGTTCCCAGCTCCCTACTTGGTCCTGTCCCTAAGAAGATAGGCATATTGGGCGAGTAACTGTGACCACCCTCACCCGTACTAGTCAAAGGACAAACCCCGCAGACGGAGTCCGTAACACGCTCGTGATTCGTGTCGAGTCACTAATGGTCATCTCACGAAGTTATTAGTCCCATCACATCAGCGGTGTTACATCGATGAGGTCTAATAATTTACGGTCCGGTCTTGTACAATCTCATTGCACAGATGCCCCCACTCGCATGTCAACCACATGAACGAGTAAGATCACCTCGTTTGTATCTTAATACAAAGCGGGTCGCATCCACAACGTATCCAGGATTAAGTCTCCAACTCTATCCATATACTGTAGAGCGTTCGAGTCATTAACTCGAACGTGATCCTCCTTATGTGTCCACTACACACCGTTCAAGTTCTAGTTCTCTCATAAATTCAATGACCTGGAGCTTAGCTTATTGGAAAAGTTGTATAAAATGTGAGACACAAAATTATGAAATGAATAACACTTTATTAATTTCAAATAATAATTTACAAACACGAGATTAGGATAAAAATCCCAACAGTATGGTCCAACCATAAACAACACCCCTCTCGGCCCAATGAGAGGGTGGGCGCCCGTTGTCCAAGCCCTGGAGACAGCACTTAAGGGGAAAACCCCTCTAGTTTCCCTAACGTTGGGAACGAGTGAATTTCATCTTGCGTAGTCAAGTTCCTAGCTCCCCACGTGGTCTGTCCCTAAAACGATAGGCATATTGGGCGAGTAACTGTGACCACCATCACCCGTACTAGTCTAAAGATAAACCCTCACGGATAGGAGCCTGTAACACGCTCAGGATTAAGGTCAAGTCACTATTGGTCATCTACGAAGTTATTAGTCCCATACTGTTAACAGTGTTACATCAGTAGGTCTAATAATTCACGGTCCGGTCTTGTACAATTTCATTGCACAGGATGCCCCCACTCGCATGTCAACCACATGAACGAGCTGGATCGCCTCGTTTGTATCTAATACGAAGCGAGCCGCATCCACAACGTATCCAGGATTAGGTCTCCAACCCATCCGTATACTATAGACCGTTCGGGTTTTTAACTCGAATGTGATCCTCCCTATGTGTCCACTACACAACGTTCAAGTTCTAGTTCTCTCATAATTCAATGACCCTGGAGCTTAGTTTATTGGACAAAGTTTGTAAATATGCGAGACACAAAGTGATGAAAAAATAACTCTTATATTTCAATCATGAATATTACAAACAAGTACGAGAATAGGACACACATCCCAACAATCTGCAGTGATAAGAGTGCAGTTGCGAGACTTTAGTGGAGTGTTCCCGCAGTTAACGAATGGTGATTAGGAGGTTAATGAGATTAACCGAATAATTTCGTATCGTTGGAACTTCTGATATGTAGGTCCATTAGGTCCACCTTCTAGCTCGTAAAGGGTTCTTAGATCGTTTGAATTTGAAATGTTCAAATTCAATAAGGGAATAAACGTTAATGTATATAGATACATTATAATATAAAGTTTTGGAACTTTATATTATAAATTTAATGTGAATATGATTCATATTAAATTATATGAGAGAATTAAATATTTGAAAGAGTTCTAATATTTTTTTAAATGTGAATGAGATTCATATTTAAAACTATAAGTTAAAATTTAATGTACATAAGATGTGCATTAAAACTATAGGTTAGAGGAGAAATTGATTAAATATGATTTAATCATAAATTAAATATATGATATTTAATTAATAATAAATTAAATTTGATTTAATTAATTAATTTAATTATTAATTAACGGGAATGTATCAACAAAACACGTTCCCCACTTCCCCACTGATTCCCTATCGATAGGGAATGAGGGACGTGCTTCTCTATGCTTTAATCTTCTCCTGGTGAGAAGAGGCAGTTGATCGATCATATTTTTTGGATTGATAGGCAAAAACCAAAAGAACTCTCTCATCCATAAAATTCCTTTTACTTCCAATTGTTGGCTCCTTCCCACCAGAGGAGAGATCTAAGTGGAATCCAAAGGATAGAAGGTTTGCCAAGTGGTTGGTGTCCTATTGGAGAAGAAAGAACAGAGGTTTTTGGTGTTGTTGTGTTGCTGTGCAGTTGGAGCAAAAGGGTTGCTGTGTGAAAACTACAAAGGTAATTAATAGTTCATTCCCTTTTAGTTTAGATACTGTATAACATATGTATGTTTGCATGTCTAGAATCCATGTCTAATTAGATTAAATTTAATGCTTATTCTCTGTTTTTTAAACCAATGTACTGGTATTTGGAATAAACCAAAACAAGCAAGCAAATCAATCTTAAATCACGTTTCTGCTGCTCACGGGATCAGATTCTCATCATATGCTCCACCTTTGAGCTTATAATGTTTTAAAAATAGGCACTCATTGGGCTTCCCAACTCACGTTTTCATTATGTTTACTCTTCCCAGGTAGCAGACGAGTTCCCAATGCTTAGCCTTGACAAGATATGTTTGCCACCACGTCGTTTTAGCTCCTTGTATATACACTTTCTTATGTATATAGTTTGTAGTGAAAGCATGTTAGTTGGGTTGTAATAAACTTGAAAGCTTTATGACTTGTTAAAGAACATAGTACTGTAAGTGAATATGTCTTGCTCATATATGTATTTCAGTGTCCAAACTTGCTTGTTCAAACGTGTTGTGTTGCGTTCAATTTTAGGTTAAGTTTTGGGATAGTTAGGGAGAGCCAGTAAGAGAGTTGGTTTTCTCTGTCTTTGCATCTCTTCCCAGGTTAGGCAAGTAAGCTGGGAGGGGATAGTCAATTTTAGGTTAAGTTTTGGGATAGTTAGGGAGAGCGAGTAAGAGGATTGGTTTTCTCTGTATTTGCATCTCTTCCTAGGTTAGGCAAGTAACATGGGAGGGGGTGTGACATTTCATAAGATTTTTAATTCAATTATGAACTAAATTTTATAAGGAGTTCAAGGATGTGAATTCCCTAAGATGTAAATCTAGCATGAATTACTATGAAACCTAAGTTTACATTTCAATTGTGATTGTTTGTGTTGAACAAATGTCATTGAGATTTTAAATTGATCAATTAAGATGGCAATTTGAGATTCATCTAATACCAATAAGATTAGAGACGAGCAAATCTCACTCAAGTAATAAAGACAGAGCTTAGATATAAGTCAATCTTTACCCTAGATATAGGGATTAAAAACTCTAGACTTAATAAATTTACTGAGTCAAAATATCTAAGGAAGAAGGGCTACAAACATGTATATCACTCATTTAGTCTCATAACACCTAATTCTTAAGCAAATAAGAGTTATAAATTTGGTCTCATTGAATGTAAAGGAGAGTGACATTGAATTCGTGGTTTTGCAATTTATAGATTAAGACAAGAACAATTCTTGATCCTCATTCATCTTTATTAAGACTTATTCTGCAATTTTCATATATTTGTCATTGATTTCAATTGTCACATTTGTTTCATTGTAGTCTTAGTTTCATTTTCACTGTTTTTTTCCATTTTAGACTTTGCAACTTTCATTTCCACATTTTTTTATCATTTTAAATTCTGCAATGTTCGATTTTGTATTTAGTTTTTGATTTTAAATTTCACATAGCTACTCTTTTTATCTTATTCTGTTATTTATACCATCACCTTGCAAAACCATTTTTACATTTTTAGTTTTGAAAATTACAATTCTACTTACATAATTATTTTTGCAATAGTTTTTGCTACTTTGTGTCCCTATGGGATCAATGCTTGGGAATATTTCTATTTTATTACTTGTATCGATAGTGTGCACTTGCACTAGGGTTGAATATAAATTACTTATTATCTTTTCATCTTAAAGTTCACCCGATCAAGTTTTTGGCATCGTTGACACGGACGATAGTTTAACAAAAATTTTGTTTTATTAAAAATTATAAGAGAAGAATGCAACTACAATTTCTCCTATTGTAGGAGGAGTTAGTTATGATTGTTGAGGAAGAGAAATTACAAGAGTAGAAAGACACAACAAAGGATTTGATTGCTTGAGAAAATCCAAAGGATGGAAGTAAACATCATTGCAGCATTGAGCGCACAAGCTTCATCATTAACCTACATAATGGAAACTTTGATGATGGGCAATCCCATAACACCCTATCTTCTTTGATGATGAGCATTATGTAATTTTGCTCCAAATTACATAATTATGCACTCAATTGCTCGGATTCCTAAAATTACCAAATAGTCGACACAAAAGCTCACATTTATTGTGTAAAGCTAGCTAAAATAAAGCACGATTATAACACTAATTTAGTGCTATCAACATCCTAACCCCACCTAGCCCTGTTGTAATCCCTGGTGGAGATAGAAGTTGAAGAGATCGAATCCCGCAACAGAAGCGATTGCGAATCGCATGTTCATGATGTTGTTACACAGATTTATATCAAGAACATTAAATCAAGATTAAACATGCATAATTCGATTAGGACAACGAGAAATTTACCTTTGAAGAACGCTTTCTTCTTGTATTCCTTCTCCAATGATCTCACGATCTCAACGACCCGAACTCGACACGTACGAAGATCAACCAGATCTTCTCTGTTGTTCTCTAGGTGACGGAGGAAGGTGGGTTCCTTTAGGATGAGGTGTGCAGAATTTGAGAGATGTGTTTTTGGAACTTTTCCAATAACAATCTCTAAGTGAGCTTTTGGTTATGTCAAAATGGAATTTTCAAAGTTGCATCCCATGCAACTATTTATAGGGAAATAGGATGGAAATTACCATCCTATCCCTCATTCATTTTCTCATAAGTATATAGTTAATTTGTGAATCTAATTCACATTAAAACTATATATTATATTAATTTGTGATATATCACCTCCTATATGAAATTGAACACTTCAATTTCATTCCTAACTTTATACCCTCAATATTACCATGTTGAGCCAATTGAGGGACCTAATGGACCTACAGTTCATGAGCTCCAATGATATGAGATTAACTGATCAAACTCTTTGATCCGGTTAATCAATATTCATTAACTACAAATCACTCCACTATAGACTTGTAGTTGCACTCTCCTCACTTTAGATTATATGTTGTCCATCGATATAATCATTACCCGAGACGACCCTTCACAGGTTGTTCGTAATCACAGTTGGGTCAAATTACTATTTTACCCCTATGAGTACCTCTTGCTCCTTAAGCACTATTGATCCTCTAATGAACAACAAGTCTATGGTCCTACCATAAACTCAAACCCTCATAAGCTAGTTTAGAGGGCGGGGCCCCGTTGTTCAAGACCTGGACTCAGTTCTTAAGGGAACAACCTATCTAATTCCTTAGTCTAGGAATGAGTGAATTCCATCTTGCAGAGTTAAGTCCCCAGCTACCTACGAGGTTCTGTCCCTAAGAAGGTAGGCATATTGAGTCGGCTACAGGCCACTCTCACCCATACTAGTCTAAGGACAAACCCCTATAAGCAAGAGTTCTTAACTTGCTCAGGATTCAGGTCGAATCACTAATGATCATCTATAAATTATTAGTCCTATCTTGTTAACGGTGTTATACTGGTTAGACTAATAATTTGTAGTCTTGTCTTGTATGAACTCATCATACATGATGCCCCTAATCGCATGTCATCCACATGAATGAGTTGGATTACCTCATTTGTACTAACTACAAAGTGGGTCGCATTCATGGTGTTACCAGAATAAGGTTTCCAACCTTATACATATACCATAGACCCTTTAGGTTATACTTTAGAACATAATCATCCAATTAGTTTCTACTACACTAATGTTCAAGATCTATCATAACCTTGGAGCTTAGTTTATTGGATTTATAAAGCGAGAATATAATTTCATCAAATCAAATAACTCTTTCTTTATTTGACTAAAATTACACAAGTTTAGGGCACATATCCCAACAATCTCCCACTTGACCTAAAGCTAGTGGGTACATAACAAACATTACAATAATGTAAAATACAATAAACTAGGGCACTGAAACCCTTTGTACAATATACTCCCACTTGCCCTCGTTAGGGTAAGACTTGTAAACCTAGACCTTCTAGGTGACTCTCAAATACTTTAGTCGTGAGAGCCTTTGTAAATGGGTCAACAATGTTGTGCTCAGAAGCTATCTTCGTGAAGATCACGTCTCCTCGATGCACGATCTCCGAGATGAGATGATATTTCCGCTAAATGTGTTTACCCCTCTTGTGGCTTCGAGGTTCTCTTGAATTTGCACAACACCACTATTATCACAGTAAAGTGTGATAGACAAACTCATATTTGGAACAACTTCCAAATCTAACATGAATTTCCTTAACCAAACGACCTCTTTAGCTGTTTCACAATGCTACATATTCGGCCTCCATGGTGGAATCAGCTGCATCCCTGCTTCACGCTTCGCCAAACTACATCTCCTCCATTAAGAGTAAATACTGACCCTGACATAGATTTCCTAGAATGTTTATCAGTTTGAATGTCAGAATTCGTGTATCCTATAAGGATCAAATCCCTAGCTCCATACACAAGCATGTAGTTCCTCGTTCTCCGAAGATACTTAAGGATTATTTTAACTGATGTCCAGTGTTCAGGTCCTGGATTTGATTGATACCTACTGACCATTCCTACTGCAAAACAGATGTCTGGCCTAGTACACAACATGGCGTACATGAGGCTTCTAACAACTGATGCATAAGAAATTCGTCTCATGTCCTCAACTTCTTGAGGTGTCTTACGACACTGTTCCTTAGACAAATGAACTTCATATCTAAAAGGTAATAAACCTTTCTTGGAGTCTTGCATCTTAAACCTCAACAACACTTTGTCGATGCAAGATGTTTGAGACAATGCTAGAGTTTTATTCTTGCGGTTCCAGACAATCTGGATCCCAAGAACAACTGCGCTTCTCCCAAATCTTTCATTTGGGATTGCGGTAGCTAGCCAATTTTTAATATCAGTAAGATAACCTACATCATTCCAATGAGTAGGATATCATCCACATATAGAACTAGGAATTCGACAGAATTATTGATGATCTTCTTGTAGACACAAGGTTCATCATCATTCTGGTCAAAGCCAAAAGATTTGATTTTCTCATCAAATCTTATATTCCATGACCTAGATGCTTGTTTCAGTCCATAGATCGACTTTTTAAGCCTGCAAACCTTTTGCTCTTGTCCTAGCTCAATGAACCCTTTGGGTTGGTCCATGTAGATGTTCTTGTAAAGATTGCCATTTAAGAATATTGTCTTAACATTCATTTGTCATACCTCATAGTCATAATATGCGGCAATGGCAAGTAGAATTCTTATAGACTTTACCATAGCAACAGGTGAAAAGGTTTCCTCATAGTCCACCCTTTCTACCTGGGTATAACCCTTTGCTACTAGTCTAACTTTAAAGGTTTGCACATTTCCATCTCCACCACGTTTTCTCTTGTAGATCCACTTACAACCTATAGGTTTTACCCCATCAAGTTTATCTACAAGAACCCAAACTGAATTGAAGCGCATAGACTCCATTTCTTGGTCCATAGCTGTGACCCACTTGTTTTTGTCTTTGTCAGCCATTGCTTGATTATAAGTCAATAGATTCTCACAATTGTCATCTGGTATGACAACTTGGGTTTCAGATAAACCCATGTAACAGTCGGGTTGTGTTATAACCCTTCTACTACGTCGAGGCACTCTCAACTCTTGAGATGGACGCTCTTGACTAGACAATTTAGTATCAACAACTCTTGTTGACGTACTAGCACCATTAACAACCTTTGTTGATATTCCGTCTAACTCACTTAACACAATTTTACTTCTTGGTTTGTGGTCCTTGATGTGTGTTGGGGTTTGTGCCCTAAAACTCGTAGATTGTAATTATGTTCTAATTAATGTAATAAAGTGTTATTATTATCAATAAAGAGTTATTGTTCATTATCTATGACATCACCTTTATTTAATCCCTAAATCCAATAAACTAAACATCCAAGGTTGTTAAATGAATCTTTAACTGAATGTAGTGTACATATAAAGGATCTCGGTTCGAGATACAGCCTAAAGGGTCTATAATTAGGGGATAAGGTTTGGGTACCTTACCCTGGTAAAACTATGGATGTGACCCACTTTGTATTTGATACAAACACAGTGATCCTAACGTGTTCGTGTAGATGACATGTGAGTGGGGATATCCTATATAATGAGATTACATAAGACCGGACCACGGAATAACAACCTCTAACTGTAACTCCGTTAACTAGTTAGGTTTCTATTTCATTAGGATGACCTAGGCAACTTGATCTCAATCCTGAGCAGGTTACGAACTCCTGTTCGCGAGAGATTGTCCTTTGACTAATATGGGTGAGAGTGGCCAGATTCACCGACTCAATATGCCTACCTTCTTGGGGACAAGACCGAGTGAGCGACTTGGAACTCAACTTGGTAAGATGGAATTCGCTACTTCCCGCCTACTAGGGTAAGTAGAGGAATGTTCCCTTAAGGGGTGTCTCCGGGACTTGAATAAAGGGCCCGATCCTCTCATTGGCCTGAGAGTGACTGTGTTTGTTGGTAAGACCACAAACAAATTGTTCATTAGAGGAGCATTAGTACTTAAGGCACAAGATGTAACCTAGGGGTAAAACGGTAATTTGACCCAGCTGGTGTTACGAACATTCGTGAAGGATTGACTTGCTGTTATTGGTCAATATCCGTGGACACAGAAATATATCTGCAGTGAGAAGAGTGCAGATGTGGGACTTTAGTGGAGTGTTCACGCAGTTAACGAATGTTGATTGGGAGGTTAATGAGATTAACTGAACAATCTCGTATCGTTGGAGCTTCTGATCTGTAGGTCCATAAGGTCCACCTAATAGCTCGTAAAGGGTTCTAAGATCATTTGAATTTGAAATGTTCAAATTCATAAGGGAATAAACTTAATGTATATTGATACGATATAATATATATTATAAATTTAATGTGAATATGATTCATATTAAATTATATGAGAGAATTAAATATTTGGAAGAGTTCAAATATTAAATTCAAATGTGAATGTGATTCATATTTGAAAACTATAGGTTAAAACCTAATATGCATGAGATGTACATTAAACTATAGTATAAAGGGTGAAATGGTTAAATATGATTTAATCATTTAATTAATATTATAATTGAATTAAATGTGATTTAATTTAATGTAATTAATTAATATTTTGATTAATTAATTTAATATTAATTGGGAACGTGTCAGGAGGACACATTCCCACTACTCCCCAACTCCCCCTCGATAGGGAGTGGGGAGTTATACCCACTGAAGTGTCCTTCTCCTGGTGAGAAGGGACTGACTTCAATCAATCGATTTTTTGAATCATACGATTGATTCTCTCT
Source organism: Trichosanthes cucumerina (assembly GCA_036507285.1). Lineage (NCBI taxonomy): Eukaryota > Viridiplantae > Streptophyta > Magnoliopsida > Cucurbitales > Cucurbitaceae > Trichosanthes > Trichosanthes cucumerina. The sequence continues at coordinate 32,051,327 of CM071838.1, forward strand.
GTGAAAAGAATTCTCTCATCTCTCTCATTTTTCCCAAAACTTCTTCCAATCTGTTGGAATCCTTCCCACAAAGGAGAGGTCTAAGTAGAACTCAGAGACATAGAAGGTGCTCTCTGTTGGTAGTGTTATGTTGGTGAAAAACAGAGAACTTTTGGAAGTTCTTGAGTTGTTGTAAAGCTTGGAGCAAGGAGTTGCTGAGGAAATTCTACAAAGGTATTCCTTCTTTCTTCTTTTAGTTTAATTGTTAAATTTAAGTATGTTTGTATGCAATTATCCATGTCTAATTAGATTAGAATTTCATGTTTATTCTGTTTGATCAATGTATGGGTTTTTATTTTTCAAGCAAAACAATCTTGCACATTACGATTCTTAATTCGTTTCCGCTGCTCAAGGGGATCTGATCTCCATCAATTCGTATCAGAGCAATGCTTGTATTGTTCTGTTTGAAGCAAAATTGCATTGATTTGGTGGGATTTATATTTGGTTTGCTGTAAAACTAGTTTAGGAATTTTTTGGCCTTAGTTTTCTTTGATTTGATCATTTTGTATGTAAAGGCCCCTGTGTTTTGGGCAATTAAATGCTTTGTCGAGTCTGTATTCGAGTTATGAGTTGTTCGAGACCAGTTTCATGCAATTCGATTGAAAATCGAAGGAGAATTTGTTGATTGATGCTGTTGTGTTCGAAGAAGAGAGCCACTGTCGAAGCTTCAGCGTTGCAACGCAGCCAGCAACGTTGCAACACTAAGGAACGATGTTGCAACGCCTTCATCCCTATCGACACGGGGGCTCCAGGGGTCATCAACGTTGCAACGCCATCCCGATAGAAGGCGCGCACGCGGACGAAGCGAGCGTTGCAACGCTCGCATCAGTGTTGCAACGCCGTGATGGCATTCCAAACTGTAGACCGGTTCAGCGGTTCAGTTTGTTTTCGGTCCAGTTCGAGCGGTTCAAGCTCGGTTCAAGGCGTTTTGGACAGGTTTTATGTAATAAAATTAATGTAATTTTATTATTTTGCACTTTAGGGGCCAAATTATTTCGATTTTACAGTTTTATGTATTTATGAATGTCATTTAGATTTTTCCCACCTTAGGATAAGCATGTTCATGCATTTTATTTGTATAATTGTTATATGAATATGGTTAAGATGCATGATTAATTTATTTTTTATGAGTAATTAATTATAATTGTTATAGATTATATGGCAAATATATTGCATGGAGCATGAAATTACTTAGTTTAAAATAAATGTTATTTTATTTTAAGTAATTTAATTATTCAATTAGTTGAATTTTTTTTTATAATTTCATCAATGGTTTTATAATATAGTTTCTTTATCATAGGTTAATTATTAAATTTATAAAAGTTATAAATTAAAGGGGTTTTAGAAACCATAACCTATAATAAAGAAATGCATGCAAACATAGGAACTTGGGTTAAAATTTAAATTAGTTTTAAATTGTTTAAAATTAATTTAGACCTAAGTTTTAATTTCTAATATGATTAGAAATTGGTCTTACATAGTATTTTAAATAGTTTAAAATATAGTAGGACATTAGGACTTTGGTTATAAGGGAACTCTCTTTGGTGAAGTTCATCTCTAGGTTGGGGTACTTAAGTCGACTTAACAACTAACACCTCCTACCCGAAACCGATCCAGAACTTGAGTTGAATTAACCTTGGTTCTATTTTATCTCTAGGTAATTAAAATATTTATTCACCTAGACATAAGGTTAAAAGACCTAGTTATAATAGTTATAATAGGCATAGACTTAGATAGATTCTTTTAGCCATAATCCGACTAAGTTAAACCTATACCCTAATCTTAGGAGCTTAAGTAAGAGAAAACGAGATGTTCGCATCGAGTTTACTCTCACGTCCTCAAGAGTTCACACCGTGAGTTCCATGCTCGGCTACGTGGCGTCAATAGGGCGTCCCCCTACGGTATGTGTTTGCATGGTTCAATACCAAGGTGAATGAGGGAAGTATCCATAGTAAATGGGAGCAGGACGCGTGCCAACGTATTCCACGGTCTCCTCCATTAGGTCGCACCGTGAGATTTCTATAGTCCACCTGCTAGGTTGTCCTGGAACAGCCAAACCCTACGGAGGGCCTGACTATAGGGATCAGAACACCGCAAACTCAAGAAATGGATAGGGTCTCTTAGGTAATTTGCCAGCAGTTGTCTTTCTTAGTAGTAGCCTGTTGGCTCGAACCTATTGGATCTGAAAATGGTAGGGTCACATTTACGGGATGAGTTAAGCTAGTTAACAGTCCTTGACCAAACAAACGGTAGCTAAGGACCATTGGGACATGAGATGTTCTAGTAGTGAGAATTGGATGAGAAAGTCTCAATTCAGGGGAGGAATGACTGACCGCCCGACGGAGGCTTTTGTTCTAAACCCTTGAAATATCGTTGCAAAATTAAAAGTTTAATTTAAACATTGGGTTTAGTTTAAACACTAGGGTTCTTTAATAATTTTGCTAAATATGATTGGTTTTATAATGTGTTAAAAGGCATAACTAATTAGAACAATTTTAGTTTTTCAACATGTCGTCCTCATATATAGCCTTACTAAAAAAGGAACGTTTAACTTGTGAAAATTTTACTACGTGGAAGTCAAACTTGGATGCGATCCTTGTTGTTGACGATCTTCGATTTGTACTAACTGAGGAATGTCCTCAGATCCCTTCTCAAGATGCACCTCAATCAGTTAAGGATGCATTTGACTGCTGGGCCAAGGCCAATGAAAAGGCCAAGGCCTATATCCTGCCTGGGATATCTGGTGTTTTAGCCAGAAAATTGGAGGGTATGGTCTCAGCTCGTGAGATCATGGGTTATCTGTAAAATTTGTCTGGACAACCGTCTGAACAAATTCGACGTGAATCCCTCAAGTACGTTTATAACGCGCGCATGAAGGAGGGAACTTCATTGAGAGAACATGTTCTCGATCTTATAGTTCACTTCGACGTGGCCGAAATGAACGGGGCGGTCTTGGATGAGCAAAGTCAGGTATTCTTCATCCTGGAATCTCTTCCAAAGAGTTTCCTGCCATTCCGTAGCAATGCGGAGATGAACAAAAAGGAGTATAACCTGACTTCCCTCCTAAATAAACTGCAGACTTACCAGCCTCTTATTGAAAATAAGGGACAGGTAGATGGAGAGGCAAATCAGTTTGCCCATTCCAAAAGATTCCAGATGGGTTCATCCTCTGGAACCAAGTCCTGTGGTTCTTTTTCTGGGATTTAGAAGACTCGAAAGAAGAGGAATGAAGGAAAAGGGAAAGCTTCTGCCACTGTATACATTGAGCTCAAAGAGAAAAAAGGTAAATTAGATTTGCTTATTCTTGAAACTTGTTTAGTGGAAAATGATGATTTTACCTGGATATTTGATTCAGGAGTCACTAATCATGTTTGCTCTTCGTTTCAGGAAACTATTTCCTTTAAGGAGCTCGAAGAGGGTGAGATGACGCTCAGGGTCGGAATGGGAGACGTCGTCTCACCTCGTGCAGTGGGAGATGCCAAGTTGTTTTTTAGAGATAGATTTTTATTTTTAGAAAATCTGTATATAGTTCCTAAAATTAAGAGGAACTTAATTTCTATATCTTGTTTGATTGAACTTGGCTACTGTATCACCTTTTCGTTTAATGAAGTGCTCATTTTAAAGAAAGGTGTCAATATTTGTTGTGCTAAGTTAGAAAACGACTTATATGTACTTAAACCGCATAGAACAAAAGCAATTTTAAATCATGAGATGTTTAGAAATATTAATACTCAAAGTAAAAGGCAAAGAATTTCTCCAAATAATATTACCTATCTATGGCATCTTAGACTTGGTCATATTAATCTCAACCGAATTGAGAGACTTTCTAAGAATGAACTTCTAAATAAGGTAGAAGATGATTCTTTACCTCCTTGTGAGTCTTGCTTGGAAGGTAAAATGACTAAGCGACCTTTTACTGGAAAAGGTTACAGAGCCATAGAACCCTTAGAACTTGTACATTCGGATCTTTGTGGTCCGGTGAATGTTAAAGATCGGGGAGCGTACGAATATTTCATCTCTTTCATAGATGATTATTCGAGGTATGGTTATTTATACCTAATGCATCATAAGTCTAAAGCTCTTGAAAAGTTCAAAGGGTATAAAGCTGAAGTAGAGGATGCATTAGGGAAAACCATCAAAACACTTCGATCCGATCGAGGTGGAGAGTATATGGATTTGAGATTGCAGGACTATATGATAGAACATGAAATTAAATCTCAACTCTCAGCACCTAATACACCACAGCAAAATGGTGTGTCAGAAAGGAGAAATAGAACCTTGTTGGACATGGTTCGTTCTATGATGAGCTATGCTCAATTGCCTGCCTTGTTTTGGGGATACGAAATAGAGACTGCAGTTCAAATCTTGAACAATGTTCCATCAAAGAGTGTTTCAAAAACACCTTTTGAGTTGTGGAAGGGGCGTAAACCTAGTTTACAACACTTCAGGATTTGGGGTTGTCTGACACACGTGCTAGCGACAAACCCAAAGAAACTGGAACCTCGTTCAAGATTGTACCAATTTGTTGGCTATCCCAAAGAAACGAGAGGTGGTCTTTTCTACGACCCACAAGAAAATAAGGTGATTGTATCGACAAACGACACGTTCCTAGAGGAAGATCACATGAGGAACCACAAATCGCGTAGTAAATTAGTGCTAAATGAAGCTACAGATGAACCAACAACAGTTGTTGATCAAGCTGGACCTTCATTAAGCGTTGATGGAGGAGCCCACACCTCAAGTCAGTCTCGTCCTTCTCAATCGTTGGGAATGCCTCGACGCAGTGGGAGGGTTGTTTCCCAACCTGACCGCCACTTGGGTTTAGCTGAAACTCAAGTTGTCATACCTGATGACGGCGTAAAAGATCCATTGTCTTATAAATAGGCGATGAATGACGTAGACAAGGACTAGTGGATCAAAGCCATGGACCTTGAAATGGAGTCAATGGACTTCAATTCAGTATGGGAACTTGGAGACCAACCTGAAGGGGTTAGACCCATAGGGTGTAAATGGATCTATAAGAGAAAAAGAGATGCAACCGGAAAGGTACAAACCTTTAAGGCTAGAATGGTAGCAAAGGGTTTTACCCAAAGGCAAGAAGTTTATTATGAAGAAACTTTTTCCCCTGTTGCTATGTTGAAGTCTATAAGGATACTCTGTCCATAACCTCGTTTTATGATTATGAAATTTGGCAAATGGACGTCAAGATTGCCTTTTTGAATGGTAATCTTGACGAGAGCATCTATATGTCTCAGCCCGAAAGGTTCATAACCCAAGGTCAGGAGCAAAAAGTTTGCATGCTCAATCAATCCATTTATGGGTTGAAACAAACGTCTAGATCTTGGAATCTAAGATTTGATACAACGATCAAGTGTTATGGCTTTGACCAAAACGTTGATGAGCCTTGTGTTTACAAGAGGATCATCAACGACAAAGTAGCTTTATTAGTACTTTATGTGGATGATATCCTACTCATGTGGAATGATGTAGGATACCTTGCTGACATAAAGAATTTGTTAGCGACCCAATTCCAAATGAAAGATTTGGGAGAGGCGCAATATGTTTTTGGGATTCAGATCTTCAGGAATCGCAAGAACAGAACGCTAGCACTGTCTCAAGCGTCTTATATCGACAAAATATTTTCTCGATATTCGATGCAGAATTCCAAGAAGGGCTTGTGGCCCTTCAGGCATGGAGTTCATCTGTCTAAGGAACAGTGTTCTAAGACACCTCAACAAGTTTTTGGCGCCGTTGCCGGGGAATGACGATTATTTAGAATAATCAATATTAGGAGAAAATTTGAAAGTTTAGACTAAAGTGTGTTTTCGTGTTTTTCCTTATTTGTTTTCCGTTTTTGTGTGTTTGTTGTTTCCGTATTTGTTCTATTTTAGCTTGTGTGTTTTTTGAGTCTGTATACCTTGTTTTGGTTGTGTTGCTATTGTGTGAAAGTCTTGAATTGAATTACTGATTTTTCGAGTATGACTTTGCATGATTTTGAGTTACCACCATTCTATTGTCCCTCTCAGGACCCTAGTTTTGTATATCATGATTTTGCTGAATACCATGTGTCTAATTTTTACCATTTTGTACCTGACATATATGAAAATTCACATGAGGGTAGTTATTTAGGTACTTGGAACCATAGTTTTTCGTACCTTAACCAACCCCTAGAAAAATCTTCTCTTATGGACCAATTGGCAGAATATACCTTAGAATTGAAATTTAAAAATTTGGTTCACAGTGAATTAGAGAGGTTGGATAGGTTAGAAACTGAGGTGGTAGGACTTTGAGAAATAGTATAGGATAGAGTTCAATATCTTAACCAGCTCGTAATTTCCCTTAAGACCTTACAGGAACAATTTCTTATCCTTACCACTCAGGAGATGCCACCTAGGAGGATTTCTTCAGATGATAATGAGGATAGTTTGGGGGAGACTGAGGCACACCATGATCAGGTTAGTGAGGAAGGCAGTGGTGATACACTTAGTTCCACAGGGGAGATCCAGGTGATAGAGTTAGAGACTGAGAAGTCTTCTTTCCTTTTATCCCCAGAAATTTCTTTCATTTTTGATAACCATTTGTCTTGTACTCATGAGTCTTGCTTTAATTTCAGTTATTTCATTTCACCAAACGAAAATACCAAAAATAATTCCATCTCTGGTGCCCATGAAAAGTAGGATAGCCTTTTAGACTTAGAAGGCTATATCAATTCGAGCAAGAAGGGCCCGAAAAAATATGAGCAATTTTATGTGCCCTGATAAGTCACCGTCTAACTAAAGACGTTAAAGGAAGCGCTTCTTGGGAGGCAACCCAAGCTTTTATGTTTCATATCTTTATTTTTGTCTTTTTTTTTTCTAATTGTTTGTGTTTGTTGTCTAATTTCTTTCTTTTTGTTCCTCCAGATGTATGCCCAAGCGGAGAGCTGCAGACTTGCATCCTTTTGACCCTGAGATCGAGAGGACCTGTAGGAGACTCCTAAGGGAAGGAAAAGCAGAAACTCATACTATGGTTGATCAGGAGCTCATCAATAACCCTAAACCTATCAGGGAGTATTTCCAACCTGTGTTTAATTTTGAGTAGGCTGGAATAGTTCATGCCCCTATAAATGCTAATAATTTGAACTTAAGACAGGGCTGATACAAATGGTTAGGGAAGGTGCTTTCAGAGGCTTAGCCACAGAAGATCCTAACTCTCATCTTCAAAATTTCTTAGAAATCTGTGGTACATTTAAAATGAATGGTATCTCTGCTGATAGTATTCGCTTACGTCTTTTTCCTTTCTCTTTGCAGGGTAGAGCCAAAGAATGGCAAGGGTCTCTTCCCTCAGGTAGTACCACTTCCTGGGAGGAGTTGGCCCAAGCCTTCATGACCAAATTCTTCCCACCTGTGAAAGCTACAAAGTTAAGGACTGAGATTGGAACATTCAGGCAGCAGGAGGGAGAACAGCTATTCGAGGCTTGGGAAAGGTACAAGGACATGCTCAGGAGGTGCCCACAATATGGCTACCCAGTTGGCTTGAGTACAAATCGCTTTATAATGGACTGAAGGTAAGACCAGACCATTCTGATGCCACCTTCTTTGGAGGGGCTTTCATGGCGAAGACTCGTGCGTAAGCACGGGCCCTTCTAGAGGAAGTGTCAACTGCCAGCTACCAGTGGCCTACGGACAATGACAGATCTAAGCCAGTAGCTGGATTGTATCAATTGGATGAGGTAACCTCTCTTAGATCTCATATGTCATCTCTCACTCATGTCCTGAATAATTTTGCAGAATTACCACAGACAGGGATGTCTTCTCAATGCTCACAGCCTAATGGAGAATCCACTATGGAGCAATTGCACTACCTGAACAATAGAAGCAACCATTATGGAGGAAATCAGACTCAGAATAACCTACCAACACATTACAACCCAGGTTTGAGGTATCATGAAAATTTCTCTTATGCTAACAACAAAAATGTGTTGAATCCTCCTACAGGGCATGCTTCTACATCAGAGAGGAAATCATCTCTAGAAGACACATTGCACTCCTTCATAGCTAAATCCAGAAGTCGATCCAACCAGCTGGAGAATGCAGTCACCAGTTTATTTGGTATAGTGACCAGTCATGGGGCTGCAATAAAGAATATAGAGACCCAGATTAGCCAAATGAACACATCGACCGAACCATGTCCAACAAGGTTCTGTTTCTCCTCTCCGATACACCATTCTGTTGTGGCATACGAGGTGCTGAGAGTTGGGACGTAATTCCATGTTCTATCATATAGTCCTGAAATTCAGTGTCCATATACTCTCCATCTCGATCCGATCGAAGTGTTTTAAGCGATTTACCTAAGAGGTTCTCAACCTCAGTCTTGTACTCCTTGAACTTTTCAAGAGTTTCAGACTTCTTGTGCATTAGGTAAATATACCCATATCTGGAGTAATCGTCTATGAAAGGCACGAAATACTCATAACCGCCCCGAGCTTTAACATTCATCGGACCACAAAGATCAGAATGTATAAGCTCAAGAGGCTTCTTGGCTCTATATCCTTTTCCACTAAAAGGACGTTTGGTCATTTTGCCTTCAAGGCATGACTCACATACCAGCAAAGAGTTTTCTTCCAACTCGCTTAGAAGTCCACTCTTCACTAGTCTCTCAATCCTATTGAGATTAATGTGGCCTAACCGAAGATGCCAAAGATGGACACTTTCTTTTGGAGAAACTTTTAATCTCTTAGTTCGTGTTTCAGCTGTTTTAAACAATTCGGTGTTCTTCACTTTTGACCGAATTAGGGTTCAAAACATATAAATTGCTCTCAAGCGAAGCATAACAAATTAAATTTCCATTTCGAGAAATAAACGCTTTATTACTCTTGAAAGAAACAGAAGTATTTTGTTCTAATAGGCAGGAAATAGAAACTAGGTTTCTCGTAAACCCAGGAACTATGTACATATTATCCAATAATAAGTACTTCCCGCCAAAGAACAGGTTCACCGTACCTATTGCTGCAACTGAGACAACTTCTCCGGATCCAACCCTGAGTGTTATCTCACCCTCTTGCAGACGCCCATGAACTTAATCCTTGGAAAGAAGAACAATCATGGTTAGTGGCGCCTGAATCCAATATCCAAGCAGAGTCATTACCCTCCACAAAACAAGTTTCTGTGACAAGTAAATGACATTTACCTGTCATCTTCTTTTCATCAAGAAATTTGGGACAACTCCTTTTCAGGTGTCCGTCCCTGTTGCAGTAGAAACACTTTCTGGCAACATCCTTGATTTCTTTGCCTTTTAGAGCGGCAGCTCGGTCAACCTTAACTTCCTTCAACTTCTCCTTCTTCCCCTTAGGGTCTGAAGAGTCTACAAACTTTATCCAAGAGGTCGTACCCCTGTGAAAAGGTCTTAAGGCAACACTTGCCTCAGCTTCCTGTCCCCAAGTTTGCACCAAGGACTGAAAGGTTTGTAGATTGTTGAATAGGACTGTTGAATCGGGCACCTGAGGACCCTCCTCAGTGAGCGTGAACTCTTGGTCGTCATTTACCAAAATCGTGTCTATATTGTTTTTCCACGAAATACTATCGCCGACTAACTTAACAGAAGCTAAAGGAGCGTTAAAAGCGTTTGACATTTTTTTTTTGCTGAAATAAAATGAAAAACTTTGTATTAGTCTCGCAAAAACTTTTGAAAATCCAATCGGGTTTTAGCAAATTTCTATCCTATGATCCCTAGGTCATTTAAAAATTTGCAATGATACCCTAAAGGTTTAGAATGACCGCCACCGTAGGGTAGACAAACCCACTCCTCCTCTAGGATGAGACTCTCTCTCGACTGCACCCTAATACCGAATAACTCTTATTCCATTAGGCATCCAAATACCATTTTTCGGTCAGAATCCATTAACTCTTAATGATTCCTGTGAGTGTCACCCTCAGTCTTTAAATTTTCAAGTATCCGTCCAAAGAATAGCCGCCGTAGGGAGGACTAAGAAGGAAAACCAACAAGGAAATCGTATCCCTTTCGGGAATTCACGGTGTTCCGACTCCCATGATCAAGGCCCTCCGTAGGGATTGTCTGGTCCATGCCAAACTAGCAGGCGGATCATAGGCGTCTCACGGTGTGAATCGAAAGAAGAGACCGTGGGTCCCGTTTTCACAGATCCCGCTCCCACTCATTATAAGTACTCTCTCCATTCACGTTGATATTGACCCATACAAATGCCACCCATAGGGGGACGCTCCCATTTATGCCACGAGGTCGAGCATGGATCTCACGGTGCGAACATAATGGAAATTTGTGGATGGAAAATTAAATGTATCTCATACACTTTGTTTCCTCCCACTCAGCACTTTAAAATAATCGGGATTGACCTAGATAAACCTGCTAAAATTTACCTAAGTCTACCAATATAACTCTTATATTGGATTAGCCTAGGTTTATAATCATATTATTAACTTAGGTCTATGTGAGTAAATTAATTAACACTTAATTAACGACACTCACGAGAATATAACCTAAGAATTTCCGGACCGAATTCACTCCCAGGTCGGTTTCTGTGTAGGGGTGTTCATGCGTCAACTTAAATACTTGACCTTAGACAAAACCTTCCTTAGACAAAGTTACTTATCAGGCTCCATTCAAAGGTTATATTTGATTTCCTAATTCTAATCTTATTAGAATTAGAAAACCTAAGTCTAATTATTCAAGTTCTAAACATTTTAAAACTAATAATTAACTTAGGTCACATGCATTTCTATGTTATAGTGCTTGATCATTCATCACATGAATAATACTATACTATAACATACATTCATCACATGAATTAAATGCATGAGCATGCTTTTAATTTAAAAATATAACACTTATATTAAATAAATTAAATCATGCAAACATTATATTATAACTCTTATAATATAATCTTATCATGCATACTATATATTATAACTTTTATAATATAAATATGATGCATGAAATGTTTAACCTAAGGTGAGATTTTAAATCTATATGACATACTCTATGCACATAGAAATAATTAAATCATACATCTCATGTATAAAAGAATTAAATAGCAATATTGAACCGATTTTTGGCACCCTACGGACACAAAATTAAATTAATTAACATTAATATAATATTTATATTAATATTAATTAAAATAATTAAATAAAATAAAATTATAAAACCAAATTTACAAATAAATAAAAAAAAAACTGGCAGTTGCACAACCGCAAGCTCGAACCGGTGCCCACAAACACATTTCCCACTTTTTCTGCACCTCCACGACCACTACGCCAAGTGTTGCAACGCTAAAGTGTATATGTCTAAAAACTGATTTGAGAGTTAAACTGCAGGATAGAGTGAATGACAATATAAAGTGCATGATCTGTATAATATTAATATGTGCATTATGTGAAAAAGTTTTTTTTTGTTAGTTTGTTAAAAAAAATCGTGAGGACAAAAAGAGCTACACTGTGATCAGTTAGGCCACTCATTGAGCGAGTGCTCTGGGTAAAGCTCCCCGCAGTTGATGTGTGAAAGCTAGTGTCCTTGCACAAAAAAAGAAGAAAATAGAAAAAAATGGCATCAAAAGAGTGATTAAGTGCTGAGTACAGTTGTTTATTTCTTGAATGTGGAGAGACTCAAAGATTAGTAATTAAGACCAGTGTAGGGGGAAGTTGAATGGAGAACCTAATAAAGTTGATCCGGGCTTAGTAAAAATAAAGGGAACATAGGTTATTCACACACACACGTAGGAACACTTAGGAAAAGTTTTAAATTACTTGTTGAAGTGTTATGTTTGAGTGTTTCCTGTAATTGCCAAATTTTCTCTTAAATCTTTGAGACTTGAATCAAATGTATGTTTAAGAACAATCTAATGTTTAACTCTGTTTTTGCTCGGGACTAGCAAAAGTTTAAGTTTTGGGGTGTTTTATAGCACACAAAATGTGCTATTCTTAGGCTTAATTATTGCTAGTTTTATGATGATTTCAGGGCTTTTACGTGGTTAATTTATTCAATTTCAGGTTAAGAGCTTAAACAGAACTATTGGAGACAATTTGGATCACTCGGGTTCAAAACAAGGCTATTTGGAGCTGAAAAGAATACCAATTGGAAGGGAAAGGACCAATCCAAGCATGATGACCCGAGGCGAGGGCATTGCAACGTTGTTTGTAGCGTTGCAACGCCGAATGTGCAGTCAAAACGCGTTGAAGATGATGGAATTTTGAATTCCCGCAGCGGAAGACGTTGTGAAACGTCGTTGATCCGTTGTGTAATTCTTATCTTAAAATTGAATCTATCTCATAGATCCTAGGCTAAACATGCAAAGAAGAAGAAGAAAACAGTAAGTAAAAAGTACTAACCTCTTGAAGAACTCTTCTTCAATGTTTTCTCCTTCTCCGGTCACGATCTCTCTAGATCCAACGTTCTCCTCGAACACGAACCACGATCTAAACAGGGAGACACCTCCAAAATCGAACAGACAGCTGGGGACAAAATCGAACAGGCAAAATCGAACAGGCAGCTGGGGACTTAACCTAGTAAGATGGAATTCACTCATTCCCGCCTATTAGGGTAAGTAGATGAATGTTCTTTTAAGTGGTGTCTCCGAGACTTGAACAAAGGGTCCGACCCTCTCATTGGCCCGAGAGGGGCTTCTGTTCGTTGGTAGGACCACAAACAAATTGTTCATTAGAGGAGCACTGAAACTTAAGGTAAAAGATATAACCTAGGGGTAAAACGATAATTTGACCTAGCTGGTGTTACGAACATTCGTGAAAGATTAACTTGTTGTTATTGGTCAACATCCATGGACACAAAAATATATCTGCAGAGAGAAGAGTGTAATTGCGGGACTTTAGTGGAGTGTTCCCGCAGTTAACGAATGTTTATTAGGAGGTTAATGAGATTAACCAATTTATCTCGTATCGTTGAAGCTTCTGATCTGTAGGTCCATTAGGTCCACCTTCTAGCTCGTAAAGGGTTCTTAGATCGTTTGAATTTGAAATGTTCAAATTCAATTAGGGAATAAATGTTAATGTATAAAGATACATTATAATATAAAGTTTTGGAACTTTATATTATAAATTTAATTTGAATATGATTAATATTAAATTATATGAGAGAATTAAATATTTAAAAGAGTTCAAATATTAATTTAAATGTGAATGAGATCCATATTTTAAAAAAACTATAGGTAAAAATTTAATGTGCATAAGATGTGCATTAAAACTATAGGTTAGAGGGAAAATTGATTAAATGTGATTTAATCCAAATTAAATATATGATATTTAATTTAATTTATTTGAATTAAATGTAATTTAATTATAATTATATTAATATATAATTAAATATGATTTAATTATATTATTAATTAAATAATTTGATTATTTTGATCAATTAATTAATTAAGTTAAGGGAACGTTTCATCCAGACACGTTCCCACTACCCCCCTTTTCTTCTCCCTATCGATTGATAAACAAGGAGAAGAGGGATCAGTTGAACTGATCGATCCTTTTGTTTTTTGGAGCAATTAGAAAATTGTTGTTCTCTCAACCAAAATCACTTTCCTCTCTCAAATTGTTGGAAATCTTCCCACCAATGTTTGATCTTAGTAAATACTCAGAGAATAGAAGGTTTTCTGAGTGGTTGTGTCTTGTTGGAACAGAAGAGAAGTTTTTAGTTGTTGTGTTGTACAACTTGGATTTGCAAGAAGTTGCAGATAATCGAAACTACAAAGGTAAATTTCGAATCCCTTTTAATTTAGGTTCTTACAACATGACTTGATGTTTTAATCCATGCTTTACGTATTTAATTTGCTTATTCTGTTGAGATTGTCAATATATGGGTTTTTGGAGTAAACCAAAAATAAACAAGCAAAATACGATTTAATTGCATGTTTTCGCTGCTCACAGGGATTCGATTCCCTTCAATTGGTATCAGAGCAATGCTTTTTTTGTTTTGGTTGAAATAAAAATTGCATTGGTTAGGTGGGAATTTAATTTTGTTTTGTTGTTAAATTGTTTAGGAAAAGTTTGGCCATAGTTTTTTTTATTTGATCAAATTCATGTAAAGGCCCTTGTGTTTTTGAGCATTCAAGTGCAATATCGACTATGTAATAAAGTTATTGAGTTGTTCTTGAAAATTTTGAGGTCATTCGGATGAGATTCGGGTGAGATTTTGTTGAATGAAGCTGTTGTTTTCGAAGGACAAAGCTTGTTCTTGTATTAGAAGTGTTACAACGCCCCATGTGGCGTTGCAACGCTATTTATCAACGTTGCAACGCTGGAGAATAGATTTGCAATGCTGATGATCCCTATTGATAAAGGATCTGAGGGTAGCAGCGTTGCAAAGCTGTTTCATGGCGTTGCAACGCTAGCCCGATGTTGGATGCGAGCGCGAGGGAGGCTGCGTTGCAATGTTATCCCCAGCATTGCAACGTCGTGCCATTGGCAGAATGTAGCTGACCGGTTCAATCAGGTTTCAGGTGGATCGGTTCGTTGTTGGTTTGGTTTGAGCGGTTTGACTCCAGTTCAATGAGTTTTAGATCGTTTTTGTAATAAATTAGTGTAATTTTATTATTTTTTGCACTTTACGGGCTAAATTTTTCGGTTTAAAGATGATTTTCTTTATGAATGTGATAACACACAAAATGAGCTATTGGAGACATTTTGGATCACTCGGGATCGAATCGAGGCTTTTTGGAGCTAAAAGTAATATCAATTGGAAGTAAAAGGATCATCCCAAGCTAGAAGACTCGAAGTTATGGCGTTGCAACGCTGTCCATAACGTTGCAACGTCGAGCGTGCTGTGTAGATGCGTTTAAGGCATATGCAGGTAGCGTTGCAATGCTGCCTTTTAGCGTTGCAACACTATCTTGATAAGGGATCAATCACGAGGGACAACACAGAGGGCGTTGCAATGCTGTTTTGCAGTGTCGCAACGCCAGATCGATAAGAGGCGCGCGCGTTAGGGTAGCGGCATTGCAATGTCATCGAGACATTCCTTATATGACCAGCTGCCTAGGGTACAGTGTTGCAACGTTGTCCCTAGCATTGCAACGCTGCACCGATTGAACCTATAAATATATCATTATGCATTCTTTAAAGGGAGCCGAAATTGATAGACAATCCACCCTAATTTCGAAACACACTTTGTAAGAAGAGAGAAAAGAGCGTTTGTGGGAGCCAAAGCATTCGTGTAGGCTCGAGTCGAAGACGGGAGCTCGGAGACGAAGGACCGACATCGACACATAAGTTAAATTTCCTTTTCTTTCAGATTGTAATACGATTTCTAAGACGTTTTCTACATGTTTAGTTTGATTTTCATGTGATTTAGAGTAGTTAAACATTGTAGTTAGGATTTGATTTACTTGTTAAGACTTTCTTACCATGAATTGAAGCATGTTTTGTTCTTATTTTTGGCAATTCGTTCTTTACTTTTTAATTTGTTGGTTCAAGTGGACTCGAGAGATAAAGCTTGAATTAGAGCAAATTGTCAAAACCCTTAGAAATCTGGCATGGGAATGACCTTGTAACGCCCCAAGATTTCAAGTACCTCTTAGGTTGTTTTTGGGATTAATTTAATGGAATTAGACTAATCGCGCTTCGAAGTTTATTAATTCTTGTTAAGTCTTGCAATTTTAAGCGAATATATATATGGTTTAACCACATATATATGAATTGGATTATTTAATTAAGTTAAGGGCATTCTTGAGGTTTTTCTTAAAACAAAGGGCAGTTTAGTAAATATTGAAATTAGGGTTTCTATTCTTGAGGGGCACGTTCTACGAAGACCTCATCCCCTTCCTCTCAACCCATCTTCACGACAACTTCAGGGGGGAAGCTTCTCACCGTTCAACCGACCGCAGCAGCAGCCGCCCTCGATCGACCACGCCGGACGCCACCGCCCGCCCACGGTCGCGGCGCCGAGCCGTGAAGCTTAGAGTCGGAGTCTACACGCCAAGCTTCAGGTCTGTATTCAACCCCCCACTTCTGGTCGTCAGCATCCGAACGTCGAAATCCGTCACAACATCATCGATTTCTTCCTCAAACGCCCGCTGCCGCCGCTTTCCGAAGCAAAGCGAGTTGGAGCCCTCGATCGCCGAATCGCGAGCCGCCTTCGTCTCCGCCGATTCGACAGTGAACCGTTTTTACGCGCAAAGCTTGGGTCGGCTGGTTTGGTACCTTTTTGACCGGTTTTGTTGGAGATAGGACCGGTTCTGAATAGATCGGCTCACGGGCTTTGCAGATCTGGCTTCTACGCTCCGAAAGGCGCCACGACGCGCCGCCGCCGCCGCCGTCGTCGGCCGCCACGCCTTGCGCGCCACGAGCTGTTTCCGGTCCACCTGTTTTGATCCCCCGAGTTCGTTTTCAGCCTCCGGTTGGGTAATTCCACTTGATTATTACTTGATGCTCCAACTAATTGCTATGTACACTCTAAGTTATGATTATGTTAATTAATTAAGGAGTTGATGAAATGGAATTAGGGATCTGGCGTATTAAACACGATCGTGATGAACATTGTGTTAGGAACGGAGCTTGAGGAGTTTTAAGCTGAGGCCGAGGTAAGGGATTTTTCTACGAATTAATTTGATAAAGGGAAGTATATATGTTTTGAAGGATTTAGTGTAAAATGATGAACTTCAAAGATTTGCCTCAAAAGAAGGATCTCAATAATTTATTTCAGGAATAATTTTCCCAAGATTTATTATTCGAAAGGGTTTGAGAGGACATTCAATGCATGATTTGATTTTAAGAGAATTTCATATAATTTAAAGGTTTGATTTGAGAGGCCCCGAATAGAAATGATTTAAAAAGACTCGAATAGAAATGATTTCAAAAGACACGAATAGAAAGGATTTCAAAGTATTGAAAAAGAGTTTGACACGGTTATGTAGATTCATGTATATTGAGCATTTTCAGTTATGTCGTTGTGAAGGATACGTATTTGATAATGTAAATGTAATTATGATTCATGATTGATTGACTCGAGTTTAAAGTTATAAAAGTTATGCCATGATTTTATGATTTATCTGATTGTTGCATCATTCTGAATGCATATGTATATGTGATTGAAGAATGGGACCTCATGCATAATGTATGTATATGAAAATGTTATGTAGGTTGTGGGCAATTGATCTCCTGAGAATTTATGCATGGTAAAACATGCATCCGAGACCCTATGGGTCAAATCTTATAGGTCTCCAGAGGACTCAACTTATAGGGTCCATGAGGGACTCAATTCTTATAGGGGTCTGTGAGGGACTCAAATCTTATAGGGGTCTGTGAGGGACTCAAACCTATAGGGGTCTGTGAGGGACTTAATATGTAAAGACTTAGGTAGACTCAATTGACCACGTATAGCCAAAGAGAAAAAGTCATGATTTTATGAAAGAAAGTTTTAGGTCCCATTACAGAAAGCTTTATGATTTTAAAAATCACGAATGATAGTCATGTTTCAAAAGCCAGGTCTAAAGGAAAGTCATATGCGTGTGTTTGCATTTCCCGACCTCCACTTACTGGGTATTTTATAATACTCACCCCTTTACCTTTGTCGTGTTTTCTCTGTTTTAAAATGTTTTCAGGTAAAGAGCGAGAGCATACCAGTAGAGTGACAGGGATGCGCTATAGAAGCCATGGGAACCGAGTCATGAATTCCGCATCCATGATTTAGAAAGAGTTTTTAAATGATTATGGTCTTCCGCTTATATAACATAGAGTTTTGAAACTAGAGGCCGAACTTAGTATGTTTCTTGTAAACGTTTTGTATTTCTATGGGATCCCAAATTAAATTGATTTTTATTTATCAACTTTTACTTATTTAAAGTCAGTTAGGGCCTCGAATGCATGCATGAGTAGTAATGTCCCTAGGAATTTATGTTATAAAAGTAGGGGCGTTACAGACCTAGAAATCTTAAGGAAACACATAAATAAGTTGCTTAATGCCATGCATGTCGTAGGTTCATATGGAGACTATGGAGTTAGGCTCACTAAGAATCGAGAGGTTTCCTTGAGTATTTTACTTCTTGTTTATAACTTCATCTCTTGGTTCAATGATGTGTTAGCTAGGTTATTAACTTGTAAAATCACTTTCCTCAAATCTATCAATTAGTGTCTCCACATATCAGTCTGTTGTTTGTTTTTATTTTCAATCACTTACCCATGTTATGTTTCTTTAGCTAAAATTGAGAATTAGTATCTTAGTAATTAATTAATCTAGAAACCCATTCTCGAGGACGATACTTGAACTCATAAATCACTATACTAAAACTTGACCCGTACACTGCGGTAGTGCAATATTATTTTACGCAACAGAATGTCATTTAAAATTATTCCCACCTTAGGATAAGCATGTTCATGCATTTTATCTATATAATTGTTATATGAGAATGATGAAAATGCATGTTAATTTTTCATGAGTAATTAGTTATAATTGTTATAATTTAATTATATGAAAAATGAAAAGCATGAGGCATGAAATTACTTAGTTTAATATAAAGTGTTATATTATTTAAGTGATTTGCATAATTCAAAGAGTTGAATGACAATGTATTTCCAATTAGAATTTAATTGTTGGAAATTTCATATAGTTCTTTGTCATAGGTTAATTATTAAAATTTATAAAAGTTATAAATGAGTTTTAGAAACTATAACCTATAACAAAGAAATGCATGCAAACATAGGAACTTGGGTAAGATGAAATTAGTTTTAAAATGTTTAAAATTAATTAGACCTAAGCTTAAATTTCTAATAGGATTAGAAATTAGTCTTACTTAGTATTTTAAATAGTTTAAAATATAGTAGGACAATAGGACATTGGTTATAAGGGAACTCTACCGGTGATGTTATGTAAGGTTGAGGGTACTTAAGTTGACGGTTAATGGAACACCTCCTACCTGAGAACTGACTTGGAGCCTGAGTTGAATTAACCATAGTCCTGTTAGCATGCATTATATCTAGGTAATTAAAATGTTTATTCACCTAGACATAAGTTTTGAAGACCTAGTTATAACAGTTATAATAGGCATTGACTTAGATAGATTCTTTTAGCCGGAATCCGACTAAGTTAAACTTATGCCCTAACTATAGGAACTTCAGTGGGAGAAAACGAGATGTTCACATCGAGTTTACTCTCATGTCCTTAAGAGTTTACACCGTGAGTTCCATGCTCGACTACGTGGCATCAATAGAGCGTTTCCCTACGGTAAGTGTTTTCATAGTTCAATGCCAAGGTGAACGAGGGAAGTATCCATAGTAAATGGGAGAAAGATGTGTGTCAATGTATCCTACAGTCTCCTCCATTAGGTCGCATCGTTAGATTTCTATATTCCGCTTGCTAGGTTGCCCTTGAGCAGCCAATCCCTACGGAGGGCTTGACTATAGGGATCGGAACACCGCGAACTCCAAAACTGGATAGGGTCTATTAGGTAATTTGCCAACAGTTGTCTTTCTTAATAGTAGCTTGTTGGCTCGGACCTATTGGATTTGAAAGTGATAAGGTCACATTTACGGGATAAGTTAAGGTAGGTAACAAGTCCTTGACCAAACAAATGGTAGCCAAGAATCATTGTGACATGAGATGTTCTGGTAGTGAGAATTAGCTTAGATAGTCTCAATTCAAAGGGGGAGTGACTGACCACCCGAAGGTGGCTTTTATTCTAAACCCTTGAAGTATCGTTGCAAAATTAAAGGTTTAATTTAAACATTAGGGTTCTTTAATCTAAAACTGATTGGGTTGTAATGAGTTTTATAAGGCATAACTAATTAAAACGATTTTGTAATTTCAGCATGTTATCCTCTATTATAGCCTTACTCTAAAGTGAACGTTTAACTGACGAGAATTATACTACGTGGAAGTCCAACCTGAAAAGAATTCTGGTTGTTGACGACCTTCGGTTTGTACTAACTGAGGAGTGTTCTCAGATCCCTGCTCGAAACACTCCTCAAACTGTATGACTGTTGGACTAAGGCCAATGAGAAGGCCAAGGCCTACATCCTCGCTAGCATATCTGATGTTTTGGCTAGGAAGCTGGAGGGTATGGTCTCAGCCGTGAGATCATGAGTTATCTGCAGAATTTGTTTGGACATCCGTCTGAACAAATTCGGCATGAACCCCCCAATTACGTTTATAACTCCCATATGAAGGCGGGGTCTACGGTGAGAGAACACGTTCTTGATCTAATGGTCCACTTCAACGTGGCAGAAATGAACGTCGTGGTCATAGACGAGCAAAGTCAGGTGTCGTTCATCCTGGAATCTCTTCCGAAGAGTTTCCTGCAATTTCGCAACAATGCAATGATAAAAAAGATAAAGTATAACCTGACTACTTTCTTGAACGAATTGCAGACTTTCCGGTCTCTTATGAAAAATAAGGGACAGGTTGATGGAGAGAAAAATCTGTTTGCCTATTCCAGAAAGTTTCGGAAGGGTTCATCCTCTGGAACAAAGTCCTACAGCTCCTCTTCTGGCCTTAAGAAGATCCAGAAGAAAAAGAAATGAGGGAAAGGGAAAGCACCTGCCGCTGCTGATAAGGGCAAGAGAAAGGCCAAGGTTACAGACAAAGAAAAGTGTTTCTACTGCAACATGGACGAGCACTGGAAGCGAAACTGCCCAAAGCACCTTGTCGAGCTCAAGGAGAAGAAAGGTAAATGTGATTTACCTGTTCTTGAAACTTGTTTAGTGGAAGTGATGACTTTACCTGAATACTTGATTGAGGGGCCACTAACCACGTTTGCTCTTATTTACCGTAAACTAGTTCCTTCAAGGAGCTCGATGAGGGTGACCTGACGCTCAGGGTCGGAACGGGAGACGTCGTCTCAGCTCGTGCAGTGGGAGATGCGAAACAGTTTTCCAGAGATAGATTTTTACTTTTAGAAAATCTGTACATAGTTCCTAGACTTAAGAGCAACTTAATTTCTATCTCTTGTTTAATTGAACATGGTTATTGTATTTCTTTTTCATCTAATGAAGCGTTCATTTCGAAAAAGGGTGTCAATGTTTGTTCAACTAAACTAGAAAACGACTTATATATACTTAAACCGAACCAAACCAAAATCATGAGATGTTTAAAACTACAAATACTCAAAGTAAAAAAGGCAAAAAGTTTCTCCGCAAAATAATACCTATCTTTGACATCTTAGACTTTGTCACATAAAACTCAACCAGATTGAGAGATTAACTAAGAATGGACTTCTAAACAAGTTAGAAGATGATTCTCTACCTTCTTGCTAATTATGCTTCGAAGGAAAAATGACTAAGCGACCTTTTAATGGAAAAGGTTATAGAGCCAAATAGCCCTTAGAACTTATACATTCAGATCTTTTTGGTCCAATGAATGTAAAAGCTTGAGGAGGGTACGAATATTTCATCTCTTTCATAGATGATTATTCGAGGTATGATTTTCTATACCTAAAACATCATAAGTCCGAGGCTCTTGAAAAGTTCAAAGAGTACAAGGCTGAGGTTGAAAATGCATTTGGAAAAACCATTAAGACACTTCGATGAGATCGAGGTGGAGAGTATATGGATATGAGATTCTAGGATTATTTGATAGAACATGGAATCCAATCTCAACTCTCAGCACCTAATACACCACAAAAGAACGGTGTATCTGAAAGGAGAAACAAAACCTTCTTAGACATGGTTCGATCTATGATGAGCTATACTCAATTGTGAAGGGAATCTGATCCCCGTGAGCAGCGGAAACGTAGTTTAAAGGTCGATTTGCTTGCTTGTTTTGGTTTATTTAAAATACTAGTACACTTGGTAAAATACAGAGATAAGCAATACAATACTAATCTAATTAGAGCATGGAATTAAGCATACAAACATGTTGTAAAAGCTTCTTAAACTAAAAGGAATGAACAATTACTTTTGTAGTTTTCACAATCAACAACTTCTTGCTCCAATTGCATAACAACACAACAACAATAAAAGTTCCTCTGTTCTTTCTTCTCCAACAGGACACAACCAAAATGGCAAACCTGCTATATCTATGAGTTCTACTTAGATCTATCTTTTGTGGGAAGGGATCCAACAATTGGAAGGGAAGATGAAGAGAATTTTTAGATGAGAGAGAATTTTTACTTAGCAATTCACAATTGTTTTTACTCAACCATCAATCACTCAATTCTTCAATTCGTGAAGAAAAATACTTCCAGAGGGAAACTCCCCACTCCTTATCGATAGGGAGTTGAGGGAGTTGTGGGAACATGTTTGGGTGACACGTTCCCATTAATTATATTATAATAATTAAACGTTTTTAATTATTAATTAATAATTAATTAATATATAAATAATTAAATCTTATTTAAGTATATATATATTAATATTTTAATTAAATCTAATTTAATTAAAATCAAATATAAATATGATCAAATCATATTTAATCATATTCCCTGCCGTCTATAGTTTTAATACACATCTTATGCACATTAAATTTTAACCTATAGTTTTTAAATATGAATCTCATTCATATTTAAATTAATATTTGAACGCTTTCAACGATTTAATTCTCTCAAATAATTTAATATGAATCATATTCACATTAAATTTATAATATAAAGTTCCATAACTTTATATTATAATGTATCTATATACAATAATATTTATTCCCTAATTGAATTCGAACATTTTAAATTCAAACGATCTAAGAACCCTTTACGAGCTAGAAGGTGGACCTAATGGACCTACATATCCGAAGCTCCAACGATACGAGATTACTCGGTTAATCTCATTAACCTCCTAATCAACATTCGTTAACTCCAGGAACAATCTACTAAAGTCCCACAGTTGCACTCTTCTCACTACAGATATATTTCTGTGTCTACGGATATTGACAAATAACAACAATTCAATTCTTCACGAATGTTCGTAACACCAGTTGGGTCAAATTACCATTTTACCCCTGGGTTACATATTTTACCTTAAGTACTAGTGCTCCTCTAATGAACAATTTGTTTGTGGTCCTACCAACGAACAGAAGTCCCTCTCGGGCCAATGAGAGGGTCGGACCCTTTGTTCAAGTCCCAGAGACACCATTTAAGAGAACATTCATCTACTTACCCTAATAGACGGGAAGCAGTGAATTTCATCTTGCTAAGTTAAGTCCCCAGCCGCTCACTCGGTCTTGCCCCCAAGAAGGTAGGCATATTGAGTCGTCGAATCTGACCACTCTCACCCATACTAGTCAAAGGACAATCCCTCGCAAACAGGAGTTCATAACCTGCTCAGGATTGAGATCAAGTTGCCTAGGTCATCCTAATAAAATAGAAACCTAACTAGTCAACGGAGTTACATCTTGCGGTTTCTATTTCGCGGTCCGATCTTATGCGATCTCAGCATATAGGATATCCCCACTCACATGTCGTCTACACGAACACGCTAGGATCACTTTGTTTGTAACAAATACAAAGTGAACCATATCCATCGTATTACCAGGGTAATGTACCCAAATCTTATCCCCTTACTATAGACCCTTTAGGTTGTATCTCGAACTGAGATCATTTATATGTACACTACATTCAGTTGAAGAGACATTTTACAGTCTTGGATGTTAGTTTATTAGATTTAGGGTTAATACAAGGGAAATATTGTAATTAATGAACAATAACGCTTTATTGAAAATAATAACTATTTATTACAATAATTAGAACAAAAATTACAAACTACGAGTTTTAGGGCACAAACCTCAACAAATTGCCTGACTCGTTTTGGGGTTACGAAGTAGAAATAGCAGTTCGAATCTTGAACACTGTTTCATCTGTTGGGATATATGCCCTAAAACTCGTTTTATAAATCCAATAAACTAAGCTCAAAGGTTATAATGAATCTTGCACATCAATGTAGTAGACACTATTTAGATTATGTTCAAGAGTATAACCTAAATGGTCTATGGTATAAGAATGAGGTTGGAAACCTTATTCTGGTAATACCATGGATGCGACCCACTTTGTAGTTAGTACAAATGAGGTAATCCTACTCATTCATGTGAATGACATGCGAGTGGGGGCATCCTATATGAAGAGTTCATACAAGACCGCACTGCAAATTATTAGTCTAACCAGTATAACGTCATTAACAAGATACGACTGATAATTTATAGATGGTCATTAGGGACTCGACCTGAATCCTTAGCAAGTTAAGAACTACTGCTTATAGGGATTTGTCCTTAGACTAGTATGGGTGAGAGGGCCTGTAGCCGACTCAATAAGTCTACCTTCTAAGGGGCAGACCCTCATAGGTAGCTGGGGACTTAACTCTGTAAGATGGAATCCACTCATTCCTAGACTTAGGAATTAGATAGTTTGTTCCCTTAAGAACTGAGTCCAAGTCTTGAACAACGGAGCCCCCACCCTCTAAACTAGCTTAAGAGGGTTTGAGTTTATGGTAGGACCATAGACTTGTTGTTCATTAGAGGATCAGTGGTGCTTAAGGAACAAAAAGGTAAAACGGTAATTTGACCCAATTGTGATTACAAAGAACCTGTGAAGGGTCGACTCATGGGTAATGATTATATCAATGGGCACAATATAATCTATAGTGAGGAGAGTGCAACTACAAGTCTATAGTAGAGTGACTTGTAGTTAATGTATATTGATTAACCAGATAAAAGAGTTTGATCAGTTAATTTCACATCATTGAACTGTAAGTCCATTAGGTCTTTTCGTTGGCTCAGCATGGTAATATTGAGGGTATAAAGTTAGGAATGAAATTGAAGTGTTCAATTTCATATATGATGTGTTATGTCAATTATATGTGATATAATTGATATAATATATAGTTTTAATGTGAATTAGATTCACAAATTAACTATATACTAATGAGAGAATCAAGGAGGGATAAAATGGTAATTTCCATCCTATTTCTCTATAAATAGTTGCATAAGATGCAACTTTGTGTAGTGATTTTTGTATGCAACCCTAGAGTTCAATTATTTATGTTGTTGGAAAGAGTTCCAAACACAACTTCTCTCAAACCTCCACATCTCATCCTAAAGAAACCCACCTTCCTCCCGCACCTAGAGAACAACGAAGAAGATCTAGTGACGAATCTTCACTTTTTTCGGGTTCGCGTTGCTGAGATCGTGATCGTTGGAGAATGAGCTCGTGAAGAAAGTGTTCTTGAAAGGGATGATTCCTTGTTGTCCTAATTAGATATGCATGCTTAATCGTAGATATTTAGTTCTTCTTTTTTTATCCATTTAACTAAATCACGAACACGCGATTCACAATCGCTTCCGCTGCGGGATTCGATCGCTTCAATTGGTATCAAAGCGCCAATTGTGTTCTTGATTTTATTATGGATTTATCAAGAATAAAGGTGGGATTTACTGATTTCATGTGATGATTGATCGATTTGCAAATTAGATGTTTTCGTTTTTGGCACCATAGATTTACATAATTTTTCCGTTGAATTTTTCAATGTAAAGGGCCTATTGTTTTGAGAATTTTATTATGTAAATTGAGTTTGTAAGTCCGTATCAATCGAGGCAAAGTGGTTGTTGAGAAGAACGGAGCAAAAATGAGAAAAATTGAAAAGAAGGCAGTGTTGTTCTGTGAATGGCGCTGCAACGCTATTCATAGGCAGTGCAACGCCACTGCACCATGCGTGCGGCTGAGGAGACGACAATGTTGCAACGCCAGCACGGGCGTTGCAACGCTGAAGCTGAGGCGCGCCCCAACAGTCAGAAACAAACAAAGGACAGCGTTACAACGTCGAACGCGTTTCATGAAGGCACCAACGGACGAAAATTGGTTTTTATTTATATATTAAATATAAAAACATTTTATATTTAATTTTATTTAATATTATTAATTTTAATTAATATAATTAGATTATATTAGTTAAAATTAATTTTAGGGTGCCAAAAATGGTCTAATTTTGCTATTTAATTTATGCAATTGTTGTATAATTATTGCCATACATAATGTATGCTTTTATTTTAGATACCCCACCTTAGGTTAAGCATTTTCATGCATTATTTATAATATAAAGTGTTAGATTATATAGTTTGCATGTATAATTAATATAAAGTGTTATATTAGTTTTTGGACAGTATTGGCATGCATATTATTCATGAGATGAATGTGTTATGTATGTTTTATTATTTATGTGATGAATGATCAAGCACAATAACATAGAATTGCATGTCACCTAAGGTTAAATTCATTAGTTTTAAAATGTTTAGAACATGAAATTAATAAACCTTAGGTTATCTAGTTCTAATTAGATTATAATTAGGAACCATGTAATTTATAAACAACGATTAAAGGAGGAACTCTGTCTAAGGAAGGTTCTGTCTAGCCTGGGGTATTTAAGCTGACGAAAACGGAACACCCCTACCTGGGAACTGACATGGGAGCGTATTTTAATCAGAGGGTTTATAAATTATAGTAGCGTCAACGGGTTTATTAAGAGGTTAATAAACTAGAAATCCTAGGTTTAATATAAAGATTTATATTAGCAAACATAGGATAAAATAAATATGAGAGTTATATTGATTATAAGTATAAGAGTTATTAATAAGTTTAGGTAAAACAATTAGTCAGGTTTAACCTAAGTCAATTTCCTATAGAGTTAAAGTATTTAGTGGGAGGAAAAGTGTATATGGTACATATAATTTCACCTACATTTCTTCGGGGAAGTTCACACCGGGAGACTCATACTTGGCCTTGTGGCGCAAATAGGGCGTCCCCCTTCGGATGGTGTTTGTATGAGTCAATAACAAGGTGAATGGAGAGGGTACTTATAGTAAGTGGGAGCAGGTTTAGTGCAAACAAAACCTATGGTCTTTTCTGTCGGTTCTTATCGTAAGATCACTATGGTCAGCCTACCAGTTTCGCCTGGACCAGACAATCCCTTCGAAGGGCTTGATTATAGGAGATCGAACACAGTGAACACTCGAAAGGGATAAAGATTTCCTTAGTCTATTTTTCAACCTAGTCCTCTCTTCGGCGGATTTTGTTGGATAAGGACTCTGGGGTCTAAAGACAGACGGTTACACTCACAAGGTACATAAGAAGTGTATGTATCCTGACCAAATAATGGTAACTAAAGCCTATAGGAATAAGAGTTATTCTGGCATTAGATATGCATGCTTAATCGTAGTTAGCGTTGCTGAGATCACTCGATTCGGGGTTGCGTTGCTGAGATCGTGATCGTTGGAGAAAGAGCTCGTGAAGAAAGTGTTCTTCAAAGGTATTATTTAGTTCTTGTTTTTTATCCATTTAACTAAATCACAAACACGCGATTCACAATCGCTTCCGTTGCGGGATTCGATCCCTTCACCATTAAAAAGTGTTTCAGAAACACCTTTTGAATTATGGAAGGGACGTAAACCTTGTTTACAACACTTCAGAATTTGGGGTTGTCTAGAACACGTGCTAGTGACAAATCCAAAGGAATTGGAACCTCGTTCAAAATTATGCCAATTTGTTGGCTTCCCCAAAGAAACGAGAGGTGGTCTTTTCTACGACTCACAAGAAAACAAGGTGATTGTATTGACAAACACCACTTTCTTAGAGGAAGATCGCATGAGGAACCATAAACCGCGTAGTAAATTAGTATTAAATGAAGCTACAGAAGGGCCAACAAGAGTTGTTGACCAGGCTGGACCTTCATCAAGAGTTGACGATGAAGCCAGTACATCGAGTCAATCTCGTCCTTCTCAATCGTTGGGAATGCATTGACGCTGGGTTGTTTCCCAACCTGACCGCTACTTGGGTTTTACTGAAATTCAAGTTGTCATACCTGATGATGGTGTGAGGATCCATTGTCTTATAAATAGGTAATGAATGACGTAGATAAGGACCAATGAATGAAAGCCATGGACCTTGAAATGGAGTCAATGTACTTCAATTCAGTGTGGGAACTTGTAGACCAGCCTAAAGGGGTAGGACCCATAGGGTGCAAGTGGATCTATAAGAGAAAGAGAGATGCAATCAGAAAGGTACAAACCTTTAAGGCTAGACTTGTAGCAAAGGGTTTTACCCAAAGGGAAGGAGTTGACTATGAGGAAACATTTTCCCCATGTTGTTATGATTAAGTCTATTAGGATACTTTTGTCCTTAGCCGCATTTTATGACTATGAGATATGAAAAATGGACGTCAAGACTGCATTTTTGAATGGTAATCTTGACGAGAGTATCTATATGTCTCAACCCGAAGGTTTCATAACCCAAGGTCAGGAGCAAAAAGTTTGCAAGCTCAATTAATCAATTTATAGGTTGAAACAAGCATCTAGATCTTGGTACATGATTTGATACTATGATCAAGTCTTATAGCTTTGACCAAAACGTTGATGAACCTTATGTTTACAAGAGGATCATCAACGAAAAAATAGCTTTCTTAGTACTTTATGTGGATGATATCCTACTCATTGGAAATGATGTACGATACCTAACTGACATAAAGAAATGGTTAGCGACCCAATTCCAAATGAATGATTTGGGAGAGGCGCAGTATGTTGTTGGGATTCAAATTTTTTCAGGAATCGCAAGAAAAGAATGCTAGCTCTGTCTCATGCGTCATATATCGACAAAATGTTGATATGATATTCGATGCAGAATTCCAAAAGGGATTTATTACCTTTCAGGCATGGAGTTCATCTGTCTAAGGAACAGTGTCCTAAGACACCTCAAGAAGTTGAGGATATGAGATGTATTCCCTATGCCTCGGCAGTAGATAGCTTAATGCATGCTATGCTATGCACGAGGCCAGACATTTGTTATGCAGTGAGAATAGTCAGTAGGTACCAGTCCAATCTAGAGTTAGACCACTCGACCGCAGTTAAAAATATCCTCAAGTATCTTAGGAGAACGAGGGACTATACGCTTGTGTATGGGTCTGACGATTTGATCCTTACACATTACACTGATTCTGATTTTCAGACAGATAAGGATTCTAGGAAATCCACATCGGGATCAATTTTCACCCTTAACGGGGGAGCTATAGTGTGGCGTGCATGAAGCAAGGATGCATCACCGACTCCACTATGGAGGCAGAGTTTGTAGTTGCTTGTGAAGCAGCTAAAGAGGTTGTTTGGCTAAGGAAATTCCTTATTTATTTGGAAGTTGTTCCAAATATGGAATTTCCCATCACCTTATACGGTGACAACAGTTGTGCAGTAGCCAACTCAAAGGAACCTCGTAGCCTCAAGAGAGGGAAGTACATCGAGAGAAAGTATCATCTAATTTGGGAGATAGTGCAACGAGGAGACGTGGTAGTCACGAAGATCACTTCGAAGCACAACATAACTGATCCATTTACGAAGACTCTCACGGCTAAAGTGTTCGAGGGTCATCTGGAGAGTCTAGGTCTATCAGAAATGTACATAGGATAATCTAGGGCAAGTGGGAGATATGTAAAGGTTATATGGATGCCCTAGTTTATTGTATTGTGTATCTCTCTGACCACTGTTTTAGATTGTAATGTACCCCACTGAAGTTTTAGTTCAAGTTGGAGTTCGTTGGGATTTGTGCCCTAAAACTCGTAGTTTGTAAATAATGTTCTAATTAATGTAATAAAGAGTTATCATTATCAATAAAGAGTTATTGTTCATTATTTACGATGTTGCCCTTTTATTAACTAAAAATCCAATAAACTAACATCCAAGGTTGTAATATGTCTCTTGAACTGAATGTAGTGTACATATGAGGAACTTAGTTCGAGATACACCCTAAAGGGTTTATAGTAAGGGGATAAAGCTTGGGTACCTTACCTTGGTAATACTATGGATATAACCCACTTTGTATATGATACAAACACAGTGATCCTAACGTGTTCGTGGAGACGATATGTGAGTGGGGATATCCTATGTGATGAGATTGCATAAGACCAGACCACGAAATAGTAACCACTAGGTATAACTCCGTTGACTAGTTAGGTTTCTATTTCATTAGGATGATCTAGGCAACTTGATCTCAATCCTGAGCAAGTTACGAACTCCTGTTTGCGAGGGATTGTCCTTTGACTAGTATGGGTGAGAGTGGCCAGATTCGTCGGCTCAATAAGCCTACATTCTTGGGGACAAAACCGAACAACCAATTGGGGACTTAACCTAGCAAGATAGAATTCACTCCTTCCCGCCTACTAGGGTAAGTAATAGGAGCCCATCACTGTAGGTCCATTAGGTTTCTCGGATGGCTCAATCTGGGTTAAAAGAAGGGTTAAAGTTTTGGTATGAAATTGAAGTGTTCAATTTCACTTTAAGGGCATTTATGTCATTTATATGAGATATGAATGATATAATATATAGTTTAATGTGAATGAGATTCATAATAAACTATAGGTTAGCCTAATTATTAAATTAAAGCTAATTGAAGAATTTAATTGAGAGCAATTAAATTGGATGTGATTCAATTTAATTAATCCACAATTAATGCAAATGAGATTTGCAATATGAGATATGAGATATCTTATATTACGTGGTTATGCAAATGAGATTTGCATAACCTATGGTTGTGGTAAAGTGATAATAATGTGGAGATTTTAACTCCATCATTCCACTATTTAAACCCTTTGCAAGAAGGGATTTGTGAACCATTCTCTCTTTTTTTTTTGATTTTCATCAAAGAAGAGAAGAAGAAGAATTCTCTCTACTCTCTTTCAATTCTCCTCCCTCTCCAAAACTCAAAAGTTCCCACAAACTTCCCTTTTCCAAAAGAGAACAACCGAGTCTCCAAATGGTGTGTTCGGGTTCCGTTCGTAGGAAGAGTTCGTTGAGATCGAGAAGCACGAAGAGATTGTGATCTGAGGAAGAAACCTTGAAGAAAATCTTCAACAAGTAAGTACCTCTAATCTTACTGTATTTTTCTTCTTTTTCCAGCATGTTTAGCCTAGATCTATACTAGATCGTTTTAACCAAACCGAGTTGAGAAATGATACCATGACGATTCGATCGTCTTCCGCTGCGCGGGGATTCTCATTCGCTTCAATTGGTATCAGAGCCATTTCGATGGTTCTTCATTTATGCACTGTATTGTTAAAATTAGGTTGGTAAATTGCCTTAATTTTATGAGATGCATGTTGGTTTGCTTAAATGGATGTTTTCGATTTTTGGCATTTTAGATTTATTTTCTGTTTGATGTGATCAAATGTAAAGGGCCCGTGTTTTTGGGCATTTTAGAAAATAAATCGAGTCTGTAAGTCTGGGTCGTTCGTGGCAAGAGTTGCTGTGAAAAAATCGGGCGCGAAATAAAGTGAATCGGTGAAAGAACAAAGAAAGAGTTTGTTGTTCATGCGATGGCGTTGAGCTCTTTGGCGCCTCAACGCCGTCGCTTTGCGGCGAGGCCTGCGCAGCGAGAGCGGCAACAAGGCAACACCGCTGGCGTTGAGAACGCAGCTCGACGCTGGAGGCGACAACGTTGCAATGCTGCTCACGGGGTTGCAACACTACACACGTTGAGAAGCAGTTGCTGGAGGTAGTTTTGCGAGATGTGGGCGCATTTTCTTTAGTGGGCGTTATTGTTTTA
This sequence comes from Trichosanthes cucumerina, assembly GCA_036507285.1. Classification (NCBI taxonomy): domain Eukaryota; kingdom Viridiplantae; phylum Streptophyta; class Magnoliopsida; order Cucurbitales; family Cucurbitaceae; genus Trichosanthes; species Trichosanthes cucumerina. The sequence continues at coordinate 32,082,816 of CM071838.1, forward strand.
TTTTTTATTTATTTTATTATTTGTAAAATGTATTTATTTTATGTATTTAATTATTTTATTAAATAATGTTAATATAAGTGTTATATTAATTTTATTTAATTAAATAATTGCCCCTAGGTGCCAAAAATCGGTCCATTTTTGTTGTTTATTTATTTTATGCATGAGATGTATATTTTAATTATTTTCTATGTGTATATTGTATGTCATATAGATTTAAAATCCCACCTTAGGTTAAACATTTCATGCATCATGTGTATATTATAAGAGTTATAATATATAGTATGCATGATCAGATTATATTATAAGAGTTATAATATAATGTTTGCATGCTTTAATTTATTTAAATATAAGTGTTATATTTTTAAATTAAAATCATGCTCATGCATTTAATTCATGTGATGAATGTATGTTATCGTATAGTATTATTGATGTGATGAATGATCAAGCACTATAACATAGAAATGCATGCAACCTAAGTTAATTATTAGTTTTAAAGAGTTTAGAACTTGAATAATTAGACTTAGGTTTTCTATTTTCTAATGAGATTAGAAATTAGGAAATCAAATATAACCTTTGAATGGAGACTGATAAGTAACTCTGTCTAAGGAAGGTTGTGTCTATGGCTGGGGTATTTAAGTTGACGCTTGCGGAATACCCGTACCTGAAAACCGACCTGGGAGTGAATTCGGTCCGGAGATTCTTAGGTTATATTCTCGTGAGTGTCGTTAATTAAGAGTTAATTAATTTACTCACATAGACCTAAGTTATAATGTGATTATAGACTTAGGTTAATACCATATAAGAGTTATATTGGTAGACTTAGGTAAATTTTAGCCGGTTTATCTAGGTCAATCCCTATTAAAATTAAAGTGTTGAGTGGGAGGAAATATAGTGTATGAGATACATTTGAATTTCCAACCACAAATCTCCTTTAAGTCCGCATCGTGAGATCTATACTCGGCCTCGTGGCGCAAATGGGAGCGTCCCCCTTCGAGTGGCATTTGTATCGGTCAATATCATCATGGATGGAGAGAGTACCTATAGTGAGTGGGAGCAGGACTTGTGAAAACAAGACCCACGGTCTCTTCTTTCGATTCACATCGTGAGACACCTATGATCTGCCTGCTAGTTTGGCCTGGACCAGACAATCCCTTCGGAGGGCTTGATCATGGGAGTCGGTACACCGTGAATTCCCGAAAGGGATACAGTTTCCTAGTTGGTTTTCCTTCTTGGTTCACCCTTCGGTGGCTATTGTTTGGACGGATGCTTGGAAACTTAAAGATTGAGGGTGATACTCACAGAATTCGTTAAGTGTTAATGAATTCGACCGAACAATGGTAATTGGACGCATAATGGAATAAGAGTTATTCTGGGTTAGGGTCTGATCGAGAAAGTCTCGTCCTAGAGGAGGAGTGTTCTGTTCACCCTTCGGTGGCGGTCATTCTAAACCTTTAGGGTATCATTGCAAAAATTTTGAATGACCTAGGGATCATGAAACAATTTTTGCTAAAACTTGATTGGATTTCAAAAAGTTTTTTGCGAGACTAATACGAAGTTTTTCTAATTTTTCAGCTAAAAATGTCTAGCGCAATAATAGCATTCCTCGCATCCGATAAGTTAGTGGGAGATAATTACCATAGTTGAAAAAACAACATTAACACGATTTTGGTAATTGACGACCTAAAGTTCGTGTTGTCTGAGGAGTGTTCTCAGATGCTGGGCTCGACCGCGTCACGAAGTGTTCGCGATGCGTACGATCGGTGGATCAGGGCCAATGAAAAGGCAAAGTCTACATAATTGCCAACATGTCTGATGTCTTGGCAAAGAAGCATGAGCTGATGGTCTCTGCCAAGGAGATCATGGAGTCCTTGCAGGAAATGTTTGGACAACAGTCCTTTCAGGTCCGACATGACTCGCTCAAATACGTCTTCAACGCACGAATGAAAGAAGGGTCGTCTATCCGTGAACATGTTCTAGACATGATGACCCAGTTTCATCTGGCTGAGATGAACGGGGTTTCGATCGACGATTCGAGCCAGGTCAGTTTTATTTTGGAGACTCTTCCGAAGAGTTTCCTTCAGTTTCATAGCAATACTATTATGAACAAAATTAGCTACACTTTGACTACCCTCATCAATGAGCTACAAAATTTCCAATCCTTGAACAGGCTCAAGGAATCTGAGGAAAATGTTGCCTACAGGTCTTATCACAGGGGTTCGACCTCTGGGACGAAACCTGTTGCTCCTTCACGCCTGAAAGGGAAGAAGAAGATAAAGAGGGGTAAATCGACCAGAAATTGCCCGTAAAGGAAAGAAGGTCAAGGGCGTTGCAGAGAAAGAAAAGTGTTTCCACTTTGCAATGGGGCGATATCTTTGAGGAACTGCCCCAAATTCCTGGCCGAGAGGAAGAATCAAGGTAAATGTGATTTACTTGTAACAGAAACATGTTTAGTAGAGAGTAGTGACTCTGCCTGGATATTGGATTCGGGCGCCATTCACCACGTTTGTTCTTCTTTTCAGGGGATTGATTCCAGACAGCCGCTGCGAGAGGGTGAGGTGACTCTACGTGTTGGATCCGGGGAGCTTGTGTCTACTGCAGTGATCGACACGGTGAAGCTACACTTTGGCGGGAAGTACTTATTGTTGAACAATTGTACATAGTTCCAGGGTTTACTAGAAACCTTGTTTCTATTTCCTGCTTAATTGAACATTGTATATCTGTTTCCTTTGAATCAAGTAAAGTGTTTATTTCTTTCAAAGACAATCTTATTTGTTCAGCTTCACTCGAGCATAATCTGTATGTTTTGAAACCTAATTCGGTCAAAAGTGTTTTGAATACTGAATTGTTTAAAACTGTAGAAACACGAACTAAGAAAGCAAAAGTTTCTCCAAAAGAAAATGCCCATCTTTTGCATCTACGGTTAGGCCACATTAATCTCAATAGGATTGAGAAACTAGTGAAGAGTGGACTTCTAAACGAGTTGGAAGAAAACTCTTTGTCGGTGTGTGAGTCATGCCTTGAGGGCAAAATGACCAAACGTCTTTTTAGTGGAAAAGGATATAGAGCCAAAGAGCTTCTTGAGTTAGTACATTCTGACCTCTGTGGTCTGATGAATGTCAAAGCTCGAGGCGGTTATGAGTATTTCGTGTCTTTCATAGACGATTACTCCAGATATGGGTATATTTACCTAATGCACAAGAAGTCTGAAACTCTTGAAAAGTTCAAGGAGTACAAGACTGAGGTTGAGAACCTCTTAGGTAAATCGCTTAAAACACTTCGATCGGATCGAGGTGGAGAGTACATGGACACTAAATTCCAGGACTATATGATAGAACACGAAATTACGTCCCAACTCTCAGCGCCTGGTATGCCACAGCAGAATGGTGTATCATAGAGGAGAAACAGAACCTTGTTGGACATGGTTCGGTCGATGATGAGCTATGCTCGTCTCCCCGATTCTTTTTGAAGTACGCAGTGGAGATCTGCAGCTTTATATTTTGAACAACGTTCCGTCGAGCGATGTTTGTGAAACACCTTTCGAGCTCGGGAGTGGACGTAAAGGCGGTTTACATCACTTGAGATTTGGGGATGCCCGACCCATGTGTTGGTGTCAAACCCGAAAAAGTTGGAACCCCATTCGAAATTGTGCCTATTCGTAGGTTACCCTAAAGAGACAAGGGGTGATCTGTTTTACGATCCTAAGGAAAATAGGGTGTTTGTGTCGACAAATGTCACTTTCCTAGAGGAAGACCACGACAGGGATCATTTACCAAGGAGCAAAATTGTGTTAAATGAAATGGGCGTTACATCGCCAAGAGTTCTTGATGGGGCTAGTACGTCAACAAGTGTTGTTGATCCTAGCACGTCTAGTCAAATCCGTTCCCAAGAGTTGGGAATGCATCGACGTAGTGGGAGGGTTGTGAGACAACGTGATCGCTACATGGGTTTAGCTTAAACCTCAGTTGTCACTCCTGATGATGACTGTGAGGATCCATTGACCTATGATCAGACAATGGTTGATGTTGACAAAAACGAGTGGATTAAAGCTATGGACCAGGAAATAGAGTCTATGTACTTCAATTCTGTATGGGAGCTTGTGGATCAACCGGATGGGGTAAAACCTATTGGTTGCAAAAGGATCTACAAGCGTAAACGTGGCGTAGATGAGAAGGTGCAGACCTTCAAAGCCCTACTAGTGGCAAAGGGTTTTACCTAGGTTGAAGGGGTTGACTATGAGGAGACCTTTTTACCTGTTGCCATGGTAAAGTCGATCAGGATCCTTCTGGCCATTGCCGCGTATTATGACTACGAGGTATGGCAGATGGACGTCAAGACAGCCTTTCTGAATGGCAAACTTGATGAGACCATCTACATGGACCAGGCCAAAGGGTGCATTGCCCAAGGCCAAGAGCAAAAGGTTTGCCGACTTCATAGGTCCATTTATGGGCTGAAACAAGCTTCGAGGTCTTGGAATATATGGTTTGATAAGGCGATCAAATCTTATGGCTTTGATAAAAATGTCGACGAGCCTTGTGTCACCAAGAAAATCGTTGACAAGATTGTCGCATTTTTGGTGTTGTATGTGGACGATATTCTTCTCATTGGGAATGAGGTAGAATTTCTTCGACGGCGTTAAGAAGTGGCTAGCTTTTCAAATTCCAAATGAAATATTTGGGAGAAGCTCGATATGTTATAAGTATCCGTGATAGTCCGGACCTAAAGAACGAACGCTAGCCTTGTCTCAGGCGTCTTATATTGACAAGATGTTGTCTAGATATAAGATGCAGAACTCCAAGAAGAACTTGCTGCCTTTCAGGCATGAGGTTCACTTGTCTAAGGTTCAGTGTCCTAAGACTCCTCAAGATGTTGAGGATATGAGACGGATTCCATATGCTTCAGCTGTAGGGAGCCTGATGTATGCCATGCTGTGTACTAGGCCCGACATTGGTTATGCAGTAGGAATTGTCAGTAGATATCAGTCCAATCCAGGATTAGATCACTGAAAGCCGTAAAGACAATCTTCAAGTATCTTAGGAGAACGAGAAACTATAGCTTAGTGTATGGCAGTGGAGATTTGATCCTCACGGGATACACGGATTCTGACTTTCAGACCGATAAGGATTCTAGGAAATCCACTTCGGGGTCAGCCTTCATTTTGAATGGAGGAGTTGTAGTGTGGCGAAGTATCAAGTAGGGATGCATCGATGATTCCACTATGGAAGCAGAATATGTTGCGGCTTGTGAAGCTGCAAAGGAAGCTGTTTGGCTTAGGAAGTTCATGACGAATTTGGAAATTGTTTCAAATATGAACTTTCCAATCACACTGTTCTGCGATAACACTGGTGCAGTAGCCAACTCACGTGAGCCTCGGAGCCATAAGAGAGGCAAACACATTGAGCGCAAGTATCATCTGATATTGGAGATTGTGCCCCGTGGAGACGTGACGGTCACGTAGATAGCGTTAGAGCACAACGTAGCTGATCCACTTACAAAGCCCCTCACGGCTAGGGTGTTTGAGGGTCACCTAGAGAGTCTAGGTCTTCGAGAGCTTCCTGACTATGGCAAGTGGGAGATGTGTAAACGGGTATTCAATGCCCTAGTTTATTGTATTACTTCATTGCAATTTATGCACATTTCAGAAATGTATTTTCTCCACTAGTTTAGTCCAAGTGGAAATTTGTTGGGATTTTGTCCTAATCTCGTGTTTGTAATATATTGTTTGAAATTAATAAGAGTTATTCATTTCATCACTTTGTGTCTCAAAATATTTATAAACTTTTCCAATAAACTAAGCTCTAGGGTCATTGAATTTATGAGAGAACTATAACTTGAACGGTGTGTAGTGCAGGGAGGATCACGTTTGAGTTAATGACCTGAACGACCTACAGTATATGAATAGGGATGGAGACCTAATCTTGGATACACTGTGGATGCGACCCGCTTTGTATTAGATACAAACGAGGTGATCTGACTCGTTCATGTGGTTGACATGCGAGTGGAGGCATCCTGTGTAATGAGATTGTACAAGACCAGACCGTGAATTATTATACTTATTGATGTAACCCCATTGGAAGTAAGGACTAATAACTTCGTAGATGACCATTAGTGACTCGACCTGAATCCTGAGCGTGTTACGAACTCCACCTCATGCGAAGTCCGTCCTTTGACTAGTACGGGTGAGGGTGGTCATAGTTACTCGCCCAATATGCCTATCTTCTCAGGGACAGGACCAAGTAGTGAGCTGGGAACTAAACTACACGAGATGGAATTCACTCGTTCCCGCCTTTAGGAAAACTAGAGGGGTTGTTCCCTTAAGTGTTGTCTCAAGGACTTGAAGAACGGACACCCACCTTCTCACTGGCCCGAGAAGGGTGTTGTGTATGGTTGGACCATCACAATATGTTGTTCATTAGAGGAGCAGTGGGGACTTAAGGAACAAGAGGTAGACACAGGGGTAAAACGGTAATTTGACCCAGTCGTGTCTACAAACAACTTGTGAAGGGTCGACTCATGGGCATTTGTTATATCAGTGGACACGTAATATTCTACACTGACGGGAGTGCAACTACGGGCTATAGTGGAGTGTTACCGTAGCTGATGAATGTTGATTAACTTGGTCAAAGAGTTTGACAGGTTAATCTCGGATCATTGGAGCCCATCACTGTAGGTCCATTAGGTCCCTCGGTTGGCTCAATCTGGGTTAAAAGAAGGGTTAAAGTATTGGTATGAAATTGAAGTGTTCAATTTCACTTTAAGGGCATTTATGTCATTTATATGAGATATGAATGATATAATATATAGTTTAATGTGAATGAGATTCATAATAAACTATAGGTTAGCCTAATTGTTGAATTAGGGCTAATAGGAGAATTTAATTGAGAGCAATTAAATTGGATGTGATTCAATTTAATTAATCCACAAGTAATGCAAATGAGATTTGTAATATGAGATATGAGATATCTTATATTATGTGGTTATGCAAATGAGATTTGCATAACCTATGGTTGTTGTAAAGTGGTAATAATGTGGAGATTTTAACTCCATCATTCCACTATTTAAACCCTTTGCAAGAAGGGATTTGTAAACCATTCTCTCATTTTTTTGATTTTCATCAAAGAAGAGAAGAAGAATTCTCTCTACTCTCTCTCAATTCTCCTCCCTCTCCAAAACTCAAAAGTTCGCACAAACTTCCCTTTTCCAAAATAGAACAACCGAGTCTCCAAGTGGTGGTGTTCGGGTTCCGTTCGTGGGAAGAGTTCATTGAGATCGAGAAGCACGAAGAAATCGTGATCTGAGGAAGAAACCTTGAAGAAAGTCTTCAACAAGTAAGTTCCTCTAATCTTACTGTATTTTTCTTCCTTTTCCAGCATGTTTAGCCTAGATCTATAGTAGATCGTTTTAATAAAACCAAGTTACGAAATGATACCATGACGATTCAATCGTCTTCCGCTGCGCGGGGATTCTCATTCCCTTTAGGGGTCGGCCTGGCTCGGGAGGCCGACCTCACGGGGTCGGCCCCGAGTCGAGGTGGGCAGACCCCATGGGGTCGGCCTCGAGCCTAAGGTGGCTGACCCCATGGGGTCGGCCTTGTTCGAGGAACGGACCCAAGGGGTCCACCTCGAGTTGAGCCCCCTCGACGAACGGACTCAGACATGTGTTGTCATTCAACACTCCGTAAACGTTGGGGGAGACAAACGAAGAGTCGAAGCTTAACGCTCTCCGACATGTAAAGGTTGTGATTATGAGCTGGATAATCATTATGGGTTCGTGGTCATAAACCTTTAGCAACCGTTATGAATTATACGGATTATATATTCAACGTTGCAAGTTGGTAGAGGTAAGCAATCATTTGGCCTGTGAGTTCTAGCTTGAGATTTATCTTTGTGCGAGATTATCCTCTCTAACTTGAGCGTCAGAGTGCGTGTGGCAGAGCAACACACCTGTGTTAGCTACTTGTTTTGCTGCAATGGAGAGGAGTCGGATAATGACCGACATCCTCGCCGGATACCGGCTAGGACGCAGAATGCCCAACCTTAGAAGTTAACCAGTGTGCAGGACCGACGGAGGCGGATCAGTACGCGGCGCTTGAGCAGCGAGTCCGGGCTCTGGACGAAAACATCACAAGAATTCTTGAGATAGTGAATCGTCCAAACCCTATTTGGAAGCTCTAAAAGATGGACCAGAGCAGAATCTCAACGACGTCCGGCCCGGAAAACGGGTTCATGCTCCGGCACCACATAAGTCCTTGCCTTCAGTCCGAGACCAGGCCAAGGGTAAGGGCCCCACAGAGGAGGGGCAGGGAGAGTCTCGGGTGCCACCTCGTAAATCTGATGACAAGCTACGATTGAGAGGCAACGAAAGGCGATCCCATCATTCGGAGCAGTAAAGGGCCGCATCCCGAGTGGGAGAATCCCAAGTCAGGAATCAGGTGATCCACGGGAACCGAGAATACAGTAACAACCATGCGTCTGAAGTCAAGTGACAGCAGAATCGAAGGGACGACCGATCAAGGAGACCTAACACGGGGTCAAATCTTAGAGAATTGATCAACCAGAATCGGAAAGAGTTGGAGGTCGAAAGTCAACCTTGGGCAGCAGAGCTACGGAGGATCCAGAATGAGCTTGGAGATATGAAGAAGGCTTAAGACCACGGCGGATTGGACTTGGAGAATCTTGTTGACCAGGTAGACCCTCCTTTTACTGACGAAATAATGCAGGAGGAAGCCCCCCCGATGTTCAAACTACCGACGATCAAGGCCTACGATGGATCGAAAGATCCAGTGGAGCCCCTTGACACATTTCGGTCATGGATGGAACTCCATGGAGTCCGAGATGCGATCAAGTGTAGGGCGTTCTCATTTACGTTGACGAGGCTAGCTCGAAAGTGGTTCAGACAGCTTAAGAGGAAGTCGATCGCTTCCTTCCGAGAGCTGACTCGAGCCTTTGTGACCCAATTCCTCGGAGGAAAGGATCAACGACTCCCCGCGACACACCTCTTGACCATTAAGCAGGGAAATAACGAAACGTTGAGGGAGTATGTATCTCGTTTCAACAACGAAACCCTACAGATTCAAGGGTATACCGATGGGGCAGCCCTAACGGCTATCGTAGTCGGTTTGCGAGACGAGAGGTTCTTGTGGTCACTAGGTAAGAAGGCTCCTACGAGTTATGTTGAGTTACTAACCAGGGCTCAAAAATACATGAGTGCAGGGGAATTGGTTCGCTCGAGACATGCGCCAGACGACAAGCAGGGCGGGACTGCGAGAAAAATAAGGGTCGATCGGAGGAAGACCGAAGCGACTCTCGAAAGCGAAAACACGAAGAGCGGTCCGACGTCAGTGAAATACCTGCGAGGAAGGGTTTACCACCAAGCAGATTTGAGCGGTACACCCCGACAAGTGTACCTATCGAGCAGCTCCTGATGGAGGTACGAGACAAGAATATTCTTAAATGACCAGCTAAGTTGAAGGCAGGGTCCCATAGGAGGAATAAGGATAAATACTGTCTATTCCACCGCGACCATGGACATTCAACTTCAAATTGGTACGACCTGGAGAAGGCCCATAGAAGCACTGATCCAGACCGGACAGCTGAAAGAATATGTCGGCGGAAGTGGACGACATGAGGCGAGGTCGGATGAGCAAGAGCCAAGCAATAAGGGAGGAGAGTCACCCCCTCCCCGAGAAATTCGAACTATTCTTGGGGGATCAGTCGGAGGTGACTCGATTAGAAAGAGGAAGGCGAAAGCTCGGGCCGCCGGCTGACTGGGAGGTGTGTTCGACTTCCTTATCTAACGAGGTTGTTAGTTTTTCAGAAGGGGAAGCGGTCAAGTTGCACCAACCTCATAACGACGCATTGGTGATTTCTCTACTGGTTGCCAACATCAAAGTCCGTCGCATCCTGGTCGACGGAGGAAGTTCTGCTGACGTGCTATCCTAGTGCCTATGACGCCATGAAGTTAGGACGAGATCGGCTCAAAGTTAGCATATCTCCCCTAGTGGGGTTCAGGGGAAGTAAGGTGTATCCCGAGGGGAGCATCGAACTGTCGGTGACGTTTGGCAGCGGATCGACGTGTGTAACGACTATGGTCGAATTCCTGGTGGTAAATCACGACTCAGCCTATAATGCCATCCTTGGGCGTGCCACCATACATGCTATGAAGGCGGTAGCTTCGACTTACCATCAGATGCTGAAATTCCCAACTCCCTGCGAAGTCGGGGTGGTATACGGAGAACAACAAATGTCTCGAGAGTGTTACCACAATGCGATGAGAGAATCAAATGGAGAAGTAGAAGAGGTGACAACCATAGAAAGGCATCCAGAAAAGTTTAGCGTTACAGGAGAGGCCGAGATGGGCACTGACATCTTGGTACCGGCATCAACTGAATCGGAAGCCGCAGAGGACGACACGGAGGAACTTCCCACGCTCGAGCGAGGGGAGCATGTCGAAGCGCTGGAATCTGTACAACTGCTATCCCTAGAGCAATGTGTGAGCATCGGAACCAAGCTATCACCTAATCAGAGAGCGAGCCTTATCGAGTTCCTCCAAAGGAATGTCGTGCCAGGTATAGATCCAAAGGTAATCACACATCGAGTAAATGTTGATAGGGACTACAAGCCTGTCTGACAGAAACGCGAGCCTTCAACCACGCTCGGAATGAGATTATAGCCGAGCAAGTCAAGGATCTCTTGGAGACCAAGTTCATCCGGGAAGTTAATTACCCCTAGTGGCTCTCCAACGTGGTACTTGTGAAAAAGGCTAACGGAAAGAGCCGGATGTGCGTAGATTTCACCGACCTGAACAAAGCATGTCCAAAAGACAGCTTCTCGCTACCTAGGATCGACCAACTGGTGGATGCGACTGTAGGCCACGAAATGCTCAGTTTCATGGACGCATACTCTGGGTATAATCAAATACGGATGTACACTCCAGATCAGGAGAAGACATCCTTCATTACTAGCAGAGGATTGTATTGCTACAATGTTATGCCCTTCGGGTTAAAAAACGCAGGGGCAACATATCAACGGCTAGTTAACAAGATGTTTTCTCATCTTATTGGCAGGAGTATGGAGGTCTACGTCGATGACATGCTCGTAAAGAGCAGACATGCTAATCTACACCAGATCGACCTGACGGATGCCTTCGCAACATTACGAAAGTACCAGATGAAGCTGAATTCCAGCAAGTGCGCTTTCGAGGTAACCTCTGGTAAGTTCTTGGGGTTCATGGTCAACCAAAGTGGAATCGAGGCGAACCCCGACAAAATCCGAACGATATTGGAGATGGAGTCCCCAAAAACTATGAAGCAGCTGCAGAGTCTGAATGGGAAGATCGCAGCGCTGAATCGCTTTGTAAGTTGAGCGACCGATAAATGTCTTCCATTTTTTTAAACTCTTGCGCAAGAAAGCTAATTTTGAGTGGACGGATGAATGCGAACAGGCATTCGAGTCACTGAAACAATACTTCAGTTCAACTCCGTTACTGTCCAAACCAACGCGAGGGGAGGAGCTCGTCTTGTACCTAGCCACCTCCGACACTACTGTAAGTTCCGTCCTGATTAAGGAGGTAGACGGTCGGCAGTCCCCTGTCTACTACACGAGCAAATCCATGATAGGGGTGGAGTCCAGATATCCGCAGGTAGAGAAGTTGGCTTTGGCCTTGGTGATTTCAGCACGGATGTATGTCCTCATCTCGTGTAGTTTGTAATATTCCAAGTTGTAAATGAATAAGAGTTATTTATTTCAACTTTGTGTAATAAATAAGAGTTATTTATTTACTTTTTGTGTCTCGCATTTTTCATAAACTTAATCCAATAAACTAAGCTCCAGGGTCATTGCATTATGAGAGAACTAAAAACTTGAACGATGTGTAGTGGACACACAGGGAAGATCACGTTCGAGTTAATGACCTGAATGGTCTACAGTATATGGATAGGGTTGGAGACCTAATCCTGAATACACTGTGGATGTGGCCCGCTTTGTATTAGATACAAACGAGGTGATCTGACTCGTTCATGTGGTTGACATGCGAGTGGGGGCATCCCGTGCAATGAGATTGTACAAGACCGGACCGTGAATTATTAGACTTACTCGATGTAACACCGCTTATGCGATATAGAGCTAATAAATTCGTAGATGACCATTAGTGACTCGACCTTAATCCCGAGCGTGTTACGGACTCCACGTCTGCGGTCCGTCCTTTGACTAGTACGGGTGAGGGTGGCCACCGTTGCTCACCCAATATGCCTACCTTCTCGGGGCGGGACCACGTGGGAGCTGGGAACTTGACTACGCAAGAAGGAATTCACTCGTTCCCGACTTAGGAAACTAGAGGGGTTGTTCCTTAAGTGTTGTCTCCGGGGCTTGAACAACGGGGCCCACTCTCTCATGGCCCGAGAGGGTTGTTGTTTATGGTTGGACCATGCAACGTAGTTGTTCATTAGAGGAGCGATGGAACTTAAGGAGCAAGAGGTAGACACGAGGGTAAAGCGGTAATTTGACCCAATGTGTGACTACGAACAACTGTGAAGGGTCGACTCATGGGTATTGGTTATATCGATAGACACAACTTGTCCTACTGATGATGAGAGTGCAAACACGGGCTTTAGTGGAGTGTTACCGTAGCTAATGAATGTTGAATAACCGGGTCAAAGAGTTTGTGAGTTAGTCTCGGATCATTGGAGCTCGTCACGTGTAGGTCCATTAGGTCCCTCGGTTGGCTCAAATTGGACAAATTGAGGGTTTACAGTTTGGTGTGAATTTGAAGTGTTCAAATTCATTATTTGGGTATTTATGTCGTTTATATGAGATATAGATGACATAATATATAGTTTGATGTGAATGAGATTCATAATAAACTATAGTATAGCCTAATTGATTAATTAGTGCTAATTGGAGAAATTGAATTGAGAGAAATTAAATTGAATGTGATTCAATTTATAATTCCACATTTATGCAAATGAGATTTGTAAAATAAGGTATGAGATACCTTATATTATATAATATGCAAATGTGATTTGTATATTATATGGTTGTGGTAAAATTGTGATTTGGTGGAGGTTTTAACTCCATCAAACAATAGTATTTAAAGGCTTTGCAAGAAGCCTTTGGTGTGCCATTTGCCATTTTTTGGATTTCCATCCAAAGAGAGCAAATGACTTTCTCTCATTCTCCCGCAATTTTCTCTAAAATTCTCTCCTCACCCAAAACCAAAGGGAGTCCCACCTACTCTCCCTCAACCTCCCGAGAACAACCGAGAAGACCCTTTGGAGGTGTCTCCCTGTTCGGATCGAGGTTCGTGTTCGAGGAGTTCGTAGTTTCGAGAGAGATCGTGACCGGAGGAGAAGAGGATTGAAGAAGTGTTCTTCAACAAGTAAGTACTCTTTTTTCTTACTGTTTTCTTCTCCCTTTTGCATGTTTAGCCTAGGATCTATAAGATAGATTCAATTTTAAGACATGTTTTACACAACGGATCAACGACGTTTCACAACGTCTTCCGCTGCGGGAATTCAAAATCCCTTCAATTGGTATCAGAGCCAATCGTTGCTCTTCGTTGTGTATTCTGTGAATTCTTAAAATTAGGTGGGTAGCATTAATTTTCATGAGATGAATGTTAATGGTTTGCGATTTTGGATGTTTTCGGTTTTTGGCACTTTTTAGATTTACATTAAAATTGATGAGATCATTGTAACGGCCCGTTGTTTTCGGCATTTTTTAATGTAAATCGAGTCTGTAAGTCCGTGTCGTTCGTGACAAGAGTTGTCGTGAAGAAATCGGAGCAAAAACGGGCGTTTTCGGTGAAAAACAGCAAAAGAGGTGTTGCTGGAAGTTCATCAGCGTTGCGACGCTGTTCTTCAGCGTTGCGACGCCATCCTTGCTGCTGGAGGCTGCTGCAGTGCAGCGTTGCGACGCTAGCGGTGGCGTTGCAACGCCATGACGTTGAGAACGCTGGGCGCGACGCTATATATATTAGCGTTGCAATGCAATAACAAGTGCGTGGAACGCGAAATTTGCGGGATGTGCGGTCGTGGTCAGCGGTTCGATTCCCAGCTAGTGCAACTGCCGTTTTTAAATGTATTTATTTAATTATTTTAATTAATATTAATATAAATGTTATATTAATGTTAATTAATTTAATTTTGTGTCCCTAGGGTGCCAAAAATCGGTCCAATATTGCTATTTTATTATTTATGCATGAGATGTATGATTTAATTATTTCTATGTGCATAGAGTATGCCATATAGATTTAAAATCCCACCTTAGGTTAAACATTTCATGCATCATATTTATATTATAAGAGTTATAATATATAGTCTGCATGATAGGATTATATTATAAGAGTTATAATATAATGTTTGCATGATTTAATTTATTTAATATAAGTGTTATATTTTTTAAATTAAAAGCATGCTCATGCATTTAATTCATGTGATGAATGTATGTTATAGTATAGTATTATTCATGTGATGAATGATCAAGCACTATAACATAGAAATGCATGTGACCTAAGTTAATTATTAGTTTTAAAATGTTTAGAACTTGAATAATTAGACTTAGGTTTTCTAATTCTAATAAGATTAGAATTAGGAAATCAAATATAACCTTTGAATGGAGCCTGATAAGTAACTTTGTCTAAGGAAGGTTTTGTCTAAGGCTGGGGTATTTAAGTTGACGCTTGCGGAACACCCCTACCTGGAAACCGACCTGGGAGTGAATTCGGTCCGGAGATTCTTAGGTTATATTCTCGTGAGTGCCGTTAATTAAGAGTTAATTAATTTACTCACATAGACCTAAGTCAATAATGTGATTATAGACTTAGGCTAATCCAATATAAGAGTTATATTGGTAGACTTAGGTAAATTTTAGCCAGTTTATCTAGGTCAATCCCGATTATTTTAAAGTGTTGAGTGGGAGGAAATAAAGTGTATGAGATACATTTAATTTTCCATCCACAAATCTCCGTAAAGTTCGCACCATGAGATCCATGCTCGGCCTCGTGGCGCAAATCGGAGCGTCCCCCTACGGGTGGCATTTGTATGGGTCAATATCATCGTGAATGAAGAGAGTACTTATAGTGAGTGGGAGCGGGACCTGTGAAAACGAGACCCACGGTCTCTTCTTTCGATTCACACCGTGAGACGCCTATGATCCGCCTGCTCGTTTGGCCTGGACCAGACAATCCCTACGGAGGGCCTTGATCATGGGAGTCGGAACACCGTGAATTCCCGAAAGGGATATGATTTCCTTGTTGATTTTTTTTCTTAATCCTCCCTACGGCGGCTATTGTTTGGACGGATACTTGGAAATTTAAAGATTGAGGGTGACACTCACAGGCTTCATTAAGAGTTAATGGATTCTGACCGAAAAAATGATAACTGGATGCCTAATGGAATAAGAGTTATTCTGGTATTAGGGTCTGGTCGAGAGAGTCTTGTCCTAATGGAGGAGTGGGTTTGTCTACCCTACGGTGGCGGTCATTCTAAACCTTTAGGGTATCATTGCAAATTTTTAAATGACCTAGGGATCATAGGATAAAATTTGCTAAAACCCGATTGGATTTTCAAAAGTTTTTGCGAGACTAATACAAAGTTTTTCATTTTATTTCAGCAACAAAATGTCAAACGCTTTTAACGCCCCTTTAGCTTCCGTTAAGTTAGTCGGCGATAGTATTTCGTGGAAAAACAATATAGACACGATTTTGGTAAATGACGACCAAGAGTTCGCGCTCACTAAGGAGGGTCCTTAGGTGCCCGGTTCAACAGTCCTATTCAACAATCTACAAACCTTTCAAGCTTGGTGCAAACTAGGGGACAGGAAGCTGACGCAAATGTTGCCTTAAGACCTTTTCACAGGGGTATGACCTCTGGGATAATGTTTGTAGACTCTTCAGGCCCTAAGGGGAAGAATGAGAAGTTGAAGGAAGTTAAGGTTGACCGCGCTGCCGCTCTAAAAGGCAAAAAAATCAAGGATGTTGCGAGAAAGTGTTTCTACTACAACAGGGACGAACACCTGAAAAGGAGTTGTCCCAAGTTCCTTGATGAAAAGAAGATGACAGGTAAATGTGATTTACTTGCCACAGAAACTTGTTTAGTGGAAAGTAATGACTCAGCTTGGATATTGGATTCAGGCGCCACTAACCATGTTTGCTCTTCTTTTCAAGGATTAAGTTCTGGCGGCAAATGCCGCAAGAGGTGGTGAGATAACACTTAGGGTTGGATCCAGAGAAGTTGTCTCAGCTGCAGCAATAGGCACGGTGAACCTGTTCTTTGGCGGGAAGTACTTATTATTGGATAATATGTACATAGTTCCTGGGTTTACGAGAAACCTGGTTTCTATTTCCTGCCTATTAGAACAAAATATTTCTGTTTCATTCAAGAGTAATAAAGCGTTTATTTTTCGAAATGGAAATTTGATTTGTTCTGCTTCGCTTGAGAGCAATTTATATGTTTTGAACCCTAATTCGGTCAAAAGTGTTTTGAACACCGAATTGTTTAAAACAGTTGAAACGCGAACTAAGAGATTAAAAGTTTCTCCAAAAGAAGTGCCCATCTTTGGCATCTTCGGTTAGGCGACATTAATCTCAATAGGATTGAGAAACTAGTGAAGAGTGGACTTCTAAACGAGTTGGAAGAAAACTCTTTGCAGGTGTGTGAGTCATGCCTTGAGGGCAAAATGACCAAACGTTCTTTTAGTGGAAAAGGATATAGAGCCAAAGAGCCTCTTGAGTTAGTACATTCTGACCTCTGTGGTCCGATGAATGTTAAAGCTCGGGGCGGTTATGAGTATTTCGTGTCTTTCATAGACGATTACTCCAGATATGGGTATATTTACCTAATGCACAAGAAGTCTGAAACTCTTGAAAAGTTCAAGGGGTACAAGACTGAGGTTGAGAACCTCTTAGGTAAATCGCTTAAAACACTTCGATCGGATCGAGGTGGAGAGTATATGGACAGTGAATTCCAGGACTATATGATAGAACATGGAATTACGTCCCAACGCAAAGAGCAAAGAGTTTGTCGGCTTAAAAGGTCTATTTATGGACTGAAACAAGCCTCGAGGTCTTGGAATATAAGGTTTGATGAGGCGATCAAATCTTATGGCTTTGATCAAAATGTTGACGAGCCTTGTGTTTACAAGAAAATCGCATAATTAACGATCTTCATCGCGTTTCTTATATTGTATGTGGATGATATCCTTCTCATTGGGAATGAGGTAGGATTTCTTACTGACATTAAGGAATGGTTGGCTTCACAATTCCAAATGAAAGATTTGGGAGAGGCACAGTATGTTCTAGGTATCCAGATAGTCCGGAACCGGAAGAATAGAACGCTAGCCATGTCTCAGGCATCGTACATTGACAAGATGTTGTCTAGGTATAAGATGCATAACACCAAGAAGGGCTTGCTGCCTTTCAGGCATGAGGTTCACCTGTCTAAGGATCAATGTCCTAAGACGCCTCAAGAGGTTGAGGATATGAGACGAATCCCCTATGTCAGCTGTATGGAGCCTGATGTATGTTATGTTGTGTACTAGGCCCGACATCTGTTATGCAGTTGGGATTGTTAGTAGGTATCAATCAAATCCAGGATTAGATCACTGGACAACCGTAAAGGCAATCCTCAAGTATCTTAGGAGAACGAGGAACTACAACCTTGTGTATGGGAGTGGGGATTTGATCCTTACGGGATACACAGATTCTGACTTTCAGACCGATAAGGATTCTAGGAAATCCACTTGAATTCACCTTCATTCTAAATGGAGGAGTTGTAGTGTGGCGAAGCATCAATCAGGGATGCATCGCTGATTCCACGATGAAAGCCGAGTATGTTGCGGCTTGTGAAGCTGCAAAGGAAGCTGTTTGTCTCAGGAAGTTCATGTCGGATTTGGAAGTTGTTCCAAATATGAACTTGCCAATCACACTGTTTTGTGACAAGAGTGTTGCAGTAGCCAACTCGAGAGAACCTCGGAGTCATAATAGGGGCAAGCATATAGAGCGTAAGTATCACTTGATACGAGAGATTGTGCACCATGAGCCGTGATGATCCACGCAGATAGCTTCAGAGCACAACGTTGCTGATCCATTTACAAAGGCCCTCACGGCTAAGGTGTTTGAGGGTCACCTAGAGAGTCTAGGTCTTCGAGTGCTTCCTGACTAGGGCAAGTGGGAGTATTGTAAAGGGGTATTCAATGCCCTAGTTTATTGTATTACTTTATGGTATTACTTTACTGTACATTTGAGAAATGTATCATGTACTCTACTAGCTTAGTCCAAGTGGGAGTTTGTTGGGATGTATGTCCTCATCTCGTGTAGTTTGTAATATTCAAAGTTGTAAATGAATAGAGTTATTTATTTCAACTTTGTGTAATAAATAAGAGTTATTTATTTACTTTTTGTGTCTCGCATTTTTCATAAACTTAATCCAATAAACTAAGCTCCAGGGTCATTGCATTATGAGAGAACTAAAAACTTGAACGGTGTGTAGTGGACACACAGGGAAGATCGCGTTCGAGTTAATGACTCGAATGGTCTACAGTATATGGATAGGGTTGGAGACCTAATCCTGGATACACCGTGGATGGATGCGACCGCTTTGTATTAGATACAAACGAGGTGATCCGACTCGTTCATGTGGTTGACATGCGAGTGGGGGCATCCTGCAAATGAGATTGTACAAGACCGGACCGTGAATTATTAGACTTACTGATGTAACACCGCTAATGAGTATAGAGCTAATAAATTCGTAGATGACCATTAGTGACTCGACCTTAATCCTCGAGCGTGTTACGCACTCACATGCAGTGGGGTGCAATCCTTTGACTAGTACGGGTGAGGGTGGCCACCGCTGCTTGCGCCCAATATGCCTACCTTCTCGGGCGAGGACCACGTGGGGAGCTGGGAACTTGACTACGCAAGAAGGAATTCACTCGTTCCCGACTTAGGAAACTAGAGGGGTTGTTCCCTTAAGTGTTGTCTCCAGGGCTTGAACAACGGGGCCCCACTCTCTCATTGGCCTGAGAGGGTTGTTGTTTATGGTTGGACCATGCAATGTAGTTGTTCATTAGAGGAGCAGTGGAACTTAAGGAGCAAGAGGTAGACACAGGGGTAAAACGGTAATTTGACCCAGCTGTGACTACGAACAACCTGTGAAGGGTCGACTCATGGGTATTGGTTATATCGATAGACACAACTTGTCCTACAAATGATGAGAGTGCAACTACGGGCTTTAGTGGAGTGTTATCAGAGCGAATGAATGTTGAATAACCGGGTCAAAGAGTTTGACAGGTTAGTCTCGGATCATTGGAGCTCGTCACGTGTAGGTCCATTAGGTCCCTCGGTTGGCTCAAATTGGACAAATTGAGGGTTTACAGTTTGGTGTGAATTTGAAGTGTTCAAATTCATTATTTGGGTATTTATGTCGTTTATATGAGATATAGATGACATAATATATAGTTTGATGTGAATGAGATTCATAATAAACTATAGTATAGCCTAATTGATTAATTAGTGCTAATTGGAGAAATTGAATTGAGAGAAATTAAATTGAATGTGATTCAATTTATAATCCCACATTTATGCAAATGAGATTTGTATAATAAGGTATGAGATACCTTATATTATATAATATGCAAATGTGATTTGTATATTATATGGTTGTGGTAAAATTGTGATTTGGTGGAGGTTTTAACTCCATCACACAATAGTATTTAAACGCTTTGCAAGAAGCCTTTGGTGTAATTTGCCATTTTTTGGATTTCCATCCAAAGAGAGCAAGTGACTTTCTCTCTTTCTCTCTCAATTCTCTCTAAAATTCTCTCCTCACCCAAAACCAAAGGGAGTCCCACCTACTCTCCCTCAACCTCCCGAGAATAACCGAGAAGACCCTTTGGAGGTGTCTCCCAGTTCGGATCGAGGTTCGTGTTCGAGGAGTTCGTAGTTTCGAGAGAGATCGTGACAGGAGGAGAAGAGGATTGAAGAAGTGTTCTTCAACAAGTAAGTACTCTTTTTTCTTACTGTTTTCTTCTCCCTTTTGCATGTTTAGCCTAGGATCTATGAGATAGATTCAATTTTAAGATATGTTTTACACAACGGATCAACGACGGGTATAGTGTATTGCGACATTCATAGTAGTCTCTGGGCAGTGGCTGACATCAAAGCGCTCGAAAGAACCGCGGGAGGAGCCTTTGTCAGAAAGGCCACCCCATAGAGCGAAGGCTCGCTCTACTTCGACAGTCGTATCAAAAGGAGAATCATAAGGTCCGGTGTAGGTGAGGCGAAAAGTGTCTCTATCGGTGGTATTCCTGAAAAGATAAGGTTGGTCAAACCTACTCCCCAGATTGGTAGGGGGAGGGGCAGCATCAGGTAAACTCTCCGGGAAAGAGGAGCGTGCGGGGGACGATTGCCTGCAAGGGCGCCTGGTGGCACGACTATCGATATTTGAAACGTGACTAGCTTAAAGGGCGCCCCCGGTTACTGCAAGCTCCCGTTCGGTCAGGAGCTCATCTTCCTGTTGTTGGGATTTCTGTCCTAATCTCGTGTTTGTAAAATATTGTTTTGAAATTAATAAGAGTTATTATTTTCTTCACTTTGTGTCTTGCAAATAGTTTAAACCTTTCCAATAAACTAAGCTCCAGGGTCATTGAATATATAAGAGAACTAGAACTTGAACGGTGTGTAGTTGACACACAAGGAGGATCACGTTCGAGTTAATGACCCGAACGGTCTACAGTATAAGGATGGGGTTGGAGACCTAATCCTGGATACACTGTGGATGCGACCCGCTTTGTATTAGATACAAACGAGGTGATCTGACTCGTTCATGTTGAATACATGCGAGTGGGGGCATCCTATACAATGAGATTGTACAAGACCGGACCGGGAATTATTAGACTTACTGATATAACACCGTTGACAGTAAAGAATAATAAATTATTAGTAGATGACCATTAGTGACTCGACCTGAATCCTGAGCGTATTACGGACTCCTGCCTGCCGGGGTCTGTCCTTTGATTAGTACGGGTGAGGGTTGTCCCAATCACTCGCCCAATATGCCTATCTTCTCAGGGACAGAACCAAGTAGAGAGCTGGGAACCTAATTACACGATATGGAATTCACTCGTTCCCACCTATAAGGGAAACTATAGGGGTTGTTCCCTTAAGTGTTGTCTCCAGGGCTTGGACAACGGGCGCCCACCTTCTCACTGGCCCGAGAAGGGTGTTGTGTATGGTTGGACCATCACAATATGTTGTTCATTAGAGGAGAAGTGGGGACTTAAGGAATAAGATATAGACACAGGGGTAAAACGGTAATTTGACCCAGTCGTGTCCATGAACAACCTTAGAAGGGTCAACTCATGAGCATTGGTTCTATCAGTGGACACGTAATATTCTACACTGATGGGAGTACAACTACAGGCTTTAGTGGAGTGTTACTGTAGCTAATGAATATTGGTTGACCGGGTCAAAGAGTTTGACTGATTAACCTCAGATCATTGGAGCCCGTCACTGTAGGTCCATTAGGTCCCTTGGTTGGCTCAATCTCGGATAAAAGAAGGGTTAATGTTTTGGTATGAAATTGAAGTGTTCAATTTCACTATAAGAGTAATTATATCATATAGATGATATAATATATAGTTTAATATGAATGAGATTCATAATAAACTATATATTTGCCTAATTGTTGAATTAAAGGCTAATTGGAGAAATTGAAAGAGAGAAAATAAATTGAATAAGATTCATTTTCCACAACTATTGCAAATAAGATTTGCAACATAAGATATGAGATATCTTATATTATAAAATTATGTAAATGAGATTTATATAACATATGGTTGTGGTAAAGTGGTAATTATGTGAAGTTGTGAACTTCATCATTCCACTATTTAAACCCTTTTATAGATGGGTTTTGGAGGTTAACCTAATCTACACTAAGCGTTGGAGACTAAGTGATTTTCTCTCCATTCTCTCATTTCTCCTCCCTTTTCCAAAACACAAAAGAAGTTCCCACCAACTTCCCTTCTCCAAAAGAGAACAACCAAGAAGATCGTTTTGGTAGTGTTTGGGATCCATTCGTGGGAAGAGTTCGTGGAGATCGAGGAGCGCGAAGAGTTCATGATCTACAAGGAGAGGTTGCTGAATCGGTCTACAACAAGTAAGCTATTCTTATTGTTGTAATTTTTCAGCATGTTTAGCCTAGATCTAATAGGTAGATCGGTTTTAGTAAACATGTTGCATGATGATACCATGACGATTCAATCGTCTTCCGCTGCGCGGGGATTCTCATTCCCTTCAATTGGTATCAGAGCCATTTCAAATGGTTCTTCATCTATGCACTGTTTTATTAAGATTAAGGTGGGTAATTTACCATGTTTTCATGAGATGAATGTATGGTTTGCGAATTGGATGTTTTCGGTTTTTGGCACTAGATTAGATTTACAATTATGTTCATGAGATCAATGTAAGGGCCCATTGTTTTGGACAATTTTGTTGTAAATCGAGTCTGTAAGTCCGGGTCGTTCGTGGCAAGAGTTGTCGTGAAGAAATCGGAGCGGAAACAGGCGAAAAACCGTAGAAAAACAGCAAGCTCGAGTGCTGTCTGTCGATGGCGTTGAGACGCTGCCCAACGGCGTCTCAACGTCGTGCTCGCGGTATTAGGCTCTGCAGCAGCATGGCGTTGCAACGCCGCTGGCGTTGAGGACGCGCCTCAACGATGTAGGCGACAGCGTTGCAGATTGAATGCAGGCGACGTGGGCGGTTTTAATTCGTTTTTAATATTAATTTTTCAGCTTTTATTAAATAAAAACATTTTTTAATTTATTTTATTAATTAATTTATTAAATATTATTAATATAAATGTTATATTAATTTTATTTAATTAAATAATTGCCCCTAGGTGCCAAAAACTGGTCCAATTTTGCTATTTAATTATTTTATGCATGAGATGTATGATTTTAATTAAATTCTATGTGCATAATATATGTCATATAGATTAAAAATCTCACCTTAGGTTAAACATAATCATGCATCATGTATATTATAAGAGTTATAATATAGTTTGCATGATAGGTTATATTATAAGAGTTATAATGTAATGAAATGCATATTTAATTTAATTAATATAAGTGTTATATTTTTTTAGATTAAAGTATGCCCATGCATTTATATTCATGTGATGAATGGTGATTATGTTATAGTATATATTTATTCATGTGATGAATGATCAAGCACTATAACATAGAAATGCATGCAAACCTAAGTTAATTATTAGTTTTAAAGTGATTAGAACTTGAATAATTAGACTTAGGTTTTCTAATTTTCTAATAGGATTAGAATTTTAGGAAATCAAATATGATCTTTGAATGGTGACTGATTAGTAACTCTGTCTAAGGAAGGTTTTGTCTAAGGCTGGGGTATTTAAGTTGACGCTTGCGGAACACCCCTACTTGGAAACCGACTTGGGAGTGAATTCGATCCGGAGATTCTTAGATTATATTTACGTGAGCGCCGTTAATTAAGTGTTAATTAATTTTCTCACATAGACCTAAGTTAATAATGTGATTATAGACTCAGGCTAAATACCATATAAGAGTTATATTGGTAGACTTAGGTAATTTTTAGTCGATTATCTAGGTCAATCATCCCTATTAAAAATTAAAGTACTGAGTTGGAGGAAATATAATGTATAAGATACATTTGAATTTCCAACCACAAATCTCCGTTAAGTCCGCACCGTGAGATCTATACTCGGCCTCGTGGTGCAAATGGGAGCGTCCCCCTTCAGATGACATTTGTATAGATCAATATCATCGTTGATGGAGAGAGTACTCATAGTGAGTGGGAGCGGGACTTGTGAATACGAGACCCACAGTCTCTTCTTTCTATTCACACCGTGAGACACCTACGATCTGCCTGCTAGTTTGGCCTTCACTAGACAATCCCTTCGGAGGGCTTGATCATGAGAGTCGGAACACAGTGAATTCCCGAAAGGGATACAGTTTCCTTGTTGGTTTTCCTTCTTAGTTCACCCTTCGGTGACTATTGTTTGGACGGATACTTGGAAACTTAAAGATTGAGGTTGACACTCACAGAATTCGTTAAGTGTTAATGAATTCGACCGAACAATGGTAATTTGATGCCTAATGGAATAAGAGTTATTCTGGGATTAGGGTCTGATCGAGAAAGTCTCGTCCTAGAGGAGGAATGTTCTGTTCACCCTTCGGTGGCAGTCATTCTAAACCTTTATGATATCATTGCAAAATTTTGAATGACCTAGGGATCATGAAAACATTTTTGCTAAAATTTAGATTGGTTTTTTAAAAGGTTTTTTGCGAGACTAATACAAAGTTTTTTCTTAAAATTTCAACTAAAAATGTCTAGCGCTATTATAGCTTTACTTGCTTCCGATAAGTTAGTGGGAGATAATTACTAGAGCTGGAAAAAAAACATCAATACAAATTTGGTGACTGACGACATAAAGTTCGTGTTATCTGAGGAGTGTCCTCAGATGTCGGGCTCGACCGCATCACGTGTCGTTCGCGATATGTATGATCGATGGATCAGGGCCAATGAAAATGCCAAGGTCTATAATTGCCAGCATGTCTGATGTTTTGGCAAAGAAGCATGAGTTGATGGTTTCCGCGAAGGAAATCATGGAGTCCTTGCAGGAAATGTTTGGATAATAGTCCTTTCAGGTCCGGCATGACTCGCTTAAATACATTTTCAACGCTCGGATGAAAGAGGGGTCGTCTGTCCGTGAACACGTTCTAGACATGATGACTCGCTTTAATCTGGCGGAGATGAATGAGGCTTCGATCGACGAGTCGAGCCAGGTCAGTTTTATCATGGAGACTCTTCCGAAGAGTTTCCTTCAGTTTCGTAGCAATGCTGTCATGAACAAAATTAGCTGCACTCTGACTACCCTCCTCAATGAGCTACAGAATTTCCAGTCCCTCAACAGGGTCAGGGAATCTGAGGCAAATGTTGCCTACAGGTCTCATCACAGGGGTTCGACCTCTGGGACAAAACCTGTTGCTCTTTCACGCCTGAAAGGGAAGAAGAGGATGAAGAAGGGTAAAACTGACCGAGCTGCTGCCCAGAAGGGCAAGAAGGTCAAGGAGGTTGCAGAGAAAGGAAAGTGTTTCCACTGCAATGGAAGCGGACACTGGAAGAGAAATTGTCCAAAATTCCTGGTCGAGAGGAAGAACCAAGGTAAATGTGATTTACTTGTGGTAGAAACATGTTTAGTGGAGAGTAATGACTCTTCCTGGATTTTGGATTCAGGCGCCACTAACCACGTTTGTTCTTCTTTTCGTGGATTGATTCTGGCAAACATTGCGCGAGGGGTGAGGTGACTCTACAGGTTGGATCCGAGGAGTTTGTCTCTGCTGCAGCAATCGGCACGGTGAAGCTACATTTTGGCGGGAAGTACTTATTGTTAGACAATTTGTACATAGTCCCAGGGTTTACTAGAAACCTTGTTTCTATTTCCTGCTTAATTGAACAATGTATTTCCGTTTCATTTGAATTAAATAAAGCATTTATTTCTTTCAAAGGGAATGCTATTTGTTCAGCTTCACTTGAAAATAATCTGTATGTTTTAAAACCCAATTCGGTTAAAAGTGTTTTAAATACTGAATTGTTTAAAACTGCGGAAACACGATCTAAGAAAGCAAAAATTTCTCCAAAAGTAAATACCCATCTTTGGCATCTAAGATTAGGCCACATTAATCTCAATAGGATTGAGAAACTGGTGAAGAGTGGACTTCTAAACGAGTTGGAAGAAAACTCTTTACCAGTATGTGAGTCATGCCTTGAAGGCAAAATGACCAAACGTCCTTTTAGTGGAAAATGATATAGAGCCAAAGAGCCTCTTGAGTTAATACATTCTGACCTCTGTGGTCCGATGAATGTTAAAGCTCGAGGCGGTTATGAGTGCTTCGTGTCTTTCATAGACGATTACTTCAGATATGGGTATATTTACCTAATGCATAAGAAGTCTGAAGCTCTTGAAAAGTTCAAGGAGTATAAGACTGAGGTTGAGAACCTCTTAGGTAAATCGCTTAAAACACTTCGATCGGATCGAGGTGGAGAGTATATGGACACAGAATTCCAGGACTATATGATAGAACACGGAATTACGTCCCAACTCTCAGCACCTGGTATGCCACAACAGAATGGTGTATCAGAGAGGAGAAATAGAACCTTGTTGGACATGGTTCGGTCGATGATGAGCTATGCTCGTCTCCCTAATTCTTTCTGGGGTTACGCAGTAGAGACTGCGGTTTACATTTTGAACAATGTTCCCTCAAAGAGTATTTGTGAAACACCCTTTGAGCTCTGGAGTGGACGTAAAGGTAGTTTACATCACTTCAGGATTTGGGAATGCCAGACCCATGTGTTGGTGTCAAACCCGAAGAAGTTGGAACCCCGTTCAAAATTGTGCCTATTCGTAGGTTACCCTAAAGAAACTAGGGGTGGTTTGTTTTACGATCCCAAGGAAAATAGGGTGCTTGTGTCAACAAACACCATTTTGCTAGAGGAAGACCACATCTGGGATCATTTACCAAGAAGCAAAATTGTATTGAATGAAATGGACAGTACATCAGCAAGAGTTGCTGATGGAGTTAGTACGTCAGCAAACGTTGTTGACCCTAGCACGTCTAGTCAAATCCATTCCCAAGAGTTGGGAATGCCTCGACGTAGTGGGAGGACTGTGAGACAGCCCGATCGCTATATGCGTTTAGCTGAAACCTCAGTTGTCGCTGCTAACGATGACTGTGAGGATCCATTGACCTATAATCAAGCAATGGCTGATGTTGATAAAGACGAGTGGATTAAAGCTATGGACCAAGAAATGGAGTCTATGTACTTCAATTCTGCTGGGAGCTTGTGGATCAACCAGATGGGATAAAACCTATTGGTTGCAAATGGATCTACAAACGTAAACGTGGCGTAGATGGGAAGGTGCAAACCTTCAAAGCCCGACTAGTGGCAAAGGGTTTTACCCAGGTTGAAGGGGTTGACTATGAGGAGACCTTTTCACCTGTTGGCATGGTAAAGTCAATCGGGATCCTTCCGCCATCGCCACAGCGTGACTATGACTACGAGGTATGGCAGATGGATGTCAAGACAGCCTTTCTGAATGGAAAACTTGACGAGACCATCTATATGGAACAACCCAAAGGGTTCATTGCCCAAGGCCAAGAAAAAAAAGTTTGCAAGCTTCATAAGTTCATTTATGGACTGAAACAAGCTTCGAGGTCTTGGAATATAAGGTTTGATGAGGTAATCAAATCTTATGGCTTTGATCAAAATGTCGACGAACCTTGTGTGTACAAGAAAATCGTTGACAAAACTGTCGCATTTCTGGTATTGTACGTGGACGATATTCTTCTCATTGGGAATGAGGTAGAATTTCTTACTTACGTTAAGAAATGGCTAGCTTCACAATTCCAAATGAAAGATTTGGGAGAAGCTTAGTATGTTCTAGGTATCCAGATAGTCCGGAACCAAAAGAACAGAATACTAGCCTTGTCTCAGGCATCTTATATTGACAAGATGTTGTCTAGATATAAAATGCAGAACTCCAAGAAGGGTTTGCTTCCTTTTAGGCATGGGGTTCACTTGTCTAAGGATCAGTGTCCTAAGACTCCTCAAGATGTTGAGGATATGAGACGTATTCCATATGTTTCAGCTGTAGGGAGCCTGATGTATGCAATGCTGTGTACAAGGCCCGACATCTCATTATGCAATGGAATTGTCGGTGAGATATCACCCAATCCAGATTAGATCACCGGGGCGGTAGTAAAGACAATCCTCAAGTATCTTAGGAGAACGAGGAACTACAGCTTAGTGTATGGGCGTGGGGATTTGATCCTTACAGGATACACGGATTCTGATTTTCAGACTGATAAGGATTCTAGGAAATCCACTTCAGGGTCAACCTTCATTTTGAATGGAGGAGCTGTAGTCTGGCGAAGCATCAAGCAAGGATGCATTGTTGATTCCACTATGGAAACAGAGTATGTTGCGGCTTGTGAAGTCGCAGCGGAAGTCGCTTTGGCTAAGAAAGTTCATGACGGATTTGGAAGTTGTTCCAAATATGAACTTGCCCATCACACTGTTCTGTGATAACAGTGGTGCGGTAGCCAACTCACGTGAGCCTCGAAGCCATAAGAGAGCTAAACACATTGAGCGCAAGTATCATCTGATACGGGAAATTGTGCACCGCGGAGACGTGACAGTCACGCAGATAGCATCAGAGCACAATGTAGATGATCCATTTACAAAGCCCCTCACGGCTAAAGTGTTTGAGGGTCACCTAGAGAGTCTAGGCATTCGAGAGCTTCCTGACTAGGGCAAGTGGGAGATGTGTAAACGGGTATTCAATGCCCTAGTTTATTGTAATTTTATTGTAATACATTTTGGAAATGTACCTTCTCCACTAGCTTAGTCCAAGTGGGAGTTTGTTGGGATTTCTGTCCTAGTCTCGTGTTTGTAAAATATTGTTTTGAAATTAATAAGAGTTATTATTTTATTCACTTTGTGTCTCGCAAATAGTTTAAACCTTTCCAATAAACTAAGCTCAAGGGTCATTGAATATATAAGAGAACTAGAACTAGAACGGTGTGTAGTTGACACACAAGGAGGATCACGTTCGAGTTAATGACCCGAACGGTCTACAGTATAAGGATGGGGTTGTAGACCTAATCCTAGATACACCGTGGATGCGGCCCACTTTGTATTAGATACAAACGAGTTGATATGACTCGTTCATGTGGATGACATGCGAGTGGGGGCATCCTGTACAATGAGATTGTACAAGACCGGACCGTGAATTATTAGACTTACTGATATAACACCGTTGACAGTAAAGAATAATAAATTCCTAGATGACCATTAGTGACTCGACCTAAATCCTGAGCGTATTACGGACTCTTGTCCAGCCGGGTGGCATCCTTTTTTGATTAGTACGGGTGAGGTGGTCCCAGTCCACTCGCCCAATATGCCTATCTTATCGTGACGAGAACCAAGTAGAGAGTCGAACCTAATTACGCGAGATGGAATTCACTGCTCCCGCCTATAAGGGAAACTAGAGGGGTTGTTCTCTTAAGTCTTTGTCTCCGGGGCTTGGACAACGCGCCCACCTTCTCACCGCCCGAAAAGGGTGTTGTGTATGGTTGGACCATCACAATATGTTGTTCATTAGAGGAGCAGTGGGGACTTAAGGAACAAGATATAGACACAGGGGTAAAACGGTAATTTGACCCAGCCGTGTTTATAAACAACCTGTGAAGGGTGGACTCATGAGCATTGGTTATATTAGTGGACACGTAATATTCTACACTGATGGGAGTACAACTACAGGCTTTAGTGGAGTGTTACTGTGTAACGTTCGGTTTTAAAAAAAAAAAAAAGATCTTTTTATTATTCTTTTTTTTTTCTTTTCTTTTTTTCTTTCTTTCTCCTTCTTCTTCTTCTCCTTCTTTTTCCCCCAACCGCCCAACCCCCCCTATGCCGCTGCCAGACCCTCGCCTCACGCCGCCCTCGTCCAGCTCGCCCGCGCGCTCGCGCTCCACCGTCGCCCGCACGACCCGCGCCTGTCGTCCAATCGCGCGCCTTGCGCGCTCCGTCACTCCGCACGTCGCCAGCGCGCTCGCCCCTTGCACGCCCAGTCGACGACCGCAATCTCATCGCCGGTGAGTCTTTCCTCAAACCATTTAGTTTTGGTTCAATCGGTTCGAGCGTTTTTAGATCGATTCTCTTAAATTGGTTGTTGGTTTTGAATAGATCGGGTCATGGGCATTTCGGATCTATGCTCCAAGCGCCGCCACTCGCCGGAAAATTTGTCGCCACCGGTCGCCAGATTCTGCCGCTGTCGCCGTCGCCGTCGCCGCTGGATAGGTATAACCAGTCGACTTCGTTTTCTCGATCCCATCTTAAGCCTCCATGCATTAGTTTGATTATTTAAGCAAGTTTGCTTGAGATTTGTGCTTGGAATTTGACTTTTAGGACATTTGTTTGTTATTTAGGGGCTCGAAACTTGTAATGGAGGCATGTGGGACCTGGGATTGGATTTCAGACCTCCACTATCTATGTAAGTAGTCTTTTGGATTAAGCCCCTTAAAGTTATTGTTTGATTTGTTCGAATGTGGTAGCTCGTGAATTTGTGTTTAATGCACGAAAAACTACGTTGTGATATATGTGTTGAGTTTGGGTTTGTGTTGGTATTGTTTGTACCACTAATGGACTAAGAAGGCAGTTAGTATGGGAATAGGGGCTTAAGGCTTCAAGTTAAGAGTGAGACTCAAAGCCCTTGACCGTGATAAGTGTGATCGATCATTGTGGATCTGAGATTAATGTAGTTGATAGGTGGTTCTAGGCTCGAGTTTCCCCTCGAGGTAGGTGGTTGGAAGAGGTGAATCACGAATAATCCCTTGTGGAGCGAGTGTGGCGAAGCGTAGTTGACCAAACCAAATAGAGGATTACTGCGTTGGGCTCAAGGTCGCCTAAGCGTGAGACAATACTTGTAAGGGGTCCGAGGTTGCACACTGATGTTTTGGTTACTGAGGCTTGGGCCAAATGTGATCGTTGGGTGTAATGCCCTAAGTTTCGGTTCGTGTAAAAGTTGTTTGGATCGCTTTAACTAACTTGTTAGGTGTTAAAGGTGAGCCCTGTGCCGATGACCATTCGCTTCCTTGGAATTGTTTTAGGTGAGCTTGTGTGTTACTTTTAAGAAAGTGGTTGTTCATGGATCCTAGAGTCAATGTATGTGGCCAACTCGATCTCGTAAACGAGCTCATAAGTGAGAGAGTTGGATTGCTTAGCTTGTGGATTGAAACCTTGTGTTGTTGTGTAAGTTAATGGGGTTGGTCCCGACCGTGTTTGAGTTCGCGCTCGTGTGGTTGAGGTTCGTAATCGATAGGAAACTTATATTCCTCGCAGGATTGGTAGTATGTACCTTCGATTATGGTTTTAGGACCAAGTCAAGAGATTTGTAACATGGAACCCCCGAGCTAGTAGTCCCTACCTTACTCCTTATTAGGTGACGTTATCCTATCATTTTGCGTGGTGGGAAACTAGCATGGAATATGTGCATTGATGATGCCTTGTGGTGAGTCACAGTGCGTGTGGCAATAGACCAGGGGCGGTGATGTCTTGTGGTGAGCCATGGTAGTCATGGCAACAGACCAAAGACGAGAACGCTTCGAGGTGAGTCATTATGAGTGTGGCAACAGACTCGGAGTGAGACATAGCTTACGAGCATCCTGTGAGACGGGTCTGGGCTACGTCAGAATGCTAGTTAGGGAGGCGTTTACTGACGTAAGCTAGGAGCTGAGCAATTTCTGTGTGGGCTTGGGGTAAGGTCAAGTGGGACTTCCAGCTAAGTGTGGTCTGAAAGTGGAACTTAGGTACGTTGAGGTGTTGGCTAAAAGTGAAAAGCTTGGTTGAACTTGGGACCCTTGGAGAATGGGTCGGAGATTTTATGAACGTCTTGTTAGAATCCTAAATAACCTTATGAAGCGCAATACCTAACACTTACTAAACCCTGAGCTACGCCTGAGCAGGTAAGAACCTCTAGGTTGACGATATATGATAGGCTCGTGAGGCTAGGGTGCGTCCCCGTTGTGATCGGGAGTGGTTGCTTTCCATGATCCCGAACTAGCTTAGGGGTGATTCCCCAATGGGCATGTTGGTTACGCACCACACGGTACCATGCTAGTGTGTTATGAGAGCCTGTGGTGCGTCCCCGTTGAGATCGGGAGTGGTTGCTTTCCATGATCCCGTGTTGGCTTAGGGGCGATTCCCCATAGGGCGTGTAGGATACGTACCTACTCTGCTCTATGCCAGTGTGTAGTGGCGTGAGAGTTGCTTTCTCTCATTGCATCGTCAACCAAAGTTCTAAGACCGAGGGTAGCGCTCGAGTTGTTACCGCAGGAGGGCTCAGGGTGAAGCGTGCTAAGTGTGAGACTTATGATGGGGTTGGGTGAGTTAAGAACACGAGGCTTATTTTGGTTACATGCTAGTTTGTTTGGACGTGAGTGGGCTGCTTACTGAGTATTTTTATACTCACCCGTCTATTTTGTTGTTTTTGGTTGCAGGTAGGAAAGCCTGAGGCGGATGATGACGACGACGACCTGTTGAGGTTGTGGGACCCTTTTCCTTCCCGTTTCTCTAGCTTAGAGTTGTCATTTGTCATTTGTCATTGTCCTGTTTTGGTTTTATTTTAAATGTCTGGTCGTGCGACACTTTGTTTTTCACTAGTACTTCTTAGTTATTGAGTTTTGTTTCCGCTGTATGATTGTTAGATCAAAGAGATCGTGATTTGGAACTCTAGATGTAGCCCAACCCATTTTCTGTTTGTAGTTTGGTGGGGGTTGGGCATTCTTGTTTCTTTGAAGTGTCTCTTCTGCTTATTAGGTTCTAGAAAAATTTTGGTTTTCTCCTTGCTACGTCGTTATGCTGCCAAAATTTTGGCGTAAACGGTGTATCGGAGTAACTTCCCTAACGTAGATTCGTCTCTAAATTTTAGGGTTGTTACAGTTGGTATCAGAGCTTTAGGTTCTAGATTTTGTAGACTCGCTCACATCGTGAGCTTCCTATTCTTCACAGCCTCTCACAGGGAAGTCGTCTCGTCGCTGCCAGGTTTGATATCTGTTAACTAATTAGTAAAGTAGATAGGGACTAATATGTTTGCTCGTCTTACAGTTCTTGCATTGTTATGTGTTGAAGTTATTTGCTTAAAAGTGAGTAGTCGCAATTGGTTGCTTGTTAGCTGGAATTTCAGGTGTTTGGCTCGTGCAAGGCCAGCTACCAGCGGGGGTGGTCGCAGAGGTCACAGCCGTAGAGGCCATGGGCAGAGTCTAGTAGTAGGCCCGTTCTTGGCCACACCGTCGTGTTTTGTTCGTTTAGTGTTTGGTCGCTCGTTGGAAATGACCTTGTTTTTGTCTTGGAGACGAGCGACTTCGATGTGATTCTAGGAATGATTTGGTTGGGTGTGAACCATGTTCACATCGACTGTCACTGCAGGGAGTTCGCGTTTAGACCCCCACCAGGATCGAGATTCAAATTTAAGGGTACCGAGTTGAGAATGGTTCCAAAGGTGGATTTAGCTCTAGAGGCAAGCGGGTTGGTTGGCCAAGGAGCTTGGGCCTTTTTGGTAAGTGTTACAGGCCTGAGAAATGAGACAGGGGGCGTGTCGATGGTCCTAGTGGTCGGTGTGCAGATGTATCTCTCGAGAATTTACCTGGTATACCTCCAGTCGGGGAGGTGGATTTTAGAATCACGATGGAACCATGTCGAGTTACCTCTACCGAGTTAAAAGAGTTTGAGACTCAGTTGCAGGGAGCAACAAAGTTCTCTAAGTTCGTTTTGCACTCGAGCTACCACGAGTTGAGAGTGAAAGAGTAGGTCATCCCAAAGGCAACAATCAGACCCAAGTTTGGGCATCACGGTTTGTCGAGACGACGTTCGATTTGACAAACGTCGACTGTCTTTATGGATCGAATAAATAAAGTGCTTAAGGAGTTATTGGACGCCTTCGTGCTTGTGTTTACGGATGGCATTCTTGCCCACTCGAGGTCAAGTGAAAGATACGAAAGCCATTTGAGGAAAGTCTTGGTTACTTTGAGGAGGAGCAGGTTGTACGGTAAGTCCTCCAAGTGCGAGCTTCTATTGAATCAAGTGTCCTCTCTAGGGTGCATTGTACCTAAGAAAGGTTTCAGTAGGCTCGACAAGGGTGGAAGTAGTTTCAGAATGACCTCGACCCAAGACTGCTACCAAAGTTTGCAGTTTTTGGGCTGAGTCGGTTCTTACTGATGATTCCGCCATAATGGCTACACCTCTTCCCCAGTTGGCACAAGGAGAGAATGCTCTTGTCTGGAGTGACGCATGTGAGGCGAGTTTCCAGAACTTAAATCAGAGATCTCAACGATCGGTACTCTCAGTGCCTGATGGCTTATGGGGTTTCAAGGCGTATAGGGATGCTTCCAAGAAGAGGTTAAGTTGTATTTTGATTCGAAATGGGAAGTGTATTGCCTATGTCTCTTGGTAGTTGAAGGGCTATGAGTGGAATTACCCGACCCATGACTTGAAACTAGTTGTCGTGGTCTTTAACTTGAAAGTATGCGACACTATTTTTTTACGGCGAGAAAATCCAGATATATATAGGTCTTTAGAGCTTGAAATAAACGGGTGCTTAGAAGGACGCGAGTACGAGACGACACAGTGGTTGGAGCTCGTGGAAGATTACGAGATCGAGAGTGGTAGCCCTTAGGGGTACTACAGTGGGAATGGAAAGTGATTTCGATGGGTTTCATTATTGGCCTTCTCCAAACATTTAAGAGATTCACAGTGATCTGGACAATCGTGGACAAGCCGACTAGTCAGTGCATTTCCTTCCCGGAAGATCGAGTTATGCAGTGGAGAAGTGAGTGAGGTTGTTCTTGGAAGATTTTTTCAGGTTGCACAGGGTTCCAATTCAGATAGTCTCCGACAGGGAGTCTCGAATCGCATCTAGCTTCTGGTTGAGCTTTTAGGAAGCCCTAGAGGTGAGTGTAGTTTCAGCATGATGTTCGACCCACAGGTAGACGGTCATGCTGAGAGGTTTAATAGATCGTGAAAGACATGCTTCAGGCTCGTGTTTTGGAGTTTTTGGGCAGTTGGATTACACACATCTTCATCTCGTGGAGTTTGCCTATAACAACAGTTATTAGGCAGCGATCGGTTTGACACCCTATGAACCTTTGCATGGTAAGAGATGCAGGCATCTAGTGTTTTGGCGGCGAGGTTGGTGAGCATAAGCTCTGGGAATCGAGCTGGTCCAAGTTGCAAATGGGGTCATGTAGGAGATTATAACAAAGATGTAGACTGCTCATAGCAGGCAGAAGAGTTACGCTTTTGTGAGGCGCAAAGATTTGGATTTTGCAGTTGAGGATTACGCTTTTCTGAAGGTTGCACCTATGGAAGGCATGAAAGAGAAGTTGAATCCTAGGTTAATCGGGTCATTCGAGATCTTAGAGGGAATTGGCTCAGTGATGTACCGTCTAGCCTTGCCTCTGTCTCTCGTAGCCGTGCATGGCCTGTTCCACGTGTAGATGTGCGGGAGTAGGTGCTAGATGCATTTCACGTGTTACATTTCGAGTTACTGTAGGCTGATTTGGACTTGAGCTACGAGGAGATACTAGTGGAGATCTTAGCTTGCAAGAAGAGAGTGTTGAGCAACAGAGAGACCGACCTTGTCAAGGTCTTGTGGCAAAACCTTTCAGCTCAAAGAAGTTACATGCGAATGAGAGGATGAGATGAAGGTGAACTACCCTAAGTTATACGACAACTATCCACTTTCGAGGACGAAAGTTCTTAAGGTGGGGAGGATGTAACGTTCGGTTTTAAAAAAAAAAAAGATCTTTTTATTATTCTTTTTTTTTCTTTTATTTTTTTCTTTCTTTCTCCTTCTTCTTCTTCTCCTTCTTTTTCCCCCAACCGCCCAACCCCTATGCCGCCGCTGCGCCCTCACGCCTCCGCGCCTCGCCCAGCCGCCGCACGCGCCGCCCTCGCCCGGCTCGCCGCTACAAGGCTTCAAGGCTTCCACCGCCGCCGCCGCGCCGCCGCGCTGCTCGTGCCCAATCGCGCGCTTTGCGCGCTCCGTCACTCCGCCGACGCCGCCACACGCCGCCGCGCCGCTTACGCCCCGGTCGGCGACCTCAACCTCATCGTCGGTGAGTCTTTCCTCAAACCATTTAGTTTTGGTTCAATTGGTTCGAGCGTTTTTAGATCGATTCTCTTAAATTGGTTGTTGGTTTTGAATAGATCGGGTCATGGGCATTTCGGATATATGCTCCAAGCGCCACCACTCGTAAAAATTTTGTCGCCACCGGCCACCGGATTCTGCCATTGTCGCTGCCGCCGCCGCCACCGGATAGGTATAACCGATCGACTTCGTTTTCTCGATCCCATCTTAAGCCTCCATGCATTAGTTTGATTATTTAAGCAAGTTTGCTTGAGATTTGTGCTTGGAATTTGACTTTTAGGACATTTGTTTGTTATTTAGGGCTCAAACTTGTAATGGAGGCATGTGGGACTCGGATTGGATTTGGACCTCCACTATCTATGTAAGTAGTCTTTTGGATTAAGCCCCTTAAAGTTATTGTTTGATTTGTTCGAATGTGGTAGCTCGTGAATTTGTGTTTAATGCACGAAAAACTACGTTGTGATATATGTGTTGAGTTTGGGTTTGTGTTGGTATTGTTTGTACCACTAATGGACTAAGAAGCGCTTAGTATGGGAATAGGGGCTTAAGGCTTCAAGTTAAGAGTGAGACTCAAAGCCCTTGACCGTGATAAGTGTGATCGATCATTGTGGATCTGAGATTAATGTAGTTGATAGGTGGTTCTAGGCTCGAGTTTCCCCTCGAGGTAGGTGGTTGGAAGAGGTGAATCACGAATAATCCCTTGTGGAGCGAGTGTGGCGAAGCGTAGTTGACCAAACCAAATAGAGGATTACTGCGTTGGGCTCTAGGTCGCCTAAGCGTGAGACAATACTTGTAAGGGGTCCGAGGTTGCACACCGATGTTTTGGTTACTGAGGCTTGGGCCAAATGTGATCGTTGGGTGTAATGCCCTAAGTTTCGGTTCGTAAAAGTTGTTTGGATCGCTTTAACTAACTTGTTAGGTGTTAAAGGTGAGCCCTGTGCCGATGACCATTCGCTTCCTTGGAATTGTTTTAGGTGACCTTGTGTGTTACTTTTAAGAAAGTGGTTGTTCATGGATCCTAGAGTTAATGTATGTGGCCAACTCGATCTCGTAAACGAGCTCATAAGTGAGAGAGTTGGATTGCTTAGCTTGTGGATTGAAACCTTGTGTTGTTGTGTAAGTTAATGGGGTTGGTCCCGACCGTGTTTGAGTTCGCGCTCGTGTGGTTGAGGTTCGTAATCGATAGGCAACTTATATTGCTCGCAGGATTGGTAGTATGTACCTTCGATTATGGTTTTAGGACCAAGTCAAGAGATTTGTAACATGGAACCCTCGAGCTAGTAGTCCCTACCTTACTCCTTATTAGGTGGCGTTATCCTATCATTTTGCGTGGTGAGAAACTAGCATGGAATATGTGCATTGATGATGCCTTGTGGTGAGTCACAAATCATGTGGTGGCAATAGACCGAGGCGGCGGTGATGTCTTGTGGTGAGCCACGGTAGTCATGGCAACAGACCAAAGACGAGAACGCTTCGAGGTGAGTCATTATGAGTGTGGCAACAGACTCGGAGTGAGACATAGCTTACGAGCATCCTATGAGACGGGTCTGGGCTATGTCAGAATGCTAGTTAGGGAGGCGTTTACCGACGTAAGCTAGGAGCTGAGCAATTTCTGTGTGGGCTTGGGGTAAGGTCAAG
Organism: Trichosanthes cucumerina; assembly: GCA_036507285.1. Classification (NCBI taxonomy): domain Eukaryota; kingdom Viridiplantae; phylum Streptophyta; class Magnoliopsida; order Cucurbitales; family Cucurbitaceae; genus Trichosanthes; species Trichosanthes cucumerina. Next base: position 32,120,197 of record CM071838.1, read on the forward strand.
TGGGGCCCAAATTAAGTGTGTGGTCTCAAAGTGGAACTTAGGTACTTTGAGGTGTTGGCTAAAAGTGAAAAGCCTGGTTGAACTTGGGACCCTTGGAGAATGGGTCGGAGATTTTATGAACGTCTTGTTAGAATCCTAAATAACCTTATGAAGCGCAATACCTAACACTTACTAAACCCTGAGCTACGCCTGAACAGGTAAGAACCTCTAGGTTGACGATATATGATAGGCTCGTGAGGCTAGGGTGCGCCCCCAGATCGGGAGTGGTTGCTTTCCATGATCCCGAACTAGCTTAGGGTGATTCCCAATGGGCATGTTGGTTACGCACCACACGGCACCATGCTAGTGTGTATGAGAGCACAGGGTGCGTCCCCGCTTGAGATCGGGAGTGGTTGCTTTCCATGATCCCGTGTTGGCTTAGGGGCGATTCCCATGGGGTGTAGGATACGTGCCTCTACTCGCTCTATGCCGCGGTGTGTAGTGGCGTGAGAGTTGCTTTCTCTCATTGCATCGTCAACCAAAGTTCTAAGACCGAGGGTAGCGCTCGAGTTGTTACCGCAGGAGGGCTCAGGGTGAAACGTGCTAAGTGTGAGACTTATGTTGGGGTTGGGTCAGTTAAGAACACGAGGCTTGTTTTGGACGTGAGTGGGCTGCTTACTGAGTATTTTTATACTCACCCGTCTATTTTGTTGTTTTTGGTTGCAGGTAGGAAAGCCTGAGGCGGATGATGACGACGACGACCTGTTGAGGTTGTGGGACCCTTTTCCTTCCCGTTTCTCTAGCTTAGAGTTGTCATTTGTCATTTGTCATTGTCCTGTTTTGGTTTTATTTTAAATGTCTGGTCGTGCGACACTTTGTTTTTCACTAGTACTTCTTAGTTATTGAGTTCTGTTTTCGCTGTATGATTGTTATATCTAAGAGATCGTGATGTGGAACTCTGGATGTAGCCCAACCCATTTTCTGTTTGTAGTTTGGTGGGGGTTGGGCATTCTTGTTTCTTTGAAGTGTCTCTTCTGCTTATTAGGTTCCAGAAAAATTTTGGTTTTCTCCTTGCTACGTCGTTATGCTGCCGAAATTTTGGCGTAAACGGTGTAGCGGAGTAACTTCCCCAACGTTGATTCGTCTCTAAATTTTAGGGTCGTTACATACTGTACCTAATGAATATTGGTTGACCGGGTCAAAGAGTTTGACTGATTAACCTCAGATCATTGAAGCCCGTCACTGTAGGTCCATTAGGTCCCTTGGTTGGCTCAATCTGGGATAAAAGAAGGGTTAATGTTTTGGTATGAAATTGAAGTGTTCAATTTCACTGTAAGAGTAATTATATCATATAGATGATATAATATATAGTTTAATATGAATGAGATTCATAATAAACTATATATTAGCCTAATTGTTGAATTAAAGGCTAATTGGAGAAATTGAAAGAGAGAAAATAAATTGAATAAGATTCATTTTCCACAACTATTGCAAATAAGATTTGCAACATAAGATATGAGATATCTTATATTATAAAATTATGTAAATGAGATTTACATAACATATGGTTGTGGTAAAGTGGTAATTATGTGAAGTTGTGAACTTCATCATTCCACTATTTAAACCCTTTTGATAGATGGGTTTTGGAGGTTAACCTAATCTACACTAAGCTTTGGAGGGTAAGTGATTTTCTCTCCATTCTCTCATTTCTCCTCCCTTTTCCAAAACACAAAAGAAGTTCCCACCAGCTTCACTTCTCCAAAAGAGAACAACCAAGAAGATCGTTTTGGTAGTGTTTGGGATCCATTCGTGGGAAGAGTTCGTGGAGATCGAGGAGCGCGAAGAGTTTGTGATCTACAAGGAGAGGTTGTTGAATCGGTCTACAACAAGTAAGCTATTCTTATTGTTGTAATTTTTCAGCATGTTTAGCCTAGATCTAATAGGTAGATCGGTTTTAGTAAACATGTTGCATGATGATACCATGACGATTCAATCGTCTTCCGCTGCGCGGGGATTCTCATTCCCTTCAATTGGTATCAGAGTCATTTCAAATGGTTCTTCATCTATGCACTGTTTTATTAAGATTAAAGTGTGTAATTTATCATGTTTTCATGAGATGAATGTATGGTTTGGGAATTGGATGTTTTCGGTTTTTGGCACTAGATTAGATTTATAATTATGTTGATGAGATCAATGTAAGGGCCCGTTGTTTTGGGCAATTTTGTTGTAAATCGAACTCGCCTAGCATCCCGAAGCTGGTCGGAACCGGTAGAGTAACGCCCGTCTCATCTGGACATAACCACTGACCGCCAACAAAGAACCAGGGTTTTCTCCAATCCTTTATTGACCTGGGCTCTTTCACGATAGCCTCTACGTTTGGCAGGGGGCAGATGTAATAGAAAGGCTTGGTTCGATCCTTTTGTTTGAAAATGTGGAGTGAGAGGAAGTCGGTGGCGGACATGGGGGTTTGGTTCCCAGCTCGGCGCCAAAGGACGCAATACCCCATGAAGGAGCACCAGGAGTTTGGGAGAATCTGGAATGGGGACAGGTTAACTAAAACTAGAAAGTTTTGAACTACAGGTAACAAAGGTAATCGGACCTCGCTCGAGAACATTTCGGGGTAGAATGCAACCTCCCCGAGAGGGGGATGGTCAGGGGTCTCTCCTCGTCGCGGAGCTCGTAGTGTGACGGAGGAAGGTATGTCAAAGTAGCGACTCAGGTCGTCAAGGGTTGTTACGCTCAGGGTTCGGATCCTTAGAAGGGCCTCGGGGTTTCGGGTTCGAGAGCGTTGAGGGTCTCGCCCCCCCAGTGGGAGCGTTCAGATCGAAGTCCACGTCGTCGACGTCGGACGAGCTGTCGAGGATGTAGGGTGTTCGAGGCCTATTCGCCATAATGAAGGAAAAAAGAATTGAAGTTACCTGAAAATAAGGGTCTCCAAGTGAGCTGAAAGGTTTAGGCAAGGATGTGGTTAGTTTGGTGGAAAAATGAGTTTGGCCAAGTTCTTATATAAACTTGGAGGGCACACCTTACGAGGTAAGTGGAGTATACTCACGAGAGGTACCACCTCGAGATAGGAGATGTAGGACGTCAATAGACTTCCAATCGAACTCAGTCACTAGATTTGTCATGGGGTAAGATTGGAAGTGGGGGCAACTGTTATGGGCAAAAGAAGCATACCTGAAGAGCCTGTCGGCTCAGGTCGATCAGCAGAGACGACCCAGATCGAGTCAAGATGGGGTCGGCCCGGTTCGGGGAGCGGATCCCAAGGGATCCGCCCCGAACCAAAGTGGGTCGGCCCTGTTTGGGGAGCGGACCCCTAGGGGTCCGCCCCGAACCGAGGTGGGCCAACCCCATGGGGTCGACCCGGCTCGGGAGGCTGACCTCACGGGGTCGGCCTTGAGTCGAGGTTGGCAGACCCCATGGGGTCGGCCTTGAGCCAAAGGTGGCTGACCCCATGGGGTCGACCCGGTTCGAGGAACGGACCCAAGGGGTCCACCTCGAGTTGAGCCCCCTGGACGAACGGACTCAGACAGGTGTAGTCCTTCAACACTCCGTAACCGTTGGGGGAGACAAACGAAGAGTCGAAGCTTAACGCTCTCCGACATGTAACGGTTGTGATTATGAGCTGGATAATCATTATGGGTTAGTGGTCATAAACCTTTAGCAGCCGTTATGAATTATACGGATTATATATTCAACGTTGCAAGTTGGTAGAGGTAAGCAATCATTTGGCCTGTGAGTTCTAGCTTGAGATTTATCTTTGTGCGAGATTATCCTCTCTAACTTGAGCGTCGGAGTGCGTGTGGCAGAGCACCACACCGGTGTTAGCTACCTGTTTTGCAGGAGATTGTTGTCCCAGCAATACAAATTCATCGTTGATCCGTCCAACCAAATTCCGACATCAACAGTTTGTGTATCAAAAGTAATAGCAGATTTGTGATAACTGAGGATTTGGTAGAAATCTGATTACTGTTTTCCCTCCATTTTATTGGATGATTCCTCATCATAGAGTTTTCCAACCGACCTGGAAAATCCTTTTGAGACTCTTTGAATTGAAATAACTTATTAAATAGACAGGAGTTTCATCTTTCAAAACTTGAATCTTTTCTGAGATGCAAGTTATGTTTTCCTCTTTAGGAACATTATTTCTTGCAGTTATAAGTGTCCATTGCCGAGAGAGATGACCAATCGTTCCAGGGCTCTTACTAATTCATTTATTTTCATTCGAAAGACTGAACAAAATAATTATCTATCAGCAATGACGACGACCACTGGTTCTTTATGATATCTTATGTAATCTCAGTTCCTTCATATCTTCTTTTTAGAAGAGCGTGTTGAATTAACTTTATTCATCTCATATTTTGATTTCTTTCTTAATGTTTCAGCTATGTAGCTTCTCTGTGGGGATTGATCAGTGCAAAAGATTGACTGAAATTGAAGATCATATCTGATCTAATTGAAGGTCTCCCTGATGTAGTTGCCCTTAGATGCCTCGCTTTTGTTCCATTTTACTTCCACCCCAAGTTGGAACTCGTTTCTCGCTCCTGAAAAGTTGCTATTCGTAGTGCTAAACTGTTTAAAGCTCAACAGGAAGTTGGTTCATTGGAGGATTTACTATGTGTATGTTGTTATGATAAAGATAATAGGGAAAAATACACTTTTGGTCCCTTAGTTTACTGATGAGTTTCTATTAAGTCCATCAGTTTCAAAATTAAGCAATCAAGTCTCTTAATTTGATAAAATAGTTCAATTCAGTTCTTATAGGTTAACCACCTCAATTTTTAATATTATTTTAATATTAAAATAATAATTTTTAAATAAAAACAATAACTATTACTATAGTAAAATTTTTTTAAAAAATATCTCTCCTCTCCCCTTCTCTTCTCTCTCCCCTTCTCTTCTCTCTTTGTGTCCTAGTATATTCCAATCTCTTTATTTTCCCCTGTCGCGCCATGGATTTCTCCATTCCCAATCTCAAACTCAAAACTCCCGATTTTTAACCAGTCCCCACATGGTTGCTCTATCAATCGCTTCAAATTCCTTACTCTTTAGTCACAAGGAAAAGCCCTATCAAAGTCGCACAATCGCCAAGCCTTTCGGTAAGATTCCACTAGGGCATAAAACCGACGACTATTTCCTCACAATTTTCGGACCGATTACAAGAAATCGCCTTAGATTCTCCGCCAGAGACAATACGGAAAGTGAGTCGTCGTCATCGGTCGCGGTGGTTTTCGATGAGTGGGACGACGAAAATGACAGCGAGAAGGCAGAATTGGCTGCGGGATAAAATGAAGTTGAAGAGAGAGAGAAACAGTAGGAAATGGATTGGAAGACGGACGAGGATTTCGAGAAGTTCATGGGAAATCCTTTGATCGAAGTTGCTATAAAGTTAGGAAAGAAGAGGGCGAAAAAACGACAGAAAATCCTTCATTGGCTTTGTGCTCTGTTCTTCTTCTTCTTCTTTATGGTGGAAAAGCCCAACAATGGCGGAAAAACGATCGAGATTGAGAAACCCACATCTCAAAGAGTCTTAGTTTCAGATCAAGATCCAAGTGGGGGCTTAGAATTCGAGGAAGACGAGGAATTTGTGAAGAACATCGAGAATTCCATCACAGAAATAATCATCAAATCCGCGAATATTGAACGAGAGAAAATAAGGGAAGACGAAGGCCTCTGCAGCTCATCTCCGCCGTTGATTTTGACGCGTTGCAAATCTGAGCCATCGAGAAGAAGGTCCTTCAATGGAGGTATGGTTGAGAGAGAAAGAAGATGAAAGGGAGAAAAATGAGGGAGAAGAGAGGGGAAGGGCACGAAGAGAGAGAAAGGTTCGTGGAGTTGAAGGGGAATGGTACGATTTCTTAGAGGGTGGAGGGGAGGTGGTCGGCGACGTAGAATATGAGGGAGAAGTAAGGGGGAAGAGGCGCCAAGAGAGAGAAGATGAGGGGGAGAGGATGGAGAGAGACTTTGTTTATTATTTTAATATTATTTTAATGTTAAAATAATATTAAAAATTGACACATCATGAATCTGTTAAGTAATTAACGATGGTTAACCTAAAAGGACTCAATTGAACTATTTTATCAAATTAAAGGACTTGATTGTTTAATTTTGGAACTGATGTACTTAATAAAAACTCACACTGAAATTAATTGATCAAAAATGTATTTTCCCAAGATAATACATGGCAGCTTTACGACCCCTTCGAGACCTTTGGATCACCCTCCCTCAACTTTCTTTGACAATAAGGCATCACTTTGATGTTGTCTTCACTTCTCAAAATTTGTTTGTTCTTGATGGTTGCATCTTAAGTGCTGATCTATTGACATGTGTTTTTTATGATGATTTTTCGTGCAATGAGGTATGGTGCTTTGGCCCTATAACCCAAAAGTGGTAAATGCGAGCACCAATGCTCGAGTCACGTGGAATGTTTGCTTGTGGTGTTTTGGATGGAAAGATCATTGTTGCAGGCTGTAAAAACGAAAGCATTAAATAACGAAGAGTCACAGAAGAAAATCAACACACACAGAATTTACGTGTTTCACTAACGTTGTGTTAGCTACTTCCACAGGCAGAGGGAGGGAGTAATTTTATTATCTGAAGAAAAACGAGAGACCAAAATTACAAAAAAGTAGATTAATTTTAGATAGGAGTTGTTTATATATGGCACCCTTCCTAAACCATAATACAGAGTCGACACAAAATACGAAATGTGTGATTTGAACCGCTAGATAACATATTCAAATCATCTCTACACACAGTGGCAGATCCAGAACTTCAAGTTAGGGGGGGCTTGAATTCATGTCAAAATTATTTTGAACGCATTAATATTAGTTCTATATAATTTCATTCTATTTTTATGGTTTACTAAAATTAAGAAATTGAATTTTGAAAGTATAGAGACTAAAATAAAACAAATCACAAAATACATGGATGAAAATGAAATCTTAAACAAACCACAAATCACAAAGTATAGAGACTGACATATCGAATACCCCAATCCCTATTATACTTAAAAATATATTATATATTTAAATTATTTACCAGAGGTAAACAAATATGATCTATTGTACTAAAAAAAGAAATATGATTTATTAGATTTTTTAAAAGACATATCGAATTCTCCTAAGCTCTATTTTACTTTAAAAATAAAAAATATGATATTTTTTCAATTAGATATAATTAAATTATTTACGAAATGTGAAGAAATATGGTTTATTGTACTAAAAAAAGAAATATGATTTATTAGATTTTTTTAAAATAGAAATTAAAGTATTAAAAGCTTTCATTTTTATTGAATGAAATATATATAATAAAATGTAAAATTACACCTGGGCCTAGAGAAAAATGAGTTAAAAAATCAAGAACGGCTTGTCATTGAGTCAAGATAAAATTTGTAAAATAAAATAGCATTTTATATATACGAACTAAGTTCAGAAGTTGATGGGGCCTCGAGCCCCTCTGGACCCTTTTTAAATCCGCATAGGAGACATTGATAGGATATATATTAAATCAACCTGATATACTTCATACCAGTATTGGAGGTTGCACTAGAGTGGAGATTGGAAGAAAATTGCACTTTGTATACAAGGCATTGCATACACGTGGAGAGTTGAGGAATATGGTTGGTTTACTAGCCCCAGCTCGATGGCTGCTGTTCAAGATTCACTATTTAGCTTGAGCCAAGGACTTATCTTCAAGCTCCTCAGTTTCTTGGTAGAGTTGGGACGGGGATGATCTATTTTAGAGGCGAACTGTACGTGATTGCAGGAACGTTTCGCCACGAGCGCGACTATATAAATCTTTCTGATGTGCACATTCTTACACTGAGTGGTTTGAACCCAACTTGGTTTTCTGTTGCTTCAATGAGTCGAGGTTGTGGATTCGTTCTTGGTTGTGCAAAGCTAAGACTTTAGGATTTGTATGTTTTATTTTCTAATGTTGTGTTTTCAGGTTTGAGGACAAGGTGAAAATGGGCTCTACAATGGCACCTCCTTCGCTTGTACGAGAGCCTCAAACAAGTCACAAAAATGGTGGTGCTTCATTAAATTTTATGATTGGGTTGGTTTTGTGTGCTCGTGTCATTGGAACTATTATGAACATCACATAAATAAAGAATGACTTGGTGGCTAGTTTGGGAGGATTTCTTTGGAAAAGTATTGCATTCTTAGAAATCTATTATCAAAATAACCTACTATTGAAACAAACTCAAGGGTACAAATTATGGTTAAATTCATTCATTCATGAACTTCTACGACTTGCAAGAAACCATTTTAGATGCAATTTTAGGAGTTGTTTGAGACACTGAGTGGGTTATAATAACACGTTTTATTATAGTTTGTGGGTTATAATATTCTATAGAATTATGTAATATTATTTAAAATGCAGAGTTGTTTAATATCATGTTATAATAGTTTGTGTTTGGAGTTTAAGTATTCTACAAACGGGTTATTATAACTTGTGTCCCGAACAACCCCTTAAGATTTCCTTTTAGAAAAAAAAAACAAAATCTAGACATTTGTTTGTCATTTCAACCATGGATTAGTCGCATATGAACTGTAGTATGATGATATGAGAGAAAAGTTACTAACAGTCTACTCTCCCTAGGTTTAATCTTTTGTCGCTAGTGCACCTGGAGAGTCTAAAATAAACTATTTGTTAATTCAGCAAAAACCACTTTTTAATTTAGTTTGATGAGCAAAACCAGATGGAAACTAACTTTTAGATTTAGGTTTTCTAAAAATCTGTAAAGGTCATTTAGGGCTCGCTGGGTAAGCATGTTGGAGTGGCGAACGGGCCTAACTTAGGGCTCTAATACCATGTTGTTTTCAGAGGATGGAGAAGGAAAAGGGAGAGAATACAAAATGCGGAGGGTTTACATTGTGAGTTGATATTGTGTTGTTTGAGATACAAAACTAAAAGTCCTATATATAACACAATATAAAATCAAATCAAATCAAATCAAATCTAATACAATAAAGACTAAGATCTAATGCAATAAAGATTAAGATAATCTAACAACTTTTATGGAATATTCATCTAAGCTTTGAATTTGGAATGACTGAATTTTTCAATCTAGGATAGCTCGTTGGACTCCAGAATTTCCTCTTTTGAACTTTTCAATCTAGGATAGCTCGTTGCCCTTTTTGAATTTTTCAATATTCATTCTTTAGGCTATGGATTTTTCGATTTTGTGCTCTTCTGAATCAAAGTTCTGTTGATGTTGGGTTGGGTTTGGGTATGTGTTTTGTTGCCAAAGGGTAAACACAACATGGGAAAAGAGTTGGGTGTTTTCAATTTTGTAAATTCAATTATGGGTATTGGAAACATTTTCATGGGTAGATACGATTTGCAAAGAGGGGCAAAATGGGTTAGTAGTTATGGATATTAATACTTTGAATCGAAGAAGCTGAAAATGGAGTTGAAGTGAGAGGTTGGTGTCTCTGTTTTTTCAAATAAAAATAATTAATTTGTATGAGATTGTTTGAACCTTGAAGGACCATAATGAAAACATTTTCATGAGTATACATGTCCATCATTTATCCTTTTCTTATTGAAGAAAAGGAGTAGTCTTTTTGGCTTTGGGGGAGACTAAGCTTGTATCTCAAGAGATTGTTTTGGAGATACAAATTTATCTTGATAGATTTTAGTTTGAAAAAGCTTTCACCAAACATCTTCAACTTGCCAATCTAAAAATCACTAGAGTTGTTTAGTTCTTTGTCAATGGTGACTTCTCACCAATTGATGCTCCCACACACTTTACAGTGATTGTTGGATAAATTTATCATACAATTTATTCAGCCAGGATAAGGGAAGTTTCTAAAATGTCAAATATTTCAAAATTCAAGATTCTCATACATATGAGACCAGAAGCGAGTTTATGAGGTCCAACAGGTCTAATCGATGCCCTATTATCTTCAATCCCATAAAAATTCTTCAGCCCTTCAAACCTAAAGGTATAGCAGGGGTAAGTTTCTTTTGTTATTCAAAATATTAAAAGATACGCCATATCATGAAAGAATCAATAAGCTTGATGTCGTTATTGTGTTGGCTCTCGGTTCAGTTGGGTTTAATAGTTTAAAACCAAAGTTTTTAATACAAACTTTAATTATCAGTTCTGTGAGAAATATGTACTTTTACAAGTTCCTTGTTGGTGGTTCAACATCAAACTTTTGTGGCAAGATTAATTTGATTTTAGGTAGGTATCATGTGTATATATAGTGAATTATTTTCTTAGGTTAAATTGTTGTGTATTATGGATTGGATGGACACAATGATTTGGTTTATCTTATTGTTGAATCACTCACATATATCATGTCTATAGTTTGTGGTGCTTTATATTGCTATCTGCTGTTGTGATTCACAATTTATATTATGTAAAATTTATCTTATTGTCAAAATGACTCACGATAATTTGCTATCTGTTGTTATCTATTCTGTAAGATTTGAGGGTGGTTTGTTGTGCGTTTTCTCGATCACTATCTGTTGAAGTTTTGCTATCTATTGTGTTTTGAGCCCACATTTCAAACTGTTAAGTAAAATTGAGCGATGATTTGGTTTTCGTCTTATTAAGAGTCTTATTGAACTTCTTAATTCTTATATGACATTGTAGATGTCACAAAAATCATCTGAAAAGCATTGTGTTGATGAAGTCGTTGAAATTGATCGATTGAAAAGTGAGTGACCATGGCCTGACAAGAATGCAACTCTATTTGTTGACTTAATGGACGAAGAGGTTGCAAAAGGAAATCAACCAACCACAACATTTACAAGTACTAGTTGGAATTATATGAGAATCCAACTAAATGCTAGTATTGGATATGCTTATAATCATGACCAACTGAAAAATAAATTCAACCATTACGACAAATTTACAAAGACTTCAAAAAGATATTGAGTGATATGTCAAGAAATGACATGGAACCATTATTAAGCATTATCACCTTAGAAGATGAGCAATGAAATGATATATTTAACGTATAAATTAACAAGAAGGATTTTCCTTTTCAATGTCTCTGATGATCCATTGAATTATCATTGATTTTATGTATTATTGTAATATTTCTTCTAGGTCAATAAGAGAGCTAAGAGGTTTAGAAAAGTGGTTGCCCACATTATGCAAAGCTTGTGAGAACTTTTGGAGATACTACAATTATAAGCGTGAATGCTTGTCCTTCAACAAAACTTCTTTCAGATTTTGAAGATGAAAATGATGTTGAAAGCAATATAAATTTTATTGGTGAAGATATTGGTCCCGAAAAAAGTAGAAAACAAGTTCGAAGGAAGAGATACAAATTTAGTAATTTCATTTCATCATTTATAGATGTGTATGTTGAGAATGCCAAGAGAAGAAATGAAATCCTTGAGAAAAAAAGAAAAAGAAAAAGGTGTTGTCGATGAAGAGTTGATGGGATGCTTTAAAATTTTGAATGCAATGGAAGATCTTGATGAAAAGGTCTATGCTAAAGTACTCAAACTTTTGCATGGAGATGTTGTCGGGAGAGAGTTATTTTTGCTCATACCTGATGCTAGGAAAAAAGATTTGATTCATAGTATCTAGATTTCATTATGTACTTTTGTAATATCTAATTCATTAGAAGAATGATATCTTTGGTTTATTTGGCTTTTTTTTAATTATGTTATCCAAACTTGAATATTATCTCTTGGTATTGTATTTTTGGTGACTGTTTTTAGGGATGTTAACTTTTGAAGTTTAAAGTCATTCACATATTAAATTTAAACATCGAATTATGTAGTTTGATTATGTGGTTTCATTGTTTGATTCAGAGATATTTTATGGATTTAATTCAAGACGATTACTCGAATTTTGATTCTGACGACGATAATGATGTTGTATACATCTTTTTCAATTTATTGTATGTTCGCTTTCACAAGATGCAATCTTCTAGACAATCATGTAGAACGTCTTCACTAAAAAGTCATGATTATGTGTTTAAGTTCTTAAATGTCAACAACATGAGATGTTATGATTGCTTTAGGATGAAAAAAACGTACATTCGTATATTTTTGTGAAGATTTGAAAGCGAAAACGAACTTGAAAGCATCTAGGTATCTTACTGTTCAAGAGAAAGTTGTTAATTTTTTTATTACTCGTATCACATAACGATAAAAATCGTATAGCAACGGAAAAATTTCAACATTCAAGTCAAAATATTTCTCGAGTTTTTAACCAAATTTTGAAAAAGGTTTGCAAGCTTTGAGTAGAAATTATTTGTTTGCCCAACCTAGACAATGTACCATTAGAGATCATATCCAAGCCTAAAGAGTATCCTTTCTTTAAGGTAATGCCTTAATTTTTTTTTCACTAACATGTCATTTTGAAAATAAATTTATTTTCATGCTTATTTCTATGGATTGTATTGATGTGATTGATGGTACTCATATTGCTACATAGATTCCCCAAAACGAACAAATACAATTTTGTGGTGAAAAAAAAAACTAATACAACATGGAATATAATGTGTGTTTGTTCGTTTGATATATTATTCACATATATCATGTCTGGTTGGGAAGGATCGACCAATGATTATCGCATACTCCTTGTATGTATTAGGCATCATGAGAATAAATATCCTAGGGCTAAAAGAAGTATATAATTATGTGTTATTCATGTTGTAATTTCAACATTTCACTTCATTAAGTTTTTGTGTTTTATATTATGCAGATAAATACTATCTTGTTGATTCTGGATACACAAATATGTTTGGAATTTTAGCACCATATCGCAGTCAAAGATGCCATTTACAAGATTTTAGAGAATGGAGACAACAACCTCGAGGTAGGGAAGAAGTATTTAACTATCGACATGTTTCAGTACGAAATGTTATTGAACGTTATTTTGGCGTGTTGAAGGCTCGATTCCTTAAACAAATGCCTCCTTACCCGATCAACACACAAAAATATTTGCCCAACATCATGTTGTACTACACAATTATATTAGATTGAACGATCGTCAAGATGATCTTTTCAATGATTTTAGCAATGAATCAATGATTGTTGAAGATGCACATAATTTGTCAGACAATTTACAGAGTAGTGTAATTGAATTAGATGTGAGTCAACAACATTTAAGGCAAATGACTTGAGTAAGAGACAACATAACAGATTAAATTTGGGCAACATTTGAAGGATAAATACAAATTTATTATTGTATTTGATTTAGCATCGAGACTTATTTGTATTAAATACTTTTTTTTTTAAGTACAATTTATACTAAATACATTTTTTAGTACAATTTTACATCGAGATATTGATAATTGCATTTTATAGTTATTTTAATGCATGTTATATCTTCTTTACCTTATACATACGAAATTATGTCTATATTATTAAAAAAAACAAGAAACAGTTATCAAACAACTTTTTGGTTTATGTTTTTTTCTTCTAAGAAACAAGAAACAAAAATGGTTATCAAACATATTTCTGTTTCTAGTTCTTCAAAAACAAAAAATAAGAAACGGAAAATGAGAAACGAGAAACGAGAAACAAGAAACATGAACATTATCAAACAAGGCCTTAAGAGCCTCGAGAATCAAATACAAACGATATTCTGTGAACCAGAGAGAATATATCACTTTCTGAAAGCTTGTTTGGAGATCTTAGATACTTTAAATTTAGGTTTATTTATGTTGGAAGTTTTTATTTTATCTTGCAAATTGTAAGACTAAAGTTAGTTCAATACAAAGATTTATTTGTATTTGTGTGTAATTTGTTTTAGGTGTGACAATATCTTAACTGTGAAATTTACCAAAAATGTTCGACACAAGGTTTTGTCGATGGAGCATCGTATTGTCGGCATATCTAGGAAACCTTGATGTTAAAGGATAGCGTCAATATTATTGCCTGAAAATGCTAATGCTAGGGGTGCTCTTGACATATCCAAGAAACGTTGATGCTCGTGTCAACATTGCTAGAAATATCGATGCTAAGGAATAGCGTTGGCGTTTCCTGAAAATGCCAACACTAAAGGGCAGCATCGACAAAGGTTATGTCGATGGTTTTTTTTTTTTTCATTGGAAAAACCTTGTTCATAAAATGATTTAATTTTGAAGAGGATGGGTTGGCATACGAATATCAACTTTTGAAAAAACTCGAGAAGGAAACATCGATGAAATAGTTTAGAAAAGTCTAAGCTGTCTTTATAAATATTTTATTTAAATCAATATATTTTTTAATAAAAATAAAAATATGATTTAGATTATAATTAACTTAGTGCAATTTTCAAAATAGTTCAGATACTGCAAGTTTGTGGGGGTGTTTTATTAAAATACAATTTAGATCAAAATTAACCGTGTGCAACTTTTTAAAACATCTCAAAGTAGTGCAAGTGGTTTTAGGATATTTTATTTAAAATCATAATTTTCAAGTATATTTTTTAATAATTAATTTAAAAATATAATTCAGAATATAAATAATTAAGTGAAACTTTCTAAAATAAAATTTAGATTATAATTAATTAAGTATCAATGCAAAAATCGCATAGAATTAAGCCTAACATTACTTATAAGGACTTTTTTTTTTCTCTTTTAAATTCGACTACTAGTAGATAAGAAAGATTTGAACTTCTGAGCTCTTGATCCAGAATATATGTATTAATTAGTTGAGCTAAGCTCATACTGACATGACTTGTAAGGAGTTTGATACATGCAAACTAATTCAATTGATGACATAAAAAATTCAAGCCATTATAGAGTTATCTTCACAATGCAAGTAACTGAATCTCCAACACTTTCCTGACGAGTTATAAGTGAAGGGAATGAATTTTCCGTAGCGGAAGCGTGATGTAAATCGTCGTTTCATTGTTGTTCTAAATCTATTAAAACTTGAAGTACTAACTACGATCTAGGTTAAGCATGCATACTAGAGAAGAAAAATAGAAAGGTTATCGAAAACCTACCTTTTGAAAAACTCTTTTTCGCATTTCCTTCCCTGGTCACAATCTCACGATCCAACGATCTCTACAATTTCTCCAAGAAAATCACGAACCGAAACAAGTAGACACCTCCAAAAGGCGAAATCTAAAAATGAAGTCTTAAATCTAAAAGTGAAGAACTCTTCTTCTCGGGAGGATGAGGGAGAGTATGTGAGACTCCCTTTGGATTTCAGGTTGGAGAAAGTGATATGGAATTGAGAGAAAAACTAGAGAGAATTTGAATGATATCTCAGAAGGTGAAATCTAAAAATGAAGTCTTAGATTGCGAAATGCCTTTGATTCCACCTATTTGTAATGGTGTGTGGTAGAGTTAAAATCTCCACCAATTCACTATAATACCACAACTATATAATATGCAAATCATATTTGCATATCATATAATATAAGGTATTTCATACCTTATTATACAAATCACATTTACATAATTGTGGAATTAAAATTGAATCTCATTCAATTTAATTTCTCTCAAATTAATTTCTCCAATTAAGCCCTAATTAATTAATTAGGCTATACTAAAGTTTATTATGAATCTCATTCACATTAAATTATATATTATGTTAATCATATCTCATTTAAATGACATAAATACCCTTTTAATGAATTTGAACACTTCAAACCCACTCTAAAGTGTAACCCCTCATTTAGTCCAATTTGAGCCAACCAAGGAACCTAATGGACCTACAGATCATGAGCTCCAATGATGCGAGATTAATCGATCAAACTCTTTGACCCAATTAATCAACATTCATTAACTATAGGGACACTCCACTATAGCCCTGTAACTGCACTCTCCTCAATGTAGGATAAGTTGTGTCCATTGATATAATCAATGTTCGTGAGTCGACCCTTCATAGGTTGTTCGTAGTCACAGCTGGGTCAAATTACTGTTTTACCCCTATGTCTACCTCTTGCTCCTTAAGTCCCACACTCCACTATAGGAGTCCATAACACACTTAGGATTAAGTGCGATGAAGGGATCGAATCCCGCAGCGGAAGCGAGTGTGAATCGCACGTTCTTAATATAGTTACATGGATTACAATCAAGAACTACTCTAACTAGATTAAGCATGCATTTATACAAGATGGACAGCAAGAAATATACCTTTGAAGAACTCTTCAATTGCTCATTCTCCCACAATCACGATCTCAGTAACTCGAAACCGAACGATCACGAACACTACCACCGGATCTTCTCCGTTGTTCTCTAGGTGAGGGAGGAAGATCGATTCCTTTTAGGTGAGGTGAGAGGATCTTATCAAATTGCAATTGGAACTCTTTCCAACACAATGTGAGAGAATGTTCTAGGGTTTCTCAAAGAGATTGCTACACTTTGTTTAACCTCCAAATTGACTCTCATGCAATCTTTTATAAGGAAATAGGATGGAAATTACCATCCTATCCTTAATCCATTCTCTTATTAGTATATAGTTTATATGTGAATCTAATTCACATTAAAACCATATATTATATAAATTATATCATATATAACTGATTAACACCTCATATATGAAATTGAACACTTCAATTTCATTTCTAACTTTATACCCTCAATATTACCATGTTGAGCCAACGGAGGGACCTAATGAACCTACAGTTCATGAGCTACAATGATGTGAGATTAACTGATCAAACTCTTTGATCTAGTTAATCAATATTCATTAACCACAGGTCACTCCACTATAGACTTGTAGCTGCACTCTCCTCACTGTAGATTATATTGTGTCCACTTATATAATCATTACCCATGAGTCGATCCTTCACAGGTTGTTCGTAATCATGACTGGGTCAAATTACCGTTTTACCCCTGTGATTACCTCTTTGTTCCTTAAGCACCACTGATCCTCTAATGAACAACAAGTCTAAGATCCTACCATAGACTCATACCCTCATAGTGGGCGGGGCCCCATTGTTCAAGACCTGAGTCAGTTCTTAAAGGAACAACCTATCTAATTCCTTAGTGTAGGAAGGAGTGAATTCCATCTTGCAAATTTAAGTCTCCAGCTACTTACGAGATTCTGTTCCTGAGAAGGTAGACTTATTGAGTCGGCTACAGGTCACTCTCACCCATACTATTCTAAGGACAAACCCCTATAAGCAGGAGTTCTTAATTTTCTCAGGATTTAGGTCGAGTCACTAATGACCATTTATAAATTATCAGTCTTATCCTGTTAACGACGTTATACTAGTGAGACTAATAATTTGTAGTCTGGTGTTGTATGAACTTTTCATACAGGATGCCCCCACTCGCATGTCAACCACATGAATGAGTTGGATTACCTCATTTGTACTAATTATAAAGTGGGTCGCATCCATGGTGTTACCAGAATAAGATTTCCAACCTTATTCTTATACTATAGACCATTTAGGTTATACTCTTGAACATAATCCAAATAGTGTTTACTACACTGATGTTTAAGATATATTATAACCTTGGAGCTTAGTTTATTGGATTTATAAAGCAAGAATATAATTTTATCAAAACAAATAACTCTTTATTTATTTCATCAAAATTACATAAGTTTAGGGCACAAATCTCAACAATCTCCCACTTGACCTAAAGCTTGTGGAGTATTAAAACATTACAGTAATGTAAATACAATAAACTAGCGCATTTTAAACCCTTTGTACAACAAACTCCCACTTGCCCTAGTTGGGGAAGACTTGTGAACCTAAACCTTCTAGGTGACTCTCAAATACTTTAACCGTGAGAGCCTTTGTAAAAGGATCAACAACGTTGTGCTCTGAGGCTGTATTCGTGACAATCACGTCTCCTCGATGCAGGATCTCTCGAATGAGATCATATTTTTGCTCAATGTGCTTTCTCCTCTTGTGACTTCGGGTTTCACTTGAATTTTCCACTGCACCACTGTTATCGCAATACAGGGTGATGGGCAAAGTCATATTTGGAACAACTTCCAAACTTAGCATGAATTTTCTTAACCAAACAACCTCATTAGCTGCTTCACAAGCTTCTACATATTTGGCCTCCATTATGGAATCAACGATGTATCCTTGCTTGACGCTTGTTAAGAGTAAAAACTAACCCTGATGTAGATTTCCGAGAATCTTAATCAGTCTGAAAGTCAGAATTCGTGCATCCTGTAAAGATCAAATCCTTAGCCTCATACACAAACATGTATTTCTTTGTTCTCCGTAGATACTTAAGGATTGTTTTAACCGATGTCCAGTGTTCACATCCTGGATTGGATTGATACCTACTGACCATTCAAACTGCAAAATAGATGTCAGGCTTAGTACACAATATGGCGTACATCAGGCTTTCAACAACTGAGGAATCTGTCTCATGCCCTCAACTCCTTGAAGTGTCTTAGGACACTATTCCTTAGACAAATGAACTCCATGTCTAAAAGGCAATAAGCCCTTTTTGGAGTCTTGCATCTTAAACCTCGACAACACTTTGTCTATGTAAGATGTTTGAGACATGACTAGTGTTTTATTCTTGCAGTTCCAGACAATCTGGATCCCAAGAACAAATTGTGCATTACCTAAATTTTTCATTTGAAATTGTGTAGGTAGCCAATTCTTAATGTCAGTAAGATATCCTACATCATTCCCAATGAGTAGGATATCATCAACATATAGAACTAGGAATGCGACAGAACTATTGATGATTTTCTTGTAGACACAAGGTTCATCATCATTCTGGTAAAAACCAAAAGATTTAATTGTTTCATCAAATCTTATATTCCAGGACCTAGAAGCTTGTTTCAGTCCATAGATGGACCTTTTAAGCATGCAAACCTTTTGCTCTTCTCATGGTTCAATGAACCCTTTGGGTTGGTCCATGTAGATGTTCTCGTCGAGGTTGTCATTCAAAAAAGTTGCCTTGACATCCATTTACCATACCTTATAGTCATTATATGCAGCAATGACAAGTAGGATACGGATAGACTTTACCATAGCAACAGGTGAAAAGGTTTCCTTATAGTCAACCCCTTCAACCTGGGTATAACCCTTTGCTTCTAGTTTAGCTTTAAAGGTTTGCACCTTCCCATCTACACCACGCTTTCTCTTGTAGATCCACCTACAACCTATAGGTTTTACCCCATCAGGTTTATCTACAAGATCCCAAATAGAATTGAAGTGCATAGACTCTATTTCTTGGTCCATGGCTATGACCCATTTGTCTTTATCTTTGTCAACCATCGCTTGATTATAAGACGATAGATCCTCGCAGTCGTTATCTGGTATAACAACGTGGGTTTCAGATAAACCCATGTAACTATCAGGTTGTGTTATAACCCTCCCACTACGTCGAGGCATACTAAACTCTTAGACAAGCTAGTATCAACAACTTTTGTTGACGTACTAGTTTTATTAGCAACCTTTGCCATTGTTCAGTCTAACTCACTTAACACAATTTTACTTTTTGGTTTGTGGTCTCTTATGTGGTCCTCCTCTAAGAAAGTGGCATTTGTCGACACAAAAACCTTATCTTCCTTAGGATTATAGAATAAACCACCTCTTGTTTATTTTGGGTAGCCTACGAATAGGCACAACTTTGAACGTGAATCCAACTTTTTTGGATTTGTCACAAGCACATGTGCTGGACTACCCCAAATTCTGAAATGACATAAACTACCTTTACGTCCTTTCCAGAGTTCAAAACATGTTTCAGAAACACTTTTTGAGTGCACATTGTTCAAAATGTATACCGTAGTCTTTACTATGTAACCCCAAAATGAACTAGGGAGATGAGCATAACTCATCATTGATCGAACCATGTCCAACAAGGTTCTATTTCTCATTTTCGATACACCGTTTTGTTGTGGCGTACCGGGAGATGAGAGTTAGGATGTAATTCCATGTTCTATCATATAGTTCTGGAATTTTAAATCCATGTACTCTTCACATCAATCTGATCGAAGCGTTTTAATTGTTTTACCCAATTGTTTTTCAACTTCAGTCTTGAATTCCTTTAACTTTTCAAGTGCTTCAGACTTATGTTGTATTAGGTAAATATGCCCAAATCTAGAATAATCATCTACAAAAGGAGATGAAATATTCATACCCTCCTCTGGCTTTAACACTCATCGGATCACAAACGTCTGAATGTATAAGCTCGAGAGGTTCTTTGGCTCTATAACCTTTTCCACTAAAAGGTCTTTTAGTCATTTTGCCTTCTAGGCAGGATTCACATACTGGTAAAGCATTTTCTTCTAACTCATTTAGAAGTCCATTCTTTACCAATCTCTCAATCCTATTGAGATTAATGTAACCCAATCTAAGATGCCAAAGATGAGCATTTTCTTTTGGAGAAATTTTACGTTTCTTAGTTTGTATGTTTGCAGTTTTAAATAATTCAGTGTTCAAAACCATTTTGACTGAATTAGGCCTTAAAACATAGAACCCATTTTCTAATGAAACTGAACATATTTCCACACCTTTCTTCAAAATAAACACTTTATTTAATGAGAAAGAAATAGAAATACATTGTTCTATGAGGCAAGAAATTTAAATAAGGTTTCTAGTGAACCCTGGTATCACTAATATATTGTCTAACAACATATATTTCTTGCCAAAATAAAGGTTCATCGTGCCTACTGCTACAGCTGAGACGACTTCTCCATTTCCAACCCGGAGCGTTATCTCTCCTTTCTGTAGCTGTTTCCAGGAATCAATTCCGTGAAAAGAAGAGCAAATATAATTAGTGGCGTATCCAAGCAGTTTTATCATTATCCACTAAACAAGCTTCTAAGCAAAGTAAATCATATTTACCTTCCTTCTTCTTTACTGCAATGTACTTCGGATAGTTCTGTTTCCAATGCCCGTCTTCGTTGCAGTGGAAACACTTTCCTTTGTCAGCAACTCTTTTGACTTTCTTGCCCTTCTGGGCGGCAGCTTTGTCAGCTCGTTTCCCTTTACCAACATTTTTCATGTTCTTTTTTTTTTCCTTTTAGGTTAGAAGAAGATGAAGCCACTATTTTTGATCTAGAGGTCGAACCTCTATGATAACTCCTACTGGCAACATTTGTCTCCCCTTTCGATCCCTGAATTTTCATCAAAGATTAAAAGGTCTGGAGTTCATTAAGAAGGGAGATAAGATTAAAAGTAAGCTTGTTCATAACAACATTATTTCTAAACTATAGGAAACTATCTGGAATGGTTTACAGAATGAAGCTGACCTGGCTCGATTTGTCGATAGAAGCACCATTCGACTCCGCGATGTTAAAGAACACCATCATATCTAGGAGATGATCCCTAACAGATGTACCCATGTGTGTACCTCTTGCTCCTTAAGTCCCACACTCCACTATAGGAGTCCGTAACACACTCAGGATTAAGGGCGATGAAGGGATCGAATCCCGCAGCGGAAACGATTGTGAATCACACGTTCTTAATATAGTTACATGGATTACAATCAAGAACTAATCTAACTAGATTAAAATGCATTTCTACAAGATGGAAAACAAGAAATATACTTTTGAAGAACTCTTTCTTCAATTGCTCCTTCTCCCAAGATCACGATCTCAGCAACTCGAACCCAAACGATCACGGACACTACCACCGAATCTTCTCTGTTGTTCTCTAAGTGAGGGAGGAAGGTGAGTTCCTTTTAGATGAGGTGAGATGTTCTTATCAAATTGCAATTGGAACTCTTTCCAACACAATGTGAGAGAATGTTCTAGGGTTTCTCAAAGAGATTGCTACACTTTGCTTAACCTCCAAATTACATCTCATTCAACCATTTATAAGGAAATAGGATGGAAATTACCATCCTATCCTTCCTTCATTCTCTCATTAGTATATAGTTTATATGTGAATCTAATTCACATTAAAACCATATATTATATCAATTATATCATATATAACTGATATAACACCTCATATATGAAATTGAACACTTCAATCTCATTCCTAACTTTATACCGTTAATATTACCATGTTGAGCCAACAGAGTGACCTAATGGACCTACAGTTCATGAGCTCCAATGATGTGAGATTAACTGATCAAACTCTTTGATCTAGTTAATCAATATTCATTAACCACAGGTCACTCCAATTTAAACTTGTAGTTGCACTCTTCTCACTATAGATTATATTATGTCCATTAATATAATCATTACCCATGAGTCGACCCTTCACAGGTTGTTCGTAATCATGGCTGGGTAAAATTATCATTTTACCCCTGTGATTACTTTTTGTTCCTTAAGCTCTACTGATCCTCTAATGAACAACAAGTCTAAGGTCATACCATAGATTCATACCCTCATAGAAGGCGGGGCCCCGTTGTTCAAGACTTGGAGTCAGTTCTTAAGTGAACAACCTATCTTATTCCCTAGTGTTGGAATGAGTGAATTCCATCTTGCACAGTTAAGTCACTAGCTACCTACGAGGTTCTATCCCTAAGAAGATAGGCTTATTGAGTCGGCTACAGGCAACTCTCACCCGTACTAGTCTAAGGACAAACCCTATAAGCAGGAGTTCTTAACTTGCTCAGGATATAGGTCGAGTCACTAATGACCATCTATAAATTATCAGTCTTATCCTGTTAACGGCGTTATACTGGTGAGACTAATAATTTGCAGCCTGGTCTTGTATGAACGCTTCATACAGGATGCCCCCACTCGCATGTCAACCACATGAATGAGTTGGATTACCTCATTTGTACTAATTACAAAGTGGGCCGCATCCATGGTGTTACAAGAATAAGGTTTCCAACCTTATTCTCATACCATAGAACATTTAGGTTATACTCTTGAACATAATCCAAATAATGTCTACTACACTGATGTTCAAGATACATTATAACCTTGGAGATTAGTTTATTTGATTTATAAACCAAGAATATAATTTTATCAAAACAAAGAACTCTTTATTTATGTGATCAAAATTACATAAGTTTAGGGCACAAATCCCAACAGGCCAGTCACTAATGATCATCTACGAATATATTAGTCCTATACTTTAAACGACATTACATCAGTAGGTATAATATTTCATGGTCCAGTCTTGTACAATCTCATTGCACAGGATGCCCCCACTCGCATGTCAACCACATGAACGAGCTGGATCACCTCGTTTGTATCTAATACAAAGGGGGTCGCATACATAGTGTTTCCAGGATGAGGTTCCCAACCCTATCCATATACTATAGACCGTTCAGGTCAATTACTCGAACGTAATACTCCTTGTGTGTCCACTAGACACCATTTAATTTCTCTCAAATATGACCTTGAAGCTTAGTTTATTGGATTAAGTTTATAAAATGCAAGATACAAAGTTTGAATAATAAACAATATTTATTCATTAATTCAATAAGTATTACAAACTACACGAGATTAAGACATACACCCCAAAAAACTCCCACTTGAACTAAGCTAGTGGAGTACATAATACATTTCTCAAATGTAAAATGTGATGGGAATCAAATCCACTTGAGCATGGAAACGTGATTAAATTCGTAATTAATCGTTTGTTTTGGTTTACTAGAAATACCAGTACATTGGGTAAAAACAGATACAAGCATTTTAATTACTAATCTCATTAGACATGGAACTAAACATGCAAACATGTTGTTCAAAACATTAAACTAATAAAGGAATTCAAAATAACCTTTGTAGATCAAATCATCAACTCTTTGCTCCAATTGAACAACAATACAACAAACACCAATTCCTCTGTTCATCCAAGAGGACACTACCAAAATGGAAAACCTCCTATCCTCTGAGTTTCTACTTAGATCTCTGATAACTTTTTATTAAAGAGTTATTTCCACCTAAATTGAGCTAAAAACCATACTAATTAATTGATCTTGGCATTTAATTAAGGTATTCTTGTACTTTATTAAACTAATTATGTATTAATTTGCCAAATTTGAGAAATGTTAACTTTAATTTCTCATATTGTGAAAATTAGAGAAATTGATTAATTTTCCCTTGGTTTTAATTGAATTTAGGTGCATGAATTTAACTTTGTTATGGAAGTGGATTAATTCAACAATTCAACTCAATTAATTGGAAGGCTTTTTACACATGTTGCAAACGAAAGAGGCTTATGGAAGAAGTCAAAGAGAGGCTTTTAGAGGAAGATAAAGAATGGCTTGTGGGAGAAGCTAAAAAGAGGCTTGTTGGAGAAGGTAGGCAAAACTTGTTCTCTAAGTTCAAACCATATGACCCATTTTACATACCCATTGCCGAAAATGGAGAGAGGGAGAGGAGAAGTGTGCTACCAAAATTTTCATATTCTTTGTATAGAGAAATCAAAAGTTCTCACGGCTTGGAGTGACATTGGAGACCCATTGGAGCTTGTCAACAAAGGGGGATTCTTTTCCTTTCACCTTGTTTACTTGATTTCTCTTCTCTTCCCTTGTAATTAGTAGTAATTATGCATTCTAGATTAGTTTGTAGATTTTCTTTTGTTTTAAGCATGAACTAATTTTAGAAGACAAGGATTTGAGTATACTTTATGCAATAAAGTTTCACATATTGAAGAGTATGCTTATTTGTGATTGATTATGGTTGTATTTATGGTTTATTGGATTTATGCTTGGCCAACCTAAGTTCATATTGCTTTCTTTTCTATGAGAAGTAGGAAGTTAGTGGAGTACCGTAATCACCTTAGGTCATGTAAAGGGTGGATACTCGAGACGAAATTGAAAAGATTAGAATAATCGATTCACCTAGGGTACTAAAACATGGAACTTCACAAGGTTGTTAATAAGAATTAATTACTAGAAAATGTCGGGTATTATTAGAATAAAACCTGAGTTAGCATGTGTAACACAAATGAAGTATTATGTATGACTTGATATGTGTAAACCGAAAGACATAAAGGAACCCTCAAATCCGAGCCTATCTCATTCATCATACCATTTTCGACATAGCTCATTTACCATTATAGTTCTCGGCATTGCATGTTACATTCAACATATTAGATTAATTCATCACCTCATCGAACATTTAGTTTTTCTTACATGTTCATTGCATCATTTATGTCTTTAGTATTAATTAGGCTAAACATTATCATTTATTTGTCTTTACTCTTGTTTTGCATAAAGATTACTACAAGTAGCTTAAACTAGGTAGATCTTGCCTCTAATCCCTGTGGAGACGATACTCGGTACTAGAATACTGTTTATTTTATTACTTGCTGCAATCGATTGTGTATACTTACACATCTGGTGCGTAGTTTGCATGTTAGTTCACTGCACGCTGTGCAACGCATCAATCTCCCTTGGTGGGAAGGGACCAACAATTTGGAGAGCAAAAGAATTTTTTAGAGAGGAGACAATTCTTTTTTAGAGCAATATCACAATTGCACCAAAAACCATCGATCGATCAATTCACATATATCCTTTCCCTGTTTAACTATCGATAGGGAGAGGAAGAGTGAAAGTGGGAACGTGTCATCCTGACACGTTCCCTTAATTAATTAATTTTAATTAAATAAAATTTAATCAAAATTAAATTAAATATCATATATTTAATTATGATTAAATCATATTTAATCAAGATTCCCTCTAACCTATAGTTTTAATGCATATCTCATGCACATTAAATTTTAACCTATAGTTTACAAATAGGAATCACATTCACATTTAAATTAATATTTGAAGTTTTTCAAATATTTAATTCTCTCATATAATTTAATATGAATCATATTCACATTAAATATAAAGTTCCAAAACTTTATATTATAACGTATCTATATACATAAATTTATTCTCTAATAAATTTGAACATTTCAAATCCAAACAATCTAATAACCCTTTACGAGCTAGAAGGTGGACCTAATAGACCTACAGATCAGAAGCTCCAACGATACGAGATTATTCGGTTAATCTCATTAACCTCCTAATCAACATTTGTTAACTGCAGGAACACTCCACTAAAGTCCCGCAATGGCACTCTTCTCACTGCAGATATATTTCTGTGTTCACGGATATTAACCAATAACAACAAGTCAATACTTCACGAATGTTCGTAACACCAGCTGGGTCAAATTACCGTTTTACCCCTGGGTTACATCTTGTACCTTAAGTACCAGTGATCCTCTAATAAACAATTTATTTGTGGTCCTACCAACAAACAAAAGTCCCTCTCGGGCTAATTAGATGGTTGGGCCCTTTGTTCAAATCCGGAGACACCACTTAAGGGAACATTCATCTACTTACCTTAGTAGACGGGAAGGAGTGAATTCCATCTTGCTAAGTTAAGTTCTAAGCCACTCACTCGGTCTTGTCCCCAAGAAGGTAGGCATATTGAGTCGGCGAATCTGGCCACTCTCACCCATACTAGTCAAAGGACAATCCCTTGCAAACAGGAGTTCATAACCTGCTCAGAATTGAGATCAAGTTGCCTAGGCATCCTAGTGAAATAGAAACCTAGCTAGTCAATGGAGTTGCATCTAGTGGTTACTATTTCACGGTCCGGTCTTATGTAATCTCATTACGTAGGATATCCCCACTCACATGTCTTCAACACGAACACGTTAGGATCACAATGTTTGTATCATATACAAACTGGGTCACATCCATAGTATTACCAGGGTAAGGTACCCAAACCTTATCTCCTTACTATAGACCCTTTAGGTTATATCTCGAATCGAGATCCTTTATATGTACACTACATTCAGTTCAAGAGACATTTTATAGGCTTGGATGTTAGTTTATTGGATTTTGGGTTAAAACAAAGGCAGTATCGTAAATAACGAATAATAATTCTTTATTAAAATAATAACTCTTTATTACAAAAATTAGAACAAAATTACAAACTACGAGTTTTAGGGCACAAACCCCAACAAAATGTAAAATAATACATAAGTAATACAATAAACTATGGCACTGAATACCCTATCACTTACCCTAGTCCGGAAGCACTCGTAGACCTAGATTCTCTAGGTGACCCTCAAACACCTTAGTCGTGAGGGCCTTTGTAAACGGATCCACAACATTGTGCTCCAAAGTTATATGTGTGACGGTCACTTCTCCGTGTTGTACATTCTTCCGTATCACGTGATACTTAAGTTCAATATGCTTTCCCCTCTTATGACTCTGAGGTTCTCTCGGGTTGGCTACTGCACCACTGTTGTCACAAAACAGGGTCACTGACAAGTTCATATTTGGAAAAACTTTCAAATCTAACATGAACTTCCTAAGCCAAACAACTTCCTTAGCAGCTTCACAAGCCGCAACATACTCGACCTCCATCGTGGAATCAGTGATGCATCCCTGCTCTATGCTTCACCACACTACAACTCCTCCATTAAGAGTGAACACTGACTCCGATGTGGACTTCCTAGAATGCTTATCGGTCTGAAAGTCAGAGTCTGTGTATCCCGTAAGGATAAAATCCTCACTTCCATACACAAACATGTAGTCGCTCGTTTTCCTAAGATACTTGAGGATTACCTTTACGATTGTCCAGTGATCTAAACCTGGAATTGATTGATACCTACTGACAATTCTAACTGCATAACAGATGTCGGGCCTAGTACACAACATGGCATACATCAGGCTCCCTACAGCTGAAGCATAAGGGATTTGTCTCATATCCTCAACCTCTTGAGGTGTCTTAGGACACTGTTCCTTAGACATGTGAACCCCATGCCTAAAAGGCAAAAAACCTTTCTTGGAGTTCTTCATATTATATCTTGACAACATCTTGTCGATATAAGATGTCTGTAACATGGCTAGCGTCTTGTTCTTCCGGTTTCGAACTATTTGGATACCTAGAACATATTGTACTTCTCCCAAATCTTTCATGTGGAATTGCGAAGTCAACCATTCCTTAACGTCAGTAAGGAAACCTACATCATTCCCAATGAGTAGGATATCATCCACATATAATATAAGAAATGTGATAGTGTTGTTGATGATTTTCTTATAGACACAAGACTCATCAACATTCTGACTAAAGCCATAAGATTTAATAGCCTCATCAAACCTTATATTCCAAGACCTCGAGACTTGTTTCAGCCCATCAATAGACCTTGGAAGTCTGCAAACCTTTTGCTCCTTGCCTTGTGTAATAAACCCCCTAGGTTGGTCCATGTAGATGGTCTCGTCAAGAATGACATTCAGAAAGGTCGTCTTGATATCCATTTACCATACCTCATAGTCATAATATGCAGCGATGGTGTTGTGCTTGTCATGTGTGCAAAAATAGATACGAAATAGTTACAACACAGCGCAAAATATGCAAGTATACATAGTCATTGCAGCAAGTAATAAATAAATGGTATTGAGTACCAAGTGTCGTCTCCACGGGGACTAAATGAGATTCTCAAGTAAAGTTCAAGTCTTTTGCAGTGAATTTTAGGGTAATCGACAGGAAAGTAAAAACAAATGATGAATGAAGGGTTTTGCAAAGAATGTAAATGACAAAAAAGTAAAGAAAACGATAAATGAAACCAGTAAAAGAAAACATATAAAGAAAGTAAGTAATATTCACAAGGTGAGGTATTTTGGGTTCATTAAAGCAAGTAGGTTTCAATTAAAGATAGCTCCTTAAGCCAAAAGCTTTCTATTAAGTCTATGTGATCCTCTTGACATCATAGTAAGTGTTCATGGTAGTTTTTTCCCCAAAACTTCCCTAATTGTTTCACAAGTAAATTCTCATTTAACATGCCTTGTATGTCCTTGCTCATATTCTAGGTGAGAAATCATTCCTAATCTTCCCTTCTTCGACACAAGATTACTCTTAGTGTTTTATCTTAGAATGGAAATAGTAAATCAACTTTCCCTCTTTTCATAAAGCAAAAAAACACGATGGAAATTAAAATGGCTAATTTCAATCCCAATATAAATCATTCAACACAACCATTTTCCAACATCAAGAGTCAAACATACACCCAACAACAAGTCAAGTAACTCAAAAAGGTCATTAATCATAGCCATTTAACATTATAGTGCATAATCTTCATACATTAGATGATAAACATAAGGTACATAACAATTAGAAGCTCTCGACCACAAGGAAAGCATACGCGAAAGAGTATATTCAAGAGGGAAAGTGAAATCTAAGCTAATGGAAGTAATACAATGATAAATCTAAGTAAAACTCCCTCTTTGACGAAGTTTTTGAAGTCCAATCCCTCCCTTCTTGAAGATCTCCTTGTGCACTTCTCCCTTGGACAATGCCCTAATCGTGAATGAGACCCACAAAAAAAACCTACCTCTTACCATGAGAACATAATGCTTAAATAACCTCTCCCAAACCCTAACTTAACCCTAGTCAACCCTAACCAAGGCCCAATGGTTTCTAACTTGAGTTAATGAAGATGTGTTTGCAAATCACGTGTTTGTTCTAAACATTCCCGTGCTGAAGCTATAGTGCTTTTTCAACTGTCAAGCACAACATTACTACTTTGTTGAAGCCAAACTCTTCCAGGATGTTGAAGCAGAGTTTTCCAGAATCAATGGATCAACTTCTCCAAAGCTACATTTTTCAGCTTTTCCCTTCCTAAACAAGCAAAATGTCTCCATTTAGACACAAATATCATAATTTCACTCATTGCTAGTGCTAAGATCAATATATAACCAAAACACAAGCAATCATGCATAATTAAGGAAGATTAGAAGCTAAAAAGCACACAACAATCACAATAATGCAAAGTTTAGCAACAAAAATGAAGCTAAATAACTTTCTATTGGAGAGTTATTAGATGGTCAGAAGGGTCCTGATAGACTTCACCATGGCAACAGAAGAAAATGTTTCCTCATAGTCAATCTCTTCTTGCTGGGTAAAACCCTTTGCAATTAGTCTAGCTTTGAAGGACTGCACCTTCCCATCTATACCACGTTTACGCTTGGAGATCCACTAGCAACAATTAGGTTTTACCCCTACGGTTGGTCCACAAGCTCCTAGAAGGAATTGAAGTACATAGACTTCATTTCCTGGTCCATGGATTTAATTCATTCGTCTTTGTCAATGTCATTCACTGCCTGATCATAGGTCAATGGATCCTCACAGTCATCATCAGGTATGACGACTTGGGTTTTATCCAAACCATGTAACGTTCAAGTTGTCTCACAACCCTCCCACTACGTCGAGGCATTCTCAACTCTTGAGAATGACGTACTTGACTAGACGAGCTAGGATCACAACACTTGTTGAGGTACTAACACGATCAACAACTCTTGCTGATGAACTGTCCATTTCATTTAACACAACCTTGCTCCTTGGTTTATGATCCCTTATGTGGTCCTCCTCAAGTAATGTGGTGTTTGTCGACACAAGCACCCTATTTTCCTTAGGATCGTAAAATAGACCACCTCTTGTTTCCTTTGGGTAACCTACGAAGAGTCACAACTTCGAACAAGGTTGCAGCTTTTTTGAGTTTGACACCAACACATGGGTCGGGCATCTCCAAATCCTGAAATGACGTAAACTACCTTTACGACCATTCCAGAGTTCGAAAGGTGTTTAAGAAACACTTTTCGATGGAACACTGTTCAAAATGTAAACTCTAGTCTCCACTACGTAACCCCAAAACGAGTAAGGGAGATGAGCGTATCTCATCATCGACCGAACCATGTCAAATAGGGTTCTGTTTCTCCTCTCCCATACACCATTCTGTTGTGGCATACCAGGTGCTGAGAGTTGAAACGTAATTCCATGTTTTATCACATAGTCTTGGAATTCAGTGTTCATATACTCTCCACCTCGATCCGATCGAACTAACTAGTTCTCAATCTCAGTCTTGTACTCCTTAAACTTTAAGGAGCTTCAAACTTTTGGTGCATTAGATAAACACACCTATATCTCGAATAGTCATCTATAAAGGAGATAAAGTATTTGTAGCCTCCCCGAGCTTTAACACTCATCGGACCACAGAGGTCAGAATGTATAAGTTGAAGAGGCTCTTTGGCTCTATAACGTTTTCCACTAAAAGGTTGTTTGGTTTTTGCCTTCAAGGCATGACTCACAAACCGATAAAGAATTTTCTTCTAACTCGCTTAGAAGTCCATTCTTCGCTAGTCTCTCAATCCTATTGAGATTTATGTGGCCTAACATTAGATGTCAAAGATGGGTGTTTTCTTTTGGAGAAACTCTTAACCTTTTTGTTCGCGTTTCAACAGTTTTAAACAATTCAGTATTCAAAACACTTTTGACCGAATTAAGTTTTAAAACGTACAGGTTATTCTCAAATGAAGAAGAACACACCTCATTTCCTTTGAATTAAATAAACACTTTATTGCAATCAAAATGAACGAAAATATAGTGTTCAATCACACAGGAAATAGAAACTAGGTTTCTAGTAAACCATAGAACTATGTACAAATTATCTAATAATAAGTACTTCCTGCCAAAGAAAAGCTTCACCGTGGCCACAACTGCAGCTGAGACAAATTTTCCAGATCCAACCCTGAGTGTTATCTTTCCCATCTGCGGTCGCTGCCAGGAACTAATTCCCTGAAAAGAAGAGCAAACATGGTTGGTGGCGCCTGAATCAAGTATCCAGACAGAGTCACTACTATTCACTAAACAAGTTTCTGTAACTAGTAAATCATATTTACCTTCATTCTTCTTGTCGGCAAGGAATTTGGGACAGTTCATCTTCTAGTGTCCGTCCCCGTTGCAGTAGAAACACTTTCCTTTATCTGTAACCTCCTTGACGTTCTTGCCCTTTTGGGCGGCAGCACAGTCAGCTTTCCCGACATTTTTCAACTTCTTTTTCCCTTTCGGGCCTGAAGATTAACCAACAAATTTTGTCCCAAAGGTCGAATCTTTGTGAAATGACCTGAAGGCAACATTTGCTTCAGCTTCATGTCCTTTGACTCGCATCAAAGACTATAAGGTTTATAGTTCGTTGAGGAGGGTGGTCAGATTGTAGCTAATTTTATTCATAACAAAATTGTTGTGAAACTGAAGGAAACTCTTCGGAAAAGTCTCCATTATGAAGCTTACCTGGATCGACTCATCGATAGAAGCACCGTTCATCTTCGCCAGGTTAAAGTGGGTTATCATGTCGAGAACATGTTTCCTAACAGGCGTTCCCTCCTTCATCCTAGCATTGAACACGTGCTTGAGAGCGTCGTGCCTAACCTGAAAGGAATGTTGTCCAAACATGTTCTGCAACGACTCCATGATCTTCTTAGCGGTGACCATGTTCTCGTGTTTCTTAGCCAATACTTCAAATAAGTTGGCTATGATGTAAACCTTGGCCTTTTCATTGGCCTTGGTACACCTATCATACACATCATGAACATGATGCGGTCGGGTCGGGCACCTGAGGACACTCCTTAGTGAGCACGAATTTGAGGTCATCGATGACTAAGATTGTGTTTATGTTATTTTTCCACGTTTGGTAATTGTCACCTATGAGCTTATCCGAAGCTAAGAGAGCTATGATTGAACTAGACATGCTTGTGAAAGAAAAACAATTCTTTATTAGTTCTCGCAAAAACTTTTGAAAATCAAAACATTTTTAGAAAATTTTAATCCATGATCCCTAGGTAATTTAAAATTGCAATGATACCTCAAAGGTTTAGAATGACCGCCCCCGAAGGGTAGACAAAATCACTCCTCCTCTAGAACGAGACTTTCTCGACTGGACCCTAATACCAAAATAACACTTATTCCTATAATCATCCAGTTACCATTTTTGGTCGGAGTCATTAACTCTTAATTATTTCCGTGAGTGTAACCCTCTATCTTTAAATCTCTAGAGTTTCCATCCAAACAATAGCCATCGAAGGGAGGACTACGAAGGAAAACAAAATAAGGAAATCGTATCCCTTTCAGGAATTCACGGTGTTTCGACTCCAATGATTAAGGCCCTCCGAAGGGCTAGTCTGGTCCAGACCAAACTAGCAAGCGGATCACAAGTGTCTCACGATGTGAATCGTTAGAAGAGACCGTGGGTCTCGTTTTCACAGGTCCCGCTCTCACTCACTATAAGTACTCTCTCCATTCACATTGAATTTTGTGAAGGGAAACAGATCTCCGTGAGCAACGAAAACGTGATTTTATAGATCGATTTGCTAGTTTTTTTTGGTTTACTACAAATACAAGTATATTGGTAAAATACAGAGAACAAGCAATCTAATCTAATTAGGCATGGATTATGCAAACATAGACATGTTGTACAAACTTAAACTAAGAGGGAATTAGAAATAATTACCTTTGTAGTTTTTCACTCACAACAACACCTTGCTTCCAATTTGCACAGCAACACAGCAAAAGACAATTCCTCTACTCTTCTTCTCCAACAGGACACCAACCACTTGGAAAACCTTCTATCCTCTAGATTCCACTTAAATCTCTCCTTTGGTGGGAAGGAGCCAACAATTGGAAGTGAAAGGAATTTGAAAGAGAGAGGATTTCTACAACAATCCAAAATGATCGATCAATCTATTTCTTCTCCCAATTGGAGAAGAAATAGCCTTGCAGAGGGTAACTCTCCATTCCCTATCGATGGGGAATTGGGAGACATGGGGAAGGTGTCCTCCTGACACACTCCCTATTTCTTTAATTTCTTTAATTGTATTATTAATAAATAATGAAATTATTAATTAAATAATATAATTAATTGATCAAATCATATTTAATTAATCATAAATTAAATATCATATATTTAATTTGGATTAAATCACATTTAATCAAATTTTCTCTCTAACCTATAGTTTAAATGTACATCTTATGTACATTAAATTTTAACCTATAGTTTTAAATATGAATCACATTCACATTTAAATTAATATTTGAACTCTTTCAAATATTTAATTCTTTCACTTAATTTAATATGAATTATATTCACATTAAATTTATAATATAAAGTTCCAAAACTTTTTATTATAATGTATCTATACACATTAACGCTTATTCCCTAATTAAATTTGAACATTTCAAATCAAACGATCTAAGAACCATTTATGAGCTAGAAGGTGGACCTAATGGACCTACATATCGAAGCTCCAACGATAAGAAATTATTCGATTAATCTCATTAACCTCCTAATCACCATTCGTTAACTACGACAACACTCCACTAAAGTCCCGCAGCTGCACTCTTCTCACTGCAGATATATTTCTTTGCCCATGGATATTGACCAATAACAACAAATCAATCCTTCACAAATGTTCGTAACACCAGTTGGGTCAAATTACCATTTTACCCCTAGGTTACATCTTTTACCTTAAGTACCAGTGCTCCTCTAATGAACAATTTGTTTGTGGTCCTACCAACAAATAGAAGTCCCTCTTGGGCCAATGAGAGGGTTAGGTCGTGAACGGAATCGAAGTCCTGCAGCGGAAGCGATTGCGAATCGCGCACTCTTGATTTAGTTACAACGATTAATTCAAGAACATAAATTACTAGATTAAGCATATAAATATGATGAACAACATGTATTATTACCTTTGAAGAACCTTTCTTCAAGTGCTCATTCTCTCTCACGATCAAGATCTCAGCTACACGAACCACAAACGGAATGAGACACCACCACTGGATCTTCTCCGTTGTTCTCTAGGTGAGGGAGGAATGTGGGTTCCCTTTAGGAGATATGAAATTTGGTGAGAGAGATGTTTGCGTTTTGGAACCTTTCCAACAACACAACAAAAACTTGGAATCACTTTTTTTTCTAGTTGCATCTCATGCAACCATATATATAGGGAAATAGGATGGAAATGACCATCCTACCCCCCCTTTATTCTCTCTTTAGTATATAGTTTATATATGAATCTAATTCACATTAAAACTATATATTATATCAATTATATCATATATAATTGATATAGCGTCTCATGTATGAAATTGAACACTTCAATTTAATTCCTAACTTTATACCCTCAATATTACCATATTGAGCCAACGGAGGGACCTAATGGACCTACAGTTCATGAGCTTCAATGATGTGAGACTAACTGATCAAACTCTTTGATCTAGTTAATCAATATTCATTAACTACAAGTCACTCCACTATAGACTTGTAGTTGCACTCTCCTCACTGTAGATAATATTATGTCCACTAATATAGTCATTACCCATGAATCGACCCTTCACAGTTTGTTCATAATCACGACTAGATCAAATTACCGTTTTATCCCTGTGATTACCTTTTTGCTTCTTAAGCACCACTGATCCTCTAATGAACAACAAGTCTACGGTTCTACCTTAGACTCATACCCTCATAGAGGGCGGGGCCCCGTTGTTCAAGACCTGGAGTCAGTTCTTAAGGGAACAACCTATCTAATTCCTTAGTGTATGAATGAGTGAATTCCATCTTGCATAGTTAAGTTCCCAGCTACCTACGAGGTTACATCACGATAAGGTAGGCTTATTGAGTCGGCTACGTACCACTCTCACCAATACTAGTCTAAGGACAAACCCCATAAGCGGGGAGTTCTTAACTTGCTCGAGATTCAGTCGAGTCATTAATGACCATCTATAAATTACTAGTCTTATCCATTACTTGATTGTTACATTGTTTAGACTAATAATTTGCGATCCAATCTTGTATGAACTCTTCATATAGGATGCCCCCACTCGCATGTCAACTACATGAATGAGTTGGATTACCTCATTTGTACTAATTACAAAGTGAGCCGCATCCATGGTGTTACCTGAATGAGGTTTCAAACCTTATTCTTATACCATAGACTATTTAGGTTATATTCTTGAACTCAACGCAAATAGTGTCCACTACACTGATGTTCAAGATAAAAGTTATAACCTTGGAGCTTAGTTTATTGGATTTATAAAGCAAGACTGTAATTCTATCAAAACAAATAACACTTTATTTAATTCATCAAAATTACACAAGTTTAGGGCATAAATCCCAACACTACAAGTAACTCTCTCTAAGGAAGGTTTTGTCTAAGGCTGGGGTATGTAAGTTGACGCTTGTGGAACACCCCTACCTGAAAACCGACCTAAGTAATAATGTGATTATAAACATAGGCCTAATACAATATAAGAGTTATATTTGTAGACTTAGGTAAATTTTAGCCGATTTATCTAGGTCAATCCTGAAAAATATAAAGTGTTGAGTGGGAGGAAATAAAGTGTATAAGATCCATTTAATTTTCCGACCACAAATCTCCTTAAAGTCCGCACCATGAGATCCATACTCGACCTCGTGGCGCAAATGGGAGCGTCCCCCTTCGGATGGTAT
Organism: Trichosanthes cucumerina; assembly: GCA_036507285.1. Taxonomy (NCBI): domain Eukaryota; kingdom Viridiplantae; phylum Streptophyta; class Magnoliopsida; order Cucurbitales; family Cucurbitaceae; genus Trichosanthes; species Trichosanthes cucumerina. The sequence goes on from CM071838.1 coordinate 32,156,207, forward strand.
TTGTACGGATCAATATCATAGTGGATGGAGAGAGTACTTATTGTGAGTGAGAGCGGGACCTGTGAAAACGGGACCCACGGTCTCTTCTTTAGATTCACACCGTGAGACCCCTATGATCCGCCTACTAGTTTGGCCTGGACCAGACAATCTCTTCGGAGGGCCTTGATCATGGGAGTCGGAACACCATGAACTCCCGAAAGTGACACAGTTTCCTTGTTGGTTTTCTTTCATGGTTCACCCTTCGGTGACTATTGTTTGGACGGATACTTGGAAACTTAAAGATTGAGGGTGACACTCACGGGATACTTTAAGTGTTAATGAATTCGACCGAAAAATGGTAACTGGACGCCTAATGGAATAAGGTTATTTTGGGAATAGGGTCTGGTAGAGAAAGTCTCGTCCTAGAGGAGGAGTGTTTTTGTTCACCCTTCGGTGGCGGTCATTCTAAACCTTTAGGATACCATTGTAAAATTTTAAATGACCTAGGGATCATAGGATTAAATTTTGCTAAAACTTGATTGGATTTTAAAACTATATTTGATTTTTTCAGCAAAAAATGTCTAGCTCAATAATCGCATTACTCGCTTCGGATAAGTTAGTGGGAGATAACTTCCAAACGTAGAAAATAATATTAACACGATTCTTGTAACCGACGACCTAAAGTTTGTGCTTACTGAGGAGTGTTCTCAGTTGCCGACCTCGACTGAATCACGAAGTGTTCGTGATGTATATGATCGATGGATCAGGGCCAATGAAAAGGCCAAGGTCTATATCATTGCCAGCTTATCTGAAGTCTTGGAAAATAAGCACGAGTTGATGATCACTGCTAAGGAGATCATGGAGTCGTTGCAGGATATGTTTGGACAATAGTCCTTTTAGGTCTGGCACGATTCGCTCAAACACGTCTTGAATGATCGAATGAAAGAAGGGACGTCTGTCTGTGAACATGTTCTGGACATGATGACCCACTTTAATTTGGCAGAGATAAATGGGGATTCGATCGATGAGTCGAGCCAGGTCAGCTTTATCTTAGAGACTCTTCCGAAGAGTTTCCTTCAGTTTCGTAGCAACGCTGTTATGAACAAGATAGGCTACACTCTAACCACCCTTCTCAATGAGCTACAAAACTTCCAGTCCTTGATGAGGATCAGGACTCCGGAAGCAGAGGCAAATGTTGCTTATAGATCATATCATAGGGGTTCGACTTGTAAACTCAAGATCTCTCTTTGGAATTTCCTTATTAAAAAAAATAAAAGAAAAGAAGAAATGAATGTTTAAAACTTGGTTTTCCTTGTTTTAAAAAGAAAAGAAATGAAGTGAAAGATAAAAGGAAAACAAGGAAGGAAAAGCTTAAACCATTTTGGTTTGGTTTGCTTTAAAAGTAATGAAGAAAAGAAAATGAAAGAAATGTTTATTATATTTTGTTTTGTTTAGAAAAGAAAAGAAAATAAAAGAAAGAAAGAGATAAAGAAAAGAAAAGAAAAGGGAAAGAAGAGATAAGGTTGGATTAAAGAAAAAGAAGAAAAAGACAAAAAGGAAAAAAACAAAAGAAAGCAATTCCACCGATTGTTTTTATCACTTATCTTCTCTCCATTTCCTTCTTCATTTACCAAAATAAAGATAAGGGTCTCGTGAGGTGAAGTTCAAGGAAGAAGAAGAAACTGGTTTTGGGGTTGAAGTTGAAGAAGAAGGAGATCTCAAAGTAGCAGCAAGGAAACCATTTCATCCAAGTTCTGTTATTTTGTTAATTTAGAGCTCCACAAGAAGAGGTAAGTGTTTAAGTTTGCTTTTCTTAAAATCTAATTCATTTTTGAACAACGTTCGTGAAGGAAGCTCGAGCAAATTCTTAAGTTAAGTTACTTTTTTTTGAAGAGGAAGGCAGAAGATAGAATTTGCTGTCAAATCCAAGAAGCCTCTAATATTTTGGTTGTCCTGATCTGTAGCGTTGGAATCAGAAGCTCTATTAGGTATGGTTGGAAAGCTTATTGAATTTCCTACAACTCTTGTGAAGAAATCGTGAGTATAAAACAATTGGAATATTTCTTAAATCGCAGGACAAATTTGTTGTGCAGCAGGAAATTGATTCTGGAAACAGCAGCAGGTGGATTTTAGGGAAGAAGGTATTGAGGTATTTTTGAACCAATCTGTTGGGAATCTCAACTTCATGTCTTCATATTATTTTTAGAGGGTTCAAAAAGGAAGAATTTGGTAAAAGTACATTCTTTTTGGATAAGTAATGAAGAAGTTATGACTGTTTGAAGACAGGGTATAAAATCTGTAAAATGCTGGAAAATTGGTTGGAGTGTTTTCTTGTAGTTTGAAGGTTAAAAACCATGAGCTCGAGGTTCTAAAACATGGTTTTGGTTTGTTTGGCAGGCCAAGAAGAAATAGGTCAAGTGTACGGGCCAAGTTTCTAGTTCTAACACTGTGAGTGACAAAACGAACTTCGAAAATGAACCATATGCTTGAAATATGCTTTAAGAAATGCAAGTTTTGCTAGAATGAAAGATTTCAATGCTTTATGTTTTATTTTTGAACACATGTTTATGAGTATAAATATTTTCCTAGATATGGCTTCAAGTATTCATTGTGACCCTAAATGTCTTGATGAAATTTATACATGAGCATATGTCTATTGATTGCCGGAATTTATGGAAATGTTGTGATTTTGAGCAAGTATGTACTAGCAAGTATGTTTTAAAGATTTTCAATTTTATGAACAAGCCGAGTAGGCTTGAGTTTTATGAAAGAAAAGATAAGCAAGCATGTTTAAACATTTTTATGATGTTTTCTGAGACATGATTTAGTAAATGACTAAGATATTGAGCCCGAGGCTTTATGGTACCGTGTGCACACAGGTCATATTCTGTTATCGACGTTGAGTGTACTCCGTGACAACAATATTGTCGTGAGTGCTGGGCGGGCCCCACTACGACAAAGACGATGGGAGTGCTGGGCGGGCCCCACTACATCGTAGAGTAAACGTTTGTTGTATTGGGTGTGCCCTACACAACGTGGATTGTGACATGATTTAAAAGAGTTTATATCATTTATATGTCTTATGATATTTCTACGACATACTTGCTGGTTTTCTGAAAATCTATTATGATTTCATGTTTACTTTTAACGCTTGACTACAAATACATATGCTCATAAGTTTTTCAAGTGAAATGTATTACAAGTTATAGATTTTAAATTCAGTCACTCACTAAGCTTCATAGTTCATTATTTCAATGTTCTTAAAACTTTTCAGGTAGAGATCGAGCTCCTGGTACCTGACATCCTGCCATAGTCTGCTGGAAGCTCAATAAGTTTGATAATTGTACGTGGTTGGTGTTGTATAACAAGCCCATATGTGTCATAGTCTATTTTGAGAGGACTATATAATTAAAGTGCGTGTGCATTAGAGGTTGTATAGACAATGGTTTGTCTTATTTTGTTTATGATGCTTTTGCCCGTTTAAGTTTTCAAGAGAGACTTAAGAAGAGTTTCTCCTCATGTATGTTTAATAGTTGTCAAGTTTCCGCTGTGTTATGTTAAAGTGTTTCATATGCAAACATAGTATGTTTATCATGTAAAACAGGGTCAACAGGTATTGTTAAGAGGTAAACAATGTATGTTGGCTTCACGCCGTCTTCTGGGCTAAGTTAGCAGGTGGCTTGGTAGGGGGTATGACACGACCTCTGGGACTAAATCTGTTGCTCCTTCTCGCCCGAAAAGAAAGAAGAAGATGAAGAAGGGTAAAGTTGATCGAGTTGCCGCCCAAAAGGGCAAGAAGGTAAATGAAGTTGCAGAGAAAGGAAAGTGTTTCCACTGGAATGAGGATGACCACTGGAAGAGAAACTGTCCCAAGTTCCTTGTCTAGAGGGAAAATCAAGGTAAATGTGATTTACTAGTAACTGAAACATGTTTAGTGGAGAGTAGTGACTCTGCCTGGATATTAGATTCGGGCGCCACTAACGACGTGTATTCTTCTTTTCAAGAAATTGATTCCTGGCAGCAGCTGCGAGAGGGTGAGCTGACTCTACGGGTTGGATTTGTGGAGATAGTCTCTGCTGCAGCAATCGACAAAGTGAAGTTTTACTTTGGCAGAAATTACATTTTGTTAGACAACATGTACATAGTTCCAGGGTTTACTAGAAACCTCGATTCTATTTCATGTCTTTTAGAACAATGTATATCCATTTCTTTCAATGGAAATAAAGCGTTTATTTCCAAAAATAACTTGATTTGTTCTGCTTCACTTAAGTCAAATTTGTATGTTTTGAAACCTAATTCAGTCAAAAGCGTTTTGAACACTGAGTTATTTAAAACTACAGAAACACAAACTAAAAGAGCTAAAGTTTCTCCAAAAGAAAATGCCCATCTTTGGAATCTAAGGTTAGGTCACATTAATCTCAATAGGATTGAGAGAATAGTGAAGAGTGGACTTCTAAGTAAGTTGGAAGAAAACTCTTTACCGGTGTGTGAGTCATGCCTCGAAGACAAAATGACCAAACACCCTTTTAGTGGAAAAGGATATAGAGCCAAGGAGCCTCTTGAGCTTATACATTCTGACCTCTGTGGTCTGATGAGTGTTAAAGCACGAGGAGGTTACAAATACTTTGTATCTTTCATAGATGACTATTCGAGATATGGGTATATTTACCTAATGCATAGGAAGTCTGAAACTCTTGAAAAGTTCAAGGAGTACAAGACTGTGGTTGAGAACCTGTTAGGTAAAACCATTAAAACACTTCGATCGGATCGAGGTGGAGAGCATATGGACACAAAATTCCAGGACTATATGATAGAAAACGGAATTACGCCTCAACTCTCAGCACCTGGTATGCCCCAGTAGTATTGGGATTTGTGCCCTAAAACTCGTAGTTTGTAATTATATTCTAATTATTGTAATAAAGTGTTATTATTTCAATAAAGTGTTATTGTTCGTTATGTACGAGTTTTCATTTATTTAAACCTAAATCCAATAAACTAAACATCCAAGGCTGTTAAGTGAATCTCTAACTAAATGTAATGTACATAAAAAGGATCTCGGTTCGAGATATAGCCTAAAGGGTCTATAGTTACGGGATAAGGTTTGGGTACCTTACCCTGGTTAAACTATGGATGTGGCCCACTTTGTATTTGATACAAACACTATGATCCTAACGTGTTCGTGTAGATGACATGGGAGTGGGGATATCGTATGTAATGAGATTACATAAGACCGGACCACGAAATAGTAATCTCTAGCTGTAACTCTGTTGACTAGTTAGGTTTCTATTTCACTAGGATGACCTAGGCAACTTGATCTCAATCCTGAGCAGGTTATGAACTCCTGTTTGCGAGGGATTGTCCTTTGACTAGTATGGGTGAGAGTGGCCAGATTCACAGACTCAATATGCCTACCTTCTTGGGGACAAGACCGAGTGAGCAACTGAGAACTTAACTTAGCAAGATGGAATTTACTCCTTCCCGCCTACTACGGTAAGTAGAGGAATGTTTCCTTAAGTGGTGTCCCCGGGACTTGAACAAAGGGCCCGACCCTCTCATTGGCCCGAGAGGAGCTCTATTTGTTGGTAGGACCACAAACAAATTGTTCATTAGAGGAGCACTGGTACTTAAGACACAAGATGTAACCTAGGGGTAAAATGGTAATTTGACCCAGCTGGTGCTACGAACATTCGTGAAGGATTGACTTGTTGTTATTGGTCAATATCCATGGACACGAAATATATCTGCAGGTGAGAAAGTGTGCATTTGTGAGACTTTAGTGGAGTGTTCATGATTAACGAATGTTGATTGGGAGGTTAATGAGATTAACCGAGCAATCTCGTATCGTTGGAGCTTCTGATCTGTAGTTCCATTAGGTCCACCTTCTAGCTCGTAAAGGGTTCTTAGATCATTTGAATTTGAAATGTTCAAATTCATTAGGGAATATATTTAATGTATTTAGATACGATATAATATATAGTTTTGGAACTATATATTATAAATTTAATGTGAATGTGATTCATATTAAATTATATGAGAGAATTGAATATTTGAAAGAGTTCAAATATTAAATTTAAATGTGAATGTGATTCGTATTAAAAACTATAGGTTAAATTTAATGTACATTAGATGTGCATTAAATTATAGGATAGAGGGATAATTCATTAAATGTGTTTTAATGTAAATTAAATATAAGATATTTAATTTATATTTTGATTATTTAATTAATATGATTAATTAAATAAGGAACGTGTCAGGAGAACACGTTCCCCCTCTCTCCCAACTCCCTATTCGATAGGAAGTGGGAGATGTCATCTACTGGGTTTAACTTCTCCTAAAGAGAGGTGAAACTACTGGTTTTGATCGATTGATTTTCAATTGACAGAAGGCAAAAATCTCTCTCTCTCAATCTCAAGAATTTCCTAATTCTTCTAAATTGTTGGAATCTTTCCCACAAAGGAGAGATCAAGGCACTCAGAGACATAGAGGGTTTTCCAAGTTGGTGGTGTTCTGTTGGTGAAAAATAGAGAACTTTTGAAGTTCTTGAGTTGTTGAACATTGGAGCAAGGAGTTGTTGTTCTGCTAAACTACAAAGGTAATTCCACTTTCTTTATTAGTTTAATTGTTAAACTTGTAGCATGTTTGCATGTAAGACATCCATGCCTAATTAGATTAGAGTTAATTTTGTGCTTGTTCTGTATATTTGTCAATGTAGTGGTTTTTGTTTCAATTAAAACAATCAGCATATGACGATTCCAAACCACGTTTCCGCTGCTCAAGGAGATCCGATTTCCATCAAGTAGAATGGTGTACGGAGAGGAGAAACAGAACCCTGTTGGACATGGTTCGGTCGATGATGAGCTATGCTCGTCTGCCTGATTATTTTTGGGGTTACGCAGTGGAGACTGCGGTTTATATTTCGAACAATGTTCTGTCGAAAAGTGTTTGTGAAACACCTTTCAAACTCTGGAATGGACGTAAAGGTAGTTTACACCATTTCAGAATTTGGGGATGCCCGACCCACGTGTTGGTGTCAAACCCGAAAAAGTTGGAACCTTGTTCAAAATTGTGCCTATTCGTAGGTTGCCCAAAAGAGACTAGGGGTGGTCTATTTTTCGATCCTAAGGAAAATAAGGTGCTTGTGTCGATAAACGCCACTTTCCTTGAGGAACACCTCATCAGGGATCATTTGCCTAGGAGCAAAATCGTGTTAAACGAATGGACAGTACATCAACAAGAGTTGCTGATGGGGCTAGTACATCAACAAGTGTTGTTGATCCTAGCACGTCAAGTCAAGTCCGTTCCCAAGAGTTGGGAATGCCTCGACGTAGTGGGAGGGTTGTGAGACAGCCTGAACGTTACATGGGTTTAGCTGAAACCCAAGTTGTCACTCCTAATGATAACTACGAGGATCCATTAACCTATGATCAGGCAATGGCAGACGTTGACAAGGATGCATGGATTAAAGCTATGGACCAGAAACTGGAGTCGATGTACTTCAATTCTATCTGGGAGCTTGTGGATCAACCGGATGGAGTAAAACCTATAGGTTGCAAATGGATCTACAAGCGTAAACGTGGCGTAGATGGGAAGGTGCAAACCTTCAAAGCACGACTAGTGGCAAAGGGTTTTACCAAGGTCGAAGGGGTTTACTATGAGGAAACCTTTTCACCTGTTGCCATGGTAAAGTCGATCATGATCCTTCTCGCCATTGCCGCATATTATGACTATGAGGTATGGCAGATGGATGTTAAGACCGTCTTTCTGAATAGCAATCTTGACGAAACGATCTACATGGACCAACCTAAGCCTCGAGGTCTTGGAATATAAGGTTTGATGAGGCAATCAAATCTTATGACTTTGATCATAATGTCGACGAGCCTTGTGTCTACAAGAAAATCGTCGACAAAACTGTCGTATTTCTGATATTGTACGTGGATGAAATCCTTCTCATTGGGAATGAGCTAGGATTTCTTACTGACGTAGAGAAATGGCTAGCTTCGTAATTCCAAATGAAAGATTTGGGAGATGCTCAGATGTTCTAGGTATCAAGATTTTCTGGAACAAGAAGAACAGAACGTTGGCCATGTCTCAAGCGTCTTATATTGTCAAGATGTTGTCTTGATATAAAATGCAGAACTCAAAGAAGGGCTTGTTGCCTTTTAGGCACGGGGTTCACCTGTCTAAGGATTAGTGTCCTAAGACTCCTCAAAAGGTTGAGGATATAAGATGGACCCCCTATGCTTCAGCTGTAGGGAGCCTAATGTATGTCATGTTGTGTACTAGACCCGACATCTGTTATGCAGTAGAGATTGTTAGTAGGTATCAATCCAGTATCCAGGATTAGATCACAGGACAACCGTAAAAGCAATCCTCAAGTATCTTAGGAGAACGAGGAACTACAACTTAGTGTATGGCAGTGGGGATTTGATCCCTACAGGTTACACAGATTCTGACTTTCAGACCGATAAGAATTCTGGGAAACCCACTTCGAGGTCAGCCTTCATTCTGAATGGAGAAGTTGTAGTATGGTGAAGCATCAAGCAGGGATGCATCGCTGATTCCACTATGGAAGCGGAGTACGTTGCAGCTTGTGAAGCTGCAAAGGAAGCTATTTGGCTTAGGAAGTTCATGACGGATTTGGAAATTGTTCCAAATATGAACTTGTCGATCACGTTGTTTTGTGACAACAGTGGTGTTGTAGCCAACTCTAGAGAGCCTCGAAGCCATAAGAGAGGCAAACACATTGAGCGGAAGTATCACCTGATACGGGAGATTGTGCACCGCGGCGACGTGACTATCACGCAGATAGCATCAGAGCACAATGTTGCTGATCCATTTACAAAGCCCCTCACGACTAAGGTGTTTGAGGGTCACCTAGAGAGTCTAGGTCTTCGTGTGCTTCCTGACTAGGGCAAATAGGAGATATGTAAACGGGTATTCAATGCCCTAGTTTATTGTATTACTTTATTGTAATTTATGTACATTTCAGAAATGTATTTGCTCCACTAGCTTAGTCCAAGTGGGAGTTTGTTGGGATGTTTGTCCTAATCTCGTTCTGTTTGTAAATTAACATTTGATATTAATAAAGGTTATTTATTTCATCATTTTGTGTCTCTCATATTTTACAAACATTGTCCAATAAACTAAACTCCAAGGTCATTGAATATATGAGAGAACTAGAACTTGAACGGTGTGTAGTGGACACACGGGAGGATCACGTTTGAGTTAATGACCCAAACGGTCTACAATATATGGATGGGGTTGGAGACCTAATCCTGGATACGCTGTGGATGCGACCCTCTTTGTATTAAGATACAAACGAGGTGATCTGACTCGTTCATGTGATTGACATGCGAGTGGGGGCATCCTGTACAATGAGATTGTACAAAACCGGACTGTGAATTATTAGACCTACTGATGTAACACCATTAAAAGTATGGACTAATAACTTCGTAGATGACCATTAGTGACTCGACCTGAATCATGAGCGTATTACGGACTCTTGTCTGCGGGGTCTGGCCTTTGACTAGTACGAGTGAGGGTGGTCACAGTTACTCGCCCAATATGCCTATCTTCTCAAGGACATGACCTAATAGGGAGCAGTGAACTTAACTACGCGAGATGGAATTCACTTGTTCCCGCCTTTAGGAAAACTAGAGGGGTTGTTCTCTTAAGTGTTGTCTCCAGGACTTGGACAACGGGCACCCACCCTCTCACTGGCACGAGAGTGGTGTTGTGTATTGTTGGACCATTACAACGTTGGTGTTAATTAGAGAAGTAGTGGGGACTTAAGGAACAAGAAGTAGACACATGGGTAAAATGGTAATTTCACCCAAGAGTGTCTACGAACAACCTGTGAAGGGTCGACTCATGGGCATTGATTATATCAGTGGACACATCTTATCTTATACTGACGGGGGTGCAACTACGGGCTTTAGTGGAGTGTTGTCATAGCTAATGAATGTTGATTAACCGGATCAAAGAGTTTGATAGGTTGATCTCGGATCATTGGAGCTCGTCACTGTAGGTCCATAAGGTCCCTCGGTTGGCTCAAACTGGATTAATAGAAGATTTACAATTTTGGTGTGAATTTGAAGTGTTCAAGTTCACTAAAGGGTAATTATGTCATTTATATGAGATATGAATGATATATTATGTAGTTTAATGTGAATGAGATTCATAATAAACTATAGGTTAACCTAATTGTTGAATTAGGGCTAACTTGGAGAAATTAGATTGAGAGAAATTAAATTGAATGTGATTCAATTTAAAAATCCAATAATGCAAATGTGATTTGTAAAATGAGATATGAGATATCTAATAATATGTGGTTATGCAAATATGATTTGTATAACCTATAGTTGTAGTAAAATGGTAAATAGGTAGAGATTTCAACTCTACCTATCACCATTATTTAAAATCCTTTTCAAGAAGGGTTCATTAATCAATTGCTCATTTTTGGAATTCTCACCAAAAGAATCAAGTCTCTTCTCTCTCAAAATTCTCTCAAATTCTCCTCCCCAAAACCAAAAAAGGATCCCACAATCTTCCTTCTTCCTAAAGGAGAACAACTGAGAAACCAAGTGGAAGTGTTCGATTCGGTGTTCGTGTGAGGAGTTCGAGTTTGTTGAGAACGAGGAGAAAACGAAGAGTTCGTGATCTTCGGAAAGGAAAGCTTGAAGATCGTCTTTAACAAGTAAGTTGCCTTAAACTTGTTGTATTTCCTTTCTAGAAAAGCATGTTTAGCCTATACTATATTTTAGTTTAATTTTAACGAAATTGAAATGCTCAACAATACCACGACGATTCGATCGTCTTCTGCTGCGCTAGGACTCTAATACCCTTCAGAATTGAGATCCTTTATATGTACACTAGATTCAGTTCAAGAGACATTTTACAACCTTTGATGTTAGTTTATTGGATTTAGGGTTAATAAAAGGGCAATATTGTAATTAATGAACAATAACTCTTTATTGATAATAATAACTATTTATTACATTAATTAGAACAATATTTACAATACTACGAGTTTTAGGACACAAATCCCAACAAACTCCCACTTGAACTAAAACTCCAGTGGGGTGCATTACAATCTAAAACAGTGGTTACACAATAAACTAGGGCATCCATATACCCATTACATATCTCCCACTTGCCCTAGATTAACCTATGTACATAAAACGTAGGCCTAGACTCTCCAGATGACCCTCAAACACTTTAGCCGTGAGAGTCTTTGTAAATGAATCAACTATTTTGTGCTCCAAAGCGATCTTCGTGACTGTCACATCTCTTTGTTGCACTATCTCTCGTATCAGGTGATACTTCCTCTCGATGTGCTTGTCTCGCTTGTGGTTGCGAGATTCCTTCGAATTGGCTACCGCACCACTGTTGTCAAAGTATAAGGTGATGGGAAATTCCATATTTGGAACAACTTCCAAGTTAGTAAAGAATTTCCTTAGCCAAACAAGCTCTTTAGCTGTTTCACAAGCAACGACATACTCTGCCTCCATTGTGGAGTCAACGATGCATCCTTGTTTGATACTTCACCACACTATAACTCTCCCGTTAAGGGTGAAAACTAATCCCGATGTGGATTTCCTAGAATAATTATCGGTATGAAAATCATAATCAGTGTAGCCAGTAAGGATCAAATCCTTAGTCTCATACACAAGTGTATAGTTCGTCGTTCTCTTAAGATACTTGAGGATATTTTTAACTGCGGTCCAGTGGTCTAACCCTGTATTGGGTTGGTACCTAATTCCCACTACATAACAAATGTTTGGCCTCGTGCACAACATAACATACATTAATCTACCTACTGTAGAGGCATTGGAGAATACGTCTCATGCCCTCAACTTCTTGAGGTGTCTTAGGACACTGTTCCTTAGACAAATGAATTCCATGCCTGAAAGGTAATAAACCTCTCTTGGATTCTGCATCGAATATCAAGCAAACATTTTGTCGATATAAGATGCTTGAGACAGAGTTAGCGTTCTGTTCTTGCGATTCCTGAAAATTTGAATCCCAAGAACATATTGCGACTCTCCCAAATCTTTCATTATGAATTGGGTCGCCAGGAACTTTCTTATGTCAGTTAGGTATCCTACATCATTCCCAATGAGTAGGATATAATCCACATAAAGTACTAAGAAATCTACTTTGTCGTTGATGACCCTCTTATGATTATGTCTAATAATAGAATTATGACACAACATAATTAAGTTAAATATGAATCATATTCACATTGAACTATATATTATATAAATCATATCACATATAATTGATATAATCCCTAAATATGAACTTGAACATTTCGAATTCATTCCAAAACTTTATACTTACTATTAATTCCATGTTGAGCCAACCGAGGGACCTAATGTACCTACAGATCATGAGCTTCAACGATACGAGATTGACTAATCTAACTCCTTGATCCCGTCAATCAACATTCGTTAACTACGAGTCACTCAACTAAAGATTCGTAGTTGCACTCTTCTCACGGTAGGACAAGTTGTGTCCATTGATTTAACCAATGCCCGTGAATCAACCCTTCACAGGTCGTTCGTAGTCACAGGTGGGTCGAATTACCGTTTACCCCTGTGACTACTTCTTGCACCTTAAGCACCACTGATCCTCTAATCAACAACAAGTTTATGGTCTGACCATAAACATTATCTCTCTCGGGCCAGCAAGAAGGAGGGGCCCCGTTGTTCAAGACCTGGATATAACTCTTAAGGGAACAACCTATCTAGTTACCCTAAAATGGGGAACGAGTGAATTCCTTCTTGCGAAGTTTAGTCCCCAGCTCCCTAGAAGGTTTCATCCCTGAAAAGGTAGGAATATTGAGTCAGCAACTCTGGCCACTCTCACCCGTACTAGTCAAGGGATAATCCCGAGCAGACAGGAGTTCACAACTCGCTCAAGATTCAGGTTGAATCACTACTGGTCATCATTTGAATCATTAGCCTTAACCTATCAATGGTGTTACTAGATTAGTCTAACAATTCTTGGTCCACTCTTATACAATCTCATTGCACAGGATGCCCCCACTCGCATGTCAACCACAAGAACGAGTCAGATCACCTCGTTTGTATCTAATACAAAGCGGGCCACATCCACAGTGTATCCAAGATTAGGTCTCCAACCCTATCCATATACTATAGACCGTTCGGGTCATTAACTTGAACGTGATCCTCCCTGTGTGTCCACTACACACCGTTCAAGTTCTAGTTCTCTCATAAATTCAATGACCCTGGAGCTTAGTTTATTGAAAAAGTTTATAAATATTGCGAGACACAAAGTGATGAAATGAATAACTCTTATTAATTTCAAACAATATATGACAAACACGAGGTTAGGAAAAAAATCCCAACGAACTCCCACTTGGACTAAGCTAGTGGAGAAAATACATTTCTGAAATGTACATAAATTACAATGAAGTAATACAATAAACTAGGGCATTGAATACCCGTTTACACATTTCCCACCTGCCCTAGTCAGGAAGCTCTCGAAGACCTAGACTCTCTAGGCGACCCTCAAACACCTTAGCCGTGAGGGGCTTTGTAAATGGATCAGCTACGTTGTGTTCCGACGCTATCTGTGTGACCGTCACGTCCTCGCGGTGCACAATCTCCCGTATCAGATGATACTTGCGCTCAATGTGTTTGTCTCTCTTATGTCTCTGAGGCTCACGCGAGTTGGCTACTGCACCACTGTTATCACAGAGCAGTGTGATAGGAAAGTTCATATTTGGAACAACTTCCAAATTCGTCATGAACTTTCTCAGCCAAACAGCTTCCTTTGCAGCTTCACAAGCCGCAACATACTCCGCTTTCATAGTGGAATCAGCGATGCATCCCTGCTTGATGCTTTGCCATATTACAACTCCTCCATTCAGAATGAAGGTTGACCCCGAAGTGGACTTCCTAGAATCCTTATCGGTCTGAAAATCAGAATTCGTGTATCCCGTAAGGATCAAATCCCCACTACTATACACTAAGCTGTAGTTCCTCGTTCTCCTAAGATACTTGAGGACATCCTTTACGGTTGTCCAGTGATCTAATCCTGGATTGGACTGATATCTACTGACAATTCCTACTGCATAACAAATGTCGGGTCTAGTACATAGCATGCCATACAACAGGCTCCCTACAGCTGAAGCATATGGAATCCGTCTCATATCCTCAACATCTTGAGGAGTCTTAGGACACTGATCCTTAGACAAGTGAACCCCATGCCTGAAAGGCAGCAAGCCCTTCTTGGAGTTTTGCATCTTATATCTAGACAACATCTTGTCAATATAAGACGCCTAAGCCAAGGCTAGCGATTCTGTTCTTCCGTTTCCGGACTATCTTGATACCTAGAACATACTTAGCTTCTCCCAAATCTTTCATTTGGAATTGCAAAGCTAGCCACTTCTTAACGTCGGTAAGAAATTGTACCTCATTCCCAATGAGAAGAATATCGTCCACATACAACACCAAAAATGCGACAGTTTTGTCAACAATTTTCTTGTAAACACAAGGCTCGTCGATATTTTGATCAAAGTCATAAGATTTGATCGCCTCATCAAACCCTATATTCCAAGACCTCGAAGCCTGTTTCAGTCCATAAATGGACCTATGAAGCCGACAAACCTTTTGCTCTTGGCCTTGGGCAATGAATCCTTTGAGTTGGTCCATGTAGATGATCTCATCAAGTTTGCCATTCAGAAAGGTTGTCTTGATGTCCATCTGTCATACCTCGTAGTCATAATACGCGGCAATGGCCAGAAGGATCCTGATCGACTTTACCATGGCAACAGGTGAAAAGGTCTCCTCATTGTCAACCCCTTCAACCTGGGTAAACCCTTTGCCACTAGTCGAGCTTTGAAGGTCTGCACCTTCCCATCTACGCCACGTTTACGCTTGTAGATCCATTTGCAACGAATAGGTTTTACCCCATCCGGTTGATCCACAAGCTCTCATACAGAATTGAAGTACATTGACTCCATTTCCTGGTCCATAGCTTTAATCAACTCGTCTTTGTCAACATCAACCATCGCCTGATCATAGGTCAATGGATCCTCACAATCATCATCAGGAGCGACAACTAAGGTTTTAGCTAAACCCATGTAGCGATCGGGCTGTCTCACAGTCCTCCCACTACGTCGAGGCATTCCCAAATCTTGGGAACGGATTTGACTAGACGTGCTAAGGTCAACAACACTTGTTGACGTACTAGCCATCGGCAGAACTCTTGTCGATGTCATCGCATCCATTTCATTCAACACAATTTTACTCCTTGGTAAATGATCCCTGACGTGGTCTTCCTCTAGGAAAGTGGCGTTTGTCGACACAAGCACCCTATTTTCCTTAGGATCGTAAAATAGACCACCACTAGTCTCTTTTGGGTAACCTACGAATAGGCACAATTTCGACTGGGGTTCCAACTTTTTTGGGTTTGACACCAACACGTGGGTCGGGCATCCCCAAATTCTGAAGTGATGTAAACTGCCTTTACGTCCACTCTATAGGTCGAAAGGTGTTTCACAAACAGTCTTCGAGGGAACGTTGTTCAAAATATGGACCGCAGTCTCCACTGCGTATCCCCAAAAAGAATCAGGGAGATGAGCATAGCTCATCATCGACCAAACCATGTACAACAAGGTTCTGTTTCTCCTCTCCGATACACCATTCTACTGTGGCATACCAGGCATTGAGAGTTGGGACGTAATTTCGTGTTCTATCATATAGTCCTGGAATTCAGTGTCCATGTACTCTCCACCTCGATCTGATCGAAGTGTTTTAAGCGATTTACCTAAGAGGTTCTCAACCTTAGTCTTGTACTCCTTGAACTTTTCAAGAGTTTCAGACTTCTTGTGCATTAGGTAAATATACCCATATCTGGAGTAATCGTCTATGAAAGACACGAAATACTCATAACCGCCCCGAGCTTTAACATCATCATCTCCACCACGAGGTCGAATGTACTAACTCAAGAGGCTCTTTGGCTCTATATTTTTTTCCACTAAAATGACGTTTGGTCATTCTGCCCTCAAGGCATGACTCACACACCGACAAAGAGTTTTCTTCCAACTCGTTTAGAAGTCCACTCTTCACTAGTTTCTCAATCCTATTGAGATTAATGTGGCCTAATCGTAGATGCCAAAGATGGACATTTTCTTTTGGAGAAACTTTTGCTTTCTTAGTTCGTGTTTTCATAGCTTTAAACAATTCGATATTCAAAACACTTTTGACCGAATTAGGTTTCAAAACATACAGATTATGCTCGAGTGAAGCTGAATAAATAAGATTGTCTTTGAAAGAAATAAACACTTTACTTGATTCAAAGGAAACAGATATACAGATATACAATGTTCAATTAAGCAGGAAATGGAAACAAGGTTTCTAGTAAACCCTGAAACTATGTACAAATTGTCCAACAATAAGTACTTCCCGCCAAAGTGTAGCTTCACCGTGCTGATCGCTGCAGCAGAGACAAGCTCCCCGGATCTAACCCGTAGAGTCACCTCACCCTCTCGCAGCGGCTGCCAGGAATCAATCCCCTGAAAAGAAGAACAAACGTGGTTAGTGGCGCCCGAATCCAATATCCAGGCAGAGTCACTACTCTCCACTAAACATGTTTCTGTCACAAGTAAATCACATTTACCTTGATTCTTCCTCTCGGTCAGGAATTTGGGACAGTTCCTCTTCCAGTGTCCACCCTCATTGCAGTGGAAACACTTTCCTTTCTCTGCAACATCCTTGACCTTCTTGCCCTTCTGGGCAGAAGCTCGGTCAGTTTTACCCCTCTTCATCCTCTTCTTCCCTTTCGGGCGTGAAGGAGCAACAGGTTTCGTCCCAGAGGTGTAACCCCTGTGATAAGACCTGTAGGCAACATTTGCCTCAGATTCCTTGACCCTGTTCAAGGATTGGAAATTCTGTAGCTCATTAAGGAGGGTAGTCTGAGTGTAGCTAATTTTGTTCATAACGACATTGCTCTGGCCAAGGAAACTCTTCGGAAGAGTCTCCAAAATAAAACTGACCTGGCTCGACTCGTCGATCGAAGCCCTCGTTCATCTCGGCCAGATTAAAGTGGGTCATCATGCCTAGAACATGTTCACGGACAGACGACCCCTCTTTCATCCGTGCGTTGAAGACGTATTTGAGCGAGTCATGCCAGACCTGAAAAGACTGTTGTCCAAACATTTCCTGCAATGACTCCATGATCTCCTTGGTAGAGACCATCAGCTCATGCTTCTTTGCCAAGACATCAGACATGCTGGCAATTATGTAGACCTTGGCCTTTTCATTGGCCCTGATCCACCGATTGTACGCATCGCGAACACTTCGCGACGCTGTCGAGCCCGACATCTGAGGACACTCCTCAGACAGCACGAACTTTATGTCGTTAGTTACCAAAATTGTGTTAATGTTGTTTTTCCAACTTTGGTAATTATCTCCCACTAACTTATCGGACGCGAGTAGTGCTATTATTGCGCTAGAGATTTTTAGCTGAAAAAAAAATTTTGTATTAGTCTCGCAAAAAACCTTTTTAAATCCAATCAAGTTTTAGCAAAATAGTTTCATGATCCCTAGGTCATTCAAAATTTTGCAATGATACCCTAAAGGTTTAGAATGACCGCCACTTAAGGGTGAACAGAACACTCCTCCTCTAGGACGAGACTTTCTCGATCATACCCTAATCCCATAATAACTCTTATCCATTAGGCGTCCAATTACCATTGTTTGGTCGAATTCATTAACACTTAACGAATTCTGTGAGTGTCACCCTCAATCTTTAAGTTTCCAAGCATCCGTCCAAACAATAGCCACCGAAGGGTGAACCAAGAAGGAAAACCAACCAGGAAACTGTATCCCTTTCGGGAATTCACGATTTTCTGACTCCCATGATCAAGCCCTCCGAAGGGATTGTCTGGTCTAGGCCAAACTAGCAGGCAGATCATAGGCGTCTCACGGTGTGAATCGAAAGAAGAGATCGTGGGTCTCGTTTTCACAAGTCCCGCTCCCACTCACTATAAGTACTCTCTCCATCCACGATGATATTGACCTATACAAATGCCACCCGAAGGGGGACGCTCCCATTTGCGTCACGAGGCCGAGTATAGATCTCACGGTGCGAACTTAAAGGAGATTTGTGGTTGGAAATTCAAATGTATCTCATACACTATATTTCCTCCCACTCAGCACTTTAATTTTAATAGGGATTGACCTAGATAAACCGGCTAAAATTTACCTAAGTCTAGCAATGTAACTCTTATATGGTATTAACCTAAGTCTATAATCACATTATAACTTAGGTCTATGTGAGTAAATTAATTAACTCTTAATTAACGGCACTCGCGATAATATAACCTAAGAATCTCGGACATCGAATTCACTCCTGTGTCGGTTTCGAGTGTAGGGTGTTCCACAAACGTCAACTTAAATACCCCAACCTTAGACAAAATCTTCATTAGACAGAGTTACTTATCAGACTCCATTCAAAAGTTATATTTGATTTCCTAATTTCTAATCTCATTAGAAAATAGAAAAGCTAAGTCTAATTATTGAAGTTCTAAACTCTTTAAAACTAATAATTAGCTTAGGTTTTATGCATTTCTATGTTATAGTGCTTGATCATCCATCACATGAATAATACTATACTATAACATACATTCATCACATGAATTAAATGCATGAGCATGCTTTTAATTTAAAAATATAACACTTATATTTAAATAAATTAAATCATGCAAACATTATATTATAACTCTTATAATATAATCCTATCATGCATACTATATATTATAACTCTTATAATATAAATATGATGCATAAAATGTTTAACCTAAGGTGGGATTTTAAATATATATGACATACAATATACACATAGAAATTAATTAAAATATACATCTCATGCATAAAATAATTAAACAACAAAAATGGACTGGTTTTTGGCACCTAGGGGCAATTATTTAATTAAATAACATTAATATAACACTTATATTAACATTATTTAATAAAATAATTAAATAAATAAATATAAATACATTTACAAATCATAAAATAATTTAAAAAATAATAAAATAACGCCCAACTTTGGGAAAATGCGCCCACGTCCTCGCGAAAATGAAGCTGCAGCCGCTCCTCAACGCGTGCAGCGTTGCAACGTCGTGGGTAACGTTGATTCTAATTTTCAGACCGATGGAGACTGAATATGTCGTTGCTTGTGAAGCAGCTAAGAAGGCTGTTTGGCTAAGAAAATTCCTTACTGATTTGGAAGTCATTCCAAATATGGAATTTCTCATCACCTTATACTGTGACAACAGTGGTGCGGTAGCCAATTTAAAGGAACCTCGCAGTCATAAGCGAGGCAAGCACATTGAGAGGAAGTATCACCTGATACGAGAAATAGTGCAACGAGGAGATGTGACAGTCACGAAAATCGCTTCGGAGCACAATATTGTTGATCCGTTTACAAAGACTCTCACAGCTAAAGTGTTCGAGGGTCATCTGGAAAGTCTTGATCTACAAGATATGTACATAGGCTAATCTAGGGCAAGTGGGAGATATGTAATGGGGTATATGGATGCCCTAGTTTATTGTATTTCTATCTCTTATAACCACTGTTTTATATTATGATGTACCCCACTAGAGTTTTAGTTCAAGTGCAAGTTTGTTCGGGTTTGTGCCCTAAAACTCGTAGTTTGTATTTATGTTCTAATTAATGTAATAAAGTGTTATTATTTCAATAAAGAGTTATTGTTCGTTATCTACGAGTTTTCCTTTATTTAAACTCTAAATCCAATAAACTAAACATCCAAGGCTGTTAAATGAATCTCTAACTGAATGTAATGTACATAAAAAAGATCTCAGTTCGAGATACAGCCTAAAGGGTCTATAGTTACGAGATAAGGTTTGGGTACCTTACCCTGGTTAAACTATTGGATGTGGCCCACTTTGTATTTGATACAAAAACTGTGATCCTAACGTGTTCGTGTAGATGACATGTGAGTGGGGATATCCTATGTAATGAGATTACATAAGACCAGTCCACAAAATAGTAATCTCTAGTTGTAACTCCATTGACTAGTTAGGTTTCTATTTCACTAGGATGATCTAGGCAACTTGATCTTAATTCTGAGCAGGTTACGAACTCCTGTTCGCGAAGGATTGTCCTTTGACTAGTATGGGTGAGAGTGCGCCAGATTCGCCGACTCAATATGCCTACCTTCTTGGGGACAAGACCAAGTGAGCGGCTGGGAACTTAACTTAGCAAGATGGAATTCACTCATTCCCGCCTACTAGGGTAAGTAGATGAATATTCCCTTAAGTGGTGTCTCCGGGACTTAAACAAAGGGCCTGACCCTCTCATTGGCCCGAGAGGGACTCTGTTTGTTGGTAGGACCACAAACAAATTGTTCATTAGAGGAGCACTAGTACTTAAGGCACAAGATCTAACCCAGGGGTAAAATGGTAATTTAACCCAGTTGGTGTTACGAACATTTTTGAAGGATTGACTGGCTGTTATGGGTCAATCCATAGACACAGAAATATATCTGCAGTGAGAAGAGTGCAGTTGTGGGAATTTAGTGGAGTGTTCCCGCAGTTAACGAATGTTGATTGGGAGGTTAATGAGATTAGCAGAAATCTCTCGTATCGTTGGAGCTTACGATCTGTAAGTCCATTAGGTCCACCTTCTAGCTCGTAAAGGGTTCTTAGATCATTTGAATTTGAAATGTTCAAATTCATTAGGGAATATATTTAATGTATTTAAATACGATATAATATATAGTTTTCGATTTATATATTATAAATTTAATGTGAATATGATTCATATTAAATTATATGAGAGAATTGAATATTTGAAAGAGTTCAAATATTATATTAAATGTGAATGTGATTCACATTTGCAAACTATAGGATAAAATTTAATATGCACTGGATGTACATTAAAACTATAGGTTAAAGGGGTAATATGATTAAATGAGATTTAATCCAAATTAAATATATGATATTTAATTTGTATTATTTAAATATGATTTAAACTAATAATTAAATTTGATTTAATTATATTATTATTATTATTATTATTATTTTAATAATAAATGAGGGAACGTGTCATCCAGACACGTTCCCCACTATCCCTCCCCTTCTCTCTATCGACAGTTTAACAGGGAGAAGGGGGTTTCTCATTTTGATTGATCGATCAATCAGATTGGAACTAACAGAAGGAAAAATCCTCTCCCTCTCTCACTCTCATTCCCAAAAACTCTTCCAAAAGTTTGAATCCTTCCCACCATGGAGGATCTAAGTAGAACTCAGAGATATAGGAGGTGATTCAAGTGGTGGTGTTATTACACAGAGAAAAACAGAGAAGTTCTTCCTTGTTGTTGTTTATCGTGGAGCAAGGAGTTGCTGCGAAAAAGCTACAAAGGTAATTTATTCACCTCCCTTCTTAGTTTAACTGTTAAACTTAATACGTTTGCATGTATGCTATTATCCATGTCTAATAGGATTAGAATTTCCATGCTTGTTCTGTATTTATCAATGTACTGGTTTTTGTTTCAATTAAAACAATCAAGCACATTAACGATCCCAAACACGTTTCCGCTGCTCAAGGAGATTAAATCTCCATCATGTCTAAGATGCCAAAGATAGGTATTATTATTAGGAGAAATCCTTTGCCTTTTACTTTGAGTATTTCCAGTTTTAAACATCTCATGATTTAAAATTGCTTTAGTTTGGTTCAGTTTAAGTACATACAAGTCGTTTTCTAATTTAGCACAACAAATATTGACACTTCATTACTAGAAAAGGAAATACAATAACTATGTTCAATTAGACAAGAGACAAAAATCAAGTTTCTCTTAATTTTAGACTATGTACAAATGTATCTCTAAAAAACAGCTTGGCATCTCCCACTGTACGAGCTGAGCTGAGACGATGTCTCCCATTCCGACCCTGAGCGTCATCTCCCCCTCTTCGAGCTCCTTGAAGGAACTAGTTTCCTGTAAATAAGAGCAAACGTGTTTAGTGGCTCCTGAATCAAGTATCCAGGTAAAATCATCACTTTCCACTAAACTGAAGGGATTGAATCCTGCAACGAAAGTGATTGTGAATCGCGTGTTCATGATTTTGTTACACAGATCTATAACAAGAATAATATACTAAAGATTAAGCATGCATTTCTAATTAGTACAGCGAGAAATTTACCTTTGAAGAACACTTTCTTCACGAGCTCGTTCTCCAACGATCACAATATCAACAATACGATTTGTTGGGGTTTGTGCCCTAAAACTCGTAGTTTGTAATTTTGTTCTAATTTTTGTAATAAAGAGTTATTATTTCAATAAAAAGTTATTGTTTGTTATTTATGATATTGTCATTTGTTTTAACCCAAAATCCAATAAACTAAAATCCAATGCTGTAAAATGTCTCTTGAACTGAATGTAGTGTACATATAAAGGATCTCGGTTCGAGATACAGCCTAACGGGTCTATAGTAAGGGGATAAGGTTTGGGTACCTTACCCTAGTAATATTATGGATGTGCCCCCCTTTGTATATGATACAAACACTATGATCCTAACGTGTTCATGTAGATGACATGTGAGTGAGGATATCCTATGTAATGAGATTACATAAGACCAGGTCGTGAAATAGTAACCACTAGATGTAACTCTGTTGACTAGCTGGGTTTCTATTTCACTAGAATGACCTGGGCAACTTGATCTCAATCCTGAGCAGGTTACGAACTCCTGTTTGCAAGAGATTGTCCTTTGACTAGTATGGATGAGAGTGGTCGCCGACTCAATATGCCTACCTTCTTAGGGACAATATCGAGTGAGCGGCTGGGGACTTGACTTAGTAAGATGAAATTCACTCCTTCCCGCCTACTAGGGTAAGTAGATGAATGTTCGTTTAAGTGATGTCTCCGGGACTTGAACAAAGGATTTGACCCTCTCATTGGCCCGAGAGGGACTTCTGTTTGTTGATAAGACCACAAACAAATTGTTCATTAGAGTAGCACTGTACTTAAGGTACAAGATGTAACCCACGGGTAAAACGGTAATTTGACCCAACTGGTGTTACGAACATTCGTGAAGGATTGACTTGCTATTATTGGTCAATATCCGTGGACACAGAAATATATCTCTATAGTGAGAAGAGTGCATCTGCGGAACTTTAGTAGAGTGTTCCTACAGTTAACGAATGTTGATTAGGAGGTTAATGAGATTAACCGAATAATCTCGTATCGTTGGAGATTCTGATCTGTAGATCCATTAGGTCTACCTTCTAGCTCGTAAATGGTACTTAGATCGTTTGAATTTGAAATGTTCAAATTCATTAGGGAATAAATTTATGTATATAGATACGTTATAATATAAAATTTTGGAAATCTATATTATAAATTTAATGTAAATATGATTCATGCTAAATTATATGAGAGAATTAAATATTTGAAAATGTTCAATAATTAAATGTGAATGTGATTCATATTTGAAAACTATAGGTTAAAATTTAATGTGCATGAGATGTGCATTAAAACTATAGGTTAGAGGGAATATTGATCAAATATGATTAAATCATAATTAAATATATTTAATTTAATTTAATTTTTGTTAAATGTGATTTAAATAAAATTAAAATTAATTAATAATTAAATATAATTTAATTATTTAATTTATTAAATTAATTAAGGGAACGTGTCAAGATGACACGTTCCCACTACCCCTCTTGCACTCCATATCGACAGATAAATAGGGAGAGGGGATCAGTGAGAAGATGATCGATTGATCATTTTTCTGTGCAATTTGTGGAATTGCTCTCTAAACTCTCTCTCTCAATTTCTCTTCCTCCTTCTAAATTGTTGGAATCCTTCCCACCAAGGATTGATTAAAATAACTAAGAGGATAGAAGATTTTCCTCGTGGTGGTGTCCCATTGGAGAAGAAAGAACAAAGTTTTTCCTTCTTGTTGTGCAATTGGAGCAAGGGTTGTTGGATTGATAAACTACAAAGGTAAATGATTTCTTACTTTTAGTTTAAGAATTACACAACATGTTTGTATGCTTAGAATCCATGCTCTAATTAGATTAGATTTAATTGGTTGCCTCTGTATTTTTTAGTCAATGTAATGGTATTTGAAGTAAACCAAAACACATGATCAATTACGATTTTAATCACGTTTCCGTTGCTCAAGGGGATCTGATTCCAATCAATTGGTATCAGAGCAATGTTTGTTTTGTTTTGGTTGAAACAAATTTACATTGGATAGGTGGGAATTGAATTTGGTTTGCTGTAAAACTGTTTAGGAAAAATTTGGCCTTAGTTTCTTTTTTCGGATTTGATCAAATTAAGTGTAAAGGCCCCTGCGTTTTGGGCAATGAAATGCATTATCGAATCTGTATTAGTGTTACGAGTCGTTCGAGACAAATTTCATGCAATTCGGATGAGTATCGTGGAAGAAATCACCATTGGAATCTGTTATTTTTTGAAGGAATATGTTGCTGCAGAAGCAACAACGTTGCAACGCTACCAACAACGTTCCAACGCCGTTAATCAGCGTTGCAGCGCTGAGGAGACGTCGGAGCCCCTATCGATATATAATTGCGAGGGGTCAGCAGCGTTGCAATGCTGCCCCTCAGCGTTGCAACACTACCCCAATGCCAGGCGCGCGCGTGAGATGAGGCAGCGTTGCAATGCTCTCCACAGCGTTGCATTGTCGTGACGACAACCTGAAGGTGCAACCCAGTTTAGAAGCAGTTCAGGTCGATTTTGGTATGGTTCGAGCGGTCTGAGCTCAGTCAAAGGAGTTTTGGACCGGTTTTATAATAAAATTAATGTAATTTTATTAATTTTGCACTTTAGGGGCCAAATTTTTTCGGTTTTATGGCTATGTTTTTTATGAATGTCATTTAGAATATTTCCCACCTTAGGATAAGTATGTTCATGAATTTTTTTTATTTGTATAAGTGGTATATAATATGGTAGAAACGCATGATTTGTTTTATTTTTCATAAGTAATTAACTATAATTGTTATAATTAGATTATATGAAAAATAAAGAGCATGGAGTATGAAATTACTTAGTTTAAAATAAATGTTATTTTATTTAAGTAATTTGCTTTATTCAATTAGTTGAATGTCATTTATAATTCCAATTTGAAATCGTTTGTTGGTTTTATAATATAGTTCCTTGTCATAGGTTAATTATTAAAATTTATAAAAATTTATAAATAAAGGGGTTTTAGAAACCATAACCTATAACAAAGAATTGCATGCAAACATATGAACTTGGGTTAAAGTAAATTAGTTTAACATTGTTTAAAATTAAATAAGACTTAAGTTTAATTTCTTACATAGTCTTTTAAATAGTTTAAAATATAGTAGGACAATAGGACATTGGTTATAAAGGAACTCTACCAGTGATGTTCTGTCTAAGGTTGGGGGTACTTAAGCTGACGGTTAACGGAACACCTCCTACGTGCGAACTGACCTGGAACTTGAGTTGAATTAACCATAGTCCTGTGTTATATCTAGGTAATTAAAATGTTTATTCATCTAGACATAAGGTTAAAAGACCTAGTTATAAAAGTTCTAATAGGAATAGACTTAGATAGATTATATTAGCCAGAATCTGACTAAGTTAAACCTATACCCTAACCTTAGGAACAAGGTGTTCCCATCGAGTTTACTCTCACGTCCTCAAGAGTTCACACCTTGAGTTCCATGCTCTGCTACGTGGCGTCAATAGGGTGCCCCCCTACGGTAAGTGTTTGCATGGTTCAATACCAAGGTGAATGAGGGAAGTATCCATAGTAAATGGGAACAGGACGCGTGTCAACGTATCCACGGTCTCCTCCATTAGGTCGCATCGTGAGATTTCTATAGTCCGTCTGCTAGGTTGTCCTGGAACATCCAATCCCTACGGAGGGTCTGACTAGGGGTCGGAACACCGCGAACTCCAGAAATGGATAGGGTCTCTTAGGTAATTTGCCAACAGTTGTCTTTCTTAATAGTAGTTTGTTGGCTCCGACCTATTAGTTATGAAAACGGTAGGGTCACATTTACGAGATAAGTTAAGCTAGTTAACAAGTTCTTGACCAAACAAACGGTAGCTAAGATTCATTGGGACATTAGATGTTCTGGTAATGAGAGTTAGTTGATATAGTCTCAATTCAGGGGAGGAGTGACTGACCACCCGACGACGGCTTTTGTTCTACACCCTTGAAGTATCGTTGCAACATTAAAGGTTTAATCTAAACACTAGGGTTCTTTAATAATTTTGCTAAAATTGATTGGTTTATAATGAGTTAAAGGCATAACTAATTAGAACTAGCTTTTAAATTTCAGCATGTCGTCCTCAATAGTAGTCTTACTCAAAAGTGAACGTTTAACTGGCGAGAATTATACTACGTGGAAGTCCAACCCGGGAGGGCGTTGCAATGTCGCCTCCATTCGCACTCGCGTCAGGCATCGGGGTAGCGTTGCAACACCATGAAACGGCGTTGCAACGTTGTTGACCCCTGGATTCTTTATCGATAGGGGGCGCTGGCATTGCGATGTCGTTCTTCAGCGTTGCAATGCTGATGAACGGTGTTGCAACGTCGCTGGTTGCGTTGCAACGCTACTGCTTTTGCAGAAGCTCATTCCTTCGAAAAATAACAACTTCTTCTTGCAATTTCTCACCCAATACTCATCCGAATTGTTTCAAACTTGTCACGAACGACTCAAAACAATATTACAGACTCTATTATGCACTTAATTGCCCAAAACGCAGGGGACTTTACATTTAATTTGATCAAATCAAAATTAAAACTAAACCCAAAATTTCCTAAACTAGTTTTACAGCAAACCAAATACAATTCCCACCTAACCAATGCAAATTTGTTTCAACCAAAACAAAACAAGCATTGCTCTGATACCAATTGATGGGAATCTGATCCTCGTGAGCAACGGAAAAGTGATTTAAAGATCAATTTGCTAGTTTGTTTTGGTTTACTACAAATATTAGTACATTGGTAAAATACAGAGAACAAGCAATCTAATCTAATTAGGCATGGATTATGCAAACATAGACATGTCGTATAAACTTAAACTAAGAGGGAATTCGAAATAATTACGTTTGTAGTTTTTCAATCACAGCAACACCTTGCTTCCAATTTGCACATCAACACAGCAAAAGACAATTCATCTATTCTTTTTCTCCAACAGGACACCAACCACTTGGAAAACCTTTTATCCTTTGGATTCCACTTAAATCTCTCCTTTGGTGGGAAGTAGTCAACAATTGGAAATGAAGGGAATTTGAGAGAAAGAGGATTTCTACAACAATCCAAATTGATCGATCAATCTATTGCTTCTCCCATTTGGAGAAGAAATAGCCTTGCAAAGGGTAACTTCTCACTCCCTATCGATGGGAAGTTGGGAGACATGGGTAACGTGTCCTCCTAACACGTTCCCTTTTTTATAATTTATTTAATTATATTATTAATTAAATTATTAAATTATTAATTAAATAATGTAATTAATTAATCAAATCATATTTAATTAATCATAAATTAAATATCATATATTTAATTTGGTTTAAATCAAATTTAATCAATTTTTTCCTCTAACCTATAGTTTTAATGCACATCTTATGTACATTAATTTTAACCTATAGTTTTAAATATAAATCACATTCACATTTAAATTAATATTTGAACTCTTTCAAACATTTAATTCACTCACTTAATTTAATATGAATTATATTCAGATTAAATTTATAATATAAAGTTCCAAAACTTTATATATAATGTATCTATATACATTAACGTTTATTCTCTAATTGAATTTGAACATTTCAAATTTAAACGATCTAAGAACCCTTTACGAGCTAGAAAGTGGACCTAATGGACCTATAGATCATAAGCTCTAACGATATGAAATTATTCGGTTAATCTCATTAACCTCCTAATCACCATTCGTTAACTACAGGAACACTCCAATAAAGTCCCGCAACTGGACTCTTCACTGCAGATATATTTCTGTGTCCATGGATATTGACCAATAACAACAAATCAATCCTTCACGAATGTTCGTAACACCAGCTGGGTCAAATTACCGTTTTATCCCTAGGTTACATCTTTTACCTTAAATACCAGTGCTCCTCTAATGAACAACTTGTTTGTGCTCCTACCAACAAACAGAAGTTACTCTCGGGCCAATGAGAGGGTCGGATCCTTTGTTCAAGTCCCGGAGACACCACTTATGGGAACATTCCTCTACTTACCCTAATAGGCGAGAACGAGTGAATTTCATCATGCTAAGTTAACTCTCCAGTCGCTCACTCGGTCTTGTCCCCAAGAAGGTAGGCATATTGAGTCGGCGAATCTGGCCACTCTCACCCATACTAGTCAAAGGACAGTCCCTCGCAAACAGGAGTTCGTAACCTGCTCAGGATTGAGATCAAGTTGTCTAACTCATCCTAGTGAAATAGAAACCTAACTAGTAAACGAAGTTACACCTAGTGGTTACTATTTCGTGGTCTGGTGTTATGCAATCTCATTACATAGGATATCCCCACTCACATGTCATCTACACGAACACGTTAGGATCACAATGTTTTTATTATATACAAAGTGGGCCATATCCATAGTAATACCAGGGTAAGGTACCCAAACCTTATCCCCTTACTATAGACCCCTTAGGTTGTATCTCGAACTGAGATCCTTTATATGTACACTACATTCAGTTCAAGGGACATTATCTAGCCTTGAATGTTAGTTTATTGGATTTAGGATTAATAAAAGGGCAATATTGTAATTAATGAACAAGAACTCTTTCTTGATAATAATAACTTTTTATTACATTAATTAGAACAATATTTACAAAAGTACGAGTTTTAGGGCACAAACCCCAACATTTTGATCCATACAAATATCATTTGAAGGGGGATGCTCCCATTTGCGCCATAAGGTCGAGTATGGATCTCACGGTGTGAACTTAACAGAGATTTGTAGGTGGAATTTAAATGTATCTCCTACACTTTAATTCCTCTCAC
The DNA here is from genome assembly GCA_036507285.1 of Trichosanthes cucumerina. Classification (NCBI taxonomy): domain Eukaryota; kingdom Viridiplantae; phylum Streptophyta; class Magnoliopsida; order Cucurbitales; family Cucurbitaceae; genus Trichosanthes; species Trichosanthes cucumerina. Next base: position 32,185,215 of record CM071838.1, read on the forward strand.
TCAGCACCTTAGTTTAACGGCATTGACTTAGATAAATCGGCTATACTTACCTAAGTCTACCAATATAACTCTTATATTGGATTAGCTTAAGTCTATAACAAATTATTAACTTAGGTCTATGTGAGTTTGATTTAATTAATGTTTAATTAACGTCACTCACGAGAATATAACCTATGAATCTCTGAACTAAATTCACTCTCAGGTCGGTTCCCAAGTACGGGTGTTCCGCAAAGCGTCAGCTTAAATACCCCAACCTTAGACAGAACCTTTCTTAGATAGAGTTACTAATTAGTCACCATTCATAAGTCATATTTTGATTTCCTAATTCTAATCTTATTAGAACTGGAAAACCTAACTCTAATTAATCAAGTTCTAAATCATTAAAAACTAATTAATTAACTTATATTACATGCATTTCTATGCTATAATGCTTGATCATTCATCACATGAATAACATACTTTAGAACATACATACATCGCATGTATAAAATGCATGTCAATGCTTTTTATCCAATTAATATAACACTTATATTCATTAAATTAAACATACATTATATTATAACACTTATGATATAAATATGATGCACGATATGCTTAACCTAAGGTGAGATTTTAAACTATATGACATACATTATGCATATAATTATTCATACAACACTTGCATGAATATAAATAGCAAATTGGATCGGTTTTAGCACCCCTAGGGGCATTAATTTAATTAATTAACATTAATATAATAATTATATTTATATTAATTAATATACATTAAATTAAAACTTAATTTAATAAAAGCAAATAAATTAAATTACAAAAAAATGGCCAAAAATCGATAATACATGTCCGCCAGCCCACTTATTTGCGAAAATGTCTCGCCAACTGCCCACTAAGCGCACAACGTTTCAACGTCGTGGGCTACATTGCAACATTGTGCGTCTCAACGCCTATATTCGCGTCACAACCCTTGCGGCATTGCAACGCACGCCCTGCGTTGCAATCCGACCTGCAACATGCCTCATTTCCACAAGGGCAGCGTTGCAACCCTATCCAATAGGGTGTTGGGATTTGTGCCCTAAACTTATGTAATTTTGATCAAATAAATAAAAAGTTATTTGTTTTGATAAAATTGTATTCTTGCTTTATTAATCAAATAAACTAAGCTCCAAGCTTATAATGAATCTTGAACATCAGTGTAGTAGACACTATTTGGATTGTGTTCAAGAGTATAACCTAAAGGGTCTATGATATAAAAATAAGGTTAGAAACCTTATTTTGGTAACACCATAGATGCGACCCACTTTGTAATTAGTACAAATGAGGTAATCCAACTCATTCATGTGGATTGACATGTGAGTGGGGGCATCTTGTATGAAGAGTTCATACAAGACCAGACTGCAAGTTATTAGTCCAACCAGTATAACGTCGTTAACAGGATAAGACTGATAATTTATAGATGCTCATTAGTGACTCGACGTGAATCCTCAGCAAGTTAAGAACTTCTGGTTATAGGGGGTTTATCCTTAGACTAGTATGGGTGAGAGTGACCTATAGCCGACTCAATAAGCCTACCTTCTCATGGACAGAACCTTGTAGGTAGCTGGGAACATAACTATGCAAGATGGAATTCACTCATTCCTACACTAAGGAATTAGATAGGTTATTCCCTTAAAAACTGAATCCAGGTCTTGAACAACGGGACCCCGCCCTCTAAGAGGGTATGAGTCTATGGTAGGACCATAGACTTGTTGTTCATTAGAGAATCAGTAGTGCTTAAGGAACAAAGAGATAATCACAGGGGTAAAACAGTAATTTGACCCCATCGTGATTACAAAGAACCTGTGAAGGGTCGACTCATGGGTAATGACTATATCAATGGACACAATATAATCTATAGTGAGGAGAGTGCAACTATAAGTCAATAGTGGAGTGACTTGTAGTTAATAAATATTGATTAACTGGATCAAAGAGTTTGATTAGTTAATCTCACATCATTGGAGCTCATGAACTGTAGGTCCATTAGGTCCCTCCATTGGCTCAACATGGTAATATTGATGGTATAAAATTAGGAATGAAATTGAAGTGTTGAATTTCATATATGAGGTGTTATATCAATTATATGTGATATAATTGATATAATATATGGTTTTAATGTGAATTAGATTCATATATAAATTGTATACTAATGAGAGAATGAAGGAGACATAGGATGGTAATTTCCATCCTATTTCCCTATAAATAGTTGCATGAGATGCAACTTTGTAAAAAAAAAAGCAACTAAGCTTTTTGAAAAACCCTAGAATTCCAAATCATAGTGTTGTTGGAAAAGTTCCAAACACACATTCTCTCATAACCTCCACATCTCTCCCTAAAAGCAACTCACATTCATCCCTCACCTAGAGAACAATGGAGAAGATCCGGTGGTGGTGTCTTCATTCGTTCGGGTTTAAGTTGATGAGATCGTGACCGTGGGAGAAGGAGCACTTGAATAAAGAGTTCTTCAAATGTAATTTACTTGTTGTCCAATATCTTATAACATGCTTAATATTTGTTAATTTTGATCTTGATTGAAATTCATGATACTAAATAAGAACACGTGATTTACAATCGCTTTCGCTGCGGGATTCGATCCCTTCAATTTGTATCAGAGCCCAATTGTGTTCTTGATTTTGTTTTGGATTTATCAAGTGGGATTTACTGTTTTCATGAGATGAATGAACGGTTTGCAAATTAGATGTTTTCAATTTTGGCACTTAGATTTACAATTTTTCATTAAATCGTTCAATGTAAGGGCCTGGTATTTTGGGCAATTTTAATTGTAAATCGAGTCTGTAAGTCTGTGTCGAACGAGGCAAAGTGGTTGCTGAGAAGAACAGAGCAAAAATGAGCAAGAAAAATGAAAAACAGTAGTTGTTCTATGAATGGCGTTGCAATGTTATTCATTGGCGTCGCAACACCACAGCGGCAGGCACGCGGTTGAGAAGACGACAACGTTGCAACTCTATCCTCGGCGTTGCAACGCTGAGGCGTTGTGCAACGCTGGTGCTGAGGCGCGGTTCAATAGGCAGAAACATTTTTATTTATATATAATAAATATAAAAACATTTTATATGTAATTATATTTAATTATATTAATTTTAATTAATATAATTAGATTATATTAATTAAAATTAATTTTATGGTGCCAAAATTGATCTAATTTTGCAATTTAAATTATGCAATTGATGTGTAATCATTGTCATGCATAATGTATGCTTTTAATTTAGATATCTCACCTTAGGTTAAGCATTTCCATGCATCATTTATAATATAAAATGTTATATTATATAGTTTGCATGATTAATTAATATAAAGTGTAAAATTATTTTTTGGACAACATTGACATGCATTATAATTCATGAGATGATTATACTATGTATATTTTATTATTCATGAGATGAATGATCAAGCACTATAACATAGTATGCATGTCACCTAAGGTTAATTATTATTTTAAAATATTTAGAACTTGGAATTAATAGATCTTAGGTTATCTAGTTCTAATTAGATTAGAATTAGAAACCATGTAATTTACAAAGAGGAACTCTGTCTAAGTAAGGTTCTGTCTAGGTTGGGGCATTTAAGCTGACGGAAACGAAACACCCCTACCTGTGAACTGACCAGAGAGTGAATTTTAATCAAAGAGTTTATAAATTATAGTGTGTCAACGGGTTTATTAAGGGGTAAATAAACTAGAAATCCTAGGCTTAATATAAAGAATTATATTAGAAAACTTAGGATAAAATCAATATAAGAGTTATATTGATAAGTTTAGGTAAAACCATTAGCTGGATTTTCAGCCTAAGTAAATTTCCTATTGATTTAAAGTATCCAGTGGGAGGAAAAACTGTATATGATACTAGGGGTGAGGAAAAAAAGATCGAAAACCGATGATCGATCGAGAAACCGACCAACCGAGGGCTACATCGGTTGGTTTTGAAGAGTCGTCGGTCGGGGTCGATTTTGCCCTTCACAAAACTGACCGAACCGACCGAAAATTTAAAAAAAATTATATATATATATATATAATAATAATAATAATAAATTATTAATAATAATAATAATAATTAAAAAAACTAAAAAAATTTCTCAAAATAATTAAATAATAATTAAAAAATTATTATAAATTATTAAATAATAATAAAATAATAATTATAAATATTTAATATTTAATTAAATAAATATTTTTATATATACATATATAAACCGACCAAACCGACCGACCGAATCGACCGGTTGGTCGATCGATTTTGGTAAGGATTTAAAAAAAAAAAAAACCGACCGAACCGATCGCCCTTGGTCGGTTCGGGGGTCGGTTGGGGTCGAAAACCGACCCCGACCGACCGATGCTCACCCCTATATGATACTTTTTTTTTCACCTACGTATCTCCGGGAAGTTCACACCGTGAGACTCATACTTGGCCTCTTGGCACAAACGGGAGCGTCCCCCTTCGAATGGTGTTTGTATGAGTCAATATCAAGGTGAATGGAGAGGGTACTTATAGTGAGTGGGAGTAGGTTTAGTGAAAAACAAAACCTATGGTCTGTTCTGTCGGTTTACACCGTAAGATCACTATGGTCAGCCTGCTAGTTTGGCGTGGACTAGACAATCCCTTCGGAGGGCTTGATCATTGGGGATCGAGCACAGTAGACATCCGAAAGGGATAAAGATTTGCTTAGTCTGTTTTTCAATCTAGTCCTCCCTTCAGCGGGATTTATTGGATAGGGACTCTGAGGTCTAAAGACAGAGGGTTATACTCACAAGGTACATAAGAAGTGTATGTATCCTGATCGAATAATGGTAACTAAAGCCTATAGAAATAAAAGTTATTCTGACATTAGGTTTTGGTCAAGAATGTCTTGATCCAGAGGAGGAGTGTTTTTTATTACCCTTCGGTGTCATACATTCTAAACCTTTGGAGTATCATTGCAAATTATAAATGACCTAGGAATCATTTAATAATTAGCTAAAACGTGATTGGATTAGACTATTATAACAAGAAGCGTATACAAGTTTTCTTTTTTAGAAAAATGTCTAGCTCAATTATTTACTTACTGGGTGAGGAAAAATTAATCGGAGAGAACAAAATGACATGGAGGAATAGACTCAACATAATCTTGGTTGCACATGATCTTAAGTTCGTTCTCAATGAGGAGTGTCCTCAATTCCCTGCTCAAAACACATCTCAATCTGTTGAGGATGCATATGACCGCTAATTCAATGCCAATGAAAAGGCAAAAGCCTATATCCTGGCTAGCATACCTGATGTTTTAGCCAAGAAGCTGAAGGGTAAGGTCTCATCTTGTGAGAACGTGGATTTTGTGCTAAATTTGTCTAGACAACCGTCCAAACAAATTCAGCATGAAGCCCTAAAGTACGTTTACAATGCACACATGGAGGAGAGAACATCAGTAAGAGAACATGTTCTCAATCTGATGGCTCACTTCAACATAGCGGAGTTAAACGGGACGGTCATAGATGAGAAAAGTCAGGCTTCATTCATCCTAGAATCTCTTGCGAAGAGTTTTCTGCAATTTCGCAGCAATGCAGCGATGAACAACATAGAGTATGATCTGACTTCTCTGCTGAATGAACTGCAGAATTATCAGTTTCTTATGGATGATAAGAGACAACAAAATGGAGAGAGAAATTTGTTTGCCCATTCCAAAAGTTTTCAGAAGGGTTCACCCTCTGGAACTAAAAACTACAGTCATACTTCTGAACTTAAGAAGATACAGAAGAAAAAGGAAAGAAGCAAATAAACAACAACCGTCTGGCAAGAAAAGTTGTTATTTGATAACATATATGTAGTTTCAGGGTTTATTAGAAACCTTATTTCTATTTCTTCCTTTAGTAAACATTGTACTTCAATTTCTTTTCAATTGAATAAAGAGTTTATTTCTTTCGAAAAGTATTGAACTATGTGTTGCTCTTCTTGAGAATTATTTGCAATGGTTTAATTCAGTTAAAATAGTTTTAAACACTGAATTATTCAAAATAACAAGTACATGAACTAATTTCTCCTAAAGAAAATGCTCATCTTTGGCATCTTAGATTGGGTCACATTAACCTCAATAGGATTGAGAGATTGGTAAAAAATGGACTTCTAAATGAATTAGAAGAAAATGCTTTACCCGTATGTTAATCGTGCCTAGAAGGCAAAATGACTAAAAGACCTTTTAGTGGAAAAGGTTATAGAGCCAAAGAACCTCTTGAGCTTATACATTCAGACTTCTATGGTCTGATGAGTGTTAAATCAATAGGGGGTTATGAATATTTCATCTCCTTTATAGATGATTATTCTAGATTTGGGCATATTTACCTAATGCATCATAAGTCTGAAGCACTTGAAAAGTTCAAGAAATTCAAGAATGAAGTTGAAAATCAATTAGGTAAAACAATTAAAACACTTCGATCAGATCAAGGTGGAGAGTACATGGATTTAAAATTCTAGAACTATATGATAGAACATGGAATTACATCCCAACTCTCGGCTCCCGGTACGCCACAACAAAACGGTATATTGGAAAGGAGAAATAGAACCTTGTTGGACATAGTTCGATCAATGATGAGTTATGCTCATCTCCCTATTTCTTTTTGGGGTTACGCAGTAGAGACAGTGGGATACATTTTGAACAATGTGCCATCAAAAAGTGTTTCTAAAACACCTTTTGAACTCTGAAAAGAACTTAAAGGTAGTTTATGTCATTTCATAATTTGGGGCTATCCAACACATGTGCTTGTGACAAATCCAAAGAAGTTGGATTAACGTTCAAAATTGTATCTATTCGTAAGTTACCCAAAATAAACAAAAGGTGGTTTATTTTATGATCCTAAGGAAGATAAGGTTTTTGTGTCGACAAATGCCACTTTCTTAGTGAAGGACAACATAAGCGACCACAAATCAAGAAGTAAAATTATGTTAAGTGAGTTAGACGGAACAATGGCAAAAGTTGTTAATAAAACTAGTACATCAACAAAAGTTGTTGACATAAGCTTGTCTAGTCAAGAGAGTCCATCTCAAAGTTGAGTATGCCTCAACGTAGTGGGAGGGTTATAACACAACCTGACTGTTACATGGGTTTATCTGAAACTCAAGTTGTTATACCAGATGACGACTGTGAGGATCCATCGACTTATAATCAAGTGATGGTTGACAAAGACAAAGACAAATGGGTCATAGCCATGAACCAAGAAATGGAGTCTATGTACTTCAATTCTGTTTGGGATCTTGTAGATAAACCTGATGGGGTAAAACCTATAGGTTGTAAGTAGATCTACAAGAGAAAGCGTCGTGTAGATGGAAATGTGCAAACCTTTAAAGCTAGACTAGTAGCAAAGGGCTATACCGAGGTTGAAGGGGTTGACTATAAGGAAACCTTTTCTCCTGTTGCTATGGTAAAATCTATCCGTATCTTACTTGTCATTTTCGCATATTATGACTATGAGGTATGGAAAATGGATGTCAAGACAACTTTTTTGAATGGCAATTTTGACGAGAACATTTACATGGCCCAACCAAAAGGGTTCATTAAACCAGGACAAGAGAAAAAAGTTTGCAGCCTTAAAAGATCAATCTATGGACTGAAACAAGACTCTAGGTCCTGGAATATAAGATTTTGTGAGGCAATCAAATCTTTTGGCTTTGATCAAAATGATGATGAACCTTGTGTCTACAAAAAAATCATCAATAGTTCTGTTGCATTCCTAGTTCTACATGTGGATGATATCCTACTCATTGGGAATGATGTAGGATATCTTACTGACATTAAGAATTGACTAGCTACGCAATTCCAAATGAAAGATTTGGGTGAAGCGCAGTTTGTTCTTGGGATCCAGATTTTTCGAAACCACAAGTATAAAACACTAGCCTTGTCTCATACATCTTACATCGACAAAGTGTTGTCGAGGTTTAAGATGCAAGACTCCAAAAAGGGTTTATTACCTTTTAGATATGGAGTCCATTTGTCTAAGGAACAGTGTCCTAAGACACCTCAAGGAGTTGAGGATATGAGACGGATTCCTTATGCATCAGTTGTTGGGAGCCTGATGTACGCCATGTTATGTACTAGGCCAGACAATATGTTTTGTAGTTCGAATGGTCAGTAGGTACCAATCCAATCCAGGACCTGAACACTGCACAACGGTTAAAACAATCCTTAAGTATCTACGGAGGACAAGGAACTACATGCTTGTGTAGGGAGTTAAGGATTTGATCCTTACAGGATACACGGATTCTGACTTTCAGACTGATAAAGATTCTCAGAAATCTATATCGGGGTCAGTATTTACTCTTAACGGAGGAGTTGTAGTATGGCGAAGCGTCAAGCAAGGATGCATCGCTGATACCACCATGGAGCCCGACTATGTAGCAGCTTGTGAAACAGCAAAAGAGCTCGTTTGGTTAAGGAAATTAATGTTAAATTTGGAAGTTGTTCCAAATATGAGTTTGCCCATCACGTTGTATTGTGATAACAGTGGTGTCGTGGCAAATTCAAGGGAACCCCGAAATCACAAGAGAGGAAAGCATATTGAGCGGAAATATCATCTCATCTGGGAGATCGTGCATCGAGGAGACGTGATCGTCACGAAGATAGCTTCAGAGCACAACATTGTTGATCTCTTTACAAAGGCTTTTACGACTAAAGTATTTGAGAGTCACCTAGAAGGTTTAGGCTTACAAGTTTTCCCCAACTAGGGCAAGTGGGAGTATGTTGTACAAAGGGTTTAAATGCCCTAGTTTATTGTATTTACATTATTGTAATGTTTTAATACTCCACAAGCTTTAGGTCAAGTGGGAGATTGTTGGGATTTGTGCCCTAAACTTATGTAATTTTGATCAAATAAATAAACTTATGGTATTCTTGCTCTATAAATCCAATAAACTAAGCTCCAAGGTTATAATTAATCTTGAACATCAGTGTAGTAGACACTATTTGGATTGTGTTCAAGAGTATAACCTAAAGGGTCTATGGTATAAAAATAAGGTTGGAAACCTTATTCTGGTAACACCATGGATGCGACCCACTTTGTAATTAGTACAAATGAGGTAATCCAACTCATTCAGGTGGATTGACATGTGAGTGGGGGCATCTTGTATGAAGAGTTCATACAAGACTGGACTGCAAATTATTAGTCTAACCAGTAGAACGTCGTTAACAGGATAAGACTGATAATTTATAGATGCTCATTAGTGACTCGACGTGAATCCTCAGCAAGTTAAGAACTCCTGGTTATAGGGGTTTATCTTTAGACTAGTATGGGTGAGAGTAACCTGTAGCCGACTCAATAAGCCTACCTTCTCATGGACAGAACCTCGTAGGTAGCTGAAAACATAACTATGCAAGATGGAATTCACTCATCCCTACACTAAGGAATTAGATAGGTTGTTCCCTTAAGAACTGAATCCAGGTCTTGAACAACGGGCACCCTCTAAGAGGGTATGAGTCTATGGTAGGACCATAGACTTGTTGTTCATTAGAGGATCAGTAGTGGTTAAGGAAAAAAGAGGTAATCACGGGGGTAAAACGGTAATTTGAACAGCCGTGATTACGAACAACCTGTGAAGGGTCGACTCATGGGTAATGATTATATCAATGCACACAATATAATCTACAGTGAGGAGAGTGCAACTACAAGTCTATAGTGGAGTGACTTGTAGTTAATGAATATTAATTAACTGGATCAAAGAGTTTGATCAGTTAATCTCACATCATTGGAGCTCATGAACTGTAGATCCATTAAGTCTCTCCGTTGGCTCAACATGGTAATATTGAGGGTATAAAATTAGGAATGAAATTGAAGTGTTCAATTTCATATATGAGTTGTTATATCAATTATATGTGATATAATTGACATAATATATGGTTTTAATGTGAATTAGATTCATATATAAACTATTTACTAATGAGAGAATGAACGAGGGATAGGATGATAATTTTCATCCTATTTTCCTATAAATAGTTGCATGAGATGCAAGTTTGTAAAAAAAAAAAATCAACTAAGCGTTTTGAAAACCCTAGAATTCCAAATCATAGTGTTGTTGGAAAAGTTCCAAACGCACATTCTCTCATAGCCTCCACATCTCTCTCTAAGAGGAACCCACGATCCTCCCTCACCTAGAGAACAACGGAGAAGATCTGGTGGTGGTGCCTTCATTCGTTCAGGTTCAAAGTTGTTGAGTTCATGACCGTGGGAGAAGGAACACTTGAAGAAAGAGTTCTTCAAAGGTAATTTACTTGTTGTCTAATATCTTATAGCATGCTTAATCTTTGTTAATTTTGATCTTGATTGAAATTCATGAGAGTAAATAAGAATACGCGATTCACAATCGCTTCCGATGCGGGATTCGATCCCTTCACAGGGTTGCAATGTCGCCCTTTGTACAACAACAAAGTGCTTATGTTTTCACTCGTTTTCACTCTGTTTCTTCACAGCAACGCCTTGCCACGAAGGACACAACCTTTTAGACTCGGTTTACATTCAATATGCCCAAAAAAGGGCTCTTACATTAATCACATCAACAAAAAATGTAAATTTATCTAGATGCCAAGAACCAAAAAATCCAATTGCAAAACCACTACAACCCACCTAATTTTAAGAATTTACAGAACCAACAACGAATTGCTACGTATGGCTCTGATACCAATTGAAGGGAATGGATTTCACGCAACGGAAGCGCGATATGAATCGTCATTGTTTCGTTGTTATTCTAAATCTCTTAAAATCGAAAGTACTAACTATGATCTAGGTTAAGCATGCATACTCGAGAAGAAAAACAGAAAGGTTATCGAAAACCTACCTCTTGAAAAACTCTTCTACGTGTTTCCGTCTCCGGTCACAATCTCACGATCCAACGATCTCTACGATTTCTCCAAGAAAATCACAAACCGAAACAAGTAAACACCTCAACTTGATCTTCTTGGTTGTTCTTGGGAGGATGGGGGAAAGTATGTGGGACTCTTTTTGGATTTCGAGTTGGAGAAAGTGATATGGAATTGAGAGAAACACTAGAGAGAATTTGAGTGATCTCTCAAAAGGTGAAATCTAAAAATTAAGTCTTAGATTTGAAAATGTCTTTGATTCCACCTATTTATAATGGTGTGTGGTGGAGTTAAAATCTCCACCAATTCACCATAATACCACAACTATATAATATGCAAATCATATTTACGTATCATATAATATAAGGTATCTCATACTTTATTATACAAATCACATTTGCATAATTGTGGAATTAAAATTTAATCTCATTCAATTTAATTTCTCTCAAATTAATTTCTCTAATTAAGCCCTAATTAATTAATTAGGCTATACTAAAGTTTATTATGAATCTCATTCACATTAAACTATATATTATGTCAATTATATCTCATATAAATGACATAAACACCCTTTTAATGAATTTGAACACTTCAAATCAACTCCAAACTGTAAACCCTCATTTAGTCTAATTTGAGACAACCGAGGGACCAATGGGCCTACAAATCATGAGCTCCAATGATGCGAGATTAACCGATCAAACTCTTTGACCCGGTTAATCAACATTCATTAACTATAGGGGCACTCCACTATATGTTCGGATGTATGTCCTCATCCTGTGTAGTTTGTAATATTCTAAATTATAAATAAATAAGAGTTATTTATTTGAACTTTGTGTCTCGCACATTTCATAAACTTAATCCAATAAACTAATATCCAGGGTCATTGTATTATGAGAGAACTTAGAACTTGAACAATGTGTAGTGGACACACAGAGAGGATCACGTTCGAGTGAATAACCCGAACGGTCTATAGTATACATATAGGGTTGGAGACCTAATCCTGGATATGATGTGGATGCGCCCCAAAATGTATTAGATACAAACAACAGCTCGTTCATGTGGTTGACATGCGAGTGGGGGCATCCAGTACAATGAGATTGTACAAGACCGGACCGTGAATTATTAGACTTACTGATTTAACACCATTAACAGTATAGGACTAATAAATTCATAGATGACCATGAGTGACTCGACCTTAATCCTAAGTGTGTTACGTACTCCTCTGTGTGGGGGTCTGTCCTTTGACTAGCACGGGTGAAGGTGGCCACTGTTACTCGCCCAATATGCCTATCTTTTCAGGGACAGGACCACGTGGGGAGCTGGGAACTTGACTACACAAGAAGAAATTCACTCGTTCCCGATTTAGTGAAACTAAAGAAGTTGTTCCCTTAAGTGTTGTCTCTAGGGCTTGAACAACGGGGCCCCACCCTATCACTGGCCCGAGAGGGTTGTTGTTTATGGTAGGACCATGCAACGTATTTGTTCATTAGAGGAGTAGTGGGACTTAAGAAGCAAGAGGTAGACACAGGGGTAAAATGGTAATTTGACCCAGCAGTATCTACGAACAACTTGTGAAGGGTCTGAAGGAAATGAAAATCCCCGCGCAGCGGAAGACGATCGAATCGTCATGGTATCATTACGCTACTCGAGTTTTGTTAAAACGATCTAACTATTGGATCTAGGCTAAACATACTAGAAAGAGAAAGAAATTTACAGCAAGATGAATTATACTTACTTGTTGAAGACTCTCTTCAATATTTCTTCCAAAGATCACGAACGTTTCATGCTTTTCGATCTCAACGAACGCTTCCCACGAACTGAATTCGAACACTACCACTTGGAGTCTCAGTTGTTCTTCCTTTGGAAAGGAGGAGAGTTGTGAGACTCTTTCTGTTTTGAAGAGGGAGGATAATTTGAGAGAATGGTTGAGAGAATTCTCTTCTTCTCTTTGATGAAAATCAAAAAAATGAGAGAGTGAGCTACCAATCCCTTCTTGCAAAGGGTTTAAATAGTGGAATTGATGGAGTTAAAATCTCTACATAATTATCACTTTACCACAACCATAGGTTATGCAAATCTCATTTGCATAATCACATAATATAAGATATCTCATATCTCATATTACAAATCTCATTTGCAATAATTGTGGATTAATTAAATTGAATCACATCCAATTTAATTTCTCTCAATTAATTTCTCCAATTAGCCCTAATTCAACAATTAGGCTAACCTATAGTTTATTATGAATCTCATTCAAATTAAACTATATATTATATCATTCATATCTCATATAAATGACATAAATGCCCTTTAAGTGAAATTAAACACTTCAATTTCATACCAAAACATAAACCCTTCTTTCAACCCAGATTGAGCCAACCGAGGGACCTAATGGACCTACAGTGACGGGCTCCAATGATCCGAGATTAACCTGTCAAACTCTTTGACCCGGTTAATCAACATTCATTAGCTACGGTAACATTCCACTATAGCCCGTAGTTGCACTTCCGTTAGTGTAGAATATTACGTGTCCACTTATATAACCAATGCCCATGAGTCGACCCTTCACAGGTTGTTCGTAGACACGACTGGGTCAAATTACCGTTTTACCCCTCGTGTGTCTACCTCTTGTTCCTTAAGTCCCCACCGCTGCTCTCTAATGAACAACATATTGTGATGGTCCAACCATACACAACACCCTTCTCGGGCCAGTGAGAATGTGGGCGCCCGTTGTCCAAGCCCTGGAGAAAACACTTAAGGGAACAACCTCTCTAGTTTCCCTAAAGGCGGAAACGAGTGAATTCCAACTCGCGTAGTTAAGTTCCCAACTCCCTACTTGGTCCTGTCCTTGAGAAGATAGGCATATTGGGCGAGTAATCGTGACCACCCTCACCCGTGACTAGTCAAAGGACGGACTTCGCAGACATGGAGTCCGTAACACGCTCAGATTCGTGTCGAGTCACTAATGGTCATCTACGATATTATTAGTCTTTACTGTCAATGGTGTTACATCAGTAGGTCTAATAATTCACGGTCCGGTCTTGTACAATCTCATTGCACATGATGCCCCCACTCGCATGTCAACCACATGAACGAGTCAGATTACCTCGTTTGTATCTAATACAAAGTAGGTCGCATCCACAGTGTATCCAGGACTAGGTCTCCAACCCTATCCATATCATCAGTAGACCGTTTCGGGTCATTAACTCGAACGTGATCCTCCCCGTGTCCACTACAAACAGCTCAAGTTCTAGTTCTCTCATAAATTCAATGACCCTGGAGCTTAGTTTATTGAAAAAGTTTATAAATATTGCGAGACACAAAGTAATGAAATAAATAACTCTTATTAATTTCAAACAATAATTTACAAACACGAGATTAGGACAAAAATCTCAACAGGGTCGACTCACGGGTATTGGTTAAATTGATGGACACAACTTGTCCTACAATGATGAGAGTGCAGCTACGGGTTTTAGTGGAGTGTTACCGTAGCTAATGAATGTTGAATAACTGGGTCAAAGAGTTTGACAGGTTAGTCTTGGATCATTGGAGCTCGTCATCTGTAAGTCCATTAGGTCCCTCGGTTGGCTCAAATTGGACAAATTGAGGGTTTACAGTTTGGTGTGAATTTGAAGTGTTCAAATTCATTATTTGGGTATTTATGTAATTTAATGTGATATAGATGACACAATATATAGTTTGTTGTGAATGAGATTCATAATAAACTATAGTACAACCTAATTGATTAATTAGTGCTAATTGGAGAATTGAATTGAGAGAAATTAAATTGAATGTGATTCAATTTTTAAAATTCCACATTTATGCAAATGAGATTTGTATAATAAGGTATGAGATACCTTATATTATGTGATATGCAAATATGATTTGTATATCATATAGTTGTGGTAAAATGGTGAATTGGTGGAGATTTTAACTCCACCACACACCATTATAAATAGTTGCATTCAAAGGCATCTCAGGAGGCCAATTGCCATTTTTTGGATTTTGATCCAAAGAGAGCAATCACTTCTCTCTCAACTCTCTCTCAATTCTCTCATACTCTCCTCACCCAAAACTAAATGGAGTCCCACCTACTCTCCCTCAACCTCCCGAGAACAACCGAGAAGACCCTTTGGAGGTGTCTTGTTGTTTCGTTCGAGGATCGAGATCGAGGTGATCGTTGGTTCGAGAGAGATCGTAACTGGAAGAGGAAAACGTTGAAGAAGAGTTCTTCAACAAGTAAGTAACATGTTACCTTACTGTTTTCTCTATTTTCTTCTCCATATGCATGTTTAGCCTAGGAATCTATGAGATATGTTCATTTTAAGATATGTTTTACACAACGAAACAACGACGTTTCACAACGTTTTCCGCTGCGGGAATTCTCAATCCCTTCACTATAGCCCCTTAGTTGCACTCTCCTCACTATAGGACAAGTTGCGTCCATCAATATAACCAATGTCAGTGAGTTGACCCTTCACAGATTGTTCGTTGTCACGTTGGGTCAAATTACCATTTTACCCCTATGTCTACCTTTTGCTCCTTAAGTCTCACTGTTTCTCTAATGAACAAATTTGTTGCATGGTCCAACCATAAACAACATCCCTCTCGAGCCAGTTTAAGTCCTGGAGACAACACTTAAGTGAACAACCCCTCTAGTTTCCCTAGCTCGGGAACGAGTGAATTCCTTATTGAATAGTTAAGTTTCCAGCTCCCCACATGATTCTGTCCCCAAGAAGATAGGCATATTGGGCGAGCGACACTGGCCACCCTCACCCGTACTGGTCAAAGGACAGACCCCCCGTTACATTAGTAGGTCTAATATTTCACTGTCCGATCTTGTACAATCTCATTGTACAGGATGCCCCCACTCGCATGTCAACCACATGAACGAGCTGGATCAACTCGTTTATATCTAATACAAAGGGGTCACATTCACAGTGTTGTCAGGATGAGGTTCCCAACCCTATCCATATACTGTAGACCGTTTGGGTCAATTACTCGAACGTGATCCTCCCTATGTGTCTACTACACACCGTTCAAGTTCTCTCAAATATGACCCTGGAGCTTAGTTTATTGGATTATGTTTATAAAATGCGAGATACAAAGTTTTAATAATAAACAACCTTTATTTACAAGTATTACGAACAACACGAGATTAAGGTATACACCCCAACATGAAGCTCTACGAGAAGAGATCATATGGAAGTTTGGTAGCAATCTCATAAGTCACAGATGCTCTTGGCTTTTGTATGGCAAGAGAGCAATTTCTTTTGAGAAAAATGGAAAATGTCTGTAGTTAATAGTATTCGCAAGGACGACAATTAGTGTGACTGAAAAATTTTGTCAATGTGTTCCAATGATATTTGATTGACATGCCACTACCATTACATAAACTTCTTGGCATAACTCAATTAACATAAAGTATAACTTATGATTAAAAGATTATAGGTTCGAAACCCCTAACTCCAAATGATGTTGTATTACTTAAAATAAACAAAATAAAGTATGACTTATGATTCAAAAGATTATTACAGAGATTCTCACATCATAGTCTACCGCATTGTGTGCAGTTGGAAACGTTTCATAGTGGACTGGCCAAGAATTCATAGGCCTTGGCAAATACATCAACAGAAGGAGCTCTGCTACGGAAGACGTGCAATGAAGTGTATGAGATACTAGACTAAATGGAAAGAAACAACTGTTGCACGTAATTGTAACCATGCAAAACTACAAGTGAACAATGCCAAGTTTTAATATAGTGATTTTGAGATCCAAGTATCGTCTTCAAGAATTGTTTTCTAGATGAATTGATTACCAAAATACTCACTTCTAATTTTATCTAAATAAATCTTGTTTGTGAAAAGGTGTGGAGAAACACTTATGAGAAAAACGTTAGGAAATTGATTTCACCTATTGATTTATTATCCTAGTTGATGGCACACAAAATATGCTATTCTTAGGCTTAGATTTTGCTAGTTTCTAGAATGATTTTAGTGTTTTCATGAGTTTATTCTATTGGATTTCAGAAAAAGAGCAAGAACGGAGCAAAATGAGAGATCTCGAGGTATTATGACTCAAAATTGGAGCTAATGAAGCACTAAAGATGAAGCAAGTTGATGAAGGGAAGCCAAAGTAGCAATTTGACCCGAGCCCAAGGCGTTGAGACGCTTGAATTGACGTTGAGACGTTGAACAAGTAGCTAATGCACATTGAATACTCATGAAGGCGGCGTTGAGATGTTGTCTTTCATCGTTGAGACGTCAAATCGCATTGCCTTGCACCAGTCATGTTCGTAGCGTTGAGACGTTGGGCACAACGTCTCAATGCTATGCAGCTTCGCTTAAATAATCCGCACCCTAGGGCACGACGTTGCAACGTTGTGCCTAGCGTTGCAATGTCGTACCGATAGTGTATATATGGGGTTTTTATGCCAATTGAGAGGGAGCCGAATTTGAGAGATTTTTTTACCCTAATTTCAGACATACATTTTTAGGGAGCTGGAGAAGATTCCTTGGAGGCCAGGACGAGAGTGAAGGCTCGAGATTGTGACGGGAGCTCGGAGACGACGACCGACATCGACACCAATGCATTTTTCTTCCTTTTTTCTTAGTTTTGTTGTTTTGTTTTATGAATTCTAGCATGGATTTAGTCTGTTTTATAGTGATAATTAGTAACTAAATTCAATGTTAGGGGATTGATGTAGCCTTTTATGGATTTATTCAAGCAATTATTTTGATTTGGTTGTGTTGAATTATTTTTGGTTGTTTGCTCTTAATGATTCTCTTTCTCTGGCCAAGAATCGCATGTTTTATTGGTTTGAGTTTAATTCGAGAGATAGACCTTAGACTAGATTAAAATTGTCAAAACCCTTAGTAAATCCTTACACGAGAGTGAAGGGTTCTCTGGAAAACATTTAAAAGATGTTTCTTAATGCATGCTTTTAAAGTCTAAATGGAGACTTTAGGTTTATCGTTATGCTTGAAGTCAATTGAGCTCGAGATATTCTTTTGATCAACTTTATCTTCTTGTTTATAATCTCACAACTAAAGTCAATTCCATGCGCTAGAAAAATGAAATAATTGGTGAAATCAGTTCCCTAACGTTTCTCTCATATTTGTTTCTCCACTTTTGTTTTTAGTTGTTAATTTCATTCCATCTTTGACAATTCAGATTTTCTTTAGATAAAATTAGAAATTAGTATTTTGGTACTTAATCAATATAGAAAACGATTCTTGAGGACGATACTTGGAATCTCAAATCATTATATTAAAAACTTGACACTGTACACTTGCAGTTTGCATGATTACAATTTCGTGCAACACCAGTGCATTGATTTAACTTTAGTTGTGAAATTATAAGCAATAAGGTGAATTGAATCAAAAGACTCTCTCGAGCTCAATTGACTTAAGCACAACTATAAACCTAAAGTCTCTATTTAGATTTTAATAGCATGCAAGACATTAACAAACTTTTTTTAAATACTTCTCAAAGAACCCTTCACTCCCGTGCAAGGATTTATTAAGAATTTTTGTAACCATATTCTAGTTTAAAGATTATTCTCTCGAACTAAACTTAAACCAACTAATCATGCAATTCTTGGTCAGAGAAATACAAACATTAAGCATAAATTACCAAAAATAATTCACCACAACCAAGTGTCAATGTCGGTCTTTGTATCGGAACCCCGTCATGATCTCGAGCCTCCACTTGAAAGAGTGTATATTAAGAAAGCGGAATCAATTTAGGATCATGAACACTCTAAGTTGATCAATTTTGCAAAATAAAATGCATGCTCAAAGTTGGAAAAATTGGAAGTTAAGAAACTCACCTTTGAAGATCAAATTCTCTTCACTCGATGGACAATTTACAACATGAACACTTTCCGCTAGTGCCTTCCCTACTATCCTCAGGCCTTAGAACGGATTGTGAGATCCTAGATTGAGAGAATTTGGAAGAAGAATCCCCAAAGGTCAAAAATGAGAATTTTTTTAATTTTCTGCAAAATTCTATCAAATTACCTCAAATCATCATTAAATAAAACTTCATCAAGATTCATTAGAGTGACAACTCAAGTGTGATGAGGATGATAGAAGAAGGAGGTGGCAAATTTTGAGATGAATCACTATGGGCAAGTTGGCAACTTGATTTTCATGAAAATCATGAAAATTCGTTTTATTTTTCATTTAATTTTAATTAAAAAATCAATATTAAATTGATTTTAAATTTAAATTAATTTAATTAATTAAATAATTCAAAAATTAATTTAATAAATTAATTTTTAATTTAATTTAATATCAAATATTAAATTAAATAAATGGCCCAATCCCGATCAATTTTTCGAACATGCTATAAACCGATCCAATATTTAAATCATATTTAAATATATTCACCTCCTTTTAATCATAGTTTAATTCATAATTAAGTTATGACTCATTAAATATATCACATATAATTAATGATTTCTCCCAAAATCGAATTTGAACAATTCAAATTCTTTTCTCTCAAAATGTTACAAGGCTTAGTCCGAGCTAGTAAGGAGGACCTAATGGACCTATAGATCATGAGCTCTAACGATAAGAGATTAACCGGTTAAACTCTTTAGCCTAACTAATCAACATTCGTTAACCACCCGGGACGCTCCACTAAAGCCCAGTGGTTGCACTCTTCTCACTGTAGATATATTTTTATTCACTCGATATAACCATGATTAGTAAGTCGATCCTTCATAGGTAGTTCGTAGTTGCAGCTGGGTCAAAATACCGTTTTACCCATGTAATTACTTCCACTGATTCTCTAATTAACAATTGGTTTGTGGTTCAACCAGCAAACTGAATCCCTCTAAGGTTAATGAGAGGGGTGGGCCCTTTGTTCAAGACCTAGAGTCAATACTTAAGGGAACAACCTCTCTACTAATCCCTAAAGTGGGTACGAGTGAATTCCATCTTATAGAACTATGTTCCCAGCTATCTACCCGGTTTTATCTCTGAAATGGAAGGCTTATTGAGTCGGCAATCTCGAGCCGCTCTCACCCATCCAATCTAAGGATAATCCAAATAAAATGAAGTTCATAGCACGCTCAAGATTAAGATCGAGTTACCTAGGTCATCGTATGAAAGTAGTCAGTTAAGACAGTAAACGAAGTTATAAAGTCTAAGTGACTATTTCGTGGTCTAGTCTTATGCAAACTCATTGCACAGGACGCCCCCACTCGCATATCTCCGTATGAACGATTTAGGATCACATCGTTTGTAATCTAAAAAGTGGATCACATCCCTAGTGTCCCCAGGATAAAGTAGCCAGGCTTATCCTTATACTATAGACCGTTCTGGCTATAACTTGAACTTGATTCACTTTTATGCCACACATAAAGTTCAAGTATTCATCCTATAGCCAAGGGTTCTTTATTGGGTTAAGGTTACACAATACACAATTCACTTTATTCAATAACACATTTACTGAATAAATCTCAATAACATCTTTATTGCAAAATAGAATAAACATTCAGTTTACAAAACCACGAGTTTTAGGACATAAAACCCAACAACACTACTACAAATTTAGCCTTTATTGACGGCTAAAAAATGTCAACAATCACTTTTGTTGACGTTTTTTATCCGTCAATGAAGGCAGTGTCAACATATATAAATGTCAACTTTTAGACGTTAGTTGACGACCATGGAATGTCAACTATTATGTATTTATTGACAGATTTTGATAGTCAAATATACAAATGTTGACATGTATTAGCCATCAACTATAACATAAATCCGTTAACAATGACATCTTTATTGACATTTATAAACCGTCAACATAGGGTATAGTTGTGGTGTTTAGCCGTTAATATTCATACCAAAACGTCAAGAATAATATCTTTATTGACGTCTGCGAGTCATCAACATCATGTATAGTTGATATTTTTTATCCGTCAATATTTATATACAACCGTCAATAATACCCCTTTTATTTGATACTTGTTGGTTGTCAATATAAGTCTTTCATGACGCATTTTAGTTGTCATTTATAACTATAGTTGATGTTTTTTGTTGTTGAATATGACATATTTGTTGACAAGTTCGAACCATCAATAATACTGCTTTTATTGTCGTTTTTTAGCTGTCAACTATACAAATTTGAAAAAAATAAAAAATAAAAAATCTCTATTTCTATTTCTCAACCTACCTACAAAAAGATCGGATAAATTTTAATAATAATGTTTTTTTAAAAACTTATTGTAAAAATAATGCTGTTTTCAAACGTTTTAGGAAAATAATGCGTTTTTTATTGCGTGGATGAAGGTCGTCTCTTGAAGAGACGACCTTCACAGAAGTTAAACCGCCCGTCCCCCTTCCCTTTTCTCTCATTTTTTCACATCCCTCATCGACAGTCATTTTTTATTCACCCCCATCGCGCCGGCAAACACCATTCTTTCCTTTTCAAGTTTATTCTTTTGTAGCCCCACTTCAAAACAACAATAGGACCCATTTTGTAGCCCCACTTGAAGCTTTTTGTCGCGATTTGAGGTAATAAAATAACATTCTTTCCTTTTCTTTTCTTTGTTTTTTCTTTCATTAGACATTTTTTATTGCCTTTTGAACTAACATACTTTTTTTTTGTCGATTTCTTTCGAAGTTTAGACCGTTGGAAAGACAAAGTTCATAGAGTTGGAGGATTGCCCTCAATATTTGTGAGTTATTTTTGTACCTTTTTTTTGTGATTATTATTAATATTATTATAGATCTATTTTTCTGTTCAGATAATATTAATTCATACAATTATTAAGATGGATTGTTGAGTTTTGGATTCAATATTTAAAAAGAAATTGTTAAATTTTTTTGGACTGAATTTAAAAAATATGTAGTTGATTTTGATTTGTCGGATTGAATTCATTTAGATTTGTTGGATTGAATTTAATTTTTGATTTGTTGGATCGAATTTAAATTTTGTTTTGTTGGATTGAATTTTAAAATATTTAGTTTATTTGGATTTAGGATCTAATTTACATATATGTGGTTTATTTTATTGGATAGAAAATGGGAGATAAATGTCTGAGATTTGTTTTGCATACAAATGGTTTTATGTTCGATGGGGTAGATGGAGTTGATTATGACCAACCAGCATGTGGAGGATTTTTTTTGAACGTTAATAGTGGAGTAGCGTTTGAACAGTTTGTTGAAATGATTGGGTTATCACTAGGGGTAGATGTGAGGACAAGTCAGTTGGATATAGTTTATAGACACCCCGAAGTAACACTGTCAGGATCAATAAGATTTATGCCAATATCAATCCCTAACTATCAAGCGATGAACCTAATATTCTCAATTGCGATGTCAGTCCCAAATTTAGTGCATTTATATGTCAATGTTAGAAGAATGGATATGAATGTACAAACCCCCGAAGAAACTCCTAGCCAGTTTGTTGACCCCAACCCATCTGTTGACCTTAGCCAATGTGTTGACCCCGATCCTGATTCAGTTTCTCCACCATGTGATGATGAAGATATGGTGGTAGATAATACATATAAAGATTTTAGAAATGAAACAGATGATGAATTTGAAGAGTTAGACTTTCAGGGTAGTGTACATGTTATCCCGTCAAATACGTTTAACGAGTTGGATAACAATGAATTTGATAACACTACCGAACATGATCCTATCCACGAACCCGTGGTTGTTAAAGGGAATCTATTGTATAAGGGTCTAATATGCAACAATAAGAAAATTCTTCAGCATGTGGTAAAATGTTTTGTTGTTAAGTATCATGCACCATATGAGGTCGTGGAATCGAAAGGTAAATTGCTTCCACTTGCATTTGCGGTTGTGGATGAAGAGTGTCGTGAAACTTGGTGTTGGTTTTTGAAACTACTGAGACAAATTGTCACTCATGAAGAGGTATGTTTGATCTCAGATCGACATGGCGGTATCATTCTGTTGTCAATACTCCACAGAATGGTTGGGCAAACAATAAATCTCACCATAGATTTTGCTTAAGACACATTGCTAGCAACTTCAAGAACAAATATAAGTCTCAAAAGTTGAAGGATATGGTTTATCGTGCTGGATGCCAACACCAAATACGTAAGTACAACAAATGTGTCGAGGAGATTAAAGTAGTAAATAGTTCTTGTATGAACTTTTTCAACAATATTGGTATTGAGAAATGGACTCAATCTCATGACGGAGGATTTAGGTATGGATGGATGACAATTAATCTGTCAGAGAGCATAAATGGAGTCCTTAAAGGAGGTCGCATGTTGCCAATCACTGTGCTTGCTCAACTTACCTTTTATAGATGTGTACAATATTTTGAGAAGAAAAGAGCAGAAACAAGTATTGCTTTGTCATAACAAGCGAAATATACCAGGTAATATAACTTATTTTTCGTCTTAATCAAAATATATTAGGTATACTCACCACTATTCTACAATGAATTTTAGGTGTGCTCTTGATAAAATTGTGAGATGGGCATCAAGATCCACGAAGCATGACATAGTGGATTATGACCGAGAAAATGGTGTGTTCCTTGTAAAAACTGGGTTACATTATTTCAATGCTAAGGGAGGAAATATTCAAACTTTGAAATTAGCTCGAGAAGAAAATAGAGAAGTTCACTATTGTTCATGCAATAAATGGCAATCTTATGGCATTCCATGCTCACATTTCATAGCTATTTGCTCCCACTTAAAGTTGAATTTTGAAGATTTCATTGAGAATACATATAAGCTTTCAACTTATGTTGAGTGTTACTCGCCTCAATTCCAACCAATCCCACACGAAGACTATTGGATGGAACCTCCTAATATCCCCGTTTTATATGCCGACCCAAAATTGTTGAGAGAAGTCGGTAGACCAAAAAGTTCTCGATACCATAATGAGATGGATTGGAGGGAACCTAGCACCCAACAACGATGTGGTCTATGTAATCAATTGGGACACAATCGAAGGAGTTGTCCCACGACACAACGGGAAGCACCTTAGGGAACTTTTAGATTCTATGTTTGTAATTCAATTTAATTTTTGTATTACCATAGTTCGAATGTACTTTAATTTGACATTCTATTTAATTTGAATGTACTTTAATTTGACATTCTATCAAATTCTATCAAGTGTTCTTTAATTCTATCAAGTGTTCTTTAATTCTATCAAATTCTATCAAATTTGAATGTACTTTAATTTGACATTCTATTTAATTAATGTATACTTTAATTCAAGTCGAATGCACTTTAATCTGATAGTCTATCAAATTCAAATGTACTTTAATTTGATATTCCATTTAGTATAATTAATGAAGTAATTATTTTTTTTTTTATAGACAATGGATGTTAATCCAGGACCGATCGATATATCTGTATTATGTGTGCAACGATCTCATAGATCAGAGCTTGTTTGGCAAGATCCAAATATAGGAGAGCTACATTGTGCGCAACGATCTCTACAACGATCTCTACAAGATGTTGCAGTACTATTGGGTTTACCAGTGGATGGTGAACCTCTTATAGGACCGATGAGCTACAATTGGAAACAGACTTGTGCACAATTGCTCGGTGTGACACTAGGGGACAATCACATTAAGGGATCCAGATTAAGTTTGCCTTGGTTAGCAGCACAGTTTCCAGGTCTGAATGATGATGCAGATGATGTTGTTGTATCGAGATATGCTTGGGCATACATATTGCAACTCTTTGGCGGAAGTATGTTTTGTGATAAATCTAGAGATAAGGTGCATCTGATGTTTCTCCCACTCCTATGACACTTTGACGTTGCAGGAAGATATTCTTGGGGTGGGGTCTGCTTAGCATGGTTATATAGACAGCTGTGTAATGCGAGTCGTTTAGAGGCGCGCGAGATTGCTGGACCTGTAATTCTGCTTCAATTATGGGGTTGGGAACGATTCCCCACTATGGCTCCTCAGCGTCGACATATCAACGATGTTGGACTAGTTGGAAGAGCACTTGATTCTCGGTATGTTTGGTTAATGAATTTTACATATTTAAATAGTTTGAAAATTCATATATAGTGCTAATTTTTTTAATTTAATGTTCTATTTAGGTGGCGAGACCAATTTTGTGTTACTAGGGCAGCCACACATGTGATCAGACAGTACATATACATGTTTGATCTACTTCGACCCGACCTGGTAAATTATTTTACAAGTTACTAATTATTATATAATGCTAATATTCTAAATTATTTTACAAGTCACTAATTATTTGGTATTTGGTATTTTAGGTGATTTGGGAGCCATACAATAATATCATGGACACATTACCACCTTCTTGTTCAAATGGTGTTGACATTTGGCGTTCAGTGACTCCACTGGTTTGTTTCCATATTATAGAATGGCATCTACCTAATCGAGTGATGCGACAGTTTGGATTGAAATAAGCTATCCCAGATGCGTGCAACACAGACCCAAACCTACATGGTATAGACCTTCGACATCAAGACTGGGCGATTGTGTTGGCACCGTACTCACAGCAATGGAATTTACGTAGACAATACGTAGCAAATGCTCCACCAATTGATGCCTACGGGGATACCACTCCAGACTATTCAAATTGGTATAACAATATCACCAGGCGTTACATCACTCATGAGGGAGCATCATATGGAAATGCGGTACAAGTTTTATTTATTTTTTTTAGATATATTAACATAAAATTTATTATAAATATTGAGTATTTTTTGCTTATTATTCAAAGAGGTCATGCTTCAGAGAGATTCGAGAACTCACAGAGAATATGGAGATTTTTCGTCTATGTGATTATGGAGAAAACAATTTGGATCAACTACATAATATGTACAACATTCCTATTGCTCCTCCTCCTGGTCTTAGACATAGACGACGCGTTCAACAAGATGACATTGGAGGAGAGGAGCACTTGCCCAGACCTGTGGCAGATGATGTTGATCACGGAGTCGATGCACATGTTTTTTATGCTAGTCAATATATTTCAACTCCGATGATGATGATACCCACACCAGGAATACAAGATTCTGAGGCAGGTCCCTCATCATCACAAGGTCGCGTACGTGGGCGAGAAAATGATGATCAAGATGAAGAATCAGATGAACTGCTCCAACTCGATCAAGCTCCAAGAGGACGTCGTCGACAACCTCCTCGTAATAGACGACGTCCACCATGTGGCACGCATTGAACTTTTGATATTGTTGAACTTTTAACTTTTATTAGTTTTGTATAATTAACTCTTTATATTTATAAATTTGAACTTTCATTACATCAAATAACTAAATAATCACTTTAACAAATTTGCACCTACAAAACATTTTACATACTTATAAAGTTTAAATTACTTAACAAAATAATAAAATTTAAAAATTACTTAACAAAATAATATAATTTAATTTAGAAAATAACATGTTTGGGTCATGTTTTCCTTCTGTGAAGGTCGTCTCTTGAAAAGACGAGCTACAATAATACATAAGCAAAGGTCGTCTCTTCAAGAGACACCTACATCCACGCACACAAAGTCGTCTCTTGAAGAGACGACCTTCATCCACGCAATAAAAAACGCATTATTTTCCTAAAACGTTTGAAAACAACATTATTTTTACAATAAGTTTTAAAAAAAAACATTATTAATAAAATTTGTCCCAAAAAGATCTCAAAAATATTACATTTTTTACAAGTAATTTCACAAACTTAACTTAATAAAATATAAAATATGTAATATATTTCTTACATTTACCTAAAAAAAATACAATTTCTCTATACGTACACATATAATACAAATATTACAAATATGATTCTTCGTCCACCTACAAACTATAAATCTACCTTACAAGATAAAAACAAATTGCTAAACAAAATTAAGACAAGACCAAAATCAATCAACAATCAATAATCCCCATTATGTTTGAAAGCCTGCAATGACAGTAGAGAAAAGAATTTAATCAACATCAACCACAATTACTCAATAAAAAACACTTGTTTTTCCAAAAAATAGAGAAAAAAATTATAAAAATCATATGTGCCACTAGATCTCTTATGCCCATTGGAGATCAAGCTTTCCAACTCCTTATTCTACCAATTACATTATTCAAGTAATTCTACTTAGCATATCCCTAATTATAACCACTATGTACCTCCACATATAAAAGTTTGCATTGGCAAACAACCATCTATAAAATCTTAGACTACTCTACTCCCCTAGCTCACGTTTAAGAATGCACACTTCCTCTAAATATATTCTTGTAATTAATCAAACAAAACAAAAGCAGTGTAAAATTGAGGGATAAGATAAGACCAGTTGCAAGAAAATCTCCATGTTTAGCAACCAAAACTCTTAAAAAACCTTCCCTGCTGCAGAATCTCGGATTCTTCTATGTTGTAAATTTAGAACTTGAACAAAATGAGATCACTGTAGCCATAAGAAGTTACTTTCAAAATGGAAAACAAGAACTTTCATATACAAACATAAGGGATCGAATAAAAAATTATATACCTGAGTCTTTGTAAAACTTGGTAACCATTGGCAATTTGAGGAGGCAAATAAAAACTTGGATAAAACATAAATCATAGTTGAAAATGGCATCTAAGGGCGGTTGCTATTCTCAAAGGTTGTTTTGATTTTAAAGTATAGCTAAATATTTAAAATTGAAAATGACATTAAAATTAGAATGAAACCTTGACAAAAACAATAAGGAGACAACAAAAACACAAAAAAGAAAAAAAAAAACTTCGACAAAGAATAGATCCATTGAAATAATGAGGAATGAGGCACTGATAAATGAGTTACAGGTTCATTTAATAAAACCAACATTATAATCAAATTAACCTAATAACATTTATAAGTTCATACATCACATACATAAAAGATGAGAGCAAACAAAATATGAGGAATAGATCCATTGAAATAATGAAGAATGAAGCATTGATGAATGAGTTATAGGTTCATTTAATAAAACCAACATTGTAATAAAATTAACCTAATAACATTTATATTATAAGTTCATACATCACATACATAAAAGATGAGAGCAAACAAAATATGATTTCAACAAAATTTTGTGACTTTGAATGTTAAATATGAATTGTCTAGTCTTATAAATTATATGGAATTACAACTAAACAAACAAGAAAATATATAACAGACTCATTGAAGAGAGCTTGGACCTCCAAACGAAAATTTCCATATCTTTTAAAACAAATTTTAGATTTGTTTTAAAATTTTCTTGTTTAAACGTAAAAATATAAGAAATAACTCACAACTAAAAACATTTACAGTTAAGAAATCTAAAAATTCATAAAACTTATTACTAGAAAATGTATTTAACCACTGAGTAACCAAATCTAAACAAACAAATAAGATTCGAATAAAGGTACTAAAATTAATAACCTAAATTTTCTAAATCTAAAATGCCTAAAGTATTTCATATCTAAAATATATCTTGAATAATAAAGTGAAATCTTAACGATAAGTTCTCTTTTACTTTTTTAACTAAAAAAGAATAGTTGACAGTTGCATCATTAAGTTTTGAAAACCAACTAAAAGGCCAAGAAGACGTACATTCCATTATAAATTTAAATCATAACTATCAAACACAAGCTCAATGTTGTGATATACTTGAGATTTGCACTATAGTTGATAAAGAATGCAAGGTTAAAAAAAAACTATTTATTCCATCAAAGTTATTCTTTACCGAGGGGTGTAGAAAAACTTAATAGATATTGTTGATGCCGGAATTTGGTTAGACAGATCAACGGTGAATTTGTATCGTTGGGGACAACGATCTCCTACAAAGAAAGAAAACTAACACTGGTGTGGTGCTCTGCCACACGCACTCCGACGCTCAAGTTATAAATAATAATCTCGTCAAGTAGTCTCAAGCTAGAACACACAGCCAAATGATTGCTTACCTTTCTCAACACTACTCGCGAGATTATATAGTTGTCCAATCGTAACGGCTTTCGGATGGTTAATTACCCATTAATCATCCATGATTGCGCCTGATTAATGACATCAGTTACAAGGGTTGAACCGGTTCGCAATGTTCTCACCTCTCACCTGTCGTAACGGTGCGCGTGTCGCATAGAAAGACTCTCGTCATTCCTATTCATCTGGACCGCTACTCGGCTAATCTCTCGAACAGACATGACGGAGAGAACAGACATATCGATCGGTGCTTGGCAGGGGTTGACCACTTGGGGTTGTCCTCCCGGCCCGGTCGAGCCGAGCCGACTCCTTGGGGTCGGCCTATCGGGGCTCGGGGCCGACCCCTAGGGTCGGCGCCTCAAGCCGAGCTGGGCCGACCCTTGGGGTCGGCCGGCGCTGCCGGGGCCGATCCCGAGGGGTCGGCCTCTCGGCCCGGTCGAGCAGGGCCGACCCCTTGGGGTCGGCCTCCCAGGGCTCGGGGCCGACCCCTAGGGGTCGGCCGGTGTTTGGTCAGGACCGACCCCAAGGGGTCGACCTCCCGTCCCTGTCGAGCCGAGTCGATCCCTTGGGGTCGACTCTCCTTCGATCGGGTCCGCTTCGGCTCTTCGCTTCCAACCGGTCGACTATTCATCCGCCTCTCTTCGGGATTATCGGTGTTGTTGGACCAGATCCTATTTTTGGGCATAACAGTTGCCCCCACTTCTAGTCTAACATGTTCTCCTCTTATAGTTTAGACTTGAAGTAAGCGGACATACCCCTCGGACGATCCTCCTTCCACCTCGATCGTCGTGTCTGTAAAGCTTTAAAAGCTCAACTCAACTTCATTTTTCTCACACCTTCAATCCATTCCAAAACCCCCTAGTTTTAAGGTCATACTCTCTCCCAACTTCCTCGACGTTTCCGCAAGGCGCCTTTCCAGGTAACCCTACTTACGTTTCTGGGCGATGGCTAGTAGTGTACCCTTTGCTGTCCACACCAGTTCTTCTGATCCGGAGGATGTAGATTTCGATCCTAACCCACCCCCTAGAGTTTGAAACCCTCGAGTCTCTAGGAGTCTGCCCGGTAGAGCCCCTAGTAGAGTTAGAACAAATACTGACTCCGCTTTTGGAGAGCTTCGTTCTTTTTACGACATTCCTAACTATGTCACCATGAGGGTTCCCAGGAGAGGAGAGGAACCTGGTTCCCCTCCCCCAGGAGAGGTTGCTTTCTATCCTGACATGCTGGCTAGTGGAGTTAGGTTACCCCTCATTCCCATAGTTCAGAATTTCCTTACTCTCACAAGATTGGCACCTTTTCAGATACTACCGAACTCCTGGTGCTCGCTCATGGGATGTTGTGTCCTTTGGCATCAGACTGGGAACCCGACTCCCATGTCGGCCATTGACTTCCTTTCCCTTCATATCTTCAAACAAAAAGACAGATCCAAGTCATTCTACTATACCTGCCCCCCGTCCTACGTTGAGGTTATCGTCAAGGAGCCCAAGTTAGTCAAAGACTGGAAGAAACCATGGTTT
Source organism: Trichosanthes cucumerina (assembly GCA_036507285.1). Lineage (NCBI taxonomy): Eukaryota > Viridiplantae > Streptophyta > Magnoliopsida > Cucurbitales > Cucurbitaceae > Trichosanthes > Trichosanthes cucumerina. The sequence goes on from CM071838.1 coordinate 32,215,482, forward strand.
TTCGTGGGCGGGCTTTGGTTGTGTCCCGACGAGGCAGGGTCTACCCTTCGAGTTCCAACCAGCTTCGGAACGTTAGGCGAGTCCGCTCTTGATGCACGAACGAGACCGTTACCCTGCCGTTTACGACTCTGCTTTATGGTTTTATTTTTCTCGTTCTTTGACACTATGCTAACTGACTTTCTTTTTCTTTGGCAGCTGAAGTCAGATCGGAGTCGACCCCTACTGCGCTTGCCTTTCGAGCTTCCACTTGGAGGATTGTCGAGTCTCAACGTTGGGGTCCTGAGCTAGTTACGAGCGAACTTCTTTCGACGTGCAATCTTATTCCTCCTCTGATTGACACACCAGAAGGTTAGGCTCTCCTTCTACAATGCTTTTGCACGACATCTTCTTATTACATTCTCTCACGATACTCTCTTTCTACCAGAGATGACGTCGAATTTGGTGGAACAAGAGCAGGAGCTCCTGACCGAATGGGAGCTTGCAGTAACTGGGGGCGTCCCTCGAGCCAGTCACGTTTTAAACATCGATAGTCGTGCCACCAGACGCCCTTGCAGGCGATCGTCCCTCGCACGTTCCTCTTTCCCGGAGAGCTTACCTGATCCTGTCCCTCCCCCTACCAATCTGAGGGGTAGGCCTGACCAACCTGATCCTCTCAAGAATATCGGCGATAGGGGCGCTCTCCGCCTCACCTACGTTGGACCTTATGATTCTCCTTTTGATACGACTGTCGAAGTGGAGCGAGCCTTCGCTCTATGGGGTGGATTTTCTGACAGTGGCTCCTCCCGCGGTTCTTCCGAGCGCTTTGATGTCAACCACTGCCCAGAATCTACTCTGAACGCCTCAATACACTATACCCGCGAGGTGAGCGCTTTCTTTCATTACCTCCCTTCTCTTCTTCACTTTCTGCTAACTTGCCTCCTATGTGTAGGTTTTCATTCTCACAACCTTGGCTTCTCGTCGTATGTCGAGCGAACTCGTTCACCTCCGTCAGAGTCGCGTCTCACGGGTTGAACTGGAGCAAGCCCAATTCCTTCATGCCCAAGCAGCGCAGTCTCTTCAATCGTTGCAAGCGAGATTTGACTCGTTACAGGCCGAACATCAATCTCTGCAGGCTGAGCATCAGGATTATCGTTCGCACACCGAAGGTGAGTTGTTCTCACTTCGGTCTGAGCTATCCTTGCTCCGATCTCAACTGAAAGGGGTCGAAGATAAACTCAACGACGTTGGCTACCTGACCGAAGCCTTCAAGCGCTCTGATTCGTACAATGACTTCTCGAATAGAGCTATGCTTTGCGGTGTAAATTGGTCAATTCGGAAGGTCCGAGAGCGACATCCTGAGACTGATCTGGCGTGGGTGAAATCTTCCTTCTTGGAATGCATTGAGGCCTGTAATCCCCCTGGATTTGACCTCGGCCAAACTTCTGGATCTAGGGATCAAGCTTCTGCTCTAGAGAACGTGGTTCTAGATGAGAACTTCCTCGATGACATCTCCATGGACCAACTGCCTGACCCCTAGATGCTTTTGAGTACTTTGGTTGTATTAACGTTGTCTTTAATTGTCTTCTCTTGGGATGTATCTTTTTGAATCTTCAGCATGTATCTCTTTTAATTTTCATGTATCTCTTTTAATGGACTTCTTTTGCTCGTACTCTTATTGCATCTTAATTGAACTCTATCTTTATTGCAACGTACCTACCCCCTACTCACGCAGTTTTGATCCAAAGCAAATTGCTTGAGTAGAAAGATTTACATTAATGATAACAAACAAATCCGAATTCAAAACAAAGAAAAGAAATACAGAACTACTGATAATAAATCTTTAGATGCTCTGCGTTCCACGGGTGTGACATCCGTTTTCCGCTCATGTCAACAATCTTATAAGTTCTAGGACGAACTATCCTCGTAATTTTGTATGGGCCTTCCCAATTGGGACCGAAAGCGCCAGAGGTCGGATCCCTGGTGTTCTGCATAACACGGCGGAGTACGAGGTCACCTTCTTTGAAGCTACGCCGCTTCACACGGGAGTTGTAGTACCGAACGACCCTACACTTGTACTCTTTTGTCCCCAACCGGGCTTTTTCCCTCCATTCTTCCAATAGATCTAGGTGCAAACTCAGAGAATCAAGATTCATACTGGGATCAAAATGTCCTACCCGGGGAGACGGGAGTCCAATCTCCACTGGGATAACAGCCTCGGTACCGAACGAGAGGGAAAAAGGAGTTTCCCCAGTCGAATTTTGAGACGTCGTTCTGTAAGCCCATAATACGTTAGGCAATTCCTCTGCTCATGAACCCTTCAACCCTTCCAACTTGGTCTTGAGGTTTCTCTTGAGGATCTTATTCACTGCTTCCATTTAACCGTTGGCTTGTGGGTGGGCTGGAGAAGAGAAGAAATGTTTGATATTTAACTCCGAGCAAAACTTTCGGAATGCCTCATTGTCAAATTGGTGTCTGTTATCTGTCACTAAGGCATAAGGTATGCCGAATCGGCATATGATATCTCGCCATATGAAATTAGTCACCTTTTTCTCGGTAATAGTTGCTAGTGCTTCTGCCTCTGCCCACTTCGCAAAGTAGTCTACTGCGACCACTGCGAACTTTGTTTGTCCCTTACCCTGCGGGAGAGGTCCAATGAGGTCTACCCCCCCTCTGAGCGAAGGGCCAGGGACTCATCACACTGGTAAGCGGTTCAGGAGGTTGTCTCTGTATTACCGCAAACCGTTGGCATTGGTCACACGACTTGACGAATGTTCGTGCGTCATTATGCATCGTGGGTCAGTAGTAGCCCTGTCGTATTGCCTTCTGCGCAAGAGACCGAGCACCAGAGTGATTACCGTATATTCCTTCGTGTATCTCCCGTACGACATATGTTGCTTCGTCAGGCTCGAGACATCTGAGGATCGGCATAGAGTAGCTTCTTCGATATAACTTATCGTCTCGTAGGACATATCGCGCCGCTTTATACTTTAGCCGACGTGCCTTAAGTGTGTCAGAAGGGAGTCTCCCGTTCTTAAGGAACTCGACCAAAGGGGATATCCAGGTTCGCTGCCCGGACGACGTACCATCCAACTCCATGATCTTACTCTCTTCAACACTCGGTTCATCCAAGATCTCAACCGGGACGGTTCTCCGTAGCTCAGTGTCGTACGTCGCGACCAATCTTGCGAGCGAGTCAGCGTTGGCATTCTCAGATCTTGGGATCCGTCTGATTTCGAACTTATCGAACGTCCCCAAGTATTGTTTTGCCTTGGCTAGGTAGGCGACCATGCGCTGTTCTTTTGCCTGATACGCTTCCGCTACCTGGTTCACGACAAGTTGAGAGTCACTAAGAATGATCAAGTTTTTCACCTCGAAAAGTTTGGCGATTCTCAGCCCTGCTAGCAATGCCTCATACTCTGCTTCGTTGTTTGACGCTCGAAACTTGAACCTTAAGGCATATTCGAACCTTTCCCCGTCCGAAGATATCATAAGCAATCTTGCTCAGCATCCACGACTGTTTGAGGATCCATCGACGTACAGTCGCCAAGGGAGATCAGCGTCCTTCTATAGTTGGACTCAATTTATCTCCTGCGACGGGGTCATCTCAGCTACGAAATCTGCTACGAATTGCCCTTTCATGGCAGTTCGAGGCCGAAACGAGATATCGTACTCACTGAGTTCCACCGCCCATTTCATCAGTCGCCCGGAAGCCTTTGGCTTTTGTAGAACATGTCTCAAGGGATAGTTGGTCAGTACTTCTATCTTATAAGCTTGAAAATACGGGCGAAGTCTCCGTGCAGAAATCACTAAGGCCAAAGCCAACTTCTCTACCTGCGGATATCTGGACTCCGCCCCTATCGTGGACTTGCTCGTGTAGTAGACAGGGGATTGTCGATCGTCTACCTCCTTTATCAGGATGGAACTTACAGCAGTGTCGGAGGTGGCTAGGTACAAGACGAGCTCCTCCCCTGACGTTGGTTTGGACAACAACGGAGTTGAACTGAAGTATTTTTTTAGTGACTAGAATGTCTGTTCGCATTCATCCGTCCATTTAAAATTAGCTTTCTTGCGTAAGAGTTTAAAAAACGGAAGACATTATCAGTCGCTCTACTTGCAAAGCGATTCAGCGCTGCGATCTTCCCATTCAGACTCTGCAGCTGCTTCATAGTTTTTGGAGACTCCATCTCCAATATCGCCCGGATTTTGTCGGGGTTCGCCTCGATTCCTCTTTGGTTGACCATGAATCCCAAGAACTTACCAGAGGTTACTCCGAAAGCGCACTTGCTGGGATTCAGCTTCATCTGGTATTTCTGTAATGTCGCGAAGGCATCCGCTAGGTCGATCTGGTGTAGGTTAGCATGTCTGCTCTTTACGAGCATGTCATCGACGTAGACCTCCATGTTCCTGCCAATAAGATGAGAAAACATCTTGTTAACCAGCCGTTGATATGTTGCCTCCGCGTTTTTTAACCCAAAGGGCATAACATTGTAGCAATACAACCCTCTGCTAGTAATGAAGGATGTCTTCTCCTGATCTGGAGTGTACATCCGTATTTGATTATACCCAGAGTACGCGTCCATGAAACTGAGCATTTCGTGGCCTGCTGTCGCATCCACCAGTTGGTCGATCCTCGGTAGCGGGAAGCTGTCTTTTGGACATGCTTTGTTCAGGTCGGTGAAATCTACGCACATCCGCCACTTCCCATTAGCCTTTTTCACAAGTACCACGTTGGAGAGCCACTGGGGATAATAAACTTCCCGGATGAAATCGGTCTCCAAGAGATCCTTGACTTGCTCAGTTACAATCTCATTCCGAGCGTGGTTGAAGGCCCGTCGTTTCTGTCGGACAGGTTTGTAGTCCCTGTCAACATTTAGTCGGTGTGCGATTACCTTCGGATCTATACCTGGCATATCACATGTCTTCCAAGCGAATACGTCGACATTCCTTTGGAGGAACTCGATAAGGTTCGCTCTCTGGTCAGGTGACAGCTTGGTTCCAAATGTTCACACGTTGCTCCGGGGATAGCAGTTGTACAGATTCCAGTGCTTCGGCAGGTTCACCTCGCTTGAGTGTGGGAAGTTCTTCCGTGTCGCCCTCTGCGACTTCTGGTTCAGCCGATGCCGGTGCCGAGATGTCAATGTCCATCTCGGCCTCTCCTGCGTCGCCAAACTTTTCTGGATGCTCTTCTATGGTGGCCACCTCTTCTACTTCCCCATTTGATTCTCTCATCGCATTGTGGTAACATTCCCGAGACATTTGTTGTTCTCCATATACTACCCCACCCCGCTAGGAGTTGGGAATTTCAGCATCTGATGTTAAGTCGAAGCTACCACCTTCATAGCGTGTATGGTGGTACGTCCCAAAATGGCATTATAGGTCGAGTCGTGATTTACCACCAGGAACTCTACCATAGTTGTTACACACGTCGATCCGTCGCCAAACGTCACCGGCAGTTCGATGCTCCCCTCGGGATACACCTTACTTCCCCCGAATCCCACTAAGGGAGATATGCTAACCTTGAGTCGATCTCGTCCTATCTTCATGGCGTCATAGGCGCTTAAGGATAGCACGTCAGCGGAACTTCCTCCGTCGACTAGGATACGACAGACTTTGATGTTGGCAATCAGTAGAGAAATCACCAACGCGTCGTTATGAGGTTGGTGCAACTTGACTGCTTCTCCTTCTGAAAAACTAACAATCTCGTTAGATAAGGAAGTCGAACAAACCTCCCAGTCGGCCGGCGGGGTCGGGCGGCCCGGGCCTTCACCTTCCTCTTTCTATTTGAGTCGCCTCCAGCTGATCCCCCAAGAATAGTCCGAATTTCTCGGGGAGGGGTGGCCCTCCTCCCTTATTGCTTGGCTCTTACTGATCCGACCTGGCCTCACGTCGTCCACTTCCACCGACGTATTCTTTCAGTTATCCGGTCTATATCAACGCTTCTATGGCCTCCTTCAGGTCGTAGCAATCTGAAGTCGAATGTCCATGGTCGCGGTGGAATAGACAGTATTTGTCCTTATTCCTCATGTGGGACCCTGCTTTCAACTTAGCTGGCCATTTAAGAATATTCTTGTAGCGTACCTCCATCAGGATCTGCTCGATAGGTATGCTTGTCGGGGTGTACCACTCAAATCTGCTCGGTGGCAAACCCTTCCTCACGGGTTTTTTGCTGACGTCCGATCGCTCCTCGTGCTTTTGCTTTCGAGAATCGCTTCGGTCTTCCTCCGATCGACCCTTATTTTTCTCGCAGTCCCTGCCCTGCTTGTCGTCTGGCGCACGTCTCGAGCAAAGCAATTCCCCTACACTCATGTATTTCTGAGCTCTAGTTAGTAACTCAACATAACTCGTAGCAGCTTTCTTACCTAGTGACCACAGGAACCTTTCGTCTCGCAAACCGGCTACGATAGCTGTTAGGGCTGCCCCATCGGTATACCCTTCAATCTGTAGGGCCTCGCTGTTGAAACGAGATACATACTCCCTCAATGTTTCGTTATTGTCCTGCTTGATGGTCAAGAGATGTGTCGCAGGACGTCGCTAATCCCTTCCTCCGAGGAATTGAGTCACAAAGGCTCGAGCCAACTCCCGGAAGGAAGCGACCGACTTCCTCTTTAGCTGTCTGAACCACTTTCAAGTTGGTCCCGTCAACGTAAATGAGAATGCTCTACATTTGATCGCATCTCGGACTCCATGGAGTTCCATCCATGACCGAAACGTGTCAAGGTGCTCCACTGGATCTTTCGATCCATCGTAGGCCTTGATCGTCGGTAGTTTGAACTTCGGGGGGACTTTCTCCTGCATTATTTCGTCAGTAAAAGAAGGGTCTACCTGGTCAACAAGATTCTCCAAGTCTAATCCGTCGTGGTCTTGAGCCTTCTTCATATCTCCGAGCTCATTCTGATGCCCAAGGTTGACTTTCGACCTCCAATTCTTTTCTCTTCTGGTTGATCAATTCTCTAAGATTTGACCCCGTGCTAGGTCTCCTTGATCGGTCGTCCCTTCGGTCCTGCTGTCGCTTAACTTCAGACGCATGGTGGTTGTTGTATCCTCGGTTCCCGTGGATCACCTAAGTCATGAATTGGGACTCTCCCACTCGAGATGCGGCCCTTTGTTGCTCTGCATGATGGGATTGCCTTTCGCTGCCTCCCAATCGTAGCTTGTCATCAGGCTTACGAGGTGGGACCCGAGACTCTCCCTGCCCTTCCTCCGCCTGGCCCTTACCTTTGGCCTGGTCTCGGACTGAAGGCAAGGACATACGTGGTGCCGGAGCATTATCCTGTTCTTCGTTTCGAACGTCGTTGAGATTCTGCTCCGGTCCATCTTTTAGAGCCTCCACGATTGGGTTTGGACGATTCAGTATCTCTAGAATTCTGGTGATGTTTTCGTCCAGTCCCCGAACTCGTTGCTCCAGTGTCACGTACTAATCCGCCCCCACCGGTACAGCACGTTGGTTAACTTCCTCAGGTTGGGCATTCTGCGTCCTTGCCAGAATCCGGCGAGGATGTCGGTCATTATCCGACTCCTCTCCATCGTTCATCGGGTTGACTTGATTCATATGGTTACTCATGGTAAACGGTGTTAGGGTTTCAAAACACGTGACACTTTGCAAGATGAAATTGTCCCCACAGATGGCGCCAAATGTTGATGCCGGAATTTGGTTAGACGGATGAATGATGAATTTGTATCGTTGGGGACAACGATCTCCTGCAAAGAAAGGAAATTAACACCGGTGTGGTGCTCTGCCACACGCACTCCGACGCTCAAGTTAGAAATAATAATCTCGTCAAGTAGTCTCAAGCAAGAACACACAGCCAAATGATTGCTTACCTTTCTCAACACCACTCGCGAGATTATATAGTTGTCCAATCGTAACGGCTTCCGGATGGTTAATTACCCATTAATCATCCATGATTGCGCCTGATTAATGACATCAGTTACAAGGGTTGAATCGTTTCGCAACGTTCCCACCTCTCACCTGTCGTAACGGTGCGCGTGTCACATAGAAAGACTCTCGTCATTCCTATTCGTCTGGACCGCTACTCGGCTAATCTCTCGAACAGACATGACGGAGAGAACAGACATATCGACCGGTGATTGGCCGGGGTTGACCCCTTGGGGTTGTCCTCCTGGTCCGGTCGAGCCGAGCCGACTCCTTGGGGTCGGCCTATCGGGGCTCAGGCCGACCCCTAGGGGTTGGCGCCTCGAGCCGAGCCGGGTCGACCCTTAGGGGTCGGCCTCCCAGGGATCGGCTCCTCGAATCGAGTCGGGCCGACCTCCTGGGGTCGGCCTCTCGGGGCCCGGGGCCGACCCCTAGGAGTCGGTCGGCGTTTGGTCGGGACTGACCCCAAGGGGACGGCCTCCCGTCCCTGTTGAGCCGAGTCGACCCCTTGGGGTCGGCTCTCCTTCGACCGGGTCCGCTTTGGCTCTTCGCTTCCAACCGGTCGACTACTCATCCGCCTCTCTTCGAGATTGTCGGTGCTGTTGGACCGGATCCTATTTTTGGCCATAACAGATACAATTTGAAAAAAGAAAAAGTAAGGAAAAAGTTTTTTAAAAAAATGGATTAATGAAAAGCAGCTCATATTACATCATGGAGAAATTATGTAAACAAAAGAGAAAATTAAAAAAAAAATAGTGTGAGAGAGAGAAAACAAACTAACCGAACAAGAAATACAAACATTTTAAATCAAATTCATCGAGATTTATTCAACCTTCATATTATCACAAACAGATGATAGACATTCAAAACAGAACAAAAAGAAAAACAAACAAATCCATCAAAGAATCATACTTGTATCAACAAAAAAACAAACACCAAAATCACAAATCGAAGTCCAAAAACTCAATCTCAAAAGACGAAAGAGTGAAAGAACTCACAAGAAAATCATTGCGATTATAGAGCTCATAATTGATCAAATTCACCCAGATTCGAAATCGAAGTAGATCTCACTTAAATCTAAGAAGATCTGGTGCATAACTCGATCAGATGAAAAATGTTTCGACCACGAACAACTTCCACAATGACTACCCATTGAATAACAATTTTCATGCCACCCACAACCTCCTCCGATCACAAACCGTTACAACCCACAAACAACTAAACTTAACACTGTTGGGTCGGCTACCCACAACCTCCACATCTACTACCCACATTGAACACAAAGACTGAACAAGACGAGGAATCCACGCGAACGATGATGACATGCTCACGAGCAGGCAACCACGGTGAGATAGAACAAAATAGAAGAAGACGGTGAGATAGAAGGGAGTGCATTTAGGGGTTGTTTGGGGCGCAGGTTCGGAATCAGAATCCTGGGAATCAGAAGCCTTGGGGTGTGTTTGGCCCATGGGTTTGGATTTGGATGGGTTTGGATTCCAAATTCAAACCCATGTTTGGAGCAAGGTGTTCCAAATCCTGGGTTTTGAAATCCATTCCCATGGGTTACAACAATATAATCCCATGGGTTACAACAGTGTAATCTCATGGAATTTGTTCCATGTTTTTCTCATCCATTTGTCGACTACTTCGACAACTCCGATAAAAACTCCAGCGACCACCGACAACGACAACTCCGGTAAAAACTCCGGCGACCACCGACAACGACAACTCCGGTAAAAACTCCGACGACTATCGACAACGATAACTCCGACGACCGCACCGGCGACCACTTTCGCAACAACTTCGGTGACAACTCCGACGACCACTCAACAACCACCGACAACGACAACTCCGACGATCGTACCGGCGACCACTTTGGAAACAACTCCGGTGACAACTCCGGCGACAACTCCGACGACAACTCTGGCGACCACCTGACATCATCGACAACGACAACTCCAACGATCACACCAGCGACTCGACTACCGCTGATGACTGCCTCCGAAAAACATTTGATTTTCCATTTCTTTTTTAATTTTTCATTTTTCATTATCGGTGACTACTTTGACAATAACTCCGATGACAACTCCAGTGACCACATGACAACGACAATTACAACTACAACAACCACATCAGGGACTCAACCACCGTTGACGGTTACCTCTTGCGACCACTTGGTTTCTCATTTCCTCTTTCATTTGTCGTTACCATTTTTCAGCCACCACTTCGACAACAACTCCAGTGACAACTTCGCCGACCACAGACAACGACAACTCTGACGACCACATCGGCGACTAGCCACCACTGATGGTTGCCTCAACGACCTTTTCAACAACCACTCTGACGACCCGATGACAACCAACAACCAAAAATCCAACGACCACCTCGACAATCTCACCACCTCATCAACTTGACCACTCCAACAATCCGACAATCTAGTCAATTTTTTAAAAGGTTAAAGTAAAACTAAAAAATGGCTAATAAATATTTTTTTATGCTATTCTCAACACATTTGAATTTTTTGAAATTTTTATTTAAAAAAAAAAACAACTTGGTATTTTTTTAATGTACACTCAAATGACTCAATTTTGTAATTTCTTTTTTAAAAGTTAGAAAAAATGAAATAATTTTTTTTTCTTTCGCACAAAGGCGTTTTATGTGCTTTTGTTTCGTGTTAGTTGCAACACTTTTGGACGATGTATTTGTATGTATGTTTCGTAGTAGGGGTGTTCAAAAAACTACATACATTGAAAGTTTCATGGAAAAATTACTTAAAAAATTGATCTATGTTAGACATTAACTTCTACAATTCACATAAGATCAATTACAAAAATTTGAAAGGAATAAAATAGCTAAAAGAAAAAAGGTGAAACAAAATAGTAGTCCCAAACCTAGAGTTGAAAAGCGCACCCAAGACACGACTCTCTGATTCCCGGCTTGAACACCGCACTTTTAAACACAAGTTTCGATTTCCGAGCTTGAACACTGCACCTCAAACACGCTTTTACGATTCTCGAAGCTTGAGAACCCTCGGACAAACCCTCCAGCTTCGATTCCCGTGATTCTCGATTACGAACTGCGCTACCAAACAGCCCCTTGAGGGTTTGTTCTAAGGGTTATGAAGCCTGAGAATCAGAAAACTGTGTTTGGGGTGCAGTGTTCTGAAGTCTGGAATTAGAAAACTGTGTTTTGAAATGCGTGTTCTCAGCTCGGGAACTGATATAAATGTGTTTGGGGTGCGCAGTTTCTCAAGCTCGGGAATAAGATAGTTGTGTCTTGGGTGCAGTTTTCTGAACTCTAGGTTTGGTACATTTTTGTTTCACCTTTTTTCTTTTAGCTATTATGTTCCTTTTAAATTTTTGTAATTGATCTGATGTGAATTATAGAAGTTAATGTCTAACAAGGATCAATTTTTTGAGTAACTTTTCCATGAAGCTTTCAATTTAGGTAGTTGTTGAGGAATAAAAAAAGAGTTTTAAACCTTTAGAACAATTTTTAGCATTTAATCCCAACTCAACTATTCGGGTTGTAAATATCTTCAACCCAACGAATTCGATTTTTTAACCCAACGAATTGGGTTGGGTTGATTGGATTTTTCGGGTCATCAGGTTTTTTGAACACCCCTACGACGAGTTTACACATACACATACATCGCCCAAAAGTGTTGCAACTAACATGAAACAAAAGAACAAAAAACGCCTTTGTGCGAAATAAAAAAAAATATTTCATTTTTTCTAACTTTTAAAAAATAAATTACAAAATTGAGCCATTTGAGTGTACATTAAAAAAAAATACCAAGTTTTTTTTTTAATAAAAATTTTACAAAGTTCAAAGGTGCTGAGAGTAGCATAAAAAATTGTTTATTAGCCATTTTTTAGTTTTATTTTAACCTTTTAAAAAATTGACTAGATTGTCGAATTGTTGGAGTGGTCAAGTTGATGAGGTGGTGTGATTGTCGAGGTGGTCGTTGGATTTTTGGTTGTTGGTGGTCATCGGGTCGTCGAAGTTGTTGAAAAGGTCGTGAGGCAACCATCAGTGGTTGCTAGTTGTCGATGTGGTCGTTAGAGTTGTCGTTGTCTATGGTGTATTGTGTGGTTACTCTCTAAAATCTCTCCCTCTTTGAAAATCGTGAAACCCTGACTTGAAAAAAATTGTATAATAATTTTCTTAAAAAAATAAAACACCTTATTTTGACAGTCTGTCGATAAAAGGAACATATGTTAACGGTGAATAACTGTCAACAAAAGCCTCCTTTTGAACGTCAACAAAATAATAAACAGTTGACACGTGTTAGCCGTCAACAAATACAGAACACGGAGCTCACCCAATTTGAACAAATTTTTTCGAAAATACTGTCAATAAAACTACCAATGTTGACGGTTTATTACGTCAACTTAAATAGAGACCTTTTTTGACGTTTAATAACTGTCAATATACGTATTTCTTAATTAATAATTTATTTTATAGTGAAAAATAACCTTTTATTGACGTTCTTTTGTCACAAGCGTCAACTATATGATGAAGTCATGCGTCAGGCTAAATTTGTAGTAGTGCAAACTCCCACTTGGACTAAAACGTCAGTGGGGTAAAACATGTTGAGCAAAGAAATATTACCCTACTGTACAACCTGTAGTCCTACACTCTTAGGTGTCCCGCAAACACTTTAACCGTGAGGGGCTTTGTAAACGGATCAACAATGTTGTGCTTCGAAGCGATCTACGTGACGATCACGTCTTCTTATTGCACAATCTCCCTGATGAGATGATATTCGCGCTCTATGTGCTTTTCGCGCTTATGACTTCGAGGTTCTTTAGAATTTTCCATTGCACCACTATTATCACAATGAAGGGTGATAGGCAAATTCATATTTGGAACAACTTTCAAATCAGTTAAGAACTTCTTAAGTCATACAACCTCCTTCGCTGCTTTGTAAGCTGCGACGTACTTAGCCTCCTTTATACTCCTTCAAACTATAGCTCATCCGTTAAGAGTGAACACTGATCCTAATGTGGATTTCCTCGAATCTATATTAGTCTAAAAATAAGAGTCAGCGTATCCTACAAGGATCAAATCCTTTGCGTCGTACACAAGCATATAGTGCCTCGTTCTTCTAAGATACCTGAGGATATTCTTAACAACAGTCCAGTGATCATATCCTGGATTAGATTGATAGCTGCTGACAATTCCCACTCCATCGCATATGTCGGGTCGAGTACATAGCATGGCATACATCAGACTACCGACAACAAATGCATAGGGAATGTGTTTCATATCCTCAACTTCTTAAGGTGTCTTAGGACACTGTTCCTTAGACAAGTGAATTTCATGCCTGGAAGGTAATGATCCCTTCTTGGAATTCTGCATCTTATATTTAACCAACATTTTGTCAATATAAGATGTCTGAACAGTGCTAGTATTTTGTTCATGCGATTTCGAACAATTTGAATTCCAAAAACAAATTGAGTCTCTCCCAAATCTTTCATTTGAAATTTGGTCGCTAGCCATTGTTTAACGCCAGTCAAGAATCTTGCATCATTCCCAATGAGCAAGATATTGTCTACGTATAGAACTAAGAAAGCTACAGTGGTATTGACTATCTTCTTGTAAACACAAGGCTCGCCAATATTCTGTTCAAAGCCATAAGATTTGATCACAGTACCAAATCTTATATTCCAGGATCTAGATGCTTGTTTCAATTCATAAATGGACCATTTAAGCTTGCAAACCTTTTTCTCTTAACCCTGAACTATGAACCCCTCTGGTTAATCCATATAGATACTCTCTTCAAGATTGTCATTAAGAAAGGTTATTTTGACATCCATTTGCCAAATTTCATAATCATAAAACGTGGCAATAAACAAGAGTATTCTAATGGATTAAGCATGGCAACAGGGGATAAGGTTTCTTCATAATCCACCCCTTCCCGTTTGGTATAACCCTTTGCCACAAGTCGAGCCTTAAAGGTTTGCACCGTACCGTCTTGATCTCGTTTTCTCTTGTAGATCCACCTGCAATCAATAGGTCTTTCACCATCTGGTTGATCTACAAGTTCCCAGACTGAATTTGTACATTGACTCCATTCGAGGTCCATGACTTTAATCCACTGGTCTCTATCTATATCATTCATTGCCTGTTTATAGGTCAATGAATCCTCTATGCCATCATCAGGTATGATGACTTGGGTTTCAGTCAAACCCATGTAACGGTCAGGTTGTCTAACATCTCTCACACTACGTCGAGGCATTCTCAAATCTTGAGAAGGACCAGCTTGATCAACAACTTTTGTTGATTTATCTGTAACTTCCCTGAAAATTTCACTCAAGACAATCCTGTTACGAGGTTGATGATCTTTCATGTGGTCTTCTTCTGAGAATGTGGTGTTTGTCGACACAAACACCTTGTCCTCTTGAGGATCATAAAATAGACCACTTTTCGTTTCCTTAGAGTATCCTTGTTCCAATTTCTTTGGATTGGACACCAGCACGTGTGTCGGACATCTCCAAATTCTGAAATGACGTAAACTACCTATACGCCCTTCCATATCTCATAGGGTGTTTCTGAAACACTCTTAGAGGGAACCATGTTCAAAATATATACAACAACTTATATTGCATACGCCCAAAACAAACTAGGCAGCTGAGCATAGCTCATCATAGATCGAACCATGTCTAACAGGGTTCTATGTCTCCTTTCTGATTCACCATTTTGCTGAGGTGTACTGGGTGCTGAGAGTTGGGATACAATTCCATGTTCTAACATATAGTCTTGGAATAGTAAATCCATATAATCTCCACCTCGATCTGATAGAAGTATTTTAATCGTTTTACCTAATGTGTTCTCAACCTCTACCTTATACTCCTTGAACTTTTCAAGGGTTTCGGACTTATGATGCATTAGGTGAAGATAGTCATACCTTGGATAATCATCAATAAAACTGATGAAATATTCATACCCTCCTCGTGCCTTGACATTCATAGGACCATAGAGATCCGAATGCACGAGTTCCAAGGACACTTTGGCTCTATAACCTTTTTCAGAATAAGGTCTTTTAGTCATTTTTCCCTCAAGACATGACACATATGGTTGTAAAGAGTTGTCCTCTAACTGACTTAGGAGACCACTCTTAACCAATCTCCCAATCCTATTTAGATTAATGTGGCATAGTCTCAAGTGTCAAAGATAGGTACTAGGAAAAAGCTACTGCCTTTTATTTTGAGTATCAACTATTTTAAACATCTCGGTGTTCAAAATAGCCTTTACCTCTGTTGGGCTTAACACATATAAATTTTTTTCCAGTTTAGCAGAACATATTTGTACACCACTTTTGCAAATGAACGCTTCATTATGAACAAAAGATACTCTATACATATGTTCAAGCAAACAAGAGATAGATACAAGATTTCTTTTGATTCCAGGAACCAAAAGTACATTTTCTAATAAAATGAATCTATCTCTAAACAACAACTTCACCACTCCCACTGCTCTAGCCGAGACAATCTCTCCTGTTCTAACCCTCAGAGTTATCTCACCATGAGCAAGCTATTTCCAGGAACTAGTTTCCTGAAAAGAACAAAACACATGGTCAGTGGCTCCTGAATCTAGTATTCAGGCGGAATCATCATGCTCCACTAAACACGTTTCAACGAGTAAATCATATTTACTTTGTTGTGTGTTCTCAGCTTTCCTCTCCATCATATGAGAGTTATAAACATCCTCGAGGGCATCATGACGGATCGATGAGGACGATTTCTCAAACATTATCTGTAATGATTACATGATCTCCTTGGCGGTGATCATCCCCTCATGATTTTTACCTAGCACATCAGATATGCTAGCCAAGATGTAGACTTGGGTCTTATCATTAGCCCTAATCCATCTATCATATGCATCCCGAACTATTTGGGTTGCAGACGAGCTGGGAGGGGGAGGACATTCCCCGTTAAGACGAACCATAGATCATTGATGGCAAGAATCATATTCAAGTTCAATTTCCAGGTCATGTAGTTATTGTCATGTAATTTATCGGAGGCGAGAAATCAGATTAAAGAGCTTCACATGCTGAAAAATAATGAATTCTATTAGTGAGTTGCTTGTAACCTATCCAATTAAGAATTTAGCAAAAGTAATAATGTACCCATAAACTCATTATTGTTTTTGCAACGATACTTCAGTGAGTCAGAGCAACCGCTACCGAGGCTTAGTCAATCACTCCTTCACTGAACCAAGACATTCTTGACTAAATGCTAACACTGGATAACTCTTATTCCTATAACATTCTAGTTATCGCTACTTTGGTCAAGAATTTACTAACACTTAGTAATTCTTGTAAGTGTGACCCGCTATTTTCATACCTCAGATGTGGAACCCAACAATGCTACCGAATTGGAGACACAAAGCTAGGAATGGATCTAAAAGACCCTATCCATTTCTAGAGTTTGAGTTGTTCTGAATCCCATGTTACATCACTCCGAATGGATGGTGCTACTTCGGGCAACCTGCAGGCACAACATGGGAATCTCACGGTCCAACCTAATGGAGGATACCATAGGATGTGTTGACACACTTCCTTCTCCCACTTACTATAAATACTTTCTCCATTCACCTTGTTCTTTATTGATGCAAATACCATCCGAATGGGGATTCCCTATTGATATCACGAGGTCGAGCATAAATCTCACAGTGTGAACTTCACGAAAAGCGTAAGAGGTATACCTTTTCTCTCCCACTAAGAATTTTATACAGTTTGAGTATACTTTTATTTAGGCATATTTCGGCTAAAATAATATGACCTAAGTCTACCAATATAACAATTATACTGGAATTACCTAAGTTTATTAACCTTTTAATAAACCTAAGTCTATGAGTTTAATTTATTAACTTTTAATAAACACCACTAACGAAAGATAATTTATAAACCTCTGGATTAAATTCACTCCCAGGTCAGTTCCCAGGTAGGGGTGTTCCGTTTCCGTCAACTTAAGTACCCCAGCCTAGCCAGAACCTTCCTTGTTAGAGTCCCTCTTTAATCATAGTTTATAAATTATTAGTTGCCTAATTCTAATCTTATTAGAACTAGATAACCTAAGTTCTAATTAATTCCAGTTCTAAAATCATTTTAAAACTAACTAGATAACATGCATTTTTATGTTATAAATTGCTTGATTATTCATCACATGAATAAACATACATTTATAACAAATCCATCACATGAATAAATGCATAACAATTATATGTTTAATTTTTAAATAATATAACTCTTATATTAATTATAATTAAAACATATAATATTTGTTTCATCTCTTATATTAATTCTTATGAAACCCAAAAAAACATGCATACTATATATTCTAACACTTATAACATACTTTCAATACATGGAGTATGCTTCCTATGGTGAGATTTTAAAATCTATATGGCATACTTTATCCACATACAATCAGAGATTTTAATTAAAACATACATTCATAATGCATAATTAATTAAATACACTAAAGCGGACTGATTTTGGCATCAATTGCAAGCAAACAACTAAATTATTACAATAATAATCTAGAAATAACATTGAACCACTTCGAACACTTCCAATTTGGGTGCAATCAGCTTGCAAATGTGTGAATTGGACCTTCAAAAGATTGTGTCGGGTTGTAAAAGACTAAATTAGGCCTCCAATTGACGAAACAAACCTCCAAAATGGAAAAACCGACCTCAAAATCGTCAGAATCGGTCTAAAATCCTCCGAACTGGACCGAAAATGAGTTGAACCAGTCCAATTTGAACCGATCAAAGGTCAACTTCTTCTTCTTCAATTTGAAAATCACGGGTTGAAGGGGCATAACACTGTAGCAGAAAGAAGGGAAAAAACAGCAGCTTTCTGTTTTCGATTTTCTGGATCTTCCAAGCTTCTTTCTTCAAATTGGAGGTCTTCCCGAACTCCGATCGACCCAAAACTTTTACAGACTATTCTACACACATTAATGCTAAAACATACTTGAGAAATTTGAAAATAAAGCACAACATGATGCTCAATTTAAATGTCAAATCCAGATTATCACTTTAGACGCCCAGAAAAAATAGATTTCAAAAACTACCCACCACAGAACAAAATAGATCAAATTAAGTGCTCAAAATTGCTTTGATACCAATTGTTATTAAGAAAGCGAAAGTAATTTAGGATCTTGAACACTCTAAGTTTATCAATTTTGCAAAAAAAATGCATGCTCAAAGCTGGAAAAACTAGGAGTTAAGAAACTCACCTTTGAAGATCAAATTCTTTTCACCCGGTGGACGATTTGCAACACGAACACTTCGTGGACCATCGTAGTGACTTCCTTACTATCATCATGCCTTGTAACGGATTGTGGGATCCTAGATTGAGACAATTTGGAAGATGAGTCCCCAAAGGTCACAAAACGGGAATTTATTGAATTTTCTGCAAAATTTTATCAAATTACCTCAAATCACCTATAAATAAAGCTTCATCAAGTTTTATTAGAGTGACAACTCAAGTGTGATGAAGAAGAGGGTGGCCAATTTTGAGATGAATCGCCATGGGCAAGTTGGCAACTTGATTTTCATGAAAATCATGAAAATCCCTTTTATTTTCATTTAATTTTAATTAAAATATCCATATTAAATTGATTTTAAATTAAAATAAATTAATTAATTAATTTTTAATTTTATTTAATATCAAATATTAAATTAAATAAATTGTCTGATCCCGATCGATTTTCCGAACATGAATCCTTATTCATGCTATAAGTTGATCCAATATTTAAATCATATTTAAATATATCCACCTCCTTTTAATCATAGTTTAATTCATAATTAAGTTAGGACTCGTTAAATATATCACATATAAATAACAATTTCTCCCAAAATCGAATTTGAACAATTCAAACTCTTTTCTCTCAAAATGTTATAAGGCTTAGTCCGAGCTACTAAGAATGACCTAATGGACCTAAAAATCATGAGCTAACGATACGAGAGTAATAGACCAAACTTTTTAGCCTAGTTAATCAACATTCGTTAACCACCGGGACACTCCACTAAAGCCCAATGGCTACACTCTCCTCACTATAGATATATTTTTGTCCACTCGATATAACCATGATTAGTAAGTCGATCCTTCACAGGTCATTTGTAATTACAGTTGGGTCAAAATTACCGTTTTACCCATGTAATTACTTCTTCTTCCTTAAGTCTCACTGATCCTCTAATTAACAATTGGTTTGTGTATTGGGATATATGTCTTAATCTCGTTTTGTTTGTAATTCCATTTGAAATAAATAAGAGTTATTTCTTTCATCAATTTGTGTCTCGCATTTTTACAAACTTTGTCCAATAAACTAAACTCTAGGGTCATTGAATACATGAGAGATCGAGAATTTGAACGGTGGGTAGTGGACACATAGGGAGGATCACATTTGAGTTAATGACCCGAAAGGTCTACAGTATACGGATAGAGTTGGAGACCTAATCCTAGATACACTGTGGATGTGGCCCGCTTTGTATTAGATACAAACGAGGTGATCTGACTCGTTCATGTGGTTGACATGCGAGTGGGGGCATCCTATGCAATGAGATTGTACAAGACTGGATCGTGAATTATTAGACCTACTAATGTAACATCGTTAACAGTTATGGGACTAATAACTTCGTAGATGACCATTAGTGACATGACCTGAATCCTGAGCGTGTTACAGACTCCTGTCTGCGTGGGTCTTTCCTTTGACTAGTACGGGTGAGGGTGGTCACAATTACTCGCCCAATATGCCTATCTTCTCAAGGAGTGGACCACGTGGAGAGCTGAGAACTTAACTACGTGAGACGGAATTCACTCGTTTCGCAACTTTAGGAAAACTAGAGGGGTTGTTCCCTTAAGTGTTGTCTCCAAAGCTTGGACAACGGGTGCCCACCCTTTCACTAGTCCGAGAGGGGTGTTGTGTATGGTTTGACCATTACAACGTTATTGTTCATTAGAGGAGAAGTGAGGACTTAAGGAGCAAGAAGTAGGCACAAGGGTAAAACGGTATTTTGACCCAACAGCGTCTACGAACAACCTGTGAAGGGTCGACTCATGGGCATTGGTTATATTAGTGGACACAACTTTTCTTACACTGACGGGAGTGCAGCTACGGGCTATAGTGGAGTGTTATCGTAGCTAATGAATGTTGATTAACCGGGTCAAAGAGTTTGACAGATTAGTCTCGAATCATTGGAGCTCGTAACGTGTAGGTTCATTAGGTCACTCGGTTGGCTCAAACTAGATTAATAAAGGGTTTACAGTTTTGGTGTGAATTTGAAGTGTTCAAGTTCATTAAAGGGTAATTATGTTATTTATGTGAGATATGAATGACATATTATATAGTTTAATATGAATGAGATTCATAATAAACTATAGGTTGGCGTAATTGTCTAACTAGGGCTAATTTGGAGAAATTGGATTGAGAGAAATTAAGTTGAATGTGATTTAATTTAAAAATACACAATTATACAAATGTGATTTGAATGAGATATGAGACATCTTATTATATGTAGTTATGCAAATATGATTTACATAACCTATGATTGTGGTTAAATGGTAAATAGGTGGAGATTTCAACTCCACCTATCACCATTATTTAAACTCATTTGCAAGAAGGATTTAGGATCTCAAGGCTTATTTTTTTGTATTTCTCACCAAAGAGCGTTTGAAAATTCTCTCTCAACTTCTCTCTCAATCTCTCCTCCCTTTCACCCAAAAGAAGAGTCTCATCACTCTTCTTCTGCCAAAAGTAGAACAACCGAGAATCCTTTTGGAGCGTGTCCGGGTTATTGTTTGTTCGAGGAGTTCGAGTACGTTGAGATCGTGATGACGAAGGATTCGTGACTGGAGAAGGAAAACGTGAATACACTTCTTCAACAAGTAAGTACACTTGTTGTTTTTCTTCCTAAATTTCATGTTTAACCTAGTTTTTATGTGATAGAAACTGTTTTTAGAAAACATATTTCGCAACAATACCACGGTGATTCGATCACTCTTCCGCTACTTGGGATTTCATTCCCTTCAATTGGTATCAGAGCCAATCATAGGTTTCTCGTTGTGCATTTGTTTTCGTAAAATTAGGTGGGTTTTTACTTCAATTCATGAGATGATTTTGTTGGTTTGCATAATTGGGTGTTTTGGTTTTGACACTAGTTTAGGTTTATTTTCTATTTGATGAGATCAAATATAAAGGCCCGTGTTTTTGGGCAAATTAGAAAATAAATCGAGTCTTTAAGTCTTGGTCTTTGGCGGCAAGAGTTGCTGTGAAGAAATGGAACGAAAACGGGCGAGAAACTATGAAAAACAGCAAGAACAGCTTGTTGTTCTGTCGACGGCATTGAGACACTGTTTTTCGGCGTCTCAATGTTGTCAACGCGGAAGGAGGTCTTGCTGCAGATCAGCGTTGCAACGCCCTGGCGTGGAGCATGCAGCGTGCGACGCTGAGTGTTGTAGTGTTGCAACGCTACCCACGACATTGCAACGCCCTGGCGTGGAGCACGCGGTGTGCGACGCTGAGTGTTGTAGCGTTGCAACGCTGCGTGCGTTGAGGGGAAGTTCGTAAGGCGTGCGCACGAGTACGTGGGCAGTTGGTGATTTTCTCAAACGTGGGACGTTTTTCTCCTTATTTTATTTTAGTTTTATTTATGTAAAATGTATTTAATTTAATTTTAATTTAATTAATTAATCAATATTAATATAAATGTTATATTAATGTTAATTAATTTATTTAATGACCCTAAAGTGCCAAAATCGGTCTAATTTTTGCAATTTAATTATTTTATGCATGAGATGTATGAAATATTTTATTCTATGTGCATAATGTATGTCATATAGATTTAAAATCTTACCATAGGTTAAACATTTCATGCATCATATTTATACTATAAGTGTTATAATATATAATATGCATGATAGGTTATATTATAAGGGTTATAATATAATGAAAACATGTTTTAATTTATTTAATATAAGAGTTATATTTCTTAGATTAAAAATATGTTCATGCATTTAATTCATGTGATGAATATTTGTTATAATATAATGTTATTCATGCGATGAATGATCAAGCACTATAACTTAGAAATGCATGTAACCTAAGTTAATTTTTAGTTTTAAAATGTTTAGAACTTGAATAATTAGACTTAGGTTTTCTAGTTCTAATAAGATTAGAATTAGGAAATCAAAATATGACCTTTGAATGATGACTGATAAGTAACTCGTCTAAGGAAGGTTTTGTCTAAGGTTGGATATTTAAGCTGACGTTTTGCGGAACAACCCTACCTGGAAACTGACTTGGGAGTGAATTCGATCCGGAGATTCTTAGGTTGTGTTCTCGTGAGTGACATGGACCTAAGTTAATAATGTGATTATAAACTTAGGTTAAATCAATATAAGAGTTATATTGGTAGACTTAAGTAAATATTAGCCGATTTATCTAGGTCAATTCCAAATAATATAAAGTGTTGAGTGGGAGGAAACAGAGTGTATAAGATACATTCAATTTCTCGACCACAAATCTTCGTTAAAGTCCGCACCGTGAGATCCATACTCGGTCTCGTGGCGTAAATGGGAGCATCCCCTTCGGATGGTATTTGTAAGGATCAATATCATAGTGGATGGAGAGAATACTTATAGTGAGTGGGAGCGGGACCTATGAAAATGGGACCCACGGTCTCTTTTTTCGATTCATATCGTGAGACCCTTATGATTCGCCTGCTAGTTTGGCCTGGACCAGACAATCCCTTCGGAGGGCCTTGATCATGGGAGTCAGAACACCGTGAATTCCCGAAAGGGATATAGTTTCCTTGTTGGTTTTCCTTCTTAGTTCACTTTTCGGTGGCTACTGTTTGGATGGATACTTGGAAACTTAAAGATTGAGGGTGACACTCACGGGATTCATTAAGAGTTAATGGATTCGACCGAAAAATGGTAACTGGACGCCTAATGGAATAAGAGTTATTATGGGATTAGGGTCTGGTCGAGAAAGTCTCATCCTAGAGGAGGAGTGTTTCTGTTCACCCTTCGCTGGCGGTCATTATAAACCTTTGGGATATCATTGCAAATTTTTAAATGACCTAGGGATCATAGGATAAATTTTTTGCTAAAACTTTATTAGATTTCAAAAGTTTTGCGAGACTGACACAAAGTATTTTACTTGTTTTTCAGCAAAAATGTCTAGCTCAATTATAGCGTTACAAGCATCCGACAAACTAGTGGGAGATAATTTCCAAACTTGAAAAAAAAATATCAACACGATTCTAGTAACTGACGACCTTAAGTTCGTGCTCACTAAGGAGTGTCCTCAGTTGTCGAGCTCAACTGAGTCACGAAATGTTCGTGATGCATACGATCAGTGGATCAGGGCCAATGAAAAGGTCAAGGTCTACATAATTACCAGCTTGTCTGAAGTCTTGGCAACGAAGCATGAGCTGATGATCACCGCCAAGGAGATCATGGAGCCCTTGCAGGAAATCTTTGGACAACAGTCCTTTCAAGTCCGACATGACTCGCTCAAACACGTCTTCAACGCCCGGATGAAAGAAGGGACGTCTGTTCGAGAATACGTTCTAGACATGATGACCCACTTTAATCTGGTGGAGGTGAACGAGATTTCGATCGATGAGTCGAGCTAGGTCAGCGTTATCTTGGAAACTCTTCCGAAGAGTTTGCTTCAGTTTTGTAGCAATTCTGTTATGAACAAAATTAGCTACACACTTACCACCCTTCTAAACAAGTTGCAGAACTTCCAGTCCTTGATGAGGATCAGGACACTAGAAGCTGAGGCAAATGTTGCCTTTAGGTCCTATCACATGGGTTCGACCTCTTGGACAAAACCTGTAGCTCCTTCGCTCCTACAAATTTGACATTTATTGACGCGTGACTTTTTTGTTTAGTTGGCACTTGTGTCAAAAAAAGAGTCAATAAAACTTAAATTTTTGCCTTAAAATAATTAATTAATTAAAAAATAGATATATTGACAGCTATAAAATGTCAATAAAGGCTTACATTTAAGTTGATGGGATAAACCGTCAACTTTAGTTGTTTAATTGGCAATATTTTCGTAATTTTCCGTCCATTTGGGTCAAGCTCCGCATTTTTCACATAGTTGACGGTTTTTAACTGCCAACTATAAACAATTTGTATTGACGGTTGAAATATGTCAATAAAAACGTTATTCTTGACAGATAATAACTGTCAATAAATACTATTTTATTGACAGATTTTAACAGTCAATCATACTATGTATACTTACGCCTAAAACCTGTCAAGATATATTATTTTCTAACCATCATATTCTAGACTATTTAGATTATATATTTTATTTTTTTTAAATGTTGGTAATTATTAAAATAAATAAGTAAAAATAAATTAAATGATTAAAAATAAAAAATAAAAAATAAAACCACCCATTTTAAAAAGTAATTAGTAAATTTAGGTATTTTTCTACCTTAAAAAAGAAAATATTTTTTTAAAGTAAATTAAATATATAATAGCTCTAAGTTATAACATTTATAAAAAATAGATTGAGGTTGCGTTGATTATTTTTTTGCAAGAGAAAATCTGCCGGATTTTTTTCTCTCATTCACGTCTCTCCCCAAATTTTTCTGCTTTCACACCCTAACCCTAACAGATCGCAAAATTCCTTCCATTATTGAAGATCTTATCTCAACTTTTATTTCTCATTTTGATATAGTTTTTTTAAAAAATAATCCTATGAAAGAAAAAAAATGAATGTTTAAAAAATTGGGCCCTTATTTTTTGTCAAAAAGATTAGAATGCACACCTTTTTTCAGTTTTTCAGAAAATTGAAAAAGATTGAGACAAATTTTAAGGGAAAAAAAAGTTTTATCACAACTTTTTATTTTTATTTTTCAATTATTATCTCGTGAGACTAATTTGTTTGTTTTGGAGATTAATTTGGGTTAATTAGAATTTGTTTGAATCTAATTTGAGTCAATTAGATTTAAGTTAATTAAATTAAGATGATTAAATTTTAAAATTTTGGATGATAGATTTCGTATTATTGAGTCCCAACTTCATAATTTTAGGAATTTAACCCTTCGTTTGATTTTTAATTTAAGTATTAAAAAAAACTCAATTTTATCTCTCTAAATTTTTTAGAACTTTAAAAATTTTTTTAGACTTAAATTAAGTAATTTATATGAAGCATGTCAAAACAAGTTGTAATTAATTAAGAGTTTAAAATAAAAAGAAGAAAAGAGAAAAATAAAAAGAGATTGTGTTGAGAGAAAATAAGTCATTTTAGAAAATTATTGGAAATTAGGTGGTGAGATATTTGAGTTTAAAAGAACGGAGAAAAAGAAAAGATAGTCCTAACCCTTGGTTTCCTTTTTTCTTCTACCCTCTCCCTCTCACTTACGATGGAAGCAGCCTCACACTCACCATCATCATTTTTTTTCGACCCCACATCGACAACCCTCCTTCGATTACAATCACGGGTGAGTGCATCGCAAGCATCACCCGATTTTTCCTTTCTCATGCGTGATTTTCGATGAGTTTTCCTTGCGCCGGCAAGCTCTATCTATCAATATCTTCGTCCGTTCAGCGACAACTTCCGAGAGAAATTTGCATGAAAAACCCCTTTTCACATGTGATTTGACCCATGTTAATGACATTTGACCCTTTTTATATCATTCCGTCCAAATTACCGTGCTCAAATCACGTTTTCGCTCTCGTTCAAGTCTCGTTTTCGCTCTCGTTCAAGTCTCGTTCTCGCTCTCGTTCAAGTCTCGTTCTCGCTCTCGTTCAAGTCTCGTTCTCGCTCTCGTTCAAGTCTCGTTCTCGCTCTCGCTCTCCCTTTTTGTATTGTGCATTCCGTTCAAGTCTCGTTCTCGCTCTGATAGTAACTAAATAAGACATAGTTCTCTCGCTCTCACTCTAGCTCTCTCGCTCTCGTTCTCGCTGGCTCGCTCTCTCTGCTACTTCAGCTCTTCTCTGTCTTTTTTTGTCATTTTTTCTTTATATTTTTTTCCAACGAGAGCGAGAGCAAGACAACGAGAGCGAGAGCAAGACAGCGAGAGCAAGACAACGAGAGCGAGACAACGAGAGCGAGACAACGAGAGCGAGACAACGAGAGCGAGACAACGAGAGCGAGACAACGAGAGCGAGACAACGAGAGCGAGACAACGAGAGCGAGAGCGTGAACACCCGCAAACAAGAAAGACCGCTTCATATCATATTACCGAATCATTTTGCGCGCATTGCCACGTCAGAATAGGTCATATTTCATTATTTGTCAGGTCAAATGTCATTAATGCATTGAAAAATGGGTTATCCGTACAAATACCCCAATACCCCAACTTCCGACAGGGATTCACTTACCTACAATAGCGGCGGCGAGAGCTTCGTGAGGTGCTAGGAGAACAATATGACTTTGTCTAGATGTCAAGTTGCCCGCCAAGGGTTTGATATAATTCTTCTTGAATTTAAGCTTCATCTTAGGAATGATTTTTCGTCAATAACTTACTGAAAATACTTAAGAATGTACCAATTTATTTGTTTATTTACATTTGGAAAGGTTTCTTGTTTACTACTTTGAATTATTGCATTGATTATAGATTGCCTTTTTGAATGCTCTGATTTGAGAATTAAATTTTGGGTACGTTTGTTGCTATATACGTTTTTTTTTTTTGTTTCTCTTTAGGGGGGTTGCTGTTGTTTATCTCCAATGATCCTCATTTGACTAGTTTTGGAGCAAGTTTTCTTTGATGAGTCATGTTCTCTATTCTTGGATTGTTGATCACAACAGTTTTCTCTGGTTTAGGTTATTCAACATTTAATAGAATAATTTTCTTTGATGAGGTTATTCAACGTTTGATAGATTTCACTCAATCTGTAGCTGCAACTTCTCTCCATGAGAAGAATTCACCTAAAAAATTCTCATAAAGTAGAGGAAAATACATATGTAGATGCCAACTATAGGCATCTCGGACAACCTCAAGGTCTGCAATTTTCTGTTTCCAGCATTTTGATACAACCTTCTAAATCACAATCATGAAATGAAACTAAAGGAACACCATGAAGTTACTCAAAGTCACAAAGATACTGAGAGTTACTCTGTTTTTGCTACTTTTTTTATTATTTTAGAAACTGTTTGTAATTATTGTCTTGCTTAAAAAATTTTCTGCATTAAAAAAACAAATCTTTGTTTTTTTAAAAAAATATAGGAAGTAATTTCTAAGCACTATTTCTCATGTACAACTATGTATGGATGTCATATAATATCAAACTATGTGGTTCATTGAGTTTGATAACGATTTTTTTTGTTGAAATTTTTTCAAAATATGTAAAAAAAAAATTGTGACTGAAACTGATTATTTCTTTTCTAGAATGAATTTTCTCTTTCTTTTTTTGTTTCTTTCTTGATGGTTGGTGTTTCAATTTAAAGATTAAAATCACAATAAGAGACATCGATGATATAATTTGATTTGATGTTGCACTGTTGTCGTTCTGCATGTAAGTTTCTAGCTAGTATGACTTTTTTTTTATGTAACTTCATTATTTAATGTTCATTAATGGTGGTTTAGAAATTGATTTGCTTTCTCTTTTTCTTTCTGGAATGTAACCCTCATTTTTGTAGGGGTACTTGTGTTTTCACTTATGTGTTTATAAAGTTTTGATTGTTTTAGTTTGTTATAATTCAATAGGTTTAGTATTTTGTTTGTTGAGTTTGTGTTCATTATTTGGGTTTTAGATGCTATATGTCTATAAATTTATAAAAGTTTAGGTAAAACTATATAAACTCTAAATTTAAGTTTAGTTGTTTCAGTTACGTTATAATTCATTATTAGTTATTTGATTCGTTGATATATATATATATAATTTACATAGTTCATTATCAATGTTCATAGGTTTTGAAAAAGTAATTAAGTAATTTTAGTCATGTGTGTTGTTAATTGATACCATTTTGTATATGTATTCGAATATTGCTTATTATATGTCTTAATCTATTTATGAAGTTCATTTGAGATATAGTAACATAGAGAAGTCGAATACGGTCGTGGATTACAGACATGGTAATACTTTGATCTTATTTTATGTGTTTTAAAATTTCTTGATTTATTCATTTTTTTAATCTATTATGTACACTTATTTGTTTGCAGTTAACTAGAAAAAGTAAGTACAACCAAGATGAGTTAGACGAGATGAGAGTTTAGTTATGTGAATTTGTATCTCGATACTTATGAAAATCCTTGTTATCATACTTCAGTTATGTGATTTTCAGAAGTTAGCGTTATGTTTTTTAACTGTTTTCTTCGAACGATATGTAATTTTAATTTTTTAGTTAGTTAATGGAAGTTTACTTTAGTTCAATTGCAATTATGTTTTATTTTAATAAAATGTTTACTTAATTTGGTAATCATTGAGTTTCCAATTAGATTGTTACCTAGTTTTATGGAATTACTTGTTGATAATGGTCATCTCAATTGAAAAAATGTAAATTTGATAGATTTGTTCACACAGATTAGGTGGTAGAGGATGTGTGAATAATGTTCAATTTTTTTTTATACATAATTATATTTGACGGTTAAAAATGACATTAAAACTGATATTATTGACGATTCAAAACTGTCAACATATATGTCATATTAAACAACGCAAAACGTCAAGTATAGCTATACATGACAGCTAAAATACGTCAAGAAACATTTATATGACATGCAACAAGTGTCAATAAAAGGGGTATTATTGACGGTTCGCAAAAAAATGTTGACGGTTAAAAAATATCAATTATACATGATGTTGACGGCTTGCAAATGTCAATAAAGTGGTTATTATTGACGCTTTGACATAAATATTGACGGCTAATAGCCATCAATTATACCCTATGTTGACGGTACATAAGTGTCAATAAAGATGTCTTTGTTGACAGATTTACATCATATTTGATGGCTAATAGGTGTCAACATTCATATTATTGACAGTAAAAATTCGTTAATAAAGACATAATCGTTGACGTTTAACGACCGTCAACTATCAATTTAAAGTTGACGCTTAGATATGTTGGCATCGCCTTCATTGACGGCCAAAAAATGTCAACTGAAGTGAATGTTGACAGTTTTTAGCTGTTAATAAATACCAAATTTGTAGTAGTTCACACACGAAAGGGAAGAAGAAGAAGATGAAGAAGGGCAAAGTTGACCGCACCGGCGCCCAAAAGGGCAAAAATGTCAAGAAAGTTGCAGAAAAAGGAAAGTGTTTCTACTGTAATGGAGACGACCACTGGAAGCGTAACTGTCCCAAGTTCCTTGCCGACAGGAAGAATACAGGTAAATGTGATTTACTAGTAACTGAAACCTATTTAGTGGAGAGTAATGACTCTGCCTGGATATTGGATTCGGGCGCCACTAACCACGTTTGTTCTTCTTTTCAGGGTATTAGTTCCTGGCAGCAGCTGTGAGAGGGTGAGGTGACTCTACGGGTTGGATCCGAGGAGATTGTCTCTGTTGGAGCGATCGACAAAATGAAGCTTTTTCTCGACAGAAATTACATTTTACTAGAAACCTTGTTTCTATTTCCTGCTTAATTAAACAATGTATTTCAATTTTATTTGAAAATAATAAAGCGTTTATTTCTTTTAAAGGCAACTTACTTTGTTTTGCTTCACTTGAGTCTAATCTGTATGTTTTGAAACCAAATTCGGTCAAAAGAGTTTTGAAAACTGAATTATTTAAAACAGCAGAAACACGAACTAAAAGAGTAAAAGTTTCTCCAAAAGAAAATGTTCATCTTTGGCATCTACGGTTAGGCCACATTAATCTCTATAGAATTGAGAGACTAGTGAAGGGTGGACTTCTAAGCGAGTTGGAAGAAAACTCTTTATTGATATGTGAGTCATGCCTCGAAGGCAAAATAACTAAACGTCCTTTTAGTGGAAAAGGATAAAGAGCCAAAGAGGCCATTGAGCTTATACATTCTGACCACTGTGGTCCGATGAGTGTTAAACCACGTGGTGGTTACGAATACTTTGTATCTTTTATAGATGACTATTCAAGGTATGGGGATATTTACCTAATACATAGAAAGTCTAAAACTCTTAAAAAGTTCAAGGAGTACAAGATTGAGGTTGAGAACCTGATAGGTAAAACGATTAAAACACTTCGATCGGATCGAGGTGAAGAGTATATGGACATAGAATTCTAGGACTATATGATAGACCATGGAATCACATCCTAACTCTCAGCACCTGGTATGCCACAACATAATGGTGTATCGGAAAGGAGAAACAAAATCCTGTTGGACATGGTTCGGTCGATGATGAGCTATGCTCGTCTCCCTGATTCATTTTGGGGTTACGCAGTGGAGACTGCGATGTATATTTTGAACAACGTTCCGTCGAACAGTGTTTGTACCTTTCGAACTCTAGAATGGACGTAAAGGCAGTTTACACCATTTCAGAATTTGGGGATGTCCGACCCACGTGTTGGTGTCAAACCCGAAGAAGTTGGAACCCCGTTCAAAATTGTGCTTATTTGTAGGTTACCCAAAAGAGACTAGGGGTGGTCTGTTTTTCGATCCTAAGGAAAATAGGGTGTTTGTGTCGTCAAACGCCACTTTCCTTGCGGAAGACCACATCAGGGATCATTTGCCTAAAAGCAAAATCGTGTTGAACGAAATGGACAATTCATCAGCAAGAGTTGTTGATGGGGCTAGTACGTCAACAAGTGTTGTTGATCCTCGCACGTCTAGTCAAGCCCATTCCTAATAGTTGGGAATGCCTCGACATAGTGGGAGAGCTTTGAGACAGCCTGAACGTTACATGGGTTTAGCTGAAGCCAAGTCGTCACCCCTGAGGATGACTGTGAGGATCCATTGACCTATGATCAGGCAATGGTAGACGTTGACAAAGACGAATGGATTAAAGTTATGGACCAGGAAATTGAGTCGATGTACTTCAATTCCGTCTGGGAGCTTGTGGATCAATCAGATGAGGTAAAACCTATTGGTTGCAAATGGATCTGCATGCATGAACGTGGCGTAGATGGGAAGGTTCAGATCTTCAAAGCACGACTAGTGGCAAAGGGTTTTACCTAGGTTGAAGGGATTGACTATGAGGAAACTTTTTCACATGTTGCCACGGTAAAGTGGATTAGGATCCTTCTGACCATTGTCGCATATTTTGACTATGAGGTATGCCAGATGGATGTCAAGACTGCCTTTCCGAATGACAACCTTGACGAGACCATCTATATTGTCCAGCCCAAGGGGTCCATAACCCAAGGCCAAGAGCAAAAGGTATGTTTGCTTCATAGGTCTATTTATGGATTTAAACAAGCCTCGAGTCTTGGAATATAAGGTTTGATGAGGCGATCAAATCTTATGGTTTTGATCAGAATGTTGACGAGCCTTGTGCCTAGAAGAAAATCGTCGACAAAACTATCGCATTTCTGGTTTTGTACGTGGATGATATCCTTCTCATTGGATGTATGTTCTAATCTCGTTTTGTTTGTAATATTACCATTTCAAATAAAAAAGAGTTATTTCTTTCATCACTTTGTGTCTTGCATTTTTACAAACTTTGTCCAATAAACTAAGCTCCAGGGTCATTGAATACATGAGAGATCTACAACTTGAACGGTGTGTAGTGGACACACAGGGAGGATCACGTTCGAGTTAATGACTCGAACGGTCTACAGTATACGGATAGGGTTGGAGACCTAATCCTGAATACGCTGTGGATGCGACCTGCTTTGTATTAGATACAAACGAGGTGATTTGACTTGTTCATGTGGTTGACATGTGAGTGGGGGCATCCTGTGCAATGAGATTGTACAAGACCGGACCGTGAATTATTAAACATACTGATGTAACACCGTTAACAGTATGGGACTAATAACTTCGTACATGACCATTAGTGACTCGACTTGAATCCTGAGCGTGTTACGGACTCCTGTCTTCGGGGGTCTGTCCATTGACTAGTACGGGTGAGGGTGGTCACAGTTACTCGCCCAATATGCCTATCTTCTAAGGGACAGGACCACGTGGGGAGCTAAGAACTTAACTACACGAGATGGGATTCACTCGTTCCCGCCTTTAGGGAAACTAGAGGGGTTGTTCCCTTAAGTGCTGTCTCCAGGGCTTGGACAACGGGCGCCCACCTTCTCACCGGCCCGAGAAGGGTGTTGTGTATTGTTGGACCATCACAATATGTTGTTCATTAGAGGAGCAGTGGGGACTTAAGGAACAAGATATAGACACAGGGGTAAAACGGTAATTTGACTCAACCGTGTCTATGAACAACCTGTGAATGGTCGACTCATGGGTATTGGTTATATCAGTGGACACGTAATATTCTGCACTGACGGGAGTGCAACTACGGGCTATAGTGGAGTGTTACCGTAGCTAATGAATGTTGATTAACCGGGTCAAAGAGTTTGATAGGTTAATCTCGGATCATTGGAGCTCGTCACTGTAGGTCTATTAGGTCCCTCGGTTGGCTCCATCTGGGTTCAAAGAAGGGTTAAAGTTTTGGTATGAAATTGAAGTGCTCAATTTCATTTAAAGGGCATTTATGTCATTTATATGAGATATGAATGATATAATATATAGTTTAATGTGAATGAGATTCATAATAAATTATAGGTTAGCCTAATTGTTGAATTAGGGCTAATTGGAGAAATTAATTTAGAGAAATTAAATTGGATGGATTCAATTTAATTAATCCACAATTATTGCAAATGTGATTTGCAATATGAGATATCTTATATTATATAGTTATGCAAATATGATTTGCATAACCTATGGTTGTGGTAAAATGGTGATAATGTGGAGATTTTAACTCCACTATTTAATCCCTTCTTGCAAGAAGGAAAATACTCTCACATCTCTCATTTTTTGGATTTCACCTAAGAGAAGAGATTGATTCTCTCAATTCCCCTCCCTCTCCAAAACCAAAGTTCCACCACTTTCCTTCTTTCCAAAAGAAGAACAACCAAGACTCTAAGTGGTTGTGTCGGTGGTGTTCGATTTTCGTTCGAGAGAAGCGTTCGTTGAGATCGAGAAACACGAAGTGTTCGTGACCAAGGAAGGAATTTTGAAGAACAGTCTACAACAAGTAAGTACGTTCTTCTCACTGTAATTTACTTCTTCTTTTGTATGTTTAACTTAGATCTAAGTGTTAGATCATTTTAATAAATTTCAAGTAGCGTAACGATACCTTGACGATTCGATCGTCTTCCGCTGCGCGGGGATTTTCATTCTCTTTAATTGGTATCAGAGTCATTTCGATGATTCTTCGTTATTTATGAGATGAATGTTGGGTTTGCATAATAGATGTTCGATTTTTGGCACTAGAATAGATTTACAAATTATGTTGATGAGATCAATGTAAAGGCCCGTTGTTTTTGGGCATTTTGTTGTAAATCGAGTCTGTAAGTTCGAGTCGTTCGTGGAAAGAGTTGTTGTGAAGAAATCGGAGCGAAAACGGGCGAAAATCGATGAAGAACAACAAAGGAGTTTGTTGTTCTGTCGATGGCGTTGAGACGTTGTTCATCAGCGTCTCAACGCTATCCTTGCGGGCGCTGGGTTGGCTGCAGAGCAGCGTTGCAGCGCCACGGCGTGGAGCACAACGATGAATGCGGCAGCGTTGCAACGCTGCCCACGGCGTTGCAACGTCGCACGCGTAGTGGGCAGTTCGCGAGGAGTTACAAGACGTGGGCAGTTGTGGAGCATCATGGGGCAGTTTTTTTCCAAAATTATTATTATTTATTTATTTATTTATTTGTATTTTATTTATTTATTTATTTATTTTATTAAATAATATTAATATAAATGTTATATTAATTTTATTTAATTAAATAATTGCCCCTAGGTGTCAAAACTGGTCCATTTTTGCTATTTAATTATTTTATGCATGTGATGTATGATTTAATTAAATTTTCTATGTGCGTAATGTATGTCATATAGATTTAAAAATCCCACCTTAGGTTAAACATATTCATGCATCATTTATATTATAAGAGTTATAATATATAGTTTTCATGATAGGTTATATTATAAGAGTTATAATATAATTAAATGCATGTTTAATTTAATTAATATAAGTGCTATATTTTTTAGAATAAAGTATGCTCATGCATTTATATTCATGTGATGAATTATATTATGTTATAGTATATAGTTATTCATGTGATGAATGATCAAGCACTATAACATAGAAATGCATGCAACCTAAGTTAATTATTAGTTTTAAAGAGTTTAGAACTTGAATAATTAGACTAAGGTTTTCTAGTTCTAATAAAATTAGAAGTAGAAAATCAAAGTTTAGTCTATGAATGGAGACTGATTAGTAACTCTGTCTAAGGAAGGTTTTATCTAAGGTTGGGGTATTTAAGTTTACGCTTGCGGAACACCCCTACCTGGAAACAGAGAGTGAATTCGGTCCGGAGATTCTTAGATTATACTTATCGTGAGTGTCGCTAATTAAAAGTGTTTTAATTTACTCACATAGACCTAAGTGATAATGTGATTATAAACTTAGGTTAATACCATATAAGAGTTATATTGGTAGACTTAGGTAAATTTTAGCCGGTTTATCTAGGTCGTTCCCTAATAAAATTAAAGTGTTGAGTGAGAGGAAATATAGTGTATGAGATACATTTAATTTTCGACCACAAATCTCCGTTAAGTCTGCACCGTGAGATCTATACTCGGCCTCGTGGCGCAAATGGGAGCGTCCCCGTTCGGGTGGCATTTGAATAGGTCAATATCATCGTGGATGGAGAGAGTACTTATAATGAGCGGGAGCGGGACTTGTGAAAACGGGACCCACGATCTTCACCAGATTGGTAGTTGGCATTTGAGTTGATGTGCGATGCCAGCAATTATGTTGTGGGAGCAATGTTGGGCCAGAGGCATGGAAAATTAATCCACCCTATTTATCATGCAAGCAAAACCTTGAATAAGGCACAAAAGAACTACACCACAACAAGAAAAGAGTTTTTGGCAGTAGTCTTTGCTTTTGAAAAGTTTAGACCTTACTTGGTTGGTACCAATGTAGTTGTCTATACAGACCATGCTTCTATTAAGTACCTTCTAGCTAAGAAAGATGTTAAATCAAGGTTGATAAGATGGGTATTACTTTTGCAAGAATTCGAAGTGGAAATCAGGATAAGAAAGGTTCTAAGAATGTGGTTGTTGATCATCTCTCTAGGATTGAAAACTCTCGACCCTTAACCTCTCAACCTGATATCAAAGATTGTTTTCCAGATGAACAACTTCTTTTAATTGTTTGTGTTCAGGAAATCAAGCCACCTTGGTTTGCTGACGACGCTAATTACTTAGCTAGCAATATCCTTCCCCAAGACCTGTCCAAGCAAACAGTTTAAAAAGTTCTTGCATGATGTAAAGTCTTATTTTTTGGATGATCTTTGTCTATACAAGCACTATGTGGATGGAATCATAAGAAGATGTGTGGAAGAGAGTGAGATACCCTCTATCCTAGAACATTGTCATTCGTCCCTTATGGAGGCCAAAGGATGATGCAAAAGTGTTCCAGTCAGGGTATTTCTAACCATCAGTCTAAAAAAATGCCCACATTTTCAGTAAGACTTGTGATGCATGCCAAAGGAAAAGAAACATTGGAAGAAATGATGAAATGCCCTTGACATACATCCTAGAAGTTGAACTCTTTGATGTATGGGGTATTGATTTCATGGGACTGTGTCCACCATCTAAAGGAAATTTGTATATCTTGATTGCAGTTGATTATGTTTCCAAATAGGTTGAAGCAATGGATTGTCAATCCAATGATGCCAAAACAGTAATGAGATATCTGCATAGACATATATTCGCCATATTTGGACTCCCAGAGTCTTGATTAGTGATTAAGGGTCTCACTTTGTTAACAAATCTATGAGTGCTCTTCTAGCCAAATATACACTACAACAAATTCGACCTTTTATGTCGGTTGGGAAATTGGCATATTGTAAACGATGTCGGTTTTTGGAATTGTACCCTTTAATGTCGGTTTTAAACCGACTTCAAAGGGTGCCCTTACGATGTCCGTTTAAAACCGGCGTTAAAAACTTTTTAAAATTATCGCGACCTTTGATGTCGGTTTTAAACTGTTATCGTATATACCCTTACGATGTTGGTTTCAAACTACATTAAAGACTCTTAAAAATTATCGCGACCTTTGATATCGGTTCTAAATCGTCATCGAATATACCCTTATGATGTCAGTTTAAAAACGACGCACTTCAAAATTATCACAACCTTTGATGTCGGTTTTAAACCATCATCGTATATACCTTTACGATGTCGGTTTCAAACCGACATTAAAGACTCTAAAAAATTATAGCAACCTTTGATGTCGGTTTTAAACCGTCATCGAATATACCCTTACGATGTCGGTTTAAAAATCGACATGAAAGACTCTTCAAAATTATCGCGACCTTTGATGTTGGTTTTAAACTGTCATCAAATATACCCTTATGATGTCGGTTAAAAACCGTCATTAAAGACTGTCTAAAATTATCGCGAATTTTGGTGTCGGTTATAAACCGTCATCGAATATACCCTTACGATGTCGGTTGCAAACCGACTTTAAAGACTCTTCAAAATTATCGCCAACTTTGATGTCGGTTTTGAACCATCATCGAATACACCCTAACGATGACGGTTTAAAAACTGACATGAAAGACTTTTAAAAATTATCGCGACCTTTGATGTCGATTTTAAACCGTCATCAAATATACCTTATGATGTCGGTTAAAAATCGTTATTAAAGACTCTCTAAAATTACTGCAAAATTTGATGTCGTTTTAAACCGTCATCGAATATACCCTTACGATGTTAGTTTAAAAACAAACATGAAAGACTCTTCAAAATTATCGCAACCTTTGATTTCGGTTTTAAACCATCATCGAATATATCCTTACAATGTCGGTTTAAAAACCGACATGAAAGACTCTTCAAAATTATCGCGACCTTTGATGTCGGTTTTAAATCATCATCAAATATACTATTATGATGTCGGTTAAAACCGTCGTTAAAAACTCTCTAAAATTATCGCGAAATTCGTTGTCGGTTTTAAACCGTCATCGAATATACCCTTACGATGTCAGTTTTAAAAACTGACATGAAAGACTCTTCAAAATTATCACGACCTTTGATTTCGGTTTTAAACCGTCATCGAATATACCCTTATGTTGTTAGTTTAAAAACCGACATGAAAGACTCTTCAAAATTATCGCGACCTTTGATGTCGGTTTTAAATCGTCATCAAAGATACCCTTATGATGTCAGTTAAAACCCGTCATTAAAGACTCTCTAAAATTATCGCAAAATTTGATGTCGATTTTAAACTATGATCGAATATTCCCTTACAATGCCTAGTTTTAAATTATTGCGAAATTGATGATAAGTGATTTAATAAAAAAAAAAAATTAAAACTAGAAACTTATTAAATAAAATTATACGTCGTTATTTCATGTATGACTACTCTCGAGTTTTGATTAAAATTTATTAAAATATGATTAAGTTGGAATTAAATTTTCATGGTACATTATTATTAGTTTTGGGAAGCAAATTTAACTAGATTTAAGTTGGATTTATAATATATATATATATGTCCTTGTATAAGAAATTGATAAAAGAAAAAAAAATTAAAAAGAAAAGAATCGTGAAACTGGGCCACCCCTATTCTGAATCCCTTTTCTTCTTTAGGTTTGCCCCTGCGTCGGTGCCCTCTTGTTCTCCTTCTCCCCGTTTTTCCGCCGCCCCTTCAGTCTTGTTTTCTTCTTCTTTAGCATCCCAGCGACGCCGGCAAGGCTCACGCCGTCGTTCAGCCTCCGTCTGCCTTCTCTCTCCAGCAGCTCTCGTGTTTGAAGAGCGTGTCAGTTATGTTCAGTTGCTCGAGATCTACACAATTCCGATCATCTCCGTCCAGCACCTAGGTCTGTTCAGAACCAGTCGCGCAACCGATCTGAGCCCCTGAGACGTTGGATCTATTTTCGTGGTTGAAGAGCGCGTCGGTTACGTTCAACTGCTCGAGATCTGCACAAAACCGATCATCTCCGTACAGGTAAACTGTTTGATAAAATGTGTGTGAATGAACTTTATCATTACCTTTCTCTGATGTAGTTGGCGTTGGCATAATAAACAGGGAACCAAGTTGAAAAACAATGATTCCAGGGACTCTGGTTGCATTAGGATACTACTCCATGTCTCTGTACAAATCGGGCTACAGAGCTCACCTTATAAATCTCTTTTCTATGTAGAATCCCTTGTCCTCCCTATTGGATAGTCGAATGGGTTTAAGGAGACTTTGGAGTGCAATCCACTCATTAGTTTCAACATAAGTGAAAAACTAAAAAGATTAGAGAGCACCAAAGAGAAGCCTTTAATTCGACAGACTCGGAATGATCAATCCAAAGTGATTGTTATCCAACGTTCAACTTTTTCTATAATAATTAGAGTTTATCACTAATATACTTCATTGTCTAGTGATAGAAGTCTATCCGTAACAAAGTTTATCACTAACTTTCTATACGTGTTGTTTCTCTCTTTTTAATGAAGTTTATTATTTATAGACCTTTATGACTATCATTAGGAGTAGTGTGTGATTGAAGTTCACCGTCGATATCGCTGGTCACTGCTTGTGTTCCAGATCTAGAACCTCGATTTCGTCGGATTCTGATTTGATTTCAGGATCGAGATTTCGAATTGAATCTTCGATTGTGGGTAAGATTTGAATTCAGTTATCAATCTAGTGAAATAATTAAAGAATTTATCATTTATATTCAGAAGTCAAGTGTTATAGCTCAATGCTTTTATTAATATGATGAATTAATTAAAGAATTTATCATTTAAATTCTTCACAAGTCTTGGTCCATCTTGGTCGTAGTTTTAGAAGACAAGTGTCGTAGTCGATACCTCAATAACAATGATTGCGTCGCGGTTTTAACCAACACATAAGTATTCTTGGTCCATCTTGGTCCTCGATTAATTCATCTTTTGAGTGACGAGTTCAATGATGTTTTCGATCTCAATTCGATTAAAAACTTAATTCAAGGTAATTTTTGAAAAAATATTAAAGATACGTTCTTTGGTTAAGGATTTAATTAAATTTAATTTAAGAAATTGATTGTTGGGTAGGTTTGGAGGGGAACACTATGTTAGGAACTGATTTTTTGAGTTTGGAAAATGTTAGGCCAAGATAAGAGAAAATGTTACTACTTACTGTGAAGGTATTTTATTTGCTTATATTAAGTTATGAGTTTGATCTATGAAGTTTTAGAGGTTTGGACACTTTATTTAGTAACTTTTAGAAGTTTGTAATTAGAGTTTAAAATTTTTGGAAGTTTTTGTTATTTGATCTTAGTTTAAGAATTGAAAATTCAAAGATGGGTTAGAAATTTATAAAGTGTAAAGAAAGGCTAGAGAGAGTGATGATATGGATGTTTGGAGTTGTGAATATTAAGTATTTGTTTAGCTTTATATCTAAGAAATTTAAGTTTTCTTGTTAATCTATTTGCTAAGTCCTGAGGATGGAGGTGACTTGGATGGAGGTGACTTGTCTGGTTCCTAAAATTTGAATTATACTTTTTTTTTTAATCTTTATTGAGGATGGAGATGGCTTATTGGTTGAGATCTAAATATTTCTCCCTTTCGTTTTTACTATCATTCTATTGTAAATTTGAGTATTTGTATTTATTATTTCAATTAGTATTGCGTTCTATTATTATATTGCTTATCATTGTACTTTTTTTTACCTATAATTACATTTATTTTTTTGTTTTCATGTAGTTTAATACTAAGAAGACTTACACAAGCACAATTGGACGAGTTGCGAGCTGAATGGACATATTTATGTTTTAAATTTTAATAGTATTTTAGGCAATTTTGTAAATATAGAATTTTGTTGCTCTTTACGACAATTATTTAGCTAAACAACTTTGTTACGAGAGTTTTAGTTAGAACTGGTCTCTATCAGAACATTGTGTTGTTTTTTACTAAATTAAATGAAATAGAATATAGTTTGTTTTGTGTATGTTTCTTTGATTTGTGTATTTTGTTTTCAACTGAATGGAATTAATAATTGTGTTTGAGAGTTGAGAATTATTGTAAAAGCATTGTTATAGATTTTTTTTTTCATGTTTCGAATTCCAATTATATGCTAATAAATATATTTTTGGTGGTATAAGAAAAAATGTCATCATATATTTCAATAATGACGGTTATAAAATGATATTAAAATAAACATTCATCGTAGCGTTAGTATTTAGGTGAAGGTACGATGTCAGTTGGAGACCGTCATTGATACCAGATTTAATGTCGATTTGTAACTGACATTGTACGAAATTGACATCATATGTATACCTCGAATCAAACTTCGATGTTGGTTTCTAACCGACATTGTAGCCAACCGACATCGTATAGATTGTCACTGGATTTGATGTTAGTTTTAAACTGACATCGTATCCAACTGACATCGTATGAGTACGATGTCACTAGGTTTGAAGTTGGTTTAAAACAGACATGGTATCAAACTGATATCGTATGGGTAAGATGTCACTAGGTTTGATGTCGGTTTAAAACCGACATGGTATCAAACCGACATCATATGGGTAAGATGTCACTGGATTTGATGTCGGTTATAAACCGACATCGTATCTAACCGACATCGTATAGGTATGATGTCGCTTCACTACGATGTCGGTTGTAAACCGACATCAAACCCAACCGACATCGTACCCATACGATGACACCTAGAAAGATGTCGGTTGGCAAAACCGACATTATATGGGTTCAATGTCAGTGCAAAACTGACATGGAAGCCCAAATTTGTTGTAGTGATAATGTTAGACACATAATCTCTACACCGTATCATCCTCAGGTTAATGGGCAAAATGAAAGTTTGAATAAGGAAATAAAAGGTATCCTAGAGAAAGTAGTTAAACCTCATACAAGGGATTGGTCCTTCAGGCTTGATGAAGCTTTATGGGCTTATAGGATCGTGTTTAAAACACCTATTGGAATTTCTCCCTATAGGCTTGTGTTTGACAAAACTTGTCACCTTCCCATAGAATTGGAACATAAAGTATTTAGGGCTTTAAAGGAGCTTAATTTAGATTTAATAGCTTTAGGAAACTTGAGAATGCTTCAACTTAATGATTTGGATGAGTTTACGAGATTTTCCTATGAGAATGTTAAGTTTTATAAGGAAAAGACTAAACCTTGGCATGACAAAAAACTCATTCCAAAGAAGTTTCAAGTGGGCCAAAAAGTGTTGTTATTTAATTCAAGACTCAAACTTTTTCCTAGAAAGCTAAGATCTAAATGGTCGAACCTTTTGTCATTGTTGAAAATTTTCCTTATGGATCAATCAAAGTGGATTGTGAGAAAGATGGAAGAGAATTTCTTGTGAATGCATAAAGACTAAAACACTATTGGGGAGAAGAACCAAAGGAGCATTTCTTCTTGGAAATTAAATGATGAATAGAGGATTTGTTGGAGGAGTCCAATTTGATGTTGCAAATTCTCTAGGAGACTCCAACAATGCATTCACAATTTTTCTGCATCTTTTGGTTTTTCGAAGGCATGTTTGTTTTGATTGATTACTTAGTTATTTGCTTGTTAAGTTGTTTTCTTTTGAGAAGTATATGAGACCTCATGCCATTATTTTCTATCTTAATTTAAGGTAGCAAAGTAATGAGATTTTCTAAATTCATTTGATGGAAACAATGCATTTTGCGTGAACTCATGTGATCATCTAGAATGCTTTTCAATTTTTAGTTGGATTGCAACTAACCCTAACTAAATTGCACTTTTAGTTAGCTTATCTTATTTGTGTGTAGGTCAAAGAGCAAGGAGCAAAGGTTGAAGATTCTCACCTTGGGAGAGAGCATGTCCTCGGGTAGAGAAAGAAGCAAAATTTCTACTGTAGTTTGACATATTGACAGCTTGCTCCATGGTCTTATCCACCATCTAATGTCAACAAAACTTGACCTATATAACATGCAACAAGTACTAAAGCTCTAGGGAAGAGGCTTTGACCGAAAGAGTTAGCCTACCCTCCCATCTTAGCTAAAAAAGTACATCATGACAACAATTTTCAGGACAGTAACTTTGGTACTTGACAACTTGTTTTTCTTGCAATTCCAAGGCAAGAAGAAGACAAAAGAATACTTTTAGCCATTCCAACTTTACCCATGATCTAGCATAAATAGAGAATGGTAAGGATAGTAATTAGGCAAGATTGGAGAGTAGAAGGAAATTTTGAGAAGGACCCGAGAGCCTCCTTCCTTTTCTTTGCCCCTTGTTTGCCAAATTTTCCTTCTTCTTCCTTTCTTTTGCTATCTCAAAGTCATACTATCCAAGCTTAATCATGTGGAAAAGAGTAAAGGTTGAGGCAAGAAAGCTAAGGAAGTCAAGAGCCTTAAGTCTCATGAAAAGGTTGGAAGCCAAGCCGAAAAAGCCTTCACTTCTAAGCCTTCTACTTATGTCACGAGGAGTTCTAAGGAGAAAGTTGGTCAGTATTGGGAAAATACAGAACAACAAGTGTTTGAAGTTCCTCTTGTGCCATCTCATTCTCCAAAGAAGAGAAAAAAGTGATGGAGATCTAATCCCCTTGAGCAGTGGAAACGAGTTTGAAATCGTAATTGCAAGCTTATTTTGGTTGAAAAGCAAAAACCAATGCATTGAAAATAAACAGAGATAAACATGTCTTCTAATCTAATTAGACATGAAAATTAACATGCAAACATGCTTTGTTTAACAATTAAACTAAAAAGAAGATATATTATCTTTGTAGCTTTCCAAACCAACAACTCCTTGCTCCAAGATTGCACAGCAACTCAGCAGAACCAAAAAGGCTTCTCTGTTTTTCTCCAAGCAAGACACTACCACCAAGTAAACCTCCTATTCTCTGAGTTTCTACTTAGATCTGGGTTTGGTGGAAAACCTCCAACAATTTGGTAGATAGGGAAATGAGAGAGAGAAAATTCTTGAGAAAAAACAATCGATAAATTCAATTGATCGATCTTCACCTTTCTCACCAGGAGAAGGGCACTTTAGGAGTAGTGGGAACGTGTCCTCATGACACGTTCCCTAATTAATTAATAAATAAATAATTTATTTATTTAATTAAATATTATATTATACAAAATGATTAAATCTTATTTAAACATTTTACCCCATAATCTATAGTTTAATGCACATCAAATGCAAATTAAATTTTAACCTATAGTTTTCAAATATGAATCACATTCACATTTGAATTTAATATTTGAACTCTTTCAAATATTTAATTCTCTCATACAATTTAATATGAATCATATTCACATTAAATTTATAATACATAGTTCCAAAACTATATATTATATCGTATCTATATACCTTAAATTTATTCCCTAATGAATTTGAACATTTCAAACTCAAATGATCTAAGAACCCTTTACGAGCTAGAAGGTGGACCTAATGTACCTACAGATCAGAAGCTCCAACGATGCGAGATTACTCGGTTAATCTCATTAACCTCCCAATCAACATTCGTTAACTGCGGGAACACTCTACTAAAGTCCCGCAGTTGCACTCTTCTCACTGCAGATATATTTCCGTGTCCACGGATATTGACCAATAACAGCAAGTCAATCATTCATGAATGTTCGTAACACCAGCTGAGTCAAATTACCGTTTTACCCCTGGGTTACATCTTGTACCTTAAGTACCAGTGCTACTCTAGTGAAAAATTTGTTTGTGGTCCTACCAACAAACAGAGTCCCTCTCGGGCCAATGAGAGGGTCGGGCTCTTTGTTCAAGTCCCGGAGACACTACTTAAGGGAACATTCCTCTACTTACCCTAGTAGACGTAGGCCAAGTCCCCAGTTGCTCACTCGGTCTTGTCCCCAAGAAGGTAGGCATATTGAGTCGGCGAATCTGGCCACTCTCACCCATACTAGTCAAAGGACAATCCATCGCAAACAGGAGTTCGCAATCTGCTCAGGATTGAGATCAAGTTGCCTTGGTCATCCTAGTGAAATAGAAACCTAACTAGTCAACGGAGTTATATCTAGAGGTTACTATTTCGTGGTCCTATGTAATCTCATTACATAGGATATCCCCACTCACATGTCATCTACACGAACACATTAGGATCACAGTGTTTGTATCATATACGAAATGGGTCACATCCATAGTTTTATCAGGGTAAGGTACCCAAACCTTATCCCTTTACTATAGACCCTTTAGGTTGTATCTCGAACCGAGATACTTTATATGTACACTACATTCAGTTAAAGATACATTTAACAACCTTGGATGTTTAGTTTATTGGATTTAGGGTTTAAACAAAGGCAATGTCGTAAATAACGAATAATAACACTTTATTGAAATAATAACATTTATTACAATAATTAGAACAGAAATACAAACTACGAGTTTTAGGGCACAAACCCCAACAAAAAGAAAAACAAAAAGGAAATAAACCACCCGAGGAAGAGAAAGTTGAAGTCCAAGTTCCATTGACTTCACTTTCACCGAAGAAATAAGGTAAGAAATCTAAAGCCAAAGGGAAAAGAAAGTGTTTGAGGTTGAGCAAGAAAATGAGAAAATTCACTTAATCCCGGATCAATTCCTCAACGATAGGGCCCGAGCCAAGTTTGAAGAGCTAGACGCTAGACCCCTATTGATGGAGAAAAGTTTTTCCTCGAGCCTCTACACATTGCCACCCTTTCTAGCCAAGAATATCCATAATTTGGACTAGGAGACTTTCTGTAAGGAGCCAGAAAGAGTCATTCCCTACATAATAAGGGAATTTTATGCCAACATCTACATGTCGTGTGACCAAACATCCATTGTTCGAGGTGTGCATGTTGATTTTAGTGTGGAGTCTATAAATGTCATGC
Source organism: Trichosanthes cucumerina (assembly GCA_036507285.1). NCBI lineage: Eukaryota > Viridiplantae > Streptophyta > Magnoliopsida > Cucurbitales > Cucurbitaceae > Trichosanthes > Trichosanthes cucumerina. The sequence goes on from CM071838.1 coordinate 32,260,228, forward strand.
TAAATACCCAAAGTTACACATACGAAGCCCCACATGGATCTCACGTTGTGAACTAATGATGGGGAACGTATGATATGTTGACACATTTCCTTCTCCCACTTACTATAACACTTTCTCAAAAGATTTACTCTAATATTGACTCATGCAAACATCTTCTATAGGAAGCACAATCCAAAAGTCGCCATGAGGTCTTGCATGAATCTCACGTTGTGAATCAATGATAGAGACCCTAGGATATGTTGACAATGTCCTTCTCCCACTAAGTATCGTGCGATAGGGTTTTCTATTACTTAATCAAATTAGGCTAATCTCATTTATCTAAGTCCTCAATCTACACTTTCATAACTCTTATGTTGGTTAGATTAATTTTAATGTGAACTACCAACTTATTAAATTATTTATAAATTAATCATATTATGTTAATGAAATAAAATAAATTTTGACTAATTCAACTTCCAAGTCAGTTTCCAATTAGAGGTGTTCACTTTTTGTCAACTTAAATACCATAGTCTAAACAGAACCTTATTTAAACAGATATAATCAATTTTTATTTCAAAATTCATTAATCTTGAATTAACTATTAATTACTAAATTAATAAACCGTTTAAGTCATGTTTTTAATCCTATTAAGAACTAATTCATTATTGGATAATCTTAAAATTCTATCATTTTTAACCCTTTAAAACAACTTAAAAGATTATCCAGGATATTTTATTCTAATTCTATTAGAAATAAAATAAAATAAAAGATAAATTAAATTCAAACCTTAAACTATT